>OU611914.1:9640746-10987262 GCA_914767705.2 Tenthredo notha | reverse complement strand
AACCTAACCTAACCTAACCTAACCTAACCTAACCTAACCTAACCTAACCTAACCTAACCTAACCTAACCTAACCTAACCCCTAACCTAACCTAACCTAACCTAACCTAACCTAACCTAACCTAACCTAACCTAACCTAACCTAACCTAACCTAACCTAACCTAACCTAACCTAACCTAACCTAACCTAACCTAACCTAACCTAACCTAACCTAACCTAACCTAACCTAACCTAACCTAACCTAACCTAACCTAACCTAACCTAACCTAACCTACCCTAACCTAACCTAACCTAACCTAACCTAACCTAACCTAACCTAACCTAACCTAACCTAACCTAACCTAACCTAACCTAACCTAACCTAACCTAACCTAACCTAACCTAACCTAACCTAACCTACCTAACCTAACCTAACCTAACCTAACCTAACCTAACCTAACCTAACCTAACCTAACCTAACCTAACCTAACCTAACCTAACCTAACCTAACCTAACCTAACCTAACCTAACCTAACCTAACCTAACCTAACCTAACCTAACCTAACCTAACCTAACCTAACCTAACCTAACCTAACCTAACCTAACCTACCTAACCTAACCTAACCTAACCTAACCTAACCTAACCTAACCTAACCTAACCTAACCTAACCTAACCTAACCTAACCTAACCTAACCTAACCTAACCTAACCTAACCTAACCTAACCTAACCTAACCTAACCTAACCTAACCTAACCTAACCTAACCTAACCTAACCTAACCTAACCTAACCTAACCTAACCTAACCTAACCTAACCTAACCTAACCTAACCTAACCTAACCTAACCTAACCTAACCTAACCTAACCTAACCTAACCTAACCTAACCTAACCTAACCTAACCTAACCTAACCTAACCTAACCTAACCTAACCTAACCTAACCTAACCTAACCTAACCTAACCTACCTAACCTAACCTAACCTAACCTAACCTAACCTAACCTAACCTAACCTAACCTAACCTAACCTAACCTAACCTAACCTAACCTAACCTAACCTAACCTAACCTAACCTAACCTAACCTAACCTAACCTAACCTAACCTAACCTAACCTAACCTAACCTAACCTAACCTAACCTAACCTAACCTAACCTAACCTAACCTAACCTAACCTAACCTAACCTAACCTAACCTACCTAACCTAACCTAACCTAACCTAACCTAACCTAACCTAACCTAACCTAACCTAACCTAACCTAACCTAACCTAACCTAACCTAACCTAACCTAACCTAACCTAACCTAACCTAACCTAACCTAACCTAACCTAACCTAACCTAACCTAACCTAACCTAACCTAACCTAACCTAACCTAACCTAACCTAACCTAACCTAACCTAACCTAACCTAACCTAACCTAACCTAACCTAACCTAACCTAACCTAACCTAACCTAACCTAACCTAACCTAACCTAACCTAACCTAACCTAACCTAACCTAACCTAACCTAACCTAACCTAACCTAACCTAACCTAACCTAACCTAACCTAACCTAACCTAACCTAACCTAACCTAACCTAACCTAACCTAACCTAACCTAACCTAACCTAACCTAACCTAACCTAACCTAACCTAACCTAACCTAACCTAACCTAACCTAACCTAACCTAACCTAACCTAACCTAACCTAACCTAACCTAACCTAACCTAACCTAACCTAACCTAACCTAACCTAACCTAACCTAACCTAACCTAACCTAACCTAACCTAACCTAACCTAACCTAACCTAACCTAACCTAACCTAACCTAACCTAACCTAACCTAACCTAACCTAACCTAACCTAACCTAACCTAACCTAACCTAACCTAACCTAACCTAACCTAACCTAACCTAACCTAACCTAACCTAACCTAACCTAACCTAACCTAACCTAACCTAACCTAACCTAACCTAACCTAACCTAACCTAACCTAACCTAACCTAACCTAACCTAACCTAACCTAACCTAACCTAACCTAACCTAACCTAACCTAACCTAACCTAACCTAACCTAACCTAACCTAACCTAACCTAACCTAACCTAACCTAACCTAACCTAACCTAACCTAACCTAACCTAACCTAACCTAACCTAACCTAACCTAACCTAACCTAACCTAACCTAACCTAACCTAACCTAACCTAACCTAACCTAACCTAACCTAACCTAACCTAACCTAACCTAACCTAACCTAACCTAACCTAACCTAACCTAACCTAACCTAACCTAACCTAACCTAACCTAACCTAACCTAACCTAACCTAACCTAACCTAACCTAACCTAACCTAACCTAACCTAACCTAACCTAACCTAACCTAACCTAACCTAACCTAACCTAACCTAACCTAACCTAACCTAACCTAACCTAACCTAACCTAACCTAACCTAACCTAACCTAACCTAACCTAACCTAACCTAACCTAACCTAACCTAACCTAACCTAACCTAACCTAACCTAACCTAACCTAACCTAACCTAACCTAACCTAACCTAACCTAACCTAACCTAACCTAACCTAACCTAACCTAACCTAACCTAACCTAACCTAACCTAACCTAACCTAACCTAACCTAACCTAACCTAACCTAACCTAACCTAACCTAACCTAACCTAACCTAACCTAACCTAACCTAACCTAACCTAACCTAACCTAACCTAACCTAACCTAACCTAACCTAACCTAACCTAACCTAACCTAACCTAACCTAACCTAACCTAACCTAACCTAACCTAACCTAACCTAACCTAACCTAACCTAACCTAACCTAACCTAACCTAACCTAACCTAACCTAACCTAACCTAACCTAACCTAACCTAACCTAACCTAACCTAACCTAACCTAACCTAACCTAACCTAACCTAACCTAACCTAACCTAACCTAACCTAACCTAACCTAACCTAACCTAACCTAACCTAACCTAACCTAACCTAACCTAACCTAACCTAACCTAACCTAACCTAACCTAACCTAACCTAACCTAACCTAACCTAACCTAACCTAACCTAACCTAACCTAACCTAACCTAACCTAACCTAACCTAACCTAACCTAACCTAACCTAACCTAACCTAACCTAACCTAACCTAACCTAACCTAACCTAACCTAACCTAACCTAACCTAACCTAACCTAACCTAACCTAACCTAACCTAACCTAACCTAACCTAACCTAACCTAACCTAACCTAACCTAACCTAACCTAACCTAACCTAACCTAACCTAACCTAACCTAACCTAACCTAACCTAACCTAACCTAACCTAACCTAACCTAACCTAACCTAACCTAACCTAACCTAACCTAACCTAACCTCACCTAACCTAACCTAACCTAACCTTTGCTGACCAACCCTGACCGAAGCTATTCTGACCAATTCTGACCTAGGTCGGCCATCTTGTTTCCGGTCCGCCATCTTGTTTCCGGTCGCCATCTCGTTTCCGGTCCGCCATCTTGTTTCCGGTTAGGAATTTCACTTGGGTTAGGAATTACACTTGGGTTAGGAATTACACTTGGGTTGGGTTGGGTTAGTTTAGGAATTATATGGTTCAACGCCATCTTTTGGCGCCCGACATATTTTTGAAAAATAGGAAAATGACTTTTTTTGGGCGCGCCGCCGGGGGGCGCTCCGCGCCCCCCGGACCCCCCTGACGAGCCGCTTCGCGGCTCGGCAGCTCGCTTCGCTTGGGGTGGGAAGCGATCGGAATGCGTTTTATTGTCTCATCCTTTATTTTGTCCTATCCGCCATCTTGAAATATTCAAAAAAAGTGTCGTCTGTCGTATGGCGCAATCGATTTGGAATCGTCTGAAACGTATAGAAAACATGTCACCCGGAGGGGGGTGGAGGGGTCGGGGACTTTGAAATTTTTCTCACAAAAATGGTCCCAAAAAGTGTCGTGTGACGTATAGCGCATTCGATTCCAAATCGTCTGAAACGTCTAGAAAACATGTCCCCCAAGGGGGGGTGGGGGGGTCCAGGACTTTGAAAATTTTCTCATAAAAATGTGAAAAAAAGTGTCATTTGTCGTATGGCGCATTCGATTCCAAATCGTCTGAAACGTCTAGAAAACATGTCCCCCAGAGGGGGGTGGGGGTGTCCAAAACTTGGAAAAAAAAAAATTGAAAAAAAAAAAAAAAATTCTGGGCAGTGGGGGGGGTGGGGAAAAATAAATTAAGAGGAAAACTTCATATGAAGATAGGGTCTAACTCCCCCCCAGCGCCCTCACGGCCATTTTCAAAAATTTTTGAAACTTCAATTAATTATTACACCCCCAAGGAGGGGGGTGGGGAGTAAAGTGGGGGGTGGAAATTGAAGGGGAGGGGGAGGGCTATCCGAATCTGCAATAAAAAGTTGAAGGTCTGTCCCCCCCTCCGAGATATAGAGGTGGGGGGGCATAAGTGTGGGGGGAAGGGGGGGGGGGGGCAATATATATTTGAATGGGAGAGGGGGTTGTCTATCAGCCCCACCCCATTTCCCCCCATCCGCCCCCACCGTCGAAGTAATATCCCCCTGCGGCACCACTAGGGGGGGGGGTAAGGGGGATCTAGAGGCGTGTCAAGGTGGGGGGGGGAATTTAGTTCCCAATCCCCCCCAGTCCCACCCGATCGTCCGACGGCAGGCGGGGATAACCTAACCTAACCTAACCTAACCTAACCTAACCTAACCTAACCTAACCTAACCTAACCTAACCTAACCTAACCTAACCTAACCTAACCTAACCTAACCTAACCTAACCTAACCTAACCTAACCTAACCTAACCTAACCTAACCTAACCTAACCTAACCTAACCTAACCTAACCTAACCTAACCTAACCTAACCTAACCTAACCTAACCTAACCTAACCTAACCTAACCTAACCTAACCTAACCTAACCTAACCTAACCTAACCTAACCTAACCTAACCTAACCTAACCTAACCTAACCTAACCTAACCTAACCTAACCTAACCTAACCTAACCTAACCTAACCTAACCTAACCTAACCTAACCTAACCTAACCTAACCTAACCTAACCTAACCTAACCTAACCTAACCTAACCTAACCTAACCTAACCTAACCTAACCTAACCTAACCTAACCTAACCTAACCTAACCTAACCTAACCTAACCTAACCTAACCTAACCTAACCTAACCTAACCTAACCTAACCTAACCTAACCTAACCTAACCTAACCTAACCTAACCTAACCTAACCTAACCTAACCTAACCTAACCTAACCTAACCTAACCTAACCTAACCTAACCTAACCTAACCTAACCTAACCTAACCTAACCTAACCTAACCTAACCTAACCTAACCTAACCTAACCTAACCTAACCTAACCTAACCTAACCTAACCTAACCTAACCTAACCTAACCTAACCTCACCTAACCTAACCTAACCTAACCTTTGCTGACCAACCCTGACCGAAGCTATTCTGACCAATTCTGACCTAGGTCGGCCATCTTGTTTCCGGTCCGCCATCTTGTTTCCGGTCGCCATCTCGTTTCCGGTCCGCCATCTTGTTTCCGGTTAGGAATTTCACTTGGGTTAGGAATTACACTTGGGTTAGGAATTACACTTGGGTTGGGTTGGGTTAGTTTAGGAATTATATGGTTCAACGCCATCTTTTGGCGCCCGACATATTTTTGAAAAATAGGAAAATGACTTTTTTTGGGCGCGCCGCCGGGGGGCGCTCCGCGCCCCCCGGACCCCCCTGACGAGCCGCTTCGCGGCTCGGCAGCTCGCTTCGCTTGGGGTGGGAAGCGATCGGAATGCGTTTTATTGTCTCATCCTTTATTTTGTCCTATCCGCCATCTTGAAATATTCAAAAAAAGTGTCGTCTGTCGTATGGCGCAATCGATTTGGAATCGTCTGAAACGTATAGAAAACATGTCACCCGGAGGGGGGTGGAGGGGTCGGGGACTTTGAAATTTTTCTCACAAAAATGGTCCCAAAAAGTGTCGTGTGACGTATAGCGCATTCGATTCCAAATCGTCTGAAACGTCTAGAAAACATGTCCCCCAAGGGGGGGTGGGGGGGTCCAGGACTTTGAAAATTTTCTCATAAAAATGTGAAAAAAAGTGTCATTTGTCGTATGGCGCATTCGATTCCAAATCGTCTGAAACGTCTAGAAAACATGTCCCCCAGAGGGGGGTGGGGGTGTCCAAAACTTGGAAAAAAAAAAATTGAAAAAAAAAAAAAAAATTCTGGGCAGTGGGGGGGGTGGGGAAAAATAAATTAAAAGGAAAACTTGATATGAAGATAGGGTCTAACTCCCCCCCAGCGCCCTCACGGCCATTTTCAAAAATTTTTGAAACTTCAATTAATTATTACACCCCCAAGGAGGGGGGTGGGGAGTAAAGTGGGGGGTGGAAATTGAAGGGGAGGGGGAGGGCTATCCGAATCTGCAATAAAAAGTTGAAGGTCTGTCCCCCCCTCCGAGATATAGAGGTGGGGGGGCATAAGTGTGGGGGGAAGGGGGGGGGGGGCAATATATATTTGAATGGGAGAGGGGGTTGTCTATCAGCCCCACCCCATTTCCCCCCATCCGCCCCCACCGTCGAAGTAATATCCCCCTGCGGCACCACTAGGGGGGGGGTAAGGGGGATCTAGAGGCGTGTCAAGGTGGGGGGGGGAATTTAGTTCCCAATCCCCCCCAGTCCCACCCGATCGTCCGACGGCAGGCGGGGATAACCTAACCTATTCCAATCTTTTGGAAGCCACAGCCATCGTCTGGGTGTTTCGCATGTGTATGTGCGTGTTGGGGATCAGTGGAGTGGCCTAACCTATTTTAACCTACATAGGGCGTTTCTGCCTTGAAATTGAAGACAATTTAAAGAAGAAAAATTGGAAAAAAAATTGAACAAGGAAATATAAAAAAGCGTTTTTCATCTCAAAGAGGAATCGCCCTTTGTAAGTTTGTAAGACTAATTGAAAGACACCCTATATAATATGATATATAATCAATGAATTAATTCGCGTGCATATAACCCCCATTTCCATACCTTATTAAGTAATAGTACTTTCCGTGACTGGTGCAAAAATGTCCATTTTTGGACAAGTGTGAAGTTTTTCGCCCCAGCGAAACGAGGGGGAAAATCACACGAGTCGATAATCGTCTTTCGCAGATGTATCGGACTCTGTTTTTCAACGCACCGCGCGTTAAGTTGAATTTTATGCACGCGAAGCGTGCATAAAATCAAACTTGACGCACAGCATGTTGAAAAATTTTGTACAATACTCGACGTAATACAGCGTGATTCCCTTTGCGCGCACCACCTGGTGAGGGCGGATTCCTTGTGAAATTCTAAGACTAATTTTCCTTTACCAAAAAGTCCTGGGACTAATGGTTCTCGGGCTACAGAAGGTCTTAGTTGACCCATCACAGAGCCTACAGCTGCCCAAGTTAGGGCCGGGTCAAAAGTAATAAAACTAGCAGTGCCCGTGGCGTGTAGATTTTCAGTAAAATAAAAATAAATGATTAAATCTAGTGACAAATTCTTTCACCATATGGCATTTAAGTTACAGGTAATTGTGAGTGATAACGACGTCGTCGCCGGGAGTTGTCTTCGCACAACATACGCTTTTGGTATCATTGACCAGGACCACCGCTACGTGGTATTGTCCTCTAGGTCCACCACCACGTAGTTTCCGTCCCCCAGGTCGACCGCTACGTAGTTTTCGTGCTCTAGGTCCACCGCACCGTAGCTTCCGTCCCCCAGGTCGACCGCTACGTAGTTTGAGTCCTCCAGGTCGACGGCTACGTAGTTTCCGTGTTTCAGGACCACCGCTATGTAGTTTTAGTCCTTCAGGTCGACCGCTCGGTAGTTTCCATCCTGCAGGTCCACCGGAAACTACGAAGCGGTGGACCTAGAGGACGGAAACTACGTGGCGGTGCACCTGCAGGACGGAAACTACGTAGCGGTGGTCCTGGAGGACTCAAACTACGTAGCGGTGGTCCTGGAGGACGAAAACTACGGTGCAGTGGACCTAGAGGACGAAAACTACGTAGCGGTCGACCTGGGGGACGAAAACTACGGTGCGGTGGACCTAGAGCACGAAAACTACGTAGCGGTCGACCTGGGGGACGGAAACTACGTGGTGGTGGACCTAGAGGACAATATCACGTAGCGGTGGTCCTGGTCAATGATACCGTAAGCGTATGTTGTGCGAAGACAACTCCCGGCGACGACGTCGTTAACACTCACAATTACCTGTCATATGGTGAAAGAATTTGTCACTAGATTTAATCATTTATTTTTATTTCACTGAAAATCTACACGCCACGGGCACTGCTAGTTTTATTACTTTTGACTCGGCCCTAACTTGAGCAGCTGTAGGCTCTGTGATTGGTCAACTAAGACCTTCTGTAGCCCGAGAACCATTAGTCCCAGGACTTTTCGGTAAAGGAAAATTAGTCTTAGAATTTCACAAGGAATCCGCCCTTACCAGGTGGTGCGCGCAAAGAGAATCACGCTGTATGTATATTAAGTCAGCACCTCCACATTGTAAGGGCATACTAATGAAGAAAACAAAAATCTAAAATGCCAAAGTCAATTTCTGTTCAATTGTTTTGGGCATGATTCTCATGCTATGGGTGATTCTCTACTCAAGCTAATAACGTACCTCATTAGTTCTTTTAGACGTGTGAAGCCTAGCTTTACACCCATCTGATTTCCTGCTGCACCGCCAGTAATTCTTCTCTCTGCACTTACTACACTTGTCGAAGGTGTATGAATACCCCGCGTCGACGTATTTCGCTTTTCCACGCGTGGAAATTAAATTCTCAGCCATTCTGAATCAACTTCACAATCAACTGTCACTATCAGACACTGACACAAGACTGGCATCAACACGTAAAATACAATAAAAATGTGACCGATTATAGGTATAGTCAAGGGTATCGAGTCAAGTAAGCTGCTCGATTGCTAGGAGAAAACATCAACAAACGTCGGTCAGCGAAATAATCAGGCCTCATACTGTCGTCATAAGCAATATTATAATAACATAATAAATAATATAATAAATAATAAATAATATAATAAATAATAAGTAATATAATAAATAATGAATAATATAATAAATAAGGACCATCCTAATGTGCACCGCTGTCATCAAACTGTACGGTTCATACATAGATACTTTGGTGATTAGTCTTCAAATTAAATGTTGTATATGACACGTGTCGCGTTCTTTCTATACCCTTAGTCATCTATCATCAAGATGACCGACATGTATTTTTTATAGATACATTAGGCTGGTCCTTATTTAGGGTATGTTCGAATATTGTTTCAGGCCCATCCAGAATCGGTTCCAGATATATCAAAACAAAATCGTGCCAAATTGCAGCTCTTAATTTTCAAATTAACCTGGCCCCCACGACGATGAAATTTTTAAACGGGAAATTGCATGTATTTTTTAAAACTGAAAATTGAATTTTCATAACTCCGATGATTATTGATGAAAAAATCTGAAATTTGGTATAGTTATTCGTATTTGTATGATGTACAACATGGTGCATTAGAACAATTTTCAGATGATTTTATACTCACTTTTCAATGTGATGAAAAAATAATTTTTTCAACAGTTAAGCATCAAAAAGTGAGTACAAAATTATCTGAAAATTGTTCTAATGTACCATGTTATACATCATACAAGTACGAATAACTATACCGAATTTCAGATTTTTCATCACCAATCATCGGAGTTATAAAAATTCAATTTTCAGTTTTAAAAATTACATGCAATTTCCCATTTAAAACTTTCATCGTCGTGGGGGCCAGGTTAATTTGAAAATTAAGAGCTGCAATTTGGCACGATTTTTTTTTTATATGTATATTTGGAACCGATTCCGGATAGGCCTAAAACAATATTCGAACATACCCTAAATAAGGACCACCCTAAGATACGTGTATGAATGGTATATAAACTACTCAACAAAATTAAAGGCCCCCCCCTAGCATAAGCTGCCATTTCCAGACGCCTTGACCGATTCAACTGAAATTTGTACTAGGGCTAGTCCAAAGTGTTTCAAACTTGGCCCCAAGGCCGATTTTCTGTATCTTTAATGGTTGCGATGTGGCAGTCCGAAAACTAACCCTCTGCGTAAAATCAAAGTCACAGGTCTGTGGCACCGGGTTCCAACACCGATTTTGCGCCCAAAAAATGTTTGAAAAAAATTGAGTGGAAAGTTACCGCTAGGCTAAGGGTTGTTCAGGGGTTGGTTGCAGTTGCTCAGGAGCGGGTGGGTTGCAAGTGCTCGGCTGAACCGTAAAAACGATTCGGAAACACCTTTGTGTCTCCGATGCTCGGAAATGTGTTAAAATGTTTTGTTTACCCTCGGATGATAGAGGGATGGGAACGAAGGGGTTGAATTGGCGAGGGTGCATGATTCAGCAGTAGACCTAACCGTCTGGCTCGACCAAGAGTTGTTCAAACATTTTTTGGGCGCAAAATCGGTGTTGGAACCCGGTGCCACAGACCTGTGACTTTGATTTTACGCAGAGGGTTGGTTTTCGGACTGCCACATCGCAACCCTTGAAGATACAGAAAATCGGCTTTGAGGCCAAGTTTGAAACACTTTGGACTAGCCCTGGTACCAGCTGAGGGTACAGTACGTTTCGGCGCCGCCGTTTCGGCGCGACCGATTCGGCGCGACCGTTTCGGCGCAAGTCCTTTCGGCGCTGAGACGTTTCGGCGCGAGCCGTTTCGGCGCGAGTCCTTTCGGCGCTAGGACGTTTCGGCGCCGGCCGTTTCGGCGCCGGCCGTTTCGGCACCGGCCATTTCGGCGCCGGCCGTTTCGGCGCGATGGCCACTATGAAATAATTTAGGTCGCTTTATTTTTTCTAAAATGTATAATTGAATAGACTATATACAATAATTATGTGTGTGTGTGTGTAGGATTAGTGGGGTGGTCTAACCTATTCTAACCTGTTCTAACCTATTCTAACCTTTAGGGAGCCACAGCCACCGGGTGGGTGGCTCGCCTCAGGTCACGCCGCTTCGCGTCGTGACCTGGGCTCACGATAAAGGAAAATCATCCCTCCCGCCCGGAGACCACCTAGCGGGCGGATTCTCGGGCGGGATTCAAAAAAGGCCTAACCTATTCTAACCTGTTCTCACCTATTCTAACCTTCCGGGAGCCACAGCCACCATCTGAGTATTTCGCATGTGTGTGTGTGTGTGTGTAGGATTAGTGGGGTGGCCTAACCTATTCTAACCTAACCTAACCTATTCTAACCTTCCAGGAGCCACAGCCACCTTCTGAGTATTTCGCATGTGTGTGTGTGTGTAGGATTAGTGGGGTGGCCTAACCTATTCTAACCTGTTCTAACCTATTCTAACCTTCCGGGAGCCACAGCTACCTTCTGAGTATTTCGCATGTGTGTGTGTGCGTGTAGGATTAGTGGGGTGGCCCACTAATGTGTTGGTTTTGTAATGGTGTTGTGGTTTCAGATAAGCGACAGATCAATGGAGTCCTAACCTATTTTAACCTTCAAGGGTGCAATTCTAGTGTCCTAACCTATTTTAACTTTTGGGCGTTTGAAACTAGTCTCCTAACCCATTTCAACCTTCAGGGGTGCGGTAACCACCGACTGCGCGTTTCATACTGGGCATGGATTTACATTTTTTTTTTCAACGAATGAACGATTTTTAGGATATTCGACCGGTGACCGGACAAATAGTTCTGAGGTTATTTATTCAGCCACAAAAGAAAAAAAATTAACCGACTAGTTCAAATATAAACCGAAATAATGAAGAAATGACAGAATATTAGCTCGCAAGTGGATGCCGGAATAATCGATCAGAAAACTTGATTAGAAACTTCCCTGTGCAAAAGAAGACGCGCCAAATCGTCTCCATGCCAGAAGACGTGCTCTCAAACGGCTCGCGCCGAAACGTCCCAGCTCCGAAAGGACTCGCGCCGAAACGGCTCGCGCCAAAACGGCTCGCGCCGAAACGTCCCAGCGCCGAAAGGACTCGCGCCAAAACGGTTCGCGCCAAAACGGCTCGCGCCGAAACGTCCCAGCGCCGAAAGGACTCGCGCCGAAACGGTCGCGCCGAAACGGTCGCGCCGAAACGGCCGCGCCGAATCGTCCTGCTCCCACCAGCTGACTCGGTCAAGGCGTCTGAAAATGGCAGCTTATGCTAGGGGGGGGCCTTTAATTTTGTTGAGTAGTTTATATATTATATATATTGAGGATGTTGGACTATTCGAACAGGCAGATATCATCTTGGCACGGACCCCCGGGACAGAAGGCAAAGGGGGGATTGATCGCGCTCAAAGCACGCGGAAAATTCGGAGGAAACATCCTAGTGTTCGAACAACGCGTCGCGCCGAAACGTCCTAGCGCCGAAACGTCCCAGCGCCGAAAGGCCTCGCGCCAAAACGTCCTAGCGCCGAAACGTCCTAGCGCCGAAACGTCCCAGCGCCGAAACGTCCTGGCGCCGAAACGGTGGCGCCGAAACGTTCGGCGCCGAAACGTCCTGCTCCCCTGAAAAATATATCCTGGGGTCGAAGCTATCGACCACGCGCCAAAATCACCCTAAGGATTTTCTGCGCAACGAGTGATCCCCATGAAAATACAAAATATTAGGTGTCTGGGCGGACGGACCATTCTCTTTCACCTGGTCCTCGCGGTATATACACTCCTCAAAACAATTAAAGCAACACCTGACCTCCAAGCGAAAACTAGCGACTTTTTGAACGCTTGCATCTTCGGCCCAGAAGGTCGGACAGGGACAACCGGGAGCTCAAATTGAAGCTCGAAATGTCTGCTGCAACTCCCATGAAGCGGATATCCGTTTTCATATCTCGTTTCAAAGGAACGCCACTTTCAAACCAACAGTGCGTAAATTCTTCGTTTGATGCAAACTTCAATCGAATGTACGGGGAGCAAGATTTTTTTTCTTAAAAAATCAAATCGCTCAAGGGATAGGAAATTTTCTCATCTTTCGAATGCTTTCCTTGCCGTTCCCCTGCGATTTTTCTCTGCCAAGCTAGGCGTGTTTGGAGTAACAAACTCCGAAAAATCTTTAAACCGCTTTCACTTTTGACTAACTTATCGTAAAACAATTTTCGGCACACCATTTTGAAGCTGATTTTATACTCTTTACGTTTCAATGATCAGATTTACTCATTTTTGATTTCGAAAGATCATCCAGCCACTTTCACCAAGAAGAACGTCATGTCGAATGTATCCAAAATCGAAGCAAAAGGCACTCCCCGAAACTGTACTCAAATCAAGCGGAAATTAAAATTGCCCAATTTTTTACGAAATTCCGAACCCCTTTTTCTAAAATGATACCCTGTTTACCCCGTTACGACCTTTTTTGGCGGAGCCACGTGAGTTTGAAGCAGACAACTCCACAAAATCTTTGATCTGCCATATCTTCTGACCAAATCGTCGTAGACCGATTCTTCGCGAAGCATTTTGAGCGGGATTACATCGGCTACGAGGCGTCATCATCGAGTTGTCTTTTTTTTTTTGATCTTGTTTCACATTTTCAAATTTCCAAATTTTCAGACTTTTTGTTTGCGTTTGTGCCTGCGCTCTTTGCGTTACCCAGGATCAACGACGTGGACGTTGCGCGGACTTGATCCCTTCGGGGTGCTTGTTTTTCGTGAGTCCCCTTGCCTCTCACGTTCATGTGCGGTCACGCAATCTGTCCTCTGAAATCGTGTGTTACCTCCCCGGTTTTGAATGACTGCTTGGAGTCGCATGCGCATATTAATGCACCGTCGAATTTGTGCCTGTGGGATAGCGTTCCAAGCATTCACCACAACCTCTCGCAATTCTGCCAAGTTTCCGATTTGATTCGGATGGTTACGCAGCCTACGCCCTACCATATCCCAGACATGTTCGATGGGATTCAAGTCTGGGCTTACGGACGGATGGTTGATGAGAGCAATGTCTTGTTCCCTCAAGAAATCGAGACTGTGTCGTGCTGTATGAGGTCGTGCATTATCTTGAAGGAATAAGAAATTTGGTCCTCGAGCACGTCTGAGCGGTACGACATGTGGTAGCAGAATCTCAGTCACATACCGGATAGCAGTCATTCCTGGAGGAGGGATGACCACCAACTGACTTCTTCCATACCATGAAACGGCTCCCCAAAACATAACCGATCCGCCGTCGAACGCCCTTCTCTCATCAAGACAATTGTTTGCCAAACGCTCTCCAGGACGACGCCACACTCGTGAGCGTCTATCGTTTCCATACAGGCAGAACCTGGATTCATCACTAAAAAACACGCGGTTCCATTGCCTCTGCGTCCAATTGATATGGTCCCTAGCATACTGAAGACGTTGTCGGCGGTGATTCAGATTTAAAGCAGGTACCCGTGCCGGCCTCCTACTTGATAAATTGGAACGGTGCAATCGGTTCCTGAGCGTTTGGTCCGAAATTTGGTTGTTTAAATTCAGGTCATTTTGAATACCACGAGCAGTCGCATGTCGATTCCATACAGCTGACCTGCATATCCTGCGATCTTCCCGATTGCTTGTAACAGGTCTTCTACCCTGACCTTCTCTCCGTCGGAAGTCACCTCGTTCCCGATGACGAGCAATAGCTCTCCTCACCACCGAGACATTTCGGTCCACACGATTTCCGATTTCTCTCAAAGAGAGACCAGCGTCGGAAAACGCAATGATCCTGGCAATATCGATCTCAGAAAGTCTCCGCCTAGGCATTTCAACGATGGCACAAAAATCAATTTTCTCAAAATCAGACTAGGAAATTGATGTCTAATCGGAATGGCCTTTGAACGAGGACTAAATTTGCTGATCATCTGAATTCGTACAATAGGCGTGCGTATCATTGAGAATGAGTGAACGGGTACCACAATGAAGTGTTGACTACAGCCCACTATGTTGATAAACACAGGACTTACGAAAAACGAGTACCCTGGAGGGATCAAATCCGCGCCACGTCCACGTCGTAGATCCTGGGTAACGCCAAGAGCAGAGGCACAAACGCAAATAAAAAGTTTGAAAATTTGGAAATTAAAAATGTGAAGCAAGATCAAAAAGAAAAAAGACAACTCGATGGTGACGCCTCGTAGCCGATGTAATCCCGCTCAAAATGCTTCGCGAAGAATCGGTCTACGACGATTTGGTCAGAAGATATGGCAGATCAAAGATTTTGTGGAGTTGTCTGCTTCAAACTCACGTGGCTCCGCCAAAAAAGGTCGTAACGGGGTAAACAGGGTATCATTTTAGAAAAAGGGGTTCGGAATTTCGTAAAAAATTGGGCAATTTTAATTTCCGCTTGATTTGAGTACAGTTTCGGGGAGTGCCTTTTGCTTCGATTTTGGATACATTCGACATGACGTTCTTCTTGGTGAAAGTGGCTGGATGATCTTTCGAAATCAAAAATGAGTAAATCTGATCATTGAAACGTAAAGAGTATGAAATCAGCTTCAAAATGGTGTGCCGAAAATTGTTTTCAGGGGTGACGTCATGAATCAGTTTGCATGGATACAATGCTTGGTCCGGTATGATGGCAAACCAATTTGGATCTAGTTTTCTAACCCCGTTTCTTAAGAAATCATTAGCTTGAGTCCCTGACTTAAATATCAAAATAACTTTTTGTGCGCCGGCTTTGAAATTTTTTTTTACCGTAATCCCCTTTTCAACCAGTTTCTTTCCAATCATCATACGATGGTAATTTCCTAAGCTATAATCCTCTCTACAATCGTACATATGAACAAAAAAGGGACCCTCATCACCAACATTGTAAATATTGTCATTCCAGACCTCAATGACCCACGGGTTCTCGTCCACATTTATTCCACGATATTTTCCTACATTGGATTGAGGAAGAGAAGCAGAAATCTTTTTGTTCTTATGGTAAATCTTGCCTATTCCCGAATTTGATGACTCGCTGCCACCGCTAATATTTAAAGGAGCAGGTCTTTTGCTCATTCTAAAAAATTTTTTTTTTCCTTTATCTAAGTGAGCCCAGAAATAGAAAAGCAAAAGAGCAGTACTCTTTATAGGATATACACTCCCCTACTAAGCTCAGCCTAACACACTATCAAGCCATTCTACTAAGAAAACAGAAAACACACTAACAAGCATCTACCAACGCAGAAAAGAAGAGGAAACAAAAGCCTCAATAAGAGCAAATTAGGGAGCATAGAAATTATTCTAGTTTACTTGGGATAGATTATCTTGGTGGATCCCTCAATACGCCTTCACGTGGAATATTCTCTTTTTATTCCTCAGCTTCTGCTCCAATTTCATTTGCATCAGCCCTGTGAAAATTTGTGGGTTTCCTTAAAGCTTCTTCTCGATTTCAGATTATTTTCTGCAGATCTTCCTTGGTGTGGAGATATTCGAAGGTTTCTAGGTTCGATGAGAGGTGCTTACTCCATTTTCGATAAACATTTCCGTTCGAAGATGGTTTATGTGAGTTTACGATGCCGGGTTTTATATTCACGGAATATAATGATATTCGCCGGTTTTGATATATGTTTTAGTCATAGACTTTCCATTAAATATGTCCCCTAGTTTAAGGATTTATGTAAGGTTATGTATGGTATTTTAACAGTTATTAATTTATGGCTCTTCAGAATCAACTCTATCTTTACACAACCACGTCGCTCGACGTTCCCAGTACCTTTTTTTTTTCGGATCAATCCGTCTCCCAACAGTTTGAAAGCGGGTAGACATACCAAGAATCGGGATCTGCGGCAATCCGAACCGCCGGACGGACGGTCTCAAGATTCATGACGCATTTGATTCTACCACTTTCTTGGACTTTCAGGATATGCCGGGTATTGAATGCGTAAGAAAGACGTCTGAAAGTGTTGACAAACAACGCAAGACGCTCAGTTCCGTCGTCAAGAAACACAACGATATCTGAAATGACACCGTAATAACGGTTAGCGACGAACACAACCGAATCGCACTTCTTGCCTACTACGGCGTCTTCAGTTCGGTAACGAACACCGTGACATTTGACGAAGCGATATCGACGCAATATCTCTGGATCGTATCCCTGTTCGCGCAACATTCGTAGTTCGTCGATCGTCGGCCGCCGTTGTACAGACTTGCCCGTGGCCGCGATGAAGGGAGCGTCGTCACCGTTTTGGACGATCCCCATCATCCGTACAATGATGTTACTAGCCTCGGGCGACATATCGTTTGCGTGGACCGCCGCGATTATAAATTTTTCCATAAGAAAGCGGACTGCCATTTGATATGTCCGCGCGTGTGGACTCGTTATCCTGTCCAGAATTTTCTTGTTCCACGCCTCGTAAACAAACGCGGAATGCGTCCATATCGGCCCCCAATTCCGAACACACGACGTAATATGCGTTATTACATGTTGTGTGACGTGGATTTTTATTGATCCTCGGATCTGGACCGGATAGCCAGCATCCGAGGTCAACCCAGTCGACAATTAGCTACAACCTGGAAATTAAACAAGATGTTGGGCGCCTGGCGGCTAACCGCCTATTTCAAAAATCTAAACCAAATCTAAACAGACTATACTGAAGCGTCGGCTAGCAACAGTACCGCGGAGAGGGGCCAGGATTAAATGAAGGATTAGCTGGGCGTTAAGTAACGACTCGAAGTTTGAATTTAATAACGAAAAATGGAATTTATTCAATGAACGAAATATGAAAAATATAAATAACAAATCGTGTACCCGGGGGTACTTCCCCGCGGGTATAAGACGGCTACAGGTCGTGTAAAGGCGACCTGGCCGCGATTTGCGAGTTTTACAATACTAAATAAACTACTAGCTTCCACGTAGGAGAGCAATAACAAGGAAAAATAAATCAAAAAGAAAGAACTCGACAAATCAAGTCCTCGTGAGACAGTAAATTAGCTAAAACACTAATCACTTCCACGAGGAAAATAAATTTACAAATAATTCACAACAATCTTACGACTAACGAAAGGCAGTCTTTGACTCGAAACGATAAATAAGACAACAAAATTCTAATAGACTGCCGGAATAAATTATTATTTACAATTTTTACTTAAACTAACTTAACCTAACTCTGCGCCTAACGCAATCAATAATTTAAATAATTACCCGAAAAACAAATCTGAAAAGTTTACTCGAACCCGAAATTAATAACGGCTCTCGGCTAAGCCTCGAGCTTCGTCTCTCCCCGCAGGAGGAAGAGAGAGCGACAGTGACCGACTAGCTTTCTCTGTCGCACTCAGGTGCGACGAGTATCGACCCGGTTATCTCTAGATCCTACAATAATTTACTATAAAATATTGACTCAAACTCTAACTTCAATGCAGTGGGACACTGGTGACGGCCTACCCTTCGGAGATCGGCTTAATTCGAATCTCAAAAATACTGAAGAGCCTCGTGGCTGCACTAAGGCAAGATGGCAGACGGCCGTTGCCGAATTCGAATTATTATGAGTAAGAATGGCTAACGCTTACCGTCTTCCAGCCAATGTAAGAGGAGGATCTTCTCTCGCTCCAAATCCATCCCAACTACAGGATTGCCCTCGGGGGTAGTATATTTACGCACCACTCACACACAAAAAAAGATAAGAAAATACCGAAATTGACCCACGGGGCTCGAACGCAACCAAAAACAAAATCGACGAGAACAATTTACGCTATTTCAATTCACACAAGTGATCAGTACGCTAGTCTAACGCAGAGTGAGTAGACCGCATGGCGCCGGTACTCAGCGCCCTCATTACTCGGTCGAATATCGATTTCTCGTATCGAGCGCAGGATCCTTTGATATGGCGGCCTATTGTCGCAACGCGCGAAATTTCAAAATTCGCTACGGTGATTATTATTCGAAGGAACACGGGTTGCAGGCTCTTCTTGGTGGTGGGAATCTCTTCCACCACCGATATCCCGCGTTGTAGAGTGCCCTCGGCACTCCCCCGTGCTCTCTCTATCGTTGGTGTTCGTCAAAAGGATCCAAACGCTCGGTATGCAGTCTCTCGTGTCTGTGGAGTGGCGTATTGGTCTCAGTTTTTGGTCGTCGGATAGGTCTCGGCTCCCCAAATGTTAGAGAAAAGTCGTAAAACAAAACAAAAGAATAAATAATATGATCTATGAGTTTTAGTCGGTCACGGTCGCCTCTCGGAATTATGGTCAGACCTCGGGGTCACTCTACTCATTCACTCTATCTGAGTCATCCCGCTAAGGTCGTCCAAGGGGTAAGGAGTCTGTCGTAACATGCAATGTTACAGTTGATTGAATGACATGTTAGAAACCCCAAAGAATTGCTGGAAAAGTCGGCTATAATTTTCGAACAAAGTATCGGCACGGTCCAACTGGCGAAGTGTTATGGATTCCCCATTCAGAATATGAACCGCTTCAGTGAGAAGAGCAATGTGGTTAATGTATCTCACAGGTACAACACCCTCGAGACACACCGGCGCATATCCCAGCCAATTGCGGAATTCTGACGCCTTCCAGTTCCTCCAAGTTAGGATAATCCGCGGAGTCCTGGACCTGCGAGACGGCGGTTTAATCGACAGGAGCCGCTCATCTATCATACGGATATGATTAGGACTTCCGATATAATAGGGTTCTCCGACAGATTCCAGGAGCAATTGCGTATGCTGTTTAACGACGCCAAGGAAAATTGCGTGCATGCTGTCCACCACGATACCGGCGCACACATCGAAATCCGGCAGCGCCGTAACACAGGAAACACCCTTGAATCCGCGGACAATTGTATCCGTGCGGAAAGCTTCTCTCATGTCGGCAAGTACGTCTTGATGACGTCTCGGTGGTCCAAACGCTTGCGTGATCGGATAGACAAATTTCCCGGGCCCAAGGTTTTCGCCCGGCGCAAAACAATGCAAGCATCCGTACCTCCCGTTGTACTGAACCATACGAGTCAAATTGGCGCGCGCGGGAGCATCGACGCAACCTATAATAACCACGAATTTAGACGTGACACGAACACCTGGCGTTCTTTCCCATATGATACCGTTATGGTACAACTGCTGTGCTTCGGATATGAAAGGTCTAAGATAATTATTCAACAACGGATGTTGTCCGCCCACGTAAATGGCACAGAGGAGCATGTGTTTCTTACGCATGTGCGGCGGTAGCTCATTTATTTGAGCGTAAATTGGCCACGCGCTTGTGTGAGATGAATTGGAAACTTGGCAGCCGTCGGTGTTGAATGTGAGAGAAAAGTTGTTTGGATCGGACAGAAAGTTTCCCTCCGAACAAAGCTTCCTATACGCCGCGCCGTCGTAGATATCCTCTAACGCGTTCACGTCTACTTTTTGCCGATCCAATTTGTATGTGAGATGTTCACTTACATTCGGGGCAGACAACAGTTGTTCCAATTGAGACGCCATGCTGAGTTGCAGGAAGTGGCCCGAATGCGTGTTTGGCTCATCCGGTCCGCAAGCGGAGCAGGCACATGGTTCGTTCACTTCCTTACCGAAGTGTCCTCTACATTGCTTGCAGTAGTAATTTTTTTTTGACGCTGTCAGGGTTTCGGCTCAATATTTTCCATAACGTATCTTTTGTCTGAGGTAGACGGTTCCCGAGGTGCGATTTCGACGTCCATCGCAAGATGTCCAGTGTCGCTTCGTAAGACAACTTGTGCCTTATGGCCAGCGACATTACAACAAGCAGGTGATCCTTTGCAGTTACTCCAAGATCCGCTTCCAAAGGCACATCCAAACCCTGGTCACCGGCGATTAGAAAAGGACCACGAACATCGGGTGCATCGTCGTCGTCGCCTCCATCGTGATCACCGTCATCGTCATCGTCATCGTCGTCATCGTCATCGTCATCATCATCACCATTATCGTCGTCGTCGTCTCCATCATTATAATCATCATCACCATCATCATTATCATCGTCCCCGTCGCCCCCGTCATCGTCGTCGTTGCCATAATCGTCACCATTGTTGTCGGCCTCATCGTCGGCAACGTGAATGTCTGCATCGGAATCATCCATGGCGCTCTCGACACTTGATAGAGATCTATCACGAATCGCTAGGTCTTCGCCAAGGTCCGGCTGGCGAGCATCATCTTCAGATAGATCGCGGCTAGATGACGTATCCTGTAAAATGTTACCAAGCATTCATGAAGGCAATTTCATTGCAAGAGTTGCGGACTATTGAATTGAAACATTGAAGATACGGAATTCAAGTTACAATGCATCTATGGAAAATCGTGTTCGGAAATTTAATTTCTCATGTATATGAATGTATAACAACATCACAATACATAAGCAATATTAATTCATCCTTCCATTCTAATATGTTTTGTCAATAAAACGTCACGAAAAAAATGACATTTATCGTAATATTATTAATGAAGTTAAAGTACGTAACGTTAACGTAACAGAATTTTCAGAAAAATTTATTATTTTATGACTCAAATGTTGTTAGAGTTGCTAGATAGACGAGGTATGAGGGGTGTTTTTACTCAAACCGAGAAGTGATGCACGAATTTTGCTATTTTTTATCTATTTAAGTCATGAAAGTGAGGACTTTGTCACATCAGTTTGTTGCGTTAACGTTACGAACTTCAATCTCATTATTATTAAACAAAACAACGCCGACCCTTATTCAAAACCTCCGACAAACAGAACGAGGATCGACTATCAAGGTGTTCGGAAGCTCAGACTTAAAACATAAAAATGTTCAACACTTACTTCGCTGAGCAGCAAATTACGCGGAATGCGTGCACGTGTACCGGGTCGCATGAAGAGCGTTCGATACCGCTTCAACCTTTCCTTGTTACGCCTCCGCAGACTTTGACGATCAAGTTCTCTTCGGTCCATGTCGACGTCGTAAATAGGAACCGATATTATTCCATTCAATTATCGCACAGAGGTGGTAACTTCCTTTTTTGCAAAAAAAAAAAAACAATTCACGACGCTAAAATGATATAATAATAATCGATGAACATTGTTATCATATCATTAAACGATTTAGTTATTTTTTTTTATCATAAAATGACTATATTAAAGTTGCCGTATCTTCGTTACAGTTGTCAAGTACTACGCAATCAGCCGTATTGATAATTATCATTGCTATAACATTACCAAATAATAAAACCTTTTACCGCCTTGATGAAAACCAAACTTAAAAATCTTTCCACTACGAAAAGTAATTTTTTGTGATTGTGAGAATTGAAGTACAAACTATTCAGATTTCAAGCTGGCCAGACAGACACAGATCTGACAACACCGCAAATACACGAGGCAACATGTTTACGTTATTTTCCCCGATAATTCGACAAAACCGTTCTAACACCATAGCATGGGCGACACGCGATACAGTAGTTATGTATGTATTGCAACGCAAGGTTTTTCAGGGCTAGGGTGGACCCGTCCTTGTTGCACTTCGGCGTCAGTACGTAATATAAAATAATTGATAAACAACTAGAAAAGCTCGATTTGGGCGCCAGACGTAAAAACGTCAGTTGAAATATAACAAATATAACAAATACTAAATCTTGACGGCGGAAACGTCCAGTTAGCTCGGATTATTTAACGGTAGAGGGGCAGGGTTGCCAAATTAAACAAGAATAATTAACATTTCATATCTGATTGATTTATTTAACAAAATAATACGGGATAGAAATCTAGGCTTACAAAATTATCGTTGTGACTCAGATTATTTCGGGAATATCGGGATTAGATCATAAATAATATTCACAGAGAATATAATAGAATAATAGTAAAACTATCAAAGCAGTGCAGCACGATATAAAGCGAAATACAATAGTAGATGTAACGGGAAAAATATCAGACGATAATTATAATAATTAAGCAGAATAAATCAGATCAAATATTAAGAACTAAGAAATATAAATTAAATATAACAAAATGCTTGCTTCTACGCTCGCTATCTCCAGAAATTAGTTACAGGTCGATCATTTATTCGTAATATAAGAAAAGAATAGAAGTGACTGAACTCTACAACATGCGCTAAGCAGCGTGAGATAAAGAAAGAATAGATTAAGTGAAGAAAACCCACAAATAGACGCTATAAGCACGAGTCAACTCGGGAATCCGTTTTTAATCAGACAAAATACTAAATACTCGGGACGAAGTCTGAGACTTATGTGCCGTTATCGTGACCTGCGTCACACCAAATAAACTACTCAACAAAATTGAAGGCCCCGCCCTAGCATAAGCTGCCATTTCCAGACGCCTTGACCGATTCAGCTGAAATTTGTACCAGGGCTAGTCCAAAGTGTTTCAAACTTGGCCCCAAAGCCGATTTTCTGTATCTTCAATGGTTGCGATGTGGCAGTCCGAAAACTAACCCTCTGCGTAAAATCAAAGTCACAGGTCTGTGGCACTGGGTTCCAACACCGATTTTGCGCCCAAAAAATGTTTGAAAAAAAATGAGTGAAAGGTTACCGCTAGGCTAAGGGTTGTTCAGGGGTTGGTTGCAGTTGCTCAGGAGCGGGTGGGTTGCAAGTGCTCGGCTGAACCGTAAAAACGATTCGGAAACACCTTTGTGTCTCCGATGCTCGAAAATGTGTTAAAATGTTTTGTTTACCCTCGGATGATAGAGGGATGGGAACGAAGGGGTTGAATTGGCGAGGGTGCATGATTCAGCAGTAGACCGAACCGTCTGGCTCGACCAAGAGTTGTTCAAACATTTTTCGGGCGCAAAATCGGTGTTGGAACCCGGTGCCACAGACCTGTGACTTTGATTTTACGCAGAGGGTTGGTTTTCGGACTGCCACATCGCAACCCTTGAAGATACAGAAAATTGGCTTTGAGGCCAAGTTTGAAACACTTTGGACTAGCCCTGGTACAAATTTCAGCTGAATCGGTCAAGGCGTCTGAAAATGGCAGCTTATGCTAGGGGGGGGCCTTTAATTTTGTTGAGTAGTTTATATGTATATATATATATATATTTTCTCGCATTTCGCATGTTAATGCTGACATACATTTGTACTTCAATTAACCAGGTATCACATTTAGGTTTTATTCCAATTTTTGCATGGGTGACTGATTCGTCCTTCATTGTCGGCGATAAAACTCAGATCACTTCATTGCAAGTCGTCTTTCCCTTTCTTTAAATAAAGTTATATATCTGACTGAATTGATCATTATATTGGTTTTTGGCATTTACTAGTCATCAATTGTTCCAACAGGTCATTCATTTTGTCCAGGCGTTGAAGTTTAGCCTCATGTTGCTGAATTTTGACCTCGCTAGCCTGTTTTTTAGCTGCCAGGCTTTCATCAAGATAATTTTTGACGGCTGCATCCAATTTGAGCTTCTTGACAGCTGGAGTAATATACAGTGAGATTAGTACCAAAATTCAAAATAATATTGCCATGGTGGGTACGATGAAAAATTAACACATACGGGGTTCGGAAACTAATGTCTGTTCTTTTGCTAAATCTTTCGACGACACAGAACTGGCTGTTGCTAATGGATCAACCCAAAGTTTTTTCTTAAATATTTCATCACATGCCTAAAAAAATATACAAATCAATTATTCATCTAGAAATTTATATCAAAACAATTACCAGGGCTATTACGTCTCTTTCATTTCAAATGTCCTGGTTTTAGTTTCACTTGTTGAAGACTCATAGTCATAACTATCAGGTGAGAAAATATCAAAATGACCGAGAACCGTACCTCATAGTATATCCATTTTTTAAGCCCCGCACCAGACTTTTTATTATTATCACTTATGGATTTGTACGTCCTTTTCATGGAATTAAATTTAATAGCGCATTTGTCCCAACTAACTTCGTAGCCTTTCTTATTCATACAATCTGCTACTTTTGACCAGCACGCCTTAGCTGTGGACTTTCCAGTGTGAAAAGTGTTCTCAAACTGTTTGTAGGTTTCAATAAAGAGTAAGCACGCTGAATGTGTCCATTTGTGAGTTCCTAATTTGAATTTTAAACATTATATTACAAATCATATATCATACAGTATACATTCATGAACTAATAGCATCTACCATTTTTATCATCGGTATCCCTATACCTGATTCTTTGGAGTCTTCTGAAATATCAGGGATAACCGGGACACCTCGAACGTCATCGATGTCCGGGACGCCCTGAATATCCAGGTCATCTTGGATTTCTGCGGTATCGCTCTCATTTTGAGTTGAGATCTCTGCTTTTATTGTATTAATATGTTTCTCGAATAATATTGTAGCAAATTCTGTGTCTGAAAATATAAATATTTTGTAATCCTGAAGTTAATATACAGGGTGTCTCGAAATTCGCGCACCAAAAGCATACCGGCGGATTCCTTGCGAAATATTAAGGCGAAAGTTACCTATGCAAAAAAGTCCGCGTGGACTTAGTTTTTCCGTAAAAAGGACTTAATAACGAACCAATTAGCGTTCGTCTATAGGAAAGACTGTCTAAAATCCACAAGAATCCGCATCGCTTTACTAGGGAGAACAAGACAATAATGTGTGGTGTTCCCCGCTCCGCCCGCCGCGCTTGAAGCCACCGTGAGCGATTGACATTAGACAGTCGATTCACGCGTTGCAAATTCCAGAGTTCGCGATTTAAAAATTAATAACTCATTTGAAACGGATGGTAGAATCATCAAATAAGAAGCATCTTGATGCTTGTTCAATACTGCGTTTTTTGAATTCAATTTCATAAGTTCATTGAAATCGGTTGGCCAGATATCTTTCGAAGAACTAGAGAGAACGTACATTTTCGTGGAGTATTTTCGGTATCCTAATTTTTACGGGTTGTCATCAGGTCATTAAGTGCCGAGAGAATTACAAGTAATGATCATAGGTTTTTCCAATTATTAAATGTCGTAGGGTCCGGCTAGAGTTATACGATTTAACGAAAATCATCCATACGATGAAGCGAGGTAATCCCATTCACCCGAGAGAGTCGTAGTCTGTTCATAGACAGGCGGTTAACGCGATGAAAAATCCAGAGTTCCCGTTTTAGCGATCAATAACACCTCTAAAACGAATCGTAAAATCACAAAATGAGAAGCAAATTCAAGCTTGTTCAATATTGCGTCTTTTGAATTTAATTTCATAAGTTCAGTGCTTTATAAAAAAACTACGAAGTTTTTTTATTGTAGGATTGAAAATTCGAGAGTTATCTCGCCCTACAGTTTTCAATCCCCTTATTTTTTCTCAGTTAGCCTCACGGTTACGGAGATGAGTCGAAAAAACTGATAACACCCTTAATTTCAAGATGTCGGCCGAATGGCAACACCCCTAGTCCCGGAAACTGATTGTGAGTCTTACACTCACGGTCGATCCCCCTGCGAAACCGCCAAGAAAAAATCCCTGCCTACCCGAAATTCACAGTTGCCCCCTTTTTATAGCACGTTTCGACTGGACTATGTGTGTACGTTCCACCACGGGCTCTTAATATTAATATTGAGAGGTGGCTCATCGTGATTTTTGATTTCCCATTAAATTGACACGGGAAATTTTTTTTTTCTTCTTTGGAATTTCATTGCGCTCGAACAAATTATCGGCCAGTGGAATTGAATACACATACTTGTAGGGAATTAAACGATCTACAAAAAAGATCTGATATGATTTTTTGCTTACTCGACTCGTTTGAAAGTTATTCGAGGTTAAAGTTTTCAAGTTTTAAATTTTTAATTTTTTTTTTTTTTTTTGTAGATTGTTTAATTCCCTGCAAGTATATGTATTGAATTCCACTGACCGATAATTCGTTCGAGCGCAATAAAAATATAAAGAAAAAAAATTTCCTGTGTTATTTAAATGGGAAATCAGAAATCACGATGAGCGACCTCTTAATATTAACCCTTCGTAGTCACTCTGGGTGGATTTCACCCAAGCATTCTGGCCCAAATATCTATTCTTTGACAAATTGACCTATTTACGATTTTTTTTATAAATATGTTGTAATTTGAATTTGGACATACCGACTCTTGATACATGTTCTAGAAATTTGAAGTATTTTATAGTATTTTTTTGATCCCGATCGAACTGATAGTTTTCACACAGCAATCATTTAAAAATTGACTGGGTGAATTTCACCCAAGTGTGACTACCGAGTGATTCTACAGAAGTGTGACTACGAAGGGTTAATATTAAGAGCTCAAACTTCACCAGAATTTTTTCTTCGTCATCTTGGACGATATTTTCATGCGGTAACTGGAGAAAAAAAAATTAAAATTTTTTTTTGGCCCACCCTAATGTACACCCAGAAAAAAAGTGTCGTAAATCAAGTCAGTTGAGGATTGGTTCAAGTATGTAACTACTTGTTTCAAGTGGTATGGTCATAATACGAATATGTAGAACAGCACGTCCGGGTACGAATTCTGTAGAAACGAATCTCCGAGTACAAACTCTGTAGAAACGTACCTGTGGCAGATAATTCTTCTGTAGAATTGTACTCTGTAGAAGCGAGAACCTGTAGGGACGAACCTGAGGAAACGAATTCTATAGAAACGAACCTGAGGCACTATTTTGACCGGCCGTCTGTAGAAGCGATCGTGAGATTTGTTCTGTAGAACCGGGCGTTTGGGATTTATTTTTCTGCAGAAACGAACCTGTGCGACATTTTACACGAAAATCTGTAGGATCGACCTCATAATCATCAGGTAGAAACGGACCATGTAGGATAATTGCTCTGTAGAAACGATTCTGTCAAAACGATCCTCTATAGAAACGATTTCTGTAGAAACGATACCCACTCAAAATTCAGAACTGATTGCATATAATATAATTCTACAATACTTGTCCTAATTTTTTTAATTCTAAATTTACATTATAATTATAATTTGTAACGAAAAGTTATGTGGTCATTTCCATCAGGCCCTAAACGAACAGTAATAGGTGTATGTGAAACAACATCTTTCTGTGCTAGGTATTCCAAATTCTTACTTGTTGTCACCTCAAACGCATAACATGCATTTAGAGTGAGAGTGCTGAGAGTAGTATGTGCATTGTGCATACAGTTAGGTTCAAAGATTCAGTAGTGGTGTTTATAGAAAAATCGTAAGTTCAGTAACGAAGTATTAAGGGGAAAAGGCGCTCTTTGACAGTTTGTTAAATTTTGAATTACCTTGACATGACACTTTCTGCAGGATATTAACTCAGCTGAAGAAAAGGTAATTTTATGAATGCACAACTAAGCAAAATTTCCAATTTGATTCTTATCATGGTTTAACATGTTTATGCTGTAATAGAAAAAGGAGAAAAACTCTAACCGGAATATCTCTATAGTTCTCTTGGGACCAGAGCGATTTCTTTCAAAAATGCTAAAAGCTGGATTCAAGTTGCAAAAAAACATGAATCAAGCCGAAAAATAATACTTGCATCAGGCTGAGTTTGTAATTTGAATTCGGTGGAACCAAATACTTGGATCAAACCGGAAAAGCATCTTTGAATCGAGTAAAGAGAACAGGTTTGAATCAAGCCGAACGTTACTTGAATCAAGTCGTACCCAACTTGGATTAAGTTGGGATTTCGATTTGACATTTTTGCAACAGACACGATTCAAGCTGATTAAAGCGGCTTCATTTGTGTCGACTGCCGACTTCATTCATCCCGTTTCATATCAAGTCGGTATTTCCGATATGAATCATGACACTTTTTTTCTGGGTGTAGTCACATTCACGAATTCGTATAGAAAGCGTGAAACTGGAATATAAATCCAATGAGGTACACAACGCAAGATAAAACAGTAAAGTATTGATGATTACACGATGGGTTGAAAACAAAAAAAAAGTGTATACCAAAACGAATAACTTTGCAAAATTCGATGTTATGTACGCTTAGATACGGCGTGTAACGGCGGCAGTAATTTTTCAAATTAACATCAGTAATGTTTAATGTGTTTTTATTGAAATGAGTATAAGTTTAACAGAACGAGTGTGATAGTAATCATAGAACCCAAAAATTGAGAGAATAAGAATAAATTAATCTAATCCACTAAAATAACTACCCAGTTAGCAAGGCAGTAATTCAAAACAAGTATAAGATCAACGAAACAACTTTGAAAAAAGTTATAAAACCCCACAATTGAAAGAATAACAACAAATTGAAAAAAAAAAACTCTAATAAAATTCGACGCAATGAGCAAGGCAGTAATTGAAAATGAGTATTAGTATTCGAGTGTCCCGTATTTTCATCATTCTAAGCAATTTTCGAGCAAGCTCCCTAGATCAGAGGTCGGGACGTCCGGGCTCTCAGAGCCAAGCTGGCTCTGAGTGTCAATCACTTATACGACCGTAAAGCCCCACGGCCTGTCTAAAAACGGTCACTTGTCCTCACCGGAAAGTTCGATGGTAAGGGCAGGGGCGCGTTACAGGGAAATAAAAGGAACTATAAGGGGTTTGCGGTCTATTTCTCCACTGGACAATTACTCGTGGAGAAACAGAAGTGTTCCAACATTCTAGGAACAAAATGAATTCATACTACGGGACTATCCCATGATTATAGTGATATGAATCGAAATGGGCAATGAAAGGCAGCAAATTGTCGACACTTTTGAGAGCAATTCTACATAAATACAACGTAGTAAAAAAGAGTCAAAAACTAATTTTATTTGGAACGGCAAAAACCGCGCCCGACCGTCCGAGTCTTTTCATACCTGCATATCCATACCCATTAGGGTGCTTTTTTTGAAACGACTATTTTTTTTTTTTCAACTCACCATTGAAAATCTTGTAGTAGACGTCGAAAAAGGAATCCTGTCCAATTTTTAGCTCTTAATTCCAATTCTAAGTACTCGCACTCTTCTTTTTAAGTTTTCCCATGTTGAAAGCAAAGTAAACATTACTACTTTTTCTTTCGCCGCGCACAACTCAGCCGCATTTCAATGGATTCTTCTCATACAAGACTCATATGACAGAGAATTTGATGTTCTTCAAAAGTGCCCATGATAGTTTTACTGCTTTGAAAATATTGGACTTGACATTTTGTTAGAATTTTATATTTAAAGAAATCAAGGTCCTTATATCTTTTGAAATATTGGTCTGAAAGACTTTATGTATTAGACTTTTTTTTGTAGAGAAATAAATTTCCTACAAAATTATCAAAAAGTTTTTTCCTCCAAGTCCAACTGTTTATTCGCCCACAGTGAGAAAGAAGAATCATGCATAAAATCGACTTTGAAGGCTCACACAGGTGCAGCGATTGAAACCACAATCAAACTACCTGAGGCACCGTTGAAGAACACTAAATTCTCTGTAAAATGAGTCTTGGATGAGAACAATCCATTGAAATGCGACTGAGTTGTGCGTGGCGAAAGAAAAAGTAGTAATGTTTACTTGCTTTCAGCATGGGAAAACTTAAAAAGAAGAGTGCGAGTACTTAGAATTGGAATTAAGAGCTAAAAATTGGACAGGATTCCTTTTTCGACGTCTACTACATGATTTTCAATGGGGAGTTTAAAAAAAAAAAATAGTCGTTCCAAAAAAAGCATCCTATTACCCATGCCTACCAAAATCAAAGAAATGGCGCCCAAAGGATCAGTACCGGTAGAAGCGTTAAGTGAATTTACAGTGTTGGTTCCTTGACCTAATGAGTGTGTCGACCCTGGGCCTACATCGATTCTTTATTTTCAGAAATGAATCTAACCGCGAAACATAATTTCTTATATTAATAGTTTAACGTGCGTGCAATGGGGTTTCCCGTATTTTCATCATTTTGAGAAATTTCAGAGGACGCCCCCTTGATTGATTTTCTGATTTTGAAAATGAATGTACCCGCAAAAAATAATTCCTAATCTTATTAACACGTGCGTGTTAGCACGAGATTTTCATATGGCGTGTTCTACGTGAAATCGACCTGACCAAAACCCTGACCCCCTCGGAGTCGGTTCAAACTTTGTGAAATGTTTTTGTTAGTTGATAAGAGTATGTCTGATTTTTCGTAGATTCTTCTTGCAAGGCGTTTAGATGTTAGCAGTCGATGTAATACATCAGACATACTTTTATCAACTCATAACAAAAAAATTTCACACAGTTTGAATCGATTCTGAGGGGGTCAGGGTTTTGGTCAGGTCGATTTCACGTGGAATGCCCCATATACAAATTACACGGAATATCACTGAATTTTCAATGATAATTTTTTTACATGAAAAAATATTTATATCTGCCGTAGGGTGGGCTACTTCGGTACCTCATACCACCACCAATAGCCCATCCTACGTCGGAGATGAAACTTTTTTTATTTAAATACATTGCCCACCAACAACATATCCTGTACTTTTCACTCAGAAATATTCTACTTGTAATGTCTAAAAAAATTATCATTAAAAATCCATGAGGTTGAAGTTCGTACCGTTAACGCGACAAAATAATTTTGAAACAATAACTTGGAATCCATGATCAAGTGGGAAATAGGGGGTCCACTTGACGTGATTACACTCACCTACGTACACTCACTTACCTCGTACTTACCTCTCTTCGAATTAGGAACATATTATTTCCTTGATTTAATCAAAAGACATTCAAAAAATTACAGTTTCATGAAACAAGAAATCTTTCTCTCGCAACGATGAATTTTTTTTATCTGTGAAGTAGGAAGGGGTATGAAATGAAGAAAACAAATTCTGTTTTTCAGAAATTTAATAATCTCCTTTGACTTCTTCACAACGTGCTTAGAATCATAGGACATAAATTATCATTTAACTAATATCACAACAGTCATGAAACTTAACGGTAGTGTATAATATACATCGTCGCGTTATTTCTCTTGATAGGTTCTTTTTATTTCATCTAATAAATCTTTATTTAATAAGCTATCAACCAGCTTTCACAAAAATACAAAAATCTTTTATCAAAATAGATATTTCAACGTTTTTCAAAAAAGTACATTATTATTATTCGGTACGATTAAGGCACCACCTATAGCCTGAGTCGTACCTATAATAAAGCATCAGCGATGCCATCATAAATCTCTAAAATAATATAACAAGACGTCATAACAATAATAATAATCTGCCCTCAAAGTACAGAAATTAAAAATTAAAAATTCAACACTTGTCGCTCGACAGAATCTTATCAATTATCATATTATTATCATATTATTATTTCCATTTTTATAGAGGATGTTGTAAACTAGTACTAATAATAATCGATTACTAGTTTTAATAGATGCGTACTAATGCGTACTTTGAATATTATTGTACAATCGATCATCGTTTCTCTTAGATGAGAACAATCCATTGAAATGCGACTGAGTTGTGCGCGGCGAAAGAAAAAGTAGTAATGTTTACTTGCTTTCAGCATGGGAAAACTTGAAAAGAAGAGTGCGAGTACTTAGAATTGGAATTAAGAGCTAAAAATTGGACAGGATTCCTTTTTCGACGTCTACTACATGATTTAAAGTTAAATTTAAAGTTACATTTTTTAAAGTTGTTTTTAAGTACATAGTAACCTGCGGGCCACCCACTTATTTTCGGTCACTCGCACGACTAAATAATTCAATTTTACACCATTTACCACTTTTTAGGAACGTGGGATCAGATATTACTGAAGGGTGACTTAGGCTATGGTGCGACTAAATCAAGCTTTACGGATGAACTCGGACATCAATTTTATGAATCACATATACCACGCTATTAAGGTTCATTAATCATAAAATGTATTACTTAGGTAGTACATAGGCAATGGAATATCGCACTTGAATAGATTGATGAAAATGTTTTCAAAGTCCATTGAACTTGCACATGAGAGTACTATGAAATAATAACGTATTTTTTTTTTACTGGCTTTTTATCCCTTTTTTCAGCGGGATGCTCTTACATTCTTTGTAAATGTTTTTCAGATCAATGCCTTGATATTATCAGTAAAAAAAAAAAAGTATATTAGCTTCAAACTCGATCAGGTAATGCCAGCCTGTATATGATGGAAATCATTCGAAAGAGTATCCCCCCATTCGCACATCTGCATCGAACTCAATAATAATATTCTAATTTAAGGGTTTGGAGATCGGTACTTTTTCAGATACTTTCGTGTAAATCGCCCAAGACCGGGTGTGCAAGTGAAAGTAGTGCAGCTATTGAAAAGAAAGAACTGACGTAGTTTTGTAGCTTACGTATCCAAAAACATGTGCATATAATCGCAACATGATTGAAAAATAATTTAACCGAAGGTAAGTCTTCAAACTAAGACTATCTGCAGAAGCGTTATGAGGAATAAGTATGTACCCCAAATGATTTCAAATATTCACAAAGTCTATCTTTTGAGATACAAAACGTGTGTGTAAAACCTCATTTCTAGATAAGAATTTTTGAAGACTTTGCAGATTTCAGTATCTCCTACCCTTAATTGATAAACAGCTAAACTATACACAGCTATACTACAAAACTATACTCAACATCTCGACTATCAAGAGACTCGGTAGTCTCACGCCAAGTATGTGTGATCTCAACTGAATGTCGGTGTTTTAGTTATGAGTAAACTGAGAATCGTCAATTCTCAGTCATTTTTATATCAAATGACACGTGATTAGGCTCAAAGTGTGTGGTTTCTCATTGTAGAGTGGCTGATTATCGGAAAAGTGCGATTATCTACGGCAACAGTGAATAATCTCGCGATTTATGTGGTCGGTAAGTCAATCTGTGAAAATTGTTGTCAAATTTTCAAACAGTGAAATAATCCGCCACTTTCTGCCACAATTATGTGTAACCCCTCAAAGTTTGATTGCGATTGATTCAGTAGTTTCGGGGAATTCACGACTCCCGTTTTCGAGGTTCTGACAAACGTTTCACTTCACCTTAACAGCTAAACTATGTACAGCTATACTACAAAACTAGACTAACTATACAGCTAAACTATGTACAACTATACTACAAGACTATAGACTAACTATAAAGTTAAACTATGTACAACTATACTACAAGACTATAGACTAACTATACAGCTAAACTATTTACAGCTAAACTATCTACAGCTAAACTATGTACAACTATACTACAAGACTATAGACTAACTATACAGCTAAACTATTTACAGCTAAACTATCTACAGCTAAACTATGTACAACTATACTACAAGACTATAGACTAACTATACAGCTAAACTATTTACAGCTAAACTATCTACAGCTAAACTATCTACAACTATACTACAAGACTATAGACTAACTATACAGCTAAACTATTTACAGCTAAACTATCTACAGCCAAACTATCTACAACAGGTTCTCGAATTGTGCACCACCTGCATAAATGCACATTTCCGCACGGCGGATGAGGTTGTCTACGCATTTCCTCAAAGATTCCTCCGACATGACGGCTGTCGCCTCGTGGAGTTTCAATTCCAGTTCTTCTCGGGAAGCAGGTTGGTCCTCGTATATGAAGCTTTTCATACACCCCCATACTCCATAGTCAAGTGGATTCAAGTCAGGAGATCGTGGTGGCCACCTTATCGGTCCTCCACGACCGATCCATCGCCCCGGAAAATTAGCGTCCAGCCATCGCCGCGGGCGTAGCGCAAAATGCGGGGGTGCACCGTCGTGCTGGTACCAAATGCCCTGTGTCGCCTCCGGTGGTACCTCCGCCAACAGTTCCGGGAAGATTTCATTAAGAAAATTGGCATACCCGTCACCCGTCAAGCGATCGGGCAACATGTACGGTCCCATCTATAAAACGATAATCGCTTACGTAAATTGTACGTTTCACATTGTAGATTTTCACGAAATAATTATTTGAAAAAAGTTTTCAAAGATTTTTAAGAATTAATTATATTTAAAAAGTTTGGGAGCGACGAATTATTACAATTCGGCTTAGAATGCCCCGAAAAAAGATGACATTAACTCACCAAATACCTGTCGATTACTCCGGCCCATATATTAATACTCCATCGATTCTGAAAACTTCTCACGCGCTTTACATACGGGTTTTCATATGCCCAGTGATGGCTGTTGTGTTGGTTGAACACACCTTCCTTTTGGAATATCGACTCGTCAGTGAAAAGGATTTTGCGAGTTATATTTTCATTCCTGCGATTCTCAGCCAGCAGCCAATGGCAAAACTCCAGCCTCAGCGCGAAGTCCTCCTGCTTCAACTCTTGGACCTTGGTATAATGGAAGGGATGGCATCCTTCTTCCGCTATAGTCCTATGGACCAAGGAATGATGCTCTCCCAACTCGTGCCCAATTGACCTTGTGCTGCGTGTTGGATGATCATGCACAGCATCCAGCACAGCCTCATCAAACTGTATCGTCCGCGTCGATCGCGGCCGTCCCGCATCCGGACGAACAGTGGCTATGCTCCCGGTATTCCTTAGTCGATCATCGAGTCTGGCAATGACATTTTTATCCGGATGCCGACGATTTGGATAGCGCGCAGCGTATTCTCGGGCTGCGGCTCGGACATTCCCATCACATGCACCAAGCACTAAGTGCATGTCGCAATATTCGTTGAATGTATATTCCATTTTTATGGAGGATGTTGTAAACTATAGTACTAATAATAATCGATTACTAGTTTTAATAGATGCGTACTAATGCGTACTCTGAATATTATTGTACAATTGATCATCGTTTCTCTTAGCAACTTGCTACTTAGCAACAAAGCTGTTCTAAACAATTATACATATAACACTTAGTGCTCGTAGTATGCGTTGGAAGAGCTTGAGTAAAAAAAAAAAAAAGAAAAACGCTGGAAACATCGTCAGCGTTCGTCAAGATGCAGGACGGCCACGATCTACGCGAACGTTGCGCTTCGATGAGTCTGTGCCGGATGCTGTGCATGACAATCAGGGTTGCAAGAAGCGCATTAAATTCAGCATTGAATTAGTGCTCGCATGAAAATCTTTTCATATTATTTAATCCCAACGAATCGACCAAATATAACTTCGCAACTTTCAATTCCATATCTTTGAATTAAAAATTGAATTAAAAATTTTTAATCCCAAATACCGGATAAAAAAATAACTTTTCAATCTTTAATTTCTTATCTTTCAATTAACCCTAGAATGGCACACCGGGGTACATTCGTACCCCAACCTGATTTTGAATCTATCGCAAAAGCAGGGATCGCTCAGAATCGAGCCTGGACCTGAACCATAATCCAGTTCAGAGTCTTGAGAGAGCGGGGAGATGGTGGATAGTCCCATTCTGGCGATAGAATTAAACAGAAACGGATACAAAGTGCGCGTGGGGTACATTTGTGCCCCAGTGTTCCGTTAACAGACACTTTTCGTTCGGTGAAATTTTTTTTTTTTTAAGAATTTTCGTTGTGTCAACTGATGTTCTTTATCATTTTGGATCCCCGTAAGTATATAATTCATATTTTTCAGTTTATTAATTTTTTTCATTTTTTTTTTTATCATGCCCGTATGCGAAGACCACAGAAAACTCATTGCAGCAAATGACTATCAGAATAGTATTTTTTCCTATTCATGACGTTTCTTATGTATTATTTTACCGTAATCTGACGTATTTTGATAAGAAATATAATAAAAAGTTTCTACCAAGCCATGACAAATTTTTTTAAACCATTTTTATCCACTCTGACAAATTTGCTGATTTTTCGAAATTCCTAACTTTGACTTGCCGGAATAATTATACTTCTTGAAATAAATCAAAAATCCATTTCATTCCGGTTCTAGATAATTTATTCATGTTTCAGAATCTTTTTGAATTTACGAATTTAGTTGAAAATTCGCTGAGTTATGCTAAATTTTGTGAAAGTACTCAATTATACCAATTTTCAATTTTTTTTTACCTTCGGATCAAACTGTGACACACTTTTCGAATTTTATGGAATTTCTAAATGCTACCAGCTTCTTCCTCGTTGAAAAAAAAAGATAATTATGTGCTTAAAAAAATTTAATTTAATATTTATAACTCCGATAATCGGGTTACAACGCGTGGGGTACATTTGTACCCCAGTGTGCCATTAGAAAGCAAAAAAAATAAGTGTACCATTCTAGGGTTAAAAATTGAATTCAACATTTTTAATCCTGAATACCGGATTGAAAAGTAACTCTCCAATGTTTAATTCCGAGATTCAATTCGGGTATGGACATTAAAAATTATTCTTCTAATCTTTGATCTCAAGTGTCTGAATTAAGAATGGGATTTCTAATTTTCAATCCTGATTATTTATATGAAAAATTAAATCTCAATTTTTCATCCAGAGTATTTGAAGTGAAGATTAGGTTTTTAATTTTTAATCCGGATTTTGGCATTATGGATTGAAAATTCAATTTTCGACTGTGGATATTTTGATTCGAGAGTTCGCAACTCTGGGTTCGAATCGGGACGACATCATTCGCGACCCTTGCAGAAGACGGATGCAATATTCTTTCAGATACATAAAAGTACAGGAACTGAAACATTACGACTATGCTCTGAGGCTTGACTTTTGCACACGATATTAATTAATTAATATTAATTAATTCGATATTTCAAAAGGAAGGTGTTTTTAACCAACACAACAGCCATCACTGGGCATATGAAAACCCGTATGTAAAGCGCGTGAGAAGCTTTCATAATCGATGGAGTATTAATATATGGGCCGGAGTAATCGACAGGTATTTGGTGAGTTAATGTCATCTTTTTTCGGGGCATTCTAAGCCGAATTGTAATAATTCGTCGCTCCCAAACTTTTTAAATATAATTAATTCTTAAAAATCTTTGAAAACTTTTTTCAAATAATTATTTCGTGAAAATCTACAATGTGAAACGTACAATTTACGTAAGCGATTATCGTTTTATAGATGGAAATAAAATAAAATAATTTATTTATAAATAAATAATATTTAATAATTATTTATTTAATTAAAATTATTTATTCTTCATTATTTTGAATTCAACATTTTTAATCCTGAATACCGGATTGAAAAGTAACTCTCCAATGTTTAATTCCGAGATTTAATTCGGGTATGGACATTGAAATTATAATTATTTAAATGGTGAAACACTTACCACTTCGTAACCGGCAGTGCTGGAATCTTCAGAACTTTCGTTGATCATCTTCAACAAACACTTGATTTCCCCCACAAATTTCATTCTAATCGGTCAATTGGTTTTCCCGCAATTCCGAATACACGTGATAATAATTATTTTCATGGTAAAACGCTCACTACTTCGTAACCGGTGATCGTAAAATCTTCAAAAGTTTCGTGTTTCATCTCCACTAAACACTTGATTTTTCCCCAATATTTCGTTCGAATCGGTCATGTCGTTATCCCTCAATTAAGGATACAAACAAATTGTCAGCGTACACACGCAATGTTCCTAATTCGAAGAGAGGTAAGTACGAGGTAAGTGAGTGTACGTAGGTGAGTGTAATCACGTCAAGTGGACCCCCTATTTCCCACTTGATCATGGATTCCAAGTTATTGTTTCAAAATTATTTTGTCGCGTTAACGGTACGAACTTCAACCTCATGGATTTTTAATGATAATTTTTTTAGACATTACAAGTAGAATATTTCTGAGTGAAAAGTACAGGATATGTTGTTGGTGGGCAATGTATTTAAATAAAAAAAGTTTCATCTCCGACGTAGGATGGGCTATTGGTGGTGGTATGAGGTACCGAAGTAGCCCACCCTACGGCAGATATAAATATTTTTTCATGTAAAAAAATTATCATTGAAAATTCAGTGATATTCCGTGTAATTTGTATATGGGGCATTCCACGTGAAATCGACCTGACCAAAACCCTGACCCCCTCAGAATCGATTCAAACTGTGTGAAATTTTTTTGTTATGAGTTGATAAAAGTATGTCTGATGTATTACATCGACTGCTAACATCTAAACGCCTTGCAAGAAGAATCTACGAAAAATCAGACATACTCTTATCAACTAACAAAAACATTTCACAAAGTTTGAACCGACTCCGAGGGGGTCAGGGTTTTGGTCAGGTCGATTTCACGTAGAACACGCCATATGAAAATCTCGTGCTAACACGCACGTGTTAATAAGATTAGGAATTATTTTTTGCGGGTACATTCATTTTCAAAATCAGAAAATCAATCAAGGGGGCGTCCTCTGAAATTTCTCAAAATGATGAAAATACGGGAAACCCCATTGCACGCACGTTAAACTATTAATATAAGAAATTATGTTTCGCGGTTAGATTCATTTCTGAAAATAAAGAATCGATGTAGGCCCAGGGTCGACACACTCATTAGGTCAAGGAACCAACACTGTAAATTCACTTAACGCTTCTACCGGTACTGATCCTTTGGGCGCCATTTCTTTGATTTTGGTAGGCATGGGTAATAGGATGCTTTTTTTGGAACGACTATTTTTTTTTTTTAAACTCCCCATTGAAAATCATGTAGTAGACGTCGAAAAAGGAATCCTGTCCAATTTTTAGCTCTTAATTCCAATTCTAAGTACTCGCACTCTTCTTTTTAAGTTTTCCCATGCTGAAAGCAAGTAAACATTACTACTTTTTCTTTCGCCACGCACAACTCAGTCGCATTTCAATGGATTGTTCTCATCCAAGACTCATTTTACAGAGAATTTAGTGTTCTTCAACGGTGCCTCAGGTAGTTTGATTGTGGTTTCAATCGCTGCACCTGTGTGAGCCTTCAAAGTCGATTTTATGCATGATTCTTCTTTCTCACTGTGGGCGAATAAACAGTTGGACTTGGAGGAAAAAACTTTTTGATAATTTTGTAGGAAATTTATTTCTCTACAAAAAAAAGTCTAATACATAAAGTCTTTCAGACCAATATTTCAAAAGATATAAGGACCTTGATTTCTTTAAATATAAAATTCTAACAAAATGTCAAGTCCAATATTTTCAAAGCAGTAAAACTATCATGGGCACTTTTGAAGAACATCAAATTCTCTGTCATATGAGTCTTGTATGAGAAGAATCCATTGAAATGCGGCTGAGTTGTGCGCGGCGAAAGAAAAAGTAGTAATGTTTACTTTGCTTTCAACATGGGAAAACTTAAAAAGAAGAGTGCGAGTACTTAGAATTGGAATTAAGAGCTAAAAATTGGACAGGATTCCTTTTTCGACGTCTACTACAAGATTTTCAATGGTGAGTTGAAAAAAAAAAAATAGTCGTTTCAAAAAAAGCACCCTAATGGGTATGGATATGCAGGTATGAAAAGACTCGGACGGTCGGGCGCGGTTTTTGCCGTTCCAAATAAAATTAGTTTTTGACTCTTTTTTACTACGTTGTATTTATGTAGAATTGCTCTCAAAAGTGTCGACAATTTGCTGCCTTTCATTGCCCATTTCGATTCATATCACTATAATCATGGGATAGTCCCGTAGTATGAATTCATTTTGTTCCTAGAATGTTGGAACACTTCTGTTTCTCCACGAGTAATTGTCCAGTGGAGAAATAGACCGCAAACCCCTTATAGTTCCTTTTATTTCCCTGTAACGCGCCCCTGCCCTTACCATCGAACTTTCCGGTGAGGACAAGTGACCGTTTTTAGACAGGCCGTGGGGCTTTACGGTCGTATAAGTGATTGACACTCAGAGCCAGCTTGGCTCTGAGAGCCCGGACGTCCCGACCTCTGATCTAGGGAGCTTGCTCGAAAATTGCTTAGAATGATGAAAATACGGGACACTCGAATACTAATACTCATTTTCAATTACTGCCTTGCTCATTGCGTCGAATTTTATTAGAGTTTTTTTTTTTCAATTTGTTGTTATTCTTTCAATTGTGGGGTTTTATAACTTTTTTCAAAGTTGTTTCGTTGATCTTATACTTGTTTTGAATTACTGCCTTGCTAACTGGGTAGTTATTTTAGTGGATTAGATTAATTTATTCTTATTCTCTCAATTTTTGGGTTCTATGATTACTATCACACTCGTTCTGTTAAACTTATACTCATTTCAATAAAAACACATTAAACATTACTGATGTTAATTTGAAAAATTACTGCCGCCGTTACACGCCGTATCTAAGCGTACATAACATCGAATTTTGCAAAGTTATTCGTTTTGGTATACACTTTTTTTTTGTTTTCAACCCATCGTGTAATCATCAATACTTTACTGTTTTATCTTGCGTTGTGTACCTCATTGGATTTATATTCCAGTTTCACGCTTTCTATACGAATTCGTGAATGTGACTACACCCAGAAAAAAAGTGTCATGATTCATATCGGAAATACCGACTTGATATGAAACGGGATGAATGAAGTCGGCAGTCGACACAAATGAAGCCGCTTTAATCAGCTTGAATCGTGTCTGTTGCAAAAATGTCAAATCGAAATCCCAACTTAATCCAAGTTGGGTACGACTTGATTCAAGTAACGTTCGGCTTGATTCAAACCTGTTCTCTTTACTCGATTCAAAGATGCTTTTCCGGTTTGATCCAAGTATTTGGTTCCACCGAATTCAAATTACAAACTCAGCCTGATGCAAGTATTATTTTTCGGCTTGATTCATGTTTTTTTGCAACTTGAATCCAGCTTTTAGCATTTTTGAAAGAAATCGCTCTGGTCCCAAGAGAACTATAGAGATATTCCGGTTAGAGTTTTTCTCCTTTTTCTATTACAGCATAAACATGTTAAACCATGATAAGAATCAAATTGGAAATTTTGCTTAGTTGTGCATTCATAAAATTACCTTTTCTTCAGCTGAGTTAATATCCTGCAGAAAGTGTCATGTCAAGGTAATTCAAAATTTAACAAACTGTCAAAGAGCGCCTTTTCCCCTTAATACTTCGTTACTGAACTTACGATTTTTCTATAAACACCACTACTGAATCTTTGAACCTAACTGTATGCACAATGCACATACTACTCTCAGCACTCTCACTCTAAATGCATGTTATGCGTTTGAGGTGACAACAAGTAAGAATTTGGAATACCTAGCACAGAAAGATGTTGTTTCACATACACCTATTACTGTTCGTTTAGGGCCTGATGGAAATGACCACATAACTTTTCGTTACAAATTATAATTATAATGTAAATTTAGAATTAAAAAAATTAGGACAAGTATTGTAGAATTATATTATATGCAATCAGTTCTGAATTTTGAGTGGGTATCGTTTCTACAGAAATCGTTTCTATAGAGGATCGTTTTGACAGAATCGTTTCTACAGAGCAATTATCCTACATGGTCCGTTTCTACCTGATGATTATGAGGTCGATCCTACAGATTTTCGTGTAAAATGTCGCACAGGTTCGTTTCTGCAGAAAAATAAATCCCAAACGCCCGGTTCTACAGAACAAATCTCACGATCGCTTCTACAGACGGCCGGTCAAAATAGTGCCTCAGGTTCGTTTCTATAGAATTCGTTTCCTCAGGTTCGTCCCTACAGGTTCTCGCTTCTACAGAGTACAATTCTACAGAAGAATTATCTGCCACAGGTACGTTTCTACAGAGTTTGTACTCGGAGATTCGTTTCTACAGAATTCGTACCCGGACGTGCTGTTCTACATATTCGTATTATGACCATACCACTTGAAACAAGTAGTTACATACTTGAACCAATCCTCAACTGACTTGATTTACGACACTTTTTTTCTGGGTGTACATTAGGGTGGGCCAAAAAAAAATTTTAATTTTTTTTTCTCCAGTTACCGCATGAAAATATCGTCCAAGATGACGAAGAAAAAATTCTGGTGAAGTTTGAGCTCTTAATATTAACCCTTCGTAGTCACACTTCTGTAGAATCACTCGGTAGTCACACTTGGGTGAAATTCACCCAGTCAATTTTTAAATGATTGCTGTGTGAAAACTATCAGTTCGATCGGGATCAAAAAAATACTATAAAATACTTCAAATTTCTAGAACATGTATCAAGAGTCGGTATGTCCAAATTCAAATTACAACATATTTATAAAAAAAATCGTAAATAGGTCAATTTGTCAAAGAATAGATATTTGGGCCAGAATGCTTGGGTGAAATCCACCCAGAGTGACTACGAAGGGTTAATATTAAGAGGTCGCTCATCGTGATTTCTGATTTCCCATTTAAATAACACAGGAAATTTTTTTTCTTTATATTTTTATTGCGCTCGAACGAATTATCGGTCAGTGGAATTCAATACATATACTTGCAGGGAATTAAACAATCTACAAAAAAAAAAAAAAAAATTAAAAATTTAAAACTTGAAAACTTTAACCTCGAATAACTTTCAAACGAGTCGAGTAAGCAAAAAATCATATCAGATCTTTTTTGTAGATCGTTTAATTCCCTACAAGTATGTGTATTCAATTCCACTGGCCGATAATTTGTTCGAGCGCAATGAAATTCCAAAGAAGAAAAAAAAAATTTCCCGTGTCAATTTAATGGGAAATCAAAAATCACGATGAGCCACCTCTCAATATTAATATTAAGAGCCCGTGGTGGAACGTACACACATAGTCCAGTCGAAACGTGCTATAAAAAGGGGGCAACTGTGAATTTCGGGTAGGCAGGGATTTTTTCTTGGCGGTTTCGCAGGGGGATCGACCGTGAGTGTAAGACTCACAATCAGTTTCCGGGACTAGGGGTGTTGCCATTCGGCCGACATCTTGAAATTAAGGGTGTTATCAGTTTTTTCGACTCATCTCCGTAACCGTGAGGCTAACTGAGAAAAAATAAGGGGATTGAAAACTGTAGGGCGAGATAACTCTCGAATTTTCAATCCTACAATAAAAAAACTTCGTAGTTTTTTTATAAAGCACTGAACTTATGAAATTAAATTCAAAAGACGCAATATTGAACAAGCTTGAATTTGCTTCTCATTTTGTGATTTTACGATTCGTTTTAGAGGTGTTATTGATCGCTAAAACGGGAACTCTGGATTTTTCATCGCGTTAACCGCCTGTCTATGAACAGACTACGACTCTCTCGGGTGAATGGGATTACCTCGCTTCATCGTATGGATGATTTTCGTTAAATCGTATAACTCTAGCCGGACCCTACGACATTTAATAATTGGAAAAACCTATGATCATTACTTGTAATTCTCTCGGCACTTAATGACCTGATGACAACCCGTAAAAATTAGGATACCGAAAATACTCCACGAAAATGTACGTTCTCTCTAGTTCTTCGAAAGATATCTGGCCAACCGATTTCAATGAACTTATGAAATTGAATTCAAAAAACGCAGTATTGAACAAGCATCAAGATGCTTCTTATTTGATGATTCTACCATCCGTTTCAAATGAGTTATTAATTTTTAAATCGCGAACTCTGGAATTTGCAACGCGTGAATCGACTGTCTAATGTCAATCGCTCACGGTGGCTTCAAGCGCGGCGGGCGGAGCGGGGAACACCACACATTATTGTCTTGTTCTCCCTAGTAAAGCGATGCGGATTCTTGTGGATTTTAGACAGTCTTTCCTATAGACGAACGCTAATTGGTTCGTTATTAAGTCCTTTTTACGGAAAAACTAAGTCCACGCGGACTTTTTTGCATAGGTAACTTTCGCCTTAATATTTCGCAAGGAATCCGCCGGTATGCTTTTGGTGCGCGAATTTCGAGACACCCTGTATATTCTATAAGATGGAAACATGTAGGATTTATCTGCGCCCTGCGTGCTCAGATGCTCATCCTACACTTTGGTCATTTAATATCTGCGTACGCTTCAAGCCACGAATAATGAGCAAATTTATCGAATTTGACCCACTTGTTTACTATAATCATATCTAACGAAATATTATTCAAGTGATTGAACTTACCTTCATATGCCCTTTTGGCTTCGTTGGCGGAAACCGTTATTTTATACGAGGTGTTCGTTTCCGCGTCTAGCACATCCATCTCGACAGATGCATCCATTTTTTGATGATATTGGTGCCGCGTGCTTGCCCATGTGCTTCGAAATGCAGGAGAATAAATGGCGAACAAAATGGCAGATAAACGCATTCTTCAGCCTTCAATTTGGCGGGAAACAACAAACGCTGTGGCTGCACCAGCAAGGGAGGTAGTGCATCCGTAGCTTTCCAATCTAGGGATATTAAACGCAGCCATAGCCTCGTGACGGGCCTCGGAGCTAGTTTCACCGAGCACACATGCTACGGTGAAAACGCGCTGCAGCACAATTCGGAACGGCGGAAATAAGGCTGCCAGCGCTGGCAGCTGATTTCGGAACGCACCCTGAGTCACACCGATTGAGTACTATGTCCCTTTCGAAAACCGGCCTGCATAGGGTCAAGAATATTATTTCCTTCAAGATACGTAGTCATTTGGTCAGCAACAACTTTCTCCAGAACCTTCGACAAGTGAGGCAAATTAGCAACTGGCCTAGTGTCATTGACAGATTTTGGGGGGCTAGATTTGCACAGCGGAACTATACAGAGATGTTCTGTGGAAAGTGGTCAGTCTAATGGCGGCACAATTATTTCTTTTCGCGAATGACAACGCTGCCGCTCGATCACAGACAATCGATCTACTGATATTTTATATGTCTGTGACTGATAATAGACGACGTAGCGGTAGCTGTCACGTCGTAGGTTAAAATGAACTGTCATATTACAATATTGTGTAATTAAATTGTAATATCGTTCATAATACGACGGTATACGATACTATTTCATAAATAAGTAGTACTGAATTGTTAAATTAATTACAGATGTCAATTTCTGTTTATTTATAACATTAGGTTATAAATAACTGTCTTGGTGAAATTCACGCATCTCGGAGTGATAAAGTTAATTAGGCAATAGCATACGAAATTGATTCTTTATGAATTCATTGCAGGTGTGAATTTCTGTTTATTTGCTACACTATTTACATCCGTGAATTTCTTCGATGACTGACTGACCCGTTGCATCTCTTCGACAAGTAGGGTTACGAACAAAGCGATGTGAATATCATTCAATGAGCAATATTCGCCTTGATTCAGTGAAAGTGTTCCATCCTACGAGGCATCTTTGCTGAATAAAACAATACTCTACATGTCTTCTCAGCCTAATAAGTACGAAAATAGTCCTGCGTAAGTGATGTGTTAGTCCATCAATGCGTGTTGAAGTTTGATCGAGTAATAAATTAATTGAAATTATTGTTCTTATCGTGAATCTATTTAATTGTGTATTTGATTGCTGTGTAGAATAAAGCAAAAATTCATGACTACTTATTTATGAAATAGATAACTGTTGTATTAGGAACGATATCACAATTCAATTACACAATATTGTATATTATATTGCTCGATGAATGATTTTCACATCGCTATGATCGTAACCCTCCTTGTCCAAGGGATGCAGCGGATCAGTCAGTCTGAAATGCACGGTTGTAAATAATGTAGCAAATAAACAGAAATCCACACCTGCAATGAATTCATAAAGAATCAATTTCGTATGCTATTGCCTAATTAACTTTATTATTCCGAGATGCGTAAATTTCACCAAGACAGTTATTTATAACCTAATGTTATAAATAAACAGAAATCGACATCTGTAATTAATTTAACAATTCAGTACTACTTATTTATGAAATAGTATCGTATACCGTCGTATTATGAACGATATTACAATTTAATTACACAATATTGTAATATGACAGTTCATTTTAACCTACGACGTGACAGCTACCGCTACGTCGTCTATTATCAGTCACAGACATATAAAATATCAGTAGATCGATTGTCTGTGATCGAGCGGCAGCGTTGTCATTCGCGAAAAAAAATAATTGTGCCGCCATTAGACTGACCACTTTCCACAGAACATCTCTGTATATACCCTCTTCCAGATCTCCGGAAAGGTAGATGTGGCCAAAGATGCGTTAATCAGAGACGTAAGCTGCTGTGCAAAGAGAGCTGAAACATCCTTAAGATAGAATAGCTGGACGCCATCCGAACTCCTACTCCGCGACATAGACACGTAAGGGCCAATGATAGACATGACCTGATTAATACGTACTACAGAAAAAGAAAAACACATTTCAGCCACCTCCCGTAACAGTACGTCTACGGGGTATAAGGATGATACTAAACTCAGAGCCATTGCAGTGTACGTTCCTTGTTCCAGTGCTGTCTCCCACTTTTCCTTGGAGATCCTTATCCCACTCCCTATTTCTCCAATTTCAACCTTGAATAAAAAATACATAAGATTATTCACCTATGAAATTATTGTGGAATTTCCATACTTTACTACTACCATTTGTGGTTCTTGTTTCTCATTCTGCTGCCCATCCCTCTGCCTGAGGTTACGTTCTAACAGATCATTCATTCGTCTCAGGTTTTCAATGAGATCTGGTATACCTGAATGGAAAAAAAGTCATCAGCTTCTTTTTATGAATAATATGGATGATGATACTGACAATTACAACGTTGTAAGGGCTCATATTACCTGCACCTGAAAATCAGTAGCAAAGTGGTAAAACGAGATGAGTCGACTTTACCCAAAGGTGAGTTCCAAAGGAATATCTCTAAGATTGGTGGAAATAGCAGAATTTTTACAGAGACCTTTTTGTAGCTCTCATTTTTCTCTACAAAAATCGTCTCTGTAGAAAATCCTCCATCTCCCTACAATGCCAAGAGCTCCTTCGAAAACTCATCGTGGAGGAAATTGACTTATGTCGTTCCATCACGTTGAAACTGGAATGATTACGTAAGTTTTGAAGAAGTGAATTTGAGGAAAATTATGCTACGACATCTTGTCCTCTAGATCAATGGTAGTAACGCCAGTTGCTCGATCCGCCACAGATTTTCAAAATAATTCAAAATTCGCGCCTACGGCTATGGATGGCAGTACCGCTCTCCCAGAAGCCCCTGCGCCCGATGCCATGACGCCATTACGTCTTTCTGTGCAATCCCTGACAATCACAATAAAATACGCGTTGGAACATTTTTTATTTTGTGTGTTTTAAAAAACTTCTTTCAGTTTAGAAATGAGCTCGTCGTCAGTGGAGTATTCGGGGAGTTCTCCGAGACATAGAAAGTCATCGAAAGAATCACTTATGAAAAAATTACGACTTCTGGAAAAAGAGATCAGGCGGTCGCGCTCACGTGGGCAAAAAATACATGGGTTTGATAAAGGGGGCGATGAGCGCAATCTGCGAGATTCGTCACGTCCTAGTCCCCACACAGATGTGCCGATAGAACAGACCGAAGGTGAAGAACAGTTACCAAAGGACCTCGCTGAATCGACATTGGGACTACTGGGAGACGACCCGTCTAAATACGATCAACACGGCCCCTACATCCACGTGACAGTGGCAGAGTGTTGGTCTAAGATATTACGAGATGGGCTGCCGAAAGACCAAAAGCGCGATTTCCAGAAAAAATATCCACAATAGGTAATTGTCCTTCAACTTCTGTTGTGTCTGCTGTTTTCTTAAAAAACAGCCAAAGTTGTGTGTAGCAACGGTCTTGAACTGTTACATCAAGTGTGTTTTAATTCTACTTTAACTCTTTATTTATATTGTGACGGACGGTGTAGTAGTGTGGTTAATGATCCGAACGGTTCTATTGACAAGCGAGGACCTGTCGACTATTAGGATACCCGTCACATGCGCGAAAATAATAAAATTAAAAGAAAAGATCTATCTTGGGATAGACCGGTAAATAGGATCGTTGCCGCCTAGTCCTATACAGGGCTCAATTGAAATGTTTAAACTATGGTTGGGGCTAATGAATATTAAGATGATTAAGATAATAAAATAAAAGGTGATTCAATGATTATGAGAATTAACTGGTAAAAATGATAATATATTCTTGAATGATTTAAGAAACTTGGCAATATGGTTCAAGCGACTGACATTGGAATGTCACTTGACCAGATGAATAAAATAATAAATGATAAAATGGTTGAATAATGTATGGTCACCGACGTGGGGATCGTGAAGGCTTGTTACTATGTTAAAGAATTATTATTGGTCAAAAAAAATGAAATAATAATGAAATTGAAAAAGCCTGTTCGCGATTCGCACGCTGAGACGATGAAAATGTTATAATGAATTAATTATGAAAATGGAACTCTCTATGAAAAAGCTTCACTATCTCTCTCTCTTTAGTGATAATACTGAATCGTATTCAATAATAAAAAGAAATCATGTATGGCTTTTATAACATAAAATACATATAGTTATTGAATCAAGATCAGTAATTATGTGTTTTAGTAATTTATATTGACACAAAGGAGCCTCGTACTGGGGTTAGGGTGAATCCCGAAATTCTATGAATTACCCCGGTCGGCTCGTCAGGTTAAGAATTGTCCCGATCTTGATTCATTCACTTTCATTGTAATGTACCGACCCATTACCTATTGTAATTTTAGCAATAGTTATTCTTTTTTTGTATTTTTCAATCCTAATCTAGCAAAACCTATTCTTAGATACAATCACCTCTATTTTACTTTTCCTACCTACCTGGGTATTTCCCAATTCCCCAACCCTGCAATAAACCATTTCCGTTCCTCGTACCCAAAATCCATAAAATCAACAAACTGTCCTTTACCGAAAACTTCGTCTATCCTCATCCCTCAATTTTTAATCCCTAAATTCATTGGTGCCCTTCCGCTAAAAAGACAACACCCACCAACTCCTACCACCTTGTTCCAAAACCCACCTTCTTCCCTCCACCAAACTCAAAATCACTTCGATTCCAACTTCCGAACAGCGAACTACCAATTCTTAATTTTCTCACTACATCAAACTTATATTCAATTATATTTAATAAAGAAGTTTATTCCACTTAAAAGAATATCTTGTATAAATCCCTCGTAGTCCATCACATAAAATTGGTGTCAGAAGTAAAAGATCATCCTGTTTTCAAGAAACGTAAAAAGAATTCATTCGTTGAATTTCTACGCTTTTTACGGAAACTTCAACAGAAGCTACGGAAGAACGACGCAATAAATAGGGCATGCAGTCGCCTATTGCCGAACTTCCATCACCGAGTGTGTAGAGCTAAAAACCCTAGCTACATATACTACCAACTCGAGACTGGACTCAAGTACGAGGACAAGATAAGTCGAATCAACAAAATCTACCAAATCTACTATATCTACCAAATCGAAGAGAATCTACAAATCTACCAAATCAACAAAATCTACCAAATCTACTATATCTACCAAATCGAAGAGAATCTACAAATCTACCAAATCTACTATATCTACTATATCTACCAAATCGAAGGGAAATCGAAGAGAATCTACAAATCCACCGAATCAACAGAATCTACCATATCTACTACATCTACCAAATCGAAGAGAATCCACGAGAACTACAAGCTACACTCAACGTAACCGCTGCATCAAAGACAACTCTCCACCCACTACTTCACCTCATCTGCGTTGAAATCCAGATCATGATAATCATCATATGCAGTTTACTGTAAGTCAAAGACATAACTATAACTTAAGCCTATCGTAGCATCCTTAAGACATCCAAAGACTTTAAACTCCAGTAATTAAAATGGCAGTTACAATTAAGATAGAATTAGCTGAGAAAATGTTAACAACCTTCGACGGAAATAAATCTAAATTGCACGAATTTTGCGACAATTGCGATAAAGCCATTTCACTAGTAGCCAACGAAACAAAACCAGTTCTTTTCGCAATCATAGAAACAAAAATTACGGGAAATGCAAGAGCCTTAATTCGAAATCGTTCATTCAATGATTGGCAATCTCTCAAAACATATCTTTTCGAAGCATATTCAGAAAAGCGATCACATGGCCAGTGGCAATTAGAATTATCGTCCTGTAGGCAAGCTCATAATGAAGACGTCATCTCTTACGCGCAGAAAATCGAAAATTGCCTTATTAAACTAACGAGCAGCCTAGACGACTCCCTTACTCAATCAGACAGAGCAGCATGCATAAAATTATTACAAAATCAAGCTCTTAGGGGGCGTCCACATATTACGTAACGCGTTTTGGGGGAGGGGGGGGGGGTTGATGGACCGTTACGGTCTGTTACGTGAGGGGGAGGGGGGGTCTGAAATTTTGTTACGTAACATTTAAAATACAGCTATTTTTGGCGCCGCGGCACGTTCAAGTTTTATGCAAGTCGGCGCTGTACCGATACTGCACGGATCTTGTATGGATGGACGTATGGATCTTCTTTTCAGCCCCCAGGAATGAAAACACTTGAATTTATCACCAAAAAACGAAACTGTGAAATGTTACGTAACAAGTAGGGGGGGGTCAAAAATGGCCTAAAATCGCGTTACGTAATATGTGGACGCCCCCTTACCGTATTTATGATGGGTTTACATAGAGATATTTCCATTATCGTAAAATCACAAAAACCAGAAAATCTGGAAAACGCCGTACAATATGCAATAGCTGAGGAAAACGAGAAGAAATCAAGAAAAGAAATAGAAAGATTCCAGAATCTAAATTTAAGAGACACTAAACATTGCTCGAATTGTAACAAGACGGGACATACTACAATCAACTGCTACTCAAACAGACCTACAAACATTCCCCGACGCTTTAATTCTCAAATCAAACAAGAACCAAATATAAGACACTTCAAATCAAACGACCAAAGATCACCAAGAAATCCTAATACGTCACAAAATCAAAATCAACACACCGTAAAATCTTGCAATTATTGTAAAAACTTAGGTCACACGATTGATGAATGTAGGAAACGCGCATACAATAATAACAGACGACAGAATCACGGACAAAATCGAAATAGTGATAACTCGACTCGACGAAACAATTACTCCCAAAATCCTTTTTCCAACAACAGATCACAGAATCCTATCTCTAATTCCTCCAATAACACGAATGCTTTAAACTCGAATCAATCCCCGGTGGCTGCCGCACCGAGGAACATCCACAGCTTAGAGGCAGAACAAACACAGTAATTCAAGGTGTAACCACATACGTTCCAATCGAAATCGCAGAAACTAAGGAGAAGTCTATCGACCTACTTTTGGACACAGGTGCCGATGTTTCAATTATAAAAATCTCAAATCTGAAAGGAAACACTCCTTGCTACGAGGATGTCAAATTAAAAATACGAGGTCTCACTCCTGAGCCTTTCGAGACAGTCGGATACTGTTACCTACACATAAAAATCGGTCAACAAACTCATATCTGCATCTTTCACGTAGTAAAAAACGACTTCCCTATTCAATTCCCCGGAATCTTAGGAAACGATACTCTCATCAACCTTAAACTCAATGCTGATTACAAAAATAGTTTACTTCATTTTCCGAACGTTTCTATTTCCATGTTACACATAGAAAAACCACTATATCGAAACATTGAGTCTCATGGAAACACACAAGATCAAACCAGTCAACTCGACACAGAATCGAACGCCACAGAAGAACCTAATAACGCGAATAATGCCTATGCAGACGACACTTTCGACTCTATTACCATTCCTGCTCGAACCGAAACGATTGTACCTATCTACGTGATAAATCCTATATCTAACGAAGGCATTATTCCAAGCAGACAATTAGGAAATGGTATATTTCTATGTCAAAGTATAGTAAAAGTCAATTCCAAATCAGAAGCAATTACCTCTATCATAAACACCACAGATTCAGATGTTACTATCAAAAGACCCCAGGTTAGCTTAGAATTATTAGAATCAGATGCATTGAAAATATTAAACCTAGAAATCGATACACCTACAGACACGCATACTGACAAACTAATCGATTATAGATCAGACCGACTAACTCAACTACAGAAGAATCTAAGAATCGATCACCTAAACAACGAAGAACGCGAATCACTTATAGAAATCTGTGAAGAATTTAATCATATCTTTCATCTCGAAGGAGATCAACTAAGCTGTACTAATACAGTAAACCATGGAATAACGACGACCACTGAAAATCCAATCGCTGTTAAAACTTATCGTTACCCAGAAGTTCACAAAGAAGAGGTCAATAACCAAATGGATAAATAGCTAAGAGACGGTATCATAAAGCCTTCCATGTCACCATGGAATTCTCCGCTTTGGGTAGTTCCGAAAAAACGCGACGCATCGGGAAAGACTAAATGGCGAGTCGTAATCGACTATAGGCGGTTGAACGACGTCACAGTCGGAGACGCATACCCATTACCTAACATCGCTGATATTCTCGATCAGCTAGGTAATTCAAAGTACTTCACTACTCTCGATCTCGCTTCGGGTTTCCACCAAATAAAAATGGACCCGAAAGACGCGGAAAAAACAGCATTCTCAACCCCATTAGGGCATTACCAATTTAACCGAATGCCATTTGGACTAAAAAACGCTCCTGCCACTTTTCAAAGGCTGATGAACTCAGTGCTTGCTGGTATACAAGGAATCCGTTGCCTTATCTATCTAGACGATATAGTCATATACGCCGATTCTCTAACAACTCATTCCAAAAAGCTACGCGAAATATTTCAAAGACTATCGGATCATAATCTTAAGGTTCAACCCGATAAATGTGAATTCTTACGCCGCGAAGTCATGTATCTAGGTCACCTAATATCCGAAGATGGTGTCAAGCCTGATCCATCAAAAATCGAAGCTGTATCAAATTATCCAGTTCCAAGGTCACCTAAAGACATAAAATCATTCCTAGGACTCTCAAGTTACTATCGACGCTTGATAAAAAATTTCAGTAAAATATCCAAACCATTAACGTCACTTTTGAAGAAAGATTCACCATTCGTATGGACCAGTAGTCAACAAGCAGCATTCGAAGAATTAAAAACAAATCTCATTAACGAACCGATACTACAATATCCTGATTTTACCAAAGAATTTATCCTTACTACCGACGCTAGCAACTTTGCTATCGGTGCCGTATTATCGCAAAAGAAAGACACACACGATTTACCAATAGCTTACGCCAGCCGAACGCTAAACCCAGCAGAATCAAACTATTCAGTAATAGAACGCGAACTCTTAGCCATCGTGTGGTCAGTAAAACACTTCAGATCGTACCTTTTCGGACGAAAATTCATCATACTCACGGATCATAGACCTTTAACCTGGCTGTTCAGCTTAAAAGAACCCGGATCACGATTGGTCCGTTGGCGTTTAAAATTGGAAGAATATGATTACGAGATTCAATATAAACCAGGAAAGATCAATTCAAACGCAGATGCTCTAAGTCGAATTAATGGACCGAAAAGAACCGAAGAAGACATCGAAATAAAAGCAATCGACGCTAATACCGCAAGTAATTCTTACGCTGACTTCCTCAAAGACATTCAAAATTCAGTGATAATTTACGACAAAATCGAAGAAACAAAAGAGTCTATATTCTCTACAACCGACAACTACGCCGTTTGCATCTCCAAAGATTTAGAATTTAATGACCGAACCTCCAATGAGTTTAAAACTCGTTTCGATCACCTCGAAACACTAAGATCTCAAGACATCCAAATATACGATGTGATAACTGTAAGGAACGAAAACCATTTGATATTCTACCTTGTCGACAAAGAGAACTATTGGGACAAAGCAAGTTACGAAGATCTATATACAGTGCTAGTAACTCTAAGAGAACTTCTAATCAAGAACGAACAATCATCAATTAGTTTTCCACGCATAGGCACAGGATTTGACAGACTCAGATGGGAAAAAGTCAGAACGATGATTCGATACATATTTAGAGGAACAAATGTCAAAATCAAAATTTGTCACGATACTATGTCCGAACCAACCCCCGAACAAGTGCTCCAAATTCTAAACGAGTATCATTGTGCTCCTTCCGCGGGACACTCCGGTTTTCACAGAACTTATAAAAGGATAAGACAAAATTACAAATGGATAACCATGAAAAAGGATATATCGGAATTCATAAAAAACTGTCGATCATGTCAATCGAATAAACTAGTCCGCAAAAAGAACCACAAACCCATGCAGATAACGTCAACCTCTTCAAAACCATTCGAACGGATAGCATTAGATATTGTAGGACCATTAACATTAACTGACGACGGAAACAAATACATCCTTACTCTACAAGACGACTTGACCAAATTTTCTCAAGGTTATGCAATACCAAATCACGAAGCTATTACCGTTGCTAATAAACTCACCACAGAATTCATATGCAAATTTGGAATACCACAATCCATTTTAACCGATCAAGGAAAAGAGTTTACCTCATCCTTACTAAGAGACGTTGCTAAACTTTTCAAAATTAAACAAATACAAACAACTGCTTATCATCCACAAACTAATGGTGCACTGGAAAGAAGCCATGCTACCTTAGCAGATTATTTGAAACATTACATAAAACCAGAACAAACCGACTGGGACAGATGGTTAGATTTTGCGATGTTCTCTTATAATACCACAACGCACACAACGACTAAATTCACACCCTACGAACTATTATTCGGAAACACACCAGAACTCCCAAGCTCATTGACCAGAGAACCAGAATTCAAGTACACATACGACGACTACATAGACGATTTAACTTTAAAATTTCGAAAATCACACGAAATAGCAAAGAATAACATAATAAAATCGAAGGAGAAGAATAAACAATACTACGACAAAAGAACGAACAACATCGATTACAAAATCGGAGATAAGGTTTATCTATTAACTGAGCAATTCACGAAATCGAAAAAATTAACTCCAAATTACACAGGTCCTTACTCCATTATCGAAGTTAACTCGCCAGTAAACGTAACTATTTTAGTAAAGCGAAAGAAAATGATAGTCCATACAAATAGGTTAAAAAAGGCGCATGGAATGCAAGAAAACAATCAAAACTAACCTTGATACACCATTTTACAGGTTCATCACGTCAAGTTATGGAGACGATTTCAAACTCATAAAACACGAACACTCACCCGGTATCTACTATGATTTTGTGCAAGACCTACTATTTTACGAAAACTCATGGAAACTCGTCACGTATTTAGATTTATCTCATATAGACGACAAACTCCACCTTATTAACTCTAATTTCGAGAAGACAAAATTATACTGTAATGAAAACTCTGTATACAAAGAATTATTACTATGCAATACCTCAATTCAAATCCTGGATCATTTGATTCCTGAAATGAAAGCGAAAGAAAGAAATTTAAAAGATCTTATCGGTCACAGCCGCGTGAAACGAGGATGGATAAACGCTCTAGGATCCCTATTCAAAACCATAACGGGAAATCTCGACAACTCCGACGCCGAATATTACAACGAAGCTATCAACAAAATCAATGACAACGAACACGAATTAACACAATTAATTAAAGCTCAAGTTCAAGTAGTACAAACCACGATTACCAATTTCAACGAAACCATAACAAATTTGCACAAAAATGAGAAAATATTCAACGAAAACATCAAAGCAATAGAAACATATACAATATTATTTAACACTCGAGTCTATAACTTAGAAGTTAAAGAAAACATAAAACAACACCTCGATTTCTTAACTTTAATGTGCAATCAACTGAACGACGAATTATCTACATTGATCAATGCTATACTATTCGCGAAACAACATACACTTCATCCAAAAATAATCTCACCAAACCAATACATCGACGAACTCCAAAAAACGATCAAGTTTCTACCTTCTGGACTCCATTACCCATTCAGATTGGACCACACTTTTGCCCATGAACTCCTTAATCTTGCAACTCTACAAGTGTTTTACATGGAAAACAAGCTCATTTACATAATCAACAATCCACTCGTATCTGATCCAGTATTCCATCTCTACTCCCTCATACCTTTACCAATCTTACAGAACGACGGATCTTACTTATTCATTCAACCTTCTATCAAATACCTTGCTATGTCAACTACGAAAATTCAATATACCTCGTTGGACGATTTGACAAATTGTAAGATTACAGCGGAAAAGACATACGTATGTAAACTAATGAAACCGATTCTCTCGAGCCATGTAAGAACCATTCGTGAAACCGAACTTCTATTTTCGAACTCTCGCATTCCTCCAAGTTGCGATACACGAATTACGAAAATTACAAACGAAATTTGGCAGAGACTAACGAATAAGAACCAATGGGTTTTTGTTTTACCCAAAAGAAGCGATGTAACGATTACATGCCAAAGAAGCCCTGAACCACATGATGTCGTATTGACAGGAACAGGAACTTTCGAATTATCACCGAACTGCAAAGCTTACACAGCCACGGTTATTCTAATCGCCGAAGGGTCATTTGAAAGTAAATATTCATCTATAATTCCAAAATTCAATATTTCCGAAGATGATTGTTGTATCCAACATAAGAATAATATAAGTACAATACCTATGTTAGAACAAATCCCAATATCGAATATTAATTTAGATAACTTAGAAATAGCTAGCCATAAGTTAAACACTATTTCTAAGATGACAGACGAAATTTTGAAATCTAAAGATGCTCATAGGAAAATTTCCATCTTTACATACATTGGATACGCAGTGTGTGCTTTTATTTTATTCTACCTAACTTTTACGATAATAAGATATTGTTGTAAAAGAAAATCAGTAAATTCACACGGACATCATCACAATGAATCCAGTGATTGTTGTACAAAATTAGTAAATTGTTTAACTTTTAAGATCGAAAATGACCACCCAAAACCACGTAATAGAAAATCAATTCCAAGAGAAACAATAGAATTAGCTGAATCTCAGACTAGAAAACGGAGCGTAACTCCAAATCCCATTATAGAAATAAACGAAGAAACCTCTGACTCTGATGAAGAAGAAGAAATAGTGTTTGAGAATGTAAACCCTCGACCTGCACGTAGAGGAGGCAGCATTCTTAAAGATAAATACTAATAAATTAATCATTATCTTTAAACTAACAGGGGAGGTGTAATGTACCGACCCATTACCTATTGTAATTTTAGCAATAGTTATTCTTTTTTTGTATTTTTCAATCCTAATCTAGCAAAACCTATTTTCAGATGTTGATGTATATTATCCTAGGGAGATGGATGTGGCGGTGGGAGAGAAAAAAGAAAGCTTAATTGAATCTGTTAAACAAATAGATTGAAACTTTATTCGGAGACTTCTGTGCGGTATGTATATAAAGTAAAAGTTGTGCTTGACTGTGTGTGTGTGTTATGTGTGTGTGTCGTTTCGTTTTTAGCGTTGCCTCTTTCCTACAGATGGCGGTGAGTACAATTCTGATATCGTTGTATTCAACACCCTCCCTCAACGATGACTGCGTCTATTCTTCCTTCAATAGACATTGTTCTCGAAGCTGTTTTAGTTTTGTTGCTCCCAGTGGTTTTGTGAGCATGTCTGCTATCATAGTTTCTGACGGACAGTACTCCAATTTGATTATCTCCTTCTCGTGCGCTTCCCTTACGTAGTGGTATCTTGTATCAATGTGTTTGGTCCTGTTGCTGTGTCTGTGGTTTGCGACCAGTTTTAGGCAACTTTGGTTGTCTTCGTATATCGTGGTCGCTTCACTTTGTTCTTCGTCAAAATCCCTTAGGAGTCTTCTTATCCAGACTGCCTCTTGGCAAGCTTCCGCTAGTGCAACGTACTCCGCCTCGGTGCTCGATAGCGCAATGCATGATTGTTTTCTGCACGCCCACGCGATCGTACCTCCATTGAATTGGAACAAGAAACCTGTGTTTGATTTTCTATTTTTTCTGTCCCCTGCCCAATCTGCGTCGGCGTACCCGTTGAGGTTGCTTGATTCTGTTTTTCCTAGCTTTAGCTTTAGGTTCTCCGTACCCCTCAGATATCTGACGATCCTTTTTGCTTCGGTCCAATCGGAGAACGTTGGTTCCTTTATTTGTTGGCTTAGTATTGACACGCTAGCTGCGATGTCGGGCCTGCTGTTCACTGCGATGTAAAGTAAAGCCCCCATTAGGCTCTGGTATTCCCCATTTCTTGGCATGAGTTCTCCTTCTCCGATTATCTTAGTATATCCTGGGTCCATAGGCGTACTTGACGGTTTTGCGTCCTGAAGTTTATATGTGTTAGCTAGTTTTTGTATGTATGCCTTTTGGTTTATGCTGTATATTCCTTCGTTGTCTTTCGTGACATTTATCCCTAGGTAGGTTGTCAGCTCTCCCAAGTCTGTTAGCTTGAATTCGTTTCCCAAGTGTGTTGCTGTCTCGTGTATGGATTCTTCCCTTTTGCAGGCGATTAGTAAATCGTCCACATAAACTGTCATGTATATAGTAGCTTCGCTGCACTTTTTCGCGTATAGACAGAGGTCGGCAATACTCTGTTTGAAACCACAGTTAGTGAGTATTTCATGCAGTTTTTCATACCAGACTTTTGCTGCCTGTTTTAATCCATAAATGCTTTTTATGAGTTTGCATACCATTTGCTCCTTGTTGGGTTCCTTATAACCCTCAGGTTGGTTCATGTATATTGTCTCTTGCAGTTCTCCATTGAGGAACGCTGTTTTTGCATCGTAGTGATGAATCTTCATTCCTCTTTTTCCAGAAATCGTTAAGAGCAGGCGAAATGTTTCTGGTCTTACCACTGGTGCAAAGACTTCATCATAGTCCTTTCCATATTTCTGGCTGAAGCCTTGAGCAACCAGCCTGGCCTTGTAGCGTATTGCTCCACTCTCTTGATTTCTCTTTTTTTTGTATACCCACTTGCAACCAATGGGTTTCTTGTCGTTTGGTGGCTCGGTTAGTACCCAAGTTCCGTTGTTATGTAGACATTCCATTTCTTCCTTCATTGCTTGCATCCATTGTTCCCTTTCTGGTCCTGCTAATGCTTTTTCTAGTGTCTTCGGTTCTTCGCCTTCTTCTGTTGCTAACTTTGCAACATCTGTGTACCGTTCGGGTGGGACGCCTCTTGTTTGTCGTTCTGATCTGCGTACTATCTCATCGGCGAATAGTTCTTCCGGTCCTGGATATTCATATGTCTCATCCCTTCCGCTTGTTCCAGAGGTATCAGACATGAGGATGGATTCTTCATCTCCAGTCTCGGCATCTTCAAATTCTTCTTGATTTTCTTCTGTGGTGTCACCTTCAATTTGTGACTCACTTACTTTTTCGGGTCTATCTTGAGTCGAGATTTCCACTTCGGTTTCCTTTCCTTCTTTTGCTTTTGTTTTTGGCATGCGCGAGGTGATTTTCTGGATTATCTTTGGTTTGAGATTGTTTTCGGCTAGAGTCTTGTCTATATCAAGTGGTTCTATGAAAACTACATCCCTGCTTATCGTTACTTTGTTTGTCTTCTTATCGAGCATTCGGTAAGCTTTTGATTCTGCTGAGTATCCGATGAATGTAAGTGGTGTAGCTTTTGGATCAAGCTTCTTGCGCTTTTCTTTTGGAATGTGCACGAATCCTTTACTTCCGAATATTCGAAGATGTTCCACATTCGGTTTTCTTCCATTCCAGATTTCGAATGGCGTTCCCTTGATAGCTCTTGTTGGCAGAAGATTTTGTAGGTGATTCGCTGTGTTTGCCGCTTCTGCCCAGTATTTTGCATCCATACTTGCATCAAAAAGCATTGACCTTACTGCCTCCATTAGCGTTCGATTCTTGCGCTCCGCTACTCCGTTCTGTTGAGGCGAGTAGGGAGCTGTTAATTGTGCTTGTATTCCTTTGTCTGAAAGTATTTCCTTTAGGTGAGTATTTACAAACTCTTTTCCATTATCTGATCTAATCGTCTTTACCTTCTTTTCAAATTTTCTTTCTACAAACTGTATATATTCCCTTATGAATTTCGTTGCTTCTGACTTATGCTCAAGGAAATACACTCAGCAACAAAATTAACGGCGCACCCGGGACTCGGCGAAATAATACCGATTTTCAAAATACTGTAACTCAATGAAAAATTATCGAAAAAAATCATTCGGCAAAGCATTTTGAAGGTTGAAACTTCATCTGCAAGATGGTTTTTGAAAATTCATCCTACGGTCATTTCTGACCTCATGGCGTAGGTCTGAGTGCCGGGTTGCGAAACGCCAGAAAAAACAAGTTTTTCAAAGTTTTCTACGGAGCGTTAAAAAAATCGCAGAGAACTTTCGAGACAGCCATTTTGTAGCCTGAAATCTCCTCTTCAAAATCGTACCCAAAAATTTTACGCGCGTTTTTTTTTCACCGAGTTATCCAACTTCTGGTGAAGCAATGTCAATAAGGGCAGGACTGACCAGTAGGCGTAGACTGATCTGGCGTTATCCAGGATGCACCGCGAGGAGGTACAGTCTACCATGCATCCCGTGTATGTGTGTGTGCGTGTGTGTCTGTCTGCGTGTGTGTGTGCAGGCAGCGATCAGGACCCATGGCTCGTCACTTCCACGGTATTTCATGCCTCCAAACCCTCGCTGCACTGCGTGTGTGTGTGTGTGATGCTACGATATCTCAAGTTCAAAATCGGGTATCGCCAACCCTACTTCTTATCACCGCCTGCAAGTATTCTCCCATATTGATGCAACTCTAAATACGTGGGCACACACCCACACACACATACGCGTACACACACGCACGCACGCACACACACACACACACACACTCCTTACGCCTACTGGTCAGTCCTGTTCTTATTGACATTGCTTCACCAGAAGTTGGATAACTCGGTGAAAAAAAATCGCGCGTGAAATTTTTAGGTACGATTTTGAAGAGGAGATCTCAGGCTACAAAATGGCTGTCTCGAGAGTTCTCTGCGATTTTTTTAACGCCCCGTAGAGAACTTTGAAAAACTTGTTTTTTCTGGCGTTTCGCAACCCGGCACTCAGACCTACGCCATGAGGTCAGAAATGACCGTAGGATGAATTTTCAAAAACCATCTTGCAGATGAAGTTTCAACCTTCAAAATGCTTTGCCGAATGATTTTTTTCGATAATTTTTCATTGAGTTACAGTATTTTGAAAATCGGTATTATTTCGCCGAGTCCCGGGTGCGCCGTTAATTTTGTTGCTGAGTGTACATTGATTTGTTCTAAAACATACACAGGAAATGAACAGTGTAATCTTATCTTGTCAATTCACATTCGACACTTTAGAATGAGATTCATTTGCGACGCTGCTTGAATGCATATAAATCTGTATTACATACTGTGTAACATGTCAGCAGTTGCAGGATTCCGACCTGAGTCTACCCCAGCGTCAATTAATCTGGCCGTAGGTCGATGGCCAAACAATTCATATAAAATTGTTTGATGGGGAATGGATTCAGATCCTGCTCCAGAGACATTGTGCTGTTTTCTCAGCTCTTTGAACGTACTTCGTAGGGCATAATACTTGATGCGTACTTGTGTCGCAGTTCTAGTATACCCTTTAGTGGCCATCTCCTCACTTACTTCGTTATAACATTCATCTGATCGAAGCTCACGCCCGTCTAGTTTAGCATGAATATTCTTCTCTTTGAATATTTTCAACATCGCACCTTCCTCCGCCCAAGTCCAGTTTACCCGTTTTTTTTTTCAGCGTTGCAGGACATCTGCAAATTATAAATGGTCAATCAACATAAAAGAAATTGGTAGTCTCGGTAAGAGAATATTCTCAGATTCTGAAAGAATCATGAAAGACTTTTATAAATATTGCAGAAAATTGAATCTATGAGTCTATTTTGAAACTTTTTAGCATGACTAGACCTCTTACGCAAATAAATCGAGAAATATCGGAAATATGGGAAAACATTATTTGAGTTGAGAGATATTTTCATGAAAAAATATAGAATATGTAATAAATATCTACATTACTCATAGATTTTTAGAAAATTTTATTGAAAATTTCGAGATGAGGAATGGCCAGGAAATATTCTTTTTCCCGGAGAACCCAACCTCACTCATGCCTATGCAGAAGTAGTGCAGAAGCTGCCAAAAAATATGATACACATCTCGTAGTTGAACACCTCGCAAAATATTCGGAAAATATACTTGCCTTTTCGAATGATTTCCTCACTTTGCAATACTTTTTTTGTACCTTGAATCACTATTCACTGCTGAGATCACGCTAGCCGATGAGCACCAGGGGCCAGAATCTGGTGATTCCCGCGTATTTTATCGATTGTAGCGGTAGAATCGATTTAGAGCGCAATCGATGCGTAATTTCGATTGTCTATACGATCGTCGCTCTCTGTCGCTAGCGACCAAACAACGAAACATTTGAGCCTTGTAATAAATGAAGATTTTCATTTAAATGAACCCTTTTCAATCCGTTCAGCATTTTAATATATCTGGAATGATCAAGTCCTGGGGTCGCAATTTCTCTGTATGTGTAATTTACATGCTGGGTGATGTTTATGGGTTAGGTTAGTAAAAGCGACATGTAATAATTTGGAAATAGGACCGAAACGGCCGACATTGATTGATACAATTTTTCGACCACTCAGCCCATTTTATTTTGTATTCGGGGCATTCCATGTCAACTCATCCAATGATTTTCGCTCACCATTTTTGATTCGCTTCATGATTTTTATACGATACTACGGTCTCAAAAAACCACTGCGAATATAATTTTTTTAACTCAAAAACATCTCTGAGCTAATACTCGATTTTGACCCGTTTACGTTGTTCCAAATAACATAAGTTACGAAAATTAGTAGCTAATAACACGTAACTCGGTGCACCTAAATGTAGTATAGTATTTGACCCGTTTACGTCGTTTGAAATAGCGTAAGTCACGAAAATCAGTAGCTAATAACACGTTATTCGGTGCACGTAAACATAGTACATGTTTCATATCATTTTTCATCCGTTCTAGACATAGAAGAAAACCCGGCGGCTGCTGCTGCTCCGCAGCGCGAGGCCGCTGATATTCGCGGCGGCCAAGGAGGCCAGGAAGATCGAGGCATCGTGCAGCGTCGCGGGAACCGCGGCAGGGGCTGGAGAGGTCGTCCATACAGACCGTATGGACGGCCGGGCGCAAACTATGTCAAAAATAATATTACCTATAATTATAACACGTACCTCAACGATAAATAAAAAATAAAAATAAATAAAAATGTGTCCCCTCGCCTAATTTATTTATTCATAAATAGGAGAAAAAGTTTCGTGACATAAAATCGTTATTGTATCGTTTTGAATCAGAGATATTGTCCATAATTTGTCGGAATTTTATGTATTAGTTCAAATGAAATCGAGAAAAACATATCTTCATTAATTATCGTATGTGTACTACTTATTATACTGAGCAGAAAAATTAACGGATCACTTAGATTTTTATGAAAATAGGTTGGTTTACGAATCGCGATAACTCGGTGAAGAAACACAAATAAATCGAAGGAGGTAACTTTTTGAAAATCGAATCTTCATCTTCAAAATCGTTTCTGTAAAGGTCACTCGCGATTATTTTTCACCAGTCTGTGCAGGTTTGATTAACTAGTTGCGAAATGCATGAAAAATTCCGATTTTCAAACTTCGCTGCGGGTAAAAGTAAAAGTCACGTGAAGATTTGAGCATGGTAGATTATAGCCTCAAACCTCCTTTTGGCAGAATCATTTGTCGAAAAAAATTCGCGAATTTTCGTAACAGAGTAATTGAAATTTGAGTAATCTCACTATCAGACCATTTTGGCGTTACCCAAGATGCAGAACGTGGGGTGACAGTCTGCAAGCATCCCATGCGTATGTGTGCGTGTGTGTGTGAATGTGTCTGTTTCTGTTTCAATGAAGGTTTTGACGAGATGTACGCGGGCAGCGATCAGGACCCCTGGGTTCGTCACTTTCTGGGTAACGTCAAAATTGTCTCACATTACTCAAAAACTCAATTACTTTGTGACAAAACTTCGCCAGATATTTGTAAGAAAATGGTTTTGGCGTGAAAAGGTTTGAGGCTACAAGAACACTACGCTGAGAATTTCTTGAAATTTTTTCTTGCCCTCACAGCGAAATTTGAGAATTTAAATTTCCTATTCATTTTCCAGCCCGGTATTCGAACCTACACTGACAGGTGGAATGTTCAGATACAATTTCGAGGACGAAGATTCGCTCTTCAAAAAGCTACTTCCCTCAAATTATTTGTAATATTCTTTCACTGAGTTATAGCGATTCGTGGGCCAACCTCTTTTCGGAAAAACCCAAGTGGTCCGTTGATTCTTTTGCTAAGTGTATAAGGAATAGTAAGTCAGTATGGTCGATTTTTATCGATTACCCAAACCTTACCAGAGTTGAGTAAAGGATGATAAAATTGAATATTGATGACCCCGGATCTGAATTATTTCTGTAATGTAATACTGCATTGAACGGAGTATGGGTTTCTGTAAGGCCAACTGAGGTATTTATTTTCGCTTCGTTCGTCGGTTTTTGTCGTGAAACCGGATGTAACTTCTTGTCCTATTTTTCCCCATTTTTTTACAAACTTCCGGCGTGGAAAGAGAAGCACCCTGTCAATATAAAGTGTCACACTCGATAATTGCGGACGTGAGTAATTTATTTCCGCTCCGTTCGTCTGTTTTCACCCCTTAACCGGATGTAACTTCTTGTCCTATTTTTTCTAATTTTTCCCAATTTTTTTACAAACTTCCGGCGTGAAAAGAAAAGCACCCTGTAAAAAAAAAGTGTCACACTCGACAATTGCGGACGTGAGTAATTTATTTCCGCTCCGTTCGTCTGTTTTCACCCCTTAACCGGATGTAACTTCTTGTCCTATTTTTTCTAATTTTTTCCAATTTTTTTACAAACTTCCGGCGTGAAAAGGAGAGCACCCTGTAAAAAAAAAGTGTCACACTCGATAATTGCGGACGTGAGTAATTTATTTCCGCTCCGTTCGTCTGTTTTCACCCCTTAAACGGATGTAACTTCTTGTCCTATTTTTTCTAATTTTTCCCAATTTTTTTACAAACTTCCGGCGTGAAAAGAAAAGCACCCTGTCAATATGAAGTGTCACACTCGATAATTGCGGACGTGAGTAATTTATTTCCGCTCCGTTCGTCTGTTTTCACCCCTTAACCGGATGTAACTTCTTGTCCTATTTTTTCTAATTTTTCCCAATTTTTTCACGAACTTCCGGCAAGGGAAGAAAAGCACCCTGTAAAAAAAAAGTGTTACACTCGACAATTGCGGACGTGAGTAATTTATTTCCGCTCCGTTCGTCTGTTTTCACCCCTTAACCGGATGTAACTTCTTGTCCTATTTTTTCTAATTTTTCCCAATTTTTTTACAAACTTCCGGCGTGGAAAGAAAAGCACCCTGACAATATGAAGTGTCACATTCGATTATTGTAGAGCTGCAAATATATTTTGTCTTAATGTATCGTAAGGGAGGATTTCTGTACTCATCGGGTGTATTTTCGGATTGTTTTCGGTGACCTGACGTAACGTTTTTGGATATTGTTGCTGAAAAAAATTTTTAATTGGCGAAAAAATGAATTTTCGGATTCGTTCAAAGAACGTTCCAAACTTCAGCCAGCTAATTTCTCCTGCTATTCTTGATCAGGATACAAAATGCTTTACGAAAACCAAGGTTTCAGCCTGATTTAGGAAAAATCTTTCTTATTTTGGATTTCTCGGTGAGATACACGAAATCTTCGGAACCTACAGAAAACCCAAATGAATAAAGTGTTTTTAATAGTGCTTGATCTCCAGAGTACGAAAAATATCGTAAAAACCAAAAATAATAACTTGGTCGAGCGATATGAAAGAAAAACGAAGCCGAAATTCGTCAATTTCACGCTGAACAAACTTCGTTTTTTGCATCGTAACGTGAATTTGGGAAATATTTTGCCAATTTCTTCTGCTATTTTCGATCAGGATATAAAATGCTTTACGAAAACCAAGGTTTCAGCCTGATTGAGAAAAAATCTTTCTTATTTCCGATTTCTCGGTGGGATACACGAAATCTTCGGAACCTACAGAAAACCTAAATAAATAAAGTGTTTTTAATAGTGCTTGATCTCCGGAGTACGAAAAATATCGTAAAAACCAAAAATAATAACTTCGACGAGCGATATGAAAGAAAAACGTAGCCGAAATTCGTCAATTTCACGCTGAACAAACTTCGTTTTTTGCATCGTAACGTGAATTTGGGGAATATTTTGCCAATTTCTTCTGCCATTCTTGATCAGGATACAAAATGCTTTACGAAAACCAAGGTTTTAGCCTGATTGAGGAAAAATCTTTCTCATTTTGTATATCTCGGTGAGATACACAAAGTCTTCGGAACCTACAAAAACCTAAATATAGAAAGTGTTTTTGATAGTGCTTGATCTCCGGAGTACGAAAAATATCGTAAAAGCCAAAAATAATAACTTGGACGAGCGATATGAAAGAAGAACGGAGCCGAAATTCGTTAATTTCACGCTGAACAAACTTCGTTTTTTGCATCGTAACGTGAATTTGGGGAATATTTTGCCAATTTCTCCTGCTATTCTTGATCAGGATACAAAATGCTTTACGAGAAACAAGGTTTCAGCCTGATTGGGAAAGATCTTTCTCATTTCGGATATCTCGGTGAGATACACAAAATCTTCGAAACCTACGTAAAACCTGAATTTCGAAAGTGTTTTTGATGGTTTTCGAACTCCAGATTATGGAAAATATCGTAAAAACCAATAATAATAACTTGGACGAGCGATATGTAAGTTTTTTGCATTGCAACCTGAATTTGGGGAATATTTTGCCAATTTCTTCTGCGATTCTTGATCAGGATACAAAATGCGTAACGAAAAACAAGGTTTCAGCCTGATTGGGAAAGATCTTTCTCATTTCAGATATCACGGTGAGATACACAAAATCTTCGAAACCTACGTAAAACCTGAATATCGGGAGTGTTTTCAATAGTTTTTGATCTCAATATTATGAAAGGTATCGTAAAAACCAATAATAATAACTTGGACGAGCGATATGAAAGTTTTTTGCATTGCAACCTGAATTTGGGGAATATTTTGCCAATTTCTTCTGCTAGTCTTGATCAGGATACGAAATGCTTTACGAAAAACAAGGTTTCAGCCTGATTGCGAAAGATCTTTCTCACTTCAGATATCACGGTGAGATACACAAAATCTTCGAAACCTACGTAAAACCTGAATATCGGAAGTGTTTTTAATAGTTTTTGATCTCAATATTATGAAAGGTATCGTAAAAACCAATAATAATTTGGACGAGCGATATGAAAGTTTTTTGCATTGCAACCTGAATTTGGTAAATATTTTGCCAATTTCTTCTGCTATTCTTGATCAGGATACAAAATGCTTTACGAGAAACAGGGTTTCAGCCTGATTGGGAAAGATCTTTCTCATTTTGGATATCTCGGTGAGATACACAAAATCTTCGAAACCTACGTAAAACCTGAATATCGGGAGTGTTTTCAATAGTTTTTGATCTCAATAGTATGAAAGGTATCGTAAAAACCAATAATAATAACTTGGACGAGCGATATGAAAGTTTTTTGCATTGCAACCTGAATTTGCGGAATATTTTGCCAATTTCTTCTGCTATTCTTGATCAGGATATGAAATGCTTCGCGAAAAACAAGGTTTCAGCCTAGTCAAGGAAAAATCTTCCTCATTTTGGATATCTCGGTGAGATACACAAAATCTTCGGAACCTACAGAAAACCTAAATATACGAAGTGTTTTTAATAGTGCTTGATCTTCAGAGTATGAAAAATATCGTAAAAACCAAAAATAATAACTTGGTCGAGCGATATGAAAGAAAAACGAAGCCGAAATTCGTCAATTTCACGCTGAACAACCGACACAGCACAAACTCGTCCACAGGATGTTCTCCGGATGTATCTTACATCCACTACTGATATCCCTAGCATATCCCGATATATCCCGAGTATGAACACAAGACGTTCTAGGGACATCCAAATGTCCGCTTTTCTGATATCCGCAGGATCGTGCAAGACGACATCCTATGGATATTAGTGGATGTTATCCGGACTCCCAGGGTACGTCTTGCGGACATCCACATAAATCCTGGGATTGTCCACAGTACATTTATTGGATGTTATTTCTTTTTTTTTCAACTGGTCTATTTAGTTTGAAATGTACTCGAAACGAACTTCTATCCCATATATATATATATATACTGCGAGGACCAGGTGAAAGAGAATGCTCCGTCCGCCCAGACACCTTATATTTCGTATTTTCATGGGGATAGCCACTCGTTGCGCTGAAAAATATATCCTGGGGTCGAAGCTATCGACCACGCGCCAAAATCACCCTAGGGATTTTCTGCGCAGCGAGTGGCTATCCCCATGAAAATACAAAATATTAGGTGTCTGGGCGGACGGACCATTCTCTTTCACCTGGTCCTCGCGGTATTGATTTCGGCACTGACCAACATTTTTGCGGACATCCACATAAATCCTTGGATTGTCCACAGTACATTTATTGGATGTTATTTCTTTTTTTTTCAACTGGTCTATTTAGTTTGCAATGTACTCGAAACGAACTTCTATCCCATATATATATACAGGGTGTCTCGAAATTCGCGCACCAGAAGCATACCGGCGGATTCCTTGCGAAATATTAAGACGAAAGTTACCTATACAAAAAAGTCCGCGGGGACTTAGTTCTTCCGTAAAAAGGACTTAATAACGAACCAATTAGCGTTCGTCGATAGCAAAGACTGTCTAAAATCCACAAGAATCCGCACTTTGGAATTTTCATTGCGTGAACCGACTGTCTGATGTCAATCGCTCACGGTGGCTTCAAGCGCGGCGGGCGGAGCGGGGAACACCACACATTATTGTCTTATTCTCCCTAGTAAGGCGATGCGGATTCTTGTGGATTTTAGACAGTCTTTCCTATCGACGAACGCTAATTGGTTCGTTATTAAGTCCTTTTTACGGAAGAACTAAGTCCCCGCGGACTTTTTTGTATGGGTAACTTTCGTCTTAATATTTCGCAAGGAATCCGCCGGTATGCTTCTGGTGCGCGAATTTCGAGACACCCTGTATATATTGATTTCGGCACTGACCAACATTTTTGTCTATATTAAACAATTGAGCCCCCAGATCATGAAAGGGATCGCGCGGACGAAATCACATAGAAGAATTGTCACTTCTGAACTTATGCTGATGGGAAAAAAATATAAAAAAAAGGTAATAAATTAAAAAATGGTCACTACTTTTTAATTTACCTTTTTTTTTTCTTTTTTTCCATCGGCATATGTTCAGAAGTGACAATACGTCTATGTGATTTCGTCTGTGCGATCCCCTTTATGATCCTCAGAATTGTATTAGTTCTATATGATTTTACTTCACTCAGTGTGATAATGAATGTTTCACGCACGCTTCGCGTGGGAAAAACCCCCATTGTTACACCTCACGAAGTAAAATTTTGTACAATACTGGACAGAAAAACTTCTCCTGATCTCGTATCGTAATGTACTATTAAAGGTCCGAACACTACTGGAAAATTTCGAAAAAAATATGAGTGAGAATAATATGTTGGGGCGAAAGAATATGCAATAATTAAATGATTTATTAATAGGATTTTGCACTTTATTAAATATATACCTATATATTAGGGTGGTCCAAAAAAACATTTTGTTTTTTTTTTTTGCAAGTCTCATCATCTCAAAAGTTTCTTTCAGGTATAGAACCAATTCTCCTAAAAGCGCAGCTCGATATCTCAACTCTACGAGACGCTTAACGATTTTTCGTTTTCCCATATAAATAACACGTGAAAAATTTTTTTTGTTTTTCAATGAATACATTTTTATATTCATGTGTTATATATATAGGAAAACGGAAAATCGTTGAGCGTCTCGTAGAATTGAGATATCGAGCTGCGCTTTTAGGAGAATTTGTTTTGTACCTCAAAAAAACTTTTGAGATGATAAAGAAAAAACTTTTTTTTTTTTTTGGACCACCCTAATATATAAACCACCTATATATTTTCACGTGGACTAGACCAAGGCTTTTACAACACGAAAAAGAAAAATTATTCAGCTCTCCTATAACTAAAAACAAAAATATAGTTGGAAATCGTTTGTTACAATCAGTGGTGATTTCACATCCAATAATACAGGGCATTCGTATAACAAATAATAAGATACATATATGGGTGCGCCAGAATTAAGTGGCCAAAATGATAGGGGTAATAGAGGAGGTCTAGCTGAGTAAATCGACCTATATAACATGTGGTCTCCGAAGTCGCGTTCGCGACATACGGCAGGTTAAAAAATCTCGCTACACGCCGCAATTTAGGCAACCGAGTACACAGCAGGCAGCGGTTAGCAGTATTGTTGATAAGCGCGCTCGACTGCTGATTAAAACCATAACACTTTCAAATCTACGAATTTCGAACGTCAACACTCTTGGCATTCAAGTTTCCCTAAACATAACAAGAAGGATGCGTGATGGAAATGAATATCGCTTGCAAATTCAGAAATTCCGAACCAAATTTCATTACGAAAACCGGTCGTTACAAAAGATGCTCGAAGTTACGACCTCCGACTTGATTTGAAAGTGTTATGGTTTGAATCAGCAGTCCAGCGCGCTTATCAACAATACTGCTAACCGCTGCATGCTGTGTACTCGGTTGCCTGAATTGCGGCGTGTAGCGAGATTTTTTAACCTGCCGTATGTCGCGAACGCGACTTCGGAGACCACATGTTATATAGGTCGATTTACTCGGCTCGACCTCCTCTATTACCACTATCATTTTGGCCACTTAATTCTGGCGCACCCTGTATTTACGGCGGCATTTGACCAGCTGCCTAATTAGTTCAATTGCCCACATGCATCTGAGAAAAAGTACATAATATTGATGGCTTGAACGGAAAACGTAACATCTCGCAAGCGACTCTGAAATCGCTCTGTAGTTGTATGGCAAGTCTACCCTGCATAAAATGCCGGACAGGCACAGTACAGATTCATATACGAATCTATATGAATCTGTACTGTGCCTGTCCGGCATTTTATGCAGGGTATAGCGCTACAGAGTGGTCCAGGATGGCTTGCGAGGTTATTCGTCCGAGCCATCAATATGATACATGATATCTTCAGCTAATATAACAAATATTAGAATAATATCAACTAACAGGTGATAAAAATGAGAACTTAGGAACATAACAACAATAATATAATGACGTAGAATAAGAACGAACAAAACTTATAATTACAACGGTTCGGTTAAGAATCCCTCTAGAATTGGTTCTACAATGGAGAAGTCAAAAGCATAGTGGCCGACCTTGCCTTTAGCACAATAAAATATATGGAACGAGTGGAAAACAGATAATTGCTTTGCAAGTATAGAGATCTAATCAAAAATCAAAGGTACGAATCAGCCATGTTCACACATGTTTTGAGAAATTCTGGAATAACACACAACATAGGTATGTTGTGGAGTTTCAAGACTGACAACCTTGATCTTAGATTATTGGGATACGAGATTTGTGATATAATATAAATTCAATCCAGTGGATGCAGATTATAGGTATAAGTTCACGTACTATATGTGAAACTAAGATTATGAATTATGATATATGTATTTGGGATAGGATAAGTCATATATTATATAAGAGATGCCTCAAAGAAGTCTAACTTTTGTCTAATTTGATTGATTCTGGATCATTCCGAAAAAAAAAACTCGATCTTATTATCTGGACTCCGCCATATAAAGCGTCACGGAGGTTGACCCTGTAATTTCAATCCCTGACATGATTTTAGCACCTACAGTGAAGATTCGTGGATGCGCACCATGCCTGATTGCCGAAGCTACCCGAAGATACGCAAAGATAGCAGTAAACAGCTCGTTGTCAAGCCTCAGAATAACAAAAGCTGACTTTTTTTTTAATTGAAGGGTGTGCAATTCGTCTGGATTGACGCGTATGATAAAAGTAGATAGGGTGCAGTATGGATCCTGTTTTATTGCCCCCCATAAAATGGCCCCCCGCTGAGAGGGGGGGGGGGGGGGGGGGGGGGGGTCGACGACATTTTTTTTTTTTTTTCCTCAAACCTAGGTAAATCTGTGAATTCTAACCTAATTGAGGTTCAATGATTGAAAAGCTAGGAGAATCTTAACGATTTTAACCTAAGTTCTAATTCTATCTCTGCTCTCTTCGCTTCGGCAGTATGGGTCCGATCCATTGACCTGGTATATATATAGATATAGAGGCCTGTGCTTCGCTTTGCTTCGGCAGGATGGGTCCGTTTTCTTGACCGAGTATATATAGATATAGACCCATGGTTCTTTTTGCTTCGGCAGTATGGGTCCGTCGTTTCGAATATATATATATATATATTTCGGTTCAAACCTCGTTATGCTGCGGTGCTATACCTTTGTTTTATTACTAAGGGAGGCAGGTATAAAGGTTTCCGTCTTTTGGGAGTCGGGATTACGACGGGACAGTCTGCGGACTCTAAGAAGACAATGGCTATGATTCCTGAAAGAAGGACTCTTGTTTATGGTTTGAGCTCGTGTTTATTCAGGCAGACAAATTCATTTACATACATCACAGATTTAAATCTAACTATAACGAGACACATACCGCTAAGAGAATATCGTATATAATACATTCAAATTATCACTAGTGAACAGGAAATAGATATTCGAATCCTATCTTTTCAAAGCCCTGGTACACTCTAAAACAGTTTGGACCTCCTCGGCAAGTGCAGTAGTGAACAAGGCTTTCATCTCGAGCATTGTCAGTTTGAAATAGTTTTTCACGAAACTTGCTTTGATCACGTTCTTGATGATGTGTTGCGTCTCGTCAAATTTCCTTGACACCAGATCCGTGTACTGCTCGAATGGTGCGTCTAGGAGGTCCTGGGTGCTGGCTAGCGTGGCGAGTTCTTTAACCAACTCGTTTTTACACAGATTCGTTGTAGTAGAGCGATTCGTGAGGTTGGTTAAATACTCAGAAATGCAGGGTGCAACACTAACAAGACCATCGAACGTCGTCTGCTGCATCACGATGAAGGGGGAAGTTGTTGATTTTGGCTTCTTAGGCAAGGGCTCGTGGTTCGGTGCCCGCGGGAGTTTGCACCATAATCCCTCTGGTTCTGTCAGAATAATTGCTTTCAAACCGTAAGCAGTTGAAAACGATAGGGTTGATCCGTCCAGGTCCAGTGGTTCGTTCTTTGAGCCTTCTCCGCTGGCACACTCCGAAGATTCGAAGTATGCAGAAATCTTTTCGGTATTTCTTCTTAAATTCAGCCATGTCACCATGCGCAGAGTAACGCCGCTAGTACCAGTTCCATTAAACTGTACAACAGGCTCGAAGTTGTATTCACTGGTTAATTTATACCCGACCACCGCCGTTTTAGAGAAGGAGCTATTAAGGCCGTACACAGTTGACAGTAGTAGCAGCCTACGCTGTTTCAGATGTTTTCCGGTTACACCAGTGGTGTCGGTGGTATCGAGCACAGATTCGTTAGCAGACATGATTATTACACGTTACGTAGCTCACAAGTTCAGAGATGCTCGCTTCTCGAGGCTCGAGATGATTTTGGGTAAGGGATGAGAAAATAGGGTCCTATTTGAAGGCTTTCCACCTCCAGACACCGGTACGACTCAGCCAGGTCGGAGGGTGGTGGTATTTTTTTTTGTAGTTTTGTGCGTTAAAAGCCCAGTTGCGATGCACGTCCAGCTTTCTAGAAGAAGATTCTGTGACAAGTCCTATCCTGCACAAGTACCTCCATGGATCACTCGTCCCGATAATATCGTCTCACTTACGGAAAACAACACTTTGAACCGCTCGTAAAATATGTACAGCGCAGAATAGCGAGAGCGGAGCGGCGTCCTTCTGAGGTAATAAAATGCAATTACTCTCTGAATATACCGTCTAATCGTGGGATTTCCAGAATTCCGGCCAACTGAAAAAAAGGGTCGAACCCGTGCTTAATCCCTACCGTACCGAGGAACAAACCGGAAAGGTACAGTGACAAGTCCTGTCCTGTCGAAGAACCTCTCTGATAATTGAAAAAAAAAAATGTTTTATACTGCTCCTAGACACTGTGTTGTACAGAACACTGTGGAGTGAGCGGCGCCATCCTAAGACAAAGAAATGCAATTAGTCTCTGAATAACACAGGCCAGTTTATGGCTTTTTCAAAATTTCAACTGATCGAAAACAAGCGGTAGCGTACGTCCAACCTCCCCATCGCGGGGGGTAAGAAATTCACCGCTGAAGGAGAAGGTTTCGGGTTGCAGCTCTCAACGTGGCTAATGACAGTACATAGTGAAGACGGTATGTGTAAAAAGGGGTCAGTTTATAACTATCCTGCAATGGGATGGCCAGGGTTTCATACCCTCAGTCTCGGTGCACAGGTAACCGCGCTGCTCGATGAAGCGTCGTATACCTGGCGATCGCTTTCACACAGTGAGTGTGTCACGGGGTAGCCGTGTACCCTCGCTCATGCGATACGGAGGTATTTTGCTGTATGAATAATAGCCAATATGCCTCCGACTCCTGGCACTGAGGCGTACGATGCTTGCTAATTAACTCCCTCTCCCAGTGTTCAAAAGAAAATAGTTAGTAGTGGATTACCTACTAGACGATGTTAGTAACGATTGACACAATAGAGCGGGGGCTGAAAACAATTAAGGATAGCGGGGAGGTAAAAATCGTCGACCACCCACTCCCTTCAAGCACTTGAGGGATGTGGTGGTGGAACTGACCGATAGGCTGAATAAAGGGGGCTGTCAAATGCGAACTTGTACCATATCTGAAAACACATCAGAGCCGAAAACTCCGTTCGTCGTTTGAAGAAAATTTTGAATTTTTACATCGTTTACACTTATTTTTACTAAGTAAAAAATGTCGCGAATTGTAGCCGGGATCAGGAGAGCTGCCTTGTCGGTGCTGCGGTACCTGATGAAGCAGCACTCGGCTCTTGTCAATAGGCGGATAGTGACCTTTTTGCGGGTTATTCCGCGTACAACATCCGTCGACGATTTACTGGCGATGTTTCGCGAGATAATAAGTGTGTGTCGTGTGGAGGTTATAGCTGCGATTCACCGTGAAAATTGCGTGAAGAGCAACCTGGAGTGCATGCAGGTGCTACGGGCTCAGGTGTTATACTGGAACGCCGAGGAGGATCTGCTGATTCGGCCGTTCCTCCAAAGCGTCAGAGCTTTAGAGGAGAGTCGTTCCAGGGCCAGCGGTAAGTAAAAACAACTAGATGATTTTCATATCATTCTACAACATTGTGATAATCATATCCCATCCGGATCTGTTATTTCCAGAGCTAGTCATATTCCAACAGGGGGCCGTTGATGACGAGATGCTTCTCGAAGCAGCCGAGGCGTATGAGCTCTCAGCGGTCTGCGGTGCTGTACAGTGTAACGGTGGTGGAGCCTCCCCCTGTGAGTAGCTGTTTTGCGCTAAAAATTCCTTGGCCGTATCTCTGAGCTGTGTATAATAAGAAATTCATAACATTGCAGCGAACGCTGAAATGGCTGCGAGCGATCGCGTAGTCAACGCATCGATGACGCAAGCGGTATCGGGAGAGCGTGGCTCGCTACCCCGCTTAGCTTCACAGGGTGAAATCCTGCAGAGCGGCGAGGTAGTAAGCGAAACCATCGAGCGACTCTCCCAGGTATCAATAATCGAGGTGGATGTTTCACCGGTAGCAGAGCCGGAGAGCGAAACCGGGTATTCGCGAGCCCTGAATGCCGATGAAACCGTCTCGGTCGCGTCATCGAGGGGTTCCGTCGTCTTCAGCTCTGAAGAACGTGAGTGTCTCTCGTAATATTGTATATTGAGGTTATTATACACCTGTTTTTTTCTGATAAGGTCTATAAATGTTTCCTAACCTCTTATTTTTACGTTTCATTCCGCAACAGCGGAGGAGACTGTCTCAAGACCGGAGGATGCTCAGGTCTGGCCTAGCCTATCGCCCGCCGATCCCAGTGTCTTTAGTCAGCTGGTGTGTAAGTATTGCTTGTAACTCGAATAATAAGGCTACAGTCGCTCTCCCCTGATCTCCGCTGAAAATCTTTCTCAATCTTTTTTTTTTCTATCAAATCAACGCGTAACAGCGGATCCGATAGAGAACTTTGCTGAGGAGTATCAAGTCTCCATGATCGCAAACACCAGTTCGGATTTTTTGCGGGAAAGTCTTCCATCGGATTTTTTTTCGCTGGAAACAATAATAATATCGTCCCCGCCTGGCGAGCTTCCCTCAGGATTTCACGCGGCTTCCGAGGAGGAGTAGTTCTGATTGTATGCCTCCTTACCCCAGCGCATAGTTTAATATGTATCGATCCAGGGAGAAAAAAATAATATAATGTTTTTACTTAATTCCTACAGGTGCTCAACCGGTCGTGAGGGTTCGCTCGCCTAGCTGGCTATTCGGGGTAAATAACGGCGCCGGGTCCTCAGGGATGCAGACGGGAGGGGCTGGCCCTTCATGGATGAGGCGCGCTGCTCGTGCGGTCGATCTTCCTGCTGAGGAAGGACAACAGCCGGACCAGGAGAACATCGCTGACGACGATCCGGCAGAGGTGAATACTCCCCGGTTTGAAATCACCCGACGGGTAAATCGGCGGTACCAGCGTTTTGGTTTAGGCGGCTGTCAGGTGACAGTACGAATCGGTGTTCCACCAGAATCTGCGAACCCAATCGCCTGGTTAGAAGAGGCCTTTCGCGAGCTGTACAGATATTTCACCTCGCTCTGCACTCCGAATGACATCATGGGTATTAGTTTCAGCACGGAGGGTTTTACAAGGGGTTCTGCGGGGTTAAGCTTCCGACCGGCTCGCGATTTTCGCTTTGAGGATTTATGGGGTCTTGTATTCAGGGTTACTCAGAGCGCGAGTGAATTTGGAATTGATCAGCCGTTCACGGTGAACATAACAACTATTGCTGTTCCAGCAGGTCGGGGGAAACGTCTAGCGCTGAACGGGGAGCAACTGGTCGGTAAACGTTCCATCCTGACTATAGGGAACAGCGATAATTTATGTTTACCGAGGGCGTTGTTCGTCGCCGGAGTGCATGCGAGGAGAGGATCTGTACGGGATGGGCCGTTACAGTCTGAGTGGAACAAGGCTAGGGCATCGGGGAAAAAATATCAAGGCGAGAAAGCTCGGGAACTAGTTATAGATGCGGGGGTCGTCATACCTGAGGAGGGCTGTGGTATCGAGGAAGTTGCACAGTTCCAGCAATATTTGGCACGACAGGGATACGCAATTCTAGTTTACGACAGCGAGACGATAGGTAAAGGCGGCCGGCCGCTTTTTAACGGGGAGGATATCGTACTGGGCATGGGCTACCGCGGTTTAGTACACAGACTTAATATTCTTTATTATCCGCGACTTGGTCATTATGACACCATTTTAAATATGAGAGGAGCTGCTGCCTCTGATTTCTTTTGTCAACCGTGTAATGTAGGCTACGCTCACGGTAACGAGCATAGGTGTTCAAATAAATGTAGCCGTTGTCTCTCGACTCCTGCATGTGACAGGGGAGGTGCAAAAGTCGAGTGCGGTGCTTGTAATCGCGATTTTTACGGAGCAGAGTGTTATAGGCGGCACGCTCTGCAGGGCTCGTTTAGCGGTAAACGAACGGTCTGTAGTACCCTACGGGTATGTGGAACCTGCGATATCTTTACGGATACCTCGAAGGGAAAGCATATTTGTGGGCGAACATACTGCAGGACCTGCCGCTCGAGCCAAGAAATTAATCACCGCTGTTACATGAGACCCGTAAAGCGGAACACAGGCGAGGCTCCTAATCATATTTTCATTTTTTACGACTTCGAGACACGACAGGACGAGACTGTAGACGGTGACGAGACGATAAATATACATGTGCCAAATTTGTGTATTGCGCAACGGACCTGTACACGTTGTATAGGCACGAGTATTCTCGATCCCTGCCTCGGGTGTGGCGAACAACGCGAATTTGTTTTTAGGGATGACCCGGTCCGTGAACTGGTAGAACTCGCTGATAGGAAGGTCGAAGGCTACCGAAAAGTTATTTGTATCGCGCATAACGCCAAAGGTTTTGACGCGCAGTTTATCCTCCGTTACCTAGTGGAGAAAGGCGGAGAGACACCGCAGGTAATACTGAACGGTAGTAAAATAGTTTTGCTAGAAACATCTAATATCCGTTTTCTAGATTCCCTTGCCTACATGCCGATGGCTTTAGCCGCGTTACCAAAGGCTTTCGGCTTACCCGAAGCCACGCAAAAGGGTGTATTTCCACACCTCTTTAATATACCGGCTAACCAGCGGTATGTAGGAGTATTACCTGCGGCTGAGTTTTATTCGCCGGACTCCATGACGGTAGAGGGTAGGGCCCGATTTTACGCGTGGTATGAAGCTGCCGTAAGGGAAGGCTACGTTTTTGATTTTTCTAGGGAAATCGTTGAGTACTGCCGGTCAGATGTCACGATTTTACGGTTAGCCTGCCTTGCTTTCAGAGATATATTTTTACGTACTGGCGATGTCTGCCCGTTCACGGAGAGCACCACTATCGCCTCCGCATGTTCCATGGTATTCCGGAAAAATTTCCTTCGCGATAACAGCATAGGGATTATTCCGCCCGCCGGGTACCGACTAGCTGATAAACAATCATCCAAGGCCATCCAGTGGTTAGTCTGGATGGAGCACGAGCTAGGGCAGGAGATTTTACACGCGGGTAGGGCTCGGGAGCAGCGTGTGCTAGGGCGTAGAGTAGACGGGTACTACGAGTCGCCGGATGGATCGCGCCACGTACTCGAATTCCATGGCTGTTATTGGCACGGCTGTCCCCGCTGTTATCGCGTCAATAGGGATAAGGAAATTGCTGGCGGGTTAAATATGGACAGGCGCCTTGAGGAGACTCAGGCAAAGACTCGCCGTATGCGTGCCCACGGTATCGTTGTGGACGAAATGTGGGAGTGCGAGTTTTCACGTTTGATGGATGCAAGGGTAGAAGTGCGGGCACACCTCGATCGTAACGGTTTTCTGCCGAGTGTGGAGAATGCTAAGCTGAATCCGCGTGATGCGTTCTACGGTGGTCGAACGGGTAACACGTCGAGGTTTCGCGAGGTAGACCCCAGACTCGGCGAGGAGATCCGCTATGTGGATGTGTGTTCGTTATACCCTTGTATCTGTAAAACCGGAAAATTCCCGAAGGGTCATCCAGTAGTATTAGTAGGTGAGGAGTGTAAGAATCTGACCGGGGCCAGTGGAGTAGATCTGTTTAGAGTCGAGGGTTTGATTAAATGTAAAGTACTGCCGCCCCGGAATCTTTATCATCCGGTATTACCTCTTCGTATGCACGGCAAACTAATGTTCCCTCTCTGTAGCTCATGTTGCCGAGACATGGAACAGGGTCCATGCCCTCACAACGACCCCCGTGAGAGGTGTCTGAGCGGGACATGGGTTTCAGACGAGGTGAAAAAGGCCGTAGCAATGGGATATAGGGTAGTATCGGTGTCGGAGATCTGGCAGTACGAGGTGACGGTGTTTGATCCCTCTACCCGGGAAGGTGGACATTTTTCCCAGTACATTGATACCTTTTTAAAAATAAAACAGGAGGCTAGCGGCTGGCCCGCTGGCTGTAGTAGTGAAGAGAGCCGGTCTCAGTATATCGAAGAGTACGCCCGGGTAGAAGGAATCATGCTAGATAAGGCTAAAATAGAAAAAAATCCAGGGCTGCGTTCTGTGTCGAAGCTATGCCTTAACTCCTTCTGGGGTAAGTTTGGCCAGCGAGACAACCTCTCAAAAACAAGTGTTGTCAAGACCAGAGAGGAGCTGCTAGGTCTGGTGACAAGCCCGTCAATTCTGCTGGAGGACCTAGTAGCCGTAAACGATGACGTTCTGTACGCTCGCTGGTCATACAAGGATGAGAGTGTGGAGGCCTCGAGTCTTGCGAGTGTAGTCATAGCTGCGTATACAACGGCACAGGCGCGGCTCAAGCTGTACAGTTATTTAGAGAAACTGGATCGTAGGGTGTTATATTATGACACAGATTCGGTCATTTACGTTCGGTCTGGTGCACCTGGGGAATACGAGCCGCCGGTTGGCAGTTTTCTGGGTGACCTGACCGATGAATTAGAACAATATGGCGAGGGGAGTTACATACGGGCTTTTGTATCCGGCGGAGCAAAGTTTTACGCGTTCATAGTAGTATGCCCGGATGGGAGGGAAACCGAGATCTGCAAGGTTAAAGGTATTACCCTCAACTACACCACACGCCTGAAAATAAATTTCAACGCTATAAATGAAATGGTAGTTGAGGAGGGGGAAAGCATTAACCTCAAATATCGTGCGATCCGACGAACCGCAATGCATGATGTGGTGACTCGAGATCAAACAAAAACATGTCGCCCAGTTTTTGTCAAAAGACGTTGTTGCAGGAATAGTTTTGACACCCTTCCATACGGGCACACTGCAGACGCGTAACCAGCTCCGCCCCCCCGGTCCGTATGTAATCCGAGGGAAACTAGCAAACAACACCCCCACATCCAGTTTCGATTTAAGTTAGCTTTTACGTTATTTTAGTTGTACAACTTTTGTAAATTTATCATGTGATTAGGTCTTTAAGCCATACCTCACACCCTATACCTGTGATAATAGAAGTAGAATAATCTAGTCTAGGTCATGAGTACTATTGGGTACCTGCTCTGTTAAATAAAAGTACTATTAGCAATAAGAAAATGAATGTATTCCAGAACTGTTCAACATTGTTTAGCTGTCGATAAATGTCACCTGAGCCACGTCCTTCTGGCTTACGGCGTATACACAGTATGCTAGATTCACGATAATTATGGCATTCGGAATAAAATAATTTATGAAGCAAAATGTTTTAATTCCACTTGGTCAACCCTCCACACATACACTCTGTCGGCTGGGGGTCGAGTCTGAATAAAAAACTATTATGAAATTAACCATTACCTCTGTACCTCTGTATACCTTTTATTATCACTTCCCTTGAAACACCTGTCAGCAGGTTACAGAAAATCGCCCCCTGAGTGAAAACAGAACTTGTTAGAACTATTTTATCTATAAATGAAATAAAATAAATAAAAATATATTTAAAAATGAAACGAGTCAAATAAATTTTAAAATATCGCTGATTTCAGTCAGTTGAATAGCCGCTGGGTTGTTACACGCGGTAGTTAGTTCTCCCATGGTCGGCCAGACGAGCAGTGTTCGGACGCAGTATTAAGTAGCCGTGTTCTTCACGTCTTCAAACGCGCGATATCAGCTAGTTTAAGCGCATAGTCCAGATGAGCAGCTCACACGCTGATTATCAGCTGATTACCGTCCGAAATGCTGAGTCACCGTGACCGCGCCCGCTATTAGCTAAAAGATGGCGCGCACCGCGCCGCCGGGCCCCCCACCGCGGGGATAAAAAATACCATTTGGGAAGTAGTAACTTTTTCATCCTGATCTCAGCATAGTTGTCGACTCGCTCGCGTTGAAAGGTCGAAAACTTTGCATTCTATTCATATCGGGAAATGGATACCCGCTGGAATCACCCATTTTCCGCGATAATAGCCGGGCCCTCTGGCTGTGGAAAATCAGTTTTTGTGAAAAATTTCCTTCGACATATTGGGAATATGTGTGACACTCGCTTCAGTCGTATAATATGGTATTACGCAGAGCAGCAATCACTCCACGGCATTAAAAAAGGAGACACCGCACCGCTTAGCGACATCGAGTATCGAGAAGGCCTACCCCAAGAATCTGATTATGACTCAAACACGCTACCCAAGTTGCTTATAATAGATGATCTTATGCGAGAAGCCTCCAATAATATAATCGTTGATCTTTTCACCAAAGGCTGTCATCATAAGAATCTGAGTGTATTTTTCATCACGCAGAACTTGTTTCATCAGGGTCGCGGGCAGCGTGATATTTCTCTTAACGCGAATTATATTATATTCTTCAAGAATCCACGAGATCGCGCCCAGGTGCAACATTTAGCTCGTCAGGTATATCCTGAGGATCCACGTTTTGTTCAGGAGGCTTACCACGATGCGACAGCTCGTCCCCACGGTTATCTCTTACTTGATCTGAAACAAAGTACCCCCGAAAACTGTCGCTATCGTAGTAATATATTTCCCGGGGACAAGCACCAGTTTGTATACATCCCAAGAAAGGATATAAAGTCACGCGCTCAGCAGGGGGTACCAGTCATTCGTTTGTAATGCCACGCGCCGGCCAAATTGACGCTAGGACGGACTCCGTCCAAAGTAGAGCTGGTTCCAGACGGAGTGCCGAGGCGCGTAGACGATTCGGAAGCTCCAACACTGAGACGCTGAAGGCATTGTGCTGCCTAAAGCCTCAGCAGAGGATAGCTCTACTACGCACGGCCGATAATTCGCTCGTGAAAAATATCTGTGAATGCGCTTTGAACACCGTGCGCGGTAACGTCATACTCAGTAGGCGAGAGAAGGCCCGACTTGCCAGACATAAGCAGCTTCTTCGTAAACTGTCCACTAACAAGGGTAGTTGGAAGAGCAAGAAAAAATTACTAGTTCAACGCGGAAGCGGATTTCTACCTATGCTGATAGCACCCATTCTTGGGACGCTTTTTGGTCAACTGTTTGGACAATAAATAAGGGTGTAAAATGGAGCATGCAAAGAAGATGGTTTTAATTCCCTCGGATACCATAGAACGGTTTCAACGCAATATTTCCTCATCGGGCGCAGCTTCGGAAGGCAGCAGTGCGAGTGATGAGAAAAGTACAACCTCACCCACCTCCAGGCTTGATAATGAAATGCGTAATATCCTGAACACTCCCGACCTGGATGACACGACGAGGTGGAAGCTTTATCAGCAGATTTTACAACGTTTTCTATATTTCGCCGAGGACTCAAGAAAACCGCTACGTCTAGATCTCCACTCCATCCCTGATAAACCTAATTCTACGGATGGGGCATCGGAGAAAGGAAATGAACTTTCTAGTGACAAGCAGCAGATGATAGCGAAAATTGCCTCGACAGTACCGAAAAAATACCAGTCAAAGGCGGAGCTTCTTCTAAAACATCTGGCCGAGTACCCTTCACGGATTTCATGGGATAGCCGAGGTGGTGTAACTATAGACAGCGTAGCCATCCCCGGGACAAATATCGTTGATCTAATTAACGACACTGTGCGTTCGAGAAAAAGTTTTCAGCCTCATGGTAGACATGCGTACGCACGCTTGCTTCATAGCATCAATGTTCCGCGAGAATATGTCGGTAATGATAATGTTTGGAGGAATGTTCAAGTGCCTTCACCCTCGACCGCAGTACTCTCTGCGACACGGAGCAGGACTAAAAGACTCCGAACCCCACACGGGCGAAGAAATACCGCGAGCAGCAGCAGCAGCGATTCCGTTAAGTCAGAAGACAATTCCTTCTCGCCTTCGAGATCTCGCGGAACATCGGAAACACCTGAGAAATCCACGCAGCAACCGACGAGCTGGTTAACATTTGGCCTACGAAAATGAAAGAGTTGGAACGGTTGTACTTCGACCCCTCCTGCCCATCAGGTTACGCGGGGGCCAGGAAGTTGAAAAAGGCAGCTCGGGGTGTAAACGACAGCACAATAGAAAAATGGCTAGGTACCCAGGACACCTATACCCTACATAAACCGGTACGTCGGAAATTCCCAAGACTGCGGTACAACGTGTCCAATATAGACGATCTTTGGGAAGCAGATTTGGTTGAACTTGGGTCTATAAAGGAACATAATGATGGCATCCGTTACTTGCTGGTAGTCATCGATGTCCTGAGCAAATTTGTATGGGTGGTTCCGTTGTATCGTAAAGCCACAGGAGACGTAGCTGCTGGTTTTAAACAGATATTATCGAACACGGATCGCCGTCCCGAGACCCTACAAAGCGACAAGGGTAAAGAGTTCGTGGGCGCGGCGTTTCAAAAACTACTAGCTGAAAATGATATACGTTTTCGCGTGACACGTAACCCCGACATAAAAGCAGCCGTAGTTGAACGATTTAATCGCACGTTGAAGGAGCGTATGTGGAGATACTTCACGCATAAAAATACCCACCGCTACATCGATGTTTTAGAAAAGCTCATCAGCTCGTATAATAACACCGTACACTCGAGCATCAAGATGGCACCCTCCGAGGTGACGCTCTATAACGCGGCAGAGGCACGAGCGAATATTCAACGTAGCCAGCCGTTACACAGAACCAGAAAACCAAAATACAAGACAGGGGATCTTGTGCGTATAAGTAAGACAAAAGGCACCTTCGCTAAAGGGTACGAGGCTAACTGGAGCGAAGAGTTGTTCAAGATTCGACGGGTTGTAACAGGTTCACCGGTAGTATACGAGATAGAGGACCTTTCGGGAGAAGAGATCGACGGTTATTTCTACGAACCCGAACTACAACGCGTGAGCAAGGACCTCGAAAGTACTACGTTTCAAATTGATAAAATCATACGCAGCAAGGGACGTGGTCCTAGTAAGAAACTTCTTGTCAGCTGGAAAGGTTATCCCGACAAGTTCAACAGTTGGATTTCCGCAGCTAGTATCCAGGAACTCGCTCCATGATGAGGTCTCAGTTCTACATAACCCTACCGAGTAATAGCTCGATGCAAATTTATCCGGATAACAAGACCTGCTGCTATATTACTCAACTACCACGCACGATCGAACTTCATGGCGAGTGGGAAGTTGCTATTGTCGAAATACAATACCCTTTAACATACCTGCCGACCAGGAAGGGGAGAGCGACCCCTCAGGTAGCCGAAGACGGGTATAGTGTAAACACTACCGGTAGTGGGGTTTCGAATCATATAGATAGAGGTGTAAACGCTGCCATGAACAGACCTGCGAATGGGGGTGAAATTTTCGAATCCGATGATACACCGATGATATTCATACCTGGAAAGGCCGTTAAAGAGGTACAAAAGATACCGTCACTCATGTTCGTCTACTGTGACATCATCGAACCACGCATCGTGGGAGACGTCTATGCTCCGCTTCTGCGTATACTACAGGTTAGACAAAGCTCCGATAACACTGGTACAGAGGTAAAAACGTTTTCACCGCCACACTATCTGCCTTTACTGCTTTCGAGTTTTCGGACGATCGAAATATCTATAAGAGATCACCAGGGTAAGCCTATACCATTTGATCACGGGACGTTGACAGTCACACTACACTTCAAGAAGATTCTCTAGATCACTGGATACACGTGGCGAGAATGTCGCACTACATTGAGCATTACGAGTCACAAATAGGCGGCGGAATCGATCGCGTTTTTGTCGGAGCAGCCAACCAACGGGGTCACGGTATCGGTAGTTTCCTAGGAGGGTTATTTCGTCGGGCTATTCCCATGTTGAAACGGGGTGCACGTGCGGTTGGTAGAGAGGTTTTACGCAGCGGTATGAATTTCGTCTCTGACCTGGATAACGACGTACCGTGGAAACAGGCATTTAAAACACGAGCCGCCGAGACTGGTCAGAACCTGAAGCGGAAGGCTCAGGAAGGGCTTGAAAAGGTTATGAGAGGTGAGGGTTATAAACTGAGGTATGGGCGAGCGTATGACCAGTCTAGTCTTGTTCGTGCACCGCGCCTCTCCGTAGCAAGTGCTTCGTCTAAATCTACTAAAACTCGTAAAACTGTCAAGAAAACTCAGAGAAGAAAAAAAAAGCCTGCCCAGACTCGTTCGAAGAAGAAGAAGACAAAAAGTACCAGAAAGACAGTCGCCAAAAGTAAAAAGAAAAAGTGCTGCAAGAAAAGAGCTGTTTCGGATATTTTCGGACCCTTGTAAAAAACGGTAGTATATACTCCTGCTAACCATATCCGTTGAAATGGCCTACCTACATGCTCATTCCTGCGAATGCTTGAAATCCGAACTAGACCTCTTTACCCTGCCACCTACTCAGACTTCTATCGAGGGCGGTCAATGGGTATAGTACAAACCCGTCTCCGCACTAGCTGATGACGCACCAATTGAATTCGTCGTTCCGGGTCAGGGCGACGAGTACATTGATCTCTCACACACGATGCTTAAGGTATGTGCTCGTGTACTTAATGTCGGAAAAGAAACAACAGCAGCAATAGTGGCCCCGGCGAACAATTTCCTGCATACACTCTTCAATCAGACCGATGTCTACTTCAATCAAAAATTGGTCTCCCCGAGTAACAATGCATACGCGTACAGAGCTTACATCGAAACCTTGTTAAACTATGGTGATGCAGCTAAAAAGTCGCATCTCACATCCGGATTATGGTATTCCGACTCTCCCGGATATTTTGAGGAGACTACCGGCAGTAACAATACGGGTTTCGCAAGCAGATGTGAATATTTCTCTGGAGCCAGGCCCGTGGATATGCTTGGTCGTCTTCACTGCGATGTCTTCAATCAGGACAAATTTCTATTAAACGGTGTAGAGCTCAGATTGAGACTCGTCAGATCCCGGGACGCCTTTTGCTTGATAGAGGCTAAAAACGATCATAAGGTGGACATTATGGACGTGACCTTATTCGTACGACGTGTAAAAATCAGTCCAGGAATTCTGCTGGCGCATGCAAGAACCCTAGCTAAGACAACTGCAAAATACCCTATGACACGAGTGGAGGTCAAGACTATGACAATATATAGCGGTGTGCAGGCTGAAACCCTTGATAATGTTTTCCTTGGACAAATACCGAAGCGTATAATCATCGGATTTGTCGATAACAAAGCCTATAACGGTGATAAAAAACTCAATCCGTTCAACTTCTCGGCCTTCGGACTCAACCATCTATCCTTGTATATTGAGGGTACCCAGATTCCATCCAAGCCTTTACAACCCGATTTCTCGAGTAAATTATTTGTGGATTCCTACAACACCCTGTTCACGGGTACCGGTATACACTTCCTCAACGAGGGAAACTCAATTGCGCGTCAGGACTATGCAAAGGGATACTGCCTCACTGCGTTCGATCTCACTCCCGACCTATCAGCAAGCGATAACGGCCACTGGAATCTCATCAAGCATGGCAGTGTTCGGATCGAGACACGCTTCGAGACGGCCCTGACCACGACCATAAATTGTATTGTGTATGCCGAATTCTCCAACGTAATCGAAATCGATTCGATGCGTCAAGTTATTACGGACTTTGGTAACTAGCTGCGAGGTACAGCTAGTCGAAGTACGGGATACCTGTCGGGACCTGCACGTCATAATCCTGCACTTGGGACAACTCCTCTTGGTAAGCGGTCGGACCCTGCCATAGAACTTGCTGAATCCTGTTCATCCCTTCCTTCGACTAAATGTGAAGAGGGGAGGTTGTAACTGCAAGACAGGATAGTCTAAATACTTCGCTCAGTCTCGTCTTCGTCTCAGTTCACCGACAGTGGTCCGCACCCTCAAGAGTAAAACGCGCTCAGTTCTTCAAGTCAGCATGAACTATATCATCGATATACAAGGCTTCTGCGGGGAGAGTGGTAACTTCATGCCAAAAGAAGTTGCCGTTGTCGCCTACGAGACAGAGGCTATAGCCCACTGGCTTATCGCGCCGCCGTTCTCCATCTCTGAGCTCTCTTCATCAAAACGAACGCAGAACAACTGGCTGACAAGTAATCACCACGGGATAGAATGGTTCGAGGGCGAAGTCTCGCATAAACATCTGCATGCGAATCTACGTGCGATCACGCTCACGGCAAAGAACATCTTCTGTCGCGGCGTACAAAAGGCCAAATTTCTTCAAGAAGTGATGTCACGTGAAATCGTCAACCTGGAACGTGGTGAGTGCGAGTGCCCGGCGTTCAAAGACATGTCATCGGATAAATCGTGCATCCTCCACATTGGTGAACGAAGGAATTTCAACTGTGCATTGCGTAACGCTATGAGATTGAAGAATTGGCTACAATCTCGTGGGCGATCCGAAAAGGTGCTGTCCTCGATTCCTTTTCGTACTATGGTGTTAAACTCGCTCGAGCAGCCTGAGAGTAACGATGGTGGAGATAATCCTCTCGAGCAGGGTGAGGATGAGTGTGGCCCCGGACCCATGGGAGTAGAGGAGATGACCGCACGCATGAGGACTGCCTGCCGAAGTGCATGACTAACAATCTCGCAACTGTTTGAGCGTATCTCTCAGTGCCTTCACAACCAGCGAAGAGGATGGATAGTTTCCAAATACTCGATGTCTTAGAGTTGGTACCTGCTCGGACCAAGGGCGTTTTCCCAGCTGATCAGATACCTCTGCGATGGTCGTACCCCACCGCTATCGTGGCAAATACAGATGTCCATACGCAGCCCGGAACACACTGGGTAGCTTTCCACGTCACAGCAGCCGGAGAAGGTATCTATTTCGACAGTTTTGGACTGCCTCCTATCATACCGCATCACATCCGCGCTCTACGCCGGAACTGCATTTCCTATCGTTGGAATGTAAAACAACTGCAAAGCTCCTCTTCCCTGGTATGCGGACAGTTCTGCGTCATGTTCCTATATTATATGACACATGGTTTCACTTTGAAACAGTTTACAAGTATTTTCACTATGAATTTAGAGGAGAACGATAAGCTAGTCAGCTCATTTTACAGACGTTTAAGGGGGGCCTATACTGAAAACGAAAACTTCTACAATTCTAATTCAAATGAATTGCTATTTACACAGAATGTTCACTATTGTAATCGGAAATATTGTACCAAATATAAACTCATTCCAAATGATAATGCCAAAGTTACGCTGGCTTACTCATATTTATCGAGCGAAGAATACCAAATTTCAAAATGCTCCTTGCGTTACAAATATGAAGTTATCCAACTCAAACTTCCTTGGCTTATTGATGGACACTACCTCAAGAAAATAACGTAGGGTTTTTGAAATCCGATTACTATTAGTCATAGTACACAATTTTTTTTTTTTTATATTTATTTTCTCAGGGATTTGGTCAATTTTGTGCGAAAAATAGACTACAGTTTCAGTTTCTCTCGCTCTAGAGTAAAAACCCTACGTTATTTTGTGGGTAAGGTATCTGTGAATGTGCTCACCAAATTCCAAGTCAATCCGACTCAAGTTGTAACGCAAGGGACTTTTTCAAGAAGTAAAAATGTAGTTTTGAGATAACGGCACTTTTGTGAAAACTTGAAACATATTTAGTTCTGCATGTTTGAATAACTTCTGGATGGTTTAGGAAGTGATGGAAAAGTGAAGGAAGGGGGGCCACCCACCCACCCACTTCCCCCCTTCCTCCAAGGGTCTGCTCGATGCATGGTCGTCTCGTCATTACTTGTCGAGTCAGTTAGGATACAGTTGGATATTAATATAAAATACCATTATAATTTCAGGATGTCAAGGTAGTTTAATATTCTACAACAAGGTCAATTTGCATAATATACATTGAATTAAAAATAAATTACAAAAACAGAAGGTATCAAATATTGACTGTAAAAACAGTAACTATAAAAATAATGTCCATGATCCTGTGTCATAATTTTTCCAGTGGTAGTCAAAAGATATTCAGAACTCCCCCGCTCCATATGTTGGCCCTTCTTTTTTCTTTTTTGGTCTCTCGGCTGTGGCTTTTTTTATTTTTAAAGTACGACGGAACTTAGTTGCCAAGTCGGTACTGCGGGCGTCACTTTTTCTCTTGCGCCTCATGTCTAGTCGCCTACTGATCTCCTCAGCACTTGTCATGCCTTGCTCCTTCTCTGTGGACGGTTCGTTGCCTCGCGCCACTGTACAACCCATGTTGAACACAGCTACAGCCTTAGTTACGGCAATATCAATCCGTTGTTTCGAGACGAATGTTCCTTTGGGGCACTTTCTCCAGATAGTAGAATGGAGGCTTTCGTTGGCATTTTGTGTCGCCCCACGACTACAAGCTGCTAAAAGTTCATCGCTGGATAGTCGTGTGTACAGAGGAAGGAGCTTGGTCACCACATCTGGTTTCAACTTTACTGGCATCTTGCTATGACTACCAGGTGTCTCACCTTTTGCCAATCTCTTGTTGAAGAAGCACCAGGAGTCTGGCCCAGTCGGGCAGTCTGAATGTTGTGGCTTTTGGTCCGTAGACATGCAGTGGGTCAGCGTGGCGTAGACCTGCTGCTTCATTTTTGTCACGTCTGGAAGATTCTGTGTGACGGCACTTCTGTAATAATTAGTCAGGGCAACTATTGTGCTCTCCTTTAGCGTGCCTTCTCCGCGGCCACCGAGTGTGGTTCCTCTTGCTTTCCAGTCTTTCACAAGATTTCTGAGCCCGGTGCCCATTCGTTTTGCCACGTGGTTTATACACTCTTCTTTTTCAATGGGCACATCTGGACCATAAACAGCCTCTCTATTCAAGTGGGTGTAGGTTTTAGCATCGCCATCGGAAAGGACTGTTGTGTACCGCATTTTGCATTCTGCAATTGACCGCTTCCAGATACGGTCTGCGGCAGCTGCTTCCATTGAAACTGAGGATCCCTCGTAGTTCTTGTTGCATTCTCGACTTGACTGATGTCCATCTTTCCATACTGCATACTCGGGTGAGTCTTCGCCAAGCTCAGATGCAGTTAGCGTGCACATATGGCAGAACTTTGACAGCACTTCAAAGTCAATGACAAGGCCAGTCAGTATATCAATCACTGCGCCAATTCCATACATAGACGTATATCCACGCTTATGCCAGGTACCATCATAAGACACAGCAATGTCTATCACCTCTTCTGACGCAGGGTTCCTATCAATGGCTGCATGAGCTTTTCGTACAATGTCACGTGCCTTGGACAGAATCCCTTGTCTGTAATTATGGCTATCGTTCGCCAGCATCTTCATGTGTGCGTTATATGTTTTAGCAGTTATCAAATTCATCCCCATGATCATGCAGAAATTTTCCATCGCAGCGTGTCCTGTTCCGATACCAATAAATGAATCTACTATTCTTCGGTTGACCTGAAATGGAGACTTGTTATTTTTTTCATCTATATGTGGACTGCTGTAAGCTTCACCATGTCGGAGGTCGCAGGACTCGCATTTCAAAACTAATTTGACAGCGAATCCCTTCCTGTTTCTCATCTGGACCCGAAGAGCCTTTTCCCCGCAGTCACTACAAGACAAATTTTTCATTAATTCTTGCATCGCTTCGCAATGTATCAAAATATAATCAGGATCATGGGTTGCATTACCTGGGGACATCGGTACCTGGAAAGCACTGAACTTGCGATCAGTGGCTGATGATGGTCGCTCCGGGACATCCATAGGGAGTGGCAATGTTTGTTGTAGTCCAGATGGACCTGGCTGTGGCTCTTCAATATTCTGAAGAACATCCATCGCTTCAACACACTTAGAAGGGGGCAATACAGTCTGCAATCTAGAAGGTTGAGATCTTTCCTGTAACCCAGATGAACCGGGTTGTGGCTCTGAAGAAGCCTGCGGAATATTCAATGCAGTGTCACGCTTTGTTTCTGAAGCTTTGAGAGTCCTACGAGTGAACTTACTAGATCTTTTCTTTAGGGGCCGCCAACGGCCAGAAGATTTATCCATGACTTACCTGTGTCAAGTAATAAACTGAAACACAATCGAAAACTAGCCTCTAAATGCAGATACTAGTATTCTACACAAGGTTACACAAACGCACTTATTACACCACTCTCAGATTTTGTCCCGAAAATACGAGTTCGTCAGATTTCCGTGAAGGGATTACTCCTCAGGAGCTCCGAGCTCCAAGCTCCGAAGCTGTGGCCGCGTAAAAATATTCGCAAACAGGCTGAAATAAAAACAAACGTATAAACAACAGTATTGTTCTGATAAGAACAGGTATGGTTCTGATAAGAACAGGTATTTCTTCAAATGAAGCTTTTTAGATATAGTAATATAGTGTTCTGATAAGAACAGGTTTTCAAACTCGAGAAAAAATTGAGCACAGGCAAAGTTTTGATCTTGCGTAAGCAGAGCGTCAAAGCAATTATCGTTTGATGTGATTTGTCGTCTGCTAACATGTGCGCGCGAAGTTGATGGCGCGGTTTGCATATGCCCGCATAGATAGCGCTGCCAAACCTTCAAAAATGATCAGACGGGCAAATCACTTCACCAAAAGTTGCGGAACTATTTGAAGTATTTTATAAGCCAAAAAACCGAAAATCGACTTTTTTTATGTTTTTGATTAAAACATCTGTATAGGCCCCCCTTAACACAGAATAAGTTAAAACGTAAAATACGTGATAGTTTCGGTACCGTAAGCTGTATTCAATGCTGTTGTCGTAAAAGATAACCTAATTGTTTGAAATATAAGTAATTCTTTTTTTCTATAACCATTAGAAATAAGTAACTCCTGATCTCCCATAATAATATTATTTCATGTTATACGAAACTCAACTAGTAATAAGTCTTCTTATACCTAGTTTTAAATCTGTAGTGTACGAGTATTAATTTAGCTAAATGAATAAACACGAGCTCAAACCATAATCAGTTGTACACCTTTCACAACCCTAGACTAATCTTCCTCGCCTTTATTCATAATTCTCGTAGGGAAAGGACCTAGGTTAGATATATCTATATATATAGGGACCCATACTGCAGAAGCGACGGAACGAAGGACAGGTATATCTATATACATTTCGGACCCATACTGCAGAAGCCTCGGAGCCATGGCCAGGTATATCTATATATATTTCGGACCCATACTGCAGAAGCGAAGAGAACAGAGATAGAATTAGAACTTAAGGTAAAATCGTTAAGATTCACCTAGGTTTTCAATCATTGAACCTCAATTAGGTTAGAATCCACAGATTTACGTAGGTTTAAAAAAAAAAAAAAAAAAAAAATGGCGTCGACCCCCCCCCCCCCCCCCCCCCTCTCAGCGGGGGGCCATTTATGGGGGGCAATAAAATAGGATCCATACTGCACCCTATCTACTGATAATGTAAATTTTTTCTCAAATAGTAGCACCACGTTCGGATATCTTCAGCAATCAGGCAGGGTGCGCACCCACGAATCTTCACGGTATATGCATTTTTCTTATTTGTTCTTATGAGGCAGCATGTTTTTATTTGTTTAAGGTAGAATAGAATGCTGAATTATTCTGAGCTCTCTTTGGCTGTGCTCTTTTTGGATAAGGTCTCTTTGGCTGAGCTCTCTTTGGCTGTGCTCTTTTTGGTTGTGGTCTCTATGGCTGGTGTGTTTCTCTTCTTTATTCGTTCCGAAGCGTGTCGTAACCAATCTTTGATTATTTGAGCAATGTCATAATCTGTTGCGTCGTTATATCTTTTTCGGGCAGCATCTGGAGTAAATAAGGCAACTGCTTTATCTTGCACTTGTAGCATTCTCATTTGTTGTAAATTGTTCGCAATAATTAATCGCTTTCCGGAATCTTAAGGCAAGACCTTGGCAAAATTTTAATTTTTTGGTTTTTACATTACTGAAAATTATCTGATTGGAACTTTTACCCTGCACAATTTAGATTATGTTAACATGCGTGATCAAAAAATATATGAATCTTTTGCTGTGAAAGTGTTGATGCAGAAAATCTTTCGCAGGTTTTAGAAAGTTGCTTACTACTGCGAAAGATTCCCTGCGCCGCAACACTTTCATCGCAAAACATCACAATTTATTTTTTTTGATCCACCTATTAACATAATATAAATCTTGTCTTGAAGGAAATTTTGATCAGGTTTTTTGCAGTAATTATAAAAATGAATTCATCGAGGTATCAAAATTTTACAGAGATATGCCGTAAATGGAGTTACATGTTTGTCATGTCACTCACCCCTACAAATTTTATCGAAGAATATACATTTGAAAAATAAATCTACCCAGGTAACAATTTGACAGATAATGTAACAAGGATGTAACCGCCATGCTGAAATATCCGCATATTTAGAGATCAGCTACATATCTGATACTTGGACATCACAGGGATGTCACTGAGACATCAAAGTACCAGATATGTAACTGATGTCTGAATGTGCGGACATTTCAGCATGGCCGTTACATCCTTGTTGCATTATCTGTCAAATTGTTACCTCGGTAAGACCGCTATACAATCAAAATGCTTACCCATGATTACGTTGGACAGAGTAAGGTCTGAAAACTTTTTCTTCTTTTTCTTTCCTTCCCAATTATATTTTTCTGCTACTTCGTTTGAGAAAATTCGCCTCACCAAATTGAGTGTCACAGACTTCAAACTGTTGCCGCCGATCCTACTTAGTTCTCTAACCTGTCAGAATTATATTTTTAACAATGATGATGAATGATATGAACATTGTTTAAAATGGAATGAATAATACTGATTACTCACAAGTTTCTCGTAACAGTTCACATCAACAATCGCTTTTTCAATCTCAATCAGTTGAGCATCAGTTTCTATAGGTAATACCGCGACAATGTCCATAATGTTCTCGTCAGTTTCAATATCTGCTTCGAGCTCCACTTTGTCATTACTTCTTTTCCATTGATCTGCCAAAACACTTTGATTGGCAATAATCAGGTTTAGTTTTTGCTTTATGCGTGCAAAGTGTGAAAGCAAGAAGTCTTGGAGCCCGATGGCATCTAATATGTTGTCATAAAACAAAACAACGTACATGATATAAACTTAACAAATCTTTTGGCCAACTTTCTCTCGAGTTGTTAATCAGTGACAAAAATTATATACTGTTATACATGACTGGACCCTTTGTTTTTAAATACATACCGCTAATAGTTGGAGGATCGCCTAAATCGCCTAAGCCTGTTATGCTCCTAACTAGTTCATTGCCAGGGACAAAACCAGGTTGTCTTTGTTTGCATAATACAGGATTTCCAGTAGCAGCCGAGGAAACATTACTGCATCTTTGGAGTTCCGTACTCGGTGTCATATTTTTATCGCCAGAATGTTCATGCATTATCTTCTTTGAAGACTTCGTTTCACTTGCGATATATGGATGTTTTCTTTTTGGAGTTGAATCAGGGCCAGGAGAATTTGGTGATCTATATTCTTGACTGTTTATATGATGGGATTCTTGTGATCTTATTCTCTTAGCAGCGATCTGTATGCCTTGAATCGATGTTTCCTTCACTGGTGGAGCAGGGTAATTTAAAATACGAGGTTTTGATATTGGGGATTTGTCCAAATCTGAGGTATCACTATCAGAAAGTTGTCTAGCTGCATTTCCTTGCCTTCGTTTCCTCAGGACTGAAACTTCTTCATCTGAGTTAAGATCAGATATCTTTTCTGCATCCTTCAATTTTTCTTTCGCTTTTTGGAAGTTGTCTAAAAAAGTTGCATAATTGCCATTACCAAGGTAAATTATCTCAAATTAAATTGAATATTCCAATAGCATATCAAAGGTATAGTCTGTAGCAATATATTTTGCAGTGCAGCTGATTCGAATGAAAGATGAACTTGGCGACTCGAGAAATGATATAAGTACTTTTAGCATTTCAGTAAAGCAAAGCATTACCTGTTGAACCAAAGATTCGTTTTACGGGAAAGACTAAACATTTATCACAATCGAGGTCCTTCATCTTTTCCACGGCGTTGTCATATGTCTTGAAGTTTTTAAGGTAGGTCGGCCAAAATGCTTCTGTTTTTTCTTCATTGCTGAACTAATTCTGAGGAATTACTTGCAATCCATCTTCAAATTCGATGATATAATAGCGTTTCCCAGCCATCTTTTGCTGTATCGATTGAGAAGATATCTTATTATAGTTGCTTGTAATATTCTCAATATCGTTATAGCGAAACACTTACGATGAATATATTATAACTTCGATAGATAACATGGTCCTACAAATTCAGGTCAAGTTTAGGGCGAGCAATGAAACCTACGCCATTCGATAGGACATATAGTTTTCGAGGAAAAAAAGGTTAAAGTTGCGTAATCGGTTAAAAATAGCATTTTTCAAACAATTCTAAGTCAATGAATGTTAGACGCTATTGAATCAGAAAAATGACAGAATCCAGTTGAAGGATTATTTTATCTGATCAAATAATCCTCATTCAACTGCGTGGCGTCGTAGTTATGCTGAAAAAAAATCGTATAAATCATCAACTTCCGATTGTTCACTTCAAGAATGATTTATATGATTTTTTTTCAGCATAATAACGCCACGCAGTTGAATAAGGTTTATTTGGTCGGATAGAATAATCTTTCAACTAAATTCTGTCATTTTTCTCATTCAATTCTGTCTAACATTCATTGACTTAGAATTGTTTGAAAAATGCCATTTTCAACAGATTCCGCGACTTCAACATTTTTTTTCTCGAAAACTAGATGTTCTAGTGAAATTTCATAAACACCGTTAGATTAAGCCTGACAAAATCTAGCGTAGGGCGTAAGTTTCATTTCTCGCCCTAAACTTGAGCTGAATTTGTAGAACTGTATAATTTATGACTGTTCGTGTAGGAGCGGCATTGCTACAAATTTATTATCTGAATATGGGATCATAAAGATCTTGCTGTTTATCTTTGATGCCTGCCACAGCTTAGTTTCAGACAATTTGCTCACGACGAAAATATTTATTAATGAAGATCGACAAGGTTCAGTGAATAAATCCCTTTTTTCTAGATACTCTTTGCCAATAAGCACTAAACAATTTCTTGTTGAGTCATGCACTAAATTTTCCAATTTAATGATCGCTCCATCAAGTAATTGACAGTAGTTATTTGCTGCATCGCCAATTTTGAATGTCTGTCCATTATACTTCAAACGTTCATATTGAAGATTATTACCAGTCGGGAGTAGCGCACTGTAATAAAAATGTGGTAAACATGCTTGTGGCTCCAACCCAATTTTAACTTGAGCTATAGTTTTTCTCTCTGAATTATGCTTTATTTCTACATAACGCCGACTCAACTGCTGTAAAGGTTTGTCAGACTTACGTATCAATTTTTTCAGGGTTTGCATGAAATTTTCGTATTTAAAGGCACTGAACGAATCTAATGGGCCAAACTTTTTCACATCAGCAGGCAGATGAATAAGACCATGAATGTTATGAGAGATGTGATGTTCTCCGTACAAAATTTTGAATGTTAATACAAAATGATCCAGTAGTTCTTGGGCATAATTCAAATATTGTAATGACAAATTTTTACAGCATAATATTCTGCAAGCTACGTGGAGTGTTATGAAGTGATTGTATATATCTCTAGACAAAACAAGTTTCAGAGCCATAGGCCCTGTGTATAATAAAAACTGGCGAAACTCAGTTGCCTTCCATTGCTTAACGTATCAAAGAGATCGAGGTTTTCTGGCAAATTCTATTGGGACAACTGGTTTGAGTTCTGTTTCTAAGCGAAGCGATATCAACTCACATTTTCGATGAGGAAGGCGAACATTCAAATCACCACTTACCCAACTGTAGATTAGTTTCCTCATTGCGCCCAAACAAACCAAATGCATGTAATCTAATGGTATATTAGTAACAAAGTCGAAATTTGGAATTGCTTCCAATATACTACACTCAGCAACAAAATTAACGGCGCACCCGGGACTCGGCGAAATAATACCGATTTTCAAAATACTGTAACTCAATGAAAAATTATCGAAAAAAATCATTCGGCAAAGCATTTTGAAGGTTGAAACTTCATCTGCAAGATGGTTTTTGAAAATTCATCCTACGGTCATTTCTGACCTCATGGCGTAGGTCTGAGTGCCGGGTTGCGAAACGCCAGAAAAAACAAGTTTTTCAAAGTTCTCTACGGGGCGTTAAAAAAATCGCAGAGAACTCTCGAGACAGCCATTTTGTAGCCTGAGATCTCCTCTTCAAAATCGTACCTAAAAATTTCACGCGCGATTTTTTTTCACCGAGTTATCCAACTTCTGGTGAAGCAATGTCAATAAGAACAGGACTGACCAGTAGGCGTAAGGAGTGTGTGTGTGTGTGTGTGTGCGTGCGTGCGTGTGTGTACGCGTATGTGTGTGTGGGTGTGTGCCCACGTATTTAGAGTTGCATCAATATGGGAGAATACTTGCAGGCGGTGATAAGAAGTAGGGTTGGCGATACCCGATTTTGAACTTGAGATATCGTAGCATCACACACACACACACGCAGTGCAGCGAGGGTTTGGAGGCATGAAATACCGTGGAAGTGACGAGCCATGGGTCCTGATCGCTGCCTGCACACACACACGCAGACAGACACACACGCACACACACATACACGGGATGCATGGTAGACTGTACCTCCTCGCGGTGCATCCTGGATAACGCCAGATCAGTCTACGCCTACTGGTCAGTCCTGCCCTTATTGACATTGCTTCACCAGAAGTTGGATAACTCGGTGAAAAAAAAACGCGCGTAAAATTTTTGGGTACGATTTTGAAGAGGAGATTTCAGGCTACAAAATGGCTGTGTCGAAAGTTCTCTGCGATTTTTTTAACGCTCCGTAGAAAACTTTGAAAAACTTGTTTTTTCTGGCGTTTCGCAACCCGGCACTCAGACCTACGCCATGAGGTCAGAAATGACCGTAGGATGAATTTTCAAAAACCATCTTGCAGATGAAGTTTCAACCTTCAAAATGCTTTGCCGAATGATTTTTTTCGATAATTTTTCATTGAGTTACAGTATTTTGAAAATCGGTATTATTTCGCCGAGTCCCGGGTGCGCCGTTAATTTTGTTGCTGAGTGTATAATGGAAATGAATAGGCCAATTTTGTGTATTTTCTGCATGTTCCATATCACATTTCTTGATTTTTCACAACAGATGAAGAACAAGCAGAACAAAATGTTGTTTGGGGGACAGTCGGGCTAGGCGGTATGATTACTATTGATAATCCTGACGGGGACAACCCTGACGATCCGATGGCTTTGAGTGATCAACATGTGCTGCCCGTTCCTGAAGAACAGGAGCAACAGCCTCTTGCTCAACGAGGAACTGAACATGAGTTGCCTCTTGTTCGACAAGAAGCAGCACGACAGCCAGCCATTGTGCAACAGGAACCTGTTTGCCAGCGTCCAGTCGCTCGGCAGGACCCTATCCACCAGCCTGCTCCTGCTCGCCAAGCACCTGAAGGCCAGCACCCTGTTGCTCGACAGCAACCTGTGCGTCAGCCTCCGCTTGTAAAATAAGAACCTGCACGTCAACCTCCGCTTGGTCAACAAGAACCTGCACGTCAGCTTGCCAACCCTATAATTAGATCTCTCCTAGATATTCTCAATGTATATAACAAATATGTGTATGAAAATATACAAATGATCTGAACAAACAAATCTTTAATGTAACTTTAGGAGAAAATGCTGCTGAGAATGGCGGTGTTCTTAGGCACCAGGCCCGAGGTCCTGGACAAGATAGAGCACTTCATGGTGTGCAACGTAGGGTCGGTAGACTCCAAGGTACTTGAAATCAATTTTCATCTTCATCAACTTACCATCAAATTACCTGAAAAATAAACATCAGACAAATTTGAAAAATCTTGCCATCAATAAGGAAATTTGGCTTCATACTGATGTAAGTTTTTTTTCTTCAGACAGAAACAAGGGTAAAGGTAGCTACGCCAAAGCGCTGACAAATTTTCACGAGCAGTGGTCTCTTTCGCAAAGGCAGCTACAGGAGCAGATGGTCGAAAGGCACGAGACCTTTATGAGGATGGAATTGGAGGCGAGCAGGCAATGGGAAGCCCAACAGCAAGTACTGCATGAGCAGCATACCAAGAAGTTGATGGACAGCAGTAACGTAACGCTGACGACTGCTATAGACAAGTTGTTGGGAGCTTTCAACAAACCACCAGAGCAGCCGCAGGTTTACCAGCCTATCGCTTATCCAGCTGGTTTTCCGCCAATTCACCAGTTCACTTATCCAGTCAACGTTCCTAGCCCCAGTACAAGTCCTAACTCAATGTACTCAACTACTTTTTCCGACAAGCACAATGTATATCCTCACGCTGTCACTAATCCTAGTCCTCGTCCTAGCTCCTCCAGCTCTGCCTCGTCTATTTCCCAACATGGCAACCAGATACCATCACCTACAGTCATTTCTAGCCGCAGTCCCAATTCGAACTCTACTTTGGACCCATCCCTGGCTTTTAATACAAACCGGACAATTTCCTCCAGTATACAGAGTACCACTTCCGATGACTTGTCAAACGAAAACTCATAACTCTTCCAAGTTGAGGGGTACATGTACATTGAAATCTCAAAAAACAGAATGAAAGAATATTATTTTTCAAACTTTAAAATTGCTCACAAACAATTGTACGAACAAATCGTTTGTCAGCTCTTGTTTAAAAAATAAACTCTAGGCGGGTCCAATTTGTGGTTTTCAGGTTAGAGTGTTCACAGAATATTTTTTGCAAATTTCAAGGTGTATGTACCCCGATGACTAAGATCACTGCACTACTTCCTCCATTTTTATATTTGATAATATATTTTATGTGATAATTTTCTAACAATTTTAATATTACTTATCTGTTTTATACCAAGAGGATCTCTTGAAACCGTACAGTCAACTGTGCATGCGCGGAATTATTTGATTTTATTGGGCTAGAGAATCCCACCACGACGGTATTGACGATGAAACTAGTGTGGTGGGATTCTCTAACTCAATAAAATCAAATGATTTCGCGCATGCGCAGTTGACTGTACGGTTTCAAGAGATCCTCTCGGTATGGCACGTAAAACTTATATCTTTAAATGGGCAGGCAATAAATGTATTCATGTACTTTGGTAAGTTTTGAGTACTAAAATATAATTTATAATAAAACTGTAAGCTCATACACTGAATTTGTACGGTATTTCATCTCCAATCACCTTAGCTTGGTCTAGCCTAATTGCGCATCAGTAAAGGATAGTGCTCTTCAAGGTATCTTCGCATTCGTTCACGAACTTGTGCTCCATCTTCATCACCACGAAGAAACTCACGATTTGGTTGAGGAAATTAAAGATCTGCGTTATGGACATCGTTCATCCACTGTTCAATGAAGGGATCCTTCGTAATCTCCACAAAATTGTGAAGAATGCAGCATGCCAAAATTACTTCAGGCATAAAGTACACATCGAGCTCACTTCTCTTGCAGAGAATTCGCCAACGAGCTTTCAGGCGTCCAAAAGCGTGTTCAACCACTATTCTAGCTTTATGAAGGTACAGATTGAAGGACACCTCTTCCGGCATCTGCTCTATGCGGTATTCGTTGATAAGCCAATTAAGCAAGGGATACGCTGCATCACCAATGATCACATACGGCATAGTTTCACCATTGATGGATCTTTCGCTCTGAAAATGAAAACAAGACATCACAGTTGTGACGGACGGTGTGGGTAGAGTGGTTAATGATCCGAATGGTTCTATTGACAAGCGAGGACCTGTCGACTATTAGGATACCCGTCACATGCGCGAAAATAATAAAATTAAAAGAAAAGATCTATCTTGGGATAGACCGGTAAATAGGATCGTTGCCGCCTAGTCCTATACAGGGCTCAATTAAAATGTTTAAACTATGGTTGAGGCTAATGAATATTAAGATGATTAAGATAATAAAATAACAGGTGATTCAATGATTATGAGAATTAACTGGTAAAATCAAATATATATTCTTGAACGATTATGGATATGAAATATATAATTCAAGCGACTAACAAATGATTGCCGGTTGAACAAATGAATAACATAAAATATTAATTCACAAAATAATGAAATAACGAAGTAATATAATGATCTCCGACGTGGGGATCGTGAAGGCTTGTTACTATGTTAAAGAATTATTATTGGTGAAAATGAAATAATAACGAAATTGGAAAAGCCTGTTCGCGATTCGCACGCTGAGACAATGAAAATGTTATAATGAATTAATTATGAAAATGGAACTCTCTATGAAAAAGCTTCACTATCTCTCTCTCTTTAGTGATAATACTGAATCGTGTTCAATAATAAAAAGAAATCATGTATGGCTTTTATAACATAAAATACTTATAGTTATTGAATCAAGATCAGTAATTATGTGTTTCAGTAATTTATATTGACACAAAGGAGCCTCGTACTGGGGTTAGGGTGAATCCCGAAATTCTATGAATTACCCCGCTCGGCTCGTCAGGTTAAGAATTGTCCCGATCTTGATTCATTCACTATAATAGTAAATAATAAAATTCCCCAATATAGGAATTTATATTTATAATGTATATGCAACTAATTATGTAAATCTTTAATTATAGCGATAATATGGTAATATAAATCGAGGTTAATAGTGGGATCTTAATAACTCTTTGATAATAAAAGGGGTAACCCAACAGGATTAGGGTGGAACCCGAAATTCTATGAATTATCCTGTTTGGTCTTTCGAATTTATGTTCATACCAATCTCGATTTATATTAAAATAGCAAATAATGCAGTTTGTATGAGTAGCAGTTCAAGCTCGCCGGGTGGTCTCGTTACTAGGAAGGGATTACCCCGAAATACTCTTGGTATTGACTAGTTACGATATTCCCGTGGTTTTACTACTCATATGATTAAATTATATTATAACATGCAAATGATTAAATTTAAAGAATTCTGGAAAACGGTTTAACGATTTTGAATATATGATTATAAATGAGCGAATTTGTGTGAGCGATCGTGATTACTTCTCTTTGGCTGAGATGGCGTAGCATGGGGGCTACTTTCGATATTTAGGTATAAGCCTCCCTCACCTTGAGAACCTCGAAGCCCTTTTATTAGCGTAGAATTTAGATTTTTGTTTATGATGTATTAAATGTTTATAACTGTTTTAATTGTCCTGAACTGAAGCTAAAGTTGTTTGCCCAAATGTCTATTGTTCGTAATCGGATCGATGCACAGATTTGATTGATTCTAAATTTGCGATTATAAAATTAATAAGAGTTGATGGAAGATAATAATAGTAAAATTGAATTGAAGAAGTAATGAATTGACAGTAAAGTTATCTTAATATTACAAATACTCAAAGTGAGTATAAGGCGGAAAGTGAAGTTAATGTTAATATTGGAAATATTAAAAGTTCAAAAGCGATTATTACAATAATCGACTTGTGTCTCTGCACTGAATTTAATGTTGAATAATCAGACCACCACGCTGTGGATTATGTCACGATTATTACTTTAGGTTTAACGGGTGTAGAGTCCTTTGTATTACCACTTGACTTTAGATTTGATTTAAAGAAAGATTGAATACAACTCGTGGCTCGAAGTTACACACGGGTCGATACGTCCACGCACCTCGCAATTTACCAGAAGAAAGACGCTAGTTTAAGTTCAAAGGCGACGAGGTCCCCGCGGTTGCAACAATGTATATATTACTGCGCGCGTGGCTTAGCCAATTAGGGCCTTGCTTAGTGGCTAATTGTCGCCTGATTGGTTTGAGGGACTACTTGCAGTTAGCGTAGGCGTTGGTCCCTTGTGACGTCACGGGGTCCCATGCTATTCCATGCCTCACCTACAGTCTACTCACACTAGCTTACTTGGAATATCTTCAAACTGAATTAATGATTTGATCTTACACTCAAATTATTAACAATTCGATTGTTCTTTAAATTTCAAAAAGGCCTGATTTAGTATCTTATTATTCTACTTATCATTTAGCTTAATTTTCCTATTTCTTTCGGAAAATTAGAGAGAGAGACCCTACATCTACGTGCTAGTTTTTGGTAGTGTGAGATTGAGGGGTCAGCAAGACTGGGGTTCCAGTGTTGCTTCGCCGTTATCTACGCTACGTGACTTATGAGCCGTTTCAAGAAGGGAATAAACATCCGATAGAAATAATATTATATTTCGATGTGGTTATTTTTTATGTTCTAAGTCACGTTCGAAAAATGAAACAACAAATTGTTGAGCGTTCAAAGAATTTATAAGTCAAAGAAAGAAAAAGGAATTTAATTTAGGATTCCGGGATATATATATATATATTATATAAGTAGTGAAGTAGCGCGGCTGCTAGACCACGCGGATGCTAGACCACTTTGCATATTCATCTGCGACCGCGCCTTTACTTTCTCCTTTTTTCTCGAGAGTTCTAACCCGCGCCTTTACCGCAGCATAGGGTCGATTTTTTTTATTTGTCACACTGTTGCGGAGATGAATCTTACGACTATGTCGTTTAATTATACGTTTATCGATGTATACCAATAGATTGCTATACATTTTTTTATTCGTCACACTGTTGCGGAGATGAATCTTACAGATTTTTCTGTTATATATTATACATTTATCGATGAAGGTCGGTGGTAAGTGGTACAATTATACATTTATCGATGAATACCAATAGATTTTATTCGTCACACTGTTGCGGAGATGAATCTTACGTTACAAATTTTTATGTTATATATTATACATTTATCGATGAGTACCAACGACTATCTCGTTACAGATTTTTTTGTGATTATAATTGCTATGATTATACATTCATCGATCTGCCACTTTTCTATCATGCCGTACCCCCGATATTTATCGATAAACGCCACTGAAGATTTTTACAATTACCCCCTCTTCACCGGATAGTCTGATTTTGCAACAGATTATTATAATTGGCGACTCGTTACTATCCGCAACACTGTTGCGGAGATGCGTTTACGGATTTTTTATATTGACACCCCGGTTTCGCTAGATTAATCGACAGATTTTTATAACCACTTTGATTCCTCAGATCTTTATAACCACTTTCAGTGCTCTGGGGTGACATAAATACGACAATTCTCAAAGGTACAGCGACATTCGGCAGAAATTCTGAGTAGTGAGCGATTTGCCGTGTCGGGGTACTGTAATACTCATTGTTAAAAAAATGCCCTCAGCATTGGATTTATCAATTTTCATGGAAAAAAAATTGATTGATATGTTCCGATTAATAAAATATTCAAGAAGTGTTGAAAATATCGCAAGATGGATCAGAAATTGCGATGTTACCATACGCTTATTGAGTAAAGCGTTGAAAAAATTGAATGTGTCATGTGGAACTAAACACAGTTTGGAGTCAAGAATCGGTAGATTGAAGAGTCTCAGAGTTTTGATCCAGCAACAGATTAAGACCGGTCAAGGAATTGGAAATGTCACACAGCGAAGCAGTCGTGTATGCTGGCAGGACTTTGAATCAGCATTCAAAGGAAGAATTCGGACTGGATTAGTGATCAGCATACAGCATATTGACCCGAAACAATTCTTGGAAGATGCTAAATATCTGGTCATCATTCGCATCAAAAATGCGCTAACGAAACACAAGTGCGTTAAAGTGAATACAGCTCTGAATGGTGAATTTATGTTAAAGGACAAAAGTGATATAAAATGTTTCAATACTGCAAACGAGCAACTACTTTTAACAACAAATTTGCAGGATTGGTATGCACACTACGTTGTCACACCCATAATAACTCAGATGGAAGAATTCCAGGAGAGGGATAGCGGATGGGTTTTGACTAGACTCATCAATTTGGAGGTCAATGTGAATCGATGTCAACCACTAAACGGGGCCAGTTTTATAGAATTACCCGACAACATCAAAGCCAGAAAAGCTGTAATTAATATACGTGTGCGAGACGGTGCATGTTTTGCTTGGGCGGTTGTTTCAGCTTTATATCCTGCAACACAGCATTCCGATCGACCAAGTTCTTATCCCCACTTCTCAACCATATTGAATTTGACAAGCATTTCGTTTCCCATGACACTCAAACAAATACCAAAGTTTGAGAAAATGAATACTCTGTCTATCAATGTTTTCATCCTCGGCAAGAAACGTAAAAAGAAGGGTATTGAAATCGAGCCATTGTATCTAACTAATGATAAAAAGATGAAACACATTAATTTGTTAATGGTGCAAAACAGTGATGGCGAAAATCACTTTTGTTGGATTAAAAATCTTTCGAAATTGATTTCAAACCAGCTATCAGACTCAAAGAGGAGAAAATTCATCTGCGACAGGTGTTTACATGTGTTTCATAGTGAAATACGTTTGAGTAACCACACTACTGACTGCAAGAAAGTAAATGATTATGCCGTAGAGCTTCCCACTGAAGAAACTAAATGGCTTCAGTTCAAAAATTTCAACCGGAAAGAGTTCGTTCCATTTATAGTGTACGCCGACTTTGAATGTTTATTAACCGAATTGGGAACTGATGAATTGCTGAATAAAAAATCTTATGCATACCAAAAGCATGAAGCGTACAGTGTTGGGTATTATCTACATTGTTCATACGATCAGTCCCGATCGCGATATGCGTCATATGGGTACGTGACGTTTTGGCGCCGCCGTTTTGGCGCCGCCGTTTTGGCGCCACCGTTTTGGCGCCGGTTATTTTGGCGCTGGGACGTCTTGGCGCCGGCCGTTTTGGCACCGGACGTTTTGGCGCCGGCTGTTTCGGCGCCGGACGTTTTGGCGCCGGACGTTTTGGCGCCGGACGTTTTGGCGCCGGACGTTTTGGCGCCGGCCGTTTTGGCCCCGGACGTTTTGGCGCCGGCCGTTTTGGCCCCGGACGTTTGGGCGCCGGACGTCTTGGCGCCGGACGTTTGGGCGCAGGACATTTGGGCTGACGGATCTTCAGAATCGCAACTACCTGTTCTAACTTATTCTGATCCATTTTAACGTGTTCTAACCTATTCTAACCTTTCAGGAGCCATAACCACCTTCTGAGTATTTCGCATGTGTGTGTGTGCGTAGGATTAGTGGGGTGGCCTAACCTATTCTAACCTGTTCTATCCTATTCTAACCTGTTCTAACCTATTCTAACCTGTTCCAACCTATTCTAACCTTTCGGGAGCCACAGCCACCTTCTGAGTATTTCGCATGTGTGTGTGTGCGTAGGATTAGTGGGGTGGTCTAACCTATTCTAACCTGTTCCAACCTATTCTAACCTTTAGGGAGCCACAGCCACCGGGTGGGTGGCTCGCCTCAGGTCACGCCGCTTCGCGTCGTGACCTGGGCTCACGATAAAGGAAAATCATCCCTCCCGCCCGGAGACCACCTAGCGGGCGGATTCTCGGGCGGGATTCAAAAAAGGCCTAACCTATTCTAACCTGTTCTCACCTATTCTAACCTTTCGGGAGCCACAGCCACCTTCTAAGTATTTCGCATGTGTGTGTGTGCGTAGGATTAGTGGGGTGGCCTAACCTATTCTAACCTGTTCTAACCTACTTTAACCTTTCGGGAGCCACAGCCACCTTCTGTGTATTTCGCATGTGTGTGTGTGTGTAGGATCAGTGGGGCGGCCTAACCTATTCCAACCTGTTCGAACCTATTCTCACCTTTCAGGAGCCACAGCCAAAACGTCCGGCACCCAAACGTCCGGCGTCCAAACGTCCAGCGCCAAAACGTCCGGCGCCAAAACGGCCGGCGCCAAAACGTCCAGCGCCAAAACGTCCGGCGCCAAAACGGCCGGCGCCAAAACGTCCGGCGCCAAAACGGCCGGCGCCAAAACGTCCGGCGCCAAGACGTCCGGCGCCAAGACGTCAGGCGCCAAGACGTCCGGCGCCAAAACGTCCGGCGCCAAAACGTCCCGGCGCCAAAATGACCGGCGCCAAAACGGTGGCGCCAAAACGGCGGCGCCAAAACGGCGGCGCCAAAACGTCCTGCTCCCGCGTCATATAGGGGACCCCATCCAGCACGATGGTTTGTTCTGGAACTAAAAATATTAGCGGACAACTTGCAAACAACGTATGGCAATCCCGTGAAAATGAATAACTTAACTCAGTATGAAAAAGCAGATTATAAGAATGCACTAAGCTGTCACATATGCGGGTGTGTATTTACCGATACACATCCACGCGTTCACGATCATTGTCATTTTACTGGTCGTTATAGAGGTGCAGCGCATGTAGGTTGTAATTTGAATTACCAAGACGATAGAGTGATTCCGATCGTATTTCACAATATGACCGGTTACGATGCACATTTTGTGATAACCGAATTAATGACGGCATTTGAAGGGCAAGTATCGGTGTTAGCTTTGAATAAAGAAACGTATATCTCATTTACGAAGACAGTCCATGGGAGTAGTACTTTTAAGCTGAGGTTTATTGATTCATTTAAATTCATGAATTCCAGTTTGGATAAACTCAGTTCATATTTGGGGGTCAATGAGTTGAAAATAATGAGGAATACATTCAGTGACATCGATTCCGCAAAGTTCCAACTCCTGACGCGAAAAGGAGTATTCCCTTATGATTACTTGAGCTCATTGGATAAGTTGAATGATACTGTGCTCCCCCCAATAGAAGAATTCTACAATAAATTGACTGATAAGGGTATTCTAGAGGAGGATTATTCACATGCTACAAATGTTTGGAAATCCTTTAACATACAAACACTGGGTGAATATAGTGATTTATATTTGAAGACGGATGTTTTACTGTTGGCAGATGTATATGAAAATTTCAGAGAAAGTTGCATGAGGACGTATGATTTGGATCCAGCATATTATTATACACTCCCGGGGCTGACGTGGGATGCAATGCTCAAATATACGAGAATTCGCTTGGAGTTGTTAACTGATGTAGATATGTTATTATATGTAGAACGAGGTATACGAGGCGGTTTGAGTCAGTGTTCCAACAGGTATAGTCGAGCTAATAATAGCTACATAGACAGTTACGATGTGAATGCTCCTAAGAAATATTTAATGTACTTTGATGTGAATAATTTATACGGTTGGGCGATGTCTCAATTCTTACCTACTGGAAAATTTGAATGGCTTGCGGATGTATCGAACTTTGATGTAACACTCATTTCCGATGACGCTCCCATAGGATATATTCTGGAAGTTGATCTAGAATATCCTGAGGAACTGCACGATCATCATAAAGATTTACCCTTTTGCCCTACCCATACTAAGGCTCCAAATACGAAGGATGTGAAACTGCTGGCAACTTTGTACACTAAACACCGGTACATTATCCATTATAGAAATCTCAAGCAGTGCCTTGGTCATGGGTTGAAATTATGTAAAATATATCGAATTTTACAATTCGAACAGTCAGCATGGTTGGGTTCATATATTGATTTGAATACTAGTATGCGCACACGAGCAAAGAATAATTTCGAAAAGAACTTGTTCAAATTGATGAATAATGCCGTGTTCGGTAAAACAATGGAAAATGTGCGTAATCATGTCGATATAAAATTAATCAGTAAATGGCATGGGCGATACGGCGCAAAATCTTTGATTGCAAAACCGAACTTCCATCGAAGAACGATATTTTCAGAAAATTTTGTTGCTATAGAATTGCGAAAGTTGAAGGTGAAGTTCTTCAAACCAATTTACGTTGGAATGTGTATATTAGATTTATCTAAAACATGCATATACGCCTTCCATTATGAATATATGAAACCTCAATTCCAAGCTGAATGCAAACTACTCTATACAGACACTGATAGTTTGGTATATGAAATAAATTGTGATGACATTTATGAAATAATGAAACGTGATATTGAAAAATTTGATACAAGTGACTATGATCCAAATAATTTGTATAAGATCCCCCTCAAGAATAAAAAAATTCCAGGATTAATGAAAGATGAAAATAATGGCGATGTGATGACTGAGTTTGTAGGTTTAAGATCTAAAATGTATTCTATCAAAATTAATAAAAAAGCTGAAGTCAAAAAAGCAAAGGGTGTGAAAAATTGCGTCGTGCAAAGAGGAATAACATTTGCAGATTATCTTGAATGCTTAAACACAAACTGTGAATTAGATAAACAGCAGCAGACCATACGTTCGAAGTTGCATACAGTGTATTCAATATGCGAGAAGAAGGTAGCTCTGAGCTCAAACGATACAAAACGCTATGTCATTCCTAATTCTACTGATACATTGCCATGGGGTCATTACAATATTCCAATAGCACATCAGTCATGAAATATTCGGGAAAACGGAGGGGTTAGGTAGTTTCATTCATTTTTTACATATTTTGTATTTATTCATGTATCAATACACTCGATTACAATAAAAAAATTATAAAACATTTTTCTTATTTATCCAAGAATTGTGCGACGAATCAAATCCCAACCACCTAACATATACTTTATTTCCCTTTCTACGTAATATTCTTTCCACTAGATGTACGTCTGGAAATTTAGCTATTTTTAATTCATGTTCATAAAAGCCCCCCAAGATTGGTTGCCCGCGAGAATCTTCCAGTAAGTATGTTGCGGGATTTGTGACTTGCACTTTAATGATTTTAAATACTTCGGTAGACCAATTGGGTGTAAATCCGCGAGAAAATACAGTCTTGTATTTGCTGATCCGTACAGAGTCACCGATTTTAAATTTTCTTGGACCCGCTACTTTGATGTTGCTGTACACAGTTGTCAGAAGTTTTTTTGCAATCAATGGTGTAACTTTTTGCGGTGACATTCCAATAGTTCTGTGTACGCGATTGTTATAGTCGGTAACCAATCGTTGAAGAATATCAATCCATTTATATGACCCCTGAGCAGTGAAGGTCATCCACATTGAATTTTTGAGAGTTCTATTCCAACGTTCAACGACAGATGCCTTCATAACGCTGTAGGTTGAATAATGATTGATTCCGTATTTCGATAGAAGAGTCTTGAACGATGCATTGTAAAATTCTTTGCCGTTGTCGGTCTGAAGATTTTCAGGTTTGCGAGGTCCAGATATGATTGCGGTAAATGCTTCACACACATCTTTAGCGCTTTTACTCCTGAGCGGAACGGCCCATGCATATTTAGACAGAACATCAATTATTGTTAATATATATTTAAATCCATTATTAATTCTCGCATATGGCTGCATATCAACGAGATCTGCCTGCCACAAATCATCATAACCGCGAGCAATCACCCTTCTGCGTTGGTAATTACGACGCGCTGGTGCATGCAATTCTTTTACCAAACGCAGCTTTTCTTTACTCATTTCAATGGTGACTCCTCACACGATCGACAAGTATTCGAAGTTCATTTTTCACTTCATTATGTAGAGAGTCGACGTACTCTTTGTTTACCCCGTCGGACGGTTGAGTAGGCTTCCGCACGTTATGTAGCGCCCTGTTCTCAAAATCAAAGTCATCCATAAGACCCACTCGTTTCACAGTAGGTTTTGTATCAATATAATGCCTTGTTTGAGCGCTCACCCGATCAACGTATGATTTCGTTGCCGCGTCAGAACTGTGGATGGGGTCATCAACAATAGTTAGTCTTTTGCCAGTAAAGGTATAATGCCCATCCACCGTCACGTTTTTCTGATCGACGTATACTTTATTTGCTGCATCGAGTTGATTTATCGGATTTGAAACGTTTCTCAAACATTTTTTCTTGAAATTCCAACTTCCATCGGCTTCAGGTTGTAACACATTTGTGTGAAGTGCATCAATATATCTCTTGGTAACGGCATCATCGTCAGCTAGCGGCGTACCAATACGGATTATCCGATGATTTTGCGCATCAAACTGTTTAGATGTTAGTTCGTCGTAGTGCGAAAGCTGGAGCGTATCAGTTTTCATAGCATCAACGTATTGTTTATTCACGGCATCGTTTTCAGCCAGCGGTGCATGAACTTGTTCCAATCGCCTGTTTTTTAAATTGAAATGTCCACCATTTTCAGAGGTCAAGAAATTCCCATCGATGTACGCCTTGGTCACAACATCGGTTGACTCGATTGGGAGGGCTGCATTCATTAACCTTTTACCGTGAAAGTTGACGTCACCAGTTATTTTGAAAATATTACCACCACCGTTATTGCTGGATGTGTGCAATATAGGGAGACGTCTAGAATCGAGATGTCTTCCGAATTTATCAACTGACATTTCTACACTGATGAACAATCAAATAAGTTTGCCTATTTATTCAATGAAGCCTGCCTCACGAATTTCCTCTACGATGGACATTATTTCATTGTCATGACCCGTGTGACCAGCAGTCTTGGAGGCAATCAAAAGCTGCAATCTTTCCACAAGTTCATTCGGGTTGTCCCAGTACACGTAATCTGTGGGATTATTTGTGACAACCATTTTACCTGGAATCAGACCTCTTCCAGAAGAGTGGCTGCGTGCCGCGGTATGGAACAAATTTGCAATTATGGACCTCCATTTGTAACTTTTATTTCCATTTAATTGACCACTCGCAGTGTACCCACGCTTGTGGGCATTAGTTGCAAGTAATATACTTTTGTATTTTGCCAGATCAGTTTCGGTAAATATTTCTGGATCGGGAATTCTTTTGAAAATCAGTTCCAATAATCCTCGCGTACATTTGTACGTTACATTTTTAACTATAATATTATCATTTCTATCGATTTCGACGGGAGAATCACCAATCGTCCATGATCCATCGACAAACCGAATGCCATACGTTGTGTCAAATATATTGGCTGAATCAAAAATCAATCCTTTGAAATATATTTTAGTCAATTCACCAAAATTCTGGTCAATGTATTGTTTAGCATTAGCCCGACCGGTAGGGGATTCCAAGATTTCGCGCATAGTGGCTTCATCGGAATGAGACTGGGCTATGGTTTCCGAGTTCAGGAAAACGCTATCATTAGTCGATGGCGAGCCGATTTCCATTGAAGCAGGCGCACTTTGCAGTCGTTTCTTTCGAACATCTTTTGCAAGCGGGGTGCTTGATGGTTTAAAACGAATATTTCGATTCTGCTCCACATCATCATCCTCATCGTCTAGCTCAAGTTTTCGCTTCACCTGTATCATTAACTTTCGTTCCGACGAATCATCAATGTTACCACGCTCAGCTAACATCTTCAGCGGTGCTACGATTGGTGCCAGGTTTTTTTCTAGAGCATCCTCAACTTCCGATTGACCAACTTTCAGTGCCATATATTTTGCACGAATCGTCTTGCTGGATCGCGCGATCGCTTTTTTAATTTTTTCAACACCAACTTTTGCAGAATTATTTCTGCTCACCTTTTTCGTGCCAGCATCGAGCGCCGCGGACTCATTCATCAAATCAGACGTCATTGTACTTCGAAAGGTGGAGTCTAACTGAAAGCTATGAATTACCAGACGACGTATTCACTGAACCCCCTCCGATACCGACCTGCTTTCAGTGGGTTGTCCTTGACAATCACAAGAAAGCCATATTTTTTTTGCCAACAGATGCTGCAAAGTTTCTGAAATTTTTCATACACCATGTCATTGTTGACGTGATCATCATATACATGGCGTAGATTCATATTATCTTGTTTAAATAGGATCAAAACGTTTGCGTTGTCACGAATCAAGTGTTTGGGAATTCTTGCATACGTTTGACATAAGTAGAAACAATCGACTTGTGCATGTCTACCCATGGAAAAATATTCTCGGACTACATCTTGCTTGTCACAGGCAACATCGTCAAATACAAACACTGAGTTGGGTAACGATTCACTCGGGGGAATTACATCACAGTTGTTCGAGAATGGGAAAAATCCGATTTCTTCGATATTTGACAACAGTTTTTCCAAATATTGATACTTGGGTTGTTCCAACGATTTCGAATAGATGTAGACGTTTTCAAAGCGTACTCCATTACAACTCTCCAGCAAACTCACAACAACATTCGTTTTTCCACAATTAGATGGACCGCAAATTATGGACCTAATTGTATTAGGTAACAAAGGACCATGCCGCTTCGGAATATCTACCTCCGTTTTACTGTCGAGATTGACCACCTGAATGGAGTACGGTTGCTTTATGAAATGCATATTTGCTTTTGATTGAAGTTGTGAGGGAGCGATGAGTATTTATAGACTAGCAATTAACTTTTTTTCCTCAGTTTTCAAAAGTGCATGGACATTGATTCATCGTCAGTTCAATTTGTCGCAAAGAACCGATGTCAAAACCAACTTCGGTTGGACAAGGTGTATTGAATAGGGTCATTAATTCATTACCGTTTGAACTACATATACCAGGCTATCAGTACTGCGGTCCGGGCACGCATCTAGCTAAACGTTTAGCCCGAGGTGATCCTGGTATTAACCCGTTGGACAAGTTTTGTCGTGAGCACGATATCACCTATTCGCAAAGTAAAGACCTTGAAACACGTCATCACGCTGACCGAAAACTTGTGGAACAGGCATCACATCGTGTCACGGCTCGAGACGCATCTTTGCTCGAACGAGCAGCTGCATGGACGGTATCACGTGCTATGAAGCTAAAATTGAAAATGGGCGCGGGTTTGAAGAGGAGTATTGGGGGCAGACTTAACGTTAAAAAGAGGTTGAAAATGAAAAAAAAAAAAAATCCTCAACATTCTCCGAAGAGTACAGGGAGAGGTGGTAAGCCAAGAATGTTGCCCCTAGCTAAACGAGGAGGATTTTTACCCTTTTTAGTCCCATTATTGGCTGGATTATCAGCGGTAGGAAGTTTGGCGGGGGGCGCTGCTGGTATTGCTAAATCTGTGAATGAGGCGTCAAACGCACGCAAACTTCTTTCTGAAACCGAACGACATAATCGTGCTATGGAGCCACACGGTCGGGGGTTGTATTTGAATCCATACAAGAAAGGTGGAAGTATGAGAAAATCTCGAGGGAAAAAAAAAAAAACATCAAAAATGAGATAATTCTACCCGCTGGACCCACAACCAACATTGAGCTACTCGTGTATGCCAAACGTATGCGCATCCCATATTTTAAAGGTGTGTTCATGCGATCTGAACTACTTAAAAATTCTATTCGACGGAATGAGTGCGGAATTATTAACTTGGATAATATAAATGGGCCTGGTACACATTGGGTTGCATACGTCAAACGGGGTCATCACGTTAAGTATTATGATAGCTATGGGAATCTACCACCACCTAGGGAATTTATTCAATATTTTGGGGACAACGTGCAAATAGACTACAATTACGAACAATATCAAACCTACAATTCTGCAATATGTGGACAATTATGTTTAATTTTTTTACATGACAATACATAGGATGTATTGATATTTGAAGTTCAGTATGCATGTGACTGCGCTATGTCTCTGACGCTTACGCTCTCGGGGTCAACATCGATTCTTAGTGCAAATTATTTTCCCCCGATTGTTTTAGGTGGGAATGGTCAATATGTATTAGGATTAGTAGATTTCGAAACATTCAACTCCGTACCCAACGTCGATGTGACAAATAATACATTTTACTATGGCGATGGCAAAAAAATTATCATTCCCGAAGGATCCTATGAAATTGATGATTTGAATAGATACTTGGTTAGAAGAATAATTGAAGATGAAGTGGGTGGGGGTTCTGCAGAGTCACCACCAATTATACTGCAGCCGAACAACAACACGCTTAAATGTGAAATAAAATGCAAGTATGACATTGACTTTACCCAGCAAAATAACCTCGGGTCATTGGTAGGATTTACGAAGCGAAAGCTTGAAGCTAACGTATGGCACGAATCAGATTTACCCGTCAACATTCTCAAAGTTAATATTATACGAGTTGAGTGTAACATTACCGCCGGAGCCTACAGTAATGCTCAACCGGTGCACACGATTCATGAATTTTCAGCAAGCGTGCCACCGGGCTATAAAATCTCCGAGTCACCTTACCACGTCATTTACTTGCCTGTGAGCCCGCGTGTAATAGACAACATAACAGTTCGGATCGTAGACCAGGACGGTAATCTAGTTAACTTTCGAGGAGAAGAGATAACAATTCGCTTACACGTAAAAGAGCAGAACAATTGATTTTCATCATGCTGATTTACGAAGATGTCCACAAATATCGTGCTAACACGGCCAGCCCTCTCAGTGTTAGAAGTTTGGTGAAACGAACAACACCGTACGCTGTACGTCAATCGCTGACTCCTGATAACGTAAACTTTCTGAAATCGTTGGGATTTATTGTGAAAACTAGATATGGCGAGTCTGTTGAATATTAATGCTCGACCAGTATTTGATAACAGTATAACTCGAGTCGAGGTTCATGCTCATGCCCCCTACGCCAGTACGTCTTATCAAAACAACGATGAGATACGCATTCCGATTCAACAACAGGATTTGTATACATTACCCTGCAACAGTTTTTTATACATTGAGGGCACGCTATTGAATTCAGTGCCAGATGCCGGCGGTGTCTATCAGCCTGTTAAAACTGCAAAACTTGTCAATAACGCGATGGCCTTTCTCTTCGATGAAATCCGATATGAATTGAATGGTGTTGAAATTGATCGGTGCAAAAATGTTGGAATTAGCACTACAATCAAAAACTATTTATCATTGTGTACCAATTCGAGTAAAGCACTAGAGATTGCCGGTTGGTCGATAACCAGTAATTTGGTTGAACTCGATAAAGGATATTTCAATTTCTGCATACCCTTACGCATTCTGCTAGGCTTCTGCGAAGACTATAAGAGAATTATTGCCAACACGCGTCATGAGCTGATCCTAATTCGTTCAAGAACGGATTCAAATGCAATATTTCAAACTCAAGGTACAAGCGTAAGTCTGAAGCTAAATAAATTGCAGTGGCGTATGCCTCATGTAAGTGTTGAAGATTTGCAAAAATTGGAGCTGTTACATCTTCTCGAAAGCGGTAGATCGATTCAAATGAGTTTTCGGTCATGGGATTTATATGAGTATCCAGTGCTTCAGGAAACTACGCATCACACCTGGTCCGTGAAGACTGCAGTACAACTTGAGAAACCCCGCTACGTAATTCTCGCGTTGCAGACTGGGCGAAGAAATAAGCTGACCCATGATCCCAGTGTATTCGATCATTGTGAATTGACAAACGTGCGCTTGTACCTCAATTCCGAATCGTACCCGTATGATAATTTAGATTTGGATTTTACCCGGAAAAGATACGCTCTGCTCTATGATATGTACGTGAAATTTAAAGCATCATATTACGGTGAGAGTGGGGCCCCCCAACCAATGCTCGATTTGGATACATTCAAATTGCATGCTCCAATCGCCGTAATAGATTGTTCACGTCAGAATGAATCGTTGAAAAGTGCCTCGGTAGATATACGTCTTGAGTTTCAGTGTAATGTTAATGTGCCTGCAAATACTACCGCATACTGTCTAATTTTCCATGATAAAATTATTGAATATAGCCCGCTGACAAATGTGGTTCGAAAAATGATTTGAAACAAAAAAACTTGAATGTTGAAACTGGAATTGTATGAAGTGGGGAGGGGAATTTTAATCTATAAATATGCAGCGCGAGCTAGATTAAATCCAGAAAATTATACACAGTCATGAGTCCCACGTTTATCGACCTTCAGGGGTTTACGGGACCCAACGATACATTCATCGTAAAAGAACTGGCAATTCTCAAAGATAATTATAAATTTCAACATTTCATATTCAAACCCCCATATCTCTGGTCAGTTTTACCTGAAGTTAATCGTCGCGAAGCACTTGAGCGTAAAGTTTATCACGGATTCAGCTGGGACGATGGATATGTACCCTACTCGGAACTACTATTCCAGATACGACCACATTTACAAAATTGCTCATCGTTTCTTGTAATGAACAAATCTGTCGGAAAAATATTAAAACGACTATTCAATATTGATGCCGCATACTTAGCTGATGAAATATGTTTGAGTAAGCAGCAACCAAGATGTGCGTATCACTTGGGAATCTGTGCTGTTGAAAATGTATTTTCTATGTGTAACAGATGTTGGGTAGGGTAATAAAACAATGTTAATTGTTGTACACGATTTATCCAACGTTCTTTATTCTTCAATAAAAAATATATATAAAAAACTACAAACTTCTAATTTTTTTCATTCAACTCAGCCCCAAATCCCACTGAAACATAGGTATCCGGCTGTTTTCGTAATCAATCTCACGTAAAACCGCTAGATACTCCTCGTGAGTCTGAAACATTTCGTCGTCGTCCGCGTCGTCGCTTTCGGCGCCAGCTGGAATACACCGAACTGCTGGAATACACTGAACTGCTGGAATACACTGAACTGCTGGAATACACTGAACTGCTGGCGGCACTTGAGTTGAACTTTTTTCAACCTGAAATAGAATAACTTTCATGATTTACTTGAATATTGAAAATCAGTGGGTGATGGGATTCAGGGGCTAACATCAATCTGGTCTCTCTCTCAAAAATCATATCTCAGATGAAAAAATATGGAAGAACAAAATTTTGGAATGATACATACGTGTGTGTCATTATCCACTTCGAGACGCCGATGCGGACTTCGAGTCCGAAAGTGAAGGTAACAGTTACCACTTCAAGTTAAAGGCATCTTACACTTACTCCATAGTTAGTTACGCGCCCTAACATGTTCACCTCATTCGGTAAAAGTATGTTTGAAAAAAATAATCAATTATATGCGAGCCTTTCACCCAATTCCATATAAGTATGTTTGAAAACAATTTTTGTTTACCATAATTTTGTTTATTTAATTTGTTACAGATTCTGGGAATTGATGGGATTTATTATATATGGGTCATATTGTTTGGAGTTTTGATTATTATTAGTTGGTATTTTCTTAGATACTTATAACAATATCTAATATATCATAGGGGTTTTTTTTATCTTATACTCCTAACAATATTTATTATAATCATGGGGTAATATTATGTAATATGATAATCAATGGTTTAATTTCAAATATATCTTCAACATCATTGTATTCCTAGTTATTTTTATTTCCGTAATATATCAGTTCAATGTCAGTTTCATTATTCACTTGAAACTGATTTTATCACTGTTTGTAATCCTGCACCAATTAATTCGCAATCAATGATCGAATCTTCATCGAAATCCTCCGAAGTCACGAGTAGCTCCCCTGCACTGTCTGGTGGTACAACGTTTGATTCTTGGAACGTACGTTGTTTCTTGAAGATGGATGATTCCGTCCTCTGCAAAGGTTGAGTCCGCTTACAGGTAGGATTGCAAGAAATTAACGTCTGCGTTTTTTCAAACATCTCCGGTGACGCGCAGAATACCCAATGTCCGTTATCGTCGCACACTTCAGTATGGTACTCTGAAGCATGCGTTGTAAAGTTGTTTGACGAAGATGTCATTGAAGCTGTGAAGATGTGATATTATCAGCTGGGTGATTGGAACTGGTAGAATTGATGCTGATGGTTGAAGTATTGAGGCCTTATATATTCACCTCGGTAAATGTGGTGGGGGGAATAGCCGTAATTTGATTTTATGAACTGATATTAAATTGTAAGAATTATAAAAAAACAGATATTTTAATAGCACAAACTGGTCGATGCGCAGAGATGGACAGGTAAATTATATTGGGTGGTTGGGGGGTTGGATGTAAAAATTTCAAGAGTATAAAAGACTCGGATCAACGTTCAGATCGTCAGTCTCCAATCTTCACTCGAATAATCTTCACTCGAGTATCTAGAAACACTTGGGGGTGATTTTTTTGTCGAATAGCAACGTCATGGACTTAAGTAAAATCAACAAGGTGGGTCGATGCGACGAATACCTCCCGACGAAGAAATTGGCGGATCTCGAGATACACAAACAGTATCCAATCACCAGTTTGCGAAAAGTCCAGACGAGATTTGGCCCGAGAATCACCGTCGACATCGACAACGCGTTTTCCGCGTTTATACCGGCTCGTATGACGAAGGCGTTGGCGGAGGATGATGACATCTTCCAAAAAATGATACTGGCTGCTGACGAAAACCGGCTCCACATGCAATACCTTGGAGGGCTGTACAATCGAATTGAATTCAACTATATGTAATGATTGGCTTACCCTCTATACCATGACTTCAACGTATAGATTGTTAAATAAATGATCAGTATAAAATGCATTATTCTATAATTTCATATGACTCCACCCACCTTTAGAATATTTATTAAATCTAGTCTGTAGGATAGTTTTTAATTCGGTTCAGGTCATATGATGCCTCATCAACTGTTGGAACTGTCAGTGTTGAAGGTCTGTTTTGTAAAACGGGGGCCTGTTGGAAATTTTCTGTCAACGCTCAGATTGCTTATCGCACTGGATATTAGTATGAAATATTTATTAAATCTAGTCTGTAGGATAGTTTTTAATTCGGTTCAGGTCATATGATGCCTCATCAACTGTTGGAACTGTCAGTGTTGAAGGTCTGTTTTGAAAAACGGGGACCTGTTGGAAATTTTCTGTCAACGCTCAGATTGCTTATCGCACTGGATATTAGTATGATTTAATTTAAAAAAAACGGACGATCCAGGGAATCGAACCCTGAGTCCTACATGCACATCCTCTCGACATCAGGGCGAAGCCCCCTGATGATAACCAAGGATTCAAGCATGTAGACCACCTAGCTCGTCCTCTCGTTACGATTTCTCAAAGCTACAAAAGAAGAACCAACGGGGGTATGATATCCGTATGATTGCATATAATATGCTGTGCAATCGGGGAATTTTTTAAAAAATCAGACTATCGGGTAGTGATAAAAATCTGTCGATTAATCTAGCGAAACCGGGGTGTCAATATAAATCCGTAAACGCTTCTCCGCAACAGTGTTGCGGAAAGTAACGAGTCGCCAATTATAATAATCTGTTGCAAAATCAGACTATCCGGTGAAGAGGGGGTAATTGTAAAAATCTTCAGTGGCGTTCATCGATAAATGGGGGTACGGCATGATAGAAAAGTGGCAGATCGATGAATGTATAATTACAAAAAATCTGTAACGAGATAGTCGTTGGTACTCATCGATAAATGTATAATATAACATAAAAATCTGTAACGAGATAGTCGTTGACCTTTATCGATAAATGTATAATATATAACATAAAAATCTGTAAGATTCATCTCCGCAACAGTGTGACGAATAAAATCTATTGGTATTCATCGATAAATGTATAATTGTAGCACTTACCACCGACCTTCATCGATAAATCTGTAACGAGATAGTCGTTGACCTTTATCGATAAATGTATAATATATAACATAAAAATCTGTAAGATTCATCTCCGCAACAGTGTGACGAATAAAATCTATTGGTATAATTCATCGATAAATGTATAATTGTAGCACTTACCACCGACCTTCATCGATAAATGTATGATATATAACATAAAAATCTGTAACGACATAGTCGTAAGATTCATCTCCGCAACAGTGTCACGAATAAAAAAATGTATAATTATAGCAATCTATTGGTAAACGACATAGTCGTAAGATTCATCTCCGCAACAGATCGATAAATGTATGATATATAACATAAAAATCTGTAACGACATAGTCGTAAGATTCATCTCCGCAACAGTGTCACGAATAAAAAAATGTATAATTATAGCAATCTATTGGTATACATCGATAAACGTATAATTAAACGACATAGTCGTAAGATTCATCTCCGCAACAGTGTGACGAATAAAAAAAATGTATAATTAATTGGTATACATCGATAAACGTAAAGGCGCGGGTTAGAACTCTCGAGAAAAAAGGAGAAAGTAAAGGCGCGGTCGCAGATGAATATGCAAAGTGGTCTAGCATCCGCGTGGTCTAGCAGCCGCGCTACTTCACTACTTATATATGTTGTAACGTGGCAAACGTTTGGACCTCCTCCGTACCAGCCTAAACGAGCGTATGTAACCCCTGAGAGTACCGAGTCAGGATAGCTAATTTGAATATCTGGCGCCTTTGTCCCAGCGCGGCCATCGATCGTAGATCATCGGATTGGTCTATCGATTACGGCCAGCGCTCACAGGACAAACGGCGAGGATAACGAATTAGCATACCGGAAACGAAGAGCCACTCATTGTCTAGCCGTTAACAGCGTGCCATAATTTCAGTGAGCAGAGAGAGAGTTTTGTAGTTTTTGAAGAGTTTGTGAGGTGTTTAGAGTTGTGTAGAGTGATTGAACTGTTTATTGTGACCCCTGCTATTTTCTTGGATTATTGATTTGGATATTTGACGTGACTTCTATCGATTTGGACTTATACGACCCTCGCCTGCCCACGGACAACGCGCCGACCACGAGGCCGAGCCATCGTAGCAAATCAGGTAGGATCAATCCGATCTGAATCTATCCCCTAGAGTCCCGGAAAACCTTTAGAGTCTCGAGTCTTAGTCCGGAAAAGCTTTTCGTTTCCCTTGTGCCGTTCTAACTCCGAGTCTCGCATAGAGTACCGCATGGTCGTTGAGAACCGGCTGATTTGAATCGGTTGTTGTTCTCCTCGGCTGCCGAGCCTGCGCAGTCGCGTACGAATTGAGTCGTCGCGGCGCAGCCTTCGCTCGAGTCGAGTAAGCGGCCATATTGCTCGAGGCCTCTGACGTCACGCGTCGCAGATCGTCTGCTGCGTGTCAGAGCAGCCTCGTGGCAGAGTACCGAGCCACAGAGTACCGATACCCTTCCCCTCCCAGCTGTTGAGCGATCAGCTGTCAGTCGAGATTAGAAGCATCGGCTTCGAAATCACTGACAGCCGAACCTCCAGCTGGTTGCAGCGAGGAAGGTAAACTATACCGAGCCTGTGATAATAGTCAAGTACGTTTGTTTTATTTTCAGATTTATCAAGAGACTCGGTAGAGTCTCGCGCCAAGTACATTAAAAAAAAAATTTCATCAAGAAAAAAAATTTCACGCGCGAGACTCAACGAGTCTATATACCCGAAAGGCAACTACCCTAACCTATAACGCGAATTAGTATCTTCGTTTTCTTTCACCTCACAACATGCACGAATTAAAACTAATTTTATCTAGGATGTGGGCATGAAAAGCTTTCATTTGAGCCCTAGATCGATCAAATCGGTGTCCGGAGTGCTGAGATATAATTAACTTCAGATTCTGATACCTCGTTTTCACGTACAATGTTTCGTTTTCTCTTTAGTGTTCTTCAGACCAAGATTCAGCCTACTCAAACCATTCCCATAAAATCACATTTCGTCGCTAAACGCAGGACGTATGTTCTACGCTTATACACAGAACATACGTCCTTACGCATCTGGGAACAGACATAGAAAGGAAAGTCCACACAAAAATTCAGACCAAGATTCATCGCATTAAAACCATTCCCATAAAATCACATCGCGCCGCTAAACGCAGGACGTATGTCCTATGCTCATACACGGAACATACGTCCTTACGCATCTGGGAATATGGCATAGAAGGGATAAATCCACACAAGAGTTGTATAGACTGGTGTAAGTACGAGAGTCACGACGTAGTAGGCGCTAGCATCGCAGACAAAAATCGTCTGCAACACTAGCAGACGCGTGTTGTCATTTCATGTTTTCAAATCCAAATAAAGGAAATAAAAAAAAGTTCGAGCAATGATTAATACAAAATTTGAAGGTACAAAAACTAGTGAATATCCACCAAAAGCTCCTCAGGTACGAAAACCTTACGCCAACGACATTAATGTGATAGTCACCAACAAAAATGTTTAAATCCTACGATTTTGAGCTTTTGAGGTTATTTATGAATGCAATTATCGGAGGTAACGGTTTTTTGGGTTCAATTATTTAGCAAGTTATCGCCTGAGGAAGTCTGACGATAGAAAATCAAGAAAACATGTTGAAGTTGAAAAATATTGAGGATAGCATGATTCCATATAAGGAACGGTAAGGAGCCAGACCAATAAAGCCGAGTTCAAGCGTTGGATTGCAACAAATTCCACTTCAAGCTCTATGTTAAGCTCATCTTTGAAGGCTCGTCTGCTCAGATCTAAATTGTGAGTCCGTTAGGCGTAGGATTCCAACGAGTTTTATAATCTATCTCCGTATCATCCAGTCGAAACGAGACTGTCTGTCGACGTTATGTGTTGGACTCTAATAGGCTTTATTCTACACTCCAAGTCAACGTAGTGCCTTGACCTTCGGTAGAGATAATTTTTTAATCCATGTTTTACAAACAGCTTAGATCCTCCGTTCAGAACGATCTCAAAGTCTGTATAAATATCTATGATTACATGTAAATTAATAGTACAAACTATATATCGATACCCACGTTCTAATATGTCGTATCCTACATTTGGAAAAATGTTCAGTAGGCGATAAAAACAGTTCACTATCACCATTGAAAAGATAAGACCTTACGGATCGGAATACTTATTTAAAAATAGTAAATCTACGATTTGACCGCTGATACTTACACATAAGCTGCGAAACATTATTAACATTCCATTTTTCAAAGAAAGTCAATTTCTCAAATTTTGTGGTTTACGACATATTAGAACGTGCGTAGCGATATTCACAATTGGATGTCAAATTTCAAATAGACTCTCGCTAACTCGCCGATCGGTAAATCGCTGCAGCGGCGGTAAGTTTTGACACAGACACAGACCTACACAACTGACTGCGCCTTGCCACCGCTACTGAACTTGATCTGCGTGGTCTGATGTGATAAAAACCTTTGTCGTGGATTGTTCAATTTTGAAGTCGGTCGTCGTTTGAGACGAGAGGATAATGAGAGAAAACGCTGAAGTTGCAAGATATCGGGATAGTGTGATTTGATACAAGAAACGGGTAGAGTCAGACGAATAGAGTAGAATGCAAGTTTTTGATTTCGAAAACTTTCATTTTATGCTCTACGCTAGTCTTGCATCAATAGGCTTGATTCTATATATTTCGATACCTTCTGTTCAGACCCGAAGTTGAAGTTGACGTTATGAGTATGGGACGCGTACATGTTCTATTTGCAGAGGACCTAGCTGCATTAAAAAAAAAAAAAATACCTAAGAATTGCAACACATATATCTAATATTTATATATATTTAATCATGAGCAGCAACTATAACCCTGCGTGCAAGTAACTCCGCTATTGCCGGTTCCAAGCCCAGATGAGACAGGAGGAGGGCTACACATTGCAGGCATATAGAATAATATCGGATTCTAACAAAACAATTCGTAGAATTTAATAAAATAACACATGCAACGTCTGTCCACAGAAATTTAAGGCTCACAGAAAAGTATCAGCATACGTGTATATTATAACATTATTTTCATTCATTCAAAATCATACTACCACATTTAACATTGCTGCTTCTTGAGGGATTCGGATGATACAAAATGCATCACCGTACATGCATTGCGATGTTTATAGCAACAATTGGCAGAACGTTGACAACTGAGCAAGCCTCGCAAGCGAGGATATGGGAAAACCCAATCGAGCGAGCGTAGCGAGCGAGCACAATTATTAGGTAGTCAAGCAAAATTGTACAAAAAGTGGTGATATCAACCCCAAAAAGCACCCCTGGTGCAAAAACCTTTCGCCAAGTACATTAATATGGTCACTACCCCCAAAAACATCCACCAACAAAAATTCCTCCCCAAGAAAAGTGGTACTACAAAAATGTCTACTTACAAAAGGATTGAAATCAGATACAATTGCCAAGTACATGTCTTCTGTATAAAAAAAGTTTACAACAGAAGAACAGAAAACTGAATAGTCTTGTATTGTTCACTCGCTAAGCTCGCTCACTCGATCGGATCTTGATAATTACAGGGAAAAAATCAGGAAAAAAAATTTAGGAAGTGGTACTTGGCGGGCCATTATAGCAATATGTATCTAACAAATGATACATAGACCTAAGTGAATACTCTTTTACTTACTCATAGCAATATGTATCGAACAAATGATACATAGACCTGAGTAAATACTCTTTTACTTACTCATAAATGGCCCGCAAGTACCACTTCCTAAATTTTTTTTCCTGATTTTTTCCCTGTAATTATCAAGATCCGATCGAGTGAGCGAGCTTAGCGAGTGAACAATACAAGACTATTCAGTTTTCTGTTCTTCTGTTGTAAACTTTTTTTATACAGAAGACATGTACTTGGCAATTGTATCTGATTTCAATCCTTTTGTAAGTAGAAATTTTTGTAGTACCACTTTTGTTGGGGAGGAATTTTTGTTGGTGGATGTTTTTGGGGGTAGTGACCATATTAATGTACTTGGCGAAAGGTTTTTGCACCAGGGGTTAGTAGATTAGAGTCATTTAATTTATTTCTTTTAGTTTAATTTTCCTTCTTTTATAATTAAGTTTAAAACACAAAGTAGCGGTGACAAAGGCCGAAGCCAGATAGCAGGCTGTACAAACTAGTGCTATCTTTTTCTTTTTTTCTTTTTAAATAATAAATACTTTTCAAATCCATAATTCGTGTTTCAAGTGTTTTTATTTCACCGCCCTCACGAATCATCCCTCTACCGATAGCTAGTCGGAGCGAGAGCGAGAGAGAGAGAGAGGACTTCTCTCTGAAGTCTGGCGCCCAACAACATCGCTGCTAGTCGGAGGAGGCGGAAGCGTTGGTACCTTATTTGTTAATAGAACGTAGTTCCCGTGGGTAACTACCCGAGCCTGCGGGAATCGCTGTTACAATGTATAAAAGAAGGAAGTCAGCAGGATTAGGGTAAACCCGAAATTCTAGGAATTATCCTGGTTGACTTCCCAAAAGAAAAATATATACCGGAATCTACGCACGTAACACAGTGTACACAAATATAATATCAACAACGCTTATACCTCAGGAATAAGTTGTCGGCTGTTCTGGTACAGGAGTGAGTCCCTCAAAACCACTGCATCATGAACAGATCCAGGATGTTGGCACGTGACATCACGAAAGCTAAATGAAGATAAGAAAGTATTGGATCATGCTCACAAGGGGTCTTTGATGAGACGTATACCTCTGATCGAAGAATGAAAACAATGACTCTGGCATATAAAAAGCTAAATAAAACGGAATTTTCATACCCTTTATGAAAATATGAATCCAAATTTTTGTTCTGTGTATTAAGGGGAGACTGGTGAAATTTTGAAAATCGCTATTACAGGTCGTATAAAAAATCCTTCCGGCAGGTTTTGAATAATGGTAGTGTAAACTGTGAAAAAAATTTCAGCCTCCTACGATGAAAGTGTAAGTGCAGGGAACCTTGCGAAGAAGATTTTGCCCACCGCTGCCAAAAATTTTTTGCGTCTACACTTTCATCGCAAGAGGCTGAACAGTTTTTTCACAGCCTATACTATCATTATTCAAAAACTGCTGGAAGGATTTTTTATAAACCTCTTTTTGATATTGTAAGAATTCAAAAACCTATTTTAGCCCAAAATTTCACCAAAGTCTCCCCTTAGGCCACAAATGCTAGCTTACCAGCGACGATGATCAACAACAGCCTGTAGTACAAGCGATGACCACCCCTTCCTGTTGTGAAAATCAGCAGCTCCGTCCTCAGGTGGAGAAATCGGAATATGTGATCCGTCTATTGCACCAATTACCTGTGGTATGCCGTACTTTTGTTCAAATCCCTGAGCAATCTCATCGCAAGCTTCTGTCGTACGTGGAAATGACGGAAAGTTTTCCAACATAAGTAAATTAATTGCTCGGACGACAGCATGAAGGCACTCACAAACTGTGCTCTTGTGAACTCCGAAAGGGTTGCCTACTGTTCTGTATTCTCCAACACTGGCCAACCTGTATATAGCTATCGCCACTTTTTTTTCCATGCTTAGCCCTGGCAAAACACAATTTTCGGCACGCTCCAATGGTGCTCGGATATTCTGCACGAGTTGAAAAAACGTGTCACGTTTCATACGGAAATTTTCCAACCACTGTTGATCGTAGGGATGGCAAAGTCGACTTCGACTTTAGTCGAAAATCGATTTTTCCCTCAAAAAAGTCGATTTTTCACAATCGAACTTCCCCAATCGGAGTCGATTGAGAATCGACTTTGAATTTTCGACTTTTGTGCGATTTAGGGCAAAACTCGCGAGTGCTTATTATTCCAAGTTTAAACTGCCATAATATATAAAGAGTATATTTATTATTTCTGTTACATTACAAATGTAATTTAGTTATAAAGAATGGCTCCGAGCATAGTTTGGACCTATTTCAAGAAAATTTCAAATGGTGAAAAAGTTATATGTACTATATGTGGTAAAGATTACAAATTTAACAACAGTACGTCAACTTTTCGGAGTCATTTGGACTCAATTCATAATATTCGAATACCACAAGTAAATTCTTCACGTAAAAGATCATTCAGTGGCACTGAGAAAGATCCAGAATGTGACGATTTGGTTCCACTGAAAAAAAAGGTAAATATCTTCTATTCATTATTTTATACAATTAAAATGATTGCAGTACCAAGTGATTTTTAGCTGTATAATAATTTTTCAGCTTCTAATATCTGTAACTATTATTTCTAGACCATATCATGTCAATCAAGTGCATCCTCATCTGTTGTTCCTGTCCGAGAGTCATCACTTAGAGGTCCTCTTGATAAATGCTTCACAAATACGACATCTTTCTTAGCTGGTGGTCACAGACATAAAGAAGTGACAACAAGTCTCATGTATATGATTGTTAAAGATAATTTATCATTATCTACACCAGAAAAAAAAGGATTTAGATTATTCGTCAAAAAACTACAACCATTGTATCATCCCCCATGTGAGCCAACGCTTACTAAATCTTTGGAATCCAAATACGAAGATCTTAAAATAAAAGTAAAAAATGAAATGGCAGCTGCGGACTCTGTATGTTTGACAAGTGACATTTGGACTCATAAATATACAATGCGAGGCTATCTTGGCATAACAGCTCATTATTTAGAAGGAACTGAGATGATATCCATTGAACTTGGTGCTTATCTGATGGAAGATCGCAAAAATATACCCAATATAAGAAAACAATTGAGGAAAATTTGTGATGAATGGAATATAACGGATGATAAAATATCAGCAATTGTAACAGATGGTGGAGCAAATATTAAAGGCGCTGTAAAGCAAGAATTTGGTGAATTAAAACATATATCTTGTTTTGGACACGTAATCAATAACATTGGGCAACGTATTATAGAAATTAACATCACTTTACCGCCGTCAGAATCTAATGGTATATCGACTGAATTGCCTGAAAATGTAGATGATTTAGATGATAGTGATGATGGTGATGGGAATGATGATGTCAATAATAATCATTCGTCTTCTATTTACTAAGAATTCACTATTACGTGAACTTTTACGTAAAGTTAAACGTATCGTACGATTTTTTCGTACAAGCGAAATAGCTTCTACCGAATTGAAAAATTTACAAACAAAAGAGCGACCTGGACTACCAACATTAAAGCTTATCAATGAAGTAAAAACCAGATGGAACTCGTGTTTTGACATGCTGGAACGTTTTCTCAAGCTAGCTGATCCTGTCAGTAGGGTTCTTTTCCAGCTTCAGAGAGATAAAAGTTCGCGTTCCAAACCACCAAGTATGGTGACTGCTGAAGAACTTGAAGCATTAACTGAAGTCAGAGATATTTTAAAACCGTTGTGATAGATAGATCGTGATAGATCTTTATTTCATCCATTACAATGTTGGACGAGCCTACCCTGCATTTACAATTCAGTATGCAGGGTAGGCGGAGAATAGCTTAACCTAACTTAACACTAGGTTGAGAGAGAGAGAGGGGGGGTACTAATAGTACAGAGTAAGCAGACAGGTTGTATATATAGGTATATAAATATACCTACATATATAGAAACACCCGCATTCGCACGAGGGACAAGGGAAACCGCCGAAAAACCTTGTCCAGGTGTAGCCGGATCCAAGCTAAAATCACCATGAGTCAAGTCTGCGCCTGAACGGCGTGACCCGTCTTACTTTTTTGCAAGTTGCCGCTCAGGCCTTCCTTGACTCGCTTGGGGATTTGAACTCAGGTCCTCCCGCTCCATAGTCTCGAGTGCTAGCACTACGCTACTACTGTCGGTACTACTGTTGTGGCGAGTTACACAAGAAATCTGCGCTGAGAAATCTGTAACACTCAGTAAGTGTATTCCTGCTATTGGAGGCCTTTTACGCAAGACAAATGAATTCATCGCTTATACACCTATCGGACTCAACCTAAGAGAAAAACTAATTTCAGAAATCAATAAAAAGTTTTCAAACATCGAAGCAGTTAAATTATATTCATCGGCAACTCTTCTGGATCCAAGATACAAAAAACATGGATTTCAAAATACTAGAGAAGTGGCTCGAGCAATAACGAACATCGGTAGTCTGACAAAAGATGAAATTTTATTGTCAAAAACTTCATCTGAAAATGACTTGGCCATTGCATGCATTGATCAGGCTGATACAGTAGTGAATGATGAAGACAAAGACAGTATTTGGAGTTACCTAGATGATGCAGTGCGTGATGGTAATCGTGAATCGGATACTGATGAAGCTGGAGGCCTTCCTATTCAACTGCGTCAATATTTGACACGTCCAGCTGTTGATCGTATAACGAATCCGAATCCTTTCGTTGTTTGGCAAAGCATGAAAGCCGAATATCCATACATTTGGAGTGTGGCCAAGAAATTTTTACCGATTATGGCTACGTCAGTCCCATGTGAGAGGTTATTCTCTCATGCAGGTATTATTGCCAGTCAAAAAAGAAGTCGTATATCTCCAGAACATTTAAATATGTTAGTGTTTTTACGATCTATAGACGATAAAGTATGGTTTCTATAATTAACAGTAGATTAGATTATAGATTCAACATCTAATTGACAGGTTACCAACATTAAATTGAAATTTTTATTTATTGATTATCAGCAATGAAAATAGTTAAATATGTTTATTGATATAAATATAATTAATAAGCACAGGATAATATATATATATATACATATATATATATAAATTATAATATAATTATAATAACAACAAAATGGTTAAACGTGTTTCTCCTTCAATATTTTATGTATCTCTTAGTATTCGGAAGATTATTATAAATAAATAATACATCAAAAAAACCTTGTAATATATTTATGAACATCTAAAAGCAGGATAGAATCGGATCACAACCCAATAGTAGTCACAATAAAAAGTGACAACTGGAAGGAAGAGGAAGTAGAAGAAGAAAAAAGGAAGAAAATCAAAGAAGTAATGGACTGGTCAGAAGAGGGCACTGACAGATACAGAGAGAAAATCAAAGAAATAAAAATAGAAGGGAACAGCACAGAAGAAATGCTGAAAGAACTGAAAGACAAAATAAGCGAAGCAGCAAAGTGGAAAAAGATAGGAAGCAAGGGCCCGCGAATAAACAAATGGTGGGACGAGGAATGCGCAGAAAGCAAAACAGCAGCTAGAAGAGCGCTGAAAGAATGGAGGAGAGGCGAGACACAAGTGGAGAAGTATAGAAAAGAGAGAAAGAGATTCAGAGAGACATGTGCGAAGAAAAAAGAAGAAGAAGCGGAGAAGATTGTCGAAGAAATGAGAAACGCGAGATCAGAAGGAGAAATGTGGAAGATCATCAACAAACTAAGAAGCAAGAGAACAAGAATACCAGAAGAAATAAACATGAAAGAATGGGACGAACATTTCAAGGCGCTACTGCAAGGATCAGACAACAAGCCACAGACAGAAAAACGAGAGACCGAAGGAAAGAGGGACAAAATGGGAAAGAGAAGTGAAAATGAAGAAAAAGAGGAGGAAGAAAGCGACCTACGGGAAGAAGAAATAGAGGCAGTAATAAGAAGACTAAAGCTCAAAAAAGCCACAGGAGCTGACGGAATTCCGAACGAAGCGTGGAAACACGGGGGCAAACCCATGATAAGAGAAGTCACAAAACTATTGAACAAAGTATGGAATGGAAACGGACTGCCAGAAGAGTGGAAGGAAGGGCTGATAATCCCAATACACAAAAAAGGAAGAAAGGAAGATGTGAAAAACTATAGAGGAGTGACGCTGATGCCAACGGCATACAAGATTTATGCAGCACTGATCGCAGCGAGACTGGAAAAAGAGCTGGAAGAAAAAAAGATAATACCAGAAAACCAGGTAGGATTTAGGAAAGGCAGGGGGACTGCTGAGTCAATGTACGTCCTGAACCACGCAATAGGAAGAGAAGTGAGGAAGAAAAGAGGCAAACTAGTAGCAACGTTCGTGGACCTCAGAGCAGCTTTCGACTCGATAAACAGGAAGAAACTGTGGGAAATAATGAAGAAGAACGGAATAGCACAGAGAACAAGAGAAAGAATACAAGAAATATATAGTGAAACACGCAACAGAATAAGGGTGGGGAACGAAACTGGAGAGCAGTTCTGGACAGTAAAGGGAGTCAGACAAGGGTGCCCGCTAAGCTCGTACCTATTCAATATGTATCTCGCTGACTGGGAAGAGACGCTAAGAAAAGGACAGGACGGAGGAATAGTAGTAGGGGGGATGAAAATATGGTCACTGGCATATGCCGACGATGTGGTACTACTAGCAAGGGACGAAAAAGGAATGAAGGAGATGCTAAAAAGAACAGAAAGATACCTAGACAAGAAGGGACTGGATCTGAACGCAGAAAAAACCAAAGTAATGAGGTTCAGAAAAGGAGGAGGAAGAGAGAAAGAAGAAAGATGGGTATGGAAAGGTAACACGTTAGAAGAAGTGAAGACGTTCAAATACCTGGGTTTCACGCTGCAGAAAAACGGAAGCATGGAAGAGCACACCAAAGATAGAGCAAAGAAGGCAACCATTGCAATGGGCCAGGTATGGGGGATAGGTAAGAGAATAATGGGAGGAGACTGGTACAAAAGAATAAGAATATTCGAAGCCCTAGTAGAAAGCATAGCTATGTACGGAGCAGAAATATGGGGGTGGGCAGAAAGAAAGGAAATTGAGAAAATGCAAGAGAAATACATAAGATGGACGCTGGGCCTGGACGGAAGAACCCCGGGTTACATGATTAGAGAAGAGACGAAAAGATACAAAATAAGAACCAAAGCCGGGAAAAGAGCTATGAAATACGAGGAGAAGCTAAGAGAAGGAGGAGGTAACGAACTAGCCAGAAAATGCTGGAACGAAATAAAAGCAGGAAAAGAAGAGAGCAGATCAAAGTGGGAAGAGGACAGAAGAAAGTTCTACGAAGAAAGAGGGTTCAGCGCCGAAGAAGTTGAGAACAGACGAGAGAGAGGGGAGGCAATGATAGAAGTAATGACGGAAAGGGATAAAGAAGTACAAGAACAAGAGAGAGAAAGCAGAATCAGGAACTCGAAATATAACAGCATATATAAAGAAATAGCCACGATAAACCTACCAAGATACCTGAGGACAAGAAGAAAAGAAAAGGAAATGATAACGATAGCTAGATTCAGGCTAGGAAATGAGATGAGAGGAGGAAACTACTGGGAGAAGGACCCAGACAAGAGAAAATGCAGGATATGCGACGCGGAAGAAGAAAACTGGGAGCACGTAATAGAAAGATGCAAAGGGGGAGGGAGACAAGGAGGCACTGAAAAAATAAGAGAAATATTAAGAGACGACGGCGAAGGGATAGCCGAGATGAAAGAAATCGAAAACGAAAGAGAGAGAAACAGACTGGAAAGGGAAGGAGGAGAAATGAGCACAGAAAGAGAGAATGAAAGCAGATGAGCAAGAAAGGAAGGGATAACATAAGAAAGGTGACAGAAGAGCACAAGAAAGCGGAGAGAAGAGTACTAAAGAAACAAGCAATAAGGAGAAATAAGCATTGAGGGGAAGAAACCACGCAAAAGAGACAGCGCAAGCAGAGGTGAAGAGTGTCAGTAGGCAACGTGAGCTCAGTGAGACAAGAACAATAAGACACAAAGCCACCAGAGTAGAACAGAGTGAAGAACGAAGAGAAAACAAAATGTGCGAGCGAATTCTGAGCAAAATTCTGCAATATGTGACGGAGATTAGAGAGATAGTGAACGAAAACGGGAAAAGTCAAAAGAAGAAAAAGGAAGAAAAAAACGAGGAGGGGAAGAAAGAGACTAAGGAGAACGAAGAAGACATGGAAAGAGGGAGGCAAGAAAAGGTAGAAGAGGAGATGGACATAGCCTGGACCCCACATACCCCGAGCGAGGCCGAGGGGTCGACCCCCTCGCAAGGGGAATACGCGAGTGACGGGGAAAGCAGCGGAGAGGAAAGTGAAGAGAAAGAAGCAGAGGAGGAAGCAGATAAAAAGGAAACACTAAGAAAAAATAACGAGGACGAAATAGTGATCGAGTGGGACGAAGACGCCGAAATACCGGAAATAATCCAGTTAAGAGCGGCGCTCGGAGAAGCGGCAAGGGAAAAAATAGAGCTGACAATAACAAAAGTAGACCAGCAGGAAAACGGAGGAGGAAAAATTACTGTGAAAACGGGGAGCAAGAAAAGAAAAGAAAGAATAGAAGAAAGAGCCGACAAAATAAAGCAGAGGTGGGGATGGAGAATAGAGAAAAAGCATAAGCACAAGAAAATAACATATGAGGACAGCTAGAAAATACAAACGAAACAAAACAAAGAGAGTAGAGGAGACGAAGCAAGGAACAAACAAGGACAGCCAAAAGACGGGAGCGGAGAAGAGCAGCGAGAGGGGAGGAGAGACAGGAGAAGTCAGAAACAATAAACAGAAAGAAGCCTTGAGAGAGCACACAGCGACACAGTGATAACATTAAGAAAGACTAGCAGAACCCAAACAGTGAGGGAAGATATAAAGATATATATATATTTTTTGTTAAGGATGTAATTACATAGTACACTACAGTTAATTGATTTTGATTTCGGATTTTTGATTTTGTGATTTTTTTTGGGTGGTGCTCAATAGTGAGTAGTATCATCTTACGTTATATCTCTGCGGTACTGCGGGCATGATACGGCTACCGTATTGGAAGTTTAGTATATTATATTTAGTTATTACCGGATTACATAAAAGTGAAAATAAGAAAAAGGAACATCACAAAGATAGAAATAGATTAGAACATAAGAAGGAAATGTAAAACAAGATATTTGTAAAAGCCGAAAGGCAAACAATAAAAACAATTACTACTATATTTATGAACATCGAAAGTATCCAAAATTTACTTTTGATTTTTTATTCTTGATAAATATTCATTTTTACAATATAATTTATTGCAGATATTTCGAGTAATAAAAAACTTGGCGACAAATCGATTAAAATCGACTTGAGATGACGATTAATCGACTTCAATGATCGAAGCAACTAAAGTTAATCGAAAAGTCGAAAGTCGACTTTTCAAGTTTTGTTTCCATCCCTAGTTGATCGTCGAATGTTTGAGAAACGGTGCGCTCCCACCAGTCATCAGTACGTTCTTTCCTGCCGATTCGGCGAACTCTTACTGGTAATGCCTGAATATTTAAATGAGAGCTCGGAATTAATTTTCAGCTTTTTTCGCAAATTTTTATCTACCGGGTGTTCCATTCTTATCTTACACCTGATTTTTCTCGAGAAGTACTGTTCCGATCAAGTTTGAGCGGAGTGAAACTTGTAGGGTTCAAAGGGGGACGTTCAAAAAAAAAAAAAAATTCTTGGGTCTAAAATCCAAAGTGGCGTCGTTAGCAACATGTTTTTTTTTTTTATGGAAACGTGACCTTTTTTTCACGAAAATTTTTTTCAAGTCAAAACTAACAATTTTTGTGTGAAATTTTTTTTACAAAGTCCAATAATTATCAGGTGAGAACACCCCCACACAGCACAATGTTTCAATGAACGTCGCTCAGACGTCCATTAGCTGAGCTCTCTGGAAAGTCAGCAAATTGACGTCTCCGAGAGTACGTGATTGTCGAACGTCCTGTAAAACTCCTACGAACGTCACGCAATATCCTGCAAATTTCCCGTAGATGGCGATACTAGTAGAAAAATTATATTTAATGGACACTCCAAAGATGGCGCGTCTAAAAGTCATTCATCGTTCTATCTCGTCGCGTGGTCTCCTCGAAAGTGACTCCATAGTGTTGAATTGTGAACAGCAGCAAACAAGCATTGATATATCAACTTTATCGAGTATTGGATTCAACAAAAGGTAACTATGGTACTTTGATAATGATTTTTCGTACATTTATACATCGGATTATCGTGTCAAGTCGTATAACCAAACAATATCACTTCCGGGCCAGAATCAACCTTGCCATGTGCACGTGCACGGGGCCAAACACGGTGATATACATTCATATATGAAGGATTCTTTCTCAAGTGGGCCACTTTGATTTTGATGAAAAAATTTGAGAAAGACTCTCTCATTGCTCAGAGTTTACTGTGAAATTCTCATTATGGGACCGCCATTTTTTTTGAAAAAATCTGAACAAGGAAAGATGCTACAAGAATCTATTACAAATAAAAAGTTTGGTTTCAAAAATCAAGCTGGGCCTAGCACTAGTAGCACCGTTTGATTTGAATAATTAAATGTATGACACCTGCAACTTATTCAAGTTCAATGAATAGTACTTATATGAAAAAATATGTTTTATTAAAACGAAAACAATAAATAGTGATGTTTCAAAAATCTCCGGGTCCGCTCTTTTTGAAAGGTGGCAGCCCTAATGACGAGGCGTGTCTGGCATTTCTCGATTTATTCATAAATTTTCAGAGTAACCAAATATTTCGAAATAGATAATATATATACATATTATGACTCACAGTATGGAAAAGCGTAAGAAGTTCGCAGAACTATCAAAAAGACAAAAAAATCGACGTCTCGCAGCAATACGGGCCACTGAAAATGAACAAAATCTTGTAGACGTTGACACTACTAGTAGTGACAACAATAGTCTTGACGAAAACGCTTCAACAATCAATGAAGAAGAAATTGAGAATGTTTTGAACTCTTCTAGTGACAACGAAAGTATTGCTGAAAATAATTCAATTGTCAACGAAGAACCAATTGAAAATTTTTTGAACTCCTCCTCAGATGACTCCGAGAGTGAAAATGAGATCTTGGAAGATGATGTTCAATTTGATTATAACTATGTTCCTAATGAAGAAACATTGGCAGCAAAGCTCTGTGCTTGGGCATTGTTATTCGGAGTAAAACACTGTGCTTTAAGTGCGCTGCTTTTAATATTGAGGATTTTTCTTCCAAGGGAACAATTACCACGTGATGCACGCACTCTACTTGGTACTCCTCGAAAGACTACTGTTCGACAAGTAGCGCCTGGCCATTATTTTCATTATGGTTTACGAAGAGCTATAGAAGATGATCTAATGAGTCATTCAGATCATTCTGAAATCGAGGATCCCATACTTATTGATATAGGTATTGACGGTCTACCTCTAGCGAAAAGCTCGAAAAGTCAATTGTGGCCGATACTTGGTAGAATCACAAACCCAACGACTAGCTGGAAACCATTCATTATTGGTGTGTATCATGGCAATAAAAAACCTATTTCAGTAATGGAATACTTACAAGATTTTATCACAGAGTGCAGAGAATTGATAAATCAAGGATTTCAGTTTCGAAATAGACATTTCCGAGTTAAAATAAATGCTGTGATATGCGATACTCCAGCCAGAGTGTATGTGAAATGTATCAAGTCCCACAATGCATATTTTGGTTGTGGCCAATGCATTCAAGAAGGTGATTACATAAATAATCGAATTTTGTTTCTGAATGACGACTCTCTGCCACGGACCGATGAAAATTTTGCGCAGAGACTTTTTGAAGAACACCATTCTGGCGACTCGCCATTTGAAATTCTAGGGCTGGAAATGGTCACACGATTTCCATTAGACTGGATGCATCTGTGTTGCTTGGGCGTCATGAAAAAATTGATTGGACTGTTGTTACGTGGACGTCACGCGGCTAGATTATCAGCGGCTCGAATACAGCAATTATCAGACCTTTTAGTATCTTTGGCGAAATGGGTGCCAATAGAGTTCCAGAGAAAATGTAGATCTTTGGATGAATTCGATCGTTGGAAAGCCACTGAATATCGGCTCTTTTTGCTTTATTTGGGTCCGGTGGTCCTGAAAAGATTTTTACCAGCAGACTATTACATGCATTTTAATTCGTTCAATTGTGCTATGCGAATTCTATGCCATCCTATAGACTGTTTGGAAAATAATCAGTATGCTAAAGATTTGCTTACTTATTTTGTTCGTGAATTCAAAAGGCTTTATGGTCAAGAAAATCTAGTGTACAATGTGCACAACTTGATTCATTTAAATGAATGTGCCAAGACGTATGGCCCACTTGATTCTTTCAGCGCATTTGCATTTGAAAGCTATATGCAGAAACTGAAAAAATTAATCAGAAAATCAGAAGCCCCGTTGGCACAAATTCATAGGAGAACTAGCGAGCAAACAAAGACAATTGTACCGCAAGCAAACAATCTTAATTTCCCGTATATGAGCAAACGTATTCAACAACAAGAGCTTCCATTCGGCTGTAGTAGAGCACACTCTACCTTGCATTTTTCAAATTTCACTCTCAATACTCGTGATAGTGATAACTGTTGCTATCTACATGGTGGACTCGTCGTTGTTATCGACTATTTTGGTTTTAGAAATGAAGAAGCTGTCGTTGTAGGAAGAAGTTACTCGACTCTGACATCGATAACAGATTATCCCTGCAATTCTTGGCATTTAAATATTTATTTTGTTCAAGACTTAAGTGATTTACAAGTGTGGCCAGTACGAAATATCAGAGAAAAAGCATTTCGAATGCCATTCGGTGATTCTTTCATGGTCATGCCACTGTTACATTGCGCTGGACATATTCAATAGCGTATTCACTAGGGTGGTCCTCATTTAGGGCTCGGACGAATTTTTTATCAGACGCCCCTCAAATCGACTCCAAATAATTCAAAAACAATACCCTAATTTTTTCATATTTTTATCTAGACTCTATCCTCTCCCTATAAGAGGGTGGACTTCCCCATTTGAAATACACATGTTTCGGCCATATTTTCAGGATATATCTTATTCTAAGAGTAATAATTTAAAAAAAATCTAACTAGAAGATTTTAGTGTTCATTGGGGCTACTATTTGAGAAAAAATTCACATTATTGACGAATTGCACACCCTTTAATTGAAAAAAATGTCAGATTAAAGAGTGTGCAATTAGTCTAGATTGACCCGTATGATAATGTGAATTTTTTCTCAAATAGTAGCACCAATGAACACTAAAATCTCCCAGTTACAGATTTTTGAAAAAATTATCACTCTCAGAATGAGATATATCCTGAGAATATGGCCGAAACACGTGTATTTCAAATGGGGAAGTCCACCCTCTTATAAGTTGAGGTTATAGAGTCGAGATGAAAATATGAAAAAATTAGGGTATTGTTTTTGAACTATACGGGGTCGATTTGGGAGGCGTCTGATGAAAAATTTGTCCGAGGCCTAAATAAGGACCACCCTAGTATTCACACATTGCTCGGTCATTCGTGCGAATTGCAGTAATACATATCATAAATTAAGTTTGAACCAATTTTTTAATATAATCTGACCTGAAATAAGCTTTCTTTCGTATCGTTGATATTATTTGTTCACACGTAACCTTTTAATTCTCTGCATTAACTGCATTATTGATAAAAAGTCTTTCGTAATAAAGTAAAAGAGCCGAGGAAAAAATAATACCACGCGATCTGCACATTCCCCTTGGTAATATATTACATTCCCATAGTATTCTAAATTTTTATTTTTATGTATTGGCATAATGGATTCTGACATTTCTTTGAATGACAATTCCGATTATAGATGTACTCAGTACTATTCATTGAACAAACCTGTTGTGCTGTTCCTATTGCATGGGTTGATGAAGATAAGAAGTTGTGTTGGTGGCCACCAAAATCAATAGCAACAACGAAAGCCATTAAAAATAATATTCCTCCAAACACGACTTGGGAGCGCCTACCTTATTACAAATCGTGGGGACCGTATGGTGAGCAATTGTACACCATATTCCGAGCCATATTCACGACGTATACTTTGGTACAATAATATCTACTGGAAAATTGACAGCGTGTATCATTTGTGCATTTTCCACCATCATTTCTATCTTATATATATTTTCGAACAATTCATCACCATCGAGATATTAAAGATCTTGTATACATTTGTATAAAGTTTGCGGAACGATAATTTATTAATATCATATACCTGCACTCAGCCCCATGTACTAAGGTCTGTAGATAAGTAATCATTCTTGTGTTTCCAATATGGTGGCATTGCAATATAGAAACGTACACTATTGCGCGTACAGCTGAGCAGCAGGCCGTTAATTGGTCGACATCGGCCGAAAATGAGGTTGAAACAATTGAGGCACCGAGAGGTGTTGGTAAACGGTTGATAAAAAAAACTACGAAGCTTTGTTTCGATGATAGTAGTGAAGATAATACTCCAGGTATTGTATTATCTTTCAGTTTTCATCATCCAGCGCATATATTACTATACGTGTACTCATTATGAGGTTTTTTCTGCATTCACCGCAGTTCACTATTAGAAGAACGAAAAAAAACCTCGATTTTTCCAGATTCAGCTAGAAAGTTGGGGAATGTTCAGAACAATCCTCCATCCGATTATGTACTCCATAAGAATTCGAAGATGAGAGCAGATTACAAGCCGCCAATTCCTAAAACCTATAACCATTCGAAAAAAGATAGGTGCATCTCAAAGGATCAATATGTCGACAACCAAGAACGTATGTTGCATTCACTCTGGTAGTAATACATGCCTATATTTACACATATAAACATCACTCATTGTATAATCAATGTAAAAGTAAACATAATTTCTATAGAATTCAAGGAACCAGACCTGATATCCAAGACAACTTGTATTTATGATCACCAAGAAACAGGTTTGTACATGGAAAAAGTTCCAACAGAGTATTTCGGCACGTGAGTCGAAAAGTATTACACGTCAGATTAATGCCAGAAACTATGATACCTCAAGTTAACGCCCAAAACTATGACACCTCAAATTGAGAACAGAAACTATGACATGTCGGAATAAAGTTGGAACCATGACATATCGTCGATCTTGTAGAAATATGACAACGCTGCATTCAATCATAATTAAAATAAAAGTTTCTGGCATTAATCTGACGTGTAATACTTTTCAACTCACGTACCGAACTTGTACGTGTGATTTTGTTAGACGGTTCTTCTTTTTTAATGATCTGGCACCTTTTAGTTCGAAACTTAGAATATATCATTTGTATTTGTCACAGGTTCAACTGAACAACAGCAATACTCAAACGGCTCATCAATGATACCAGAAAAATCATACAACCAGCGAAACCCAGACGAGTCAAACTGTTCAATTGAGAAAGGCAATTTTTTTTCAGAGTCTTAATGTTACTTTTTTTTTTTGATGGACAATCAATTAAACCTTTAATATGCTACTTCGCTTTTGCAGAGTCGAGTGAACATCAAAACTACTTCGAGCATACACCACCAAATCATGGAGATTCTGACGGTCAAAAAATTGCAGGTTCGTAATTTTTATTCATATGACTTCCAAATCTTGATTTTATCTTTATGCAAATGTAATAATAACTTTGTATTTTGTAATTGAAACTGCATGATGAATATAGATTCGAGCAAGGAGAGTAATTCCCTAATGAATCAACGGTCAATGGGTTCTGATCCATTACATTCCTTCAACGAAGTACGCAATATTAAAAAAAAAGGCATGTTACATTTTTCCATTTTCACATACATTGCAAAAGTTGTGAAATTCTTGATACTATAGCGCAATTAAAATTATAGATAAGTTCGAAATGATACAATATATTATTGCTTACAGATGACAGAAAATCTGTAACGACGTATAATGATAGAATTAGGAGCAATGAAACAAAGAGAAAAGTTGACTCACAAGAAGTCGATTCACACAAAAAGCAATGCAACACAGGCCCAAGAACACATTTGAGGATCATCGAAGACAGGATAGTTAACAAAGCAGGCGAGGAACATAGCTGTCCATGCTGCAGTAAGAACGACCAGTCTCAAGTAAAATGATTCGAACAATAATTTAAACTATCATATTATTATTCAAGGGAAGATGAGTTCTCTCCTAGAGCCTCTGGTGAAAAAACTAAACCACTTGATTCAAGCAGCTGACCCAGCAGTGGACAGGTCATCAGGAGTACTTGCTCGTAATGCCAGTACTGCAAAAGATTTATTACCGTCGTTTTGTCTAAAAACGAAAGAGTCAGTGGATGATTTCAATCGTCAATTATTGACCAATCATGCTGTTGTTCGTCAATTTGTAAGTGTAGAGAATTTCTAATGTCGAACGCTACTGATAAAAACTATATAATATAGATAGCCAAGTTGACAAGCTGATCATTTCCATGACTTATATGAATAAATTGAAATCATTAAAGTATTTATTTTTATCTTCTCAGAGGCGACTAATCAGCCAGATTGGAGGGAGGACTCCGACAAATTTCGTCGTCAACGTGTTGCGCAGGATTTTCAGCGATGGTTTAGCACGACTGTATTCGTGGACTGGAAGGAAGAAGACTCTCAAGTTTGGAAACACAGAAATTTGTCGCATTATAATCGGTATATTGAATCTATAAACCTATATGTGTACTGCGGTACAGTATCTCTTATTTTTGTTTGCCATTTGAGTTACCCATAAGTTAGAATTGGGCTTCCAAACTGTGTTTCAATTATGCTAGTAAGACATAGACGATGTAGATATCAAAATTTCGCGTTGCTTTAAATTGTACGTTAAAGCTCATGAAGATAGATCGTAAGAAAAGATTTCTAATTGAAATTCCGTAGATACCATCATAAATGACACCGTGACGACTATAGCCCAATTAGAGAAAGCCATTATGGAATGGTTCCATCATGCTGGTGATCGATGGAAGAGGAAGAACGTTGCACCTGAGAACTCCTCTTCAAATAACTCCACAAATTCCAAAAAAATCCCAGCCACGAGTACTTCGTCGAAACAAAATAGCGACACTTCGTACGACGAAGATTCGTGGGTTCCCTAGTTTTTCAGATAAACTATTACCAAATACCAATTAGAGTACCGGCGGGGTGTTCCACGCGAAACGGATCAGTTTTTGGCCAGAGGTCATTGAAAAAAAGCAAGCTGAAAATTTTAATCACTTTTTTTTTGTGCCTCTTCGAAGCATTCAAAGTAATTTCAGTAACAATTTTCGGTGGCGATATACCGGGAATCTACGTGGAAACGCTTCATAGGGAAGTGAAAACGTCTGCATACAGGCAACTCAGTAGTCACTCAGAACTCAGGCGATGAGGTTTGATTTCGCATATTGCGTACCTATTGGCTACGTGGAGACAAAACCTAATCGCTTAACTTCTGAGTGACTTCTGAGTTGCCTCTATGCAGACCTTTTCACTTCCCTATGAAGCGTTTCCACGTAGATTCCCAGTATAATATATACATTGTACGCTTGGCGTGTTTGATCTTGACCGGTATGAAGTTGGCACCGCAATCTTCTGTCTCCTTCTATCCTGCGTGGTTACATAGGGAAGAAAAGAGACAGAAGACTGTTGGGCTAACTTCATACCGGTCAACATCAAACACGTTTAGTGTACCAATTATTTTCATGCTCTGTAACTGTTGGAGGCATCTCATATAGTAACAAGGAATCGGAATCTGCAATTGGCATTAAATTCGATGACCTCCGGCCAAAAACCGATCCGGTTCACGTGGAATACCTACACCTATATTTTCTAATATTGTTGCCAAAACTATTCATAGGGTTATCATTATGTTAGAGACAGCCGCATTCACAATATAAAAAAGAAAATATATATATTATATCTTACCTTAATTATATAATACATGGCATATATGTATATATTATAGGTATAATATATATATTTCATTATCTTGAAGATATTCATTACATGTACCCTATTTATTCCTATTGAAATTTTCATTCTGTTATTATACACAAAACCAAAATTCATCTATTGGACATCTTAAAGATGTTTTATACGTCTCGATTTCTGACACCTGAAAGTCAACTTTTAGATGTGAAAAGTCGAACTGGAACTTCTATAAGATGTCTGATAGGAAATATTAGTTTTGTCTGGGCGCTATTCAAGAACAAAAAAAATTTAACGTCCCAAGAAGGTTGCTAAAAGCTCTACTAGAGATCTCGGCGACGTTCTATGGACGTTTGCGTGACGTTCGGGAGAGTCCGAAAATCGGGACATATGCGTTCCCGGCGACGTTCCCGCGAACTTTTCGAGAGGAAACCAACAAACCTCGCTAAATATATATGAGCTCCCCGGGACGTTCAAAGGACGTTTCTTTGCTGTGTGGGCCATTTTTGATTATCCAGGATGTTCCGATGTTCCACGAGGAAGTAAGGTCTTCAACATCCTAAATTTGCGTGAGCCTAATCCTTGCGAGTGTTCCACTGCACGCACACGCAAATTTGTGATTTTTAAGACTATACCTCCTCGTGGCACATCCTGGATAACCAAAAATGGTATTCTCACTGAAAAATTAATGGACGTTATAAAAAACAAATTCTCACAGAAGTTGTTAGTTTTGTCCTGAAAAAATTTTCAGTGAAGAAAAGTCATGTTCCCATTATCAAAAAGAACATGTCAGCGATCCTAACGTCGCTATTTTGGATTTTGGACCCAACATTTTTTTTTTCTTAACGTCCCCTTTTGAACCCTCCAATTCTCACAATACTCAATACTGGATCGGAACAGTAATTTTCGAGATATATCAGATGTGAGATTAAAATGGAACACCCGTTATAACAAAATAAAATTTGACTCCAAAGCGTACTTACCTGCAATGCCATTACAGCACCTTGCCCAGCCACCGTGGCCATGTCCCTGAGAAGAGTTTGAAACGAAGCGTAAAGCCGCTTTTGGAGGTTACGTTGATGTTTCACTCTTTTTTTTCGAAATTCTTCATTATTTAGGAGAAGTATTCGTGCTGTTGTTCTGTTGTGATTTGCCACTAAAGCTCCTACGACACCTAACAATCTATCCCGATTCATCTTGTCCCACACTCCGTAAGTTTTCGCTATTCGGCGACCATTTGTAACCGTTTGAAACTGTTGTGAGTTGTCTGTTGTCTGGCGTGATGCTCAATCACGTAAACGGCCACGACTTTTGCTAAATTGAAATGAAGTAGCACGTAAACGCCTTATGACCGTACTGAAAAAGTAGTCAATTCCGTGCACGTAAACATAGTAATGGTTGCTTTTTTGATATGCTGTATGATTTGCCATTTATAATTCAGGTACAATGATTAATGTCGATATATGTTATTCATTGATATTTCGTAATGATGCATTCATAATGAGGCGATTACATCGTATTCGAGTAATTTAAGGTGTTTCCCTACGCAATTCCACTAGACCTGAAAACATTGGGAAAAAAGGTGTTAATAAACGGAATTTTTCTGCCTGGGCACCGAAATCAACGAAACAAACTTCGTCGCGCAATTCTATGTACGATTTCGAACACGTTCGGCCAAAAAAATGTTTTTTTTACGCGAAAATAGAGAAGATATCCATGTAAAACGTATTCAAAGCCGTGGTGCCCAGGCAGAGATACTCCGTTTAATAACACCTTTTTTCCCAATGTTTTCAGATCCGGTGGAATTGCGTAAGCAAGCACCTTAATCTACGCTTGACTGCATAAACAGTGAATAATTCGTGTAGTGAAATCAAGCCAGCAATCTGTATCATTCCATATGAACGATTCTCATCAACTATCGAATATGATTATAGTGTACACTTGCTCAGCAAGAATACTCACTCATAGCATTGACTTGCTCCCTTTCTGCGGCGGGCTGCGACTTGGACGGGCCACTGCTAGGTTCTGCGGGAATATAATCAAAAAAATTTGAATAAATTCGAAAAATTCCGAGAAAAGTATTGCGCATTTTAGGAATGTTACATTGTGATTGATATTTATTGTTCATTTCTTGGTCGGAGATCAAGAAACCGTTTTTAACAAATTATACATTGCAATAAGTTCAAGCGATGATGCACACGTGAGGAGCGTACAGATATAGGGAACCACGGGGCAAAACAGGCACCGAATCAAAAAAAAATAATTTTGTCGGAAATGATTTTATACGATACGGCGACATATTTTGCATCAATAATAACACAAAAAAAAAAAATTTAATTTCATTTAATTTTAATTTCATTTAATTTTTTTTTTTTTTTCCATTTTTCGTTTATTTTTTGTGTCATTCTTGATCCAAAATACGTCGCCACATCATAAAAAATCATTTCCAACCAATTTTTTTTTTTATTCATCTATTTGGTGTCCGTTTTGCCCCGTGTTGTTCCCATACATATACTTATACACGGTGATTCAGAATTCGTGACGAATCTCTTGAGGGGTTAATCCTCATCAACATTGGGATCGAAAGTTCCTTAGCCATTTTTCTGAAAAGTGATTTTTTTTCCTGGAAACTTTTTTTTCCGACAAATAATTTTTTTTTCATCAATTTTTTTTTTCCCTTCCCTCTATATCCTTTGTCAATTTTAAGGAATCCCATATGATGCCAATGAGTTTTTTTCTCAGTATTAGAGAGACTTCTCAGTGAAAGTTTCTTATTCGGTGGAAGATGATAGAAAAATATGTTATGGTTCCAAGGGAAAAAGTTATGTTACGGAAGAATGGCTAAGAAACTTTCGATCCCAATTTTGAGAAGGATTAACCCCTCAAGAGATTCGTCACAAATTCTGAATCACCCTGTATATGCACAGATTCACATAAGACCTACGTACACTCGTACGAGAGTTATTGCGAATGATTATAAACGCGACAAGACATGCTTTATCAAGTGGAAACGGAATATTTTTTCTGATGCGATATGTTTAGTCATAGTGATTCTATACTCTGTAGCGCACTTCTCTGAAGATCTTTCTCAGCATCGAAATCCTAGTGCTCGAAAATGCAGTGTAATATCTTTATGGTAATTACACGCGTCATAGCAAAAATATTCTTATTCCTGTCACTTCAAAGAATAATATCTTTTCGGGATTTTACAAGACCTCTGTAAGTGGAGACAACTGTTGCTAGCGCATGAATGATACTTTGTTGTATCAGCAGTATTCTGCAGCCTAACTTAGCTATACATATCCAATTTTAAACTATACTTGCTTTCAGCCACCGCTTCTCTAGTCATACTAATTGAACGTCACACTAATTCATCGACAATCAACTTACCGGAGGATCCAGAAGCTCCCGCCGACGTTTGGGCCAGGTTTTCTTGCCCCGCGGACCTTTCGCGGGATTGTTCTGAAAAAATATTATCAGGAAATTATCACACGTGGATATACATGTGTATCTATATTATGCTGATATAATGAGATATTCATTCCACATGCTTCTATATAGAGTATTGCGAGTCACTAACTACATTCTTAATGGAATTACTCATTTACTCATTACTTTCGTAATGGGTAATTAAGTTGAGTTTAATTAATACAAAGTAATGTGTCATTAAATGAAAATTCAATCATACATTACAATTATTACATGTATATGATATACATCATTCAATGTATAATTGTACATAATATGTACATAATATAATTGTGTATATCATATACATGTAATAATTCTAATGTATAATTAAATTTCTATTTAATCACCTATTACGAAAGTAATGAGTATAATTGAACAAAATTTAATTTTAATTTTCACAACACCGCTTCTATATTCCTTCATTAATTCAAAGCTGACTACTTTAATTCGTATAAGCCGCACTTACGTTTGGTATTCTTGCCCATTTCGAAATGATGTTCGCGCATCAACGACTGAGTCTCGAGTGACGCTGCTGACGCTGAATCGTGAGCTGCGCATGAGCATCGACGCTTCTTACAGCGGAACGCATGGCTCAGCTGTAGCTTTGAAAAAATTTTGCCTGGTCTTCGCTGCTCAGGGTCCGATTCTTGAACCCACGCCTATGTTCACAACGATGGATAGTTCCGAAAAACTTGGTAAGATTAGAATTGGACATTCTTCGTATAACTCAATAACTCATTATTGTGAGTATGAGCGATATAGTCACTGGTGAATGAGTCATTCCGTATCAATCCAGTTAGGTGGCCACCTTACATAAGGTTTGCCTCGTATATGAGTCATTCCACGTCAAGCGGGGCACCTTTTTGACCACATGTCCTTTTAAATCGTCGTGATTTTTTTTACATATTCTCTGAGTAAAATAAATACTTGAAACATTTTTATTATTTTAACTCGAAGGGCTGAGAAGCTACAAGGGGTAGAATAGAGGTATCAGAATTCAAGGTTAGAAGGTAGCGAACCGGAGATAATAACGTTTAAAGAAGAGTGCAATTCCGATTTTTGGTGTTTTCTTCGAAAATTGACCCCCTTGTAGCTTCTAAGCCCTTCGAGTTGAAAAAAAAAAAACGTTACATGCATTTATTTCAACCAGAGAATATGTAAAAAAAATTACGAAAAAATCAGAAACATCAAGGAATATTTTTGGCCAAATCCGTCCCGCTTGACGTGGACTGACTCTATGCAAGCACGGTATGATAATGAGGTTGGGTACTTACTGTTTATAATGATTGTACAGACGCCACCTCATCCTCATCGAATGCCCCCAAAGGTGAGGACGCAACAAAGGAGGTTGTAGGGGTAGAAACGCTCGGCAATGAAAAAAGTGAGTCTTTCACCAATTGTTCGTTAGAACGGCGATGCATACAGGCGCAAGCACCGTTGCACGCCCTTGTGGCATCTTTTTTCGTAGGTACAGCGCTTACGCCCATCTAGCAGTACGAACTCAATTTTTTTTTCAAAATTACGCTCACGACCCTTTGGTATTAGTCGATCGATTAAGAAATGAGATTCCAATTTCCGTCATGTTTTTGCATGGGTCATAGATCTCCCATGATAATTAATCGATAATAGCCAATCGAGTGAATGGTACAGCGATAGATTCGCGTGGGACGGGTCACCCATGTGCTTGACGACGAAGGCCCAACAAGAGCTCAGCAAACACGCACCCAACCGCGGTCATGATCAAAGGTGTTCGCATAACGGACGCACCTGAATGGACATTTTCAATTAGTTATCACGAGAAATCCTTGCCTCGTAAGGCACCCGAAATTTTGATATCATTTTTGACAAAGAATTGACAAAGATCGGCCCTGTGAAATCATTCGGCGCGAACTAAAACGCTATAACCTGTCACATGTAATTTTTTAAATTTCATCTATTGCCAGAGCGAGATCCGACATCACGGGGAAACCCGGGAAAGGGGGCTTTGCAGCGGTCACGGCGAAATTGCCGCATAAGAAAGCGGGCCGCGGTTAAAGCGGCGAAGGCGGCGCAAAAGGCGCTCGCGGCTGAATCGTCCACTTTCAGAAATTGTAACATAACTTATAATATAACATACAAAAAATAATTTGATTTTGTATATCTGTTACCTACCTCGAAAAGTTGATATTGTATATAAGATCCCCCGACGAACAGTCGATCATAGGGCTTATATGCTTCAATAACGCACGACTGCACTCGTCGGCTGATTACTCGAGAACCATTGGACGTCTTCACGATTTTGTGATCGTAAAGACGCATGTACCTCAAAGCTGAGATATGAATTTTTCCAAATATTTTCTAAGGTTTTTTTACAAACGTACCACGAATCGAAAATAGAGAAGGCAATTTAGCACGCGATATCTCAGCACGTGATAAGCCGAAATATTTTCAGTACAGGTCATTCGATGCGAAATTCTTCAAGCTCCGTAGTGGTCTGCGGCCGGAGGCTGTATAATTTTTCGCCATGGGACTATGTATCATTAAAGACGGATGTGATTTCAGCGCGAAAGATAGTACTCAATATATCGCGTGAAAAGGGCGGATGCGAACAGAATCACATATAAAGTCGCGGGTGAGTAAAAGGGCGTATCTGCAGATCCATATGCCTTTTTGGTGTCAACAAGGGCGTATGTGGAAAAATGTTGGGCTCGATAACAAAAGGGCGTATACCAATAGAATTACATAGAAAGACGTGTAAAAGTAAAAGGGCGTATATGCCAGATTTATACGCCCTTTAGACAAGCGATATAGGTATATAGTCCAGTCGATCCGGAATATAACACCAAAATTATTCCCATGGCATTGAAAAAGGTATTTTAATCGATCCCAAAAATTCTTCCGAACAATATATCACACGATGTCCGCTGCACCAAGTAATTAAACGTCGAATAAAGAGTCTGTGAAAAAATCATAGTTGAAAATTGAAAATTAAAATTTTGGCGGCTAAACAAAAATATAATTTTTCAACACCCCTTCTCGACTTTGATCTGCCATAACTTTTAAAGTTATCCGTCTTTAAAAATTCCAGTAGCGCTAATTTTCTACAGACATTCATCCTTTAACCCTTTCAGTCACAGACGCCACTATAGTGGCGTCATTTTATCTTCAATCTCACAATTCAATTTCTTTTTTGACATGTACGAGCAAATATATACTTCAATGCCAAATAAAATCGAATTGCGTGACTGAAAGGGTTAAGGACGGGATCCCTTGATATGGCATCGCAAGCGCATCTGTTTGCCCGTAATATTTAAATAAACAGACCTCCGTACCATCAACATCGATGTACGGCTAAACTGACAATTTATACAGATATACCCGTAGTTATAGCATACATTAAGATGTATAGTGTGAAAGTTATGGCAGTTCAAAGTCGAAAAGGGGTGTTGAAAACTTATATTTTTCGTCCAGCCGTAAAAATTTCAATTTTCAATCAATATTTTCTTTCTTGGTCTGTGCGTTATCTGTAAACTGTCTGGATGAGCCATGAATTTTGAAAGACTTTTTAGTCGACATGTAAGTATCGATATTCCAATTGTTATATCTCGGGGATGCGTTTTCAAAGAGGCCGAAAACACGAGAACCACGAATTGTCCGACCGCAAGTTCGGACGCCTCCCACGTCGACGCTATTGACGATGGACATATGCCCTCGCGGACTTTTTTATGGGAAATTTTGTGTTCTACAAGATTGGTCTGATACAATTTTGCTCTATCTCTAACGGTTCTCGCAGCGTCCGTCACGGAAGCAAACCGTGCAAGAAATTTGGCTCTCTTTGACGGTTTTTCAATTGTATAACGAACCCCGCAAGAGATTTCGCACCGGAAATGGATTTATACTCAGGATAAGCCTCCCGACCACCGTGAATTTTTTTAGCTTGGCAGAAATTACATTGATTTAAAGCCAAAAAATCGTCTAATACGACTGGCCTAGTTTGCAGCAACGTATTCTTGCGAAACGCAATCCCGCCCCCGAATCCACGAAGCGCTCGTCTTCTGCACTTCTGTCGTGATCTAGCAGTCCACGAGTAGCGCTGTTACACTTTACTAATTGTGACTGTTCCGGTGATTGGAGACGAGTGTACAGCAGTTTCGCCGACTTTCGTCGTACAAAGCCGTTTATAATATAATATCGTAATAAAACTTTCTATAAAACAATAGTATAATTGTTATTGTAATTGTACACGATGGCGAATTACACTAAAAGTGAAACCTCGATCAAACGATTAGCAGAGATTATAGCTGATTTGATCGTTGACATTGATGACGTGGTTCTAACGGCGGCCCCACAGAAAAGCTTGATCGGCCCGGTAAGTGCAAAATTCCTTCATTAATTCATAAATATGTTAGTGCAATAATTTTTTTATCAACTATAAGTAAAACGCTGCAGTTCATTCCTCGTGCATAGAGAAATAGATTTATGCGCTCACAGAATACACTGATGAAAAATAATTTTAGTAATAATGCTCTTAGTCGCACTCAGTGTAATAATTATTTTATTAGAGCATTTTGACCATTTTGTGGTGTGCTTGTCATGTGTGAGGTTTCCTACATTTCATGGTTGTTTAGAATCTATAATAGATAAATGTGATATTTCTCTAACGGTTGTAGCAATATTTTCTCAACGATGAAACACTTTCTGATTTTAACCTGAGCAGAATAATAGCATTCACGAATTAGTCACTGAAATGTGAACAAATTATAAACTTGAATAATCGACTCGAGGTTAAACGCACTATTGATTTAGTTATAAACATTAGAATGACATCACAAATAGTCCCATTCGATGTTTAGATTGTATATACATATGCATGAGAATCTTTGAAGATTTAAGTACTGACGTAGGAATGATTACTTTGTAGCCTTGTTTAGCCGGAATTTCTACAGTTTCTCAGTATTAACATGAACGGATAGCTATTCTACTTATCAGTTTGATTTCTAATCGCAATTCTGCGTTCATGCAATAAGGGTCCTTATTCTGAGTATGTATGGGATGTTCCATGACATTTCGATCAAGATCTCGCGATGCAAGAATGTAAAGAAAACTTTGTAATAATATGGGCCAAAGTATGAGTCCGAAAACATATACCTATATAATATACTATAGGGTGGCCCAAAAAAAAAAACGAATATTTTTTTTCGAGTCTTTTACAAAAATATGTTAGTTTACCATGTTTTGAGGATGTATAGGTGGTACATTCGGCATCAAAACAATAAGACAGACGAAGACCGTATTTGATCATTTTGAATGATATTAATGCGAAAATGATATTTCATCACTGAGTATAACAAACCCTGAAATTTTTAAATCGGATCAAAAATGAACAATTTTAACCTTTTTCAGCACATACTTGTAAAATGTTTTTACAACTTTTCATGATTGTTGGTATTTTCGAAATTCTGTCACTAAATTCAGAATTTTTTCATTTTCTGAGGTTGGGGAAATATCCGCTCTTCGATATTATTCAATCATTTTTCGCATTAATGTCATCCAAAATTATCCAATACGGTTTTTGTCTGTCTTATTGTTTTGATGCCGAATGTACCACCTGTACATCCTTAAGAGCCCCCTCCAAAGCGCAGCTAGAAAAAAAAAAAAAATTTAATTTAAAAATTTCCAAAATCGTCGAAAATCGATTTTTAATTTTTTAATTTTTTTTTATCGTTATTTCACTATTTTTTACTATAAAAATGATTGGGATCCCTCAATTCTCAAGTCGATATTTTGATATCTAAAGGTCGCTCAAGATTTTTTTTAAGTTTCCAAGTAGAGAATCTTAGACCTTTTCGAGCGACTTCTGAACATAAATATTAACGACCTTTTTTTTTCGTCCCGAAATTTTTTTTTGCGTCTCTCTAGCCTTATTTCTATTCTTTAGTATGTCAACTTCTAGAAAAAAAACAGCCAAAAAATTATGTGAAAAAAAAATTCGGAAAATTTCGCAATAGTATTTTATGTGGCATGCCCGTAAACCAAGTGTTTTTGGTGAGGATAATGATTTCAGTACGAGCTAAAGGCGAGCCGAAGGCGAGCCGGAAGCGAGTTCTGAAATCATTATTCGAGTCAAAAAGGTTTACGGGCGCGCCCCATACGATATTTTTTTCGAAATAGGCATGAAAAGTCACTTTGACGCCTGTTGAGATTCGCACTTGATACAACGAAGAGTGAGGTTATGGCTGGCGTGATCTGTCGCGCACTTCGGCTGCGCACCAAAACTGCCATATAAAGACTTAATACGGCAGCTTTGGATTGCGCACTTCGAACTGCGCATCAAAACTGCCATAAAAAGACTTTATATGGCAGTTCTGAAATGAGCCGTATAAAGTGCTACTTTACGGATCGAAAACAGGCGTCAAAAAGTGACTTTTCAAGGCCTATGCCGAAAAAAAATTTTTTCCTGATTTTGTTTTGCTTCGATATTCGAAATGGTCTTTGATCTCGCTCTCAACTGCTCCCAACCAAAAACATGTGTTTTCCTATCTCAAATCCGAACTTACGTACGAAATCTCGGAACTGGCGAAATCCACAAGTCAACACATATCAGCATTATCTTTCCCCCCGGAACCCTTCAAGTTTTGTATGAAACTTTTTTTTTTGTGTAACTATTTTTGAGATATTCGCCTAGGGCGATTAAAATGGGCCGCCCTGTATATTTGAACAATATCAACAAGTATAATACAGCAATTATTATATCACCACCTGTAGGTAATTATCACCGTCTAATTTTCAAAACACGCATTTCTCAACCCATATTATTGCTGAGTGTTTCTTCATTTATTACGCATAAATGATTAATTCGAAAGGCATTCAAATATTAATTTTTTAATGTTCATTACTTTTTAAACGTATCTTTTACTGTTATGCAACCTCTATACGTTTTACAGATGATCTACAATTTAGTCATATTTCACCCGATTTTTCAGAATTTCTTCAGATTTCAGATGATAGTATTTTTTAAACTTTTTAATCAATTATGTTGCAAAGACGAAGCGTGTAGAAGAACTAAAAGAAGTTGGGCATGTATTTTTCGACAATTTTCGTATATACACTCAGCAACAAAATTAACGGCGCACCCGGGACTCGGCGAAATAATACCGATTTTCAAAATACTGTAACTCAATGAAAAATTATCGAAAAAAATCATTCGGCAAAGCATTTTGAAGGTTGAAACTTCATCTGCAAGATGGTTTTTGAAAATTCATCCTACGGTCATTTCTGACCTCATGGCGTAGGTCTGAGTGCCGGGTTGCGAAACGCCAGAAAAAACAAGTTTTTCAAAGTTCTCTACGGGGCGTTAAAAAAATCGCAGAGAACTCTCGAGACAGCCATTTTGTAGCCTGAGATCTCCTCTTCAAAATCGTACCTAAAAATTTCACGCGCGATTTTTTTTCACCGAGTTATCCAACTTCTGGTGAAGCAATGTCAATAAGAACAGGACTGACCAGTAGGCGTAAGGAGTGTGTGTGTGTGTGTGTGTGCGTGCGTGCGTGTGTGTACGCGTATGTGTGTGTGGGTGTGTGCCCACGTATTTAGAGTTGCATCAATATGGGAGAATACTTGCAGGCGGTGATAAGAAGTAGGGTTGGCGATACCCGATTTTGAACTTGAGATATCGTAGCATCACACACACACACACGCAGTGCAGCGAGGGTTTGGAGGCATGAAATACCGTGGAAGTGACGAGCCATGGGTCCTGATCGCTGCCTGCACACACACACGCAGACAGACACACACGCACACACACATACACGGGATGCATGGTAGACTGTACCTCCTCGCGGTGCATCCTGGATAACGCCAGATCAGTCTACGCCTACTGGTCAGTCCTGCCCTTATTGACATTGCTTCACCAGAAGTTGGATAACTCGGTGAAAAAAAAACGCGCGTAAAATTTTTGGGTACGATTTTGAAGAGGAGATTTCAGGCTACAAAATGGCTGTCTCGAAAGTTCTCTGCGATTTTTTTAACGCTCCGTAGAAAACTTTGAAAAACTTGTTTTTTCTGGCGTTTCGCAACCCGGCACTCAGACCTACGCCATGAGGTCAGAAATGACCGTAGGATGAATTTTCAAAAACCATCTTGCAGATGAAGTTTCAACCTTCAAAATGCTTTGCCGAATGATTTTTTTCGATAATTTTTCATTGAGTTACAGTATTTTGAAAATCGGTATTATTTCGCCGAGTCCCGGGTGCGCCGTTAATTTTGTTGCTGAGTGTATATAAAAAAATCGCAGAGCAAATGTGAGACATCATCGTCGGATCTTGAACGAAATGTTATGAAACGCCTCGTATGCTTATATACCAACTCAGCATCTTTTACACAGATTTGCACTGCTTTAAAAACAAAACCGACCCACAAACTAATGCTGCAAGTCCAAAGAGCCTGGGCGGGAAATAAACATGGCATTCGAGAACGTGTGCAGGAGCAGTTGAACCAGAGGTTTAACAAGGCCGATCAAGTCGATTCGCAGGATTTTGCGAACAACTCCGTTGCGAGCGGAAGGGCTCCATCAGATCCGAAACGGGATTCTGATAATGGGATCGAAAATCGTTTCGATGGACCGGTGAGTATGGAAACCTCGATCGAGACGGTTAGTAGCTCACAGTCACCGCCGAAAGCGACGGATATTTTGTCCTGTGTGACCCCTAAGTCAAGTAAGAGGTCTTCTCATTTTAATTTTGAAATTAAAGCGGTACAAGATAATGAGATTGATAATGATTCCAATATTGACAATTTATCTTACATCGCTGATTCTAGCAGTGTATCTCATTCTGATTTTGAAAATGAAGCGGTACAAGATAATGAGATTGATAATGAGTCTAATATTGGTAGTTTATCTTACATCGCTGATTCCAGCAGTGTATCAAATGAGAGCGTATCTCAATACATTGTACCCCCACAATCGCCATCTATTCGAAAAAAGTTTTGCAGTGCTTTGGGTAGCATTCAAATTCCATCAGTACAATTACTGGGTAACGATGGTAATGTGGATAATGACAAAGCTAGGATCGCTATATCGAAATGCATGCTTCATGACTTGCGTTACAGTTGTCCCTTGAGTTTTTATGGTGGTATCCGCCCCAATCTAGAATTCCTAGTTACTTACGCAAAGTGCAGGTATTCAAGCCATGCTCAGAGTTTCAGATTCGACATCACCGATTTCAAAACTCCCTTCGCCACAATTTATATTAAGGCGACCGAGTGTGGTGAAGTAGTCCACGAAGGGCCGAAAATACATTGCACTCTCAAAGGTGAGGCGCGAATCAAAGTTAAAGCTCAGTTGATGAAAGTAGCTCCTAGAATTTTACAACTCGAGACGGCTAAAAATATCGATCCAGAAATGGCCGATGATGGTCATATGCAAGATTTGATGCGTCTAACTACGTATCAGAAAGCCAGATCTGAAGAAAATTGTAAGAACGATAAAATTCTCCGCTCTAATGATTTGTCAGATCTGTTCCAGCAGCATATTTTAGATGGACAATCTAGTGACCCGTTGTAACGAGCAAGTTTCCTACCCGGAGGAAATGAATAGGAAAGTAAATCCCGCACAAAGAAGCGCCAACGGTTCTCACGCGAAAAGCTACGAACGGTACGATACAAAAAGAAACTAAACGAAAGATAATGTTGGGCGCCAGGCACACGAATGTGCCAGATAAAGATAGCTAAACGCAGCAAATAATAACCAAATCCAAGAAATCGCAAAGATAACCGACTAGTTAGACGGAGAGGGGAACGTGGGGGCGGTGAAATAACACACTTAACTCAATACAGGTAGACGTAACGGAAATATAATTTCAAATCAAAATGCGGCGATACAAAAAAAAAATAATAAATAAAGAAACAGGCCGGCAGGACCAGTGAGGTCAAACGTATAATTTAAACTTAGAGATAGAGAAGCAAAATCAAACAAAACTCGCGGCGGAATTTGATTCCGGCGTCGCAAGGACTAATAGGTGGCGGTTAGGCCGCAAAAGAGAAAGATAGCAAAACACAAAATATTCAAATAAATATGCTAATTATTATCTAGCTAAAAGGTAACGCTCGCAAAAGAAAGGATATTTGTAGGCAACGTAGGCGATACTGCACGGCACCGGGGTTCTTCCCCGAGCAGCGCAAGTCCAAAAGAAAGATATAAAATAGACTTAATTATGCTAAAATAGCCTAAAGAAAATACAGATCACGACTACTCGTCCGTAGCGGGAGGCAGAAGATAAACCGTTACTCGGCAGGTTGCAAAATCGCTAGTCGAGTGGTCGAGATCTGTGCGGAAAGAAAAGCCTACCTTTAATCGGGACGTAACCCAGGCGGCTGCAAATGAAAAGCACACACTTCCACAATGCAAAATCCCACAAGAAAACTAAAGAAAAAACCCCAAAAAAACAGGATAAAGATAATACAAAAAAAAAACTATGAAAAACAACCCCCAAAAGATAATGCAAAGGAAAAAAACGTAAAGCGAAAAACGTAAAGCGATAACTTAAACTTAAGCGCAACGATATCTCGACGTTGGCGTATGCTGGTCGGCAACGGAGTCTCTTTGCAAAATTCCTCGTCGAAATCGAAGAGGGGTGGGGGAAGCCTTTCCGCACACGGCATGTTCGCCGCACCTAACGGCTGGCTTTTCGAATTTTGGCCGGGAGGAAGAATTTGCTGCTTATCAGGCTGGGAGGTGCAGCCCTCTCCCGGCCGGCAGGTGACGAGGCTGCAGAGACGGAGGCGATGACCTAGGTGCGGGTACTAATGCCGAGGCTTCCAGAACATCCCCCAGATGCTCCAGCGATGAAAGTGCATCCCTCGATGTCCTTGTACCTGTGTTTTACAGTAAAAAAAACTTACGGCAGATACAATTCTAAAAGATATAGGTAGGACTTGCGCTTCGGTGAAGAATTTGCAGTACGGCAGCGGTACGGTCGCTCACATTCGCGGGTGGAGGCACGGTCAGTGGCAGATATAAAATCTGCCACGTTACACCGTATATCAGACATACGGGTCTCCCTCTGTATGCGCATATGTATTCGGAGGAGCAGCTCAACATCATCTCTCCAGAGGACGTAGTCATCCATTTGGATGCCACAGGAAACGTCGTTCGTAAGCCAGCGGACGTCAGGTGTGAACGGATTATGTATTATGCAATGGTATTTAACAAAAATGATTCAATTATACCTATTGCAGAAATGGTGAGCTCCGAGCATGACGTGGCATCTATTGGTACGTTTTTAAAAAAACATCGATACTTTTTGGCTACGAAAAATGTCAGCTGGCCATTGTTTCGTGTCGTAGTTGTAGATTGGAGTTGGGCTTTGATTAATTCCGTGATGGTCGAATGGAACATCATGACGGTCACCGATTATTTGAAGCAAGCTTTTATCTATCTGACACAGGATACGCGTCCGAACTTTGATTTCATTGTGGTTCACAACTGCTGCGCACACTTCCGAAAACGCGTGTCAACTAATATTCATAAGAAATTTCCAAAATACTTGCACGTCAAGAACTTCATTCTCGAATGTGTCGGGTTAATGATTCATTGCTGTACTATGGATACCTTAGACGTAACATTCGAAAATTTCGTGACAGTCCTTTTGACTCCCAATCGTGAGCAGGCCCAACGCAGTGTGGTTCAGCTTCACGAGCTACATTTCTTGACGAAAAATTCGGATATTGTAAATGAAACAGTAGGCGATGATGATCAGGTAGAATTCATAGCAGACGATAAGCCCGAGGGTAGAATTTACGCAGATTCTCCTTTCTTCCATCGCTATTACGCTAAACTTTTGAATATAAAAAGTAACGTTATCAATACCGGCAATGATAACGAATATTTCGCTCCTGAGGTCGCGGATTACGTAACGCAGAGCCTTATGCCGTATGTAACAATGTGGTCGGGTCTTCTATTGAAACACGTAGTACTAAATCGTACGAGACTCAGCAACGCTAATGTGGAGTGCTATTTCAATTTAGTAAAGAGAGATGTTTTGGAGTGCCATGTTAATTTGAAGATAGGTCGTTTCATAGCTAAAATGAAAAATTATAAAAGCTGTCTATGTGCAGAAGCAACAATGAGTATACCGATGAAAGGTCGTCGATCCGGGGCGAAAATTACGAAAAAGCAATCTCCTGCTATACGGAAATTAGATAGTCCGAATAATGCGTTAGTACAGGAGATGTGGCAGCGCAAACGTAAATCACAGTATAGCCATCTAGAAGGTCGGCTACTGGGGAAAATCACCAAAAAGATCAAGGCCACCAAGTTTCTAACAAGTACGCCAAAGCCGGTTGATCACGAGCAATCTTTGTTAAATCGGAGTGATAGTTCAACTCATGCGAACGCGTTACCGAACGGATTGTTTGAGGACGCAGAGTATTACATGCTTAGAGTCGAAGGCACCGAATTCACCATCGGGCGATATTGTTCTAGTACGTGCGCTCCGATAATCGGGTATGATAAATTTGACTTGGTGTCCGAGCAGTATCAAACCCTGGGCAAAGAACGATACTCGGACGGGGCCGTTATAGATGCCTACACCGTGGCTACCTTAGATTTTCGAAAGAACGTGGTTTACGTCCCCACTGGGTACACGTACTATTTGCTAGGCGATGGTCGTGACCAAGCTAGTCCTGACGAGTTCAGAATGTATAACGTAAGTGATGCGTTGAAGGGTACAATGTTTATGCCCTACGTGTACCTACAGCATTGGTGTCTACTGGTAGTAGATATCGACGCAAAAACTGTAATGCACTTAGATCCAAGATTCAAACGCAGTAAAAAATCTGAGTCAGTCATACAATACTTCGAAAAGTACGTCGCAGATTGTGCAAGAATACAGCCGAATGTGCTGTGTGATATTAAGTGGACTACGGTTAATTACAAAGGGGATCGCCCCCTGCAAAAAGACTGGTACAATTGCGGGATTTACGTACTATACTATATAGAGTGCTTAGCTAAGGGTGTTGATATGGACACTAATTTTCAACCTGACACATACAGGTTGGAAGTCGCCGACTCCTTGTTAAGATTATCGCGTGACATGAAAGAAGTATGCCAATACTGCTTCGGTACGAGACCGACTGAATTAATCATGTGCAATACTTGCAGACGCTGGGCGCATTTGAAGTGCGTCAATCTATTGGGGAAGCAAAAAACGCTGGAAGAGTGGAATGACCCCGCAGCCAGCTATAGATGTGCGCTGTGCGCACACGGGATAAGAAAATGGATGCGATACTAATCGAATTCATTAGAATGAAAGGAGATCTACCCATATGTAAGTAAGGTTTACAGTGGAACGCGCATTGCATTTTGATGGACCATTTAATCAAAGTTTCAGACATCTACTCAAAATACAAATAATTTAGATATATATTGAAAATATAACGAATAATTTGCACAATCCCGTAATATACTATGTGACGTTGCACTTTGTGCAAGCGTCCCAGGGACTAACAAATACGATAACTGGTATACACGGTTGGCAGGCTACCTAGGACGAGCCAAGACAGAATAGGCAGGGTAACATATTTCTAATCCCATTTTGTTTGTAACATTCTCTTTCATGAAAAATGTCATCCGCGCCTCGGCGCGCAACGGAGTCAACATTCATCGAGGGAGCAACCTCCCCAGGCTCGCCAGAGTTGCAACGACGATGGCCATATCGTATCGAAACTGGATGCCGCGATGATAGCGTATAGGGCTGAGCGAATTAAGTAGCTCAACACAGCCTCCTTCATCGACGACTTTTCAGCCTGGAGCTGAACCAGAGGAACAACATCTACCCTCCTGATTATCGTACCGTCGACGTGTTAGCCGAGAAAGCTCACGAATATCGTCTCGCCAACGAGCAGCTACCTCGTGTGAGGAGGTTTTAGTGACCTTCCGCGACGCAAATGGTGCAGCCGAGACGAAAACCCGGTTTAGGATCGTCCCGACTGCAGCCAGATCCTTCAGGCAGGTAAACTTTTGGATGAGTGGACGTCTGGAGAGCTCCTCCGAGTCAACGAAAATCAGGGAGTAAGAAAATTACGATAATACGACAGCCAGTCTTCATTATGATTGACTCAACTCCGTTACGACACGATTTCGAGTTCGAAATTAGCGCGCATTAGTCAGTCCGATGTTCAGAAAACAGCTGAGATCGCTGCCAGGATATCGACGAGTCACGATTCAGATCTAGAAGAAAGCATAATCTCGTCAGCGGGATCCTAGCGCGACACCCAAAAACTGTCCGCTAGATCCGCCCCACTTACGCTACATAATTAGGCCAATCACAGGAAGAAATTCGCAACCCATCACCTAGCGAGCCGAAGGAATCACCAAGAATCCGTCTCTTCTACGTTCGACTGCCGACTGTGCCGCACCGACTTATCGTACCGTTCCGTCTCGAGTTTTCTTTTCTATTAGTGATACCGATTTTTGTGTAATTTAGCTTCCTTTTCAAAATTAATAGTTTAGAGTCAAATATTATATTATAGTTTAAAGTGTAGTTGAGTGCCTTGAGGCCAGAATCAACCGTAAGGTAAGCCTATCTAATTTATTGTGAAGTCACGAACTAATTCTGAATAAATCGTATGGTATCGAGTACGAATATCTAGTAGAGTATAGTTTTTCTACGCAGGCGTTGGACCACGAGGCCCCGTCGTGCTGTAGTATTTGATTATTTGCATTGTTATTAATAATATCGTCTCGTACCGAATCTATGACATTCTTTGACTTAATTATTGAGTTATTTCGTGACTGGCTGTCTTTTTGGTTGCTTACGCATGCTTTGAGGAGAAATCCTCGTGCAATCTAGCACAAATTTGCTATTAGTTAATTATTACGGAACTTAGTTTCCTATTCTTTGTAGTTGAGCTACTATCTTTTCTTGATTTTCTGGTAGTAGAATATTAGTAATTCTATAATCTGTCTTGGCTATCCTGGGTATTGCGAACGTAGTTGTAGCCGTGGAGAGCACTATTCTCGTCTCGTTTTCCTCTTTTTGTATTATATAATTTATTTAGGAAGATATCCACGTTAGAATTAAGTTAATTAATTAAATTTGATTGTTCAGGGGTAAAACCCCGATTTATGTCGTTCTTTATAATTCGGAAAATAATTATCGGTATTAAGCTTGTCATTATTTAAATTATAGTAAAGATCATTAATTATTTATCGTCTCGAATCAATGTGAACCATGAACCTCGCTTATTGAATATTGTGATTAAATCTCGTTATTGAGCGTATCGAATTATTGTGAATCTAATTTATATCAAGCTGTGATTAAAACGCAAATATCGTACCGATTCAAATCTGTGTTCTTTTCTTTGAAGTTATCCTATTTTCCATCTGGTGACCTACACCCCTCTACCCTTTGATTAATTGATTGATCTAGCCGAAGCAAATCCGTCGTAAATCTCTGGTAAATTTAATGTTTAATTAATAACTGACGCTGTTCGCGTCTGGCGCCCAACAAATCTGATTATTATTGATATTTGTAATTTTGGTGATTTTATTAATATTTGAGTCAAACTAGAGATAAGCGCCGTAGGGTATCGCGAGGAGTTTCTTCTTCTTCTCCATCCTTAGCGGGAATCGCGATTACAACTGATATCCGAATGATGAGGAAAAGAGAACTGTGCGACCTTGAGTGATACGTACCATAGATACTCGGTTGATTTACAAGAACTAGGCGGGGAAACCCAAATATAATGAGATTGTAGAGAATGCAGGCTACTTTACAGATGCATGTTCCGTCAAGTACCTATTGTGTCTTGCACTTTTTAACACTTGAGATAATTGTACGCTCGTATGATACTTACTCATGCAGACTTGTGGACTCGCTTCTAATGTTTCAAGTGTTACGTATCCCATACTACCCCACACTCTCCTACACCCTCACACTCAATACCCAAGACACAACATCCTGCATCCACCCAGTCTCTCAGCCTCCTATCAAAGGAAGCCTCACCATATCTTCTAAGAACTGCATCCCTATCTATGCACCGATAAAACTGCACCTGCATAAACGCGCTCAAGCCCGGGAGAACAATGAAAAGGATGATCTCATCATTCAGCTAGATAGTAACCAATATTGCACTTGCACTTGCACTCATCACTTGCATCCAAACCGTTAAAGAAAGCAGTCACTTTTCAGACTCGCTCTAGAATCATAAATCACTAACCCAAAATTACTCTCAGTCAAACTCGACAATTGTAAAACTCATATAGATGGTTCTACCATCGTTGTAATCATTACCAATAAACAACCATTCAGTTACCATTTATATATGAATATTCACGTCAGTCACCTACCACTCCAATCCGGTTACCTAAAGGTATAAAAACGAGGGACGAACTCAACGACTACTCGTAACTCTCATCAACTACGATTCCAACTCATAACAATGGCAGTAGCGCCTTCCTAATTCATAACTATGGTGGTAGCTTAACCATCTCAACAACCTAATTCATAACAATGGTGGCAGTTTAACCACCTCAACATCCTAAATCATAACAATGGTGGCAGCAGAACTACCTCGTTTACCGGAAAATACAGTGACAAATAAGTGAATTCTACGAAGTTATATATACGTGATACGAGTGATTACCATCGAGTGATTGAATCATCGTGACAAGTTATACAAAATCTACTAAATCACGAAACCAATATAAATCTACTAAATCTACCAAATCTACCAAATCACAAAATCTACAAAATCTACTAAATCACTAGATCAACATAAATCCACTAAATCTACCGAACCTATAACATATAAAGTGTATGCATTATATACGTGGATATTGAAGTGAGAACATAATACAGTGCTCCTCGAATACCTCTACAAAATCAAAGAAATAATTCAACAATAAGACAAAGTTGATGAAAGATAAGAAGTTCGACAACATCCTCAAAGGCACCTAGCCCCACAAAGATTCATCTGAATCCAACGATCAGCGATCTCGCTGCAACGAAGTCCAGATTCCCGAGCCGTGACACCTATACTCTTCACGACAACTAGACCCACGAGCCGTGACACCCACACTCTTCTCGAAGACTTCTCGACACCAGACGCACACCAACTTCATCTACAACACCGACTCAGACTCGTATTACTATGAATATTTTTCTTATTCTCGTCATCAGCTTGTAAGTTATTTTTTTCAATTATAATAAACACACACACCACACTCGAAATAATCTAATTCACAAAATCGCAAAATGCCTGATCAACCTGGAAACTCATCCGAGGAAACGGGAACCTCTCATTGGTCTCTTAAAGACATCAACGAAACAATCCCACATTTCAATGGGAAAAATTTGAATATAAATAGCTTCATAAGTAGCTGCGAAAATGCAAAATCTCTTATTAAACCAGCTCAACGTCCAGTCCTAACGCGAATGGTCAGAACTAAAATCTATGGAATAGCTGAATCATACTTGGGAAGTGGAGAATATACTAACATCGATGAAATCCTTAAAGTCTTAAAACAAGCATTTCTACCTAAAAAGACAATCTTTGAATGGCAAGCAGAGTTGAACAGTATCAGACAAAGAAGCGACCAAAGTGTTTTAGATTATAGCGCGACAGTACAAGACATACTATACAACACAAAACAAGCCATCAACAATTCAAATGCAGACGATACTGCCGGCACGATCGCAGCAGTCGAAACTAACGTACTTAAGTGCTTTGTTAGAGGCTTGATCCCCGAGATCGAAATTAGAGTAGCGGGTTCACACCCAACCACTTTAGGAGAAGCCATCGATATGGCTACCACAGAAGAACAGGAATATTTGAATCGTTGTGCCTATAATACACTTAATAACCAACTTCAACAACCCATCTATCGTAATCCCTCTATTTCCTGTGATTATTGCAAACGCCAAGGACACGTAGTAGAAAACTGTAGACAACGCGCTCGCGATAATCTACCCCAATCAGCAAACAGACAGATGCCTAACCAACCGAACGCACAATATCACACTTATGGAATCTGTAGCTACTGTCGACGCCAAGGACATACGATAGATAACTGCAGACAACTTAATTACAATAACCAACAACCCCAATATTACCAACAACAACCCCAATATTATCAACAACAACCTCAAAATTACCAACAACAACCTCAAAATTACCAACAACAACCCCAAAATCACCGACAACAATTCCGAAACCATCAACAACAACCCCAATATTATCAACAACAACCCCAAAATTATCAACAACAACCCCAAAATTACCAACAACAACCCCAAAACCACCAACAACAACCCCAAATCCAACAACAACAAATACAAAACCAACCACAGCAACCTAACCAACAAATAAACCAATCACAACAACTAAATCAACAAAGTACACAATATTCTTCTATATCCTGTAATTATTGCAAACGTCAGGGACACACGATAGAGAACTGCCGAAAACGCGCCTATAATAACGCACAGAAACAACTAACACAGGCTTCTTTAAACTCGAACACTGTCCGCCGGGAGAACGTGCCGACGGACCCAACACAACCAGAGCCGCGTTCAACAACACAATCAATCACGTCCTCGAAACAGATTCAGAACCGATTAATGGACTGTTACCAGTCGTCGAAATTAATATAAAAGAATCAGAAGAAAAATCCATGTTCATAATAGATACCGGCGCAGAATTAAATATTGTGAAAGTCAGTTCATTAAAAACAGAGACAGAACGCGACGAAACTAAAATGCGGAAATTAACAGGAATAACTGACGAATTTACTAATACCTTAGCAGCAACTAAATTAAATAATAATAACGAAGAACACGAATTTCACGTAGTCCCCGAAGATTTTCCGATAGCCCAAGATGGTATTATCGGACAGCCCTTACTATATAAACAAAAAGCCGTTGTATCATACAGAAATAACACATTAACCTTGACAGACGCAGTAATTCCCTTCGAACTCCAAAAACACAAGTCACAAATCGCAACACACATTACGATACCAGGTCGTACCGCTCAAGTAATCCCCCTTAATAGTCCGGTCAAAGTAGACATCTGAAATAACAAAAATTGGGGGGGTGCCAAATTTTGGTGGAGACCTTGGGTTCACCATCAGAAATAAAGTGTCAAAAATCCCCATCGATCCCATGTGTGCTAAAAAAGTTATTAGGGGTCAAAGGTCAAAATTTCAGGTTTTTTGGATTTTTCTCAAAAATGGTAAGTTTTATCAAAAAAGTACTTTTGACCAAAGTTGTAGATCTTAAAATTATCTACAAAAATGGTACTTATGATTTTTTTTCTAGGAATCACCATTCCTGAGATATCGCGATTCTAAGAGTCACGTTTTATGTTATAAGCACACATTTCCACGCCACCTGTGAGGGAGTGTACTCGACGCGTATGTGTACCTCTACGTACCTAGCCCCCCCCCCCCACTTTCGCAAAAATAAAAAACCAAATATGGATAATTATGAGCTATTTATGAGCTCTCGGAATATTCGAGTCCCGATTTTTGAGCTCGAACCCTGGAGCAGGAATTCACGTTTTTGAGTGGGGGGGCTGAAAACGTAAGTGGTCGGCCCCCCCACCCCTTAGAAATAATCGAATTAAAACAAAAAAAAGCTCATAAATAGCTCATAATTCTCGTATTTTTTTTGTTTCAATTCAATTATTTCTAAGGGGTGGGGGGGCCGACTTCTTACGTTTTCAGCCCCCCCACTCAAAAACGTGAATTCCTGCTCCAGGGTTCGAGCTAAAAAATCGGGACTCGAATATTCCGAGAGCTCATAAATAGCTCATAAATATCCATATTTGGTTTTTTATTTTTGCGAAAGTGGGGGGGGGCTAGGTACGTAGAGGTACACATTCGCGTCGAGTACACTACCTCACAGGTGGCGTGGAAATGTGTGCTTATAACATAAAACGTGACTCTTAGAATCGCGATATCTCAGGAATGGTAATTCCTAGAAAAAAAATCATGAGTACCATTTTTGTAGATAATTTTAAGATCTACAACTTTGGTCTGAAGTACTTTTTTGATAAAACTTACCATTTTTGAGAAAAATCCAAAGAACCTGAAATTTTGACCTTTGACCCCTAATAACTTTTTTAGCACACATGGGATCGATGGGGATTTTTGACACTCTATTTCTGATGGTGAACCCAAGGTCTCCACCAAAATTTGGCACCCCCCCAATTTTTGTTATTTCAGATGTCTACTTTGACCGGACTGAAGAAACAACACACTTCCGAAACACACCGTTAACAGACCACCCATCAACTGACAGTCCCACAAATGAATTATTACCTGTAAAAAGACTGATTGTCCCACTAGAAGAAGACATAGAATACGATCTATTTACTGATACCGAAACAGACAGTCCCCTAGATGACTCGATGGAAGACACATCCACAGACGACGAAACGGACAGCTTCCCTATGCCGAAAAACCCTATCAACATTTCAAAAATTACCAAACCAATAATAATAAATTCACTTAACTCTTCTCTTGACGAACTACCACTATCAGAAAGAATCAATCAAAACGAAAATATTACTCACATTAGCTTCTCTTTTGACGAACTACCACTATCAGAAAGAATTAACCAAAACGAAGATATTACTCACATTAGCTTCCCTCTTGACGAACTACCACTATCAGAAAGAATTAACCAGAACGAAGATATTACCCACATTAGCTTCTCACTCGACGATTTACCACTATCCGCAAGAACCAACCAAAATCAAAATACTACACACGCTAACACTCTTACCGACGATTTACCATTGGTACAAAGAATCGACCAAAAACGAAACGTTACGCAGTCCGATATATCCCCAGACAATCTACACGTAAACAAAAAACCACGCAAAACCATAAACACTTCAAGACCTACCTCACCCCAAAATAAAACAGACGAAAGTAAAAGCGCGCAATCTCCAACACACACATACAAATACAAACTACGACCAAGGAAGCCTAAGACCCCCTCACCACCACCTTCTTCCTCATCGTCAGACGACGACCACGTGCCCTACTATAAGCAGAAACCCCCTACCTCCAGCGAATCGGAAACCCCGAGTTCTAAGAACCTCTCCCATGACGAAAATCCCTCAACTCCCGTCAGACCGCATATCCCTATACCCAATCCAAGGAAACAATACTCAGACGTAACCAAAGGTAATAAGGAAGTAACACCCAAAATTACAATTCCACCACAACCTAACACACCCGAAATAACGAAATCAATCTATCTGAAACCATCCTACAAGCAATTTCGCGAACTCCTCAAACTTTTACCAACGCTAACTAACGAACTCATAACAGAAACAACCGAAGACTTATTTATACAAAACGACAATATAGCACATGGCATTCCAGCCGACTGCTTAATCGGACAAGGTATAGCACAAGAAATGGTCGAACGAAATATTATAAACCGCGACGTATTAAAATCAAATAACCCCCGCCCCCCCCCCCCAAGTAGGTGACATCATAGTAACACAGTACGATAACGTTAATGTATATAACTTAGTAACGAAAGCAGAATTCGATAGTAAACCAACTTACGAAACTATGTACGAAATACTATGTAAACTCAGACAAGAATTAGAATCGGATAACGTACAGTCGATATCAATTCCAAAAATCGGTTGCGGACTTGACAAACTAAGCTGGAAAACAGTTCGGTCAATGATCTATTTCATTTTCCAAAATTCAGACATAACAATAACTATTTGTGACTTCAACCCAATTCAAATAAACGCACTAAATCAAGAAGATAACTTTGCGAACCTAGAGCCGGATAACCAAAACCCCACGCAACTCGACCACCCAGACACACAGAAAAACTTAGAGCCTAACCATACGGACAACACCCCTGTAGACAATGTGCCTCCCCATAACGAAATTCAAGAGTCAAACAGTGTCAAAGAAAATAACTTAGACAAAGAACAACAGAACTCAACAACCCAAGATCTACCATTAAACCCTCTCCCAAACCTACCCCCTCAAACTCCAACACCTTTAAATCCACTACCTCAAGATCAAGCACCACGGAAAAACCCAACACATAACCCGATCCCGCACGCCAGTCACACGGACCCGACACCGATAGCGACTAATATTAAAGAAACGAACGACGACATACTCACGAAAAAAGACAACTACGTACATTGTATGTCAGCCGACTGTGTCATAAGAAAAGGAGTCGCTAAACGACTAATTGACATTAGAATCCTAGATGTAGACTTTCTTAAATCACAAAACCCAGAAGTAAAAAGTGTAATCGTGTCACCGAACAAAAAGAAATTTATCTTCAGCTTAATAACACAAAATAAACATTACGAAAAATCAACAACGGACGGAATATACGACACACTGATAATTCTACGCGACATATTACAAACATTACACATTAAATCCTTCGCAATTTCAAAAGTAGGAAGCGGATTCGATAAACTAAACTGGTTCGCGATTAAAAACATGCTTAGAAAAGTCTTTGACTATACGGACATCACAGTCAACATCTGTTTAAACGAGATCAATGTCCCCAAACCCGAACTTATACAAGAAATAATAAAAGAAAACCACGAATCTGTAATAGCAGGACATAAAGGAATAACTAAAACTTTCAAAAGAATCCGAGCTACATACTTCTGGCCGAGCATGAAAATAGATATCCAAAATTTTATGAAATCATGTGAAAGCTGCCAAAAGAAAAAAACTCGTTAGAAATGAAGTTAAACTCCCGATGGTAATAACAGATACGCCATCAACTGCTTTCGAAAAAGTATCACTAGATATTGTCGGACCTTTACCAACCTCGAACACACAGAATAAATACTTGCTAACAATTCAGGATAACTTAACAAAATATTCAGAAGCAATACCGCTCAAAAATCAAACGGCAATAACTATAGCTAAAGCATTCGCCGAGAATTTCATTTGCCGTTACGGAGCACCAGAATCAATCCTAACAGACCAAGGCCCCAATTTTCTTAGTCCTGTCATGAGACAGCTAGCTAAATTATTCCACATTAAACAAATTAAAACCACAGCCTACCATCCCCAATCTAATGGCTCTCTCGAACGTAGCCATCAAGTTTTGATCGAATACCTAAAGCACTATATTAAAAATAAACATAACTGGGACAAATGGATTCGATACGCGATATTCTCTTATAACACATCAGTACACGAAGCTACCGGTTACACGCCGCACGAGCTAATATTCGGAACACTGGCACGCCAATTATCAAACATACGTCCTAATGAGGACATTTCAAATAAATATGAAGACTACTTGCAAGAGATTATAATCCGACTGAAAGAAACCAGACAAGACGCGATAAAAAACCTAAAAAACGCAAAACTAAAATCAAAATTAAGATACGACGAACACATAAATACTCAGACTTTCGAACCAGGACAATACGTCTATCTAATCAACGAAACAAAGAAAAAATTAGACGACCACTATAAAGGCCCATACGAGATAGTACGCATAATCAACGACATGAACGCAGAAATCAGAATTAACGACCACAGAACCAAAATCGTCCACATGAATAAAATCAAATTAGCTGAAATAAATAACTAACTAAACTTAATCGAAAAGGTCAAAGAAAACAAAATTAGACGAAACAACCAAAAAAGTACCTTATTATAAAAAATAATATCTTTAATTTCAAACAAAAATATATAATAAACTCGACTTTACAAAAAACAAAAATATGTAAACTAATTAACTTGACTTGGAAAAAGAAATAAAACATACAAAACTTAATTATATAATAATACATATAAGATGTAACCCCCCAAACCCGTAAAAACTATGTAAATAAATTAACTAGTCTATCGCGCGGATAGTACGTGCGCCTCTCTATTTCTGAATATGTGGCGAAGTCAAGACAACAGTCTTCGCATGCAGTCCGGGCCTCAACATCAACTAACGTCATGCACCGGTGGCACACGCGTGCTCCCTCGGCACGCGGCGCCCACCGGTGCGGCGCCATCCGGACGTACGATGGACATTCACGAATCCGGTGAACATAACAATATTCACATACAACCGCCATCGACCCCCGCTGTAACCACCCACGGGTGTCCAGGCATGCCCCGCGACGCCGCCAAGCAAACGATAGGGCAGCCGCTCGTTCGGGCCACCCATCAAAATACGGCACCCTCATTTTCCGTAAATCCCACCACAACTGGGCCGTTACCCCGGCTTCACTTAATTCATTTCTAAAATCTAGACAACAAAATTTTAATTAAATAAATAAATGACAATCCCACAAAACCCAGTTAATCCTTATAAACCTTACAAAAATAAAACTCACCTTGTTCAAAATCAATCTGCCGTTCCTCCCTCGTGCTAACTATCAATTCACCGCTCATATTTAAAAAATCAAAAAAAAAAAAAAAACCCACAATACTTTAATAAACCTTCTTAACCACACAACTCTCTGCTACAAAAGCCAAAACGCTAATGCGCTCTTAACCGATCACCAGGACCAATATCGCTAATCACCCTTTAGTAAACAAACTCAAAACAAAACACACCAACACAATAACACATTGCGAGACTGTAACAAAATGCATTTGCAGGACTGCACTGGCCGAACCAGACGTGACCAACAGCCTATATCAAATTACAGCATTTCAAGATAACCCAGGCATCTACTACGAACATATCCAAAATCTCAGAACTTACAACGACGAATGGAAATTAATCAACTTCATCGACTTAGATACATTAAACGAAAAATTCGAAAAACTAAAAAACTATTTAGAAATATTAACACAAAAATGTGACTCATACACAGACAGATGCACCATGCACGGACATATAGAAATGCTCCATAACAGAATTTCAATAATTTCGGAACAACAAAACCAGATAGGTACCCTCATAGGCCAACACGACGAAACAAACATACAACATCTCGAAAAATACCTTAATTACAGACCCAAAAGGTCAGCTCCTTTCAACTTCATAAGCAAAATAAGCAAAACATTATTCGGAACCCTAGATTCAGAAGACGCAGAACACTATAACACAGAAATTGAAAAATTATACAAAAATACCAACTATTCAGCCGGTCTATTGAAAGAACAAACTCATATCATACAATCTACATTAGGAGAACACAGAGCTCAACTTCAAGAACTTACTGATCAAATCCAAAAAATCAAGACAATAGAACTCCAAGAACTACTAGACACTATGACTAGACATACAAGAACTAACGCAGGAAATATTATTTTCTTAAACCACATTCCAAAACTCGACCAATACACCAACGAATACGAACTCGACCTGAATAACCTAATTGACGCGATTTTATTTGTAAGACAAGGAATACTCCACCCCAAAATTCTAACGCCGGAACAAATCATGTCTACAATCAGACAGATACAAAGCCACAACCCTATGAAACACTTCTCGGTCCCCCTCGAAAACGAATACGCACAAGAATTGATAAGACTCTCAAAACTGGAAATAACCTATATAGATGCTAAAATTATCTATATCATCTCAATACCGTTACTTAACACCTACACTTTCAACATTTACCGATTAATCCCTATTCCCGTGAAACAACACTACGACGCCACAGACAACAAATTCGCATATATAAAACCAAGCAGCGACTATATAGCAATAACTAGAGACAGAAGCTTATACTTTAAATTGACAGAACTTAAATTCAATAAATGTATACTATCCCTAGAAACATATATATATATGTAAACAAAGTCAACCATTATTCCACTCTAACAACCACGCTATCTGCGAAATAGGACTATTCATACAACCAACCCTAACAGACATTAAGACATGTGACGTCAGACTAGGAACCTTCGGAGGCGTATATTGGAATGAGTTAACCACATCCAACTCTTGGATCTACTCCTTAACAAATCCAGAAATTATGCATATCATATGCGCAGACGAAGAACCGATCCAAATAACCCTAAACGACTCCGGCATACTAAAACTCAATAATAAATGTACAGCGAATTCCCGAACAATCTCACTATCCACATCTAAATACTACCAAACCATAGAAACACATTCATACGCACCAAAATTTAATTTGAACATCTCTAAAATCTACGACGAACCCGAAACTTTATCACTCATCCCGACAATGATATTAAATAAAACCCCATTCCTTACCTCCAAAGACCTATCCTCAAACGGACTAACTTTAGACGACATTATCAGAAAAACAGACGAAATAACACAATACCAAAAAGTCACAGATAAAAATAACCATATTGAAACCATGTTGTACTACATTTCCTCCGCTTTCGGATCACTATCGTTATTATATTTGGCAAATAAATTTGGAATAGCACGAAAAATCTTCAACTGCCTATTAACACTTAGGAAAAATCGAGAACCTATTAATCAAACAATCAGACACCACCACAATCAAAATTCTAACGAATCAAATGAATCACCAAATACACGAGAAATAGCAACCTGCTCTCAGACACCACACACACAAATAATCATACAACAAACTAAACCCCCAGCAACCACCACCACTACCCCTATAGTACCAAACACTGAAACAGCTCAAACATCCTTCTATACTACATAAAAACTCTACGATAATTCAGATATTATAAAAAAAAATACCAACATAATCAATTATAAAATAACGAGTAACGTTAGAAACTATATACAAACACGATACTTAACTTATATAATAACGTTTGAATACGTACTTACCTTACCACTATAATAATCGCATATTCACTAACTCAGTATAAGACATTTATAACTTACCGATCTTATTGCAAATAAGCACACGTGGACATATTCACTATCGTGAATACACCCCCAGGTATATTCGCTAATGCGAATACACGCGTAGATGAATCTACTAACGTAGATTCATGCACATAGATACATTCACTAGCGTGAATGTATCCCTAGATATATTCACTAACTCAGTATAAGACATTTATAACTAACCGATCTTATTGCAAATAAGCACACGTAGACATATTCACTATCGTGAATACACCCCCAGGTATATTCGCTAACGCGAATACACGCGTAGATGAATCTACTAACGTAGATTCATGCACATAGATACATTCACTAGCGTGAATGTATCCCTAGATATATTCACTAACGTAAATATAAGATCTTACATCTAAGATATCCCAATTTTTACAAATCTTGCCTTTTTCTCTTTTTTCAACTCTCATAAAAAAAAAATTTCCTCCTGCTTCACAGGAGCAATATTTTTTTTCCCCCGGGATGGGCGTGTTACGTATCCCATACTACCCCACACTCTCCTACACCCTCACACTCAATACCCAAGACACAACATCCTGCATCCACCCAGTCTCTCAGCCTCCTATCAAAGGAAGCCTCACCATATCTTCTAAGAACTGCATCCCTATCTATGCACCGATAAAACTGCACCTGCATAAACGCGCTCAAGCCCGGGAGAACAATGAAAAGGATGATCTCATCATTCAGCTAGATAGTAACCAATATTGCACTTGCACTTGCACTCATCACTTGCATCCAAACCGTTAAAGGAAGCAGTCACTTTTCAGACTCGCTCTAGAATCATAAATCACTAACCCAAAATTACTCTCAGTCAAACTCGACAATTGTAAAACTCATATAGATGGTTCTACCATCGTTGTAATCATTACCAATAAACAACCATTCAGTTACCATTTATATATGAATATTCACGTCAGTCACCTACCACTCCAATCCGGTTACCTAAAGGTATAAAAACGAGGGACGAACTCAACGACTACTCGTAACTCTCATCAACTACGATTCCAACTCATAACAATGGCAGTAGCGCCTTCCTAATTCATAACTATGGTGGCAGCTTAACCATCTCAACAACCTAATTCATAACAATGGTGGCAGCTTAACCACCTCAACATCCTAAATCATAACACAAGCCTATTTTAAACGTACAACGTATCATCATCAGGAATAATATCATAATGATATAATTCTTATGACTTCTATTTGGGGAGATGTCGATTTCATTTAAAAATAATATTAATCAGATGGTTTTAGCTTATCGAGTTATACTACTGAATTATAATATCACATACCATACAGGTTGACGTAGTAGTTATGCGTGTTATCGATGCTCCCAGAATATAAAACAATTCGTTTTGTTATATATATGTACGCGCGCGCGATATGTGCGTATGTGTGTGTATGATAATGTGATAAAAAGTGTTGTTAAAACTTAATCTCAAAATCGAATACATATTCAGTATAATTTTCCTATTGTGAATGGGGATAGGTCGTTAAACACCCGATAGTATCGTTAGTTTTTAGTTTGCTTGTGGATCTGAAAATTCTGCTGGGACAACAATCAAAAAAGTGTCAATAAGTGTAGCGGAAGGTATATTTTTGTGTTCGAGGCCAAAATTATATAATTTTTGCCTCTGGGATTTTTTTGGAAGTGCAAGTATGAATTATTGCAATTTCGTTGTTACTGTGCTTAAACCCCAACTACCAGCAAAAAATAACCAACAACTTTCTATATCATAATTGTTGAGGACACTTCGCTACTTTACAACAAATAATAATCGAGCTGACGCCTTTAATCATTTTGACGTGGCACACTCTATGTAGAGAAGAATATTTTGCACATAATCGGTAATAAACCTACACGTATAGCTATTATAGAATATTGCCTTGTGCCGCAAGCCAGTATCAACAGTGGTGAAACTTCAATTCGAGCAATCTCTGACTTCCTCAAAAGTCACCTTTTCCGCTCAAACAGCGACAGCTATAATCAATCAATCTATGAACTGCATGAGAGAAGAAGAAGACGGCTGTCAACGTTTTATGAAAACAGTGCTTGTAATTCGATGTATAAAACGTAATATAACTCTATTGACTAAAGTGGTGCTAAAAGAATAATTAACCTTTTTAGTGAATTTTATGTGACAGAAGAAAGTACACGCTCTCATTTTAACCTAATCCATCAACAATAAAGAATGTATTAACGATGAATGAATGATGGCGCATTATAGTATACAGACAAAAAAGAACTGTTGAACCGACTGTTGAACCGACTGTTGAATTTAGGAGCTTGTTCATAATATCGATAACACGCATTCGTATTGCAATATTCATTTCGTCACCATCATCTAAGAAATCGAACTTTCCTCAAATACAGGTTGCAAGAGACAATTTTTGGAAGCGTATATAACTTTATAGTCCAAAACCTTCGTTGCTAATACCAGCAACGTTGCTCAAATCAGAGTTCTCAAAGGGTAGCAAACATGAATGAAGTAAATCATTTATTGAACTCGAATTGTGAGGTCAAGTCGAAAAATCAACCGATCATCAATGGACGTAATCTCGTTCGCACGTCTCAAGAGAATTGTGTGATCTTGCCTTACACCTGCAATATGCGTTCGCTGATTTGAAGATTGACCAATGCTGGTGTCCGAACAAAATATAATAGCGATTCCGACTTACTGCACTGGTGCGCAATGAGTGCACTTTTATCCTCTTCTATCTCTTATATCAGAGTGCGACAGAAGTGCGCCACAGTGCAGTGAGTCGAACTCAGCATAAGCTATAGTAAAATATACCACAAGCTATAAAAATTATACCACATTATGCACAATCTAATCATCAAATCAAACGATCACATGTGATGCCGTCATGGCGGAAAGTACGGTGAAAAGTAGAATGGCGATCACACGTCTCAAGTTATGAAACTGAGATCAGTGCGTCCTGTAGTTGTACGGAATGATTATGCGAAGGCAAGAAAGTTTCAATTCACATGCCGACGGATGTCAATACGTTCTTTGAATGTCCTCTTATAAAGCTAGCAGAATACTATTCGATGGAAACGACTCGACCCGACCATCGATAAGATTTTTTAAAACCACTGATTTGTTTGTTAAGGACATGGAAATACTATTTTCCGTGGCACTGATCGATCAGTGTTATTGATTTCAATTGAGTATACTGAGTTGACGGACAAATAATTTCTTGACTGCATGAATGAAAAACTATCTCAGATCGTGAAACGATCGATTGTTATTCCACCGTGCTGATTATAATGCTATTCATTCCGTGCAAGATCTCGGACGCACACTCATAATCCTGTACACCTTGCGGGAGTATGTACATACATAAGTACCATTGCAAATATTTCGATTGAAATATGATTGTTCGAACGTAACATGGTTTAAACTGACAAATCAAAGAATCGTATGGTCTGAACCATGTGCAGAATTTTATTATGCGTGATAATGGTAAAACTATTACAGGTATATTACAATTGATACTGGAGTACTCCTGTTAAACATCTGAATAAAGAATACCGTAAAATTACTTTCTTGTAATTGTTTTTATTTTTGAAATGACCCTTTCCCAGTGCCCTTCCCACATGTAGGAATATAAGGTTGATAGAAATTAGTCAAATCCGAGTTTGATTACACGATCGTCTGTGAGAAATAATGAAAAAACTACATAAGCCTAAGTAATGTTCAATGTGTCTGAACCTAGTTGAAAACTTTAATACGGATAAAATTCCTCATCGTAGTACTGCAGTACACACTGAATAGAGAGGGGACTTCTGTAACGTAACTGATTGAATTAATTATTTATCGATTGGGAGAAAAAATAGCAAGGGTGAGTAGGCAGATTTTTCGACGACAATTGGACATAAGACACAAACATCTCCAATCTAATGGAAAATGGAGTGCATTAAAAACAAGCAATCAATGAAAGTCACAAGGGCGAGTCATATCTACTGTGAGTGCTTCATCATAGCGGGGGTACAAGACCGTATGGATATTGAGGACGTCACAATTGTTCACTAATTCTACAGCAGCAGCATTACCAATCCGATACACTATTGGCAAGGTCCCGAGTAAAAAAATTCGTTCAAGATTTTCAAACGTCACTGTCGTAGCAGATCGACCCTATCCAGCCCTATTTTTTCTAATTTTTCCCAATTTTATTACAAACTTCCGGCGAGGAAAGAAAAGCACCCTGTCGATATAAAGTGTCACACTCGACAATTGCGGACGTGAGTAATTTATTTCCGCTCCGTTCGTCTGTTTTCACCCCTTAACCGGATGTAACTTCTTGTCCTTTTTTTTCTAATTTTTCCCAATTTTTTTACAAACTTCCGGCGAGGAAAGAAAAGCACCCTGTCAATATAAAGTGTCACACTCGACAATTGCGGACGTGAGTAATTTATTTCCGCTCCGTTCGTCTGTTTTCACCCCTTGAACGGATGTAACTTCTTGTCCTATTTTTTCTAATTTTTCCCAATTTTTTTACAAACTTCCGGCGAGGAAAGAAAAGCACCCTGTCAATATAAAGTGTCACACTCGACAATTGCGGACGTGAGTAATTTATTTCCGCTCCGTTCGTCTGTTTTCACCCCTTAAACGGATGTAACTTCTTGTCCTATTTTTTCTAATTTTTCCCAATTTTTTTACAAACTTCCGGCGTGGAAAGAAAAGCACCCTGTCAATATGAAGTGTCACACTCGACAATTCCGGACGTGAGTAATTTATTTCCGCTCCGTTCGTCTGTTTTCACCCCTTAACCGGATGTAACTTCTTGTCCTTTTTTTTCTAATTTTTCCCAATTTTTTTACAAACTTCCGGCGAGGAAAGAAAAGCACCCTGTCAATATAAAGTGTCACACTCGATAATTGCGGACGTGAGTAATTTATTTCCGCTTCGTTCGTCTGTTTTCACCCCTTAACCGGATGTAACTTCTTGTCCTATTTTTTCTACTTTTTCCCAATTTTTTTACAAACTTCCGGCGAGGAAAGAAAAGCACCCTGTCAATATAAAGTGTCACACTCGATAATTGCGGACGTGAGTAATTTATTTCCGCTCCGTTCGTCTGTTTTCACCCCTTAACCGGATGTAACTTCTTGTCCTAATTTTTCTAATTTTTCCCAATTTTTTTACAAACTTCGGGCGTGGAAAGAAAAGCACCCTGTAAAAAAAAAGTGTCACACTCGACAATTGCGGACGTGAGTAATTTATTTCCGCTCCGTTCGTCTGTTTTCACCCCTTAACCGGATGTAACTTCTTGTCCTATTTTTTCTAATTTTTCCCAATTTTTTCACAAACTTCCGGCGTGGAAAGAAAAGCACCCTGTAAGAAAAAAGTGTCACACTCGACAATTGCGGACGTGAGTAATTTATTTCCGCTCCGTTCGTCTGTTTTCACCCCTTAACCGGATGTAACTTCTTGTCCTATTTTTTCTAATTTTTCCCAATTTTTTCACAAACTTCCGGCGTGGAAAGAAAAGCACCCTGACAATATGAAGTGTCACATTCGATTATTGTAGAGCTGCAAATATATTTTGTCTTAATGTATCGTAAGGGAGGATTTCTGTACTCATCGGGTGTATTTTCGGATTGTTTTCGGTGACCTGACGTAACGTTTCTGGATATTGTTGCTGAAAAAAATTTTTAAATGGCGAAAAAATGAATTTTCGGATTCGTTCAAAGAACGTTCCAAACTTCAATCAGCTAAAAAATGTACCTACGTCAATGCCGATTCAGCAAGAAAACTCCCCACTGTTGGATCATCTGTACCGAAAAATAACGCGTACCGAATGTTCGATTGCGTGATCACATTAGATGGATGATATTAAATAAACATCGTTCGATTTCAGGCTGTTGCAAAATATTATACACGTGTGCATCGGATGATTGATATTGTTGGGATAGGTGTAAGTACAGAAAAAACGGTTTGAGTTACTTTGGAATCTTTATTCAGATGGAACACACGTCTTGCTTCTAAGCGAGGCTCAACACGAAGTGAGTTAGAACGCATGCAGAGGCATGAGTCATAGATGGCACTGCACTCGCATAGGCTCACATGGAGCCTGAGTGACGCAGTGTGACCAACACTAAATCTCACACTCCCTCTCACACAAGTCACTCATGCTTAAAGAAATAACAAACAATATAATTAAGGACACATAAGTATCTCAAGTTCCGTCTTATGTATATTTAAGTTTCATGTAATCCTAGTTTTACAGGTGAGAGTAAAAACTCTGTACGGAAGCAGCATCTAGTCTTCATGTTCGTTGACTGGTCTTTAGTCCTTTTCTTCATCTATAACAGAGGACACAAATGATTAGTACTCATTCATGTTTAGTAATTTCAGAGCCAATCTTTCATGAGTTGCAAATGTAAGAGCTTTAGTAAATATATCCGCGAGTTGATCCTTAGATCGAACCCACGTAATATTCACATAGCCTTTCTTAACGCATTCCTTAACATAATGCTCTCTTCTGTCTACCATGTGTCTAAGTTTATTTGTCCCATCAACTTTCGCACAGGCTTGAGCGGCTAAATTGTCGCAGTACAAGTTCATGGGAAACAGGTCAGCCCTTAACATGAGTTTGATAGAATTATGCAGGGACATTAATTCTTGGCAAGTCTCGCTCATTGCAACGTATTCTGCTTGACACGTTGATAGAGTCACACTTGGTTGTTTGTGGGTTTTCCATGCCACAGTATCCCCGAACAGTTGAATTGCGAAGCCACAGGTCGTAAGTGCATTTTTGCAGTCTGACAAGCTAGCATCAGAATAGGCTTGTACACCTTCCGATTTGGCCTTATAGCACAGGGCATAATGTCTGGTTCCTGACAAGTATTGAAATACTCTCTTGACCATTTTCCACTCGAATTCGGTAGGATTCACTTGATGCCTGCTCAGGACGTTAACGGCAAAGGATATGTCTGGTCGTGTCGATCCAGCCAAATATAATAGAGATCCTACTGCTTCGCGATATAGTCGATTAGAGACTGTAGCAGGTCCACGTTCGTCAGTTTCCCTATTCTTCCTTTCTCTATTAGCCACTTGACTCGAAATCATAGGTGTTACTATGGGTCTAGTTTTATCAAATCCAAAACGTTTCAACATATTGTCTACAAATTTCTCTTGACTCATTTTCAACGTAGTTTCCTCTCTGTTTCTTTCTATTTTAATGCCTAAAAATTCTTTAGGGCATCCCAAATCTTTTATAGCAAATTTTCTACTTAAGCTGTCTCGAATTTGGTTCAACTCATCTTTATCATGTCCTCCCAACAATATGTCATCAACATAGAGCAACGAGATAATCATACCTTTGGGAGTCTGTTTAATGAATAGGCAAGGATCTATTTCATTGGATTGAAAATCCATCTCCGTCATGACTGACGTAAATTTATCGTTCCATTTCTTAGGGCTTATTTTTAATCCGTACAAAGATTTGGTCAACTTCCAGACATGATTTTGCCTAAAGTCTTTATCTATAGTCACACCTTCGGGTATCTCCATGTATATGTGCTCATCCAGATCTCCGTACAGAAACGCCGTTTCAACGTCCAACTGCTTCAATTCCAGATTGTACTTGTTAGCAATAGCTAGAAATGCTCTAATTAAAGGTAAGCGTGAAACAGGTGCGTACGTCTCTCTCAAATCGTAAGTATTTTTATCTTTAAATCCTCTGATTACAAGTCTACTTTTGTGTTTTATATTGCCAAGTTCATCGTATTTACGTTTAAATACCCATCTTGAGTCTATGATGTTTGGTTCTTGGTTGTCTATTTTGGCTTTGGGACGGTCCACTACTTTATACACGTTTTTGGTTTTTAGGGCTTTCAGTTCTTCTTGAATTGAGTTACACCATTTGTCTCCCTCTGGAGAGTTGATCGCTTCTCTATAGGTTTGTGGATCTCCCTGTATTTTGGCTAGCAGTGCATGATAGGCTACATCGCTCTCTTTCTTATTGATCTCCTGATCATCTCCTTTTTCATTAAGAGTGAGGAGGATCTTAGGTTTATCGGAGTTCTTACGTGGTCTTCCTCTCTTTTTCTTCATCGGTGGTTCTACACTTTCTCCCTCTCTTTCTAACATTTCCTTATTGGATTCGGGCTCCTCCTCTTCCAATTTCTTCAAGCAGCTAAAATTTAGATTTTCTATTTCTGATTTGTCAATCTTACCGAAGAAGTCTTTGTAAACATAACGTTCTACAAATCTGACATGCCTACTCTCATATAGTTTGTTTTCTTCAGGTACAAGGAGTACATATCCTGTCTGTGTGTAGCCAACCAGAAATCCTCTGATCGCTTGGCTGCTGAATTTTGTTCCTGCTTTCCTTGGAATCTTCAGATAGGCTAGGCACCCAAACCTCTTAAGCTGTTGAATTTCACAAATGTGATTGGCAGCTAACTTCTTTAGTGGTATTGCCATGTCGTTGGATTTGTGCGGGGTTCTATTGTACGCGTAAACTGCTGCTTTAGTAGCTAAGTCCCACATACTGGGTGGCAACCCTGAATCGAACATGTTAGCCCTAACTCTCATTTGCAACGTGCGATTGAACCTTTCAGCCACACCATTGTGTTCCGGTGTATCAGGACACGCCAGCTGTAGTTCGGCACCGAACTTATTCAAAACTTCTATTGTCTCGTTTCCGGTAAACTCTGTTCCACGATCGCACCTAATATAGCACACCTTTTCATCTATTCCTATAGCGTTTCGCATGCTATTAATGCAATCATTAAATCGAGTGGGTACTTCGCTTTTATGTTTAATAGGATACGCTAACGCAGCTCTAGAAAAGTCGTCTATGAAAACTACAATGAATCGGTAACCTTTATGATGAGATGCTGGACTGATGGGCCCCATGGTATCCGCATGTATAATTTGTAAAGGTTTCAATGCTCTTGTCCTTGTCTTATTGAAAGGTAATTTACAGCTCTTCGTAATCAGGCAAGTTTCACACTCCAAAATACTATCATCGATCAGAAAGTCTTTTAGATCAGCAACGTCAGGATATAGTTTAGCAATTTCTTTTAGGTAGGATGCCGACGCATGTCCCAAGCGCATATGCCATATCATGCTATTACTTAGTTTTCTGTCAGGTAACTTAGGGCTAATTGCGTAGTCTATTTCACGATTAGGATCTGTAAAACTGTCTTCGTTTAGTAAGTGGATTCTCCTATCGTTTAAGGTGCTCACTAAATCAGAGTGGATTTTAGGTTCGTCTGATGTTTTCTGTTCATTTGTATTATTATTCTCGGTTTTTTCACTTGTTTCTTCAATTGGTCTCGTTTCAGTCTCGCAATTACTTTCTTTGAGTGTTTTATGGTTCACAGTATCCTCATCACTAGTAGATTTAGTCAGATTACTACTCCTGGTATTATACTTATGATTAGTATTGCTGATTAAAGCAAACGCCTTTTGATTTTCAGTGGTCTCATTATCATTGCGCACAATTTTCAATTTGATTTGCCAGAAGGGGTTTTCGTAGATTCCTGTAATTAAGTTTTTGTTAGAAACTGGATCGTAGATGTTAATCACCTCGTTATCTAGATATATTCTTAGGCCCTGATCTACAAATTGTTTCAGAGATAGCAAGTTTTCAGACAAGTCTTCGGAGTACAGCACTTCGTTAAGTATCAAGTGTTTCCCATCATTGGTTGCAATCTTGACCTCGCCGATACCTAGCGTGTTCAATTGCCCGTTTTTATTAGCGCATTTGATTATCTCTCTTTTATCTGTATTTAGGGTTTGAAAAATAAGTTTGGCTTTACTTAGATGCTCAGTCGCTCCTGAGTCTGCAATGAATCTAACCATAAGATTATTTCTACGGTTCTTGTTTTCATTGCTGAGTATCCCATCTCTAGAACAGAAGTTAACGCTCTTAAAAGAATCTGTTTTGATACTACCTGAGGGTGTCTCTCTCATCGTCAAGTTGGCCGCTCCTCGGAGTCTGTTCTGGTCTTGAGTGCTCTGTCTGTCGCACCCTCCGCGGCTCCCTCTTCCACCTCTGCTTCTGCGGCCTTCACGACCTCTGTTACCTCCTTGATCGTTTTGATCACCGCGCCCACCTTGGTAGTTTCCGAAGCTTCTAGTGTATGAACGCGAGGGACGATTTTCGCCTTCATCCTCCTTCTTGCGCCTCTTTGGTTCTTGACCTTCGAAGCTGTCTTTAGTGTACCTCTTTCTTGCTGGACAGTTTTTGGCGATGTGGCTTCCGGTCTTATTGCAATTGTAGCACTGCACCTGTCCTGGTGTTGGACACTCATCGCTGATGTGGCCATTCTTACCACACGAATAGCATCTTACTCCTCTCGATTCGGTTTCGCCATATGCTTTTCCTCTGCGAACCACTCGTCCTCGGAAGTTTCGTTGCCTAAAGCCGCTTCTAGCTGTCATGGCAGCTCTCGGTGGTTCTCTCTTCGGTAGAGTAGCCTCAACCTGCAGGATATAGTTTTTTAGTTGGGCATATGACATTTCCTTTCCAGTTGACTCTCGACACACACAGTCAGCTACATTAATGTCCGGTACAGTTTCAATTACAGCTTGGATGAACAGGTCTCTTTTCTCTTTTTCCGGAAGTTTACCTGCTTCTGGTATGTTTTCGTAGATACGGACTTTGTCTTCGAATTTGTCCCAAAATTCAGCTGCGCTTTCCTTAGATGAATTATATTTAATATTGTATAAGTCGCGTCGCGCTGATAACCTTGTTGTTCTAGTCTCAAGTCTTTTGAATTCTTTGAGCTTTGCAATTATTTCACTTGGCTCTCTCAAGTCAACGATTCTGGAGTAGTAAACCATATCTATATGGTTTATGATTATATCCCTAACCCTGTGTCTGTCGTCAGTCAATTTGCTTTCTTTCACATTTTTATGCAAATCTTGATCCAGCACGTAGTCCAGTTTTTTAGTTTTCAATTCCGAGATTAGATAATCTTCAAAGACATCGAATTTAGAGTTAATCAGGAGTTTATAGTTTCTGTTAGTTCCTGAATCTTTATTGGAAATCTCTATTTGAATCTTGTCAGCTAGGTTTGCAATGGAATTGGAGTTCAGGTTTGTATTTTGTTTTTCTGCCAGAATTGAATTTCACTTTATCGTCAATGTACTTGGTCAAATCCAATTTGGATACTCCATTCTCATCTTCAGTGTTGTGTGGATTCTTGTTATATACCACATCTGAGGTTTTTTCAGGGGCTTCCCTAACTTCCTTCCCTAATTCCTCTGGCAGATTGATTCTGACAGGTCTCTTATCATCAGGTGTGTCATTGTCCTCCATGCACTGGTAACCGATATCGTCTACGATTTCACCTTCTTCAACAGAGGGTGCATCAGGCAGTTTGGAATGGTAATTATCCGTTATTGTTTTGGGACTGAGCCTTTTGTCAGTTGTTTCATCAGTTTTGCTCTTTTCTTCGTTTAGGTATTTATTTTCAGGTAAAATGTTCTCTTTTTCGAGATTAACAGTTGGCTGCCTGTCAATGACTGTTTTAGGGCTTGCAGAAGTCTCTTCATTTGATTTGTTGGAGTTTATAGTTAATAACGGAGTTCCCCGAATAATCTCCTCGCTGATTATTCTAGGTCTTGACCTTGGAGGTACCTCAATGTTGAAATCATGAGACTGCTCTGTAACTTCAGTAATTATTGGAGGTATTAATCCCTCTAGATGCAGTATTTTGCCATTTGTTTCACCAGTGGTCTTGGGCTGCAGAGTTTCAAACTTAAGGAACATTCTCTCCGCTACACTCTCCAGACTTTGACGGTTTGCCTCTGCCTGTTTATCCAGGAATTCCCTTTGTGACGTAATCAGCTTCCCCAGATATTCATCCGTCCTTTGTTGGTGTTTGATGTCCAGTTGGGTCAACAATTGTTGTACCTGGTTCAAAGTGACGAATCTGTCACTACTTTCAGCAGAAGGCACTCTTGAGTTCTCCATTCGACCTGACTTCTCTCTTAAGGCTGGTCTGGAGCTTTCGTGCACACTCAGCGGTAGAGTGACCACGAGGATTTTTTCCCCAATTGGCCAGATTGCAGCAATTACTCGAGTCTCATCCTCAGTGAGAAGGTGATCTGTAAAGTATGGATGTTCATTGATTTCACATGCTTCAATTTTTTGTTACCAGACCGCAATGCCGAACACAAGCTTTGCTGACTGTAACTGGCGCTGAATTATAATGGAACACACACCATAATTCGGCTGTTACTTTATGTATTATATATTTTTACAGATGAGCTCATATTGTTTCTGGATTTTTCTTTAGCATGTAGGTTTTGAGTCAGCTCATCTCCACAAACCTCAGGTCAGCTCTTCTTAATGGATCTCAACACAAATTACTTTAACTCATCTTAACCGATCTCAAGTCGAACAGCACATCTTAATTTTACTTTAGTAAGGTATACCTATTTTGATCGTCGTCATCTGTGAAAGCATCAGGTAGATGTCTTTCTCTCCTGCTTTAGCCAGGTAGATCCTCTCTCCAGTATGTGTAGGCTGCAACTTCAGCTGCGTCCATAGTTTTTCAATTAATTCTTTGAATTTTTCTTCGGTACCTAGGATTTTCAAGCGTTTCGTTAGTTTTCTACCTTTAACTTAATTGTAATATATTACACATCTCAACGCCAAAGGTCTTAAGTTAAGCTATTCTTTAGTTTTTGATCCCCTCACTCCTTTAGTTAGACATGATGGCTCGAGCGCCAAGTGGACGCTAGTTCCATCAGTCTGTTTTCGCTTTCTCTCTTTGTTTCTCGAGTACATTGCTGCCGCTCGACACAGCTTCTTTTTTTTTGTGTAGTGGCACCATGGTGTGAGGCCGCTTTGGGCCGTTCGCATGTGCGCCGCCAAGTGGCCATATTTTTCGCTCGCCCTTCTCGGGGACTATGGCTGCCTACCTACTTCCGTTTCGCGCCAAAAGGCACGTGTAGTAAATTCGGCCATCTTCACACTTGTCGGAGATGTGAACCTCCTCACTTAATTGCAGCTTGTTCACAGCTTTGTGCATAAGTTCCATTTCTTTAGTAATTAAGTATGAAATTCTTTACTTACTTTTACCTCTGTCAGCGCTTGTCAGCACCTCTTTGTCCGCCATTTTTGGGTTTTCTTCTTCCTCTTTTTTTTTTTTTTTCTTTTATTACAGCAGTTCCTAGCTTCTTAATCTCGCACTCAAAGAGTATAGTATCCTATATTCTTTACTCGCACTCTTGATCTGGCTTCTGTGGCACGACCAACCGGCGTGGGTCGACCGGCAGAAGCAGCGCACAGACACACGGCACAAGAAGACTCTTCTGGTTCTTTTCTTCCTTTTTTTTTTATTTATTTCACATTACACTCACTTTCAGCCCGCGCAGTGGAAGCTCTCTGGGTCCATAACCTGTTGGGATAGGTGTAAGTACAGAAAAAACGGTTTGAGTTACTTTAGAATCTTTATTCAGATGGAACACACGTCTTGCTTCTAAGCGAGGCTCAACACGAAGTGAGTTAGAACGCATGCAGAGGCATGAGTCATAGATGGCACTGCACTTGCATAGGCTCACATGGGGCCTGAGTGACGCAGTGTGACCAACACTAAATCTCACAGATATCACTGAAGATTCTCATTAAAACAATGCTGATTCGGCAAACTATGAGACTTTGTTCGAACGCGTGATCGCATTAGATTGTCAATATTAATTACATAACGTTCGTTGGCAAGCTGTTGCGAAATATTTGACACACATGCATCAGATGATTGATATCACTGAAAAATTAAACAATGCTGATTCAGCGGGCTGTGAGACTTTGTTCGATCGCGTGATCGCATCACATGAATAATATTATCGACCCATTTTAAGGTAAAAATTATCCACCTACGTCAATGCCGATTCAGCAAAAAAACTACAAATCGTTCGTTCGCGATCTGCGCTAGATCAGTTCATCAGTACCATCTGTTAACCTGAAAGGAGCATAACTGCCGTGCGCTAGTACAAAGAGTACGCGTATATTCATCTCACGTAATCACATTTTGAAGTCTCCTTACCACGAACGAGTTTTCATTTGAAAAAAACTATAACTCGTTGCAGACTCTGCACCAAACAGGTTTAATAATAAAAATTAGTATTGTCGGTATAAAGGGAGTGACGATTAACCAGTCGCGGAATAAATCCGGTCAGTTAGTTCACGTGTATCTTCCTCAGCGAACATTTCACAATGGATCCAGTGAAGTTTGCGACGACATCGAGCGGAAGAAACAACAACACCGGCGTTACGGGTATCCGCAGTGATGTGGATAATGACACATACGTATGTATCATTCCAAAATTTTGTTCTTCCATCTTTTTTCCATCTGAGTGTGACGGACGGTATGGGTAGAGTGTTATTAATCCCTATGGTTTATTCACAAGAGAACCCGAGAATAGAATTGGTCATCCCGTCACATCCACATATAAAATAATTATAAAAGAGATCTATTATGAAATAGATCGGTAAATAGGATTCGTTGCCGCCTAGTCCTATACAGGTCTCAATTGAAATGTTTAAACTGTTGTGAGGCTAATTGATATTAAGATGATTAAAATAATAAAATAAAAGGTGATTCAATGATCATGAGAATTAACTGGTAAAATCAAATATATATTCTTGTACGATAATGAATATGAAATATTTAATTCAAGCGACTAACAAATGATTGCCGGTTGAACAAATGAATAACATAAAATATTAATTCACAAAGTAATGAAATAACGAGAAAATATAATGATCTCCGACGTGGGGATCGTGAAGGCTTGTTACTATATAAGATTTATTATTAATGAAAAATAGTAATGAATTTAATAAAAGACTCTTCACGATTCACACGCGTTGATATAATGAATATAATGAAATACTGAAATAATATCAAAAAGGAACTACTGGAATAGGAACTACTGGAACTCTCTATGAAAAAGCTTCACTATCTCTCTCTCTTTGGTGATAACACTAAATCGTATTCAATAATAAAAAGAAATCATGTATGGGTTTTATAACATAAATTACATATAGTTATTGAATCAAGATCAGTAATTATGTGTTTAGTAATTTATATTGACACAAAGGAGCCTCGTGCTGGGGTTAGGGTGAATCCCGAAATTCTATGAATTACCCCGCTCGGCTCGTCAGGTTAAGAATTGTCTCGATCTTGATTCATTCACTATAATAGTGAATAATAAAATTCCCCAATATAGGAATTTATATTTATAATGTGTATGCCACTAATTTTCGTATGTCTTTAGTTATATATGTTTAAAAATAATATGGTAATATAAATCGAGGGTAATAGTGGGATCTTGATAACTCTTTTATAATAAAAAGGTAACCCAACAGGATTAGGGTGGAACCCGAAATTCTGTGAATTATCCTGTTTGGTCTTGAAAATTTATATTCATACCAATCTCGATTTATATTAAAATAGGAAAATAACGCAGGTTGTATGAATAGCAGTTCAAGCTCGCCGGGTGGTCTCGTTACTAGGAAGGGTTTACCCCGAAATACCTCTTGTATTGACTAGTTACGATATTCCCGTGGTTATACTACTCATGTGATTAAATTATATTATAACATACAAATAATTAAATTTAAAGAATTCTGGAAAACAGTCTAACGATTTTGAATATATGATTATAAGTGAGCGAATTTGTGTGAGCGATCGTGATTACTTATCTTTGGCTGAGATGGCGTAGCATGGGGCTACTTTCGATATTTAGGTATAAGCCTCCCTCACCTTGAGAACCTCGATGCCTTTGATTAGCGTAGAATTTAGATTTTATTTATCACGTTTAATGTTCGGAACTAAAGCTAATTAAATTGTTAATATTCACTGATTCGAAATAGTCTGTATTAAATGTTAACTTAAAGTTGGAATAGCAAGATTTATAGTTGACTTAGATATTACAAATACTCTAAATGAGTATAAGGCGGAAAAATGAAGTTATTCTTAATTAAAAGTTCAAGGGCGATTAATAGAATAATCGAATTGCGTCTCTGCACTGAATTTAGTATTGAATAATCAGACCACCACGCTGTGGATTATGTCACGATTATTACTTAGGGTTGACGAGTACTGAGTCCTTTACACTACCACTTTAATTGAAAAAGAAAAGATTGAGTGTAACTCTTGGCTCTAGTTAGCACACGGTTCTTTACGTCCACGCACCTCGCGATTTACCAGAAGAAAGACGCTGATTCAAGTTCAAAGGCGACGAGGTCCCCGCGGTTGCAACAATGTATGTATTACTGCGCGCGTGGCTTAGCCAATTAGGGCCTTGCTTAGTGGCTAATTGTCGCCTGATTGGTTTGAGGGACTACTTGCAGTTAGCGTAGGCGTTGGTCGCTTGTGACGTCACGCGGTCCCATGCTACTCCATGCCTCACCTATAGTCTACTCACACTAGCTCATATTTTGAATATCTTCAAACTATGTTAATAATCGGAACTTATATTTGAATTATGAACCGTTAAATAGCTCTTCAGTTTTCCATCATTCTTGCTTTTGAAATCTTATTATTCTACTTCTAGTTAGCTTAATTTCCTTATTTCTTTGGAAATTAGAGAGAGAGCAAAAATTACATCTACGCGCTAACCTATAGTAGTGTGAGATCGAGGGGTCAGCAAGACTGGGGTTCCAGTGTTGCTTCGCCGTTATCTGCACCTACGTGACTTATAGCCGTTTTAAGAAGGGAATAAACATCCGATAGAAATAATATTATATTTCGATGTGGTTACTTTTTATACTCTAAGTCACGTTCGAAAAATGAAACAACAAGTTGTTGAGGTTCAAAGAATTTATAAAATCAAAGAAAGAAAAAGGAATTTAGGATTCCGGGATATATATATATATGTGTGTAAAAGAAAGAAGTCAGCAGGATTAGGGTAAACCCGAAGTTCTAGGAACTATCCTGGTTGACTTCCCAAAAGGAAAAATATATACCGAAATCTTTAAAATCTACGCACGTAACATGAGATATGATTTTTTGATAGAGAGAGACCAGATTGATGTTAGCCCCTGAATCCCATCACCCACTCATTTTCAATATTCAAGTAAATCATGAAAGTTATTCTATTTCAGGTTGAAAAAAGTTCAACTCAAGTGCCGCCAGCAGTTCGGTGTATTCCAGCTGGCGCCGAAAGCGACGACGAGGACGATGACGAAATGTTTCAGACTCAGGAGATTGATTACGAAAACAGCCGGAAACCTATGTTTGAGTGGGATTTGGGGCTGAGTTGAATGAAAAAATTAGAAGTTTGTAGTTTTTTATATATATTTTTTATTGAAGAATAAAGAACGTTGGATAAATTGTGTACAACAATTAACATTGTACAACAATTAACATTGTACAACAATTAACATTGTTTTATTACCCTACCCAACATCTGTTACACATAGAAAATACATTTTCAACAGCACAGATTCCCAAGTGATACGCACATCTTGGTTGCTGCTCACTCAAACATATTTCATCAGCTAAGTATGCGGCATCAATATTGAATAGTCGTTTTAATATTTTTCCGACAGATTTGTTCATTACAAGAAACGATGAGCAATTTTGTAAATGTGGTCGTATCTGGAATAGTAGTTCCGAGTAGGGTACATATCCATCGTCCCAGCTGAATCCGTGATAAACTTTACGCTCAAGTGCTTCGCGACGATTAACTTCAGGTAAAACTGACCAGAGATATGGGGGTTTGAATATGAAATGTTGAAATTTATAATTATCTTTGAGAATTGCCAGTTCTTTTACGATGAATGTATCGTTGGGTCCCGTAAACCCCTGAAGGTCGATAAACGTGGGACTCATGACTGTGTATAATTTTCTGGATTTAATCTAGCTCGCGCTGCATATTTATAGATTAAAATTCCCCTCCCCACTTCATACAATTCCAGTTTCAACATTCAAGTTTTTTTGTTTCAAATCATTTTTCGAACCACATTTGTCAGCGGGCTATATTCAATAATTTTATCATGGAAAATTAGACAGTATGCGGTAGTATTTGCAGGCACATTAACATTACACTGAAACTCAAGACGTATATCTACCGAGGCACTTTTCAACGATTCATTCTGACGTGAACAATCTATTACGGCGATTGGAGCATGCGATTTGAATGTATCCAAATCGAGCATGGGTTGGGGGGCCCCACTCTCACCGTAATATGATGCTTTAAATTTCACGTACATATCATAGAGCAGAGCGTATCTTTTCCGGGTGAAATCCAAATCTAAATTATCATACGGGTACGACTCAGAATTGAGGTACAAGCGCACGTTTGTCAATTCACAATGATCGAATACACTGGGATCATGGGTCAGCTTATTTCTTCGCCCAGTCTGCAACGCGAGAATTACGTAGCGGGGTTTCTCAAGTTGTACTGCAGTCTTCACGGACCAGGTGTGATGTGTAGTTTCCTGAAGCACTGGATACTCATATAAATCCCATGACCGAAAACTCATTTGAATCGATGTACCGCGTTCGAGAAGATGTAACAGCTCCAATTTTTGCAAATCTTCAACACTTACATGAGGCATACGCCACTGCAATTTATTTAGCTTCAGACTTACGCTTGTACCTTGAGTTTGAAATATTGCATTTGAATCCGTTCTTGAGCGAATTAGGATCAGCTCATGACGCGTGTTGGCAATAATTCTCTTATAGTCTTCGCAGAAGCCTAGCAGAATGCGTAAAGGTATGCAGAAATTGAAATATCCTTTATCGAGTTCAACCAAATTACTGGTTATCGACCAACCGGCAATCTCTAGTGCTTTACTCGAATTGGTACTCAATGATAAATAGTTTTTGATTGTAGTGCTAATTCCAACATTTTTACACCGATCAATTTCAACACCATTCAATTCATATCGGATTTCATCGAAGAGAAAGGCCATCGCGTTATTGACAAGTTTTGCAGTTTTAACAGGCTGATAGACACCGCCGGCATCTGGCACTGAATTCAATAGCGTGCCCTCAATGTTGTAACATACCAGCTTGAATATCAGCTGAAATAAGGAACAAAGGAGCAGAGGATTATAGTAATCCTCTACATTCGAACATACGCTGACGTCACGCGAGAAGGAGGGGATAGCGACTATATAAGGAGCGTCGAATTCGAGCACGGCAGCGTATTCGAGCCAAAGCGGCCGTGCGACTCACAAACAATTATTATCGAGCGACACGAGCAATAGGCCGGACGTCTCTCCAATAACTTCATAAGATATAGAATTCTTGCGGAGTAGATAAAGCTTCACTTCGACATAAAACATAATCGATGAAATAGAACGGGAGAAAATAGAAGTAAATTCATTTGGGAAATATAATTGCGTCTAGGAATTATATTTACATAAATTTACAAATAGAGTCAACAAGCATAGATCAAACATAAACCAAACAAAAGAAAGCTATAGGAAATAAGGATAGAGTAGAATCAGAATTGTAATACTAGAATTAAATGCATTTCATGTTATTCAATCATATGCTAGTTCTTTAACGGACGTTTCAGCTCTGACTCCTATCCTAAATCATTCCTTCCCTAAAAAGCCAACAGGGACCAGCTTTGTATCGTATCCAAGTGCGTACGGCGTTGGGATTAATTTCTCTGCGTCCGAGGGCCAAGGAAATCGATTCCAAGTCTGAAGACACGGTCTTGGAATTTCACGATTCCCGGATCCGAGAAAGATAGCTTTTGAGTTAGGAAAAGTAGGCTTGGATTAATTTCCCGGCTCTACTGGTTAGAAATTATAACGGCTTCGATAGTTGACGCTATCCGAGTCCGAGCTAGATTAAAATCACAAGGTTAGATAGCTGGCTTTTGGTGGAGTACCCATCCTTTTCCCTGCCTTTCGACCTCAAAGAAAAGCCCTAATTTTTTATAATTATTCTTTTGGTAAAGAACTCACAATAACTGCGGGTATCTCTACAGCTTCCGAGCCTGAGATACCCACGAAAAGTTACAATGTATAAAAAATTGTTGCAAGGTAATGTATACAAATCCTGTTGTTGAATCGGAATGCGTATCTCATCGTTGTTCTGATAAGACGTACTGGCGTAGGGGGCATGAGCATGAACCTCGACTCGAGTTATACTGTTATCAAATACTGGTCGGGCATTAATATTCAACAGACTCGCCATATCTAGTTTTCACAATAAATCCCAATGATTTCAGAAAGTTTACGTTATCAGGAGTCAGCGATTGACGTACAGCGTACGGTGTTGTTCGTTTCACCAAACTTCTAACACTGAGAGGGCTGGCCGTGTTAGCACGATATTTGTGGACATCTTCATAAATCAGCATGATGAAAATCAATTGTTCTGCTCTTTTACGTGTAAGCGAATTGTTATCTCTTCTCCTCGAAAGTTAACTAGATTACTGTCCTGGTCTACGATCCGAACTGTTATGTTGTCTATTACACGCGGGCTCACAGGCAAGTAAATGACGTGGTAAGGTGACTCGGAGATTTTATAGCCCGGTGGCATGCTTGCTGAAAATTCATGAATCGTGTGCACCGGTTGAGCATTACTGTAGGCTCCGGCGGTAATGTTACACTCAACTCGTATAATATTAACTTTGAGAATGTTGACGGGTAAATCTGATTCGTGCCATACGTTAGCTTCAAGCTTTCGCTTCGTAAATCCTACCAATGACCCGAGGTTATTTTGCTGGATAAAGTCAATGTCATACTTGCATTTTATTTCACATTTAAGCGTGTTGTTGTTCGGTTGCAGTATAATTGGTGGTGGTGACTCTGCAGAACCCCCACCCACTTCATCTTCAATTATTCTTCTAACCAAGTATCTATTCAAATCATCAATTTCATAGGATCCTTTGGGAATGATAATTTTCTTGCCATCGCCATAGTAAAATGTATTATTTGTCACATCGACGTTGGGTACGGAGTTGAATGTTTCGAAATCTACTAATCCTAATACATATTGACCATTCCCACCTAAAACAATCGGGGGAAAATAATTTGCACTAAGAATCGATGTTGACCCCGAGAGCGTAAGCGTCAGAGACATAGCGCAGTCACATGCATACTGAACTTCAAATATCAATACATCCTATGTATTGTCATGTAAAAAAATTAAACATAATTGTCCACATATTGCAGAATTGTAGGTTTGATATTGTTCGTAATTGTAGTCTATTTGCACGTTGCCCCCAAAATATTGAATAAATTCCCTGGGTGGTGGTAGATTCCCATAACTATCATAATACTTAACGTGATGACCCCGTTTGACGTATGCAACCCAATGTGTACCAGGCCCATTTATATTATCCAAGTTAATAATTCCGCACTCATTCCGTCGAATAGAATTTTGATTTTTAAGTAGTTCAGATCGCATGAACACACCTTTAAAATATGGGATGCGCATACGCTTGGCATACACGAGTAGCTCAATGTTGGTTGTGGGTCCAGCGGATAGAATTATCTCATTTTTGATGTTTTTTTTTTTTTCCCTCGAGATTTTCTCATACTTCCACCTTTCTTGTATGGATTCAAATACAACCCCCGACCGTGTGGCTCCATAGCACGATTATGTCGTTCGGTTTCAGAAAGAAGTTTGCGTGCATTTGACGCCTCATTCACAGATTTAGCAATACCAGCAGCGCCCCCCGCCAAACTTCCTACCGCTGATAATCCAGCCAATAATGGAACTAAAAAGGGTAAAAATCCTCCTCGTTTAGCTAGGGGCAACATTCTTGGCTTACCACCTCTCCCTGTACTCTTTGGAGAATGTTGAGGATTTTTTTTTTTTTCATTTTCAACCCCCTTTTGACGTTAAGTCTGCCCCCAATACTCCTCTTCAAACCCGCCCCCATTTTCAATTTTAGCTTCATAGCACGTGATACTGTCCATGCAGCTGCTCGTTCGAGCAAAGATGCGTTTCGAGCCGTGACACGATGTGATGCCTGTTCCACAAGTTTTCGGTCAGCGTGATGACGTGTTTCAAGGTCTTTACTTTGTGAATAGGTGATATCGTGCTCACGACAAAAATTGTCCAACGGGTTAATACCAGGATCACCTCGGGCTAAACGTTTAGCTAGATGCGTGCCCGGACCGCAGTACTGATAGCCTGGTATATGTAGTTCAAACGGTAATGAATTAATGACCCTATTTAATACACCTTGTCCAACTGAAGTTGGTTTTGACATCGGTTCTTTGTGACAAATTGAACTGACGATGAATCAATGTCCATGCACTTTTGAAAACTGAGGAAAAAAAGTTAATTGCTAGTCTATAAATACTCATCGCTCCCTCACAACTTCAATCAAAAGCAAATATGCATTTCATAAAGCAACCGTACTCCATTCAGGTGGTCAATCTCGACAGTAAAACGGAGGTAGATATTCCGAAGCGCCATGGTTCTTTGTTACCTAATACAATTAGGTCCATAATTTGCGGTCCATCTAATTGTGGAAAAACAAATGTTGTTGTGAGTTTGCTGGAGAGTTGTAATGGAGTACGCTTTGAAAACGTCTACAACAATTCGAAATCGTTGGAACAACCCAAGTATCAATATTTGGAAAAACTGTTGTCAAATATCGAAGAAATTGGATTTTTCCCATTCTCGAACAACTGTGATGTAATTCCCCCGAGTGAATCGTTACCCAACTCAGTGTTTGTATTTGACGATGTTGCCTGTGACAAGCAAGATGTAGTCCGAGAATATTTTTCCATGGGTAGACATGCACAAGTCGATTGTTTTTACTTATGTCAAACGTATGCAAGAATTCCCAAACACTTGATTCGTGACAACGCAAACGTTTTGATCCTATTCAAACAAGATAATATGAATCTACGCCATGTATATGATGATCACGTCAACAATGACATGGTGTATGAAAAATTTCAGAAACTTTGCAGTATCTGTTGCCAAAAAAAATATGGCTTTCTTGTGATTGTCAAGGACAACCCACTGAAAGCAGGTCGGTATCGGAGGGGATTCAATGAATACGTCGTCTGGTAATTCATAGCTTTCAGTTAGACTCCACCTTTCGAAGTAAAATGACGTCTGATTTGATGAATGAGTCCGCAGCGCTCGATGCTGACATGAAAAAGGTGAGCAGAAATAATTCTGCAAAAGTTGGTGTTGAAAAAATTAAAAAAGCGATTGCGCGATCGAGCAAGACGATTCGTGCAAAATATATGGCACTGAAAGTTGGTCAATCGGAAGTTGAGGATGCTCTAGAAAAAAACCTGGCACCAATCGTAGCACCGCTGAAGATGTTAGCTGAGCGTGGTAACATTGATGATTCGTCGGAACGAAAGTCAATGATACAGGTGAAGCGAAAACTTGAGCTAGACGATGAGGATGATGATGTGGAGCAGAATCGAAATATTCGTCTTGAACCATCGAGCACCCCGCTTACAAAAGATGTTCGAAAGAAACGACTGCAAAGTGCGCCTGCTTCAATGGAAATCGACTCGCCATCGACTAATGATAGCGTTTTCCTGAACTCGGAAACCATAGCCCAGTCTCATTCCGATGAAGCCACTATGCGTGAAATGTTGGAATCCCCTACCGGTCGGGCTAATGCTAAACAATACATTGACCAGAATTTTGGTGAATTGACTAAAATATATTTCAAAGGATTGATTTTTGATTCAGCCAATATATTTGATACAACGTATGGCATTCGGTTTGTCGATGGATCATGGATGATTGGTGATTCTCCCGTCAAAATCGATAGGAATGATAATATTATAGTTAAAAATGTAACGTACAAATGTACGCGAGGATTATTGGAACTGATTTTCAAAAGAATTCCCGATCCAGAAATATTTACTGAAACTGATCTGGCAAAATACAAAAGTATATTACTTGCAACTAATGCCCACAAGCGTGGGTACACTGCAAGTGGTCAATTAAATGGAAATAAAAGTTACAAATGGAGGTCCATAATTGCAAATTTGTTCCATACCGCGGCACGCAGCCACTCTTCTGGAAGAGGTCTGATTCCAGGTAAAATGGTTGTCACAAATAATCCCACAGATTACGTGTACTGGGACAACCCGAATGAACTTGTGGAAAGATTGCAGCTTTTGATTGCCTCCAAGACTGCTGGTCACACGGGTCATGACAATGAAATAATGTCCATCATAGAGGAAATTCGTGAGGCAGGCTTCATTGAATAAATAGGCAAACTTATTTGATTGTTCATCAGTGTAGAAATGTCAGTTGATAAATTCGGAAGACATCTCGATTCTAGACGTCTCCCTATATTGCACACATCCAGCAATAACGGTGGTGGTAATATTTTCAAAATAACTGGTGACGTCAACTTTCACGGTAAAAGGTTAATGAATGCAGCCCTCCCAATCGAGTCAACCGATGTTGTGACGAAGGCGTACATCGATGGGAATTTCTTAACCTCTGAAAATGGTGGACATTTCAATTTAAAAAACAGGCGATTGGAACAAGTTCATGCACCGCTGGCTGAAAACGATGCCGTGAATAAACAATACGTTGATGCTATGAAAACTGATACGCTCCAGCTTTCGCACTACGACGAACTAACATCTAAACAGTTTGATGCGCAAAATCATCGGTTAATCCGTATTGGTACTCCGCTAGCTGACGATGATGCTGTTACCAAGAGATATATTGATGCACTTTACACAAATGTGTTACAACCTGAAGCCGATGGAAGTTGGAATTTCAAGAAAAAATGTTTGAGAAACGTTGAAAATCCGGTAAATCAGCTCGATGCAGCAAATAAAGTATACGTCGATCAGAAAAACGTGACGGTGGATGGGCATTATACCTTTACTGGCAAAAGACTAACTATTGTTGATGAGCCCATCCACAGTTCTGATGCGGCAACGAAATCATACGTTGATCGGGTGAGCGCTCAAACAAGGCATTATATTGATACAAAACCTACTGTGAAACGAGTGGGTCTTATGGATGACTTTGATTTTGAGAACAGGGCGCTACATAACGTGCGGAAGCCTACTCAACCGTCCGACGGGGTAAACAAAGAGTACGTCGACTCTCTACATAATGAAGTGAAAAATGAACTTCGAATACTTGTCGATCGTGTGAGGAGTCACCATTGAAATGAGTAAAGAAAAGCTGCGTTTGGTAAAAGAATTGCATGCACCAGCGCGTCGTAATTACCAACGCAGAAGGGTGATTACTCGCGGTTATGATGATTTGTGGCAGGCAGATCTCGTTGATATGCAGCCATATGCGAGAATTAATAATGGATTTAAATATATATTAACAATAATTGATGTTCTGTCTAAATATGCATGGGCTGTTCCGCTCAGGAGTAAAAGCGCTAAAGATGTGTGTGAAGCATTTACCGCAATCATATCTGGACCTCGCAAACCTGAAAATCTTCAGACCGACAACGGCAAAGAATTTTACAATGCATCGTTCAAGACTCTTCTATCGAAATACGGAATCAATCATTATTCAACCTACAGCGTTATGAAGGCATCTGTCGTTGAACGTTGGAATAGAACTCTCAAAAATTCAATGTGGATGACCTTCACTGCTCAGGGGTCATATAAATGGATTGATATTCTTCAACGATTGGTTACCGACTATAACAATCGCGTACACAGAACTATTGGGAATGTCACCGCAAAAAGTTACACCATTGATTGCAAAAAAACTTCTGACAACTGTGTACAGCAACATTAAAGTAGCGGGTCCAAGAAAATTTAAAATCGGTGACTCTGTACGGATCAGCAAATACAAGACTGTATTTTCTCGCGGATTTACACCCAATTGGTCTACCGAAGTATTTAAAATCATTAAAGTGCAAGTCACAAATCCTGCAACATACTTACTGGAAGATTCTCGCGGGCAACCAATCTTGGGGGGCTTTTATGAACATGAATTAAAAATAGCTAAATATCCAGACGTACATCTAGTGGAAAGAATATTACGTAGAAAAGGAAATAAAGTATATGTTAGGTGGTTGGGATTTGATTCGTCGCACAATTCTTGGATAAATAAGAAAAATGTTTTATAATTTTTTTATTGTAATCGAGTGTATTGATACATGAATAAATACAAAATATGTAAAAAATGAATGAAACTACCTAACCCCTCCGTTTTCCCGGATATTTCATGACTGATGTGCTATTGGAATATTGTAATGACCCCATGGCAATGTATCCGTAGAATTAGGAATGACATAGCGTTTTGTATCGTTTGAGCTCAGAGCTACCTTCTTCTCGCATATTGAATACACTGTATGCAACTTCGAACGTATGGTCTGCTGCTGTTTATCTAATTCACAGTTTGTGTTTAAGCATTCAAGATAATCTGCAAATGTTATTCCTCTTTGCACGACGCAATTTTTCACACCCTTTGCTTTTTTGACTTCAGCTTTTTTATTAATTTTGATAGAATACATTTTAGATCTTAAACCTACAAACTCAGTCATCACATCGCCATTATTTTCATCTTTCATTAATCCTGGAATTTTTTTATTCTTGAGGGGGATCTTATACAAATTATTTGGATCATAGTCACTTGTATCAAATTTTTCAATATCACGTTTCATTATTTCATAAATGTCATCACAATTTATTTCATATACCAAACTATCAGTGTCTGTATAGAGTAGTTTGCATTCAGCTTGGAATTGAGGTTTCATATATTCATAATGGAAGGCGTATATGCATGTTTTAGATAAATCTAATATACACATTCCAACGTAAATTGGTTTGAAGAACTTCACCTTCAACTTTCGCAATTCTATAGCAACAGAATTTTCTGAAAATATCGTTCTTCGATGGAAGTTCGGTTTTGCAATCAAAGATTTTGTGCCGTATCGCCCATGCCATTTACTGATTAATTTTATATCGACATGATTACGCACATTTTCCATTATTTTACTGAACACGGCATTATTCATCAATTTGAACAAGTTCTTTTCGAAATTATTCTTTGCTCGTGTGCGCATACTAGTATTCAAATCAATATATGAACCCAACCATGCTGACTGTTCAAATTGTAAAATTCGATATATTTTACATAATTTCAACCCATGACCAAGGCACTGCTTGAGATTTCTATAATGGATAATGTACCGGTGTTTAGTGTACAAAGTTGCTAGCAGTTTCACATCCTTCGTATTTGGAGCCTTAGTATGGGTAGGGCAAAAGGGTAAATCTTTATGATGATCGTGCAGTTCCTCAGGATATTCTAGATCAACTTCCAGAATATATCCTATGGGAGCGTCATCGGAAATGAGTGTTACGTCAAAGTTCGATACATCCGCAAGCCATTCAAATTTTCTAGTAGGTAAGAATTGAGACATCGCCCAACCGTATAAATTATTCACATCAAAGTACATTAAATATTTCTTAGGAGCATTCACATCGTAACTGTCTATGTAGCTATTATTAGCTCGACTATACCTGTTGGAACACTGACTCAAACCGCCTCGAATACCTCGTTCTACATATAATAACATATCTACATCAGTTAACAACTCCAAGCGAATTCTCGTATATTTGAGCATTGCATCCCACGTCAGCCCCGGGAGTGTATAATAATATGCTGGATCCAAATCATACGTCCTCATGCAACTTTCTCTGAAATTTTCATATACATCTGCCAACAGTAAAACATCCGTCTTCAAATATAAATCACTATATTCACCCAGTGTTTGTATGTTAAAGGATTTCCAAACATTTGTAGCATGTGAATAATCCTCCTCTGGAATACCCTTATCAGTCAATTTATTGTAGAATTCTTCTATTGGAGGGAGCACAGTATCATTCAACTTATCCAATGAGCTCAAGTAATCATAAGGGAATACTCCTTTTCGCGTCAGGAGTTGGAACTTTGCGGAATTGATGTCACTGAATGTATTCCTCATTATTTTCAACTCATTGACCCCTAAATATGAACTGAGTTTATCCAAACTGGAATTCATGAATTTAAATGAATCAATAAACCTCAGCTTAAAAGTACTACTCCCATGGACTGTCTTCGTAAATGAGATATACGTTTCTTTATTCAAAGCTAACACCGATACTTGCCCTTCAAATGCCGTCATTAATTCGGTTATCACAAAATGTGCATCGTAACCGGTCATATTGTGAAATACGATCGGAATCACTCTATCGTCTTGGTAATTCAAATTACAACCTACATGCGCTGCACCTCTATAACGACCAGTAAAATGACAATGATCGTGAACGCGTGGATGTGTATCGGTAAATACACACCCGCATATGTGACAGCTTAGTGCATTCTTATAATCTGCTTTTTCATACTGAGTTAAGTTATTCATTTTCATGGGATTGCCATACGTTGTTTGCAAGTTGTCCGCTAATATTTTTAGTTCCAGAACAAACCATCGTGCTGGTGGGGTCCTCTATATGACGCATATCGCGATCGGGACTGATCGTATGAACAATGTAGATAATACCCAACACTGTACGCTTCATGCTTTTGGTATGCATAAGATTTTTTATTCAGCAATTCATCAGTTCCCAATTCGGTTAATAAACATTCAAAGTCGGCGTACACTATAAATGGAACGAACTCTTTCCGGTTGAAATTTTTGAACTGAAGCCATTTAGTTTCTTCAGTGGGAAGCTCTACGGCACAATCATTTACTTTCTTGCAGTCAGTAGTGTGGTTACTCAAACGTATTTCACTATGAAACACATGTAAACACCTGTCGCAGATGAATTTTCTCCTCTTTGAGTCTGATAGCTGGTTTGAAATCAATTTCGAAAGATTTTTAATCCAACAAAAGTGATTTTCGCCATCACTGTTTTGCACCATTAACAAATTAATGTGTTTCATCTTTTTATCATTAGTTAGATACAATGGCTCGATTTCAATACCCTTCTTTTTACGTTTCTTGCCGAGGATGAAAACATTGATAGACAGAGTATTCATTTTCTCAAACTTTGGTATTTGTTTGAGTGTCATGGGAAACGAAATGCTTGTCAAATTCAATATGGTTGAGAAGTGGGGATAAGAACTTGGTCGATCGGAATGCTGTGTTGCAGGATATAAAGCTGAAACAACCGCCCAAGCAAAACATGCACCGTCTCGCACACGTATATTAATTACAGCTTTTCTGGCTTTGATGTTGTCGGGTAATTCTATAAAACTGGCCCCGTTTAGTGGTTGACATCGATTCACATTGACCTCCAAATTGATGAGTCTAGTCAAAACCCATCCGCTATCCCTCTCCTGGAATTCTTCCATCTGAGTTATTATGGGTGTGACAACGTAGTGTGCATACCAATCCTGCAAATTTGTTGTTAAAAGTAGTTGCTCGTTTGCAGTATTGAAACATTTTATATCACTTTTGTCCTTTAACATAAATTCACCATTCAGAGCTGTATTCACTTTAACGCACTTGTGTTTCGTTAGCGCATTTTTGATGCGAATGATGACCAGATATTTAGCATCTTCCAAGAATTGTTTCGGGTCAATATGCTGTATGTTGATCACTAATCCAGTCCGAATTCTTCCTTTGAATGCTGATTCAAAGTCCTGCCAGCATACACGACTGCTTCGCTGTGTGACATTTCCAATTCCTTGACCGGTCTTAATCTGTTGCTGGATCAAAACTCTGAGACTCTTCAATCTACCGATTCTTGACTCCAAACTGTGTTTAGTTCCACATGACACATTCAATTTTTTCAACGCTTTACTCAATAAGCGTATGGTAACATCGCAATTTCTGATCCATCTTGCGATCTTTTCAACACTTCTTGAATATTTTATTAATCGGAACATATCAATCAATTTTTTTTCCATCAAAATTGATAAATCCAATGCTGAGGGCATTTTTTTAACAATGAGTATTACAGTACCCCGTCTCCAGGACACGGCAAATCGCTCACTACTCAGAATTTCTGCCGAATGTCGCTGTACCTTTGAGAATTGTCGTATTTATGTCACCCCCAGAGCACTGAAAGTGGTTATAAAGATCTGAGGAATCAAAGTGGTTATAAAAATCTGTCGATTAATCTAGCGAAACCGGGGTGCCAATATAAAAAAATCCGTAAACGCATCTCCGCAACAGTGTTGCGGAAAGTAACGAGTCGCCAATTATGATAATCTGTTGCAAAATCAGACTATCCGGTGAAGAGGGGGTAATTGTAAAAATCTTTAGTGGCGTTTATCGATAAATGGGTACGGCATGATAGAAAAGTGGCAGATCGATGAATGTATAATTATAGCACTTATAATTACAAAAAAATCTGTAACGAGATAGTCGTTGGTACTCATCGATAAATGTATAATATATAACATAAAAATTTGTAACGAGATAGTCGTAAGATTCATCTCCGCAACAGTGTGACGAATAAAATCTATTGGTATTGATCGATAAATGTATAATTGTAGCACTTACCGACCTTCACCGACCTTCATCGATAAATGTATAATATATAACATAAAAATCTGTAACGACATAGTCGTAAGATTCATCTCCGCAACAGTGTGACGAATAAAAATGTATAATTATAGCAATCTATTGGTATACATCGATAAACGTATAATTATAGCACTTACCGACCCTATGCTGCGGTAAAGGCGCGGGTTAGAATTCTCGAGAAAAAAGGAGAAAGTAAAGGCGCTGTCGCAGAAAGATGAATATGCAAAGTGGTCTAGCATCCGCGTGGTCTAGCAGCCGCGCTACTTCACTACTGCTAGAGGCATTAAAAAGTGGTGCATGGTGATTGACTTTAGGAAATTGAACGAAAAAACTGTTGGTGACGCCTACCCACTACCAAATATAACAGACATACTAGATCAGTTAGGTTCCGCGAAGTATTTTTCAACTTTCGACTTGGCATCAGGGTTCCATCAGATCCCAATGCACCCTGACCATAGCTCAAAAACCGCTTTTTCGACCCCTCATGGTCATTTTGAATTCAATCAGATGCCATTCGGTCTCAAAAATGCACCATCGATATTCCAACGATTAATGGACCAAGCACTCTCAGGGTTACAAGGTAGCGAAGCTTTCGTGTACTTAGACGACATAGTTATCTATGCGGAATCATTAGAAGACCACTCGATAAAATTCAGGAAATTGATGGACAGACTTAGGAAAGCAGGATTAACCCTGCAACCAGATAAATGCGAGTTTCTACGCAAAGAGGTCGCATACCTCGGACACATAATAACCCAGAACGGAGTGAAACCAAACCCACATAAGATAGCCGCCGTAAGGAACTACCCAATTCCCAAGAATCCGAAACAAATTAAACAATTTCTAGGCCTTATCGGTTATTATCGAAGATTCATTCCTAATATGTCGAAAATCGCTAAACCAATCAATAATCTACTGAAAAAGAATACCCCATTCGTCTGGACGTCAGAACACCAACGAGCTTTTGAAAATTTACGAGACTGCCTTTGTAACGAACCGATCCTTCGCTATCCAGATTTCCAAAAACCATTTATAGTCACAACTGACGCTTCAAATCAAGCATTAGGAGCCATACTCAGTCAAGGAGAGATCGGAAAAGATCTACCTATCGCCTACGCATCCAGGGCATTAAATAAAGCAGAAACTAATTACTCAACTATAGATAAAGAGTTACTAGCTATAGTTTTCGCAGTCAAACATTTTAGACCATATCTATACGGACGAGCTTTTACACTGGTAACAGATCATGAGCCATTGGTTTGGTTGAACAGCGTCAAAGACCCGACATCACGACTATTACGCTGGAGACTAACACTCGATGAATACACTTATGACGTAGTCTATAAAAAAGGTAAAACAAACCTTAACGCGGATGCATTATCAAGAAATCCTCCTTCCAATACTATTCAAGCCTTACCTATGGAAGGAAAACGTCCCCGTTCAGAGACAGACCCTACAGAACCAGAGAATAGTAAAAAACCAAAACCAGCTCACCAATTTCCACGACATCCCAGACAAAGTACAGACGACACCACCAATCCTGCACCGTTTAAACGACCCAAAACACAAATAGAAGTAGAGACAAACAATCCACCAAAAGGAAACTCACATTATTCAGACAGCTCAGATGTTGAAATAATTTCCGAAAAACCCAAAAACGTCAGCTTTGGCGAAACAATTAACCCTTTACCTCACCCAACAAAAAGAATCAAACGATATCGAAGTACTGAATCTTCCGGAAACACAAGACCACGAAAGAGACGAACAAAACCACTTGACCCAACAGACTCGACAAACGATGATTCAGATACAGAAGCAATTCAGACTAAAGTAAGACCATCCAAACGCCGTCGCGATACAGAAACATCCAGCAATCCAGCGCCACGGAAAAAGTTACCTACTTATAAAAAATACGATAGCTCAGATAAAAATTCCGCTACCGATTCTATGTTAGACACCTCACGGGGCATACAAGCAGGCACATCAACCGAGAAACAACCGGGAACTACACCCCCATACAGTCATTATACTACACGTCTCGTTCTCAATGATTACATGTAGTACTGTTGGTTATCGGAGACTTCACAACGTTTAGAGTATTCAAATTTTTGGCGCCGGGCCGTGGGGCCTCATGGGTTCTTCCGGGCGCCATCTTCATATTGTTTCGTTGTGCAGGAGACTTCGGACGCAAAGAAAAGGTCGTATATATTATTTTCACTTTTTCACAGTTTAGAACAACATTCCAATGGGAAAATCAAAAAAGAGATCCCACTCGAAGTCACGGTCAAAAGAACGTGATCGAGAAGAGGGAGAAACAGAGTCAAAATTGCAAAAGATGCAAAGTCAAATAGATAACCTAACAAAGGCTATCTCACAGTTCATCCAGACTCAAAAACCCGAAAGCATACCGTGCGAGAAAAATCCACCTCACGATCTGCATATAGAAAACGAAAGTGTCATAGGTAAGTCAAAAATATAGGTTATGTATACCAAGTTCCATACGAATAAGGATACACGAGATTACCTTAAAAATATGTCATCGCCAAAATTCCACACGAATTTACTGACGACAAAAAATAGAACCTCTTTCCACACGAATGAAGTTCAAATGCCAAGACATTTAATGCCCACACGGCGAATAAAATCTGATATTCTCATACTCTCTCTGCAGAGATACGAGAGGACCTTTCCAACAAGGAAAATCAGCCTCCCTCGGCTAATGACGCCAAAAAATCACAAGAAAATGCGGTCGAGGGCAATAAGTCACCGAACCCAGTTCAAGATCAACCCAAAGAACTTACAGTAGATCAGGGAGTTGACAAAGAATTCCTGGAGATCTTGGGGGAAGATCCAGGTATGACAACCGACGTATTGATCAAATCCAACCCAGAAATAAATATTCGTTGGACTAAATGGATGAGAGAAGACATAAAGGAGGATGTCAAAAAAGCTCTACTAAAAGAATACTCTAGGGCAGGAGATCTCAAGGCAGAAGCTCCAAAAATAAACCCCGAAGTCGCACCAGCAATGACAGCTATTACCACAAAGCGCGATCAGCACTTTGTAGATACACAAAATTGTATCGGCACAGCAGTCATCTCGCTCTCCGCAGCTATCTCGATGATCCTCGACGGGTCAGAAGAGGGTATCGATCAATTGGCACTCATGAAATATCTGTGTGATACAGGAAAGATGATAACATCTGCATTTCATCAGCATTCAGTTGCGAGGAGGTCATTTATCACGCCTTTGATGAACAAAACTATCAAACCAGTTTTGGATGCGACTATACCAGACGAATGGTTGTATGGCTCGAAACTCACTGAACAAGTGAAGGAGGCAAAAATTATCGAAAAAGCATGCGCTGACATTAAGGCCCCAGAAAAAGTAATGCCTAAGACAACACCATTCAAAACCCAACATCAGGGAAACTGGAAGGGCCCACCTGCATACTCCAGACAGGTGGGCGCACTCAAAAAGAAACCCTTCCTGAAGTTCAGACCAAAGACACAGTATCCAAACCAGTATCCAAACAAGTATCCCAACCAGTACTCAGGGAAAACACAAAAGACAACGAACCAGTCGTTCGACAAAAAATAGAAGAGGTAAGTTACAAGGCAGGCAGATTAAAATATTTCACAAGCAAGTGGAAAGAAATTACAACGAATGAGGTTATATTAAATTGCATAGCAGGTTACAAGATACCTTTTTACCATATTCCTGACCAAAAACAGATTCCCAAAGAACCTCAATGGTCACAAGATGAATCTCTCAAAATAGAAACTGAAATCAATAAAATGCTGTATCAGAAAGGAGCAATAGAGGAATGCGAAAAATGTGATGGCCAGTTTATCTCATTATACTTTTTAGTACCAAAACCGGACGGTACTTATAGATTTATACTCAATTTGAAACCTCTAAATAAGTTTTTAGAACCCATGCACTTTAAAATGGAAGACATAAGGTCTGCAAAGAATCTGATAACACCAGGAGCCTATATGAGCTGTATTGATATCAAGGACGCATATTTTCTTATTCCGGTAGAAAAAAATAGCAGAAAGTATCTAAGATTCTATTTCAAAGGAAAACTTTTTCAATTCAAATGCCTCCCATTTGGACTATCTACAAGTCCATATGTGTTTACAAAAATCATGAAACCGGTAGTTAATGCACTAAGACAAAAAGGCCTCTTATCGGTAATCTATCTAGACGATATATTATGTATAGGTAACACGCATAGCTCTTGTCAAAGTAATGTAAACCAGACAATACAATTGCTGGAACATCTGGGCTTTATCATTAATTACAATAAAAGCTCACTTACACCCAGTCAGAAATGCCAGTATTCAGGATTTATCTTAAACTCTCTGGAATATTCATTAGAAGTAACTGAGAAGAAAAAAACCCAAGTCATGAACCTGATTAATAAATTTCATATTGGGAAAACATATAAGATTCGCGAATTTGCCCAACTTTTAGGAGTCCTAACAGCTTGTTGCCCAGCAGTTGCATACAGCAAAATATACTGCAAAAGACTCGAACGAGAAAAGTTTCTAGCGCTGTCACTTGACGGCGACTATGAAGGAAAAATGATTATTAACGAAAGACTAAAAGAGGACTTTCAATGGTGGAAACACAACATACTACTGGGAATAAATCCCATCAGATCATTACAATTCTCAATAGAAATAAGTTCTGACGCATCTCTCACTGGGTGGGGCGCACACTCAAACGGAGTCAGTACCTACGGATTCTGGAACGATATGGACAAACAATGTCACATAAATTATTTAGAACTGCTAGCAGCCTTCTTTGCCTTGAAATCATTCGCGTCACAGTCTTATAACTGTGAGATCCTTATGAGAATAGACAATACTACCGCGATAGCGTATATTAATAAAGCAGGGGGAATTCAATTCCCAAAATTGAGCGAACTAGCTAGGAAAATTTGGCAGTGGTGCGAAAAGAAAAAATTATGGATACTCGCATCATATATCCCATCAAAACAGAATGTGGAGGCGGACGCAGCATCCAGAATCACTAACGCGGATACCGAATGGGAATTGTCTGATATAATATACAAGCAAATTGACAAAAAATTTGGACCATTCACTATTGACCTATTTGCAACTAGACTAAACAAAAAACATCAACGTTTCTGTTCTCGATACCCAGATCCCGAAGCATTTGTAATTGACGCTTTTACCATATCTTGGAAGAATGAAAAATTTTACGCTTTTCCTCCTTTCTCACAAATACTACCTACTATTCGAAAAATAATCAACGATAAAGCCTGCGGTACATTAATTGTTCCATACTGGCCATCACAACCGTGGTACCCTCTATTCTCGTCACTGCTCATCCAACCACCTTGGATATTCAAACCATATCCAAACTTACTACTCTCTCCTTTCAGAGAGAGGACCCATCCCTAGCAAAGAGTCTCTCAATAGTGGCAGGGAAATTATACGGGGGGCGTTTGTGAATAAAGGTATCCCACAAGACTCAGTGGATATTATGGTGGATTCCATAGCACAGTCGACACTTAAGCAATACGAAGGATGCCTTAAACAATGGGTTAATTTTAGTCAGGATAATGGATATGACAAATACAATACCAACAGCTCAACAGTCATCGAATTCTTAACCAAAAAATTCCACGACGGAGCAAGCTACGGCACGCTAAACACAGCCAGGTCAGCAATATCACTCATCTCTTCAAACGACATATCAAAGGATCATTTGATATCTAGATTCCTACGCGGAGTCTACAGAAACAAACCCAGTACACCAAAATACTCTAGTACTTGGGATGTTGACCCGATACTAAAATTTCTTCAAAATTTACATCCGCTCCAAAAGTTAAAACCCAAGGAAGCGTCAAAAAAAACAGCAACATTACTCGCGCTAGCAACAGCTCATAGGTTGCAGACTTTAGCACTAATAAATATCGACAATATCTCAAAATCAACTGCAGGGATAGAAATCAAGATTCCCGAATTGATAAAAACTTCTAAGCCTGGCAGCTATCAGCCAAGCTTAATTTTACCCTTTTATGAAGAGAAGCCTGATATATGCGTGGCCACAGTTATCTTAGATTACATAACTTATACCAAAGAGCTAAGAGGTGAACACAAAAATTTGTTTATTTCAACGGTCAAACCACATGGTCCAGTAGGCGCACAGACCATTGGTCACTGGATAAAGTCATTATTAACCAAAGCAGGTCTAGATACGACCAAATTCAGTGCTTATAGCACAAGACACGCTGCAGTCTCAGCAGCTTTCAGGAGAGGAGTAGATGTGAGTACAATCAGACGCACAGCAGGCTGGTCCTCTCACTCAAAAACATTCGCGAGGTTCTATAATAGACCGATAGAGACCCCAAATGACCTCTTCGCGAGATCGTTATTAGAAAATACTAATAAGTAAATACAATATATCCTTTATAAGAGATCATCCTGTTCAATAAAAAAAAAAAAAAAAAAAAAAAAAAAAAAAAATGGAGTTATCACAATCTCTAAACATCTACATGTAATCATTGAGAACGAGACGTGTAGTATAATTAGACGATCAAACGAGCCTACCGAAGGTAGGCGAAGTTCGATCGGGATTATACGAAACGTCTCGTTCGAAGATGATTACCTCCCATCCCTAGAAAAATTACCCAAACCCGTAATCATCTTGAAAAAATGAGATAACTCCAAATAATACTCTAAACAATATGAAGATGGCGCCCGGAAGAACCCATGAGGCCCCACGGCCCGGCGCCAAAAATTTGAATACTCTAAACGTTGTGAAGTCTCCGATAACCAACAGTACTACATGTAATCATCTTCGAACGAGACGTTTCGTATAATCCCGATCGAACTTCGCCTACCTTCGGTAGGCTCGTTTGATCGTCTAAATTTCTTGTAGATTTAGATTTTCTACCACTAACGCACAACAGGAATATTCAAGAAATTGAAGCAAACTTATCAGAACAGAAGGGTAATCTCGCACACTGTATCTCAGCCGATTGCAAAGCTTCAGAGGGTATAGCAGACCAAATGGTAAAACGCGGACTCATACAACGTAAGCGTTTACGGTCAATGGACCCCGTAGTGACAGATATAATTACAGTTAAATACCCTCGACGTATAATCTACAACCTAGTCACAAAACAATATCACACCAATAAACCAACAAATGAGACAATGTATAAGACAATAAGTAAATTGAAATCGGCGTTAATACAGGACGGAGTACAATCCCTATCGATACCAAAATTAGGATGTGATATAGATAAACTCGATTGGGACATGGTCAAACGTATGATCCACTACGTATTCAAAGACACGAGTATTAAAATCACTATCTGCAACTACAGCTATCCACCTACACATGAACTGACCATCCGAAGTGACACCTACTCACATACCCAATCCGGAAACGCACAAACATCCGACGTCCCTTCTGCCGTCCTAACAACAGATATCGATTCTGACATAGCAAACGATCCTCAAAATTCTAGTGATACCGAAACAGGTAATCATTCAGAAAACGTTAAAAACTCGTCGCACAACGAGAACACTGATTCCGATCAAACCTCCGATACCAATTCATTCAACCCCGACACACCGACTAACACCACAGAAAACGAAAACACACCTAGCTTCGAGGAATTCATAACCAACTTAGACACTATAACACCCGCGACTAATGTAACAGAATCTAAAGACGGACTATTTACGAGGAACGATAACATTGTTCATTGCGTTCACGCCGACTGCCCTTGGCAAGACGAGCTAACAAACCAGTTAATCAACAAAAACATGCTAAAGAAAGAAACCTTTACGATTCAACAACCCAAAAAAGGCGGAATAACAGCCACAAAATATAAACAAAAATACGTAATCTCTCTCGTAGCTAGAGAAAAACTCACAGATAGAATCAGATTGGAAGATCTTTACCGTTTGATAACTAGGTTAAAACAAATTTTGTTTACGTATAAAATCAATTCATTCTCACTCACTAAAGCAAACCCAGGATTAGACACTCTCGAGTGGCGTATTGTGAAGAAACTATTTCACGCGATCTTTAGAAATACTAGCATCAAGATCAAATTGTGTACTAATGAAATCATTACACCAGAAGAGTCATTACGCGAAGATATAATACGGGAATATCATGAATCATTAATAGGTGGTCACCAAGGAGTTACAAAGATATACAACCGAATTAGAGGAAAATACTACTGGCCAAACTTGAAAATCCATATCCAAAACTTCATTAAGACTTGCGATAGCTGTCAAAGGAAAAAATTAGTCAGAATCAAGACCAAACTACCGATGATAATCACGGATACACCAGCGGACGCTTTCGATAAAGTAGCACTTGACATTGTAGGCCCACTTCCTATCACGAAATCCAACAACCAATATCTATTAACGATCCAATGCAACTTAACTAAATTCGTAGACGCAATACCACTTCCTAACGCTACTGCCCAAACAATAGGGATAGCTTTTACCAAAGAATACATTACGCGTTACGGAGCGCCACGAACAATACTGACGGACCAAGGACAGAACTTTATGAGTACTACAATCAAGCAAATTAGCAAACTCTTCAAAATTAAACAAATCCGAACAACTGCTTACCGCCCGCAATCAAATGGATCGCTGGAACGCAGTCACCTCGTACTCATCGAACACATTAAACACTACACAAACATTGGCAAAGACTGGGACGAATACATTCGCTTTGCAATCTTCTCCTACAACACCGCTAAACACGAAGGCACAAACTTCACCCCACATAATCTAATTTTTGGAAAAGAAGCACGCCTACCGACAGACACAATACCAACCAATGCGACAACAAATACGTACAACAGCTTCATTCTAGACCTAATAACGAACATGCACGACATACGAAAACAAGCAGCAGCAAACCTAAAAGAAGCTAAACTAAAGTCAAAAGCTTACTACGACAGGCAAATCAATCCGCAAACCTTTGAAGCCGGACAAAAAGTCTTCCTATTAAACGAAACACGCTCAAAATTCGACGACCACTACAAAGGTCCCTACGCTATTAAACAAATAATCGACAACGTCAACGCAGAAATTTACATTACCCCGAACAGAACAAAAATAGTTCACTTAAATAAACTAAAACTAGCACATATAAGGGACAGAACATTTTCTAGATAATATAGAAACTTAGCAAAATCAACATATAGAATAGGAAATTGAGGGACAGTTAGTACTGAGAACATATATTGATTGCAGATACGGTACGGTAGACGCAGTTAACTTCGAAACACCATACACGACGACGAGATTCGACAAGAATCCGGGCATCTATTATGACCAATTACCCGACTTACGCACATCCACCAACGTATGGAGACTAATCAACTATATAAATATCGAATATCTATTAAGTAAGTTTGAGACAATAACGAAATATGCAAACCTCTTGTCTAATAGTTGTCAGAAGCTCGGAAGTGACTATTCAGTCAAAGACATCATAAACGTATCAAAAAATAGACTACTGATAATACAAGAATCACAAGTCCAAGTTGAAGATTTAATAGGATATAACGATGTTAACATGGCACACGAGGAGCTTTCGCGCCTTGCACATCCCCGTAAAAAGAGAGCTTGGTTCGGATTCGTTGGAAAAATTCATAAAACATTGTACGGAACATTAACTGAAGCCGACGGCGAATATTATAACGAACAGATAGACAGACTATTTAACGACACTAATCACCTGGCTAACCTACTGGCAAACCAAACGAGTATTATCAAATCAATGCTAGGAGCCCATCGAAAAGAGCTAGACAACATGAATATACATTTGCATGAACTCGATACGCAAACAATTTCATTGCGCAATGATACTATTCGTTTAGAAGAAGAATTGAACATGAACACAATAGTGATTGCCTTATTACGTCATACTGTCGAATTAGGTCAAATTATCAGTGAACACAAACTCGACCTAAACTCTTTAATAGACGCAATACTTTTCGCACATCAGGGAATTATACACCCTAAGATCCTTACGATTAAACAAATTATATACAGCCTGCGTCATATTCAATCCTTAGAACCCCTCCTAAGATTCCCCGTTCCGCTGAGAGATGTCTATGCAGAAGAATTAATCAGAGTATCAAAACTAGAAATCTTATATACGACCCCAAATTTAATATACATACTACCAATCCCCCTATTAGATGACGATACGTTTAATCTATACCACTTAATCCCAATTCCAGTTAGACAAAATTACGATGGAACCACAAATACATTCGCTTGTATAATTCCTAGTAACGATTACATAGCGATATCTGCAGACAGAAACTCTTACTTCCATTTAAGGTAAACGCACCAATAGTGAAACACTAACCAATAGTGAAACAGCGGAGTCATTTCTCTTTCTGAAAATTCTATACATAACTTTTTTTTTTGAAATTCATTGCTTTAGTTAAGAAATATATTTACAAAGTGAACGCAAATTTTTTTTTTCGGCGAGAATGTTTGGAAGAATTTTAAAATGTCATATTTCTGGCGCCACTTATGACGAGCGGGCTCTTTGGGCTTCGTCTACGCGTCGCCAGGGGTGCTGACGCTCTGCATCGGAAAGAGAGCTAGCACGTGTTTTCTTTCAATTAAGTGCTGAAAAACTCCAATAACGGTAGCAGTGACACTTTATTTATCGTTGAAGAGCAGGTAAATAAAATAAATTACAGTTTTTCCTATAAAAAACGCCGCGTTTCACTAAAGGTTGCCTCGGAAGAGCGATGCAACTAGAAGTGAAACAGCTTTTTGTGGTTACTATATAAACGAATTGTGACATGATTAATACATCAATTTGCTGTACCCAGACAATCTTAAACTGTGAATTTATTTACCAGATTGATTTTTTCAATAGTTTTACATCAATATTAGGTATAAAATTCAAAGAATTTCGAGTTTCAAGGGCAGCAAATGGACGAATCATTATTAGGTTATATGCTATTTATAGAAGGCTTTGCTTTTGAAAAATTATCTAGATATTCTCCTAATTTTTGTTGTTGTAGGTATTGCAGATGCCAAAAGTTGAGAAGCAGTACAGTCCTGCAGAATTGCAGGCAGCACTGGATGCAGTAAACAATGGTTTGAGCCTACGCAAGGCTGCACAACAGTTCAGAGTTTTCGCCGCAACTCTCTTAAGAAGAAAGCAAGGAAAATATCCTCTGATAACAAGGAAAGGACCCAAGACAGTTTTTTCAACTGAAGAGGAACATAAACTTGTTAAGTGGGTCATACACATGGGTAGCGTAGGGTACCCTGTTTCAAAAAGTGACATTTTAGACAGTGTCAAGCTCATATGCACTAAATTGAAGAAAAAAAATCCATTCACTGGTGGGCGACCATCGGTGAAATGGTACAAGGGGTTCATGGATCGCCATAAGAATGAATTGAGTGTCAGGATGAGTCAAAACTTGACATTGCGAAGAGCAATAGTAACTGAAGAAGCCATCAGGAACTGGTTTAAGGAAGTTTATGGACATCTTCGAACTGAGAACCTGCTGGAAATTGATCCATCCAGGATATTCAACTTAGATGAGTCAGCCTTCCATTTGTCACCAAAAACTGATAAAGTCATTGCACGAAAAGGACAAAAAGCTGTGTACAACATTTGTTTTGATGACAAAGCATGCCTGACAACTTTGATTACAGTCAACGCTAAGGGCCAACTTCCACCTGGACTCATAATGTTCAAAGGAGTTAAATTTCCACACAACGTTGTTGCAAATCTTCCATCCACCTTCAGTGCTGGTAGAAGTGAGAATGGTTGGATGACGGGGGAGACTTTCTATGAATATATCACAAATACTTTTTACAATTGGTGTCTGAAAGAAAAAATAGTGTTTCCTGTGATAGTATATTTGGATGGGCATAGCAGCCACTTAACGCTACCCTTGTGTAAATTCTGTTCAGAACACCAAATTGTATTGATAACTCTCTACCCTAACGCTACTCATCTAATGCAACCGTTAGATGTGGCATTTTTCAAACCATTGAAGAAGGCATACAAAGCTGAATTAGACAAATGGAGACATGAACATCATGGAAATTATCCTAGTCGTGAAAATTTTGGTAATGTCATACATAATGCACTACAATCCCTAGATTTAGCTACAATAATGAAGAATGGATTCGCTGCATGTGGATTATATCCATTTAATGAAAATGCTCCAGCGTATTCAAGGATCCCTGGAAAATCACTTTCTACCACCAATGTAGATAAGTCAAATAATGATTCACATCCTGTAAAATGGTTTGATGAATTTGAAAGACAAATAAATGAACAGACCCTGGCAGTTTTCAAAAAATGTGCAGAAGATGGAGTCTGGTCTGGCCCTGAAGCTGATCGCACTTTCTTTGAATTTTGGCTAAAATTCAAAGGGATTTCCTTACCTCCTGTGAGAAATGAAAGATGTGCGCATGCGTAAGTGATGAGGGAGAGAGGAGACATGAGATGTGGGAGTGTGGTAGAGACCACGGAGAAGTAAAGTTGACTCGGTTTTAAGATAATCTCTGTATAAACGATTATTATGAATCTAAAATATTATTGACGTGTCTATGACAAGAAAAGAAACTATAAAATTAATAATAATAAAAATTAACACAATTATCCTGACAAAATTATTCTTGATCATTTAGAAGAAAACCTTATTCATCCTCACCCACTACAGATCTCAAATTAAAGTATATATATATTTTAAAACGTTTACATTTCAGAAGTGGGATAAGGTAAAGTTAATTCAAGTGATTAAGAATAGTGATCGCGTTATTAACGGTGTTAGAACGTGTGTTAAAAGTAAAATTTAATCATTTCCAAGTTTTCTTGTGGCGTCGTTAAATTTGAAAAGTTACGGTTGAAAAGGAATAATGAAGTGGTGTGTTGTGATAGAAAAACATGAACGATTCTGAAAACAATAGGTTCGACGGATTTAGACAAGGTATTCAAACAAATCCGCAATCAACAAGGTTGTCCTTGTTGATGCCACAGCTTGGTGAGAGTTTTCAAACACCCGGCTTTATTACTGGAAGTTCATCGCTACCGGATCTCTCAAGATACGACAGTGTAGCTTCCCAACCGTCGGTAATACAATACACGTCTATTCCGAGATTACAAACGTCGGTACAAGTTGGTAATTCAGATACTATCCCAGCAGTCGGTAATTTCAATATTCACGTATCGATGGGAGAATCAGAGAACGCGGCTCGCGGAGGCGTCAACATGAATGTGACACCACCGGTTGATACAACCATGATTGGCCAAGGTGAAGGAGGACAGTCGATGAATCAGATACTAGCTGCTATGACCCAATTACTGCAACAGAACGCCACGATGTTGCAACAGAACCAGACGGGTAACGCGTTGCAACGTAGTTTTCACATTATGCCAGATTTATCTAAATCGGTTGGAGATTTTCTTGGTCACGAAACTCCAGCGGAAGCCCGACAGTGGTTGGATCATGTTGAAATGTCTTCGAGAATTCATAACTGGCCCGAAGCTTTTCTTTTTGAATCGGCAACAATGCATCTCAAGAAAGCAGCTTATTCTTGGTTGTTGGCGAATCGAAGCTCATTTCACAGTTGGCAACATTTCCGCGAAGCTTTTAAGAAAACATTTATTCCTCAACCGAATAAGACTCAAATGTGGAATAAGTTACAATTTCGTAAACAAACTGAAACTGAAAATTTTGCCGATTATTTTCAAGACAAAGTGAAGTTATGCAAGTCGCTGAATTTAACTTATCCAGAAATAAAAGAACAAGTAGCATCGGGATTGTTAAATAGAGATACGGCAATGCACGCGATGGCTTCTTCGTATACAGATGTAGATGAATTGTTTCACGGTTTGAGCGCGTTTGAAAGAACTTTAAACTCATATGATCGTTACCGTCCTAAGATATCTAAAGACGCACTTGACCCCAAGTCAAAGATTCATCCTAAATCTACGATTGGCGTAGAATCGTCTAAAGCGAACATTTCAAGTAATTATACGAGTTCTACGATCACCTGTTTTAATTGTAAAAAACCGGGACATTTATCGCGTAATTGTCCAGAACCACGTAAAGTTCCTCATTGTACGGTTTGCAACGGAATTGGGCATTACGCCAAATATTGTACGAAGCCGAAGTCATTGGATAAAGCGGAAGTAAAACTTGTAACGAATAATAATGATGAAGTGCTAACATCTTCAGTGAAAACCCTGGCAAAATATTTAAAAAATATTAAGGTAAACGACGTAGTGTTAACATCAATGATTGACACGGGCAGTTCAGATTGTACAATTAAGGCTACCGCTGTTTTATGTCATGGTTTCGAAGTGATTCGTCGACCGAGTTTGCTGAGTGGTTTTGGTAGTTCCGATAATCCGGTGAGATCATGTGGAATTATTCAAGCTAAAGTTGAAGTAGATGGGGTACAAGCTAATTTTGTGGATTTACGCATCGTACCTGATGATGTACAATCAGTAGATGTGTTGATTGGAAGAACATATACGGATTTAGATCATATTGCATATGTCAAGTTGGACAACGAGTTAGTTTTCCTCGAACGAGAAAAATTTGAATTATCAAAAGTCATGCCAGAATTAAAGTCTCAAGCCAAAGAACCAACGAGTTTGAGTGAAACTGTTTTACCATCTGGTTCGATTAACTTTATTAATGTTAAGGATAATGAGTCGATTTTACCGTTACCCTTGATGAATTGTGGTCAACAATCGAAAATCTTTCGAGAAGGAGAAGTTATCGAATCAAAGATGATGATTGTCGAAGATCGCCCCGCTGTGCTACAAGAACGGATCTCTACAATTCAAGAAGAAGAGGTAAACATCGATGTATCAATCTCTGAAGATCAACGGAAAGTGTTAGTGAAATTGTTGAATGAGTATCGTGATTGCATCGCACAAAATATATTTGAAATTGGTAAAACAGATTTGGTTGAAATGGATATCGTAGAGAAACCAGGTAGTGTACCAGTGTGTGTGAAACCGTATAGTGCTAATCCTCTAGATCGAGAGACGATTAAAAATATTGTATCAGAATGGAAGGATGCCGGCTTGGTAAGGGAAACTTCTTCGCCGTATGCTAGTCCCGTGTTGCTAGTTAAAAAGAAAAATGGAGATTCTCGTTTAGTAATCGACTATCGTAAGTTAAATGCTCAAACGGAACGAATCAATTTTCCCTTGCCAAGTATGAATGAATATTTAGAGGTACTTAATGGAGCAAAACTTTTTGCAACGCTTGATCTGGCTCATGGTTACTTGCAATTACCTTTAAAAGAAGAGGCTAGAGCAAAAACTGCTTTTATTACACCGGATGGTACAGGGGAGTTCACGAGAGCAATGTTTGGTTTAATGAATGCTCCCTTCTATTTTTCAAAATTAATGGAATTTGCCCTCGGACCTCTTCGTAATAAAACTTTAATATTTTATTTAGACGATATTTTAGTAATTGCTCGGGATTGGGAAGAGTTGTTAGATCGACTACGAAGCGTATTTGAAGCGTTGCGAAAGGCTGGCTTAACCTTACGTTTATCAAAATGTAAATTTGGTAATAAACGAGTCGAATATTTAGGTTTCATAATTGGCGAGAAAGGTATTGAACCGGGTCCAATTAAAGTGGAAGCGATTGCAAAATATCAAATACCGAAGGATGTACATGAAGTACGAAGGTTTATCGGAATGGCGAGTTTCTTTCGAAGATTTATCCCGAATTTCGCGTCAATAATAGCTCCATTAACGGAATTGACACGTAAATCGGTTGAATTTAAATGGTCAGACAAAGTAAATTCGGCATTCACGAAGATAAAAGTACTTATGTTATCAAAACCAGTTCTGGGAATTTTTAATCCAAAGGCGAAAAAGACAGAACTGCACACTGATGCAAGCTCTGAGGGACTTGGTGCAATTCTTTTGCAGTCAGATGAGCGAGGCATGATGCATATGATATTCGCTGTTAGTCGCAGAACATCGATGGTAGAACGAAACTATCATTCAAGTAAGCTTGAACTCATGGCACTTGTGTGGGCCGTGGAGAGATTACGAACATTTTTGATTAGTCTGAAATTTATTATTGTCACGGATTGTCAAGCTTTGGTTTACTTAAATGTAAACAAAACGACGAATCCGCAAGTGGTTCGTTGGTCGTCAGCACTTGCTGAATATGATTTTGAGATTAAACATCGTAAGGGAATATCTATGCAGCATGTTGATGCTTTGTCCAGAGCCCCAGTTGAAGATTCTATAGATGAAGAGTTGATGGAACGGGCGTACATGTTTCAATTAGTGATTCGAGAAGAGGAAATTTTAATGTATCAACAGATAGATTCAGAATTGAAAAGGAAAATCGAAATATTGTCCAAAAATCGCGCTGAATGTTCTAAAGCCGATCTTGATAGCATACGAGATTATAGCATACATAACGGAATACTTTATCGGAAAATGGCTAGGAATGGGTGTGAAGTAGAGTTGTATGTAGTACCATCAGTAATGCGTAAGGCTATTGCGATAAAATATCATGATCTTAGTAGTCATTTTGGTTTAGATAAAACGTTGGCGAGAGTCCAGGAATATTATTATTTTCCACGAATGAGAAGTTATCTTAAAAGACATATTGCACAGTGTCTTGAATGTATGTTGAGTAAGAAAAGTACTGGTCAACGAGCAGGGGAGTTACATCCAATAGTACCAGGTAATCGACCTTTTGAAAAAATTCATATAGACCATATTGGTCCGTTTATAACATCTAATAGAGGAAGTAAATATATCCTTGGACTAATCGACACGTTAACAAAGTATGTTATATTTGAACCAGTTCCAAACACCAATGCTGCTACGACAGTACGGAAATTAGAAAACTTTATCTCACGTTTCGGTGCGCCCAACCGAATAATTAGTGATCGGGGAACTAGTTTCACAGCAAAGAAATTTGAAGAAATGTGCAATAAACACGGGATAATACACACCCTAAATTCCAGTCGTCATCCCCAAGCAAATGGGTTAATTGAACGAATGAATCGAACCTTGCTTCCAGCCCTAATAATCCGAACGGAACAAGGTGAGCGAACAAATTGGGAGTCCGAAGTGAAAGCCATAGAGCGCGATGTAAATTCAACGGTTAGCAAGGCTACTGGAAAAACACCATTTGAATTGCTATTGGGCTATAAACCGAGATTCGAAGAAGGTAGAAGTAGAGAATTAACAAGAAATTGTGAGACGTTTATAGATCCTATAATAATTCGCGAGGAAGCTAAAGAAAAAATTGCCGAGAGTCAAAACAAATATAAACAACGTTATGATCAACATCGCAGGGTAACAATTAAGTATGAGATAGGCGATATTGTGTACGTAAAGGTAGATCATACTGCTACCGGTGAGAGTACAAAGTTACAATCTCGATATAGGGGACCGTATGTAATTACTGCAGTCCTAAAAGGAGATACTTATGTGATTAAACGATTAACTAATGAACGACATACAAATAGATCAACCACTGCGCATGTATCACAATTAAAATTGTGGCATGGTCGAAGCAATATCGATATCGAAAAAGAGTACGATGAAAACTACTCAAGTGATGAAAATGTGGAAAAGGAGAAACAGGTAGATCAGGGAAATGAAAGAGTGAACGATAACGCCGTTAGAATTGAAGAACAAGCAAAAAGGAAAAGGCAACGACCGTTGTATTTGCGCGACTATGTGTGTGAAAATTAATATTGAATTGAGTGGTTTTGGAGACCAAAACATAATCAGGATGGTCGAATGTGAGAAATGAAAGATGTGCGCATGCGTAAGTGATGAGGGAGAGAGGAGACATGAGATGTGGGAGTGTGGTAGAGACCACGGAGAAGTAAAGTTGACTCGGTTTTAAGATAATCTCTGTATAAACGATTATTATGAATCTAAAATATTATTGACGTGTCTATGACAAGAAAAGAAACTATAAAATTAATAATAATAAAAATTAACACAATTATCCTGACAAAATTATTCTTGATCATTTAGAAGAAAACCTTATTCATCCTCACCCACTACAGATCTCAAATTAAAGTATATATATATTTTAAAACGTTTACACTCCAGAGAATGTTGAAATTAATAGAACAGAATTAGCACCTGCAGTTTCTGCGAACTCCATTAATTCTGCACATCAATCTATTGCTGAAGCATCAGAGAATACTGAGATCCATGAAGTAATTATGGAATGTGATCTATCCGCAGAAAATACTATAATATTGTACCCTGATGAAAAATCAAGTGCCTCGGTAAAAAAATGTATCCTGTCCTATGGAAAGAATTCCACTTTCAAGAGCTATCCAAGAAAATATGTCCTAACGTGCCAGTAGTTTTATATGCAAAAGTTCAATTTCATTTTCAATCAAAAACTGAATTTATTTGCAAAGTATTAATTTTGATCATTCTATTTACAGTTTTGATCCTCATATTATTTACAAATTGATTTACTTACAAAATTGAAATATTTACAAATTAATCCATTTACAAGATTCATATATTTACAAATTTAGTTCCAAATTGATTTATTAAAGAAATATACACAATGTGATTGGATTTGAGAGAATTAAGAAGTACTCCTGAGCAATATTATTTAAAAATAGCAATCGAGTAATAAAATCTTCAGAAAAAATTTTTGACTTCCTCTCAGTTTGAAATATACAGGGTGTCTGGAAATTCGCGCACTCGAAGCATACCGGCGGATCCCTTACGAAATAATAAGACGAAAGTCACCTATGCAAAAAAGTCCGCGGAGACTTAGTCCTTCCGTAAAAAGGACCTAATAACGAACCAATTAGCGTTCATCTATAGGAAAGACTGTCTAACATCCACAAGAATCCGCACTCTGAAATTTTCATTGCGTGAACCGACTGTCTAATGTCAATCGCTCACCACACATTATTGTCTTGTTCTCCCTAGTAAGGCGGACGGCGATGCGGATTCTTGTGGATTTTAGACAGTCATTCCTGTAGATGAAGGCTCATTGGTTCGTTATTAAGTCCTTTTTACGGAAGAACTAAGTCCCCGCGGACTTTTTTGCATAGGTAACTTTCGTCTTATTATTTCGCAAGGGATCCGCCGGTATGCTTCGAGTGCGCGAATTTCCAGACACCCTGTATATGTAGGTCAGAAGCGACTTTCAATTATAAGAATCAAATATGGGTATTTTTACAAGGCTAGACATAGGTTTTTTTCTGCACATTTGCAGCACGCTCTGCAAAACAATGAAGCTATCTCTACTGAAAACTCCAGCGATAATGTAATCCTCTTGGAAATTCCTTCGACTCATGAAAAAACACTGGTCGAAGCATAAAATCAAGTCCTCTTGGAAGACTCTTCAGTCGTCACAGAAAGACAAAAAGCTCCTCGCCAAGAAGTAACATCTACAGCCAATCAGGAGAATATTCCATTGAATTCTCAAGGTAAAAACATTTCTAACAATACGCAATAGAGTGGGAAATTTTTTTTTCATCAATAATATATTTATTTTTATAGTGATTCCCAATACACAAATGAGGACTATAGAACCTAACAACGATGAAAAAGTCCCCTCTGCCTTCAAAGATTCGCTCTTCTATGTCGAGTCTGATCCCATTAAGAGAAGGCAAAGATCAGTAAAAGAGGCTAAAATTAAGGAAAAACTTCCTGCTGTGATTAGCTCTGATAAGTATATCGACTATCAAGAAAATAAAATAAAAGAAAAAGAGTTACAGATAGCTAAGAGGGCAGCTTTAAAAGCTGAGACGGAACGAAAAAAATTGATGCAAGAGGCTGCTAAAAAGATTAAACAAGAAGCAAGAGAAGAGAAATTGAAACAGAACAGAATTGAGAAACAAAGAAAAGAAGAGAAGAAATTGAGAAAAAAAAGAGAGAGAGAGATAGCAACTCAGAATTCAAAGAATAAGAGACCAAAAAAGGCAACCAATACTTCAAATTCTTCTAATAAGAAAGCTAAAAGACCAAGAGTCTCGGAAAATGATGAACAATAATTCAGAGAATTTAGAGGCGCTGCTTAGCTTACCTGGAGGCAGAATTATGGAGGTTCATGAACCTGTCAACGACGTTGCAAGCCTTTCCCTCGATTTCACTACTTAAAGTTAATTAGTCAAGTTATTAGTTAATCTTCGTTCATAACTATAAGCATTATAACTTAAAGAAATATCTATTTGATATTAATTTTCTAGTAGTTATCCATTATGTGCTGAGGAAATAATATTTTTATATATTTTATAAATATTTTAATATTTCTTCAATAAAAGTTCATGTTTAAATAAGTTTATATTAAAAATTCCCGAGAAAAATGGTTCAAACACACTTCTACCTTCTTCCTAGACTGGCGTTTCACTATTGGTAAGCTACATGTTTCACTACTGGTGATAGCGTTTCACAATTGGTAATCCAACTGTTGCACTACTAGTTTCCCACCTATTTGGCTGTTTCACTTCTGTTCCAAAAAAATCGAGTCTTTGAAATTTGTTTAAAAATTCATTACTTGCTAATATAGACCTAATATTGGTTAGTTTGGAGCTCCAAAACTTGACTGTGAGCCCGAAAAAAAAATTTCTCGAGAACTTTCAAATTTATTATTTTTATTGCTGTTAATAATCGAGACACAGCGGTGGGCGTTTCACTATTGGTGCGCTTACCTTATCAAAAACAGATTTTACAAACTGCAAGAAATCACAGAACTCTTATATCTGTACACAAAGCCACCCTATTTACCACAACAATAATCATAAGACATGCGAGATGCAATTATTCCTAGATAATGTGTTGTAACATACCAAGCTGTGAAATAGCTTGAATATCAGCCGAGATATAAACAAAGGAGCAGAGGATTATAGTAATCCTCTACATTCGACCATACGCTGACGTCACGCGAGAAGGAGGGGATAGCGACTATATAAGAAGCGCCGAATTCGAGCACGGCAGCGTATTCGAGCCAAAGCGGCCGTGCGACTCACAAATAATATTCAAAACTCGAGCGACACGAGCAATAGGCCGGTCGTCTCTCCAATAGAAGCGTTAGTCGTGTAACGTGGCCAAACCACGACCCACATAAACATTAGGATCATATGGTCAATAAATCAGGCCGCCTGTTATTGTCAACTATAAAAGACGCCATCTACCACGGCGCAGTAAACTATCGCCTATCGCCATTTTGCCTAATATTTTTCTCGCTAACAAAGTAGTCTTTCGATTTAATGAGGTAGCAGCAAATATCGATATTTAATCAGAGCAAGTCTCTCTGGGGGTATCTAACAAGGAGAGTATCGCACCTCCGGGTCATGGATCTTGACCAAACTTATAGGGGTGATTCCTTGAGTCAAAATATTAATTACCAGCTGAATAACTCTCTTGAATGGGCCTTTACTCTGTCAATTTACCTAAATGTACAACAGAAATCAGCGAAACCTGGATTTGGCACATCGCCATGAACTAACCAGTTTTTGTGCTGCGTTATGAGATTCTACATTGCACTGAATATTTAAACATTGAATACAGTCATTATTCTACATTAGATTGTTGAAATTTAACATCCCAGCTATAGAAAATCACTTTATTCTGCGCCTATTGACACATTACTACTAGTCGTTCAACACTCGTACAACATTCATTTGGTGAAATCGAAGACCTCTTCTGACTTGAAAAATGTTGCATATGTAGCCTCAATACTCCCACTGACAGCATACGAAATCCTGTAAACTACGACATAATAACGATTTCATTGCAATATTATATTGATTATTTCAGAAAAATACGTATATATTTTTATCATGGAATGGCATCATGTAATAAGTGAGGTTAAGTTGTTACTCTCCACTATATATGACTCTCTTCAGTTATTCATTCTTGAATGTTTTCACCAGCACTTTCAGCTCTTGACTTTACAGTACTCTACATATTTGACAGATCTTGATCGATTCTTCTTCTTCTTCAGCTACTTTATGCCCCGTCTACACACGCACTTTAAGATCTCTCTCTCTCTCTCTTTCTCTCTCCTTTATCGAACACTTTAAGATCGGGTATATTTAGGGTCTTGGCCAATCACTGAATTTCCACAACAGAAGTGGGCAGACAGTTGACAGATTTCTTAAATATACCCAAATCAGGGTAATACCCTTTCGAGAAGTAGCTAAAATCTCGATCGATAAACGAGTGTCTGTACCATGGAAGGCCGCGAAAGGTGCACGAACTTGAACCCAACAAATATCGAATTCGCATTGGTCCTGGCTTGGACAAGTCGTATCAACACCCAATGGGAATTCGAGATTCCATCTGATTATTCTTCAGTCACGATTTAAATTTACGAAAGATCATTTATTCTGTGCCTCTGCGACTACTCGATTGCCCGTAATAAAATTAAGAATATTGTTAATTTATTGTTGGTGATTGGTTAAACTTGTTATTATTATTGTTATTATTGTTGTTATTGTTGTTATTTTCTCGTTGTTTTGTTATTGTTGATTTTTGTTTCGGCGATTTTTCATATATTGATATAAAGATGGCTAGTGGGCCAAGCACTGGGCCTTGCAATGAAGATTTCGATGAATCTTCATCACAAGTGCTCAGTGAAGTCCTTTATGCGTGCATAGAAATTTTGAAGCGCAAGGGCATCATCACCGAAAAAGCTGTGACAGAGATTTCTCATGAAGCTTGGCTTTTGGGTGATGAGATGGCAAACACATTACTCGAACTAGTTGAAGACCATGAGCTAGTCGAAGTAGAAGAGTTGTTTGCGGAGAATGAATTGCCAGAAAATGTGTCTGACGATAGCCAACTTGCTGAAAGTCAAGAATGTGACCAAGGATGTTCGCAAGAATCATCGCTAACAGGTGAGAATCTCGAATGGATATTATATATTTGCTGAATATAATGAAGTTCTAGAACAAGAATAACCAGACCAAAATGATTTGTAATTTTTAATTGAAGCTATATAATGTAACAATTAAATTGAAATAGACTAACTAGAGCTAAATAACTATACAACAAAATTAACTGAACTAACTATAATTAAACCTAAATAAACTAACAATTAAAATAATAAAATAGACTATAATTAAAACGAAACAAATAACATAATAAAAATTTGTTTTTCGACAGAATCGTCACCATCAATCAGCCAACCACTGTCCAGCGACTATGAGCCAGAAGAGAAGAAGTCAAAATTCGTGACTGTCGACCTGGAAAAAAAGATCAAAATCGTTAATCTTGCTCGACAACATCCCAAGTGGACATTGAAAACATTGAGAGCTAGAGGTGGTAACTGTTTATCACGGATGGACGAGCTTGCGCGATGGAAGAAAGAAGTTCAAAAAGGGGGCACCAGGTTTGATAAGACCTGCGCAATTAAAAAGTGGACCTACAAAAGATTCTGCGAAGCTCGTGACAAGCATTTGCCCATAACAACGAGAAATCTTCAAGAGTGGGCTTTGCAGGCTGGTATGCAATATCAGTCTGAAGATTTCAATTTCGTTGCTTCAATAGCTTGGGTGAATAGATTCAAGCAAGAACACCGCATCCGACAACGACGAGTGACCAAGCACGTGAAATCCACGGAAAAAAGGTCGTTGGAAGAAGTTTTGAATTCGGCAAAGAACTTCCAGGTGCAATGTGTCAATTCAATCTCTGGAATCGATCGTGACTATGTATTAAATACAGATCAGATGGGTTGCGAATATCGGTCCGATGTGCATCGAACATTGGAGCATGTTGGGCAGAAGAGTGTCGATGTATATTTAGGAGATATGAACAAGGTGACTCACACGTATACTGCCCAGTATACTATCACTGCATCTGGTAAGTTGCTGCCGAAGGTGTTCATTTGCTTGCAAGAACCCAAAGGTGCATTTGGTCCGAGAGTTGGCGAGCGGGTGGAGGCACTCACCATCGAATACCAGAATGTATACCGTGACTTTTCGTGGACGGTGAACGCTAGGGGTACCAACCTAAAACTCGCTCGGACTAGTGAGATTGCGTTCAACCATACCCTATTCAAGCTAACCTTATTCGGTACGAACTCGAGAATAGCGCGCGTAAAATTTGAAGGTTGGAAGCATTTCGTTAAACGGAATGGAACGAAAGGACAAGTACAACTAATTCTGCCCGTGCAGGAATTATTCTGCGAATATTAACCAATTAATGTAATTTCGATATCAGGCGCTTTATTCCCGAAAATGAGTGAATCATGTGAATAAATGAAGTTGCGGGAAAATTGGATCAGGTAAGGAAGTTAATTTAGTCAATTGATCAACAAAATTTATTAACTAATGTCAGGTTTGAGTAGTAATCAATTTATTATAAATCAAGCAATTTTTCAGATGTTTTTGTTGAATCGTTGGAACAAGAAAATGATTACTAATTACATTGTAAAAAATTACGGCACATCAGTAATTCGTATTAATGCTGCTGTAATTGAACAACGAATACTAAATAATGAATAAACTCTTCGGATTGGAGAAATGGATTACTGAGAAATTGTTCAATAGTGATAAATCAAAGAGGATTGATTCCTCGACGATTGTGTTAGCCATTTCCAACATCAGCGCTGCGTCTGGAACAAAAAAGTGAGTATCGATAAACACCATGGCATTAGATGTTGAAATCAACTTTGAATCAAGGCGTTCGACAAACCTCATTGTTGAGTCAGCCTGGAGGTGTATCGTCGAGGTTCATCGAGGGCCTTGGTTTATTCTTGTCGAGGTATTCAACTCCAAGAGCCTGCTTCGCTGCGGCTTGATTGTGTCGTCGAGGCTCATCGAGGGACTCAACTTCAGAAACCTGCTTTGCTGAGACTTGGTTGTGTCGTCGAGGCTTATCGAAGGACTTACCTCCTGAAACCTGCTACGCTGCAGCTTGGTTGTATCGTCGACGCTCATCGAGGGACTTGACTCCAAGAACCTGCTTCGCTGCGGCTTGGTTGTGTCGTCGAGGCTTATCGAGGGACTCAACTCCAGAAATCTGCTTTGCTGTAGCTTGAGCCAGCCTTGGTGAGTATCGTCGTGGCTCATTAAGAGACTCTTACCAGCGCTTCTGGTACTATTCACCGGCTTAGAGTCACTGTAGCTCGGAGTATGGATGTTGTGCAACTTATCCCTCGATGAGCTTCGACGTTACATGCCTAGGCTGACTCAAGCTACAGCAAAGCAAGTTTCTGGAGTTGGGTCCTCCTTTGGGCCTCGACGATACGCTTGATTCGCAGTAAAATAGCTGTTCGCAGTAGTATACCTCAACGAGAATCAACCAAGGGCTTCGATGAGCCTCGACGATACACGCCAAGGCTGACTCAAGCTACAGCGAAGCAGATTTCTGGAGTTGAGTGCCTCGATGAGCCTCGACGACATAACCAAGTCGCAGCGGAGCAGGTTTCTGGAGTTGAATACCACGACGAGAATAAACCAAGGCCCTCAATGAACCTCGACGATACACCTCCAGGCTGACTCAACAATGAGGTTTGTCGAACGCCTTGATTCAAAGTTGATTTCAACATCTAATGCCATGGTGTTTATCGATTCTCACTTTTTCGTTCCAGACGCAGCCCTGATGTTGGAAATGGCTAACACAATCGTCGAGGAATCAATCCTCTTTGATTTATCACTATTGAACAATTTCTCAGTAATCCATTTCTCCAATCCGAAGAGTTTATTCATTATTTAGTATTCGTTGTTCAATTACAGCAGCATGTGATACGAATTACTGATGTGCCGTAATTTTTATAATGTAATTAGTAATCATTTTCTTGTTCCAACGATTCAACAAAAACATCTGGAAAATTGCTTGATTCATAATAAATTGATTACTACTCAAACCTGACATTAGTTAATAAATTTTGTTGATCAATTGACTAAATTAACTTCCTTACCTGATCCAATTTTCCCGCAACTTCATTTATTCACATGATTCACTCATTTTCGGGAATAAAGCGCCTGATATCGAAATTACATTAATCGGTTAATATTCGCAAAATAATTCCTGCACGGGCAGAATTAGTTGTATTTGTCCTTTCGTTCCATTCCGTCTAACGAAATGCTTCCAACCTTCAAATTTTACGCGCGCTATTCCCGAGTTCGTACCGAATAAGGTTAGCTTGAACAGGGTATGGTTGGATGCAATCTCACTAGTCCGAGCCCGAGCGAGTTTTAGATTGGTACCCCTAGCGTTCACCGTCCACGAAAAGTCACGGTATGTGACATGCTCAAAATCTGGGAAGCTGACAACAGCTTTGTTCGATGCATACACCAGCAATGTCTTGCAGCCATACGTAGCAGGCAGGAATTTTGCTCTAATATTGGACAGCTGGGGTGGCCAATCCAATGCTAAATTGTTTAAAAAATTCGAGGATGAATCTGGAGAAACTTCTTGCAACTTGCAAATAATTCCGCCTGGATGCACACCTTACTGCCAACCATTGGATGTGTATTTTCACCGACAAGTCAAACTCCTCATCAAACAACTCTAGAACAGCACCTATTTGCTGCAAGAGCAACGGCAAATCAATAGTCGGGAGGATGCGATCAAAATTCACTCGCTTGTGACTCATCAACTCTGCGCCCCAATTTTCAGAGATATGATCGAGTACGCTTGGTTCGCTTCAAAGTTGGTCCCGACGAGAGAGGTTTTCATGAACGTCAAGGAAGTCTGTTTCCCAGAAAAGCCATTTAAAACCAGATGTAAGTGTGTATTAGTCATTGGCGATTGCAGTGGCAAGTACATTACTTTTATCAGGTGTTCATGGTGTCGGGAATACTTGTGCTTCCATTGCTTTTACGAGTTGTATCATCCTCGTCGATGCACAAAATCTTTCATCAACGTCTGAAAATCAGAAATATAGTAATCATAATAATAACAATGGTAGAAAAACAACAATAATATAATAACAACGATAATATAATAATAATTATAAGCGGCATAGAAATATTCGGTCAAAAATAATCAGCACTTTTCAGAGCTACCAAAAACCTTTCACAAGAACGTATCGCTCATAAGCCAGTAGACACATTGAAAAAATCAATTTCACTGTGACATCATTGAACACGATGCAGCTGCAGATTCACGCATTGATTTGAGAATGCAACTTCTAGTTGCTTATTTATTTACAAATTTTTGTCTATGCAAGTAGGAGGGTTATTTAGAGCGTGGTTTAACACTTACCATCAGCTTCGTCTTCCGTTTCATATCTTCTTATTATGTTCTTTTTCTTCAAATCTTTGGGCTCACAACTTTGTTTTCCATCTAATTTGGACATGTTCGGATTTGCTGATATAGCTGTAACCCGTGCTAATCTCTTGAAGGCTGCGATTGAACTGCACTGCACTCGCAATCTAATTAGTATTTGGTTTGGTAGGAAGTGTCCTCGGTTTTCGAACAAGCAGACGACGCATTTCTGAAGAAATGTCGAATATACGCGACGATCGATGTCAATACGTCAATCTATGCAGAGAGTCGTCCGATCCAATATATCGAAAATGATTGAGACCAAGAAAACCCAGACGGTAATATGTAATGGAAAGTATTTACCAAGTCTTGTTATGGAAGGCTATTTTTGCAGCAGTTTGATTCTCTATGAGGCAGTAGCTTACAAATGTCTAACCTTAAAACTGACCTCACTTATCCTGACCTAGCGTCGTCCCATTGAATGAATATAATATAGTATATACATATTCTTCTGAAATAATAAATGTAATATTGCGATGAAATCGTTATTATGTCGTAGTTTACAGGATTTCGTATGCTGTCAGTGGGAGTATTGAGGCTACATATGCAACATTTTTCAAGTCAGAAGAGGTCTTCGGTTTCACCAAATGAATGTTGTACGAGTGATGAACGACTAGTAGTAATGTGTCAATAGGCGCAGAATAAAGTGATTTTCTATAGCTGGGATGTTAAATTTCAACAATCTAATGTAGAATAATGACTGTATTCAATGTTTAAATATTCAGTGCAATGTAGAATCTCATAACGCAGCACAAAAACTGGTTATTTCATGGCGATGTGCCAAATCCAGGTTTCGCTGATTTCTGTTGTACATTTAGGTAAATTGACAGAGTGAAGGCCCATTCAAGAGAGTTATTTAGCTGGTAATTAATATTTTGGCTCAAGGAATCACCCCTATAAGTTTGGTCAAGATCGATGACCCGGAGGTGCGATACTCTCCTTGTAAGTGTGATTCTAGCGGGGTGGTTTCGGCCTCCTTTGCCTGTTTGATCACTTTGGTATTCCTATTGCATTTTTATATACACAGCTCCGCTTTAGAAGTATTGGTGAACCTAGCGTGGTTGCTTCGGTCTCCTCGCCTGTCAGATCCATGCTTCTTACAAGCACAGCTGTTGAATTTAATTATCAGTCGAATCATTTCGGGATAAACAAACTTTATTCAAATTCAAAATTAAATTAACGTAGTAAGTAAATTCATTCAATATTCTTAATCAAACCAAGTAAATTCATTCAATATTCATAATCGAGCCAACAACTCTTTAAAAGACCTAGCAGCCTAGGCAAACTCACATCGAACACGTATACACACGTCATTAGCATTAAGTCAATTAGGGATAGTAACACATACTCAGGTCAACTGAACCTTTTATCTTAAAATCGAGCCAAAAACTCTTTAGAAGACCTAGCTGTCTAGGCACCTATATTTTAAGTTATTGTTTAACATCATCTACGCTTCAACCATTCTTTGTTAGAGTTAAAAAATATCTATATCAAATAATCACCTTCCATATAAAATAATAAAACGTTACTCGTGATTATTATAAACTGTGTGAATTCAATCATTCAAACTACCATCCCAATTAGAAAATATAAGTAGGCCCGTGGAGAAAGTCCAAGCACCCTGAGATAAGAGACATCGGCCCTCTGCCGATATAAGCAAAGAGTTATATTAGATTTAACACAAAATGGCGCCCAACGTGAGGGCAGTTTCTACTTAATAAGAATAAATAAATAAATAAAAAACATATATAATTGGGGATGGTTCTCACAAGAAGTGCGAAAAAACCAGACGTCAAAATGACGCATCAAAACGGGATGGTAGTCGACGATTTAATTCAAACATCAGATGAGGTTGTCGAGGATTTAGATAGGGGTACTTCGGGCCCAAGCAATGTAAAAGGTCATGAAAAACAAAATCATAGTCTTATAGGTAGTCTACAAGAAATAATCACAAACTTTCAAGTAGAAATGAAACAAGAATTCAAAAAATCACATGATAAAATAGATAAATACAGAACAGAACTCTCAACAAATATAGAGGAAGCTAAAAACGAGTTGCGGGCTGAAACTGCCGCTCAAATCAAAAGATTAGACCAAAGAATTCAACTCATTGACAAACAAAGTACAAGTAGACAGGCACAGCCGCAAGCATTAGACTTCAATAGAATAGAATCAGAAATTATCCAAATTCGTAACGCTACAGATAGACAGCTGCCTATACTGACAAGGTTAGCTAAGGAAAACCCTCCTACGTTCTCAAATAACAATGAAATTTTCCCATTAGAATTTTTAGATGGATTAGAAAATTGGTTTCAAAAATGGAACATAAATATCAATGAACAAATTATAGAATTAAAAACAAACAATAGCATATTTCAAGGCAGCGCTAAGTTTTGGTTCGGAGCCATAAAAGCTAATTTAAATACATATCAAGAATTCAAAAATGAATTCATACGAGCGTACTGGAGCGAACCGACGCGATTGCGGAAGCGGAGCGAATGGGCGAATAGACGATATGACTTTAGAAGCGGCATGTCAATGACTGAGTACTTTTACGATCAATTGCACCGAGCAACACGTATCGACGAAAAAATGTCGAAATTTGAAATAGCGTATCACACTATAAGACAGTATCCACAAGATTTCGTATACTCATTGATCGGAGCAGTCGATTGCAACGATATAAATTCTATAGTTGAGAGGTTAAGCATTATGGAAAACCCGATGTTACTTGATCTACCTGAACCGCGTTATTCTGAATATAATCAACAAAATAATTATAATCAACAACCCTTCTATAATCAAAGTCATCCGAACAGTCAGCGATCAGCACAGAATATGTACAATCGTCAACCGGCGTATAATCAGCACCCTACATATTATCGTCAACCGACGTATAACCAGCATTCCGCGTATAGTCAGCCTTCAGCGCATAACCAACCACCTAGGTACCATAATGACAGGACAAACTACAATAACGATAGGAACTATAGCAACGACAAGCGACCAGTAAATTCAAATCAGAGGTTAGCTCCACTAACGCAAAACCCTATGCATAAAGAAGCGGGGCCGTCTTCACCTCGAGAAGAACACTCGAAGAATGACGTAGAATAACCTTTAAACTAACCACGAACTTAGGCAGAGGTCGATGCCCGGGTTCGGTTGAAATTAACAGCATGTCAAAAGACCTAATTAAAGAACTAGAAGGTAGTCCGACAGAACAGAATGCAAGTCCTATCGATTGTCAAATAGATTGTCCAAGATTAAAAATTAAAATCAACGAATCCATTACTTCAGCCTTACTCGACACAGGCAGTCAAATCACCGGTATCTCCGAATCACTTCACCAACAATTAATAAAGGGGCAAAGTATACCAACCTTGCCAGTACAAAATATCAAGGTACGCGGACCCTTCATACATAAATCGCCGACGATAAGAAGGCAAGTCCTTATTCAACTCAATATAGGATCACATCAGATCGAGACACCTTGTTACGTATTACCTCTAGCATTCGAAGACATCATTTTGGGGATCGATTGGATCCACGAACATCGCGTCGCAATTGATTTAGATAACCACACAATTAGGGTAGATAATATAACGTTCAGTGAACCCACAGTTAGCTTTAAAAAACAGGATTTGAAATCCAGAAGTCAGAATTTACAAATAATAGCAAGTGATGAACAATCGGATACTGCGCTTAAGGGATTAGCCCGAATCATAGGGGATGAGACCCCGGACCTGAATAGTACGTCTTTTATAAACGCCGTAAATATTGACAAAGACCCTATTTCAAAATATCATAATCAATCAAATTCAAAACCAGAGTTCCGACACGAGGTACGCGAGATAGTTAATCAAATAACCACGTTGGACTATTTTCAAAAGCATTAGAGAAAGTACCAGATAACAATTGTGCGACGCACGGAACCCATCACAACGTGCGGCTCACGTCGTGCGGGCAAGAACACGCCATTATTGCTAGCACGAAGTGACGCCAACACATGTGCGAGCATAATGAGTCACATCTAGCCATCACGCGTGCGAAGACATACAATCACGTGTGTCGCTGTTGTGCGCCGCACCGTGTGCGGACACCATGATGTCAGTGTGCGATCATTCGATATGAGATGATCAATATTATTTTCATCGTAAAACAGTTCGTAAGATTTACTCGATGTTTCAGAATTCGTGACAAATATTTTCCAATATCAAACCTAATTTTCAAGATTGGGAGCAAAATTTCTTGAACCTTTGTTGCGAAATAATGTTCTTCATTCACTTTTTCTCGTAATTTTTTTTTCTCATTTGTCACTTCTGCAAAATGCTGAGTGACGCTTGTACAAAATTCATTGTCTTCTCCTAATTTTGAACTCATCAAGATTATAAAGAAACAAATTCTCGAGTAAAAAAGATTATATATAATTATATATATCATTGTATAGAATTATATAGAATTTATATAGAATTGTATAAAATTATAAAAAATTATATAAAATTATCCACGGCCTTGAAAGACTTTTTAATTGGTTGAGGATTTTGATTCGCAAAAAGTCAAGAATGTTTAATCTTATGTAGGTGATGAGGATTTATTTTTGATGAAGAGTCACGAGTAGAATTTTGAATTTATTTCGTGGAGTTTTATTATCCTCATTAATTTATAAAAATGATTAGAATGAATCATTATTGTCCAGAGTCAATTATTATATTATTGTTGAACAAAAAATTGATTCAATCAAATGTCTATTAGCTCTGAATTCGACAGCTTGATCATAGGTTTCGACAAATAGGAAAATATGAGGCTTTATACAATACGGTACTTTGGCGTAGTCGGTAGAGCGTGCGACTAGTGATATAGGAGCATCCGAGCGGGCTTGGGTTCGAATCCCGGTGTGGTCGAAAAAATCGCATGACATTTTTCTTAGCGAACTGGTGATGCTTATTGATCTACATATATATGTGCGGATGGAGTTATAAACTGCAGATCTGAATAATTACACTTGACTAATTTTTTTTGGTTTGCGACCCGCACGAGGTGCGACGCATATGTCCCTCCATGGAGGACGCATCTGCATGGTGCTCTGAAGTCACGCCGTGCGGATCAATCCGCACGCGTGCGGCCCATTATGCAAGCACTGTGTGGACACTTTGTTGTCTAATACTAAGTAACAAGGATGCCTTCAGCAACCAGCCTGGGTGTACTAGCGTATATGAACATGAAATAAAACTAACGAGTGACCGTCCATTTACCGCAAATCCTTATCCAATTCCGTATACACGGAGACCCGCCGTTAAAAAGGTTATAAAGAAAATGTTAGAACAAGGAATAATTGAGAGGAGTGCTTCGCCGTATCTAAACCCTATCACGATAGTTATAAAAAAGGATGATTCAGTGCGCATATGCTTAGACGTGAGAAAATTGAATAGTTACATGATCGCGGATCACGAGCGGCCGAAACCCGTTGACGAAGTAATACAAAAATTTGACGGTACACGGTACATAACTTCCACCGATTTCGTTCAAGGATATTGGCAAGTGCCCTAAAAGAAAAGTTTGCGTCACTACACGGCCTTTTTGCATGACGGCTCACTTTATCAGTTCCGCCGAATTCCTTTCGGAATAAAGACCGCCGGAAGCGGGTTCATACGCGCCGTTAGCCTAGCATTTGGTCACGAATTTGATAACTTTACTACTCTTTACGTTGATGATTTGCTCATTACATCAAAAACCTTCCCGGAACACTTAGAACATTTAAATAGGATATTCAAAAAAATAATAGAACACGGGTTCACGTTGAAACTGTCAAAAAGCCTTTTTTGTTGTTCAGAGGTTAAGTTTGTGGGATACATTCTATCAACTACAGGTGTTCGGCCTAATCCCGAAAAAATAGCGTCTATCCGCGAGTTCCCTAGACCAAGGAACTTGAAGCAATTACGGCAATTCTTAGGTCTATGCAATTACTATCGGAGGTTCTTGAGTAGATACGCCAATTATTTGGATCCCTTTCGCGATTTATTAAGTACAAAGAAAAAATATTTATGGACGACGGGGCATGATTCCGCATTTCAAGCATTAAAAAATAAATTTATAGATTCAGTCACCTTAGGACATTTCATACCTGAACGGAAATTCTTCGTCCAAACCGATGCCAGCGATCGAGGCATAAGTGGGGTCCTCTACCAAATAGATGATGAGAACAATCATCGAATCATTTCACTAGTCAGTCGTTGCCTAAATAGTGCCGAAAAGAATTACACGGTTACCGAACTAGAGCTCCTGGCAGTAGTCTATTCAATCGCCAAGTTCCATACGTATCTATCGGGAACTCAATTCCAAGTAATATCCGATCACAAAGCGCTGTCTTTTCTAATGCAAACTAGATTCAACAATAGTCGTTTAACCCGTTGGATACTGTTCTTACAAGAATACGATTTTAGCATAACTCATTGCAAAGGGCGAGATAATTACGTTGCCGATCTTTTTAGCTGAAACCCAAAGGGTTCCCAAGAAATTACTTGTAATAAGGACAACCGAAAACAAACGTTCTCGTTGTCCGCTTTCAAATTCAAACTTGATCGCGAATTGTCCCACGACCTTAAAAAAATTGAGCAACTGCAGCGGCAGGATCCGCGTATCCTAGAAGTAATACAACGATTCGAACAAGACTCAAATTTCTCACCTCCTTGTTTTATTAGATTCAACGGTGTATTATTCAAAAACTCCGTCAATAATCCTGCGTGGAAAATATGGATTCCGAAAAGTTTAGTTGATAAAGTTATTAAATACATACATGAATCTACCGGACACGCCGGAGCGCAAAAATGTATTAACACCGCTGATAGGTTCTTTACTTGGATAAATTATCAACGCAATATACGTCAGTACTTAGCATCGTGCGATTTGTGCCAACGCACTAAATACTTAAATATTTCTATGGAGACGCAAGGCTCTAGCTTTATCACAAAAAACATTAATGAATTAATAGCTATAGATTTTTACGGACCGTTGCCCACGTCCATTGGGGGTGTTAAATATATCTTTGTCGTAATCGACACCTTTTCAAAGTTGGTGACCTTATACACCATGAAATCAGCTACTACGCTAAATTGTGTGAAGAAATTAGAGAATCACTATTTTACTAACATAGGGAAACCTAAACAGATTTTATCTGACCACGGCAGTCAGTTTACGGCTCAAAGGTGGAAGAATTTCGCGGCCGAAAATAAAGTAAAGATTATCTATTCCCCTATTCGCCACCCGCAAAGCAATCCGTCGGAACGAGTCATGCGCGAGTTAGGAAGATACTTCCGTAGCTATTATAGTGAAAAACACACCGGTTGGGCCGGAATGGTGTCACAAATTCAGAGTTGGATTAATTTAACATATCATGATAGTACCGGTTTTACACCGTATGAAATTCACTTCAAGGATAATCCAAAAAATGAAATTGAAAATTTAGTTATGTACCCAGCACGTGTTCAGGTGCCTCGCGAAATTCAAATCCGTTTAGCATACGACAAACTAACACGAAGCGCTGCCCGACGAAATAAAAATAAGAAAAGTAAAGTTCAATTAGATATTGGTGATCTCGTATTACTGAGAGTTCCTCAGATTTCCACCTTAGTAGAAAAACGAATAGGTAAATTCTTTCATTTGTATCAAGGACCGTATGAAATAACAGAGTGTCCGTTTAACAACGCCTATCAGCTAGTAAATCCCGACAACCCATCTAAAATTATCGGTGTATATCACCGCACTAGTTTAAGGAGGTATAGGAAGCCTTCAGAATAAATAATTTCAATTATAAATAACCTTAGTTTAATTAATAAGAATACACATACAAAGAACAGAAAAACAATAAATATATATATAAGTAAATACAAATTAACTAAAACTACGTAAACACAACGAAATCGAGAAAAGGGGAAACGCCCCCTCCTCCCTCTTTCTGCCCTCTCTTCCCTCCAATTCCCTTTCTTCGTGGAAGACGATGGCAATGAACTGTGACAAGGGCCTCATAACTCTACGAACAATGGACCTTGAAGTAGTTAAAATGGATTGCGAGTCACAAGCTAATTTTCCGGGCACCCGCCATGTGTGCCAGCAGACCGATAGGGATGAGGTTATCCGAGAGTCGTCGATTGACGATTGGACCGGCCGAATAATTACTCCAAGGCCATGGATTAAGCAGGAGGGATATTTCGTGTCCGGAAAGGCCAGCCAACCATCACGGAAGGTACAAATACACAGGGGTACCATGACCGACGGAGAGGTCCACGAGGTCCGTATGGAGTGGAAGCTCGTAGTCTGCGAGCTCCCACCCTCGGTACCTAGGAAAAGAATAAGGATTAGATCCATCGAAAAGTACAGTCATGATGATTGGACAATCGCCGTGCTCGACTCAGATAACATAAAGGATTTCATACCGGGACGAGGCTGGATCGCCAGAACATTTCAGACCCTCAGGTTGGGGGGATCCTCCACCAAGTTGTTCCGGGAACAGATAAGACCCTCAGAGTCAAAAACGACTCACCTGTCGCTCGACGATCCCGAAGTCTGGGCCACCGCCATCGATTCTCCGCCCGACGATCCAGGGTCCTTCACACCATCCGCCGCCTCCTCCCCTCGTGAGTTACCACAATCCCTAACGTTCTCTCCTTCATCCGTCTCCGGTTCTCTACAAGCAGAGGCCCCTATCCCGAACAGTGATCCCTTTACCCCCGTCTTCACCACCTTCCGTGGACCCCTAATCTGCTCGATCCCGCTCGACCTTCTGAATCAAGCGCTTCTAAAAAAAAAAACATTTAGTTAAAGAAAGTGGAGACCTGATGAAGTGCCGTAAAGTACAAATACACACATATACATATATATATATATACTGGGGGGGCTTCGCCCCCCTGCGCGCTTCGCGCGCCAACCCCCCATGTACGATATTTATTAGTCACTGACGATCTGTATATATATATGTATTTGTTATATTTATATAGTTTTGTCTCAATGAGTATCAACAGGGTGGTTAATGGTACAGTACGTAGTTCGTGTAGTTTTCGGCGAGTGAGTGACATATTTTGTATGAATAACTTTTTCATCACTGATATATATAGTAATTGGATAGCCGATCGACCAAAATTCCTGTGTTTATGTTTTAGTAGCCCTGAATTCTGCCATCTGTTGGTTAACCCATTCACATGACATATATCTATTGGTCGATTATAGGTTGTAGTGATTTATCGGCCGATCAAGTAAAGTGTTATTTTCCCAATGCCAATTTGTCCAGCCCCAATTTTCACGCTCACTTTTTATTTTGCGTAACCACGTAATAAATAAATAAGATTTGTTTCATACCACGGTAGTTGACGGTAATACATCATCAAATATCGTAAGTACTATTCAGAATTAAAACTACATTTAATATCAATATCAAATTAATCTAATATCAATATTCATTTATACCAGATGCAGAGAATGCCAGATGCAATTCCTGTGAAACAGATTGGTATGTTATGGGATGTTATTATCCACAATTATTATGATTTCGTTTTATGCTTTCAATTGATCTTTTATACATGAATATATATCGACAGTTTCATAACGACTATGTTACTCAGCTGTTAATATATATATATATATATATATAATATAAATACTAATAATAATATGAGTCTATTTTTACATTATGATTGGAAGAAGAGCAACCACAACAACCACAACAAAATTTGTCCAAAATTTGGATTTTCACCATTTACCGAAATGATACTGCTTGGAATTGTGTGACACACCTGACCTTGTATTTTCAAGTTATAAACACCTTTTTTTGATTCACTCAACACATTTGCACTGAAACTTGCAAACGAAAAACGATTATTATAATACCTAATTAGGTCCCTAAATTTTCTATCATGTAATACTAAATTTTGTAATTTTTCGTCATAATCACTCATCGGAGGAAGTTTTATTTTCCCATAATGACAGCAACTTTTTTTTGAAAATTCGACTGACCAAAATAGTGCTGAACAATGAGGGCACATATAATTTAAATCCCCAAAATCAAGATACCAATTTTCCCGAGGTAATGCTTGAATTTGATTATTTAATTTTGCAACTTGCTGAGTTATTCTTCTCTTATTTAATCTATATTCCGCCATATTTATCGCTTTATCTTTTTTTCTTTTCTTTTCTATACGTTCGTCGTTCATAGCTTTAACAACATCTTTTTTTCGCTTTTTCTCCAAACGTTCTTCGTTCATCGCCTCAATCAAATCTTTATTCCGTTTTTTCTCCAAACGTTCTTCGTTCATCGCCTCAATCAAATCTTTATTCCGTTTTTTCTCCAAACGTTCTTCGTTCATCGCCTCAATCAAATCTTTATTCCGTTTTTTCTCCAAACGTTCTTCGTTCATCGCCTCAATCAAATCTTTATTCCGTTTTTTCTCCAGACGCTCTTCATTCATTTCCTCAACTAAATCTTTCTTCCGCTTTTGATCCAAACGCTCTCGATTCATTGTCTCAACTAAATCTTTTTTTCGTTTCTTATCCAAACGCTCTTCATTCATTCGCTCAATTAAATCTTTTTTTCGTTTCTTATCCAAACGCTCTTCATTCATTCCCTCAACTAAATCTTTATTTCGCTTTTGCTCCAATCGCTCTTCGCTCATACCTCGAATAGTATCCCTCAACCTTTTTTCCTTGTTATGATAGTAATGTAGTCTATTAGTTCTATTTCTACCTGTTAAACTTGAATTCGCTGAATTTATAATGTCATAGTGACCTCTGTCTAAACAGCCAGATAATAAGAGAATTAATTTATTTATACTCATCTCATCCCCATATTTTCTTGGATCCTCGAAACAATTTATATAAACCGATACGTGAATATTATAGATCTTCACAAACGACTCTATTTCTACTTCCCCCCCAAAGACTCCTGTTTTTGACATATGCGCCTGGTAAGTATATTTATCTAAAATTTCTAAACCGTACGATTGATCGCCCACAATAAATGATTCATATACTGACCAGTTTTGAACTACATCAGAAACAATTTCTAATCTTATTTTTTGATACTTTTCTTGATCCTTATATAAAAAATGCGAAAAACATCTAAATAAACAATTACCGTCTCCCACTATACGTACTGTAATAGCCCGGTTATCATTCATTTCAATTAAATGACTAACTAAATATCGTCAGTTAAGTATCTCAAAGAGAATACGCAACGAAAATATTTATAATTAAAATAAAACAACCGCAGTAGATAAATTGTCTATTCTACTCTCACCTCGGCTATTTGACGCGATATCCAATCCACAAAATCTTATCGGGATTTATGATTCAGGACCCGACGATCTAATATATATTTCTCGATATTTTTTCAAATCTGCCAGATCTTCAAGCGACCTTAAGTTTTGTTAAACAGTTGGCTTACGTTGTTTCTCTACCTATTGTTTTTCGCGAACTGTCAACTTTGAAATAGGTTCGTTCCCTTAATATCAACCCCGATTCCGAATTCCCAATTCTTCTTCTCTTACGTCATTTCCTACGTCTATCAAGAAATATTTTCGGTATAATATTCAAGATCCCCAATATTACTGGATATATTTTTTCAAATCTGTCTAATGATGCGTGAAAATGCTGGGTCAACTCGGTCCAAAGGCCTAGGAAAGCGGCAGGGAGAGAGGGAGTGGAGGGAGGGGTTCACATGACCCAAAGCAAGGGCCCAAGGCACAAGAGAGCCAGGGAGGGGTTCGCATGACTCGATCCAAGGGCCCAGGGATGAGGGGGGGAGAAAGCCGAGCGGAGCCGAGGTGGCGGGGAGGGGTTCACATGACTCAAAGCAAGGGCCCAAGGCACAAGAGAGCCAGAGAGGGGTTCGCATGGCTCGATCCAAAGGCCCAGGGATGAGGGGGGGGGGGAGCCGAGCGGAGCCGAGGAGGCCATGGAATGTCTGACACGGCGGCGGCGGCGGCGGTATGTGTTATATTATAGAGGGAGGAGAGGGGAGGGGAGGGGTTCACATGACCCAAAGCAAGGGCCGAAGGCACAAGAGAGCCAGGGAGGGGTTCACATGGCTCGATCCAAGGGTCCAGGGATGAGGGGGGGGGGGGGGGGAGCCGAGCGGAGTTGAGGAGGCCATGGAATGTCTGACACGGCGGCGGCGGCGGCGGCGATATATCTTTATAATATAGAGAGATATATATATAGATACATTACCTTTTCTATTATCCTAGTCAGCATATATGTTTTCCTTTATAGTTTCTTTTGATACACACATTATTAGTTTCAATCCACGACGAGAAGCATATATTCTCTTTTGTTTTGTTTCGTATATATTACACATACACTTAATTTTATCAAGTAAGGATATGTTTTCCTTCAAACTGTTCACTATGTTTGTTCATAACCTTAAACGGACGATCATACGTTCTTTCATAACATGTCACTGTGTCAGTAGGGCACGTTTAGTTGTCTAAGTTCATGTATTTCATTCTTATATTTATATAATTAATAACTTTCTAAGTCTGCCCAGATTGCGGCCAGCAAAGTTCCTCGGAACACATTAACACTTGAAATTGATGAAGGGTTCAGAGTCACTTTACTGTGGGGATGATTGTAACGTGGCCAAACCACGACCCACATAAACATTAGGATCATATGGTCAATAAATCAGGCCGCCTGTTAATGGCGCGCGCCATCTGCCATCAGCGCGGTCAACTATAAAAGACGCCATCTACCACGGCGCAGTAAACTATCGCCTATCGCCATTTTGCCTAATATTTTTCTCGCTAACAAAGTAGTCTTTCGATTTAATGTGTAGCAGCAAATATCGATATTTAATCAGAGCAAGTCTCTCTGGGGATATCTCAGTGTGATTCTAGCGGGGTTGTTTCGGCCTCCTTTGCCTGTTTGATCACTTTGGTATTCCTATTGCATTTTTATATACACAGCTCCGCTTTAGAAGTATTGGTGAACCTAGCGTGGTTGCTTCGGTCTCCTCGCCTGTCAGATCCATGCTTCTTACAAGCACAGCTGTTGAATTTAATTATCAGTCGAATCATTTCGGGATAAACAAACTTTATTCAAATTCAAAATTAAATTAACGTAGTAAGTAAATTCATTCAATATTCTTAATCGAACCAAGTAAATTCATTCAATATTCATAATCGAGCCAACAACTCTTTAAAAGACCTAGCAGCCTAGGCAAACTCACATCGAACACGTATACACACGTCATTAGCATTAAGTCAATTAGGGATAGTAACACATACTCAGGTCAACTGAACCTTTTATCTTAAAATCGAGCCAAAAACTCTTTAGAAGACCTAGCTGTCTAGGCACCTATATTTTAAGTTATTGTTTAACATCATCTACGCTTCAACCATTCTTTGTTAGAGTTAAAAAATATCTATATCAAATAATCACCTTCCATATAAAATAATAAAACGTTACTCGTGATTATTATAAACTGTGTGAATTCAATCATTCAAACTACCATCCCAATTAGAAAATATAAGTAGGCCCGTGGAGAAAGTCCAAGCACCCTGAGATAAGAGACTGCATCGGCCCTCTGCCGATATAAGCAAAGAGTTATATTAGATTTAACACAGTCGGTAGAGCACCACAGCGACTCAACAACATAAATTCACTTGTCTAGCATTAGGACGTCTAGTCCTAATGGCTAATATAACTTCATTACAATATAAACTTCATGCGGAGTAGATAGAGCATCACTTCGACATCAATCACACAAAATCGATGAGAATAGAACGGGAGATATTAGAAAATAAATTCATTTAATAAATGTAATAGCGTCTAGCAATTATATTTAATATAAATTCCAGAATAGAGTCAAACAAGCTTAGATCATAACATATTGCCAAACAAACGAAAGCGTTGGGATTAAGGATAGAGTAGACAAGATTTGTAAACTAGTATTAAATGCATTTTCTTATCATTTAAACACATGCTAGCTCTTTAACCGACATTTCAGCTCTGACTCCTATCCTAAATCATTTCCTTCCCTAAAAAGCCAACAGGGACCAGCTTTGTATCGTAACCAAGCGTGTACGGCGTTGAGATTAATTTCTCCGCGTCCGAGGGCCAAGGAAGTCGATTCCGAGTCTGAAGACACGGTCTTGGAATCTCACGATTCCCGGATCCGAGAAAGATAGCTTTTGCAATAGGAAAAGTAGGCTTGGATTAATTTCCCAGCTCTACTAGTTAGAAGATATCTCGGCTTTGGTTTTATACCCGAATCCGATCGTGGACGGCTTTGATAGTTAATGCTATCCGAGACCGAGTTTGATTTAAATTCACAAGGTTAGATAGGTGGCTTTTGGTGGAGTACCCATCCTTTTCCCTGCCTTTCGACCTCAAAGAAAAGCCCTAATTTTTATAAATATTCTTCTTGGTAAAGAACTCACACTAACTGCGGGTATCTCTACAGCTTCCGAGCCTGAGATACCCACGCGAAGTTACAGTGTCTAATCGATTAAATACATGCAATGTTAGGATAAACTCATTCGACGGATCGTATTGGGCGAAACCAAGATCTCCTAATACCTGAATTTACTCCTCATCAAATCCTGAAACCATTCACATTATATGCCCCAATACACACTCAACACGCGTCACCCTGGTCGACTCAGGAATATTAAAATTAAACAGTGGATGTTCCGGACGTTCGGAGGCTGTAACACTCAGTGCCTCTAATTCAATCTCATCGATAGAATCACATTCGTATATTCCAGAATTCACTTTAAACCTCACTAAGATATATCGAGAGTTGAACATTAACCGTACTGTGAACCTATCTACAGTTCCTATATTCCACCAATACAAGACCACACTCTTAGACGCCGACGACTTAAAATCCAATAGTCTAGCGTTAGACGATATCATAAAACAAGCAAAAGAAATAAGCACACATAGACGCACGCAACAAAATACAGACAACCTGACAACCGGCCTTTCCTATGCCGCTATCGGTCTAGGCTTACTAGGAGCTTTGTTCTTGGCTTATAAAATGTCATTATTCGGGAAGATTCTTACATTCGTTACGTGTCTGAAGAAAACTAAAAAACGTGACAATAAGCGTTTGAAAATGGCCACGTACGAAAAGCCTATTGAGCTAGAAATTATCCACCCCCATTTACTCCAAAATCCCGACCCGTTGACGACTAGAACCAAACACGAGTCGCAACGTAAAACCGAGGTCTCGCTTGAACTAACACCTTTAACTCAGCTAGCATATTATTAAAGTTAGCTGATGATAAAATTATATATTATTACAATGTTTTATTAGTACATAAGAGATATACACAAACATATATACAAACACACATGATTTTGTAAAACACAGCCTTTACCAATAAATTTCCCATGGTATAGAAAAAATTTTGGGCTATACCTCCACACTAATACACAATATCTGAAAAATCAAGATTCGTGGCAGCGAATCGCCGCCAAGTACCCGTAGGCCGGCGCGCCAGCCCCGAATCATTTACCCGAGCAAGCTCTTGTCCTTGTAAAAAAACCGTCATATCTTTCGAACAGCCGAATATTTTTTAACAAAATTTGTAGCGGTGTAAGACCCACTCCACCTAACATTGCTCCAAAAAGTTGAACGAAATTGACCCGGTGGTTCCTGAGATATCAATCGTCAAAGTTGATCGAAAAACGCAATCTTCTTCTTCTTCTTCTCCTCCTCCTTCTTCGTCGCAGAACGTTTTTTTTGGGAGGATTCTTGGGACCCCGATATCTGTTGAACCGTTGCACTTATGAACTTGCAATTTGGAGGGGGTGTTCTTAACACCAAAATCTCGCCCCCTATTGTTTTTTAGCAACATTCGATCACGCATGCCGGAGTTATTAACAAAATAATTATTTTATATATGCACATAGATATATACATGGGGCATTCCATGCCACCGCGATCAAGATCTGGCGGTGACATTTTAGATTTGCTTAATAATTTATTATTTCAAACTATTTTTCAAAAAATGCATACACAATTTATTACAGATTTTTCCAAGCGTCGGTACCTGAGATACGATTTTCGAAGTGAAAAAAAAAACACCCATATTCTAAAATCTGAAAAAAATCAGGAAAATCTGAAAAAATATTACAAAATTTTCGAGCGCTATTAGAAGATGGAGGTTTGATTACGGGGAAAGGTGAGTCGAAAAATGCCGAAAAAAAATATTTAAAAAATCGGAATCTATATTACAATATTGTAGTTATATGTATATAACTACAATATGTTCGATTCCTGTACCTAACTCTGAAAATATACTTTTTTAGACCCATATTATAGAGTACTTTTTGTCCGTTTATATGTCGAAAATACATTCCGATTTTTTAAATATTTTTTTTCGGCATTTTTCGACTCACCTTTCCCCGTAATCAAACCTCCATCTTCTTATAGCGCTCGAAAATTTTGTAATATTTTTTCAGATTTTCCTGATTTTTTTCAGATTTTAGAATATGGGTGTTTTTTTTTTCACTTCGAAAATCGTATCTCAGGTACCGACGCTTGGAAAAATCTGTAATAAATTGTGTATGCATTTTTTGAAAAATAGTTTGAAATAATAAATTATTAAGCAAATCTAAAATGTCACCGCCAGATCTTGATCGCGGTGGCATGGAATGCCCCACATACATAGATATTGTAACGGGTTTTTCCTGGGCTCGGGTACCGAGGAATTGAAGCCGAATACAAACCTGGCCCAACTTGTAGGTAGGGGTTGTTGTTGGGCGCCAGACTTCGTTGGAAGTCCTCTCTCTCTCTCTCTCTGGGACCCTCCGGCTAGCTACTAGTGATAGAGGGATTTCGTGGGGGCGAGAAATAACGACACCAGTGATCTTCGTTTACTCAGATTTATTAAAAAAAAAGAAAAAAAGAAAAGGTCGCGAATTTGGTTCACGCCCGCTACCTGGCGTATTACGATTTATAATAGTGACTCTAATCTATATTTTCAATATTTCGAATGAACTATTTCCAATTGCTATTCTAAGGCGACGATCGTTCTCGACGGTCGCAGTCTCTCCCTCTCCGGCTACTTGACAGTCTGCTGTCACTGTAGCGAGATTGCGTGTCTCTCTCGATGTCTCTCGGAGGACTGCTGCGGCTCGCTGTGAAGCGGCGGCGGAGAGGTGGTGGGGATGGCTGGGGAAGCGCCGGTACTCTGACACGCAGCAGCTGAGTGCGGTGCGTGACGTCAGCAGTCCGTAGCGATATGGCGTCGGCGCGATCTCGGTGAATATCGGCGCAGCGGTTACCAATCCTGGCACGGCTCTACGCACGACAAACAACACGTGACGCTGTTCTTGTCGTTTGAATTCAACGGTTCGCTGGAACGATTGAATTCTAACACGTGAACGGCTCGAGGCTTCTAGGGGTTCTAGGGTGATCCACGGGTGCAGGACTAGTATTCAGATGGATCCTACCTTACTGTACGGCGCTCTAGCGTGGCTCGGTTCGGTCTCGATCACACGACGACGGAGGTCCGAGTTCAGGCACGGGTCGTAGATTGTCCGGTAGTCCAAATGTCTAGTCGAGGTCCGGTGGATGCAGGGGTCTCACTCACTCACTCACTTAAAACTACACTCACTTTTTCTCTCTCTCTCTCTCTCTCTCTCTCTCTCTCTCTTGCGAACTCGCACTCGGCTAACTTTTTAGACACTCGAGGTGTCTCTTTAGCAGGCGGAGTGGGAATGGCGATTTTTCCGCTAGGGGTGGTTTACCTCATTCCCACCTGTCCGGCGAGCGCTGACGGTCGCCAGTCGGCCGTTAGCAGACGCGTACAGTCAATATGGCTCCGCGAGATAAGGCGGCAAGGGTTTGAACCGCGGAAATCGGTTTTTGGATACTCGGTACGCGCGTAAGGCTGGGAAGGAGGAGGTCTTAACGTTTTGCCACGTTACAATATATATACATATATGTCTCGGGACCACGATATGCACATATACATATGTGTCTCAGGACCACGATTCCGATATTATTATTAATAATATTAATAATGATATTATTACTAAAATTACCAAAATCATCATTATTATTATTATTATTTCTATTATTATTATTATATATTATTATATTATTTTATTAATATCATTAATAATATTATTAATAAAATTACTAAATTATCAAGATTCGCGGCAGCGAATCGCCGCCAAGTACCCGTAGGCCGGCGCGCCAGCCCCGAATCACTTACCCGAGCAAGCTCTTGTCCTTGTAAAAAAACCGTCATATCTTTCGAACCACCGAATATTTTTTAACAAAATTTGTAGCGGCGTAAGACTCACTCCACCTAACATTGCTTCAAAAAGTTGAACGAAATTGACCTGGTGGTTCCTGAGATATCGACCGTCAAAGTTGATCGAAAAACGCATTCTTCTTCTCCTTCTTCTTCTTCGTCGCAGAACGTTTTTCTTGGGACCACGATATCTGTCGAACCGTTTCACTTATGAACTTGCAATTTGGAGGGGCGGTTCTTGACACCGAAATCTCGCCCCCTATTGTTTTTTAGCAACATTCGATCACGCATTTCGGAGTTATCAAGAAAATAATCATTTTATATATGCACATTAGGGCGGGTTGACATATACACGGTAGGGTGGTCGTTATATATAAAATATATATGTAATATATATATATTTTATAATAAACAACGAAAATTCATGTTGGATCCCCCCCAAATCAGCTCCAAATGATAGAAAAAAAAATTCCCTAACTTTTTCAGATTTTTATTTTATTATTCCCTTCGTCTCCCTATTTTCATCCAAAGTTTGCAACAAATTCACAATATGTAAAGTTAATAAAAGTTTCGCAGAAGTTTTTTTTTTTTTCGAATTTTGAATCAGAAAATATTTGTCGGTATTCACTGACGATCTGCATCACAAACATTTTTTGATCTTCGTTCCTGATTAAAAAAAGATTAAAAATGTTCGTGATACAGATCGTCAGTGAACACCGAAAAATATTTCCTAATTCAAAAAAAAAAAAAAAACACTTCTGCGAAAATGGTAACTTTACATATCGTGGATTTTGTTTTGAACTTTGGATGAAAATAGGGAGATGAATGGAATAAAATAAAAATTTGAAAAAGTTAGAGAATTTTTTTCAAATCATTTGGAGCTGATTTGGCCGCATCCAACATAAAATTAGAACATAAATATCCCGAGAAGATCATGAAGTGAAGAAGCCTTATTATATATGGGGCATTCCACGTGAAATGTGACAGCCTCGGACCTCGACCGTTTTGATTTTCTTCAAATTTTGCATACAAACAGTAGGTCATCAAAGAAGACTGCCTGAATTATTTCAGATTTTTTAGCGACCAATTGGCCGAAGGCCGGGCGTTTCAAATTTCTCAGGAGTCAATTTTTCACAATTTTCGACGATGAATATTGGCGCAGTGGAAAACGGAATCGCAAAAGTGTTTGATACAATTTTGAAGGTAATTTTTCAACCTTTTGAACTGTGTGGATACATTTTTCGAAACATGCAGAATTACCACCAAAAATCATGATTATATCGGAAAAACGCGAAAAAAACATGTTTCCCAGGGTAAATTTTTTTATTTAATTTTTTTTATTGTAGCCCTTGGTGTCGTAAATAAGTCCTGTAAGGGACATCTTGGGCCGGAAAACGATTACAGAAATATGAATTTTTTTTCAGTTAAATCACGTAAAAATGCAAATATTGAAATTCCTTCGTATTCTATTTTGATTTTTTTCGTACCAGTGCACATTAATTCTTTAATTTAATATACTATTTGTGAAGAATAGTTGAAAAAAAACAATGGAGTTATTCGTCTTGGATAAAAACTATAACGAATATTAGATTTTTTTGATTTTATTAAATTAATAATTTAATTTTTCTAAACATGGTACGAAAAAAATCAAAATAGAATACGAAGGAATTTCAATATTTGCATTTTTACGTGATTTAACTGAAAAAAAATTCATATTTCTGTAATCGTTTTCCGGCCCAAGATGTCCCTTACAGGACTTATTTACGACACCAAGGGCTACAATAAAAAAAATTAAATAAAAAAATTTACCCTGGGAAACATGTTTTTTTCGCGTTTTTCCGATATAATCATGATTTTTGGTGGTAATTCTGCATGTTTCGAAAAATGTATCCACACAGTTCAAAAGATTGAAAAATTACCTTCAAAATTGTGTTAAACACTTTTGCGATTCCGTTTTCCACTGCGCCAATATTCATCGTCGAAAATTGTGAAAAATTGACTTCTGAGAAATTTGAAACGCCCGGCCTTCGGCCAATTGGTCGGCAAAAAATCTGAAATAATTCAGGCAGTCTTCTTTGATGACCTACTGTTTGTATGCAAAATTTGAGGAAAATCAAAACGGTCGAGGTCCGAGGCTGTCACATTTCACGTGGAATGCCCCATATATAAGTGTTTCAGAAGAAGCGAAAAAATTTTTAGGGTTCTAATATTGATGAAATATTTTATAAAGAATCAATGAGAGACCACTTAGGGTTGGGCTGAAAATTTGTCAATTATCGAGAATTTTTCCTTTCGTGAAATGTCATAAAAAAAATAACATATAGCAGGTACGACATTTCAAAAACGAATGAATGGATCCGGTTCGGGTTGTGCGAAACGATGCTATACCGGATGATTCCTCGCTTACGTCTCAGTAATGTGGGTTGCGGACCGTCAGTTGTTAGAGATATGATATAATATAGATATACAACTCTATTAACTGACGGTCCGCTACCCACATTACTGAGATGCAAGCGGGGAATCATCCGTAGACTTCAAGCCATAACTCCGAAATATCGTCAATAGTTTCACAGAAAGTACAGTTTTGCTCGCATAATTGATGTGAATTTGAAGAGATTGTTGCACTATATGTTTAATTTGAAAAGTTTGAAATGTAATTAAAGCAGAGTAATTTCTTGCATAAATCGCGTAAATCGGCATGTGTATCAAATAGGTGTGTTAGCAATAGTTGCAGCTGATTTTGAAATAAAGGAAAGATACAGATAAGGGTAAAGGTTGAATAAAGTTACTGGAAGATTTGCGATTATACATTTATTATTTGTTTTATTTATATTTTATTTATTATTTGTTTTATCAATATTTTAGTTAATTTTTAGTTATTAATTATTACATAAATATGGTTAATCCGCCGCCTCTGCCGCCTCTGCCGCCTCTGCCTCCCCAACCCCCTCTGCCGCCACCGCCACGTCGTCCACGGTAGCCCCCGCGACCATAACGCTGGCCTCGTCCGCGCCTGTTGCCTCCGCGGCCGCGTCGAGCTTCTATGGCGGCGCGGAGGCACTCGTTCACGGCCTCTATTACCATTGCGTTCTGTAAGAAGTCATATGTTGATTGATTATTATACTAAATATCATTATCTGGGTTGCCCATGTATAAGGCACCAAAATATTTATTCATACCTATTAGGGTGTGCCAAAAAACAATTCTTTTTTTTTTTAAACGCGCACCAAAATTCGGGTAGAGCTTCTCAAATAGAATATCTCAGCCAAATTTGAGCTCTTGATATTGATATTTGGAGGTGCCTATTTTAATTTTTTCATTTTTAATCTGAATAACTTGTCAAAAAATTTTTCAATGCACAAAGAGAATTTTATAGTAAATACTATACCATCGCATTATTGTAAAAGCACACTACAACCGATTCAATAATAGCGATGATTGAATTCAACACATGATAATATTTACCATCTGTATAAAAAAATTCACCACTGTGATGGTAATGGTTGTCATCCTTTATGTTATTATGAACCATACAATACAATACCATACCATACTATACCATTCTAATATCGTATACGCTATCATAAAATTCTCTCAGTGTGGTTGCCTAAAAATATTATCATGCTGCTTGTTGGAATAAATCTTGAAATTTGTTTGAGATATTTATTTTGGGATTGTGAGTGTGAGAATTGAGTGTGCTTCAATCATACGCGTTGACAGCATTCTGTGGAATACGTACGATTTCCTCTCGGCCAGGCACATTAGGCTGCGGGGCACCGGTGCCGGCGGCGGCGCCTGCTGTTGTTGTTGCAGCGGCGGCTGCTGCTGCTGTTGTTGTTGCAGCGGCGGCTGCTGCTGCTGTTGTTGCGGCGGCGGCTGCTGCGGCGGCCCTCGTGGATCCACCACCCGGACCTGACGCGTTCCGGCTAGATACTGCCCGGGTGGTGGATCTATGTCGATCTCGATATTCATTATTGAGTCGTCGGAATCTTCAATTGTAAAAAAAGATTATAATAAAGCAAATCGTGCAGAGTGATGTCGTGGTTACGAACTACATTTTTATCGAGAAATGGTGATTTCATGATGGTATTATTCAGTAATACTACATACATACACGGGTACAACATAATTAGAGCCAACTTATTGACAGGGTTATCCTCCATCGTTCGCGGAAACGACATCTTATTTTGTATTTACTGCGAAATTTCATTCGTTATGATTGATAGAAAAGTAACTGATTCGGCGCAAATGATGAGCACTTAGTAGCATAATAGTAGATACAATTACGCACAAATCCACCGACAGATACTACTTTTTATTCGATACGTCTGATTGGCTAGTTTCCAATTAATTATTATCACGAATTCACGAACTTGCGAAGTAAATGTAAATGATAACTTTGATTAAATTATTGATGTAGGATAATTCCATCAAGGGCGAATTGTGTTACATCATGTCTAAAAGCATTTCAGTCAAAGCTAATCGATAACAACTGAGTTATTTGATTTTTCGAAAATATTGCTTTTATTGTAATAAATAATCTACCGTATTATAAACTGAATTTTCACCAGATAAAATATCGGATTTATTTTAACAACTCGACAATTTGTTGGCACTAGCATGTTTCTAATTATATGTTCAATGCAATATTACAACATATTTCGCAATAAAATATCAATCTCATTTAGTTAGGTCAGCTTGCGGGTGTTATCGTTTTCAGTAATTGGGCTTAATCAATGCTTCAATTTACCTCTTGAATCATCAAGTTCATGTTTCTATTGCGATTTGAAAAGATAATATCTGTACATCAGATGTAATGTATAATACTGTATATTGTAATATAATGTAGAATAATGTACTTACTAGACATGTGGATGCTTCGGCGTGTAGTACGCGAGTAAGCTGTGCTACGAGGTGACCGTATATGAAAAAAAAAGTTTCGGCTCACGTTGATGGATATTTGAATGTATGGGTAACCTGTGTTTTCAAAATCGCTGTATAGGTTTGACACGTACGTATATTCGAATCCGAAAAACACAACAAGTCATGTTTATCCTTGTTCTGAACGTCTAGTTGAATGAGACACCATAATATGACTATATCTGTTTTTCAGTTTCTGGTTTCAGTTGCAGGGGCGTATTTATACTCATTGAGCCCGCGAGCCCGGGCCGCAAGCGCTAAAATTTTAATCGTGAATAACATTCGAAATCAATTAGGTTTTCCTTCGACTGTAAGGGCGTAATATCAGAATACACCCAGGGGGAAATCTGACTTTAATCCACTACTGTTCGATCTCCGTCCTATACAAGGATAGATAGATGACTACGTCATCATTCGTTGATCATTTGCTAATAGAGATTGGGCTGCCACAATTTGAGAATATCTTTGTAAACACCTCATATTCCATTCAGAATAAGTCGTTCGTTCGTGAAGATTACAATTTGCTGCGGAGATTGAAAAATTGATAAAATTTGGAATTGTTTTATAAGTGGACGTTATTCTTTATATTGCAAGACAACATCACATAATATAAAATTGATAGTACATCGCAATTATTTAATCATTATACATTGTTGTTGGTGTAACTTTGTTATAGTATTAAATTTCCGATCAATGTCAATTCATGAACTTTTCTCGACGACAGTCAAGTAATAATTTTTCAAATTAATTTGGGATAGAGTGTAATAATAATTAGTCAATCTTTGGCGCAGAACGGTGCCTTATTACGAAATACGAAGATTATAGGTGAGTAAAATATTTCAATGATGATAATTTGATCATCAGAAGAACTTGATATAATAATACATAATTGCTATGAGATAAAATTTTCCATTGTTATTATAATATATTGTAGTTTAGTGAATACTTATTTCGCAACAGATTCATATAGCAATTAGTGAAATCAGATAAGATTTGCAGAATAGCGGTATATTCCATTTCATAATGCCGAAAACAAAGAAGCGTTCATATGCGAAATCTAGGGAACTTAGAAATCCAGCGAAACGTTCCGCTAGAATCGACCCCAATAATAACGATGGCAGGGATGACATTATTACCATTGATTCCGATGAAAACAATGCTCGTGATGTATTACAAAGTGAACGCGAAATTGTTTTAAGTATTCCGGAACTTATTGCTAACGTTACGCTTGAATTAGATGATCGATGTATCAACGCGTTTCTCGACGTTCTAACAATGAACACATCTTTCCGGCCGCAAGATCCATTACTTTATCAAGGCCTGCGTTGGTATCGACCGGTAGAAAGTGATAGGGACATTCAAATCATTTACGGAGGAGAAATAGGTAAAGATAAGGTGGGTCATTGGACGTGTATATATTACGACGGATCCATAGTACATGTATACGATTCGTTGCGTAGACAATTATTACCGATACAATACGATATAGTGAACAGGCTCTATCCGAATCACTCGGTGAAATACGAATGTATCCAGATTCAACCGGATGGTGTATCATGTGGAGTGTTCGCTTGCGCTATTGCAACTTCTATTGCATTACGGATAGATCCCAAAACGGAACAATATTTTGTAGATAGTAATGGGCCAACGAGGTCCACGTACACACTTAGACGTCATTTACTCAGAGTTTTGAAACAACAGACGTTGATTCGTTTCCCGACGATCGCATCTGATTCATTTCTGCCTAATCGGCAGCACCAGAATAATGAAAGTCTTGGTGAATTTACTATGAATACCAGACGTTCTGAGGATACAATCGTTAATCATCCGAAAATAATTGGAGATACCAATATCAAAATTGCTTCTAGGGATGTACTACCTCTTTTGAAAATATCTCAACCGAAGACTTATGCATCAGTCTGCAAATCACAAAAAGGACAAATTGCTAATTCTATTCCGGTTATTTTAGATAATGCAATTGCCGGTCATGAACGCCAGCAGGTGTCAAATCAAACAGTCGAAAGTAGAGTAGAGTCAATTAAACGTATGAAAAAAGATTGGTGGATTAGTCATAAAGATGAGATGAACAAAAGAAGGCAGATGGGTTATTTTATCAATCAGGTTATCCGGCGAAATTTGAAAACTAAAAAGTACGCAGCAAATAGTGAGTCTAAGAAGACGCAAGAACGAGCTAGGTACGCTTCGAACTCTGAGTACAAAAAAATTAAAGAAAAGGAAAAGTATGCTGCTGATCCGGAGGGTCAGAAAAATAGGAAAAAGGCACAGTATGCTGCAAATCCGGAAAGTCAGAAAATTATGAAAAAGGCACAGTATGCTGCCGATCCGGAAAGTCAGAAAATTAGGAAAAAGGCACAGTATGCTGCCGATCCGGAAAAACAGAAAATGAAGGAAAAGGCACGTTATGCTGCCGATCCCGGAAAAAAAAAATGAAGGAAAAGGCACAGTATGCTGCCGATCCGGAAAATAAGAAAATGAAGGAAAAGGCACGGTATGCTGCCGATCCCGGAAAAAAAAAAATGAAGGAAAAGGCACAGTATGCTGCCGATCCGGAAAAAAAGAAAATGAAGGAAAAGGCACGGTATGCTGCCGATCCGGAGAAAAAGAAAAATTCAAACAAGAAGATTTATTACGAAAATCGAAATAAAAAATTAAAGATTCAGAAACTGGTGGTTTCAAACAATATCTCAAAGAAATATAGACGCTTAGGAAAACGCAATGATACATTGAAGTTTGTAGGATCAACAGAAAAGTGTATTAATGCTTTAGCTTTTAAAATCAATCGCGAGTCGTTGACAAAGTCCAGAATAGAAGCTGAAAAAATTACTAAATGGTCGATTCATGTAAGGGAAGATTTTGTTTCCGGTTTAAGGAAAGCGTTAGCTAATTTGAAGCGGAATGCAGAGTCATGTTTGATTCGCGCGGCAGAATCTTCAGACTTGGAACACAAAGTTATTGCGATTTGTGGTGATTCGAAACATACTGGATCATCCGAATGCTATTTTGCTGATACTGCTTACAATGAACTGGCAATCGTTAAGAAACCGCTCGTTACAACAGCGGCTAGGCAAATTGCTAATATTTTACCCGTACGGCCAAGCAAGCATGTTCGAAAATCGTGGTCTTGCGACTCAAAAATGTGCCTGAAACCGGATTCATATACGATAGACAATGTAAGGAATTAAATTGTTGGATGGCTATCTTAACCAATATTTATTAATTGTTAATGATTATACGAAATTCTATGTTCGATACAAATGCCTTATCCACTAAGAATACAGTCTTCTTCCGCTCACGACAGATCTTGATGTCTCTAATGCCAGTCCGGCTCCAAGGAGAGGTGATTTTTCCTGACGATTCGGGTTTTCTGGTTCTTTGTAGAGTCAATGCAACTGCGTGCAGATGTGTAGTAAAGAGATGAACGTTCGTCTGATAGACGTGGGGTCAAGATAAAAACTGGGTACTCAATTAACTAGTTTCGAGATTAGGTAATTTAGGTATAGTTCAAAGTGTACTCTTCTCACTCTCGCGGTCCGCAGACCTCTGGCTTGACCATAGTCCATCGCTTGGACTTTGTTCTCACCCATACATCACTCACACCTGTACTGCTGAGCGACACTAATACCTTAGTTAGGATGGAGATTCACACAATCATCCCCCTTTTTGGCAAATTATATTTATAATGTGGCAAAAATCAATCGCGGGAAGCATCCCCAAAACGCCTATGCTATAATCAAAAAAGCGACATTATGCAAAGACGTTATCGAGACAAATCTCACTCATTCTTATTCTCATTCGTTAGACGATATAAATTGTGTGAACATAGTAGTAGTACTTGTGATAATAATCATGAGTATGGTTACGCAAGGATTAGCGTTCATCAATTAATGCGTGGAAATCATTCCATTTGCTGATTTAGCCTAACTAGTGTGAATAGTTCGTTCATACACTTAAATCTAAGTCATGCACACATGTGTAGTATAATAAGTACAATGGTGATACAGGGTACAATACTGCTTTTGATTATGATATGGATGCACCGCGCATATTCGTCTACTGACTTCCTCTTGTCTTTTCGATCGGCTAATTCACACGTCCTTATATACTATTTAAAAATGATGCCTATAAAGAATTATACAGTGATATTAACAAAATTTCTCGTTTGTCATGTCAGATTTTGCTTTACGTTAGGTTTGTTTTTGGTGTGTCTGCGCTTAATCGTTAAACTAACAATAGAAAATTTTCTTAAGTCTATGCTTCATTCAGAGATCAGGCAGTCGATTCGTATATATGATACGGGCGTAAATTGAACCGGTTGTATACCCCTTTCACTTTAGTCATATCAGAAGGATCAACAATTTCGAGTGCATTACTACCAATATAGCGAGAGATTCTATACGGGCCTTCGTACAGGTCAAAGAATTTGTGAATCTGCTTTTGAGATTTGTTAGACAAGTGCGGTACACGTAGTAAAACAAGGTCGTTGGTTTTTAGAACGATCTTGCTTACTGTTTTTTGCTGTTTACTGCGGTTGTTAAATGCTCTGTACAGACGGTCATTCGCAATTTGGATTTGGACGTCTCGCGCCGTCTTTTCCTCGTGAAGTCGTGGAAATATTTTAAAGATTTCTTCATGTGGCTGTTTGTCAAAGTGCAATTGTACGGGAGCGAATCCAGTGCTTTGGTGTATGGTGGAGTTCAAACAAATTTGAACCTTTGGCAATATTTTGAACCAGGACGTATGTCGGCTCGAACAATACGTTCGGAACAGCCTACCTAACTCTCGCATGGTGCGTTCCACTGGGTTCGATTGTGGGTGTCGGATGGAGGAAAAAAGAGCCTTAATACCATGCAGTTCTAACCGGCGCTTCCAGACGGGGGAGGTGAATTGGGTCCCATGGTCAGAAAGAATGCGACGAGGCTTTCCTACCTTCTCGAAATAATCGGTTTCTAAGCGTTTTAAGCAAATCGCTGTCGTAGCGCGCTTGATTGCATAAAGTGTTACGTATTTACTAAAGATGTCCTGCAAAACAAAGATATATTGGACTCCCCCGGTAGACTTGGGTAACGGTCCAAAGAAGTCGACAGAGACCAATTCGTTTGGCTGGGTGGCTTTTACCATCTCGTAGGAACCTTCCATCTTATAATTCAAATACTTTGTGCGCTGGCAGGTATCGCAACATTTTGTGAAGCGTTTTATGTCTCTACGCATCCGCGGCCAATAGAAATAAAGCGCAAGATAGCCGAGTAGTTTATTGTTGCCTATGTGGCCGAACTCTTCATGAGCTGTTTTCATGAGCGATAGTTGTAGTGATTCGGGTACAAGTAGGCGCCAATGATTGATTCGCTTTGAGCGTACGTAGACGACATCCTGCTCATCGAGGAACTCGAGATCTTTATAGTCGGAAGTAATGAATTGTTGCAGTTTAGGATCTTTCTTTTGCGATGCTTTAAAATTATTGAGTTCATCGGTTAATTCGCTGTGTGCTTCCAATCGCGCTACTACGCTGATAGTATTAACTGAGCGTTCGGTCGGAGGCCTGGAGAGAGGTAATTGTTTGACGCAATTCCAAAGGACGTAATTTTCGCAATTCGCTATAAGATTTTCGAAATTTCGACTAAAAAAATCGGCGACCTGATTGTCTATGCCACGGCAGTGTTTTATCGTGTAGTTGTAATCTTGCAAGAACAAGGACCAGCGCGTCAGTCTGGGTCCCTGAAATGCCGTTGTCTGCAAAAATGTGAGCGCTTTGTGGTCGGTAACGATCTCGAATTGATTGCCGATCAGGTACATACGGAACTTTAGGACGGAGTACACGATTGCGAGGAGTTCCTTTTCCGTCGTGTGATAGTTTCGTTCACATGGTGACAATACGCGGCTTGCCAAGGAAATGATCCGCGGGTGCTCGTCCACCTGATACAAGATACCACTAATACCGATATCGCTCGCATCCGTCTGTAGTCGAAATGGTAGTCGCGGGTTATAGTGACTTAGAACAACGCACTGTAACAGGTTCGTTTTTAAATTCTCAAATGCTACTGTATGCTCATGAGTCCAGTTCCATGTTGAACGATCTTGGAGTAGATTACGAAATGGCTCTACAAAGTTAGCATGACGTATACTAAATCGTCTATGGTACCCACACACTCCTAAAAATCCTTGGAGTTGTTTTTTATCAACTGGTGTGGGGAAATCCCGAATTTTCTCTAGGTGTTTAGGGTCTGCGTGGACGCCATTAGTTGATAGGATAAAGCCGAGGAAAGGCACATTTTTTCTAAAAAAATGCGACTTCTCCAAGCTCAGCTTTGAATTAACCTCACGTAACTTTGTGAGCAATTTTCGTAAATGCGCACAATGTTGGTCAAAAGTGTTCGACGCGATGAGAAAGTCGTCGACGTATAATGTTACCATTTCTGATACCTCGGTTCCGAGTGCCAGCTTAACTGCACGAATAAAGCCGCTGCCTGCAGTTTTGATGCCGTATGGGATGACTTTGAAGTGATATAATGTACCTTCATGTAAGAAAGCCGTGTATTCGCGTGATTGTTTTTCGAGGGGTACCTGCCAATAGCCTCTAACTAAATCGCTCGTCGATAGAAATTGCGCGCCCTCGAATTTTTGTAAAAGCTCCTCGATATGTTGAGTCGACTCGTTGTCCGACACCATGACCTGATTTAGAAATCGCGCGTCTAGGCACACCCGTACGCTTCCATTTTTCTTATTAACAATTCTGAGAGGGTTACAGTACGGACTGCAAGATCGCTCGATGATCCCGAGATCTAACATATTCTTAATTTCTTGATTTACGGATTCGCGTGATTTGATGGGAATCGGGTATGACCTTCTAATAAATGGCTTGTCGGATTTGACTCGAATTCGGTGATGGTACGCATCAATTAACCCGGGCTTATCGCTGAATACATCCTGGTATTCTTCCAATAGACGAACAATGTGGCTCTTTTGGTTCGAATTTAATTGTTCCGTGTCGGCGATCGAGCTACCGACTGCCTGTGAGAATGAGGTTTTCTTAGAGTCTTGATTAATGTTTTCTACATCCCGATTAACCGCGCGGACAACACCTCTAATCGGCGCATCCCCCATTCCTTGACTGCGTCTTGCGAGATCGTCTTTATTTAGATCACAACTTTCGACTAGTTTGAGATGGTTAATTCCTGGGTCCTTTACTGATTTCGGGATTGTACGTAGGTGATCGGCATTTGCCTCTTTATGTCTTCGGAATATTACGATCTCTTTTGGCAACTTTTCCCTAAATAAGTAGACGTCTTCATGGTCCACGTCGATGACGGCCTGCTGTTTCTTTAACCAATCCATTCCGACCAAGATGTCATTAGACAGTTTAGGGATTACTAAATAAACGTGCTCAATTTCGCGGTTATTGATTCGACATTTAACAAAAACTTGTTTACGGATCGCGGTTCTCTTTTCGCCTACCGCGACTCGAATCGCGAGATTACAGGTCGGTAGTTCCATAGCGAGTTTGTTTTCAGTCAGCCATTGATACAGATTTTCCGAAATACCGGTCACATCGCTACCCGAATCTAATAAGATATTTATAGTCCTTTCGCCAATCGTGGCCTGAACGCGTGGGCTTACTAATCGGCTCCCATCACCGGATTCTTCGCCCTTTTCTACATCCCAGCAGAGGTCTTCCACAAAGTCGGATTGTTCTAATGTGCGCACGATCCCTTCATCGCCAGGATAGTCGCGGATTTCAGCCTCGTTATCTAGTTCGTGATCGACGCTTGCATTTACAGGGTGTTCGTCACCAGGTGTACTCTCGATCGCATTTACCGTATTTTGTTGTCTTCCGTTATTATCGCGGTTATTGTAAGGCTGGTATCTTGGAAAATTGGTTCGTTCATTACCCCTAAATCGATTTGGATAGCTACCCCATCTGGCTGTGTTTTGTCTATTATTGCTACCGTAGTGATTTGACTGATTGCCGTAGTTCTGTTGCGGATTTCGACCTTGATTATTCGCTTGATGGTGACGATTTTCCCCTCCATCGCGATCACCACGTACATTCGGTCGATGGTGCGGTGGCACGTAAGTTGAGTTATGATTCGCGTAATTACGCTGGTTAGGAAATCTCGAGTTCGGATGATTTTGTGAGAAACTTGGTTTAACATAGTGATTTGCAGCGGGTTGCGGACTACCGCCCAATTGCACTTCATCATTCTCTACGTCATTACTTCGCCAGTTACCCGGGTGTTGTCTCGGAATTGCATATGATCGTCGCACAGAGTCATCGTGTACATTTCTTACATTATTTGAGTTTCCTACTTCTTGTTGAGGGCGACCGCGCTTGTCTACTAGTTCCTTTTGTGCAGTATCGAGTCGATATAGTGCTTGAAGAATGATTTCTGTTTCCGCATAATTCATAGTTACCAAGATTTCACGCGCACGGTGTGGTAACTGTTTCATAATCGAAAAGTTTATCTCATATGTCGTCATTGGTGGCTTAAAGTACCGAGCCTTTTTTATTTGCTGTAAGAAGTAGTCGCGAAGTGAGCCGTCTGACCCACGAAATTTGCGCCGCAGCCACTCGTCTTTTTCCCGAGTTTGGGCTTCTAATGAATAGAAATGCTCTAGAAATTCCTTTTTAAAAGTTTCGTAGTTATCGAATGCATAACTTCGTGCGTCATACCAGCTTTTCGCCTGTCCACTAAATGAATCCTCGACAACTAAGATTTTGTGCGGATCTAGAACGTTCTTTTTTATAAAATACTTTTCTATATTGGTAATAAACTCAATTGGACTTTTTTCGCCGTTAAAAGTTGGGCGTGTAATGTTTAGCTGCAATGATTTGAAATGCTCTAGAATCCCAACGACTAAATGAGTATTTAAGTCAATATTTTGATTTGTGCCAGGTATTTCTCGGTCTTTCTCTACTTCATCGCTTGGCTGTTTATTTTGTTGATCGTTATGAGTGTGACTATTGTGAATTACCTGAGTACCGTTGCCTAATTGTTGTTCGCTCGAATTTGATTCCGTTGATGTTGATGAACGTTCTCGAAGCTGCCTGTTCTCCTCTTGTAGCTTATTTATCTGTTGTTGAAATCGTGTGTTTTCGCTAACGGAGTCCGTCACAAGGACTCGGAGTCTTTTTAACTCCTCGCGGAGTTCGTCATCGTTAGTTGGCTCATTTTGCCCGTCATTAGCCTTTGACCTTGTCATCATTTAAAATTGTATTAGTATAATTACTTATTATAAATATTTCAATATTTCTTTGTTAATTTTTTGTAATGAGAGTGATTTGATTAACAAATTGAGTCCAATTTCTATCGTGCCTGTAGTTGGGCGCCAAAATTGTAAGGAATTAAATTGTTGGATGGCTATCTTAACCAATATTTATTAATTGTTAATGATTATACGAAATTCTATGTTCGATACAAATGCCTTATCCACTAAGAATACAGTCTTCTTCCGCTCACGACAGATCTTGATGTCTCTAATGCCAGTCCGGCTCCAAGGAGAGGTGATTTTTCCTGACGATTCGGGTTTTCTGGTTCTTTGTAGAGTCAATGCAACTGCGTGCAGATGTGTAGTAAAGAGATGAACGTTCGTCTGATAGACGTGGGGTCAAGATAAAAACTGGGTACTCAATTAACTAGTTTCGAGATTAGGTAATTTAGGTATAGTTCAAAGTGTACTCTTCTCACTCTCGCGGTCCGCAGACCTCTGGCTTGACCATAGTCCATCGCTTGGACTTTGTTCTCACCCATACATCACTCACACCTGTACTGCTGAGCGACACTAATACCTTAGTTAGGATGGAGATTCACACAACAAAATAGAAAATTTCATGAAGCTTGTTAGTTATTGGAATCTAATAAATATTAGGAACAACATAAAACAAGTTAATGTCTGCAGCGTTAATAAATTAGGTAATAAACTTGGGCACTCACAAAGCTGCTATGCGAATCCGGGCACATGTCAATCAAAGCTCTTACCGATGCAGATCTTAAGTGCTCATTTCACACGGATCAGATACTTTGTGAGACGGGTGTTTGAGATTACAAGTCTGATTAGAAAAATTACTTATATTGACACCGCTTTGAATCGAAGTGATTTGGAAGTTTTAACAGAAATATCCACCAAAGCAGCACAAAAAGCTCAAATCCATCGATCTGGTGTAGACGAAAGAATGAATTTGAATGAAGATGCCATAATTTCTAAATATCGGCATGCGTTCGAAGCATTGACGAAGCGTTCGATGGATACACCGCGATTAGCTTGCGAGTCTTGTGCGAAACTTTGTTGTCGAAGAAACGTTGTGGAAATTTCGAAATTAAGAAAACCGCTATCGGGAGTTTACTGGTCAGATCTGAAAAAGTACATTGATATTACTGGCTTTATTTGTAGTTATTGTCTGAGCAATTTTCGCGATGGCAAGTTACCGCCGACTTGCAGCCTGAATCAACTGGCCGAGAGAGAAAGACCAGACGTAGTATCGTCGTTGAATGATTACGAAAGAATTTTTATTCAAAGAGCGAAAGCTTTCCAGACGGTGCAAAGAATGGGAACGGTAGCCAAGAAGAATCTGCCTAATACTGTTAAGATACAAAAAGTAAAGGGTAGAACTTTTCATTTGCCGTTGCCTTTAGAGGAAACGTTAAAGAAATTGCCATCTCCGACGGACGCGATAAATCTTAATCACGAATTATTCATATTGGTTTGTGGTATCCCGAATAAGTCAAAGGTGGTTTGGAGTAAATTAGTTGATGTACAGAAAATTCATGATGCATTGACATGGCTGAAGAATAATAATTCATTATATCAAGAAATTAAATTACCGGTAGAAAGCCACTTGTTGTTGGGCGATTTCATTGAAAATGCTGAAATTCAGGTACAAACTGAAAGCGAAGATTTGGAAGAGAATGTAGAATTGAAATCTGTGGGCGATAATGATCGAGAACCTATCGATCGCACGGCGATGTTAACTCAGATTATTGATTCCGACGCATATTGCGAACAATTTACAATCTATCCCATACATGAGGACAGGGAAAATAAGAGTGCATCGGATCTTTATCAATTGCTCAAAGTAGAAGCAGCGCCTCTGAATACATGGGATAAAAGTTTAGATATAGATATTATGTGTTTTCCGGACCTTTATCCTTACGGCATCAACGGCCAGTACCAAAAACGAACGGTTCATCTACGAGAATGTGACTTCATAAAATGCAGACTTATGTCCAAACACGCTTGCTTCAGATTAAATCAACAATATCTCTTTTATTTGCTGCACGACTCTAACATTCGCCAATTAAGAAGCGGTATTTTCCATAAACTGAATGTAATTAATCCGCGTGAAAAATTTACTGCAGCCAGCTGCTTGGAAATGATGTCCAAGGAGCAGCTAGAAGGAAATCTTACAACCATTTTTTCTAGATTACGTAATACGGAACAGTATTGGCGTAGACCGCGGAATAATTTAGCTTGCATGATACGTAATTATGGTCCAGCGACATGGTTCCTGACCTTAAGTCCCAGCGAATGGATGTGGGAAGATTTGGCTAAATACATACGTGAGGTTAATGGACCCGAAATGTCAAATTTCTCGACGAGCAAGCTCGTAGCTGCTGATCCGGTGTCTACTTCAAGGTACCTTGACAATAAATTCCAGGCGATGCTTAGCTTCATTTGTGCGAGTGATCACCCGATCGGGGAAGTAACTCATTACTTTTGGAGACGGAAATACCAGGGGAGAGGTACACAACATTTTCATTTATTGATTTGGATTAAAGATGCTCCCGTTATCGGGGAATCGTCTACCGATGCGGTGGCTAGATTCATTACAGACTATGTCACGTGCAAGATGCCTGATAAAAACGTTTCGCCAACGTTGTATCGTCGAGTAGACACGCATCAGAGACACAGGCACAATGACTACTGTTTACGTAACAAAAAAAATAAAAAGGGATACTCCAGAGTTTGTAGATTTGGCTTTCCAAGACCTGTTACGGATTCACTGGTTATGAGGGACGTGGCTATTTCCATTGCGGGTAGAAAGCAGCTAAAGTCGAAAAGCCGATTGTACGACTTACCGCGGTCAGAAGCGGAGACCTGCATCAATGACTACAATCCTGTTATTCTCACGGCTTGGGAAGGAAACATGGATATGCAGTTCATTGGTGAAAAGTCTTCACTGCTAAATTGGTATTGCACTAAATATACGACAAAATGTGAATCTAGTAATGGAGTTGAAATATTCGATGACATCAATTCAACCAAGTCGTTGAGTAGTCGACTTTGGAGTGTAGCTGTGCGCAGTCTGGCTAATAGGGAATGCGGAGCTTTAGAGGCTGCAGATACTTTGTTAGGAATATCATTGTACGGAACCGATCCAGACACAACAATCAAATGGTTAGATGTTAATCAAATACGAAACAGAAAGTTAAAATCATTCAAAACTGTGAAAGCACTCAATCCGGAATCTACAGACATTTTTTTTCCGTCGCTTATCGACAATTGGTATCCAAACAGGCCCGACGAGTTAGAGTCCGTACATCTGTACGATTTCGCGGGGTGGTATGATGTAACGAAGATAAAGCCTGTAAATACCAGCGTAGAAATATACAAACTCAGCGACGGTTTGTATCTAAAAAAGCGACAGCGTGCTTACCTGATAAATCATTACCAACACAATGTCAACGTACAGCCGGAAAAATATTTCTACTCCCTGTTACTTATGTTCAAACCCTGGCGAGATACCGATGACCTGAAACAGGGTTGTGATTCTTATGCCGAATCTTTCGATAAATCAAAAACGGAGCTTTTAACAGCTTTCAAGTATCACGAACGCTTGTTAGATATTCAAAGGGGTTTCGAATTCATCAAAGAACAGATTGAAAACAAATTGGTTGATTTGGCTGACAACACTAGCGTGCTTGGTGAAGACTCTCAAGCCGGTGAGGATAATCCGTTAGGTTTCCAACCGGTAGAGGCTGACGTAGCCATGCAAGAGTTCAACTGTGTCGAGGAACAACTTAAAGACGTTGATATCAATCAAATGATTTCCGAGCTTAATGACGATCAGAAAAGAATATTCGATAAGGTAACGAGCATTCTGAATTCAGAAAATAATAAAGAAATCTTGCGTCTATTTGTGAGCGGCGCTGGTGGTACTGGTAAAAGCTTTCTCATTAAAACTATCAGATGCTGGACTAAACAGATACTCGGGAAAGTTACAGCCGTTACGGCACCCACCGGGCTGGCAGCTTTCAACATTGACGGGTTCACGATACATAGATTATTTCAATTGCCCATAGAGCATGGGGGTACTCCGAAATATAAAGAATTATCGGATCAGGTACTGAAAATTTTGAGGCAAGAAATGAAAGACGTTGTTTTATTCATTGTAGACGAGGTGTCAATGATTTCAAATGTTACATTGGCATTTGTTCACTTGAGGTTGTCTGAAATATTCAATACAAAAAATTCGGAAGAAGGTTGGTTTGGAGGTAAACATATAATACTTTTGGGCGATTTGTTACAGCTGCCTCCCGTAAATGATCAATCTGCTTTTATCAAAATATCGAAAGACCGGGTACAGAAATACTTGGGCTCTTTAGGAATGATTAATTTATGGTCGCATTTATTCACGTATGACGAACTGATAATAAATATGCGTCAACAAAACGACTTGTCCTATAAAGAAATTTTAGATCGAGTTCGTTTCGGCATTTTGACTAGTGATGACCTAGATATTCTTCAATCGAGAAAATTGAAACTTGTCGAGAATAGCATCAGCGACAGACTTCACGATCTATGCGACTACATTAATAAACTACCAATAGACACGGTTTGCTTGTTTTCCACTAGACATCAGTGTGAGGTTCTGAATATAGCAATGCTTGCAAGAATTGAAAGCGACGAAATAGAACTCCATGCAGAGGATACCGTAGATTGTAAGCCATATTTGAAGAAAAAAATATCTAAACTTTTGAATAATGAAAATGAAGATAGTTCTCGTACCGCAGGTCTTGCGAAAACTATTACAATCAAAATTGGAGCGAAGGTCATGATCAGAAGAAATATCGACATAACCTCGGGTCTTGTCAACGGCACAATAGGTCGTGTTACATCTGTTTCAAAAGTCATTGACACGAGTCAAGTAGAATCGCTAACAATTGCCTTATCGTCAGGCCGAGAGTATACTATAGAAAAACTTTCGGCAAAGTTCGAGATAATGAACGGAGCATTCATTTTCAGAAAGCAGTTTCCTTTATCTCTTAGTTACGGTATTACTATACATAAAAGTCAAGGATTGAGTTTGACAAGCGCTGTCATAGATATCGGCAATAGGGTGTTCACTTCCGGACAAGCTTATGTTGCGTTGTCAAGAGTAACATCCCTGGAGGGATTGCATGTGATCAACTTGGATCCGTGTTCAATAAAAGTTCAAGAGTCGGCACTAGTCGAATACAATAGGCTGAGAAAGCTGTACAGACCTGAACTATCGACAATACATGTTGCACACGAACCTAAACTGAAAATTCGAGATACCGTGTGGTCAGTTTATAATAATAAGGATAATAATAACGAGATTTGTGACATCCAACCCGAAATAGCCAGTATTGCAAATCGTGATTCTGCACCGAACGTCGTTGGCATGGTCAATAACGATAACGTTTCTTGCTACGCCAATACAATCATTCAGTGTTTATTTCACTGCAAAACTGTCATACAGATGCTCGAGAAACTAGAAAACGATGACCCACTAACAATATTAGCTCAATCTTATGCGAGGGCTAGTGAGAATTTGAATTCTCTGGCTGTTCGAGAGTTCGTTGATCATCGATTCGCCGAGATGGTTCAGCAAGATGCAGCTGAATTTCTTACAGCACTTTGTCAAAAATCTAAAATCGTTCGTTACACGATAGAACATAAGACGATAACAACCATCAGATGTAACGATTGCGGACTCACCTCGGAAAATACAGAATCAAATTATATTGTAACGTTACCCGTCAATATCGTGCTCGGTGAAAAATGTCCTAAGAGTCTTCAGGATTTGATAGACACGTCTTTTTCGCGGTGGACTAGAATTGATAGTACTTGTGATAACTGTAGCAAAATGAATAAATTACAGAAAACCGTCGTCGTGTCCGTGAGAGGAATCGTCGTTCTACAACTGATGCTCTTTTCTTATCAAGTTGATCGAGTGATTAAAATAAGTGATTTTAAATTAAATGCCATTCCAACGTCAACCGTATCACTTGACGGTCAAAAATTTAAAGTAAGCAGTGCGATATTTCACCATGGTGATAATGTTGATGGTGGTCATTATACTGCAATGCTTAGATCCAATCAAAGTAATTGGTTGAGTGTCAGCGATATGCAAGTACGCAAGATGACTTGGCCGAGAGGAGCAAAAAATGCTTATATGTTTCTATTAAAAAAATTGCCATGAGTACAATAATACGTTATGTGATCAAATTAATCGTGTCAAATTGTTTTGATTGTGGTTTGTTGATTGAAAACAAAGGTTCGTTTCAACCATATAGTTTAGTATATAGACATACTGCATAATTTAAAACAAAGTAAATCCAAGCTACCTGTACTTCGGTAATAGTGTCGGTGATAGATCCGTGTGACGTACCCCCCATAGAATAAAATATATGTGAAAATATATATTTTGATATACCAAACATAGATATAAAATATATTTCAGATATATATTAAATATTGCAGATACATATATGATGTAGTATGTAATATGTACGAGAGATACATTATGAATATATGTGTGATATGTAACTTTTCGTCAAAAAAATGTATTTCGAGATATATTCAGGACGTAGCCAAAATATATTGGAAATATAGTCAAATCATATTTTAAATATAGTCAATATATATATATATATCTTCAAATTATAGTTGAAATACATTTCAAATATATTAAAAAATATATTGGACAAATAGTCCAAATATGAACGCGAATACATTTTAAATAATACTTTGAATAATATTTAATAATATTTTTAATCTTTTAAAAACAGATAATTGAATAAAATAAGTCCAATATACTGAAAAGAATTGTAACGAATAAATTTAAGGTAAAGTAAAACGGTTTATTTTCATCAATAAAAACAACAAGAAAGCAAATAATATCATTAATCATAGCCGAGCACCAACATCAAACGCGTTTTACATGGATATCTTCTCAAAACCCTTAACCCATTCGACTGGAAAACTTAGTGTGTATATGGATGCATCGTCGCCACCAATCCATTTCACAAGTGCGAATAATTTCTTAGACATTATATATAATTCGAATTATATTTCACGAATTTAATCCTTCATCAATATCAAAATCAACGAAGATGTATGTCATAAAAAAAAAAATTGAATAGCCCTTTCAAAAAATTGAAGGATTGTTTAAAAATGGTGGAATCCGATAGAATGATACCACTGAATGATGGGAAGAGTAACGGATACTGTCCCTATGCAGTTAGCTCCACAGTAAACTGTCTCTTTTATACCCTGAATGCGTCGGTAAATATACGTCAACATATATTTACACGTATATTAAATAATATATAAGGCATACATTCAGCTTATACGTCGAATGTTTTTAATATCGATCTTGAATGTATTTATCAATACATGCCGCATATATTTCAACCTATATGCAAAAATACTGGCGGAATATGTGATTTTTGGAACAAAATATATTTTATATATGTTTTATATATTTTTAGACATATTTTTGATATATTTTATTTCCATGTAGTACTACAACAAGTACACCGATGAATAAGTTGATATTTAAGGTCCATATGAGCCGTTCGCTCAAAGAATAACCTAAGTCGACTTAGGTCGTTTTTTGGATTCACTTGTCAATTCGTAGACATTACCCCTAGAAACATGTATGTAAAATTTCGTAACATTTTATCAACTTTTGACCTTTTCGTAAGTGGTTAAACCTGTGCGCTTTTAGAATATGACTGTTCGCGCTGTCTTCCGTCCGCGCAGTTGCCCGCCCGCGTCGCTCGCTATTAGACTTGACTTTCCGTTAAATAGATTTTCAAGTTGAAATGATGGATTCATCTGCAACGACATCAACATCAACAACAACAACAGCATCTGCTAGTGCTCGTGGTTTAAAAAGAAAGTCGCGTCAAGAAAGATGGGAAGATAACAAAAGAAAAAATAAGCGTAATCGCGGAAGAGGTTATGTGACCGCTGACGGTCATGAAGTTTCTCAAAAAAAGTTTAAAAAAATTACGCATTGCTGTAAAGCGAATTGTTGCTCAAAATTCAGTAGAGACCTTCAAAAAGAACTTTTCAAGAGCTTTTATTTAATGGGCAACAAAGAAAAACAAGATACTTTCTTGATGAGTTGTGCTCGTCGACAGCCAATTAAGCAAGTGAAAGCTAATGTTAAAACAAAGAATAGGGAATGTACTTGGAATTATGTTCTGCATAACAATGGAGTAGATACAATTGTGTGCAAATTTCTTTTAGTAAGCTTGTTTCAAATAACTGATAATAGAATGAAGACCGTACTCCGATTTTGTAAAACAGGTATTTACTCGTGATTCTTTACTATCAAATATATCAAATTTTGAAAATATAACAACATAACAGCGTGGTTATCGATTCAAGGTGCTTTGCGTGCTGTTGAAAATCGTGGGAAACAACCAAATCCTAAAAAAATAAAAAACGAAGTATGGGAACTAGTGAAAGAACACTGGTCATCAATGCAGCATAAAAAGTCACACTACAATGGGAAGAAGACTGAAAGGAAGTTTTTCGTTAATGCTGATCTTACTGTGAAAAAATTACATCCCTTATATTTAGATTTTTACAAAGAAAAAACTGGTCAAGTTTGCAAGCTACAATATAAAGTGTATCATAAATACTTTCGAGTTAACAGCGAATATTCCATTCGGCAACGTAAAACTGATGTTTGCGACTATTGTACTGAATGTACCGTCAAACTCTCTGCTGATCCGCATGATCCGTGCGCTGAAATGTATCGTATTCACAAACTTGACTACGAAGAACATTCGAAATTGAGGAATGAGTATGCATCGGTGATCGCCAAAGAAGCAAGCAATAAGACCTTAGTTTTCGAATTTGATTATGCGCAGAATCTGGCTCTTCCCAGATTGAATGTTAACTCGCAGTATTATAGAAGGCAATTAAATCTCTATGTATTCAATGTACATTGCTTTAATGATGGAAGTAGTGAATTTTATTGTTTTCTAGAATGCGAAGGTAGTAAGAATGCTAACTCTGTATGTAGCTTTTTATACGACTCCGTTAGCAAGCAACTGAAGAAAAAGCCTGATACGCAAAAAATTGTATTTTTGTCAGATTCGTGCGGAGGTCAGAATAAAAATAAGACCGTAGTGCGATTTTGTTCCTGGCTGTCAGTCACTTTCAATATCACTATAACACATATTTTTCCAGTAAGAGGGCATAGTTACTGTCAATGTGACAGAAATTTTGGCTGCTATGGGACAGTTTTAAAGAAAAAAGAGATTGTTGAAACGCCAAACGAATATCTCGAAATTATGAGATCAGCCAGAGTGAAACCAAGCCCTTTCAAAGCTGAAATGGCTGGCTCTTTACTAAAGAATTGGGAATTAGCACTTGATCCACTATTTTTGAGAGTGCCTAAATCGCGAACTTCGATTTTTTCAATTCAGAAATACGTTAAATTGGAGTTCAAACCAACGAAAGTTGTAATTGCTTACAGAAAATACGGTGGTAGCGGTGAGTGTTTCACCTATTTCAAAAACAAGGCCAATACTGAAGAAAACTTAAGAGTTCGGAAATTAGCTGCAGTTGGTATCAACGAGGCTAAAAAAAAGATTTATTATTTTTATTGCGTTTTCTTAAGCCAACCAATAGGAACTTCTACCATGAAACTTTTGAAGCCTGTAAAAATGTTGCGAACGATGATCCGGATTCGGCAACTGCTGATGAGAGTGAATAAATTCTTTTTTTTCGATATTGAAGGTGAACTTATGACTAATTTCAATATTTTTTTGTTTTTTATATGATTAAGCAAAATATTAACTATCAAGACACGTATTATGTATGGATTTTTCTTGTTTTTTAAAGGTAATAAACCATTTCAACACATTCGTATTGTAGTCGCCGAAAAAACGACCTAAGTCATTTTGCATTAACCTGCGTTTTTAAAAATGTTAAAATATTTTTAATCAAGTTTCTATGCTCTGAAACCATTATTTGATAGTGTGTGTTTCAAATGAATCCAAATAAATATAACTAATTATATTTAACGATTATCAATTCGATGCTGAACTTTCAGATCGCTTTATCTCGGAATGACTAAATTTGAGTTAGGTTATTCTTTGAGCGAACGGCTCATATGTTTCAAATCAGAGGCTGATTGTAGATTTATAATCTGCGACGTGTATAAATTGCAAATATAAAATTGATCTAAGTGAGAGAACAGAGTGTACCGCTTCGGTTAATAGTTACGTTACCGGATGACCTGTCATTCAAAAAGTACATATGGAATCATATGTTGCGAAAATGTATCGTGGACGAATAAGAGATGGGCCTAGACGTATTTTTCAACTGGCGAACAGTATCAATTTTCAAATAACTTTGAATTGAAGTTTCAATAATGCGTTCATCGTATCATCCATTCATTACATGAACTAATTTACAATTCATGAAATTTAAGCAAAGTCTAGGCCCTCGTCTTATTGGATATTCACTTTATGAGAAAAATTTGCAATTTATCCTACTCGCAAGATTGTGATGACAAATCTAGCACGCAATTGTCGTACGTTCTACGTACCAAGATGAAAATTAGAATCTTTTACATGAACGCTAATATTTTGGAATGAAATGACTGTAATGTAATATCAACTGTATGCAACGATATACTCTTCCATACGTGGATATGTAGCATGTGGCACGAGTACTATTGTTTGAATTTGTTCGAAACCAAAAAACGAAGCAGCACAGTGCAAAAAATTATTTGATTCAAAAGACTGATGCAAATTTAATTTTGTAACATATGGACATTAGATGTTGACCTTGAGTGAAATATGAAATGAAATGAATAATGAAAATTAAATGAAACGAAGAACATAAATATGAAATACATGAATTGAAAACTATTGAAATAAGGAGGCAACTAAAATATATCCAACAATGTTCATTAAGATATAGATCTGAAAACATTTCAATTGCCAGAACATTATTGCATGTAAATGACAGGCCTATCCTGCAACGTAACTATTAGCCATGGCGGTACACATTCTGGTCTCTCACGGTCAGCTTTGATGACGATTCAAAGCGACAGTACGTAACATACAAATATGAATGAAATCTAACAGAAAGCGAACATGTTGCCAATAATATATTCACAATAAAACTATACTCTATGTGTTGTGGCGTCTCCAATATTATTTTACCTCTTCACGCATAAAAGGTTCATCCGAGCGGTCATTTGACCATTCTTGCATTAGTGTTTTCTCTTGATTCGAAGGGTGAGCTGATTACGATCAAACATCATGAAAATGTACATTTTGTGATATAATTGTAACGATAATGCTCATAGCCAATGACGATAATAATTGTTGAAAGTAGCTACATTCGTATTATACCCTTGGATGAATTTTGTGGGGAGGTCATATGTGTACTAATTCGCATATTCTCAACAGGCTCATTATGAACGCGACATGATTCAACAATAAAAAAATCGAAGCATACATAGTATTGAATCGTTACATGTCATCCTCACACCAGTGATGGTGTTATTTCACGCATCATACTATGAATGTCTTTTATATAATAAATCATCGGTATGAAAAAGGTCCACTTTGTCGGTCATAGTTTCTGAGATATTAACGTTCAAATCAAACAAAACGTCAATACAAGCAGGTGTTAAATAAATTCATGCATATTAATTTCAAGTTCCGAATGAAATAACATCGCAATTGTTCAAGCTCGTAGTACCTACCAATTTTTCACCGCAATCCTAGTTGTTCATTCAGCAATACTTACATACATACATGACACCATATCGACAAAATGAGACCTGTTTGAATATACTGTATAGAGAAAAAGGTAGGCTATTATTGAGCTTTAGTAACTCACAGCGATAGGGTATATCACGCACTCGCGGATTTCGGCTGCGTGTAGTACATATATCTGTGGCCGTAGGATATAATAAAATCGTACAACTCACACTTGTGGGCGAATTTTGAAAAACATCTCAGGCTCGTGTAACTACAAATGCAATGATCTCAATATAGGTAAATATATTTTCAAATATCTGCCGGTCGAAAATTATCAATTGCGAATTCTGTTATGTATATATTTGTTCACCATGCAGCTACAGATATGTATACGGCACAGTTAAGCAATTATTAGATGAGTATTTTGATTAGTAACCTACTTAGTTCGTAAGCAGCAGAAATCTTGTAAATCAATTTTAATTTTAATTTATTTGTATATCGGAAACTTTCATCATACATATATTGTCGGATTTGTTCAGTTGGCAAGCTGACCCTAAATATACTAGCGAACATCATGTTACTTCAAATATGAGTCCATTTGTTACAGGGAAACTTTTAGGTAGTACATATACTGTGTTGAATCGCACGCCCTGCTTTTTATTAGTCACATCTAGAGTTCTCCAATAATATTAGACTAAGTTCTGTGTTTGGTTTCGAACTCATCAAGATTCGCGATACTTTTCGAATCAAATGAATCACAGTTCTTCATAAACAGACCCTCGCGAGAGCTAATATTTCGTTAACAATTAACATCCACTTCACGAAGTAAACGATTCATGGATATCTACGGATATTTCGTTGTTGCACAAAACGCCAGGTGACGAATCTGATATAAGGAGGCTTGAACCCATTCGTAAGTTTATCTCTGAATAAAATTATTGTTGTTTATCGGTAAAAATCGAATGTTGCAAAAATTTGCAGAGTATTACCGAACTGCGTTTTTGAACCATTTATGACAGTCACCCAATGCTCCTGCTACTACTATAATGTTTATTTCAAAATAATTAGGTATTAGTTATTTGTTTCATGTTGAAATTTATTTTTCTGGATAATTCACAGATCCTGCGACAGGAGGTGACAGGAGGTCACCATGACCTAGTTACAAATTCACGATCGAAGTATTATCTCATAGATCATGGGATGTGAGGAAAATTGGATTTACGAATTTAATGCGTTCAACCCAATAAGGCACCTCATATATAGAGAAGCAGTGTGGGTGTATATGATCTGGCAGCTCATGGATTGATTGCAGCGGATTGATCGTAAAGTTGTTGACAATCTGAATAGCTTTCACCCGCAAGTTGAGTAGAAATCTTGAGGACACGAAATAATATTATTTTTATCTGTTATTTATTCAATAATATAAATATAACAATATTTTGTTTCAACTTATTGGTAAGTCAGACTTTGGGCATATCATTGAAATGCGAGTTGGAACCATCCACTTTGAAATTGAACAATCTCCTATTGGTGAATACTTGAGTATTGGTTTCATACATATTAAGTATGAAATAACCAGGCTGCTAGATGAGAAATTATGAATTCAATTGAACGGTTTTTATTATAGGTCCATTGATGATAACCACAGCCTTGACCGTATGATTTCTCACCGCAGGATGCTACGATGTACGAATAAGAAGAACTTATAGATGAATGGATGCATTTTTCATAAATCACTTTTCCGGAAACATGTATATAGTATATATAACGACATATCATTTGTAACCAAATTTGCTTGCCAACGACACAAATCTGTCTACGATCTACTATATTTATTTATATCTTGAAAATTGTTTTCATATGATTTAAACCGTTTCTAGTTGTAATAAATGTGTCAAAAAATGATTGTATACTCATTATGAGTAAGCTTTTTTTCGTAAGATGATTCATATGATCATTCTACTACATCTGATTGAGTTATTCACCTTTTATAAACGGATGCTATTCTGTTGATTGCTCAACTAACTATCGACAATTCAGTTGAATGTGATAATGAGATAATGAAAATTTACGTTCAGTTCAGTGCTGTGATATTCAGATCCAGTTGTATGCATATGTCTGTGCGCAGAATTCGGTGTCGTATATCTTGTATGTATATCAATATACATACAAATTAATTGACGTACCATGGAGAAAAGATCTCCCTTCCGTAGTGTAATTATATTATTGATTACTCAAAAAATTAACCGTCGTTCATTACATAGTACATGAGAACGTTTTCTCCTGACTAGTTTTCAAAAAAGTAGTATGTGTATCGCAACCGCGAAAGTAATCAATCTCTCTACTATCACACGATACACGTAGAGTGAACAAACGCATAAATGACAAGAGAAGTTGGAAGGTAAGATTCTTTGGGCGGGTAGGTATTCTAGTGGATTAAGTCCCCGGTTAGGTCTCTAGAGATCCGGGTTCGATTCCCGGTCCGCCTGATAATTTTTCTTGTCAATAAATATTTGAGTTTGTTTAATTCATATTATATCAATGTACTGTGAGGATGATGTACTCATTGAATTTCATAAATGATACAATTATGATACTAAATACGTTATTCTTTTTCATATGCATATACATATATATGTATTTTTTTTAATTGAGCTTGAAAAATATTATAGAACACATGATGGTCTGTTTCGAGATTGGGTCTGATTATTTCACGTAAGAGTTTCATAACCAGACAATCGACGAACATTTTCCGTATTCTATGTTAGTACTTACTAGGAGTCGACCATAACTCCGGGTCACGGATCTTGACCAAACTTATAGGGGTATTCTATCGTACCAAAATATGAAGTACCTGATAGATAAAGCTCCGGAATGGGTCTTTATTCCATCAATTTATTAAAATATAGTATATTAAAAATCAGCGTTAAATGGGTTTTCCAAATTGTCCTGGAATAATCTGTTTCTGCTTGACGTCTGGAGTTTCTATACTGCGGTGAATATTTATACATTGAATCCAGTGGTTATTGTACTTCGAATCCCTAAAATTTATCATCCTAGGGATAGAAAATCATTTTATTCTGCGTCTCTTCACACATTGCTTCTCGTTGTTCATCACTCGGACAGTATTCATTTGTTGAATTTGAAGACTTCTTCCCACTTGAAAAATGTTGAATATAGTCAGTTTTAATACTCCCACTGGCAGCATACAAATCCTGTAAATTACCACATAATATTAATCTTACCACAGTACTATAGTTCATATTTTGGAAATATACACCTATATACTCAACTAATGAGACGAGGTTAGGTCAGAATAAGTGAGGTTAATTCGTACGATTAGACATCTTCGGGCTACTGCCGAATTTAGAATCGGACTGCTGCAAAAAAGCCTTCCATATTAAGAGTTGGCAAACATTTTTGTTACATATTACTGTCTCGTTCGAATTAATTTTGCACGGCTTACGTAGATCCGACAAGCATAGTGCATACACGTAACACGGCCCTATACGTTTGACAGATCTTGATCGATAAACGACAACAGGTCATGCCGGTAAGGTAACACATTTGGCCGTCACAGAACGCCATCTGATGGATTATCAGTTGAACAACAAATTTTCGAATTTCATTCGTCAATCTGTCTTTGCTACTGCTCCATTATTCGTCGCATTGTTTTAAATATTGTTCATTTGTTGTTGTCGTTACTAGTTTATTTGTTGTTGTTATTACTATTGTTTTTTTTCACTGTTCTTGTTATTTTGTTATTGTTGTTATCGTTAATCTTTCGTAAATTGGGGAAAGATGGCTAGCGGGCCAAGCACTGGTCCCAACCCCTGTGATGAAGATTTTGACGAATCTTCAGCACAATTGCTGAGTGAGATTTTATATGCTTGCGTTGAAATTCTCAAGCGTAAGGGAATCGTCACTGAAAAAGCAGTCACAGAAATTTCTGAGCAAGCTTGGCTTTTGGGTGATGAAATGGCGGACACATTACTGGAACTAGTTGGAGACCATGAGCTGGTCGAAACAGATGAATTGTATATGCAGGATGAAGTTACGGAAGATGTCTCTGATGATCGCCAAAATGTTGGGAGTCAGGGATCTAGCCAAGAATCATCTTTGACAGGTAAAAATTTATAATTCAATTCATACATTTTCTGAATACAATAGAAATCAAAAACAATAACTACACCAAATTAAATAAGACGAACCCTAACAAAAGCTGAACAACTGAAAAAAAAAAAAAATTGAATTGACAAACCCTACTACTAACTACCAAAGCTAAATAACTACCTACCCTACTGGTAACAAACTAAAGCTAAATAACTAAATTAAGTAGAGAATAATATTAAATAGATTAAACCTAACTAAAGCTAAATAACTAAATTAAGTAGAGAATAATATTAACTAGATTAAACCTAACTAAAGCTAAATAAGTAAACAAAAAAATTAATTTTATAAACCCTAAAGACTAAAATATAAATTTGTTTTTCCAATAGAATCATCTCCATCGACGAGTCAGCCGATGTCAAGTGATTACGAGCCGGAAGTGAAGAAATCGAAATTTGAAACTGTTGACCTGGAGAAAAAAATTAAAATTGTGAATCTTGCTAGGCAACATCCCAAGTGGACCTTCAAGACCTTGAAAGCTAAAGGTGCTGCTTGTCTGACAAGAATGGACGAGCTCGGGAGGTGGAAAAACGAAATTCGAAAGGGGGGAACAAAGTTTGACAAGAGCAGTGCGATAAAAAAATGGACCTATAAGAGGTTCTGTGAAGCTCGCCAAAAAAACTTACCTGTAACCACCAGGAACCTACAAGAGTGGGCTTTGCAGGCTGGTATGCAGTACAGGTCCGAAGATTTTAATTTCACCGCTTCAGCAACTTGGACGACTCGATTTAAACAAGAATTTCGCATCGGCCAGCGAAAAGTGACCAGGCGTGTTAAATCCACAGAAAACAGATCATTGGAGGAACTTCTGCAAACAGCTGAGGAATTCCAAACTGACTGCTCCAATTCGATCTGCGGATTTGATCCCAAACTTGTATTGAATACAGATCAAATGGGCTGTGAATACAGAACCGATGTGCAGCGAACAATGGCGCACATTGGACAAAAAAGTGTTGATGTTTATTTAGGAGATCTAAATAAAGTCACTCACACGTACACAGTCCAATACACCATCACTGCCGCTGGAAAATTGCTGCCGAAGGTGTTCATCTGTCTCCAAGAACCCAAAGGCACATTCGGTCCAAGAGTCAGCGAACAGGTGGAGGCACTCACTCGTGCGTACAAAAATGTTCACGTGACATGTTCGAAATCGGGAAAGATGACAACGGCCTTATTTGACTCCTACTTGGTCAACGTCCTGCAGCCGTATGTAGAGGGCAATAACTTCAGCCTGATAGTGGACAGCTGGGGTGGTCAATCACATGCAAACTTGTTCAGGAAATTCGAGAATCACTGCGGAGAATCATCCTGTAATTTGCAAGTGATTCCAGCTGGCTGCACAGCATATTGTCAACCATTGGACGTGTACTTCCACAGACAAGCCAAAATCCTCATTAAGGAGCTGCAGAACAGCACCTATTTGTTGCACGATCAACGGCAAATCAACAGTCGGGAAGATGCCATCAAAATCCAGTCACTCGTAACAAACCAACTCTGTGCTCCTATCTTCAATGAAATGATAGAGTACGCTTGGTTTGCTTCCAAGCTGATCCAGACCCGAGACGTCTTTATGAATGTTAAGGAAGTGTGCTTTCCAGAAAAGCCGTTCAAAAGTAGGTGCAAGTGCGCATTGGCTACAGGCGATTGTGTAGGAAAGTACATTACTTTCATAAAGTGTTCTTGGTGCCGGGAATACTTGTGCTTCCATTGCTTCTACGAGCTCTACCATCCTCATCAATGCACGAAATATTACATTAACGTCTGAAAACCGAAAATATCCATTTCAAATCAATAACAATAATAACAATAACAATAACAACAACGACAACAAAAACAGCAACAATAACTATGAGTGGCGTAAGAATATTACGCTAAAAACAATAAGCACTTTTCAGAGCTAGCAATAATAATCAGCACTTTTTAGAGCTACCAAAGATAATCAGCACTTTTCAGAGCTACCAAAAATCTTCCATAAGAACGTATCATAAAATTGTCTTGTGCTACAGATTCAAGCATCGATTTGAAAACGCAACTTCTAGTTGCTTATTTCCTTACCGATTTTCATCTATGTTTGTAAGAGTGTTATTTAGAGCGTAGCTTAACACTCACCATCAGCTTCTTCTTGTTCTATCGTTCTCCGTCTTCTGATCTTCAGGCCATTGTTTTGTCACAAGCACTTTCTTTTCCATATTTGCCCGATTTTCTGAGCTTTAACCGTACTAACCTCTCAACAGCTGTGCGGAACCGCACTCGCATTTTGATTAGTCTCAACCAGTCTCAACTGCTTTTCGAGCAGACGACGCTTTTATAGAAGTAGTTTTGCACGAAGGTATGCGCGACGATCGACGTCAATACGTTAATTCATACAGAAAATCATTAAATCGAACAAATCATAAAACATTTTCGTATTGAAAAATGTTTGCCAACTCTTAATATGGAAGGCTTTTTTGCAGCAGTCCGATTCTAAATTCGGCAGTAGCCCGAAGATGTCTAATCGTACGAATTAACCTCACTTATTCTGACCTAACCTCGTCTCATTAGTTGAGTATATAGGTGTATATTTCCAAAATATGAACTATAGTACTGTGGTAAGATTAATATTATGTGGTAATTTACAGGATTTGTATGCTGCCAGTGGGAGTATTAAAACTGACTATATTCAACATTTTTCAAGTGGGAAGAAGTCTTCAAATTCAACAAATGAATACTGTCCGAGTGATGAACAACGAGAAGCAATGTGTGAAGAGACGCAGAATAAAATGATTTTCTATCCCTAGGATGATAAATTTTAGGGATTCGAAGTACAATAACCACTGGATTCAATGTATAAATATTCACCGCAGTATAGAAACTCCAGACGTCAAGCAGAAACAGATTATTCCAGGACAATTTGGAAAACCCATTTAACGCTGATTTTTAATATACTATATTTTAATAAATTGATGGAATAAAGACCCATTCCGGAGCTTTATCTATCAGGTACTTCATATTTTGGTACGATAGAATACCCCTATAAGTTTGGTCAAGATCTGTGACCCGGAGTTATGGTCGACTCCTAGTTAGTACTATATTTTAATATGTGGCGCCGTTTAAATATAATGAGTCATGGGTAGCATAAGCTATCGTGTGATTCTCAGACGGAGATTTCTTGATCTTATAAAATATCTTGTGCGTTTTGCGCAAACCCGAAAATACATAATATTTCATTTTATGACGAATGACTGAGAGTTGATCTCCAATGTGTATGATACATTGAAGTCATTTTAGCGCTGACCCGTTTGTAGTATACTATATACAAAAAGTAATGAAATACCCGGCAAAAACATTGTAAATGTCGAAAGTTACCGCCAAGTACAAAAATGGTTTCACCAACCAAAAACTCAGAAGCATCATACTCTTCACCAGCGACATATTACAAACGTTATTTCTTTACACAAAGTAATACAAAAACCTTGTACGTGAAATCAGGCAACAAAGCCAAGCACTCTCGCAGTTATTTTCATTTTTCAAATTATGTTTCCCGAATGCTATTATGATGGAAATCAATAGAAAACCAATAGAAAATCATTCGTTACCTTCGACATAACAGCATATTGAAGAATATTCACTCACATAATAGCATATTGGCGCCGGGAAATATTGCCTAAGGCAGTATCTCGTATGATGATACGAACTTGGCGGGCATAGATTGTTCTGAAAATTATCAATCACGGAAATGTGAGGTATGATCAACAATCAGTGTGTCCTTGAATGTGGAATATAATTTAGTGTATTCACTATTGTCCAATGAAAGAAACTGATGCGTTTAGATTCATTCATTTCTACTGTGAGTAGAACAGAATAATCGGGTAACCCCAAGAAAATTTCCACACGAGAAGGTAGACGTTCAATAAGCATTACCCTAGTCAATAGTGTTACCGATGATGGGTACGTTCAGGATATGTACCGTGGCGTATTGTGGCGTATCATGGCGTTATCACCATAGGCGAACGTTGGTGAATTATAAATGCACAAGGAAATCAAACACTTTTTCAAATCTTGAATTTAAATTCCAATTTCCAGAACCACCGTTTATGGACTTATTAGTTCTTGCTATGGACACACTATAGGTACGTCTAACTCAACATTAATTTTAAAGAATTATTCACTCGTTTCTTACATTCATTTCTGCACTACCTTTTGTCAAAAACACGCTCTTTGTTAAGCTCTTCAAGCACTAGTGCGTTGTAAAAGTTTGCTCATTTCTAAATCTGAAAAAGAAAAAACAATCGGATGGAGCACACAGGCACATAGAGGAACTTTATGACGAGTGTGAAAGTCCTGTATGATCCGAAGACGAGATCTTTCCGCGTCCTTGTCATACGAATGACTATTATTTCTTAGTTTCATTTCACAATGATAGATATTATCAATGCAAACGATGTTTAAATAATCGTTTATCATTCTCTCAACAGTTCTGTGGGTGTGATCGTCGCAGAGTGACTGGCATGAATAAATCGAAAAAAGAGTGCAATTGATAATTTTCAGAACAATCTATGCACGCCAAGTTCGTATCATCATACGAGATACTGCCTTAGGCAATATTTCCCGGCGCCAATATGCTATTATGTGAGTGAATATTCTTCAATATGCTGTTATGTCGGAGGTAACGAATGATTTTCTATTGGTTTTCTATTGATTTCCATCATAATAGCATTCGGGAAACATAATTTGAAAAATGAAAATAACTGCGAGAGTGCTTGGCTTTGTTGCCTGATTTCACGTACAAGGTTTTTGTATTACTTTGTGTAAAGAAATAACGTTTGTAATATGTCGCTGGTGAAGAGTATGATGCTTCTGAGTTTTTGGTTGGTGAAACCATTTTTGTACTTGGCGGTAACTTTCGACGTTTACAATGTTTTTGCCGGGTTTATGTTATACTCTGTGACGTGGTATTTTCAATTCCTCGTCACAAGGCGATACTATCGGTGATACAACGATGCGTGGCGTAGACAGGGTCTCCAGGAAAAGGAAAAATTAGGGAAAATTGATTAGGATTAACTAACACTATTTTATTTTTTGTAAACTATGTAATCTCGAGCTCGATCTTCCACGAGACGTCTGTCGTCGTGGGAACTATGGATGGAAAAACGACTATATCGAACGTGAAGAAGCTTCCACTATCGTCAAGGACACTCTGTCGGCGCGCAAACCTGGTTGGTCTAGTCGACTCGAAGGTCAGCGCCTCCGCTCAAGTGGAGGATCTACTACCTCCAAACTATCGGATCGACGGCGTACAGGGATGTGCGAGAAGCACGAAGAAATCCTCCCGTCATCCGGAGAAGCTACCGCCTACAGGAAAGTGCACTGCTGATGTGAGGGTGGCGTATAGGGTTAAGTGCAAGCGCACCTCAAAACCTCCCACCTAATGAGCAAGCAGCCAGTGCAAATACTATCGACGCTGACTCCAAAACTGTTATCGCGGCCGTGGTTGGTCCAGTCGACCCCCGGATCAGCGTTCCAACCTAGAGAATTCTTTCGTGGGTGAAGCTCTCGTATGCCGAAACACGAAACTACCACCAATCTCCTTGTGGATCGGCGAATGCGGCCAGGACCTAGGAGAAATACCGGGTAGCCGGACGAATGAGGCTCCATGGTAGCTTCATAATCTGGGGATTCAAAAGGAAGGCGGGAATAGGAGCGGTATTAGCAGCGGCAGGGGTGAGATAGATTTCTCCTATTTTACGTTCGTCAAAAGTGTCGTTACGCGAACCAATTAGCGGACCGATACGTCACGTGATTACGCTAAACCCGAAGGATGGATTGAGGGAAGAAAATACCGACTATATAAGGTCGATACACGCGCTATTCGGTCTACTCTTCGCTCCAGTCTACGCCTCATCTATCGTTCAACTATCGTACATCTATCGTTCAACTATCGTACATCTATCGTTCACCTATCGTATCACCTATCGTATCACCTATCGTTCATCTATCGTCATCAAATATATCGAGTTTTATTTAAATAGTGTTGTGTTACACCTAGAAGCATCTTAAGGTAAGGTCTTAATTCTTTCTGTGAAGGCACGAGGTAGTTCGGATAAAAGTTTGTTAATTATTCTGGTTATTGAGTCACGAGGCTCGTTTTTGTCTATTGAGCTAAGAAGCTCGTCTTTTGGTCTTTGGTCTATTAATTTATCGAACAACCTCGAGTCTGGCTGAGTTACGTAGATCTTGAGTGCTTTTTGGCTATAATTTATTTGCGTATGGCTTTGTTGCTGATTTAGTATGTTATATTTATCTTGTGCATGAAATACTGTAGAAAATTACCTTTCCTGGAGTACCCTGAGCGAAGATAGCCGCGAAGGCTTAGGCCTCGCGTTACAGTTTAGTTTTCATCGTTAAGTTTGTTAATAATTTGTTAATTGCGTCAAATATGGTCACTTTCGTATAATTTATCACCGTATGTAAAATCTAGTATGGTTCAGTAGAGTTTAATATCGTTTTTGGATAATTTAATATCATAACTACCGTTATAAAATCGTCAGAATTTAGTTAAATCAAATAATACTATAGTTTAGTCTGTTATCGTTAAACCTGTGATTCGCGTCTTTCGAATGACCGCGTGGTCTCTATCTAACAGTAGATCTCGAATTATTGTGAATCGTATGGCCAAGCGTGGCTAATCTTTCGTAGTCTGTTACCAATTTTTCTAAGTAAAATCTTGAGCTTCATACGTTGTTCTGAGTGTGTGTCACGAATTATATTTTGCATTCGGGTACGATGTATCGCTCTGTGATACCGAGTCTGGAGTCTAGTTAAATTGTTTTATATCGAGTCACCTCTGACACACGTCTTAGAGTCAACTGTATCGTAATTGCATAGATTCTGTTCGATCAATTAGAAGATCGTTGGTAATAAACCATTAGGTAAAATAATAAATTCTGTACTGATCTCGTTAAGTTATCTAATTTCGTAAATAAATAATTGATTGATGTGATCTCAAACAATCTCAAAGAAGTAAGCTTGTTTTATATGGTGTACCCTGCCCCTCTATCTAAGGCTTTGTTATCTGAGCAAGTCGAGCTATAGCTCGTCGCATTTCCGTTAGTTTTTGGTTTTATGTAATTTGTTCTGGTATGGTATGGAAACGACGCATCAGCGTCTGGCGCCCAACATTTTGGTAATTCAGTAAGTAACACGGAAAGGTGCCGAATTGTGAGCAGAATCTTCGGGTTTCCTCGCCTGATTGAAAACTGCGTTACAACTCATATCATTTTGTGCGAAACACCATCGAAAACTGTATATGTATAACTCGTAATCGACACAACCATATTCACATACACACCCTATACGTCAATGGAAACATACCCCATAAAATTAAGCGGTATGTTCCCTCTAACGCGGGGGGTGTTACGTCCGGGCTTGGACCCCCGAACGTACCTCCTTGCCCCCCCTACAATCTTTCCATTGCCACGTAACATGACAACCGCTAATCTAACCGTCTGCTTTTATCTTCCGTTCCTCACCTGACTCCTGGAGTACCAACACCCTGGGAATCACGCCACTTCGCTGGTCTCACATGCTTCTAGTATGTGATAACTTGACATGTCTGATCTCCCACCAAGTTACACGTGAACCTATTTCCCTTTTGACCGACACTTCTTATTCGACCATTCAACAAGCAACTTATCTCAGATCCTCTGACTGCAAAATCTTCTTCGTTAACCCTTTTACCATAAAAATCACCATCCTTTCGATCATCATATTCAACTCGTTCTACACCACACACACACACACACACACACACTCACTCTTTAATCAATAAATAAGTATCAATCGAAATCACTCAAATCACTCATTATCCTTCCACACTCTCTTCTCCAGTTACTTTTAAGTATAAAACAGGGTTGAACCCCCTATAACAGCGTCCCGGACGTTACAGCTACATGTTTTCGAAGAATAGTTCCACGCAAAGACTTTGCATTTTTTGCTGAACATTCCCGAGAAAATTTTCGCAACAAGTTACAGGCTCTGAAATGCAAAGGTCTGTTATTGTCGTTGCCGTTGGGAAGACCAAAGACATATGGATTTGTCTGACGCACCTTAGCAGCACTCCGAAACTTAATAATAATTTTCATACTATCAAGTATTTGCGTACTCAAAAGAACTGGTACAGTTCTATTTAGCTTCCCACGAATGGTGAAACGAACATATTTTCTCGCAGCCTCCTGTTTTTCAATTGATAATGATGCAAATAGATCTTTGTCCATTTCATCAGTACCTTTATAACTATTAAAATCATCGAGTGTGACTCTTTCCATTTCCTCTGTTCGTCGACGGTTGAAAACTTGTACTCAGATTAGTGTTGATTGTGCCAGAAACAGCCATGCTCCAAATGTGAATTTGTGTCGTAAACTTTGATGAGTGGACTCACGTTTCTTGTTTAGGAATGTGTTCAGTTTTGTGATATCTTCAGTGACTGGAAGCTCGATCTTCTTCTGACGCTGATGCTTCACTTGAGATTCAACGACTGTTTTACGAACACTACACTCAAAATCTTTATTCGGGAGTTTCAAAAAATCTGCAGCATTATTTTTTTTTTCATTGTCATGTTGCTTAATACATTCAGTTTCGATAATAGCTTCTATCTTTTCAAGCATAGTACCGATGCTTGACGCTACAGATCAATGTTGATATGTTTCTGTTTCTTCATTGAAACCTGCAGATTATTAACAGACTGGATAGCTGCATCATGATATTTTGGGTCATATAAGGACGCTAAGTCTGTGAGTTCAGGTTTGATTGTTTTTATAACAGTCAGAAACCGGCCTAGCAATCTCAGATGCGCTCTGGTAATGTCGTCCCGATGTTGAGACCTATATTTCCTGCACATTTTGGTCCCATATAATGTAATAAGCTGATCATATCGTATAAGGCGAACAATATTATCTTCCCTCATTATAGGAATGATACGTTTCCTCAACTTTTTAGATGCATCTGGATGAACTCGACCAAGTATCTTACGGCCTGACGCTAGAATAGATCTAGTGTTTCTTCCATGACCATGGGCACAATGTTGGAAGTGATGTCTGATGGTACTTCTAGCGAAAAATCCTTTGCATTTTGGGCATGCGACGAAGTCTTGAGCATTTTTTTCATTTTTTTTTTTTTTGAGGTCTTCTACATACTATAAGTTCTCCATGGTTCGAGTCCGCATTTTTATTGTTTAAAAAATTTCCCTTGTTTCTCAAATTTTCAATAAGTCCAGCACGTTTAGCAGTTTTCTTAGGTAGTGCAACAAATTTTTTAACGTCTTCTTCATCTTTGTGGACTTTTTCTAGATGTCGTGCAAGTTTGGTAGTTTTTTTGTGACAGTAAAAACGAAAGTATGTCTTTCCAGCTCCTTGGGGTCCAGTTGAGGGAGCAACGGTCATATTAAAGTCGTCGCAAGCGAACGTACCAGGCACATTTGATGTTGAAGATGAATTGAATGATCCATCAGTTGAATGTGTTGGCAAGTTTAAAGTCAGAGCCAACGATTCTGCAGCGATCTGCGTAACCGGCAACACAGTGCACAGGCGCGCAGTGGCCAAAAATACTACTACATACATACCTACCGATCTACTAAGCTGTATCGTACTACAACACGTGGAAAAGAATAAATTGCCTAATTACATTGTTCATACTTAATATTTATACGAGTACTTTATTCATCAACCTCGTACGGTGTCCCTGCAATAACTATAACCAACAGGTTATGGGCCCAGGAGAGGTTGAAGTAGATTAAGTGAACATAAAAGTCCAGTACAAAACTTCAGGGCACGTGTAAATTTAAGGTTAATCATGGCAGACATATTCCGAGCAAACATAACCAAGCTGAACAATGATAATTACTCCGTTTGGAAATTTAAAACGGAGCTTTTACTCATGAAGGAAGACTTATGGAGCCAGGTTAGCACGGAAAGGCCAACAGACGAAACAGCTGCAGCGGTATGGCAGAAAAAGGACGATAAAGCGAGAGCAACAATAGGGCTACTCGTGGAAGATCCCCAACTCATACACATACGCAAGGACACGACAGCGAAAGGAGTATGGGAATCATTGAAGAACTACCACGAAAATTCGACGCTTACAAGTAAAGTATATCTCCTAAGGCAAATTTGTAATCTAAAGTTAAGCGAAAAAGGCAACATGGAAGAACACATCACAACGATGCAAGATTTGGTAGATAAGTTGATGGCGCTTGGCGAAGAAATAAAGGAGCATCTCTTCGTCGCCATGCTGCTCAGCAGCCTACCTGAAACTTATAGTACAATGATTACCGCATTAGAGAGCAGACCAGAAAAGGAATTAACGCTGGGGCTAGTCAAAGGAAAACTAATCGATGAATACAAGAGAAGAAAAGGAGTCCCGGATTCAGAGGATTCAAGTACAGCATTGAGGGTATCACAGAAAAGGAATACAGAAGGAGGACCGGAAATATCGTGTTTCTTCTGTAAAAAATTGGGTCACTTTAAACAAGACTACCGCCAGTACAGAAAATGGAAAGCTAATAAAGAAAGGAGAGAAAAGGTTAGTGAAGCTAGAGATCAAAATGAGCAAGCGGATTGGGTTTGTTTCAGCGTTCATGAAACCGAGTGCCAAAAGGACATTTGGTACGTCGATTCAGGTGCTACAAGTCACATGACCAATAATGAGAATTTCTTCAAGTCTCTTGAGCAAAAGAAGATGCGAGATGTAGCTCTCGCCAACGGTCAAGGCGCAAAAGTATTAGGAATCGGTACGGGTGAAATACATTGCCTAAATGGGACGAATGAAGCAGTCAAAGTAAGCATTAAAGACGTATTATACGTTCCAGACCTGACAGAGAATTTACTGTCGGTTAAAAGGCTAACAGAAGCAGGTTATACGGTAGAATTCAAGGGTGAAAGATGTGAAATTTCTAGAAATAACAAAGCTGTAGTTATAGCGGATCTATTATCTAACATGTATGCAATCAGAGCTCCCCATAGAGCTTTGGCCATCAAAGGAAGTGTGCATACGCCAAACTGTCAGCATACTTGGCACCGAAGGTTGGGACACCGACACCCTGAGGACGTTCAAAACCTGGAGACAAAGGAGTTGGTAACAGGTTTGAGGATACAAGACTGCGGAATCAAAGAAGTATGCGAATGCTGCATTACAGGAAAAATGCCTAGATGTCCGATTCCAAAGCAAGCCACGACCAGAGCTGCATCCGTACTAGAGCTGGTGCACACAGATCTCTGTGGACCAATGCAGAACACAACACCCAACGGAAACAGGGACAATAATTGACAATAATTGATGATTACAGCAGGTATACAAAGGTGTATTTCTTAAAATATAAGTCAGAAGCAGCGAAATATATCAAGGATTATATCAAGTACACCGAAAATAAGTTTGGAAAGAAAGTAAAAGTCATCAGGTCCGATAATGGACGTGAATATGCGACGAAGGAACTGCAAGAACCACCTACCGAGATGGGTATTATGGTACAATACACATCACCCTATTCAGCCTTCCAAAACGGTGTAGCGGAGCGGAAAAACCGAACACTCTTGGAAGCTGCGAGGTGTATGTTGATCGACGCAGACATGGAGAAAAAATATTGGGCAGAGGCTGTCAACACAGCATGTGATCTTCAGAATGTGCTGCCATCGAAAGCAGTTAACAGGACACCGTTTGAGCTATGGAACGGCAGAAAAGCCGACGTCAAACATCTTCGCATCTTTGGATGCAAGGGGTACGCGCATGTACCGAAAGAGAAGCGACGAAAGTTAGACGACAAAGCGGTGCTGCTCACATTCGTGGGATATTCAGCTGAATCGAAGGCATACAGACTGCTGGATACAGCCACTATTAAAATAACCATCAGTCGTGATGTCAGATTCATCGAGCACGATTTAAAGAAAGAAGAGAAGAACGAAGAAAAGAAAAATCTGGTAAAGGAAAACTCAAAAGGGGTGAGGAACGTCGGGAACAGAGATCATGATACTCAAGAAAATAGGCAAATATCGAAACGCTCAGAAGAAATCGAAATAATATTTGAGGACGAATTCAAAGACGAAGAGCCCCAAATGTTGAACGAAACATTGGAATCATTGGACGAATTCGAAGAAGCACACAGCTCAGGTCGAGACTCAACTCTGGAGCTATCATTGCCAGCTGGTGACGAAGAATATATATTCCCAGGTAATTTAGACAATCTCACTTACCAAGAAATTAGAATTTCAGAAAGACGAACGAAGGGACAACCCCCTGAAAGATTCGGGCCCCAAGCAAACGTCATAAAAGAGTACGTAGAGCCGAAGAATATAATGGAAGCACTCAGCGGGCCTGATAAACATGAATGGATCAAAGCCATGAACGAGGAAATAAAGTCGATGGCAGAAAACTGCACTTGGGAACTTACCACATTGCCAGAGGGAAGAAGAGCAATAGGGTGTAAATGGGTGTTCGAAAGGAAGATAAATACTGCCACCGGCTTAATAAGATACAAAGCGCGACTTGTGGCGCAGGGCTTTAATCAAAGATACGGTATAGACTATTAGCGTTTTCCACTGGCTGCACTGAGTGCACACTAGCGTGTACAGGGGGCACTCGTCCAGTGCAGATCGCCCCGGTGTCAGAGCAGAAACTTCCGAGTGGAACATACTGTGTCGGCGTCAGTGCAATTCAACGGTTTTTTCATTCTCGCGGCGATATCTGTGAATAATCCGTAGTTAAAGATAATGGAGGGTCAGGATAATGAACTGAAGGAGTTCAAGTTTCTCGTGAATAACGTTGTTATTCAGTTGTGCGTTGATTTGTCAGATCAAGATTTGTGCCAGAAATTGACAAGTAAGTGATGCATACAACTATTTTTGGAGGTTAAGTAAATTGAGCCTTGAGAAAAAACATGAACAGAAAGTCAATCGTAATTGTAATTTTATTAAAAAATCATAAGAATGGAATGAAAGAGACCGACAGACAGAGAGATAAGAGTTTTTCATAGATACACATCGATGGCTCCTATCTAAATGCGCGTAACTCAGCAGTGCAGGAAAGAAAAGCGTAACTCGGCGAAGCAGTTAAGACAGGCGTTTTTCATAGAGAGTCATAGGGGACATACGCCTTTCTTAACTGTTTCGCCGAGTTACGCTTTTCTTTCCTGCACTGCTGAGTTACGCTCATTTAGATAGGAGCCATCGACATGTTCATATGTACTACATACAAGCATACAGTAGTACAGCAAATGATACACATATGTATGTAGTATGATACATGTTCTGAATTTTTAGACGATGATCTGTACACCTTCCAGTATATATACATGCTTGGCGAACAGAATGTCATTTCGGTCGATGGACCAGTGACTGATGTCCAGCGGATCCTCGAAAATGAGTAAGTTCTTCAATTCTTTGAGTATTTCGTCGAAAGTATATCGAGATTCATCATCAAAATAAGCTACATCGCTCCGTTTAGTATTCAAAATAAGCACTCTTAGCATCCATTTTTCAATTTATGACTACTACTAAATTTCAGAAACATACGAGTATTGACTGATAGCCAATCTGAAACTTTCAAATCTGGAACTGACACTGATGTTCTGGCTAAAGAGACGCAGCTGTGCAACGATCCCAAGTAATCAAAAAGAATAACAACTACTCAAATTGTTGTACGTGAGCACCCTGGGTATTCATTTCTTGATTGCTAACTGCTACTGATGTTTCAGAGAGACGCCAGTAGTTGGGGATATCGTAGATGAAATTATTGACAAAAATCCTGCAGTTTATACTAAACCAACCAAGGCAAAAAAAAATAGCAAATGCGATGTCGATGACAAGGTTTCAACGACCGGTGAGTATAATTATAGCTTTAGCTAAATAAGCAGATAGTTAATAGATATCTAATTTTATTGCTTTCCTCAAATATTATATCTTTTCCAATAAATATCCATTAGATTCACTAATATTAGTGCACTAATTTATTCTACCTCTATTTCATAGATTCCAGTGCTTCTGCGAAAGGAGGTGTCAATCATAAATTGGGTAAATCATATGCTAATCATATTGTACGAGGTGATTGATAACAGGATAATTTCTCGAGTTTCATTTGTATCGATGATTTTAGAACTATGGAATGATAAGCAGACCTCGTTTCTGTTGGAAAAGTATGATGCGTATGTTCCGCACGTCGGCCCAATGAAGAAATTAAAAACAAAAAAAGTATTGTGGAAGAAAATTTCGGAAGACCTACTTCAAGAATTGAGCGTCACGCGAGATTATGTCCAAGTGGAAAATAGACACAAAACATGTCTGGAAAGGAAGAAGACTGCTGTGGAACATAATGCGAAGTCAGGCAATACGCGAGAAGAGGTTCCCTTTGAAGAAGAACTGTCAAAAATCGCTGCAAATGACGACAGCATTGAACCAGAGGTATTGTGTAGCGCCAAGAGAATAAAATATCTCAAAGAGCCACCCCAAAAAAACCCATCCCCGAAGCGAAAGAGTATGCAAGAACTGGCAGAAGAATTACACAACAAGACAGAAGATGCCAAAGAAAGAAGACACCAGGAGAAGCTCAGCTTGATTACTAGTCTTCTGCAAAAAAAACAAGAGTAAAAGGCTCTATCATGATTTTTGTAGAAAATCATTTTTCTAAGAACGCTTCACACTACGATAACTACTTTGCAATATTAGCTATAGTTTCTTAACCAATGCCGTCCACGGCCAAAAAGCTTTTTACTATATCAATACTCATTTACTATATTACTTATAAGATTTGTGATACAATATAAAGAACAAGAAGTAAGACTGCTTAATGATAAATGCCTTGATGTGTTATAAATAGTTGATAAGTACAATTTACGTCCTGCAGGAGTACAATTTTCTAAAACTCGGGCTAGTGATTAAAATTACAAACAAGTTTATTCTCATAGATAAAATAAATTTATTATGTGATACGTACAATATTAATAAAATACATTCATTGTAATATGCATATTTATGTTAGTCATTACGATCAACGATAAAGCTTTCCTTGATTCTGTTCCTTTTTTCTTCGCCTAATCTTTTCAATTCTTCATCATTCATCTCTTGAACTTGCTGAAACTCAAAATCATCGATCCCTTCATATGGTTCGTCGCAGATGTAGAAGTCATCGTTATCGATACACACGTTGTGTAGCACGCAGCAGCTGATTATGAATTTTGAGATTTTATCGATCTTGTGCATATCAATTTGCAGCAATTGTTTCCATCGACCTTTAAGCAGACCGAACGTGTTCTCAATTAAAACCCTCGTTGCACAAAATTTCTTATTATAATTCCGCTCTGCAGCTGTTAGTCCACCGTAATCCCTGAAAGGTATCAACAGCCACTCTCTTATAGAGTATGCGCCATCTCCGAGTAAATGGTACTGTCTCCCTAGCCTCGCAGGCAATTCTTGAACTATATCGGATAGCTTTAACACCCTCGAATCATGAATTTTTCCAGGAACTCCCGTGAAAACGTCTATAAACCATTTCTTGCTATCACATATTCCTTGCATCGTAATTGAAGGAATGTCGTGTCGATTGGTATAGGTGGATTTGATTTTGTGCATCGGTGTGCGAATTGTAATGGAGGTTCCGTCAATACCCACACAGCACAATGTCATCCACAGGACATCCACTGTACATCTCTTACGTCCGTCGCGGATATCCCTAGAACATCCCATTATATACATAGGACGTACCCAGGATGTCTCGGGAACATCCAAATGTCCGCTTTCAAGATATCCCTGGGATTGTAATATGGGATATCCTGTGGATATCCGTGACGTCTGTGGTACCGCAATGGTACATCCCAGGATGTCAGGGCGTTTCGTAAATATCCGGAGAGAAATGGATTCACAAATTATATAGGTTCGTCGAAGAAAGTGGGAATAAACTTTGCATGTTCGATGAATATATTTTTCAAGTTAGGTATATCTATGTAGTAACATATATTTATATATATGGGGCATTCCACGCCAACTCGACCTGAGTCTGACCCTCGACCCCTTGGATTTGGTTCTTAATTTTTCATATGGTTGTTCCATCTTTCGAAAGCACACTGAATTTTTTTTAGATTTTTTCTATCAAATTTGTTCAAATAGAAAATCAATTACTTAAGGAAAAAATCACATCGAAGGACATTTTTGAAAAATCTGAAAAAATTCTCAAAAATCCTGTACTCGATTCCAAAAATTTCGGTGTGTGGATCAGAGTGGGCCGGCGCTTGCTTCCATCTGTCATTTGCGATTTTCTGAAAAAAAAAAAATAGACGCAAAAGTCAGTTCACTGTGGGCAGTTAAAATAATCTCAGAAAATTCTGAAAAATTCGGAGTAACGTATCAGAACGTTCAAGCAACTGCTCACAGTGCACTGACTTTTGCGTTTATTTTTTGATTTGGTTTTTTTCCAGGAAATCGCAACGGACGGTAGAACCGAGCGCCGGCCCATTCTGATCCACAGACCGAAATTTTTGAAATCGAGTACAGGATTTTTGAGAATTTTTTCAGATTTTTTAAAAATGTCCTTCGATGTGATTTTTTCCTTAAGTAATTGATTTTCTATTTGAACAAATTTGATAGAAAAAATCTAAAAAAAATTCAGTGTGCTTTCGAAAGATGGAACAACCATATGAAAAATTAAGAACGAAATCCAAGGGGTCGAGGGTCAGACTCAGGTCGAGTTGGCGTGGAATGCCCCATATATATAATATTGTATATTTATATCTTCAACTCTTCATTGGGTGGTTCAAAAAAATCGACTTTTTTTTTTTTTAAGTCTTATGTTTAATAGTTGTAGGAAGAGGAAATAATTGACGCCTGTTAAAATTTGAGCCCTCAATATTAATATTTAGTAGTTCCTGAACGCAATTTTCCATTTTTCATTCGATTAACACGGAAAATATGCTTTTCACCACACCTGCATGGAAAGTACGACTTTCGGCCCCTCGCGTGAGCGGGGAGTCGTACTTTCCGATGCCAGGGGGTGGTGAAAAATAGTATACCTCACACGGGAGTGAAAAAGGCCATCCCAAACTGCGTTTTTAACACCCTCGCCTTCGGCTCGGGTGTCAATCTTGCACGCAGTTTGGGTTAGCCTACTTTCCCTCCCTAGGTGAGTAATATACTATTAGTTGTTCCTGAATTTTGTAGCTCAGTAATGAGGCAATGTATATATAGAGGTCCGATACATATTTTTATAGAAAATTTAATGCTCCACCAAAAAGGTCTCTTATAATTTTAATTTAGAGTTAAGTTTTTCTTTTGTTAGTCAAGGTTGTTGAATTTTACCTTGAATAACTTTTGAGAGTTATGAGTTATCAAAAAATTATAAAGAGCATTGAATTTTCTGTAAAATATATATCGGACCTTCATGTGCATTGCCTCGTTACCGAGCTACAAAATTCAGAAACTAAAAAAAATTTCTCATATTAATCAAGTGGAAAATGGAAATAGATCACTTTCAGGAACCACTAAATATTAATTAAGGGCTCAAATTTTAACAGGTGGCTTATTTCCTCTTCCTACACCTATTAAACATGTGACTTAGAAAAAAAATTTACTGATTTTTTTGAACCAGTATACTCTTTATACCGTGAAGTTATGGGGAAGCCGAACGATGGCCGCACTATAGTTCGACCAACACAAGCTTGGTAGAAGTAGAAGAAGCTCAGGTACGCAACGTGAGCGTGTGTTGGTCGAACTATAGTGCGGCTATCGTTCGGCTTCCCCATAACTTCACGGTATACTTATAACATAATAACGGCATACATTTTTACTGTTGCATGAAACATCTGACTTCTGATAAAACTAAAGAGGAACTGAATATCACAAAATGTAAGAAGAACTAAAAAATCCACCTTACAAAGACTACAATACACTCCACATTTCGTATATCATAATCATAAAACTAAATTATAAAACTAATAATAATCATTATTGGAATCATTAAATAATATTATGAAACAGGTTTGTACTAAAATCTGTGTATAGTTTAAAAACGATATGAATGAACTTCAACACATATTAATAAAAATATAGGAACTCAACAAAAAAAATCATAATAATAGTCGAGCACTTTTTGGTATAAAATGTCATTTTCTGCAATAACAATCCATGCTGTCACAATCTCGTCCGTGAACTTCTGAGTTATAACGAAGGCAGAAAACATGTGATTTACTTCATTAACCGGCTCGTAATAATTTTTTTCAGTTTACTATGAACTGATGCCCCATATGTTAACGATAAACTACGCAAAATAGAAATTGAAGGAGAAAAAAAATGTATATTCTTGCCACTTGGTGGAGAAAAACGCACACTTAATATTATATTCGAGTGAAATGAAAACGAAACAATGAAATTCACAAGATATATTAGGGACGGAGATATTTTCTCATGTCATTCCCTAAAGTTGTAGAATCAGAAATAAAAAACATTAACGAACACATTTGAAGGCTTTTAGGTCAGTCCACTCTATCCTCAATACTTTTTCATCTGAATATCATAAATTCACTCCGTTAAATTTACATCACCCGCTTTAGCATCGTTCTTCTTTGTTCGCTCTGCAGCATGACGTAACCAACCCTTGATTGGCTCAGAAATTTCATGATCTGTTGCATCTCTATGTCGTTTTCTTATAGTTTCTGGAACTAAACAAGCCCATCAATTTATACTTGCCGAATATTTCTTATCAACTAGGTACTGAGTGGAAATTGAAATTTTCTCCTCGACTTGTAACAAAAATCATATGTTGGCAGCTTGGACTCGATACCATATACATACCGTGAAGTTATGGGGAAGCCGAACGATGGCCGCACTATAGTTCGACCAACACAAGCTCGAGTTGCGTACGTGAGCTTCTGCTTACTGCTAGTGACTGCCAACTCGATGCGCCCGGCGCCTCAAGGATACTAAACTATAGTGAGATATCCTTGAGCCTCGGTGACAGGCGCCGGACAAATCGAGTTGGCAGTCACTGTCAGCTAGTAAAAGCTTAGGTACGCAACGTGAGCGTGTGTTGGTCGAACTATAGTGCGGCTATCGTTCGGCTTCCCCATAACTTCACGGTATACGCTATTCTAGTATAATGGAACAAGAATTCTAAGGAATAATGTACTCAAAAACACATTACAATTTGCATGCTCACCCATGATAATTCGACATAGTTGTAGGTCACAGAACCTGCGTTTCTTTTTCTTTCCCTCCCAGCTGAATTTCTTGGCCATTTCATTTGAAAGAAGGCGTTTCACCAAGTTCATTGCAACGGACTTTACGTCACGTCCACCAATTTTAGAGAGTTCATTGACCTGTAATGAAATTGATATGAAATTTGAATATTCTTAAAATCTGTGCATAAATCACACGAGATACCCACTAGTTTTTCAAAACAGCCAACTTTGACAATAGCTTCCTCAGCATCAGTCAGTTCAGCATCAGTTGATATGGGTAATGAAGTCATAATTTTTTCAACATTATCGTCAATTTGTACTATTGCTTCGCATTCAGCCTTTTCAATATTTTTCTGAAACTGATCCATGAAGGCACGTTGTTCAAGGATAATCATGTTCAATTTTTGTTTTATGTCTAAAGTATCTAATCGCGATGTTTTGAAACTTCACAGCATCTGTAATATTAAATTCTATAGTTTTAATTTAGTAGGGAGAAACACGGGAAGTCAGATCAAGTATAAAACAAAATATAGTAGGAGGAATAAATCTGAAATGAAAAGAAACGATATGCATATAACCAGGCCAAAACGACTCAAATCAACTCTTGTGCAACACATACCATCATGATCCGGAAAATGATTTTCCAGTCCTGTTATGCTTCGAGTTAGATTATACCTATCGGTGAGATCAGTCTTCGTTCTTCTCTCTGCGCTTGAGATAGCACTGTTAGTAGGAATTCTTTCGGTAGATTTTGGACATGATGTCTTTTCAATGATATTAATCTTGACGATATTTTCATCTGCCCGTTCAAAAGATTTTGAACAGGATGGAAGACTTGTAAAATTTCTCGATGGACTTGAATTTTGTATGGAATCACAGCTTTCTTTATGGGCAAATTCTTGGATTTTTTTCTTCTTAGCAGCATATTCAACCAATGATTCTTTTATTGGTGGAATCGGATAATTTGTTAAAGAGCAATCCGATCGTGATTTCTCGTAATCTGATGTATCACTGCTAGGAATAGATTTTGCAGCACGATCTTGCCTCCGCTTTCTTCGAATAGGAAGTTCCTCTTCTGAATTGAGATCAGAGATTTTCTCTGCGTCTTTTAATTTTTGTTTAGCTTTCTGAAAGACATCTAAAACGAATGCGTATTTTTTGTGAAATTAATCATTAATCATCAGTAATGTGCATTAGACTGTTTCAAAAAAAAAAAAGTTTTTTTTTTTTCACTTCCCATTGATGAAGCAATTGAAGGCGAACATAGCGAAGATTTTGGACCAAAGCAGGTGTTAGAATGATTTTTTTTGGGCTGGCGCCAAGCATTTTCATTTTTTCCATTCATTTAACATGGGAATTTTGTTTCTTCTTCGCTTTTCTTCGACTGCACCATTCAAAAAATGTCCGAAACTAGTATAATTTGGGGAACGTATGAAGGAATGTTACAACCATATTTCTATGTGAAGATGCATGAGAAAAAAATACCTATATGGACAAAAAGACGTTTATTTCAGATCATATGAACGTCGTATTCGAATTCTTGTGAAATTTCGCTCGAATCGTATTTTAATATTACTATTATTATTATTATTAGTAGTAATAAGATACACAATGAATAAAATCCGAAGAATTTTCCCAGCAAAAATTCTGTATCGTCAAATATTTTAAAACGATCGATCAGTATTCAAAATTTTGGGGTGGATAAAGTTGATTTTGCGCAGTTGGGATACAATTTACGATGATGTTGGGCAACCAGTAAAAGATCTTTTTGTCCATATGGGTATTTTTTTTTTTCATGCATTTTCACATAGAAATATGTTTGTAACATTTCTCCATAGGTCCCCCAAATTATCGTAGTTTCGGACATTTTTTGAATGGTGCAGTCAAAGAGAAGCGGAGAAGAAACAAAATTCCCATGTTAAATGAATGGAAAAAATGAAAATGCTTGGCGCCAGCCCAAAAAATATCATTCTCACAGCTGCTTTGGTGCAAATTCTTCGCCATGCCCGCCTCCAATTGCCTCATCAATGGGAAGTGGAAAAAAAAAAACTTTCTTTTTTTTGAAACAGTCTAATGTGCATATGCAACAATATATCCAAAATTAGGGATGAATGAACTGTTACTTGGGTAAAGAAAAAAGAAAAACAGAAAAGTTGCAAAAGATTATATAGCAAGCAAACAGCAAAAGAAGATACAACTCCAGAACTTGAAATTGAGTATCATCGCTTCTAACAGCCTACGTGGATATTGTAAAATATTTAAGAAATGTCTTACCCGTTGAGCCAAATATTCGTTTTACTGGTACAGTTATACACTGCTCAGGGCCGAAGCTCTTCATCTGCTCTACAGCAGCATCATAAATTTTAAAATTTTTGAGGACGGTTGGCCAATGTACTTTTGATTGGTCCTTATCGTCGAACCAATTTTTTGGAATTATTTGAAGTCCGTCTTCGAACTCCACAATAAAGTAGCGTTTTTCAACCATTCTTCACAAAAAGGCTTCAAATCACATAAACACGTTCATCAACAGGCTGCAAAATTTTTCATTATTGGGAGATAAAATTAATGTTTTACAAATCTGCATGTAGCAAAGGCATTGCCACAAATTTATTATCAGAATGTGGGATGAGGAAGATTTTTCTATTAATCACTGATGCAGGCCATAATTTAGTAGCGGATAGTTTACTCACAACAAAAATATCTATTAATGATGATGCGCAAGGTTTTATGAATAATTCGGTTTTTTCCAAATATTCTTTTCCAATAACAACTAAAGTATTCCTAATCAAGTCGTGGACTACATTCGCAATTCTAATAATGCTACCGTCGACTAATTGGCAGGTGTTATTTGCTAAATTATCCACTTCAAAAGTATATCCCATATATTTCAATCGCTTATATTGAGGATTATTGCCATTCGGAAGTAATGCACTATGGTACAAATATGACAAAGGGATTTGCGGGTCTAATCTATTTCGAACTCGGTGGTTAGCTTTCGCTTTCGAATTTTGCTTTATCTCCGAATAACGGCGACTTAATTGCTGTAAGGGCCTATCAGATTTACGTATTAATTTTTTTAGAGTTTGCATATGATTTTCATATTTAAAAGCGCTGAATGAATCCAAGGGACCAAAATTTTGTACGTCGGCAGTCAAATGGATGAGATTATGGACATTATGGGATATATTATACTCTCCATATAATACTTTCCAAGTTGATACAAAAAACTCTAACAGCTCTTGCGCATAGATCAAATATTGCTTCACTAAATGTTCACAGCATAATATTCTTAATGCGACATGCAGTGTGATGAAATGATTGTATAGTTTCGATGGCAGAACTGATTTGAGAACCATAGGGCCGGTGTATAATAATAGCTGACGGAACTCACTTGCCTTCCATTGTTTTAAGAATTTCAGAGATCTAGGCTTTCTTACAAATTCAAATGGAACAGCTGGTTTTATTATTGATATCAATCGTTCTGATAATAATTCACACAATCGATGAGGAAGCCGGACTCTCAAATCACCAGCTGTCCATAGAAGCGTTAGCTTTTTCATAATCCCGAAGCAAGCCAAATGGAGATAATCTAATAATACATTAGTAACAGGCCCAAAGTGAGGGATAGATTCTAATATGGTATGGCCCAGGTGATAATTTTGATCTGAATGGTTTCTAAAGTCTGTATCGGTTCGCTTCGGTGCTCGTATGTCAGGAAAGCAAACGCGACGTTCTCGGTACTCTCCTTCAACTATACACTTTGTACAACTCGAATATCCCGTGTGACTTTCAACATTGAGAATAAAAGATTTTGCCGGAGCGTCGCATATAATTTTATGAATACGAACATGGAAATTCTTTCCGTTTTTAGTCAAACCATTTTCAATCAGATCGATGGCTTCGTGAACAAAATCTTCTAGAAACAGATTTGCGTCGTGCGGTTTTTCATTTCCATGATAGGCTCCGATCAAATAGACAGCTTCTGATGAATTAACGGAGCATAAAATTGGCCATAAGGCATTGTTCGAAGATCTAGACAATGGTAGACCGTCTACACTGATCTCTATATTCAAAGTCTCTACTCCTTGTAGATGATCTACATATTCCTCAATATATCGATTAAGAATAGTGTGAAGTCCGTGATGCCAATATGATCCCGGCGGTACAGATTTAATAGTGGTATTCCGTGGCGTATTAAGTAAAGTACGAGGATCTTGAGGTAAAGTTTGATGACAATGATGTGTCTTCAATACAGTCAAGAGCTTAGATAGCGCGGTATGAGTAATATTCTCACTGATGGCCCACTGCTTCAGTAAGGTTTCAAAGCTCACAGCTGCATTGTTGCACTCATCGTCAGACGAACTGAGCCCGGCTTCATTGACATCCGAATCGTCAATTGAAGATTCGAAGCTCACAGTTGCATTGTTGCGCTCGTCGTCGGACGAACTGAGCCTGGCTTCATTTACATCCAAATCATCAATTGAAGAATCACTACCCCTCAAACTATTGTGGCTGGCATGATCGAGGTGTGGAAAAAATTGTTCCCCATCTCTTATAGAATTGACACCATCGGAATCTTGACTATTTTCAATTTGTGTGTTTGCAGCTACTGAACCAATGGCTTCAGATTCCGCAGTTTGGGAACCTTCGATATCTATGCTACGCGTCTTAATCAATTCAGATTGTAGTGAGATTTCATTTGCCCTAAGTCTTCTTAAATGCCGATCTGAGATATCAGTGATTTGTTTATAAGTTTTACTCCTATTCATTTTCGACATGTTTAGAAATGATATTCTTAATGCGCGTGACCCAGATATACCTCATATTATTCGAACTCGATATCGAATTTTTTGTATCACGCAAGAACTACAGCCCTGCACAGTAATGAATAGGTTATGTTCAACACGCCGCGAAAATAAATTTGAGAAAATTTGAGAATTTATTCGTTAAGCTATTAAAATTACCATAAAAAATGTGTGAATGATCGTATGAATATAGTATATAGTATATAGTATCGTATAAGTACTTACCAGAACAATTAACACTGACGCGTGGTTACACGTGCGATGATCACCGGCTTCGGAAACTCGGACCACGAGGTAAAATGAGGTTATGCCGGCGCTTGCGGGAGAATAAATTTGAGAAAATTTGAGAATTTATTCGTCAAACTATTAAAATTACCATAAAAAATGTGTGAATGATCGTATAAATATAGTATATAGTATCGTATAAGTACTTACCAGAACAATTAACACTGACGCGTGGTTACACGTGCGATGATCACCGGCTTCGGAAACTCGGACCACGAGGTAAAATGAGGTTATGCCGGCGCTTGCGCGAAAACGGTGGCGCGAAATAGGTATTTGATCAGTGCGCAGGCGCAGACATTCAGATCGCATGCGCGGAATGTACGAATTTTAAATATTGAGGTAAATTTTGAGATTTTGTTCATTTAACGTTGAGGATAATATATCTGTACCTATACATGATACACATACAAACGCATCAATAAAATGTATAAGTCGTGTAGTATACCCGCTCCTAATGATTACAGTCACGCAAATATATGTCTATATATTATTATCTTTTTACATATTTTATAGAGAAATTTATCGCTGTATATATGTATAATGTATACATATGTAATGGAAATTATTGTATCATCTGCAGCTACAGGTAAAAAGTGATAATCATATATATACTACATAACTATATTTTGAAAATCATTGTAATGATAAATATATGTAATAATTTTAGCATATGTGATCGAATGGGGATATCCTCAGGATGTCAGATATATCTTGGTAATGTATGGGATATCCTATGGATGTTTCGATGATCCTGGACATATACAGAACATCCATAGGATATCCAAATGATCCTGGATATATATAGGCTGTATAAGACATAAAAAGGACATCCGATGGACGTCCTGTGCTGTGTGGGTACATCCTACAGTATCTGGAAAACCACTGATCTGCAAATTTACACAATCGATTGTCGGTGACTTTTGACTTGGTCAATTTACTGATCCAATGAGCACAAGGAGAGTGACATACCTCTAAGAATTCCTGAGCTGTGGCCTCTCATAAATGCCATGAGTCTGGTAATTAGCCGGGAGCTTGTCGCAAGTCCAACACCAAATCGTTGCGATACTGCTCGCAGTGGAACCTTGTTGGCAGCAAACCTGGTTCAATGCTCATTATTAATGATTGACATTTCTAAATCTACACCTCTGAAACAACCGACCATAGAAACAGCAGGACATGAATTTCTGCTGAAATAGGAGTACTTCCCCCATGGTCTGTGCCAACAGGAAAATACTGCGATACCTCGAATCGTTCAATAAGCATCTCTGCAGTGCGCCTTTCGAGACGGAAGTGCTTCTTGAACTAAAAACAGTGAACAGCAATATCAGGCACCGCTCATTTTATGGGACGTCCACTCCCTATTTTATTATGCAGTACAGCTTGTCTATTATGATCTGTTGAATATTGTTGAGCATTGTTTTTTGCCATATGCGACAGTAGTGCACAAACCGCCTAAACCGAATAGACAAGCTACCTCTATGCTGTCAAAAGTGTACACATCTATGTTACATGTATAGTAGACTGATTCAAAAAAATCCACTAATTTTTTTTCTTGATTTTCGCATTGAAATACTTTCGGGGGCGTGAAAGAAGAAGCCTGTTAAAAGGAGAGCTCTTAATATTAAGATTTAGAGGTCGCTCATCGCGGATTTCTATTTCCCATTTGATTAGCATAGACATTTTTTTTTTAAATTTTTTCGAAATTTTGTTGCTCACGAACTAATGATCGGATCTAAATGACCCATACATCTTTTATAGGAAATTGAACGCTCTACAAAAAGTGTCTCTTATCATTTCTTGATAAATTGACTTCTTCCAAAGTTATTCAAGCTCAAAGTTCAATTTATAGTCAAGTCGACTATTTTTCTTTAGTTTCTCACAAAATATTAAAACTTATAACTGAATATCAAATTTTTCTTAAAAATTCTATAGTTTCTGATTTTCTATGAGGAAGGAAGTCAGTTGACGATTTTTAATTTGTAAAGTTTAACGATTTCACGTTACACAAAAAATTTTTTTACTTGAATTGAAAAAAATCTTTTGAAATAGTATTGTGAGAAAAAAAATGTCTATGTAAGATCTAATTTGTTAACCTTCTCAAGTATTAAATGGTATTTTTTTTGTGAGAATTGACGGTTTTTTATTTACTTGATAGTTCATTGTAAGAAAATAGTGTTTTCTTTACAAGCAGTGAGCTTGTGTAACGTGAAATCGTTAAACTTTACAAATTAAAAATTGTTAACTGACTTCCTTTCTCATAGAAAATCACAAACCATAGAATTTTTAAGAAAAATTTGGTATTTCGTCATAAGTTTTAACATTTTGCCAGAAACTAAAAAAAAATAATCGACTTAACTATGAATTGAACTTTGTGCTTGAATAACTTTGAAAGGAGTCAATTTATCAAAAAATAATAAGAGACACTTTTTGTAGAGCGTTCAATTTCCTATAAAAGATGTATGGGTCATTTTGATCCGATCATTAGTTCGCGAGCAACAAAATTCCGAAAAAAAATTTCCTATGCTAATCAAATGGGAAATAGAAATCCGCGATGAGCGACCTCTAAATCTTAATATTAGAAGCTCCCCTTTGAACAGGCTTCTTCTTTTACGCCCCCGAAAGTATTTCAATGCGAAAATCCAGAATTTTTTTTTTTTTGAATCAGTCTAATGTATAGGTATACTTACTTCGATATCAGACATACTGTGAATTACCCCAATAAAGTTCACGATTTTGGGGATTTCTTGTTTTCTTCTCAGCTCCAGCAACTCATCGTCACTGCTAGATGAAGATAATAATATGTCTAATAAAATCGTCGCATTAACGGCGTTCATCCCGTTCATTTCACAAACATCAGCCATATTTACGCTGTTTTGAATTGGCACCGACCCCCAGATTCAGGGCAATTTCATCTGCACTCAGTGCGTAGTTCACGCACTGGAATAGCCCAGTGGAACACATTCGCAAAGCGCGGGCGCTGAGTGCGCCCCTAGTGCACACTCAGTGCAACCAGTGGAAAACGCTATGTGACGAGGTGTTTGCACCGGTGGTGAAAACAACAACATTGCGATTGCTGCTCGCGGTAGCAACACAACAAAAACTCAAGGTCCATCACTTCGACGCAAAGACTGCATTCCTCAACTGAAATCTAACGGAGACGATTTACATGAAGCAGCCGGAGGGATTCATCAACGCAAACGAAACATTAGTCTGTAAACTTAACAAGAGTATACAGGATGTCCCCGAATTCGCAACGAGGAATTCACAGTGTAAATCTTGATCGAAAACGGGATCGAAATTTCCTGAGCCGTTTTTTCCGGAAATGCTTAGATTTCTCGCTATAATTATTTCAATTTCAGCCAATAAGGTGCGATGTATGAACGGGCGCTTGTCGGTGTGCTCGCCGCTTGGTTGTGTGCACTTTGTTTCGCGGCGACAATAGGCTGGGAGACGCGCATACAACCGAGCGGTAATCACATCGACGAACGTCTGTTTATAAGCCGCGCGTCATTGGCTGGATTTGAAATAATTATAACGAGAAATCTAAGCATTTCCGGAAAAAACGGCTCAGGAAATTTCGATCCCATTTTTGATCAAGATTTACCCTGTGAATTCCTCGTCGCGAATTCGGGGACACCCTGTATATGGGCTAAAACAAGCCGCAAAGACGTGGAACGAAAAACTTCATGCAACTCTCGTCAGATTAGACTTCAAGCAGAGCACAACTGACCCTTGTCTGTACTCCAAAACCAAGCCGAAAGGGGGACAAAATATGTGGTGGTATACGTCGACGACCTTTTGATAGCGGATGAGGACGAGGGCGAAATCAAACTCACAGCCGATGGTCTTGAAGAAGAATTCGAGCTCACGAGACTAGGTGAACTGAAAAATTACCTTGGCATCAACATCGAAAGAGACTCAAACGGGATCTTCTACTTGGACCAGGCGCAGTACATCCAGAAGATAATCGACAGATTCGGTTTGCACGACGCAAAAACCTCCAAGACACCACTAGACACGAGCTATCTAAAGATAGCACGCGATGGGAGGGCGATGGACAACGGCGACGGATTTCAAAAACTAATCGGTGCGTTGCTGTATGTAGCAACCCACACACGACCTGATATAGCAGCAAGTGTGTCAATATTAAGCCAAAAGGTCAAGCAACCGACGGAAACTGATTGGAACGAAGCAAAAAGAATTGCAAGATACTTAAAGGGTACAAAAGAATTCAAACTGAAACTGACTAACAACGCAGATGGGCTCGTGGTTTATACAGATGCAGATTGGGCCGAGGATAGAACCGATAGCAAGTCTCACAGCGGATTTGTATTCTTATATAATGGAGGTGCAATCGCCTGGGCTTGCAGGAAGCAAACGTGCACAGCTTGGTCGAGCTGCGAAGCCGAATATATTCGCCATCGCAGAAGCAAGTAGAGAACTGTTATGGATACGAAGACTGCTAGAGGACTTTAACGTAGAGCAAACAAGACCGATCGAAATCTATGAAGACAATCAAAGTGCAATAACCTTGGTAAAAACCGGCGAGTCGAGAAACAAAACTAAACACGTAGACGTGAAATATCACTTTGTGACAGACCTGGTGAAAAAGAACATTATCGAAATACGATACTGCCCAACGGATGAGATGATCGCCGATATGTTAACAAAGCCACTGGGGGCTGTGAAGCTGAAAAAACATAGAGAAGGATGTCAACTGATAGACACCAAACAGATCATCGAATAAACGAGCATAATCGTTGAGGAGGGGTGTTGGCAAGTTTAAAGTCAGAGCCAACGATTCTGCAGCGATCTGCGTAACCGGCAACACAGTGCACAAGCGCGCGGTGGCCAAAAATACTACTACATACATACCTACCGATCTACTAAGCTGTATCGTACTACAACACGCGGAAAAGAATAAATTGCCTAATTACATTGTTCATACTTAATATTTATACGAGTACTTTATTCATCAACCTCGTATGGTGTCCCTGCAATAACTATAACCAACAGAATGATTTTTACTTCTACTCAGACTCGCACTTCTATTAGGAGTACAGATCTCAGCCTCGTCATCTGCATGATCAATATCAGTTACGTCTGATGAATCCTCAACCACATCATCCTTTTCGGGATTATAATCTGAACCATCGTCGTCGTCCGATTCACTTTCTATGAAGTCCTTAGTGTTTCTGTTTGGAATTGAAGCCTCGTTGGTTTGGGACATCAGTCTTGTTGAATCACTCTCGGCAGATTCATCTGATTCGTCTACTACAGATTTATCAAATTCTGCCCAAATAGGATCATCATTCTGCAGAGTGATAGACGGTTTACTTGGTATATAAGAATCGCTTATGATATCTGTGGCTGATAGCTGCAATTCCGCACCATGTTCAGATGTATAGTTAGCTAAGGTAGGGTTTGTGTCATAAACTTCAGCAATTAGAATTTCCGATGTTACAGACATTAAGGTTTGTTCTATGCATCTTATTTCGTGAGCTTATGCATTCTCGTCTTGACATTCAAGTTTGGAAATTATTTTTTAAATTTCAATATCAATGCAGCAGTACTAAATATCATCCGCCGGATACTTGCTTTCACAGAATTTCTTTACATGTTGAGACAAACGAGAACCTCGAAGAGCACCTCGATATCTGAACTCTGGAATGCCCAGGAAGCTGCATTTTTTCGAAATTTAAACATTAGTGCGGCAGTGGTAAACTAAATCAAGCGGGCCTCGGCTTGTGCGAGAGCTATTTTTCTATGAACTGGAACAAAAATATCAATAAGCAATTCTGGGAAAAAATGAAGCGTTTTTTGAACCGCCCTAATCCACACCTCGGAGATAATTTTTCTCAAATCACTGCTACGGTCTGAGAAAACATTCTAGTGACTCAGTTTTTTTACAGTCGATTAGTGCTATTTTGATACTTATTCATGATTTTTCCAGATTTTATGTCCTCCGCTTAACAAAAATCCAGTCGAGAGACAATTTTTCGGTATCATTGAAAAAAAAATTCCATTGAAAAGAATGGAAAGAAAAGATGGTGAAGTGTGATTCTCAAAAAAATTGTGTATCAATTTGTATTTTACTTACCGTTAAAATCCAATAATATTGCTTCGAATCTTGCACCGCCGCATCGAATCAAGCACGTTTTTAACATTGAAAATGTTTATAGGGACGATTTTGCAAGCGTTACGTGATTTCCGGAAGTATTCGGGTGTATTCGGGTTCAAGCCGAAGAATATTGAAAATGATTGTGCGGACGATATGGCACGAGTAACGTAATATCTGAAAGTATTCGGGTGTATCCGGTTATTTGCCGAATTGTTAATATGCTCTACATGTTTGTCTAGCTTAAAGGCACATAAGTTACCAAATATGGCAACAGCACGAGGATTTAAGTATCCATTAATACCAGAAGGTTTGCCAGAACAAACAAGTATTGACTATAATATCGATGTTTAGAGAGCATTATTATAAATAAACTAAGTGAGGAAAAGTGTCCATCATTTTCAATGTACCTGACTCTTGCAGGATGCGAAGACTGTACATTTTTTTTTTTAGTTGAGATGTTTTTGGATATACATTAGGGTGGTCAAACGCTTCCAAATTGATAAAAAAAAATTCTCTGAAAGTTTAAGCTCTAAATATTAACTTTAATTCAGTCCGCGCTCCTACCTAAGTTTCTTGTGGAAATAACATGGAAAAAATTCCGTTTGTTTTTTAGAATTTCATAACTCAGCGACAAATGAATCAAAAGTAATGATTCGCGTCATGATTGATTGTAAATTTTACGCTCTACAAAGAAGGTCTCTTATAATTTTTCGTTCAATCTATTGGCGTAAGTGACTCAGTCCATAATGCCACAAAAATTACAAACATTGTATTCGCTTTTTTTTTATCATAAATAAAAAGTTTACAAAAAAAATTTAGTATATTTTATAAAATAAGTACATACCTAATAATTATAGAGGTTTGCAAGGTGTTTGACGGACGGTTGACGTGTGAAGCGTAAGCAAGGATAAAAACGAGCAGAGAAAAAAGAAAGGAGCGAGGAAAAGCGTGGAAAGCGCAGGGAAGGGAGAAGGAAAGAAAAGGAGAAAAAGAAGGTAGGGGAAAGCATAATACGAAGAAAGAGGGTGTACAGAAAAAAAATAGGAAAACATAACCTAGAAAAGAAGGAAGGAAAGATAGAAAAAGGGCGACACAGAGAAACAAGCGGGCAAAGACGGAAGGAGTAAGGTGAAGAAAGCAGAGTCGATAAGGAAGATAAGGCAGGCAAGGTAGGGACGCAGCGGGAGGAAAGATATGGCAGGGAAGGCGCAGAGAGCAGACAGTGGGGCAGAGGAGTATGAGGAGTTTCATACGCCAAAGGGGCAAGAGAAAAGAGGAAGACCGACAAACGCGGAGAGACTAGGGAGGGAAAGATCAGCCTCAGTGGGCACGGTAGGGGAGATGTGGAAGAGAAAGAGGGGGGAGGAAAAGGAGAGAGAAGAGGGGTTCAAGAGGAGTGACATGACGAGGAGGTCACCAGGCGGAGGGAAGGAGGACAGAGCTGAGGGAATGGCGGGGGGAATAGAAAGCGGGATAGAGCGCATGGAGAGGTGTGTAGAGACATGTATGACCAAAATGATGGAGGAGTTAGGCAGAATGAGGGGGGAAGCGGCAGAAGGAAAGAGGGAGCTGGGAGAAAAAATGGACAGAATCATAGGGGATGTGGAGGAGGTGAGAAAGCAGGGAGAAAGAGAGAAGAAAAGGCTCGAAGAGAAAATAGAGAAACTGGAGAGAGAAAGTGCAAGGAAGGACAGGGAGGAAAAGGAAAGAGAAGAGAGGGAGAAAGAGGAGAGAAAGAAAGAGATGGAGGAGAAAGCGAGAGAAGCGGTGCAGGCGCTGAAAGAAGAGATAGGAGGAATGGGCAGCGGGTGGGGGGAGAGAGTGAAAAAGGTGGAGACGGAAGTGGTAGAAGGAATGAAAGAAATGAGAAGAAAGATGGAGGCACGGGAAAAGCAAGAGAAAAGGGAGAATATAGTAATAAAAGGAGTGGAAACGAAAGGAGAGGACCCGAAGGCGATAGTGGAAAAGCTTATAAAAGAAAGTCTGAAGGCGACCGCGGGGGTAACGGAGGCATGGGTGCAGAAGCAAGGGGAAAGTGAAAGGGAGATGATAGTGGTAAGGATGGAGGACAGAAAGGCCAAGAGAGAGGTGATGAGGAGGAAGAGTATGCTGAGCGGGACGAGCATATACATCGACGACGATATGACGTGGGGGGGAAGAGAGGTGCAGAGGAAACTGATTGAGAAGGCCAAGGAAATAAGAAGGGAAGGGGGAAGAGCAACAGTGGGGTATAGGAAAATGTGGGCGAGGGGCAAGAGGTGGGACTGGGACGAGGAAAAAGGGGAGATAGTGGAAGGAAAAGAAGCACAATGAAGGCAGGAGAAAAGGGGGGACGAAGAGAGGGAGGGGGAAAAGAAAAAGAAGAGGGAAGAAGGAAAAGGGAAGGGACCAAAGGTAGCGTTCTGGAACGTGGCGGGATTGAGTGGAAAGAAAGGAGAGTTCTGGAATAAGCTGGAGAAATGGGATGCCATAGGGCTGGTAGAGACGTGGGTGGAGGAAAAAGGGTGGGAGAGGGTAAGGGAGAAACTGCCAAAAGGATACCAGAGATGCCGGAGGGCGAAAAGGAGGAACAAGAAGGGGAGGGCAGAGGAGGGGGTGATAACAGGGATAAGAGAGGAGAGGAGCACAGAAGGGAACGAAGAAGGGGAGAGGAGGGGGGGGTAGAGGGACTGATGAGTAGAGAGATGACGATAGGAGGAAAAGTATGGAAGATAATTAGATTAGATTAGATTAGATAACATTTATTATACCCTAACCACAATGGGTCATAGGCAAAAGTAAGAGAAAATAATGATACATATAAGGCATACAGAAAGATAATTAACAATTAAACCTAAGAAAATAACAATGAGTAACTTATATCTAGATAAGTAGACAAAAAGAAACTTAAGACTAGCGAACCGGTGACCTCGACGAACAACAAGCTACTCAAAAGCGCGGTAACAACGATGTGGTAGCAGAATAGGACACAGGGGTAGCACAGAACGTATGCCACAACGGCCCGCACTACGACCTAAAGCTTAGCAGCAGGGAAAGCAGCAGTCCCACCCGCATCTAACGCCAAGAGGTGGGCCCAGATACGATTATTACAGTGTATATGAACAAGAACCAGAGTGGAATAATGAGAGAAATAGAAAAGGAGGTAGAGAAAACGGATAGGGAAAAAGGAATAATAGTTGGAGGAGATTTCAACGCGAGAACGGCAAGAAGGGGGGGAAAAGGGAACTGGGCGAGAAGTAAGATAGAGAGGAGAAGGGGGGGGGAGGGGAGTAGAAGCAAAGACAAGAAAGCGAACAAGGAGGGAAGACAGATGCTTGAGTGGGTGGGGGAGGGGGGATGGTACATAGTGAACGGTGAGAAAGAAGGAGACGAAGAGGGGGAGTTCACAGGAGCAGGAGCAGGAAGAGGGAATACAGTAATAGATGACGCGGTGGCGAGGAAGGAGGATTGGGAGGACATAGAAGACTTCGAAGTGGGAGAAGAAGTGGACTCGGATCACCTCCCAATTATAGTGAAGCTAAGAGGAGAGGCGATAGAAGAGGAGAGATCGGTGGAAGAAAGGAGGGGAAGGAAGATTATGGACTGGTCAGAAAAAGGAATAAGGAAATACAAGGAAAGGATGAGTGGAAAGAAAGTGCAATGGCAGGGTGCGGAAGAGACGATGAAGGAAATGGAAAGAGTGGTAAAGGAGGCGATAGAGTGAAAAGAAAGGAGGAAAGCAGAAGGGGATGGATGGTGGGGTAGGGAATGCAGGCAAAAAAGAAGAGACGCGATAGGAAGACTGATAAAGTGGAGAAAAGGGGTGGGGACAGAGGAGGAGTACGGGAAGGAAAGGAAGGAATACAAGAAGCTATGCGAAAGAAAACGGGAAGGAGAGAAAGAGAGGTACATAAAAGAAGCAAAGGAGGCAAAGACGGACGCAGAAGTGTGGAAAGTGATAAACAGGGAAAGGAAGAGGAAGAAAGGAATATATGAGGGGATAACCATGAAGGAGTGGGAGAGGCATTTTGGGGAACTACTGGGGGGAGAAGAAAGAGACGTTGGTAGAAGCGGACAGGGTGCGGGGGAAGTAGTGGGGAGGGAGGAGAAGGAGGAGGAGGAGGAGGAAGAAGGGGGGATAGCGAGAGAGGAGATAAGGAAGGTGATTCAGAAGCTAAAAAAGAAGAAGGCGGCAGGGATAGACGGAATACCGAACGAGGCTTGGATATATGGAGAAAGTGAGATGGAGGAAATGACGTGGGAGGTGGTGAAAAATTTATGGAAAGGGGGAGGGATCGCGGAGAGTTGGAGAGAGGGAATAGTGGCACCGATTCTGAAGAAGGGAAACGAAAGGGAGGTAAAAAACTATAGGGGAGTGACGATGATGACGGCAATGTACAAAATATACGCGGGGGTGATTGCGGAAAAGCTCAGAAAGGTGATGGATGAGAAGGGAATGGTGCCGGACGGACAAGCGGGATTCCGGAAGGGAAGGGGCGTGATGGATCATATTTACGTGTTGAACTATGCGATAGGAAAGGAGAAGGAGAGGGGGGGGCAGGATAGTGGCAATGTTCATAGACCTAAAGGCAGCATTCGACACAATAGATAGGGAGAAGCTATGGAAGGAGATGGAGAAGAGGGGGGTAGGAAAGAGGATAGTGGACAGGGTGAAGGAAATATACAGGGAAACAAGTTATAGGGTAAAGGTGAAGGACAAGAAAGGCGAAAAGAGATGGACAGAGAAAGGACTGAGGCAGGGGTGCTCACTGAGCCCATACTTGTTTAACCTGTATATAGGGGATCTAGAGGAGGTGATGAGAAAAGGGCGGGATGGGGGAATAGTAATCGGAAGGAAGAAGATATGGAGCTTGGCGTACGCGGACGGGGTGGTACTGTTGGCGAAGGACGAGGAGGGACTGGAGGAGATGAAGAGGAGGCTGGAAAGGTATCTGGACAGAAAAGGGTTGACACTCAGTGAAGAAGAGACGAAGGTGGTGAGATTCGGAGCAGGAAGAGGGGCGAGAACGGGAAAGAAATGGAAATGGAAGGACGGAGAGATAGAGGAGGCAAAAGAGATTAATTACCTAGGGTACAGACTGCGGAAGAACGGAAGACAGGGGGAGCACGTAAAGGAGAGGATAAGAAAGGCCAAGAGGGTAATGGGACAAGTATGGGGCATAGGGGAAAGAAAGTTTGAAAAGGATTGGAAGAGGAGGATACGTCTGTACGAAGCACTGGTAGAAATCGTGGTACTGTATGGAGCGGAGGTATGGGGATGGAAGGAGTATGCCGAAATAGAAAGTATGCAAGAGAAATACCTGAGGTGGGTGATGAGAGCAGACTGGAGAACACCGGGATATATGGTGAGGGAGGAATGGAAAAGAACTAAAGTAAGGACAAGGGCAGGGAGAAGGGCGGTGAAGTATGAAGAGAAGCTAAGAGAGGGAGGGGGAAGCGAAATAGCAAGAGAATGCTGGAGACTGATCAAGGAAAAGAGCCGGGAAGGGAAGGAGGAGGGAAGATCGGAGTGGGAAGAAGAAAGGGAGAAGTTCTACAGGGAGAGAGGATACGCGGCGGGAGAGGTGGAGAGGAGAAGAGAGGAGGGGAGGATGTCGGCAGCGGAGCTAGAGGAAAGAGATGCAGAAGTACATAAGCAGGAAAGATGGGAGAGGATAAGGGAATCAAGGTTCAACAGATGGTATAGGGAAATAGTGGAAACAGGAATACCGGGGTACATGAAGGGAAACAGGAGTAAGAAGGAAATGGAAATGATAGCAAGGTTCAGATTAGGGAATGAGATGAGGGAAGCAAACTACTGGGCGAAGGAGGAGACAGAAGGTGTAGGGTATGCGGGCATGAGGAAGAGACATGGGAGCATGTCCTGGAAAGGTGCACGGGTGGAGGGAAGGGAGAGGGGAGGGAAGTGGTGCTCTCGACCCTGGAGGGCAGAGGAAGGGGGATAGAAAAGATGAAGGAAATAAAAAGAATCAGAGGGGAAGAGGGAAAGAGGGGAAGGCAGAGTTAGAGAAAGGGGGGAAGGGAAAGGGATCGGAGAAAAAGGGGAAGAGAGATAGATAGATAGATAGATAGATATAGTTTATTATGCCGTGGCCTGAAACAGGCCAAAGGGCAAAAAGAAAATACAAAAGACATAAATCAATATTACAAGTTAATACAATTGAGGGAAAACAAGACATAAGATAGATTGTATGAATGAGTACAGGCGGTGGCAAAGCTAGATTCAACGATTTGCTGAAACCGGTGTAGGCTAGACACACCACGCAATGCACCTCAAGCAGGGATAGAGGCAACAGCGACTGGGGTAGTAGTAGCTACCCCAGGCACTAGAGCCACGCAACAACCCCACATGCATTATATAAAACGAATTGAAGGAGGAGCAGGCAGTGGCATGACTCAGATTAAGATTAACATTAGCAGCGAGAGCAGGGTGTAGATAGAGCAATAAATAGTAAGTAATAAATAATAAATAATAAGTAAAAAATAAATACAAATAAGAGCCATTCCACGTCAAACCGGACAAAATAAATCAAAAATTGACCTCGATTTTAATTTTTATTACGGGTTCTATGGAACGAATAAATTAATCAAATGATTTTTTTTTTTTTTTTTCGGACCCTATTTTTAAGTTACACGGGGGTGAAATTCAGGAAAAAGAGCCAAAAATCGAAAACATACTCCCCTTCAAACAGTCATATCTTTGGTTGTATTCGTCCTAGAGACTTCATTCAAGAACCATTTCAAAGCTATTGAATGACAGTATTATTATATATTTATTTCATTCTGCGATAACAAACAATTTCATTTGTTATAAACAAATATATTATTCAAACGTGATTTTCAAAGCAAGCTCCACGCGATCAAAATCTCAAAAAAATATGAGCGTATTCCTTGATCAATTCTCTACAAAATCGTTAAAAAAAATCGATGGAGACTCGATGGGAACTATGTCAAAATGATTTATTCATAAGCGGCGGCGCGCGCTGCCACCGGGAGACCCGGCTTGGATGCGTGTGGCTGGCGTAAGAAAGCGTCGGTGGGCATGTTACACGGTCATATCTTTGGTTGTTTTCATCCAAAAGACTTCTTCCTAGAACCATTTTAAAGCTATTGAATGACACTATTATAATATATTTCTGAAGTTCATGATGACGAATAATTCGATTTGTTATAATCAAATATATTATTCAAACGTGATTTTCAAAGCAAGCTCCACGCGATAAAAATCTCAAAAAAATATGAGCGTATTCCTTGATCAATTCTCTACAAAATCGTTGAAAAAAATCGATGGAGACTCGATGGGAACTATGTCAAAACGATTTATTTATAAGCGACGGCGCGCGCTGCCGCTGAAAGACCCGGCTCGGGTACGGTTTTTCGGTGGCAGCGCACGCCGTCGCTTATAAATAAATCGTTTTGACATGGTTCCCATCGAGTCTCCATCGATTTTTTTTAACGATTTTGTAGAGAATTGATCAAGGAATACGCTCATATTTTTTTGAGATTTTTACCGCGTGGAGCTTGCTTTGAAAATCACGTTTGAATAATATATTTGTTTATAACAAATGAAATTGTTTGTTATCGCAGAATGAAATAAATATATAATAATAGTGTCATTCAATAGCTTTGAAATGGTTCTTGAATGAAGTCTCTAGGATGAATATAACCAAAGATATGACCGTTTGAAGGGGAGTATGTTTTCGATTTTTGGCTCTTTTTCTTGAATTTCACCCCCGTGTAACTTAAAAAATAGGGGCCGAAAAAAAAAAAAAATCCTTTGATGAATTTATTTCTTCCATAGAACCCGTAAAAAAAATTATAGCGAAATCGGTAACATCGAGGTCAGAAAGGTGTTCGGTCTGACGTGGAATTACTCATAAGTGAAAATGGAAAAGATAGAGTAAAATAAAATACAGTAAATAAATAAGTAAATATAAAAGTAGAAATAGAAATGGTCCACAATGATAGCAAGAGCAAGTTGGCCGACAAGCTCAAAACAGGGGACGGAAGTGAAAAGTAGGTGATCGTGAATAAAGTTTAAAAAATGAGGATGGGAAGAAACTTAAAACTAAATCGCAAGAGCCGCAAAACGGATGATAAGGCAAGCCATCACAGAGCCAGTGAAGTAGAGAGAGAGAGAGAGAGAGAGAGAGAAAGCAGATTTATTCGATTGTGGAGCAAGCTCCCTAACAACCATAGATAAATTACATAAGTTAAGTAATTAGTCTAATATAGCTCAGCAGAAAGTATTATAATTAGAAATAAAGCAAGAAAATGAAATAAAAGAAAAATAACATAAGATAAGAATTAAGATATGAACTAATAAGACAGAACAACGCGGCATAAGGCCAATTTACAAAACATGATAACGAAGCATAATAATGTAATGGAACACACAGGATATCAAGGTGCGTGAGGACTCATACCATTCGATGCACACTCCAATAACAATAATAATCATAATAATAATAAGCATTCACATTCACACTGACACTCACACTCACTCAGCAGATACAGATACAGCAGACACCCCTGCCTCGCTCCTCTCCGCCTGCAGCAGGTAATTGTGACAGCGCCTCCGAAAGTCAATCAGGGTAGTGGCCGAGGTAACGATCGGAGGCAGCGAGTTCCAGAAATAGATACTAGTTATTAAAAAGGATCTCTGAAAAGCCACAGTGCGAAAAGGAGGAAGGCGTAGCGTGTCAGTCCTAGTCCGATCTCGATGCTTAGCAATGTTCGGGTTCAACTGCAATTGCTCAGCAAACAGCCCGTGTTGACCCATGCAAAGCGCCTTGTAGAACAGGCAGCCGATAAGAAAAAGACGACGATTTCTCGGTTCGGGCCACCCAAGGTTACGTCTGTGCTCAGATATATGAACATGACGGGGGAGATGCAGTAGAAAGCGCACACAGTTATTCAGGGCAACCCGCAAATTGCCTTCCCGCTCATTTGATATATTAGTCAGCGCCGCAGCGCAGTAGTCGAAAATAGGAAAAACCAAGGCAACTACCAGTCGGCACTTCAGTGCAGTGTTCAAGGTGTAAGCGAACATGCGAAGGCGATACAGTACGTCTGCAGACCTATTACATACCTGCAGGACATGCTGGGACCAAGACAGCCTGTCATCTATCAATACACCCAGATATTTGAAACTTGAGACATACTCAACCACTTGATCTCCAATATAGATCGCGGGCATCGAGGAGCCATCCAGTGCATTTATATACCTGGAGGACCCTACCACCATTGCCTTGGTTTTTCCTACATTCAGGCTTAGTTTATGTACATTGCACCATTCCAACACGTTTCTTAGATCAGTATTGACTAAGCGCAGCGCATCGTGCAGCTGACTGGCCGTGCACCTCAGGTAAATGACCAGGTCGTCCGCGTCAAGTAAGTAGCGACAGTGTTGCAGGCACTGGGGTAGATTGTTTATAAATAATGAGAAAAGTAGAGGACCCAGAATACTTCCCTGAGGTACACCCGAGTGTAGTGGAAGTAGGGATGGGCGATATTTGAAAAAATATCGATATTGCGTATCGATACGTATCGACGCATGAAATATCGATACACCAAAATATCGCCATTCATATATCGATATTCCGATATATCGATACATATCACGCATCCCTTTCTTATAGCTTGCATTTTTTCAATTGTACGTCGCGGTGATGCGCCGTCTACACTCTACACGCTATGCTTTACTGCAGTTTAAGGCCCATCTTTAGTCGCCCACCTCCTCTTGGTCGAAATGTGGCGCATTTCGATTATTATCAGAGCCCAGGCGTCAAAAACGCAATAAGCGACCAAGGCTGCGCGAATTCAAATTCAATTCCGAACACATACGTCCAAAAAAATGTCCGTTTCATGCGAAAATAGAGTCTACACATGGTTTTTACATTAGTCGAATGTTTTCGAATTCGGTTTCATCGACGACTTACGTAAAGACCATCTGCAGACTCTATTTTCGCATGCAACGAACAATTTTTTGGACGTATGTGTTCGGAATTGAATTTGAATTGGTCTTTTTTGCGTTTTTGACGCCTGGGCTCGGATATTAATCGAAATGTAACACATTTCCGACTAAAAGGAGTTGGGCGACTGGGGATGGGCCTTAAGTTGATATATTTATCTACGCATTGGCCTTTTCGACTAGGCTCGAGCTGGGATTGGATAAACCGACACAGTTAAACATAGCGTGTAGACGGGGCATGACGGAATCTCGCTGATCTATATACTGAATAGATCAGTGCGTGATCTGGGAACGAGATATACTTACTTTTGAAAAGTGCTGAAACTCAAAAATCTGTTTTCACACCAGAAACGTGAACTAAAATTTATTCGATATACAAATCCGATATTGACTACAGCAGTATCGATACACCGATATATCGGCAACGCGAATATCGATAATAAATGACGATATTTTTTTCGATAATATCGATATTTCGATATATCGATACATATCGCCCATCCCTAAGTGGAAGCCAGCCAGACACCCTACCCCCGGGCTCGCGAACTGATTGTAGACGACCATTCAGATAAGAGTGAAACCACCTGAGGACCGCCTCCGAGAAATGAAAATCACGGAGAGTACGGAGCAGCAGCACGTGGTCAACCGAGTCGAAAGCTTTCGTAAAGTCAAGGAAAACTACGATTGTGAGTGATCTATCATCTATCGCATGGCGACAATCGTCGACCAGCCTTAGGACCGCCGTTTGAGTGCTCATTCCCTCCCTAAACCCGGTCTGTCTCGGATCGAGTGACCCCTCGGCTAATAAAAAACATGTAATCTGGTCAAATACGATTCGCTCAAGCACTTTCGACAAGGAGCAGAGTAACGAGATCGGCCGGAGCTCGGTTACCGCAGTTGGATTGCGTACCTTCGGTAGTGGTGTGACATAGGACGACTTCCATAGCGATGGGAAAGTACCGGTAGTCAGCGAGCTATTGAGAAGCTGAATAATAAACGGCATAAGCAGGGGCTTGAAAGCCTTATACGCCTGAACCGGTAAACCGTCCGGGCCTGACGCTGTGGTGATTATTCTAGTTAATACAGCATTTATAGAGACATCACTTGCCGGTGCAAAGGTGAACTCGTGGGTAGCCGGGGGTTCGGATGTCAAGGGAAACAGTTCGCGAAACTCTGGAAGCGGTGGGCCGGACGAAATCGACGCAAAGTGCGAATTAACGGTATCTAACGAAAGGTCAGCTGGCAGAACAGAATCAGATTTGCTTTTTGTATGCATAATACCGAGCTTCTCTATCTCAGACCAGAAAACGCGGGTACCTTGGGCTGAATTGAAGGTAGATTGTATATTAGGGTGCTTTTTTTTTGACGACTATTTTTTTTTTTTCACTCCCATCTTGAAATCTTGTGGGAAATACCTAAAAAAAAATTTCCTCAAAATTTGAGCCCTTAATTTAAATATTAGGCGCTCACCCAAGGCATGCAAAGATTTCCTGCTTAAAATACACGTAAACTTTAATTTTTTTTTTTTCAAAATTCTACAGTTTAGTGGCATTTTATGGTATAGTCTAGGACATTAGTAGGTTTTCTTCAGAATTAAATGCTCTACAAAAAAGCCTATTGCAGTGAAGTCGTAACTCACACCGGCGAGGTCGTACGGGTCACCCAAACCCAATTTTTTCATGAAATTCTTGTTTTTTTGCCCTTATCTCATAAATGACAAAAGCTACAAAAAAAAATATACGAGACAAATTTTTTAGGAAATTTAATTTCCTACAAAAAAGTTCAAGAGAGCCAAATTCCTAACATCGATATTTATTGAGATATTCGGCTAAAAAATAAAAAATAAAAAAATAAAAAATCAATAATTCGACAATTTAACGCAATCATTCATAGAAATTCCATACTTCCTCAACTTAAAAGCCCAATATCTCAATAAATTTCGATGTTAGGAATTTGACTCTCTGCAACTTTTTTGTAGGAAATTAAATTTCCTAAAAAATTTGTCTCGTATGTTTTTTTTGTAGCTTTTGTCATTTATGAGATAAGGGCAAAAAAACAAGAATTTCATGAAAAAATTGGGTTTGGGTGACCCGTACGACCTCGCCGGTGTGAGTTACGACTTCACTGCAATAGGCTTTTTTGTAGAGCATTTAATTCTGAAGAAAACCTACTAATGTCCTAGACTATACCATAAAATGCCACTGAACTGTAGAATATTGAAAAAAAAAAAATTAAAGTTTACGTGTATTTTAAGCAGGAAATCTTTGCATGCCTTGGGTGAGCGCCTAATATTTAAATTAAGGGCTCAAATTTTGAGGAAATTTTTTTTTAGGTATTTCCCACAAAATTTCAAGATGGGAGTGAAAAAAAAAAAATAGTCGTCAAAAAAAAAGCACCCTATTGTATATGCCTCGATTTACCCGTATGAAAAAACCATATATGGCTAAAATATATGGCACAATATATGGTAATTGTATTTTGATATATGGAATCATATATGGCAGAATATATGGAATCATATACAAATATTCGGCCAATAAATTATATGGACCATATATGGCAAAAATATATGGCACAATATATGGTAATTGTATTTCAATATATGGAATCATATATGGCAACAATATATGGCAGAATATATGGCAGAATATATTGTAACTTCCTGTATATGTTTCACCAGCTGAAGGCTGGTGAAATTATACTAGTTCGCGTGTGTTCTTTGTCACGGGTTATTTTTATGAATATTTGGAGCTCCTCTGGGGAAAGTTGAAAAAACCCTTAATTTACCCTGATACAGACTCGGATAGATTTTGCACTACCAGAGCTGCCTCCCTACAGACTTGGGATATGCTAGATTCAACAGACTAGGATAGCAATTATAGCTCTACCGTAGCTGTCCAGAATCTAGCTCACCGAAGCTGCCTTTTTACAGACTTGGGATATGTGTGTTCTCAGACTAGGGTACCAATTATAGCTATACCGTAGCTGTCCAACACACTCACCGAAGCTGCCTTTTAGCTAAGAATGATTTTAAGTTTTATATGAAAGAAATGATTTTTGTTAAGTTGGAAAATGAAAGAGAAAGAATCAGATTCCTGATTAATTAATGATTACTCAATCATTTCTGTTTATTTCTAGGTTGTGATTCTTTTATCACTGTTCTATTTACAAAATTATAAGAAAACTGGTTGAACATAAAATATAATCGTGAGTGTGATTTTATGAATGCTAATGAATGAAGTGAATGATGTGAGAATGATTTGAATGAATGGTTTTCCTTAATTTTAACTTAATTCTATGTTGGTTGGCTCAATGGCCGGACTTTGTGGTTTTCTGTTTAATCTAAGTTTATTTAGATTTTTCTTTGTTCTTTTGTTTTAAATTGAATTTGTTTTAAATACAATTTTTGTTTTTGAGTTTAAATTGACTGCGATTTTAGCAAGCTACAATTTTTTTGATTGATTTGTTGTAATTGAAGTGCTATTTTAGCAAAGACAATCTTGATTCTATTTTGCGGTATACTTGCCGCTTTGGCTAATTATCCTAATTTAGTGAGTGAATTTGTGAATTTCAAATAGAAATTATGTACGAGTCGGTCGGCCGCTTTGGCTCGAGTCCGCTGATCGTGCTTGACCAGCTCGCCTTTTATACTTTTGTTGAGTACACACAGATGTGTGGCTACCTTGGTATTGTACCAAGTGGTACAATACCAGCGTGTTCATCCATGTTTGAAGTCGTCTATAGTGTGTTCGTTCGGCTATAGGCCGAACACGTTACAATATGGTAGAATATATGGCAGAATATATGGCAAAAATATATGGAATCATATATGGCAGAATATATGGAATCATATATGGCAGAATATATGGCAGAATATATGGCAACAATATATGGAATCATATATGGCAGAATATATGGAATCATATATGGCAGAATATATGGCAGAATATATGGCGGAATGTATGGCGGAATATATAATAATTTTGTTAAATATGGTATTCATTTCAATAAAAAATTTGAAGACGGTTAAAAGTTTATTCACGAATATTGTTGAATGTAAATTTGTTGATTTTCTATATCAAATTCTCAAAGCTCTAATCGGAGAGATTTTCATTCACCTGTGTTTCCTTAATTATTGTTATTAATATTCAGCAAAATAAAAATGAACACGAATTCATTTGTAAAAATTTTAATATTTTAAAATATTTTATGTAACACCCGCACGGGAAGTTTGACTTTGCGCGCTAAAAATGGTGCGCCAAATGGCTGATTCCCCAGTCCGTGTGGTTATTTTCATTACTGCACGCAAAACAGTGCGGTTATGTTTATTACCGCACGCTTTTAGAGCGTAACTAGCGCCATCGGGCGTGTTAAGTTACGACTACGATCACCTCCGCTGCCTTTCGACAAACATAACCCCAAAGTATATGAAAAATAACAAGTTCGGCAATCGGTTCGCGAGTGATTTCGTCTCGTGGTGTATTTTCAGTGAATAATATACGCAAAATGACTTCAAATAATGATTCTGATGAAAGTGATTTTGGTGATTTTTTACCACCTGAGCTGCTTGAAGAAGCAAAAACTGCGTCGGAGAATTTATTGCCCGAAAAATCAAAACACAAATACACCGCCGTTTATAATCAATTCAAATCCTGGAGAAAAACTAAAAAAAACAAATTCATTTAATGAAGCACTGTTGCTTGTGTACTTTAAGGAGCAAGAAAAAGTATTGAAGCCATCGTCCCTATGGGCTAAATATTCTATGCTCAGACAGACAATAAAACTGTACGATAAAATTGATATTAGTACCTACAGAAGCTTAAATGCACTTTTGAAAAAATATTCTAATGGATTCAAGAGCAAAAAATCCAAGGCTTTTACACCGGACGAAATGAAAAAATTTTTCATCGAAGCCCCAGATAACGAGTATTTGGCAACAAAGGTATTTATTATATACACCTTTATTCACAGATACTTTGCATTATATACAACTATGTTTACTATGTTATTTGCAGGCTGCTTGCATATTGGGAATCACCGGTGCATGCAGACGGCACGAACTCTGTGATATGACCACGAACGATATTGAAGATCGTGGCAATATGCTACTAGTCACAATTCCAAAGACCAAAACTGGTATCCAGAGATCATTCACAGTTATTGATCAATTCTATATCATCGTCAAAAAATATATGGCTCTACGCCCAGAAAATACAAAAACAAGTCGATTCTTCCTAAATATCCGGAATGGAAAGTGCATGCAGCAAGTCATCGGAATAAACAAATTTGGAAATATGCCAAAGCAAATAGCTACGTATTTGAGATTGCCAGATCCACAACTCTACACGGGTCACAGTTTCCGTCGAACTTCAGCGACCATACTAGCTGATTCAGGGGCTGACATTATGACTCTGAAACGTCACGGTGGATGGACATCAGACAAAGTGGCGGAGGGTTATATAGAGGAATCAGTTAACAACAAGACAAAAATATGCAAACAGATAACAGGATCGGTAATGTCGAACGAATCTATTAGAAGTGAAACTACTGCTGCGCACCAACTGACCAGAAATACAAACAATCAGAAGACTGGTCCGTCGACGTCAGAAAAATCAGAAGATTCAGCTACAAACGAAGAGAATCCAAAACCATCGAAGATATTAATTCCGAACAAAGAATATTCTCTACAAATAAATAACTGTGCAAATGTTACTATTCAGTACATTCAAAAAGAAAATGTATAAAATTACTACGTATGAAAAAGTCAAAGAAAAAACAATACGACCATTTTTGATTATAATCTTGTTAGTTTCATAGTTCTGTGATAAAAAAAACCTGTAATAAACCATAGTCAAACGGAATGAGAAGAAGAGACTATAAATCAATGTTGCATTATAATTTTGTTTTACACATCTTTTTGTAAAAAGATGAAAAAAAACAGTAAGAAAAAAGGCTGAAAAAAAGTGCAAAAAAAGTACAATAAAAGTTTATAGTAATAAGTATAAAAAAATGTTGATAATTTTGTTGATTTCATTGTTTTTTGTTTTTATATATATATATTTATAATATGTGTTTCGAATATTGTTACCAAAGGCGATAACGTCAATACTAATATAATAGAAAGATGAAAAATAACTTCAAACTTGTTTGATTTTAAGTAAAAGATAGCGAGCATAAGACAATTTTTATTCAACATTCTGTTAATTAAGTATTTTGGTGAAGAGCTAAATGAAGGCTAAAGGAAAATTTAACAAAAAGTTTATAAGTATAATAGTTAGTATAAGAAAGTTCATATAATTTCGTTAATTTCATCGTTTTTTTTTTTTACATATACAGGGTGTCCCCGAATTCGTGACGAGGAATTCACAGGGTAAATCTTGATCAAAAACGGGATCGAAATTTCCTGAGCCGTTTTTTCCGGAAATGCTTAGATTTCTCGCTATAATTATTTCAATTTCAGTCAATAAGGTGCGATGTATGAACGGGCGCTTGTCGGTGTGCTCGCCGCTTGGTTGTGTGCACTTTGTTTCGCGGCGACAATAGGCTGGGAGACGCACATACAACCGAGCGGTAATCACATCGACGAACGTCCGTTTATAAGCCGCGCGTCATTGGCTGGATTTGAAATAATTATAACGAGAAATCTAAGCATTTCCGGAAAAAACGGCTCAGGAAATTTCTATCCCGTTTTTGATCAAGATTTACCCTGTGAATTCCTCGTCGCGAATTCGGGGACACCCTGTATATAATCTGTTTGAAATCTCGTTTCAAAAAAGGCGAGAACAGTCAATAAATGTTTCTATGGATAAATCTTTCTCTCAGTGTATTATTATATTACTTCAGACTGATTTGTGATTTTTTTTTAAATTATTTTTTAGTTTCGTTTTATGACGCCTCGGGGGGCTTCGCCCCCCGAACCCCCCACCGGGGCTTCGCCCCTGGGCCCCACCGGGGCTTTGCCCCAGGCCCCATTGGGGGGGCTTCGCCCCCCCAAACCCCCTCTTGGTCTGTTGTGGCGTCGCTGGTTGTGGCGTCGGGGACCGAACTTATTCTAACCTGACGATTTTTAATAGTCTTGCAACCGAAAGTCTCACTTCCCATGCTGGTGTCACATAAAATAGGATGTGCAACTCGTGCGGGTTGACGATTACTGACGAGTGTGAATTTTGCAGCACGAGCCGCAGGCGAGCACGAACTCGCGTGCGAGCTTCGCACTTGTCTACGGCTCGCCTTCGGCTCGCCTCCGACTCGTGCTACGCGCGCTCACTCATCACCATTTGCTTGGTTTTGCCACTCGTTGCATAAAGTACTATTTTTTGCATTCTTTTTTTTCGTTTATCAAGAGACTCGGTAGAGTCTCGCGCCAAGTACATTAAAAAAAAAAATTTCATCGAGAAAAAAAAATTTCACGTGCGAGACTCAACGAGTCTATATACCCGAAAGGCAACTACCCTAACCTATAACGCGAATTAGTATCTTCGTTTTCTTTCACCTCACAACATGCACGAATTAAAACTAATTTTATCTAGGATGTGGGCATGAAAAGCTTTCATTTGAGCCCTAGATCGATCAAATCGGTGTCCGGAGTGCTGAGATATAATTAACTTCAGATTCTGATACCTCGTTTTCACGTACAATGTTTCGTTTTCTCTTTAGTGTTCTTCAGACCAAGATTCAGCCTACTCAAACCATTCCCATAAAATCACATTTCGTCGCTAAACGCAGGACGTATGTCCTATGCTCATACACGGAACATACGTCCTTACGCATCTGGGAATATGGCATAGAAGGGATAAATCCACACAAGAGTTGTATAGACTGGTGTAAGTACGAGAGTCACGACGCAGTAGGCGCGTGTTGTCATTTCATGTTTTCAAATCCAAATAAAGGAAATAAAAAAAAGTTCGAGCAATGATTAATACAAAATTTGAAGGTACAAAAACTAGTGAATATCCACCAAAAGCTCCTCAGGTACGAAAACCTTACGCCAAGGACATTAATGTGATAGTCACCAACAAAAATGTTTAAATCCTACGATTTTGAGCTTTTGAGGTTATTTATGAATGCAATTATCGGAGGTAACGGTTTTTTGGGTTCAATTATTTAGCAAGTTATCGCCTGAGGAAGTCTGACGATAGAAAATCAACAAAACATGTTGAAGTTGAAAAATATTGAGGATAGCATGATTCCATATAAGGAACGGTAAGGAGCCAGACCAATAAAGCCGAGTTCAAGCGTTGGATTGCAACAAATTCCACTTCAAGCTCTATGTTAAGCTCATCTTTGAAGGCTCGTCTGCTCAGATCTAAATTGTGAGTCCGTTAGGCGTAGGATTCCAACGAGTTTTATAATCTATCTCCGTATCATCCAGTCGAAACGAGACTGTCTGTCGACGTTGTGTGTTGGACTCTGATAGGCTTTATTCTACACTCCAAGTCAACGTAGTGCCTTGACCTTCGGTAGAGATAATTTTTTAATCCATGTTTTACAAACAGCTTAGATCCTCCGTTCAGAACGATCTCAAAGTCTGTATAAATATCTATGATTACATGTAAATTAATAGTACAAACTATATATCGATACCCACACTGAGAAAAAAAGTGAAGTATTGACAACCGCGCCATGAGGTTGGACGATCTCCGTTGAGCCGATAGTCATTTTGCATCTAAAGTAACCACTCAAAGCTGAATCATCCAAATTGACGTGGTTGAGTCAACTACGCGACGGATTTGCTTCTGAATCTTCATTCATTTCAATTAAAGATGTTTCATTCCATGTAACCATAATATACAGTCATTAGAATAAAAAAAAAAGTTCAGACGAGTTATTGCCTGTATTTAGTATACCTAGACGAATGTTGAGTCATACACGGTAGTAACGTAACTCGAACATATAATATGATCCAATAAACTTCTTCAAGCAGATTTAATGCAATGACATCAAACATTACCTTAATATAATTTAACATTTAAACTGACAAATTAGTCGTACCTAGGATAAAGAGACAAATGGGGGTTGGACGTAATTTTTTTTTTAATTAACCCGAGAAGTAGATACGTTTGTAGGTAACCGTTCTATATATTCCTCCGCGCAGAACATCAGATCACTGATTGTGCGGATACAGCTATTATAGTATATGGAATTAAATATATATGGGGAATTCCACCCCAAACCGCCCCACTTTTGACCCTCACCCCTTTCGATTCGAATCATTATTTTTTATGTGGTTTCGCCTTTTCGAAAAAACACTCTCTATTTTTTTCGGTTTTTTTGGAAATCGTCCGATTGACCTATGATTTTTGAAAATGACCACATTGATAGCCCAAATCGAAAAATCTGAAAAAATTCTCAAAAATCTTGTTAGAGTTTTCAACATTTTTGGGCCCTATATAGCTAAAGTGGGCAGACGTTTGCTTCTTATGTTATTCAACGTTGTTCTCGGAAAAAAACTCTAAACATCATAGAAGCAAACGTCTGCTCATTCTGGGTCAAGGCTTAAAAATTTTGATAAACGAAGCAGGATTTTTCAGAATGTTTTCAGATTTTTCCACTGGGGTCAGGATTTCCAATATTTTCAAAAAAAAAATTCAAAACTTTGAACTCATTAAATATTTTTATGTTATTTTATAAATTATCTTGCATGATGTGCCTTGTGTTTCATTTTCATTGTTTCCGTCACCGCCCTACCACAGCAGCATTATACCTATATATAAGATTCCAAAAAAATGGTATATATTTGGGGCATTCCCACGCCAACTCGACTTGGGTCTGACCCTCGACCCCTTGGATTTGGTCCCGAATTTTTCATATGGTTGTTCTATCTTTCGAAAGCACGCTGAATCTTTTTCGAGATTCATTTCATCAAATTTCTTCAAATTGAAAAATAAAATTACTTTAGAAAAATAACACATCGAAAGGACACTTTTTGAAAATCCGAAAAAATTTTAAAAAATCCTGCATTCGATATAAAGAATTTTGGCGTGTGGACCAGAGTGGGGCAGCGTTCGCTTCTATGTGTAATTTGCGATTTTTTAAAAATGATATTTATCATGGTACCGAAAATCTTTTAAACTTGCACCGCATCCAGATTTTTCGGAATAAATTTTTTTTTAAAATGAGAAAAAAATTAAGAAAAATTCTGCCCACGTTTCTGCGAGTGGGTGATTGTTCTACATCGTCATCAGGATCTTTGTGATTTTTGTCAGAATGTTAAAAAGGGTCCTTTTTTGTAGGATGAAAAAATTCGTGACTCCGAAAGCGTTGATTTGAAAAATCAAAAAAAAAAAATGGGAAGATTCTCCAGACATGGAATGATAACATATAAAATTAAAAATCGAATCGGAGATTATGAGGTCTGGAGCCGTGTCGAGTTGACGTGGACAGCCTCACCTATTACCAAAGTTACAGTGATTTGTTTCCAAAGTCACATGTTTAATAGTTGTTTTGACGTTGCTCTTCGATACGGCTATGCTGAGCTCGATGTGTTATTAATTACTATTAGTATCATCATTTTTTGGATTATTCTGGTATCAAAGTGCATCGTTATACTGAAACGCGCCAATCTGTTCGACCTAGCTGACGTGCTATAATTCAAGATTCCGTGGTACCTGAAAAAGAATAAAATCAGTCTCGTGTAGCATATCTATTTTTTTCGTTTTTCGCCCAATGGGCGCTTGTGTGTGGTGACTGGTGAGTAGACTGTCGCATTTTTTTCAACTTTTTCTTTTCCCTCCTATATTCTACTTCTATCCTTTATTCCATAATATTGAATCTCTCGCGATGCAGACCCTGAGAAATAATATTTAGAGGTGGCTCAACATGATTTTAGATTTTCCATTTGATTTACACGGGAAATATCTCTGTTTCTACTTATCTAATAGTCGAATAATTTCCGGAGTAGACTTATGACATATAATTAAAGACACAGAAAATTTCAGACCTTCCAGTTAATATTAATTATTAATTTTCGTCGCAGAAATATTCGATTAATTTTCTTCATTTCATGTTCTTATATTTGCTTTTATTTTGTTATTTTCGTTTCTGTATATTTATGTATATCCATTTTTTAAGAGTCGCACAGTACCGTTGCTCGTGCTAATCGTATACGCTATACCCATTCGTCGACATCGAAGTTAGTTGTTTAGGATTTTGGTATAATGAGCGACGAGGCGACAGAATCGTATTTAATGAAATGGGATTTCCCGAACTTGTGGAAAATTTCAGGGGTATACAGAATACAGATTCATATTTTCCCAGAGAGCAATTCATTTGCATGATATAAAGAATTAAAACCAGCTGTTTCTTACTCATTCTTGTAGAGCAACAAATAACTGAAGATATTTTGAAAAACAGTTTGGACGAACTTTTGATTGCCGAATTGATACCAAAAATTGGTCCACGAATAAAATTTATGAAAAAATTGGCTGCGGAATTCGGCGTTAAACAGCTGCGAGATACTGAAAAAAATCAAAATCAGCAGTAAGATCTCGAACAAAAGAAGACTCAGCAGGAAAATCCGAAAGAAAAAGATAATGATTGTCAGCAACAGGATATCGAGAAAACCAACCCTCTAAAGCGAAATATTGAACGGCAGAATATTCAGTACCCAAGTAGCAGCAATACACAGCGAAATAATGTTATTATTGTGAGTGCAAAATTCGTCTATTGTCGTGAACGGGGAAAACTTACGATCAATAACTGGCAGTAATGAATTTTGATATACTCTTCGAAATTTTATTTAAAATTTTTTTCATAAAATTGTGATTCGAAAACATTGTCTATGACAAAGAACCGGCCAAAATTCTCAAACAGTTCTCACAGATTTGGTTAAAACTCCTGGAATATAGTTTATTCGGGCCTTGAAGTTATCTCTTTCCAAAATTTTTCTGTCTGTAGGACGACGATAGTGACTCTGAACAACACGAAACGTTTCAATCACGGCCGTCAACACCAAACAATTCAGCGCGCAACGGTTCAAAATCACGCTTCACTAAATCATCCAACGACAGCGTATATCGCAAACGTGTGAAGCGCGGAGAACACAATTATGTTGCAAACCTTTTAGATACCGTCAGTTTTGGCCGTGCTTTAAAGAGTGAATATGCTCGAACATCCGAATTATCTGATTCGTCAACCTTGCTCCTTTGTGAGATTATCGTAGGAGACTTGATTGGAGATTGCGAGGCTAGAGTTACGCCTGCAGATTTTTCCGATATAGCTGACGAAATTTTAAAGACTTTTCCGAAAGAAGTAAAGGATACGTATTTCATTGCTCCGATTTATAAAGGTCAGTCTGAGCAAAATGTATCTAAACGTGCGCGTGGACGCCTGCCTGATATGTTCCACAATAAACTTCAATTATTTCGAAAAATGTCAGGATATACCAAACGAAGTTCATCTAAAAAGCGATCTGTGCAAGAACCTGTTGTAACTGATGACGTGAACGAAAGCCTTCAGTGGCTAGCACATAACAAAGATTTCAACGAAATTGAATCGCATTGGCGCAAGACAACTAAAAGACGACACTACTTATTACAGCAGTCTGATGATGAAAAAATTTCGAATTATTTGAAAAAGTATTCAGTATTGCTTGATCCACAGCGAGGACATATGCTTATCGACATTGACTTCAATGAGCTTCATAGCACGGCATTACGTATATATGCTAACTGGAACTCATTTATAGAAAAACTCGTTGAACTTACTGCTACAAGAAATTTCATCAGCGGTATTGTGAAGCAGTACCAGTCTTGGCTTCACGACGATGATACTTCTCAACGTAAGTGTTCACAGTATCGGTCAACACTCAACGATAATCACTTGGTCTCATGATTGGTCATTTTAAATTGATCGCATGAAATTTGTTTTATTCCTATCCAGATGCCAAAGAGTTTATTCAGATACGACTGTTATCACTTTTAGTAGCACCACGCGCATCAATATCTGTGAAGAATCGTAAAGTGTGGAAACCATCAGCCGAAGAAAGCCAAGATGGTATGGCTGTTCACGTGAAGGTACATTTTTATTTCTGGTCGATATAGCATACAGGCGAAATAAGCATTTTTTCAAACCTTCCACTCTTCATATAATTTGTGTTGAACTCAGGTTTCGACAAAAAAAATTTGAATTCCTTTCTTCAACCGTTCACTTACGATCATGCCCGCGGGGTTCGGATATTTTCCTCTTTTCAATTCAGATAGTTTGTGTTAAACTGATTTCTAAAACAAATGTTCTTTCTCTTTTTATTCTGCATATCAGTCGTGCAGTTAAAGTAATCTTTAAAAAAAAGCTTGATGAATTGATCAATAGTTGTAGGGGAGAGCGTGGCAAAGAGGGAAGTGGGGCAAAGGAGGCACCTCGGCCAAAAAAAATTAAAAAATTCTTTGTAAATTTTCGAATTTTTTTTTTTTCCCCGCTGCCCTCTTTGCCGCGCTCGCCGCTATATTTATCACACATGCTTTTGATTAATAGGAATTCGGAGATATTGAACAAACACATCGCACTAAGGTACAGAAAATGCACAATTTCGGATTGGAGGTGCAACCATACATAATTGGTATCGGACCCACGGTAAACACTGTAGACGAGTTTTACGTCGTCGTAGACAAAGTGCGTTATCGATTTGAGTCACCCGTAAAAGCGATCGATATATGTTTCAAGATTTTTTTCACTTGGGACCTTAAATTTGCACCAGAATCACAACAGGTGTGGCTTTTGATACAACGCGGACTTTACCAATTTCACACAAATTTTGATGAAATGAAACCGCATATTTCAAAACTTCTTCAGAAGCTAGGTTTGTGAGTCTGGAAAGAAGCCCTATATATTTGAATCTATCCTCCGAACGTTACTGGTTTATTCCGATCACAAAAATGCAGTATTTCTGCCCATATTGTAACGATAATTGCGCTGAGATGAGTCTTTTCTTAGCCCACGTAAAGTTGAAGCACAATCGATCTTGTAATCAAGCTGTTTCATGCAAACAGAATAACTGCTTCAGAACATTCAGTAATTTTTACGGTTTAAAAAAGCATATCAGATCGAAACATCCACCGGTATTTGATTATTCTGTAAATAATAACGATCAAGCTCGAGAAATACGTGGTAATAATCACAATAGTCTGACTGAAGGTGATTACAATAATGATGATATCGCGGATGATGAAACATGTTTCGTTGATCAAAGTCTTCAAACTGTTGATGGCAAAAAAATATCTGATGTACCTAGCGTCGAAGAACTGAAACGTGCTGTGCAGGGTGCTGCAGGCTGCTTTGTCGCAAAACTATATTCTAACCCCAATTTAACGAGGGCAGTGATACAGGAGATCGTTGAAAACACCTCAGAGTTGTTTGGGGAGTGTGGTGTTGATTTATTCAAACAAGTATTACAAAGCAGAAGTATTAATGATCCTGATCTCAACGAAATGCTTGACCTAATAGCTAGCCCTTTTATTGGATTAGATAACGAATATCAAAGACAAAAGTATTTTAGTGAATCCGGATTTTTAATTAAACCTATTCCTTTTACTATACAGCCGATATTAACTAAACGACGACGCGAAAATCGCGATATACTCGACGTGAAAAACGCGATGGGCCAATTTATACCCATGAGAGCAGTATTGAAATGCTTTTTACAGTTGCCAAATGTTTTTGATTGCATAACAGGTTATATGAAGAAAATAAAGGAAGGAGATAATATAAAAATTGATAATTTTTTGAAAGCGGAGGTTTGGCAAAATATTGATAAAAAATTTCAGGGCAAGATTGTGCTTCCGTTGACAATTTATTTTGACGATCTCGAAATCAACAACCCATTAGGTTCGCATGCCACAATTCAAAAGATCGGAGCTGTATATTACAAAATTACGTCTTTACCTCCTGAATATTCTTCTATGATCGAAAATATTTTTATAGCTTCATTGCACAAAACATTAGAAATAAAAGATATAGCGGGCAATTTAGTAGAAGATACTTTTAAATCACTGCTGTCCGAATTGAGATTTTTGGAAGAAGAAGGTATTTCAGTAGAAACTAGTACAGCTAAGTATCAGGTTCACTTCGCAACAGCTATAGTATGCGGCGATAATTTAGGTCTCCATTTATTGCTTGGGTTCAATGAAAGTTTCAATTCAAACTATTACTGTAGATTCTGTAGAGAACATAAATCTGTTATGCAAACGCAAACTAAGGAAAACAAAAGCATGCTTCGTACGCGTGAAAATTATAAGGACGATTTAGCCGAATGTGCCAACGGGGTGAAACAAAAATGCTTGTTTAACGAGTTGAATAGTTTTCATTCGATTGAAAATTTGTATGCCGATATGACACACGATTTTTTTGAGGGAGTTTGTCGTTACGTCATACCATCCGTGCTTAATTGTATTGTTTACGTTGATTCAATACTTTCGTTGAAGCATCTCAATGAAAGAATAAGATATTTTGATTATGGACGTACCTTGTCGAATAAATTTGTACCACCATTCACTGAAAAAAATTTGAAAAATGGATATTATATCTGCTCGGCATCTGAAATGTTAACACTTCTCAAACTTTTGAGTTTAATGATAGGCGACCTTGTTGCACCCGGAAACAAGGCGTGGAATTTGTATCTGATGCTAAAAGAAATAGTGTGTATTTTATTATATGATTCGATGGACGAAGATGGGTTGCTTAAACTTGAAAGATTAATTTCTGATCATAATGTACTGTACCAGGAAGTTTGCAATCAAAATTTAAAACCTAAATTCCACTTCTTACTCCACTACCCTCGAATTATCAGACGTGTTGGCCCGCTCTGGCCTATCTCTTGTATGCGTTACGAAGCGAGACACAAAGACTTGAAAGATCAGGCGCATGTTGTCCGATCGCGAGTAAACATATGCTACAGTTTAGCTCTGCGAAATCAGTTAATTTTCAGTGAAAGATTAAATGCTCAACGAGGCTTCGAAAATCGTATACGATTTGGTCCCTGTAAAATGATTTATTTGTTTGAATTAACTGAATATGAAAGCTTTAGAGAAGTTGTACCACAAAATTTACGAACAATGAGATTCAATAGGCCTACGTGGGCAGAGATTAATGGTATTAAATACATGAAAAATATGATTCTTGAATTTGATAACCATTCACATGAATTTGCAAAACTCCAGTATATTGTTTTACAGGAAAGTAATATAATATTTCTGACGAATAAATTAAAAACTGTAACATTTGATGAACACTATCACGCATTCAATGTTACGCCGACGTTAGAATGGAATATGGTTAGTTATGACAATCTCACAAATAAAAAACCAAAAGATCTGTATTCCATTACTAATCGAGAATATGTTCTTCGCTAGTGATCGTATTGTACAGATTTTAATTTGCTATATATGAAAACTTAAAGATTAGTCAGTAACCGATTAGTCAGTAAGCTAGTTAATTAAGCTACTTAGTTATATATATATGTATGAGTTATATATGTTCCAAACAACATTTCGTGCCAATCATTATGGAAAACTGTTAAACATTTTGATGTACCACAAAAAATGTATGTCATAATTGAAAAATAATTGCAATAATGTTGAATTCCACCCATATTCCCTTTCCTCAATTCGATATGTAATTCTACTGAAATCTGTTGAATAATTAATTCAAAATAATGTAACTAGCTGAAGTGAATTTTGTAATCATATTACAAGAAATATACTATTCGATCCAATAAATCATTTCAACATTCGATTAGCTGTATGCGGTATTGAATGATATGCAGTAATCAATTGACTCAAATTTTTGTACAGCTCATTTCACAGTCATAATAGTTCATTACAATTATTGAATGTTTTGATTGGACAACATAATTAATTCTATTCGAATGTGATTGATACAATTGTCTTGACTAGTTTTGTCGATTTGTTCAGCAATCGATGATGCTGTTTCGCCTCTTTGGTAATCTTGTCTCAGCTATTTATGAATTTGAATTAAAAGCGTAACTGAGTTCCGCTGAATAATGAAACTGTGCACTCAAAAATCGGCGTAGTTGGCTCAACCACATACCTTCAGCTACGTGCGGAGGTTCCCTCAACTACGCTGTGGGGTTCGCCGTATCCAACCCCAGGGCGTAGTTGTGTCAACTACGTTTCCTTTCTTAAGGCGTCTTCTCACTTTGAAAATTAAAAAAAATCGATTTTTTTTTTTTTTTTAATTTCGAAAGTACATATCATCAAAAATGTTATATCAAAATTTCATAAAGATCGGACGAGTCTAACTACATTTTTGGGCGACCGTTAGGTGACTACCTGAGAGCACCCGGCTGATCCCTTTGACGCCGCTCGGACGGTCCCTGTATACCTGACTCTATACAATTGAATAGTCGTGTTATTTTGTTAATGTAGTACCCCTTGCTTACGAGCACAACAACGAAGAATCGGAAGGTCCATTGTATGGAGCAGGCAACGCTGATTAACGCGAGGTAAGGTTTTTTCATGATTTTTCTGCAACCAAAACTACGCGTTTATCTCAAAACAAGGTTTTTCAGTGCCTTGTTGATGAAATTTCGGAAACTATCCGGCCGATTGTCATGAAATTTGAATGACATATTCTTCAGAGTTATGGCTATAGCGCATATCATCAGATTTTTGAAATTTTGATTTGAAGTATTTTTTTTTTACAAAAAACTGCAAAAAAACGCGTTTTTTTTTTTACTTTTTCGAAAAACGTGCGCCATTTTGTTATTTTCGCGAATATCAAAAATCTGATGATATGCGCTATAGCCACTGACATACTGAATCTAAAACTGTTTTATTTTTTTGTTTCAGATGACCTGTCTCGGAGATACCATCAACAAGCCACGAACATAACATTTCTACACGGGTTTTTCGATGCTACTGTTTTATTATAATAATTGTTCAAAAAAATGAAAAATAAATTTTTTCTTGTACTTGAAAGATGTGTTTATTACATAGGATCCATTTTATCCCATAATTTTTTGCAAAAATCTTCGAAAAAAAATCGCGAAAATAGCCTATTTTCGAGGTGCCTAAAGTGAGAAGACGCCTTAACAATATGCCTTTTTCTCAGTGCACGTTCTAATATGTCGTATCCTACATTTGGAAAAATGTTCAGTAGGCGATAAAAACAGTTCACTATCACCATTGAAAAGATAAGACCTTACGGATCGGAATACTTATTTAAAAATAGTAAATCTACGATTTGACCGCTGATACTTACACATAAGCTGCGAAACATTATTAACATTCCATTTTTCAAAGAAAGTCAATTTCTCAAATTTTGTGGTTTACGACATATTAGAACGTGCGTAGCGATATTCACAATTGGATGTCAAATTTTGTTGAGTTATGAGTAAATTTAGATCATGTTATGACATCTACTGGGCTAGATAGGAAATGATTGAATAGAGATAGGGATAGGAGTGAGCGGCGCGGATCGCGCATGCGAAAACGCTCTCTCGAGAAAAGCACCTGTTCGAAGCAAGTCGCATAAATTGATATAAAGGATGTAAGATCCAGAAATTATTAATAAATACTTTATCTAAACTAAATTGATTTAAATGAATTCTTAACGTAAAACCACTACCTCACGTAAAATAAATCAACATGGTAGCAGAGGTCCGTGGTTATGCAAAAAGAATAAGATTAAGTGTGAAAATGTAAAGAGGTTATGAGAGACCACGTGGCAAGTGATAAATCAAAAAGTGAAATTAAAATTGAAGAAAGTGAAACAATTATTAAATCAAAAGACGAAAGAAATAAGTTGAGAAAAATTTTCTTGAAAGTAACTAAGAAAGTAATACACTTAAAAAATTCCGTTGAAAGTGCGATAAAATCAAAAGAAAAAAAAGATAAAGAAAAGATGGCCGACGAGGTAAAAATTAACATGCAAATTTTTGATGGAGATGATTATAGTATATGGAAAAAAAGATTGTTAATGCTACTAAGATTAAAAAAATGTGAAGATGTGACAAAAAGACAAAAAAACGCAACTGACGATGAAGACTGGGATGAAAAAGATTTAAGAGCAATAAATTATATTTATAGTGCATTATCTAATAAACAACTAGAGTTTATAAGTGAAGAAGAAACATCGTATGAAATAATAAAGAAATTAGATAGCCTATATTTACAAAAGTCGACAGCCTTGCAAATTGTAGTAAGAAACAAAATTGAAAAGCTAAAGCTAGAAGATTTCGACGATTCGAGTAGTTTATTTAGTGAATTTGAAAAGTTAACAATTGAGTTAAAAAATGCAGGCGCTACAGTTACGGAAAAAGAAAAACTGAATTATCTAATAAGAACTCTGCCAAATTCTATGTCTCATATTGGAGACTTAATTGATGTTCTAAAAACAGAAGAACAAACAGTTGACTATGTCAAAAATAAAATAAAAATACAGGAAGAAAAAGAAAAAGAAAATGCAAAAAACAACAATGTAAAGGGTCATTCGGGACACACAAATGTATTTTATGGTGCAGCAAATTGGAGAAAATACAACAACTTCAATAAAAACCCTCAGTCAGCGCGAGGAAGCGCACGGGGAAGAGGTTATACAAATCAACGAGGCAACGGAGAACGACCATCGAGAGGAACATGGAGAGGCGCATATAGAGGAGCCTGGAGGGGTGGAAATCCCCACTACAATCACCAGCGTGGACGCGGCAGAGGCAACTGGTTTCATCAGCAACAACGCGAAGATCGAAACAGCGCATCAAATGGAAATAACACGAACACTCAAAGCGAAAGTAGTACGTATATTACGCAGGTTAACAGCAAGTCAGAGGTAAATAAATGCGAAATGAATAATAATAGTAATGAAATTGAATGGATTCTAGATAGTGGTTGCTCTGATCACATAATAAATAAGATAGACTATTATGAAAATTATATAAATTTAAAAGTTCCTACAGATGTAAAAGTTGGTGATGGCAGAAGCTTAAAAGCGACTAAAATTGGCACAGTCGTGCATTACTTTATAGTAAACAATGAATTAAAACTAAATACGATGAAAAATGTATTTTTTGTTGAAGACATGGATAAGAATTTAATAAGTTATGGTAGAGTAACTACATTAAATAAAATAATATCAGAGAACAACACATCGAAAATTTATTCAAAATCATGTAACGAATTAAATGGCATAGCGTATAAATCAAATAATATTTACAAAATGTATAGCGTTATTGATACCAATGAAGTACATATGCCAATGCAAGTTAATTGTAATTTCACACTAAAAGAAAAATATCACAAACTATTAGGACATGTCAATTTTAATTCTTTGAATATGTTGTGCAAACATAGACTTGTAGATGGATTACCAAATGAATTTGAGAATGAATATTTAAAATGCGGTACATGTGTAACAAATAAAATGCATAACATTCCTTTCAAAAATAATAGAACAAAAGCTAGAGACGTGTTAGAAATTATACATACAGATATAAATGGGCCTCACCCAAATGCATATAATGGAGAAAAATATTTTGTTACATTTGTAGACGATTATAGCAAAATAGGAAAAATATATACCATGAAAGCCAAAAGCGAATTTTATGAACACCTGGTTGAATATGTAAATGAAATAGAAAACATGACAGAAAAAAGGGTAAAAAAGTTGAGGTGTGACAATGCAAAAGAAATGATGTGTAAAGAGGTTATAAGATTCACAAAAGAAAAAGGAATTATTATAGACGCATGTCCACCATACGTGCATGAATTGAATGGCACGGCTGAACGTTATAACAGATCGATAATGGATATTGCAAGATGCTTAATGTCTGACGCTAAACTAAATGTAATATATTGGCCTGAAGTAGTAAAAACTGCAGCGTATTTAAAGAACAGAACCATCACTAATACTATAAGAAAAAAAACTCCGTACGAAATAATGATGGGCGTAAAACCTGATATAAGTAACCTAAAATTATATGGTAGCAAAATTTTTGTTAGAGTTCCTGAAGCGAAAAGAGTAAACAAATGGGCTGCTAAAGCAGAAGAAGGGAAACTTGTTGGTTATGAAAGAGTAGGATACAGAGTATTGATAGGTCGTAGAATAATTGTAGCTCGGCATGTTGATATCGTTGAAAGTGATGTAAAATTAGTTGGTTTCTCTAGTGATGAGAACGTTGAAAATTCTAGTGATAAAGAGTCTGATCTCTCTGAAAATAATAATGGAAATTACGAAAATGAGTCTGAAAACGAAAGTTACCAAAGTATTGAAGATGATGATAATAATGATAATAAAGGAGTTGACATAAATAACGATAAAAAGAATGAAACTAGTAGGATAGATAGCCTTAAAAGGAATAAAATTATAACGCCTGTAAGACGATCTACGAGAGAAAGAAAACAAACAGATATGTACAGATCAGAAAATTATACGACTTGTATTTATGTAAATTTTGTAAGTGCTAATACACCAAAAACTTATTATGAAGCTATAACTAGTAATGAACAGAAAGATTGGAATAGAGCAATGGATAGAGAAATGGATTGTTTAAAAAGTAATGAAACATATGATCTAGTTAAAAGACCTAAAGATGAGAAAGTGTTGAATCAAAAATGGATATATACAAAAAAGGCTGATGGTAGATTTAAAGCTAGAACTGTAGTGTTAGGATATCAACAAAGAAAAATTTTAGATGATTTGTACTCTCCGGTAGCCAAAACTGAAACTCTAAAAATGCTTCTTACTTATTGCGTACAAAACAATTTGATAATAAACCAATTTGATGTAGATTCTGCTTACTTAAATGCTAGGATAATTTCAGAAGTATATGTTGAACAACCTGAAGGTTATGATGACAATTCTAATAGAGTATGGAAACTAAAAAAGGCACTATATGGGTTGAGCGAAAGTCCAAGAGTATGGTATGAGTGTCTGTATAAGTGTTTGAAAGAGTTGGGATTTAAACGAAGTGAAAACGATTATTGTTTACATTCTTTAGAAGGTGGAAAAGATGATACATTATTTTTGTTAGCATTCGTTGATGACTTATTAGTGTGCTCTAAAAGCCAAATGAAAATTGATAAAATAAAACAATTGTTATTTGAAAGGTACAAAATGAAAGACTTGGGAGAAGTTAAAACCTACTTAGGTATAAATGTTGAATATAATAGAGAAAAAAATATAATGACACTAGACCAGCAAAAATATATTGAATCCTTAGCAAGTGAGTACGAATTAGAAAACAGTAAACTGTATGAAACTCCGTTAGAGGAAAATTTAAAGTGTGAACCAGCACAGTCTGTATCAGTAGATTTAAAATATCGAAATTTGATAGGAGCACTATTGTATATCAGTTGTAGCACGAGACCTGATGTTAGCTATGCAGTAAATTATATGAGTCGTTTCCAAAACTGTTTTGACGTAACACATTATAAATACGCTTTGCGAATTTTAAAGTACTTATATTTCACTAAAGAATTGAAATTAACTATAAAAAGAAATATTCATGCTGAAAGTTTGGATTGTTTTGTAGATTCAGACTGGGCTGGCGATACAGTTGATAGAAGATCAACATCAGGATATTTGATAAGAATGTATGGAAATGTTATCCATTGGAAAACAAAAAAACAAAATAGCGTAGTCAAATCTTCGACTGCAGCCGAATATGTGGCTCTGTCCGAAGTAGTGAGTGAAGTTAAATGGATAAAAGACGTACTTAAAGATTTAAAAATTGAAGTAAAAAATCCCATAAAAATCTATGAGGATAATTCTGGAGCAATAAGTATTGCCAAATATGGCAATTATACTAAAAACTCAAAACATATAGAAACCCACTATCACTTTATCAATGAAAATTATGTAAACAGAATCATAGATATCATTAAGGTTGATTCTGAAACTAATATCGCAGATATATTGACAAAAGCTCTAGGTAAAGTAAAGTTTGTAAAATTGCGAGAAAGGTTAAATTTGTTAAAATTAAGTTAACATGGTTTGTAAAACACAACAGCTCTAAATTTAAGGAGGCGTGTTGAGTTATGAGTAAATTTAGATCATGTTATGACATCTACTGGGCTAGATAGGAAATGATTGAATAGAGATAGGGATAGGAGTGAGCGGCGCGGATCGCGCATGCGAAAACGCTCTCTCGAGAAAAGCACCTGTTCGAAGCAAGTCGCATAAATTGATATAAAGGATGTAAGTTCCAGAAATTATTAATAAATACTTTATCTAAACTAAATTGATTTAAATGAATTCTTAACGTAAAACCACTACCTCACGTAAAATAAATCAACAAATTTCAAATAGACTCTCGCTAACTCGCCGATCGGTAAATCGCTGCAGCGGCGGTAAGTTTTGACACAGACACAGACCTACACAACTGACTCTGCGCCTTGCCACGGCTACTGAACTTGATCTGCGTGGTCTGATGTGATAAAAACCTTTGTCATGGATTGTTCAATTTTGGAGTCGGTCGTCGTTTGAGACGAAAGGATAATGAGAGAAAACGCTGAAGTTGCAAGATATCGGGATAGTGTGATTTGATACAAGAAACGGGTAGAGTCAGACGAATAGAGTAGAATGCAAGTTTTTGATTTCGAAAACTTTCATTTTATGCTCTACGCTAGTCTTGCATCAATAGGCTTGATTCTATATATTTCGATACCTTCTGTTCAGACCCGAAGTTGAAGTTGACGTTATGAGTATGGGACGCGTACATGTTCTTTTTGCAGAGGACCTAGCTGCATTAAAAAAAAAAAAAATACCTAAGAATTGCAACACATACATCTAATATTTATATATATTTAATCATGAGCAGCAACTATAACCCTGCGTGCAAGTAACTCCGCTATTGCCGGTTCCAAGCCCAGATGAGACAGGAGGAGGGCTACACATTGCAGGCATATAGAATTATATCGGATTCTAACAAAACAATTCGTAGAATTTAATAAAATAACACATGCAACGTCTGTCCACAGAAATTTAAGGGGACCAGTACAGCTTGGTTTAAGATATTTCAAGTACTCCAGAATCACTTTATTTGTCAACCAAAGTTTATTTTACATCAAAAAAAATATTTCTTCAAAAAACTGTGTCGTAAGGTTTCAGGTACACCGTTGATCCAATTCAATGTTTCGACGTCTCAACTTCTTCAGACAGCGGTTCCACATCTTATGAACGCGGGGATCTGAAAAGAAAAAAACATGTGAAAACTTACAGTCAATAATCTAAAATTTCCAAAATTTGAGCCACTAATTTGCAAATAACTTGGCCAAAACAGACACATTCAAAAATTCCCTCGTTCATATGATGAGGATTTGTCGCCTGAACAAAATGAGCCCTCAAAGACCCCAATCGGACCAACGATGCTCCTAAAACCTTACGACACAGCTCTAAAAACATAGTTTTGAGATAAACGCGTTTGAAGTTTTTGCAGAAAAATTGATAATTACTTATGTGGAGGCTCATACATCAAAAATCTTGCTATAGAAAAGTGAGGTGAAGTTTACTTTTTCAATTTTTTTTTTTTTTTTCAAATTATTATTTTTTTTTAATAAATTTTTTTTTTTCTCGCAAACAATTTTTTCTAAATTTTTTTTTTCTTGCTATAGCAATTAACCGTTGTTTCTTTGCTGGAGAACATCTTCGGCCTGTCTTTCGGGGGGCAGTGTATTCTTCTAGAGTGTTGCCATCTTTCCTTCTCATATTAAATTTGATAAATTCTTCCCATTATATTCGAAAATCTGTGAACAAAAAGAAGAAGAACTTCAACCACCCACAAGTCTACAGGAGCGTAGTGTGAATAATAGATATTACTATTTGGAATGGATACTCACTTTTAGGTTATAGTACACTTTTCGAAGCACATCACCCGTATAACGATAACACGCTAGATATTCGATAAATTGATGATTATTTAGTACTGAAAAGTACTGTTTCTATACGGTGGAAAGTACTGTTTTTATTTATTTTTTTCAATTCCGAAACACTGAAAATCATGGGAACGCTCACGTAACCTCGAAAAATCTTGGACAAGTAAAAGCGATCATACACCATATGATCAATATTGGAATCAAGCGCCAGCGCCGCTTGCGCCAGATCGCGATAGCCAAATGACGAACTTTTGGCGGTAACTTCGAAACCTTGACGATTTCGTCGAAGTCAATTTTTTCACAGATGCAGAAGACATTGAGGTAACATAAACTGCAAAAAACGAAAAACCGATTTTTCCGAAAATTCAAGCTGTACTGGTCCCCTTAAGGCTCACAGAAAAGTATGAGCATACGTGTATATTATAACATTATTTTCATTCATTCAAAATCATACTACCACATTTAACATTGCTGCTTCTTGAGGGATTCGGATGATACAAAATGCATCACCGTACATGCATTGCGATGTTTATAGCAACAATTGGCAGAACGTTGACAACTGAGCAAGCCTCGCAAGCGAGGATATGGGAAAACCCAATCGAGCGAGCGTAGCGAGCGAGCACAATTATTAGGTAGTCAAGCAAAATTGTACAAAAAGTGGTGATATCAACCCCAAAAAGGGTGACGGGTCTAAATCTCCGTGGACTTATTCTCCCCGGAAAAAAAGTCCCGGATGGAATCTCCCTGGACAAAATCTCCCTTTGGATAAAAATTCCCCAAACAAAATCTCCTCTGCTCAAAATTAAGAAAACTTTTGAATTTCGCCCGAGAATCCGCCCACTAGGTGGTCTCCGGGCGAGAGGGACGATTTCCTTGAATTGTGAGCCGGGTCGAGCCGCGAAGCGGCGCGACCCGTGCGAGTCACCCACCCGGTGGTTCAGTAGTCCGCGGATTTTATTCAGGGGCCATTCTGGCCGAGGAGATTTTGTCCTACGAGATTTGCTCCGGGGGACATTTGTCCGGGGAATTATTTCCGGGGGGAATTATTCCGGGGGGAATTAGGCCTAGAACCCCAAAAAGCACCCCTGGTGCAAAAACCTTTCGCCAAGTACATTAACCCTTTGTGGCACACATTTTTCCTTGCGTTCAATTGGCTGGAAATTTGTCACTCGGGGGTTTTTGGTGTCGCTGATGACGAATCTGAGCTCAGAATTTCAAAATTCAAAATGGCGGATCCAATATGGCGGACAAAAGTACAAAAAGTTGCTTGATGGAAGTGAAATTTGTCACTCGGGGGTTTTTGGTGTCGCTGATGACGAATCTGAGCTCAGAATTTCAAAATTCAAAATGGCGGATCCAATATGGCGGACAAGAGTACAAAAAGTTGCTCGATGGAAGTGAAATTTGTCACTCGGGGGTTTTTGGGGTCGCTAATGACGAATCTGAGCTCAGAATTTCAGAATTCATAATGGCGGATCCAATATGGCGGACAAAAGTACAAAAAGTTGCTTGATGTGAGTAAAAATGGGCACTCGGGGGTTTTTGGGGTCGCTAATGACGAATCTAAGCTCAGAATTTCAAAATTCATAATGGCGGATCCAATATGGCGGACAAAAGTACAAAAAGTTGCTTGATGGAAGTGAAATTTGTCACTCGGGGGTTTTTGGGGTCGCTGATGACGAATCTGAGCTCAGAATTTCGAAATTCATAATGGCGGATCCAATATGGCGGACAAAAGTACAAAAAGTTGCTGGATGTGAGTAAAAATGGGCACTCGGGGGTTTTTGGGGTCGCTAATGACGAATCTTAGCTCAGAATTTCAAAATTCATAATGGCGGATCCAATATGGCGGACAAAAGTACAAAAAGTTGCTTGATGGAAGTGAAATTTGTCACTCGGGGGTTTTTGGTGTCGCTGATGACGAATCTAAGCTCAGAATTTCAAAATTCAGAACGGCGGATCCAATATGGTGGACAAAAGTACACAAAGTTGCTCGATGTGAGTAAAAATGGGCACTCAGGGGTTTTTGGGGTCGCTGATTACGAATCTGAAGTCGGAATAATGAAATTTTCACAACCAAGATGGCGGACTCAAGATGGCGGACTCACTTTTCCAAAAAATAGACGTAGAGCACTAAAAACTTGTACTCGGGGGTTTTTGGGGTCGCTAATGACGAATCTAAGCTCAGAATTTCAAAATTCAGAACGGCGGATCCAATATGGTGGACAAAAGTACACAAAGTTGCTCGATGTGAGTAAAAATGGGCACTCGGGGGTTTTTGGGGTCGCTGATTACGAATCTGAAGTCAGAATAATGAAATTTTCACAACCAAGATGGCGGACTCAAGATGGCGGACTCACTTTTCCAAAAAATAGACGTAGAGCACTAAAAACTTGTACTCGGGGGTTTTTGGGGTCGCTAATGACGAATCTAAGCTCAGAATTTCAAAATTCAGAACGGCGGATCCAATATGGTGGACAAAAGTACACAAAGTTGCTCGATGTGAGTAAAAATGGGCACTCGGGGGTTTTTGGGGTCGCTGATTACGAATCTGAATTTGGAATTTCGAAATTCTGAGCTCAGATTCGTAATCAGCAACCCCAAAAACCCCCGAGTTCCCATTTTTACTCACATCGAGCAACTTTGTGTACTTTTGTCCACCATATTGGATCCGCCGTTCTGAATTTTGAAATTCTGAGCTTAGATTCGTCATTAGCGACACCAAAAACCCCCGAGTGACAAATTTCACTTCCATCAAGCAACTTTTTGTACTTTTGTCCGCCATATTAGATCCGCCATTATGAATTTTGAAATTCTGAGCTCAGATTCGTCATCAGCGACCCCAAAAACCTCCGAGTGACAAATTTCACTTTCATCAAGCAACTTTTTGTACTTTTGTCCGCCATATTGGATCCGCCATTATGAATTTTGAAATTCTGAGCTCAGATTCGTCATCAGCGACCCCAAAAACCTCCGAGTACAAGTTTTTAGTGCTCTACGTCTATTTTTTGGAAAAGTGAGTCCGCCATCTTGAATCCGCCATCTTGGATGTGAAAATGTTGAAATTCTGACTTCAGCTTCGTAATCAGTGACCCCAAAAACCCCCGCGTAATAATTTTTAGAATGATTGAATGAAAAACAAAGCGAAAATTGATTTTTTTCTTCAAAAAAGAGCTTTTTACGCCATTTGTTTATTTATAACTAATTAACAATAAATATTAATTTTTGTTATTTATTATGATAGAGAAACATTTTAGCTAATAGAAGAATGTATAATCACTAATATATACCCATAAATACAATTTTTATACGCAAAAATCTAAGACGCAATAGGTGGTCAATATATTGACCACCAAGCCACAAAGGGTTAATATGGTCACTACCCCCAAAAACATCCACCAACAAAAATTCCTCCCTAACAAAAGTGATACTACAAAAATGTCTACTTACAAAAGGATTGAAATCAGATACAATTGCCAAGTACATGTCTTCTGTATAAAAAAAGTTTACAACAGAAGAACAGAAAACTGAATAGTCTTGTATTGTTCACTCGCTACGCTCGCTCACTCGATCGGATCTTGATAATTACAGGGAAAAAATCAGGAAAAAAAATTTAGGAAGTGGTACTTGGCGGGCCATTATAGCAATATGTATCTAACAAATGATACATAGACCTAAGTGAATACTCTTTTACTTACTCATAGCAATATGTATCGAACAAATGATACATAGACCTGAGTAAATACTCTTTTACTTACTCATAAATGGCCCGCAAGTACCACTTCCTAAATTTTTTTTCCCGATTTTTTTCCCTGTAATTATAAAGATCCGATCGAGTGAGCGAGCGTAGCGAGTGAACAATACAAGACTATTCAGTTTTCTGTTCTTCTGTTGTAAACTTTTTTTATACAGAAGACATGTACTTGGCAATTGTATCTGATTTCAATCCTTTTGTAAGTAGACATTTCTGTAGTACCACTTTTGTTAGGGAGGAATTTTTGTTGGTGGATGTTTTTGGGGGTAGTTTTCAACTACTCACACAGAATACGTTTAACATTTTATATATAAGGTGAAGGGCCCAGTTATTGATCTTTCAACGGCATCCACCATCACTTTGATCTTCATTTTTTTTTTTTTACTCCGATCTTATTGTGGATTTGATTTTAATTTTAATTAATTATGCACAGAGTAAATCCTTTTATTTTTTGGTCCACTTCATTTCAGGATTGGAAAAGAATGTTTTTTTTAATCAAAAATATAAGCTGAAAAGGTGAGAAACTAGGCCACGGTCAATAACTGGGCCCTTTACCTTAATAGAATATAGCAAACGCCTAAATAACTTCGAGGTAAACATGAGTATCATTGGGATGGCAAATATTTTCTTAAACTGAACTGATCAAATGTTGCATTACTGTTTTCTGAATCATCTATGTCAGATAATATCTAGGCAATCGTATTGAAAATTCGGATAATCCTGTAGGGCCCATAATATAAACGTTAAAATGTATGTGTGACGGACGGTGTGGGTAGAGTGGTTAATGATCCGAACGGTTCTATTGACAAGCGAGGACCTGTCGACTATTAGGATACCCGTCACATGCGCGAAAATAATAAAATTAAAAGAAAAGATCTATCTTGAGATAGACCGGTAAATAGGATCGTTGCCGCCTAGTCCTATACAGGGCTCAATTGAAATGTTTAAACTATGGTTGAGGCTAATGATTAAGATGATTAAAATAATAAAATAAAAGGTGATTCAATGATCATGAGAATTAACTGGTAAAATCAAATATATATTCTTGAACGATAATGGATATGAAATATATAATTCAAGCGGCTAACAAATGATTGCCGGTTGAACAAATGAATAACATAAAATATTAATTCACAAAGTAATGAAATAACGAGGTAATATAATGATCTCCGACGTGGGGATCGTGAAGGCTTGTTACTATATAAGATTTATTATTAATGAAAAATAGTAATGAATTTAATAAAAGACTCTTCACGATTCACACGCGTTGATATAATGAAAATTCTATAATGAAATACTGAAATAATATCAAAAAGGAACTACTGGAACTCTCTATGAAAAAGCTTCACTATCTCTCTCTCTTTGGTGATAATACTGAATCGTATTCAATAATAAAAAGAAATCATGTATGGCTTTTATAACATAAAATACATATAGTTATTGAATCAAGATCAGTAATTATGTGTTTAGTAATTTATATTGACACAAAGGAGCCTCGTACTGGGGTTAGGGTGAATCCCGAAATTCTATGAATTACCCCGCTCGGCTCGTCAGGTTAAGAATTATCCCAATCTTGATTCATTCACTATAATAGTAAATGATGAAATTCCCCAATATAGGAATTTATATTTATAATGTGTATGCCACTAATTTTCGTATGTCTTTAATTATATATGTTTAAAAATAATATGGTAATATAAATCGAGGGTAATAGTGGGATCTTGATAACTCTTTTATAATAAAAAGGTAACCCAACAGGATTAGGGTGGAACCCGAAATTCTGTGAATTATCCTGTTTGGTCTTGAAAATTTATATTCATACCAATCTCGATTTATATTAAAATAGGAAAATAACGCAGGTTGTATGAATAGCAGTTCAAGCTCGCCGGGTGGTCTCGTTACTAGGAAGGGTTTACCCCGAAATACCTCTTGTATTGACTAGTTACGATATTCCCGTGGTTATACTACTCATGTGATTAAATTATATTATAACATGCAAATAATTAAATTTAAAGAATTCTGGAAAACAGTCTAACGATTTTGAATATATGATTATAAATGAGCGAATTTGTGTGAGCGATCGTGGTTACTTATCTTTGGCTGAGATGGCGTAGCATGGGGCTACTTTCGATATTTAGGTATAAGCCTCCCTCACCTTGAGAACCTCGAAGCCTTTGATTAGCGTAGAATTTAGATTTTATTTATCACGTTTAATGTTCGGAACTGAAGCTAATTAAATTGTTAATATTCACTGATTCGAAATAGTCTGTATTAAATGTTAACTTAAAGTTGGAATAGCAAGATTTATAGTTGTCTTAGATATTACAAATACTCTAAATGAGTATAAGGCGGAAAAATGAAGTTAATGTTAATTAAAAGTTCAAAGGCGATTAATAGAATAATCGAATTGTGTCTCTGCACTGAATTTTAATGTTGAATAATCAGACCACCACGCTGTGGATTATGTCACGATTATTACTTAGGGTTGACGAGTACTGAGTCCTTTACACTACCACTTTAATTATAAAAGAAAAGATTGAGTGTAACTCTTGGCTCTATTTAGCACACGGTTCTTTACGTCCACGCACCTCGCGATTTACCAGAAGAAAGACGCTAGTTTAAGTTCAAAGGCGACGAGGTCCCCGCGGTTGCAACAATGTATGTATTACTGCGCGCGTGGCTTAGCCAATTAGGGCCTTGCTTAGTGGCTAATTGTCGCCTGATTGGTTTGAGGGACTACTTGCAGTTAGCGTAGGCGTTGGTCCCTTGTGACGTCACGGGGTCCCATGCTACTCCATGCCTCACCTATAGTCTACTCACACTAGCTCATATTTTGAATATCTTCAAACTATGTTAATAATCCGAACTTATATTTGAATTATGAACCGTTAAATGGCTCTTTAGTTTTCCATCATTCTTGCTTTTGAAATCTTATTATTCTACTTCTAGTTAGCTTAATTTCCTTATTTCTTTGGAAATTAGAGAGAGAGCAAAAATTACATCTACGCGCTAGCCTATAGTAGTGTGAGATTGAGGGGTCAGCAAGACTGGGGTTCCGGTGTTGCCTCGCCGTTATCTACTCCTACGTGACTTATAGCCGTTTTAAGAAGGGAATAAACATCCGATAGAAATAATATTATATTTCGAGGTGGTTACTTTTTATACTCTAAGTCACGTTCGAAAAATGAAACAACAAGTTGTTGGGGTTCAAAGAATTTATAAAATCAAAGAAAGAAAAGGAATTTAGGATTCCGGGATATATATATATATATATATATATGTAAAAGAAAGAAGTCAGCAGGATTAGGGTAAACCCGAAGTTCTAGGAACTATCCTGGTTGACTTCCCAAAAAGAAAAATATATACCGAAATCTTTAAAATCTACGCACGTAACATATGCGTCTTCTTCAAGATCGCGTCTGACGGGTGAGGTATTTTTTAATAACACTAGACCGTTAATTGCGAAATTGATTTTTGACTTATTTTTTTTTTTTTTGATTACATCTGTTATTGAATTGGTTATTGGAAATATTTCTAGCGATCAAAATTTTTTTTTTTCTCCTCTTTTAACCCTTTTTTTTTTTTTTTTCAACACCAAAAAGATTCTCAAAATTCATCCAAAATTGCTCAAAAAATGGTTCTAAAACAGGTGGCACTCTCAGAGTGCCACCATGGCACAAATGGTTATCTCAGAAAAAAATATTGAGCAAAATTTATAATTAACAATCAGAGTGCGAAAAATGGAAATGGAAAAATGAAGATGGAAAAGGGAATGAAGAAAAAATTGTGACAAATAAATTGAACGAAGTAAAACCAAACAACAGTAGAGCCCAGTTCAAGTGCTAAGTTGGGACGGAACTGGTTCGTTCAATTTTTGTTCCTACTGTGGTTACAGCTTGCGATTTCCGAGAGTAGTCGCAACCACAGCTGACAAATGGAGAAAAAAGTCGCAGGACAATTTTTTTTTTCTTAACGAAAACGTTACTTCCTTCATGACCTATTTCAACCTTATGGTGTTATGTTCTTGATTTACCTATATGTTAAATCTACAGTAGTATCGAATAAATTAACCCACAATTTTTTATACCCAAATTGAGATATGATTATTCAACTGATAGCTCAGACACAATTTCTAACAGTGTAAAGCAAAGGTATAAAAACTGTGAAATTGATTAATCACATTGATTGATCGATTCTGCATTTTTTTTCTGATTTATACTTGTATTACCGAAATCTCAGCCGAAGAACCTGGCAGTGATAGATCTTCGTTAAATCGGTCTTCTAATTTTCTTTTATTAGGATCATCTTGATTTTCATTTTCAAATTTTTTTTGATCTTATTTGACCATAACTACTAATCTTTCATTCAAATGCTTCTTAGAAGCTGTAGGATGGAATGAATTCATTTTTAGAGGTATTTACACGTAAAATTCAAGAATAAAATCGGAACAAAAAATTGTGGCAGATAAACTGAACGGAGTAAAACCAAACAACCGTAGAGCCAGTCCAAGTACTAAGTTGGGACGGAACAGGTTCGCTCATTTCTGTTCCAACTGTGGTTACAGCTTGCGATTTCCGAGAGTAGTCGCAATCAAAGAGCGAGCTGATAACCTGAATTTGATGCAGAATTTTTTAACTTACATGATACCATTATAACTTTAGCATCAAAGCACTTCCACCCCATTTATGACCCTGAAGGTATCTGCATCAGACAAAATTTTATCTTTGGGAAGCGATAACTGCCATGTTTTGTATCGTACAGACTCCGCTCAGGAATCATTTTCTTCGTTTTCAAATTCTCTAGATGAGCATTTTTTTTTTTTTTTTCTATTTCGCTTTACTTATGGTGGTGCCTTGAAAAGTAATCTTTGGGAAGCCATAACTGCCGTGTTTTTTATCGTACAGACTTCGCGCTCGGGGGTCATTTTCTTCGTTTTCAAATTCTCTAGATGAGCATTTTTTTTTTTTTTTCCTATTTCGCTTCACTTAGGGCGGTATGGGGAAGAGTAATCTTTGGGAAGCCATAACTGCAGGCTTCAGTCAGGGTTCATTTTCTTCGTTTTGAATTTCCCCAGATTAGCATTTTTTTTTCTCTCAACTTCGCTAATCCATGGGGCGATACGGGGACAAGGAATTTTCGAGACCCCACAACTGCCCTGTTTTTTATGGCACAGAATTGACTCGGGGGTTATTCTCTTCGACTTGAAATATTTCTCTAGGTGAGCAATTTTCTATCAGTTCTGTTTCCCATAATGTGCGGCAGATTGAGTGCATCAGCCGTCCATAAAGGTGGCCGTGCCCTCTACTCCCAACGCCGCGCGGCTGATGTAATAATTAAACACTTGTAATTTATGATCGGCTGGTTCAATTGAAGTAAGACTTTACAGAAAACTTCTACACATCCTGACGACCATTTCATCCGCTGAGAGTCTGCGATTGCTTAAACTTACCTCGATAACCCGAGCGATTGAAAATATTCAAACGCGATTTTGTAATTATTCAGAAGAAATTTAATAACTTTTTTGCACTGAACAAAAAAAAAATTTCAATTACTCTACCAGCTTGAGAATAGTTTGACACATAATTTCTCAAAATTTGAAGTTGAAACTCGGAATATTTTAGGATTGAGAGCGAGTTGAAGTGAAAAAAGAAAGATTTTATTGTTTCGTTTTGATTTTGACATACAACCCGAGCTTCACCGAATGAGGCCGCACGTTTCCGATCGGTTCCGATCAGTTTCGAATGTTTTAGATAATTGCCGAATGTAAAAAGATCCTATACGCTTCAACTTGTTTACACGGTTTCAAACGCTAGATTTTCGTCGTGTTTCATTTTCTAAGTTTATATCGTATTTCTATGAGAAAATATGATTGAATTTATTACACAATTCAATTATAATACTTCCAATTCTTCTTCATTTCATATTTTAATCAGAAACAATGCCTTTCAACAGCGATCTCGTCTCCAATGCCATTGTGCATTGCGTTACAGATATTGACGATCTTTCGAATGGACCTACATCTCAGCCCTTATTGTTGAAAATCTGTAGGCACTACAGAAAAAAGTAGTTAAGAATTTTCGCGCGAGTTTATATTTTCACTGGGTCCAGAACCGTAAAGGATTTGCCGATTCTATAACGAAACGTATTTTATTAAAAAAACGACGCGTTAAGCTCGCTAAATTGCCGGATCCGGAAAAGCTTACCGCAAAGAGTGCACCGGAACAGTTAATAATTAGAATGAAGAGTTTGTCTTTGACACCGGAACCGAAAGGTAATTCCAAATGCGGTAACTGTTCATTGGAATCTTTCAGCGATATAAAAAATCCCAAACCGGCGAAGGATCATTATCATGCGGTTGGTTTGATTCAAGTTTCCTCAAACACGATTATGACGGAAAAAAAGCAACTCTCGTCGAATTTATGTCATGCGTATCTTCGTACGGTTTTCCCAACTGAACTTAAGATTACATGTACGCTGCGCTTCGAAGGATTCAAATATACTAGAGGAGCTCACAGCTTCCGGGACTATGCTTCCTGTCGGCAACCAGAATGTGAACTAAGGTTTAAATTGAAAGGAAAAATTATGGGTTCGAACACAAAGATATATGTGAGTAGCGCGGGCTTGAAATCGAAACATACGCTGTCTCTCGCGTACCAATTGCGTGGCGCTAAACGGAAACAGGTAAAAAGCGATTTGCTACATGTAATGCCGAGTGTCGTCCATGCAAAACAGGTGAAAGATCTGGATGAAGAATTAGCTGTCGAGGAAGGAAACTTTCAATCCTGCCATTCACTCGAAGTGTTGCAAAAGGCGAGATCCGAAGCATTGGGTAGGAATGATTGCGATACGGACGACATGGTAGATATCATACGGAGAATAATACGCGCAAATAATGACCACCCTTACATACGGATGTTCAAAACGCCATTCACAATATATCTTGGAGTAGCCCAACAAGTCGAGTTTTTGAAGTGTTGTCACGACTCGATCCTTTACTTTGATTCGACCGGTTCGGTAGTCAGAAAGCCTTATGACCGGTCAAAAAGGGTTTATTTTTATGCCGGTGTTGTAAATTTCAAGAGAAAAATCTTCCCGGTGCTCGAAATGATCACGAATGATCACACAACTTCCTCCATTAGAGATTGCCTTGCATTTTTCGAAAGAATGTGGCTTGAAAAACGGGTTGTATGGCCACCGTTCAAAGCGGTCGTTACAGATTGGTCGTGGGCGAGCATAAACGCTATTCTGGGGACATGGAATAAGTGTTCAGTCTCCCAATACCTCGCCATAACATACGACGCTATATCGTTGGGTAATTCATTAGCCGACAGCATTGTACCATTGCGCACATGCTACGCTCATTTTATGAAAATGATTTCGCGTTTTGCTCAGTCAAATAGTCAAAGGTCGCGAATTTGGTTCACGCCCGCTACCTGGCGTATTACGATTTATAATAGTGACTCTAATCTATATTTTCAATATTTCGAATTAACTATTTCCAATTGCTATTCTAAGGCGACGATCGTTCTCGACGGTCGCAGTCTCTCCCTCTCTGGCTACTTGACAGTCTACTGTCACTGTAGCGAGATTGCGTGTCTCTCTCGAGGTCTCTCGGAGGACTGATGCGGCTCGCTGTGAAGCGGCGGCGGAGAGGTGGTGGGGATGGCTGGGGAAGCGCCGGTACTCTGACACGCAGCAGCTGAGTGCGGTGCGTGACGTCAGCAGTCCGTAGCGATATGGCGTCGGCGCGATCTCGGTGAATATCGGCGCAGCGGTTACCAATCCTGGCACGGCTCTACGCACGACAAACAACACGTGACGCTGTTCTTGTCGTTTGAATCCAACGGTTCGCTGGAACGATTGAATTCGAACACGTGAACGGCTCGAGGCTTCTAGGGGTTCTAGGGTGATCCACGGGTGCAGGACTAGTATTCAGATGGATCCTACCTTACTGTACGGCGCTCTAGCGTGGCTCGGTTCGGTCTCGATCACGCGACGACGGAGGTCCGAGTACAGGCACGGGTCGTAGGTTGTCCGGTAGTCCAAACTCCTAGTCGAGGTCCGGTGGATGCAGGGGTCTCACTCACTCACTTAAAAACTACACTCACTTTTTCTCTCTCTCTCTCTCTCTCTCTCTCTCTCTCTCTCTCTCTCTCTCTCTCTCTCTCTCTCTGGATCACGCCGGACTTCCGATTACAAGTCCGTGCCCGTGACGCTTTATATCGCCGGTACAAGCGCTCTCGCTCTCATGCGGCCCTCCTGCTTTTCCGCCAGGCCCGGGACTCGCTTCACCACCGTATCACAGCAGCTCGCTCTCGTTTTTATGCCGCAAAGCTTGCCGGCTTATCCAGCGCTCGCGAACTCTGGGGTCAGCTCCGATCCCTAGGAATCGCGTCTTCGCAGAGAGTTGACTGCGCTGGCTTCACAGTTGACGAGTTAAACACCCACTTTGCTGCCGTTTGTCGTCGGCAAGGTGCGGCCCTTGAGGTTGCTGAGTTCTTTGCCGTCCTCCCGCCTCCGGTCTACGATGACTCGCTTTTTTATTTTAGTGATATTTCTCCGATTGCACTCTCGAGTGCACTAGCTCATTTTTCGTCCCAGTCCCGTGGCGTTGACGACCTTTCTCTCCGTAATGTGAGAGACGCTCTCCCGGCTGTTTTTCCGTTTCTGCTACTCATCCTCAACCTCTCGCTTAGTTCCGCGGTTTTCCCGAGCGCCTGGAAGAAGGCCAGAATCATCCCGTTGGCCAAAGTTAAAGCGCCTTCCTCGCTCCAGCAAATGCGTCCCATTGCGAATCTTTGTCTCATGTCCAAAGTGCTCGAGCGCATAGTTCTTGTCCAGATCATGACGTACCTCGAGGATCGCTCACTCCTCGACTCTCGTCAATCTGGTTTCCGTCGGGGCCGCAGCACGCAGACTGCCCTGCTTAAGCTTGTTGATGATGTTCGCCGTGGAATTGACAATCGCCTGGTTACAATCGTAGTACTCTTCGATTTCAGCAAGGCTTTCGACTCTATACCTCACTCTCTCCTTCTGTCTAAACTTCTCGCGCTCGGGTTTTCTCACCATGTGCTAACCTGGATCGCTAGCTACCTTCAGGGTCGATCTCAGGCCGTGGTCGGCCCCTCTGGCGAGGAGTCTTCCTGGGAACCCCTTGACCAGGGCGTTCCTCAAGGCTCCGTACTGGGTCCTCTGCTTTTCGTCGCGTTTATCAACGACATCGCACGCGTACTTCGGCACACGGAACATCTGCTTTATGCCGACGATCTACAGATCTATCTCCAATGTTCGGCACTCGAGGTCCCTGAAGCCATATCGCGTCTGAACCTAGATATTGCCTCGGTTCTGGCATGGTCTCTTGCGGGGTCGTTGAGCCTCAACACGTCAAAAACGCAGGCTATCATCCTCGGGAGTTCACCCTTCGTCACGCGGCTGCAGGCTGCAGTACTCCCGCCCGTGGTTGTCAATGGAGTGCCAATACCGTTCTCCCAGTCCGTCCGTAATCTTGGACTCATGTTTGATAGCGTCTTATCCTGGGTCCCCCAGGTTGATGCGGTCTCTAGCCGGGTGCATTGTGCCCTTCGCCAGCTTTCTGCGTCTCGTCGGCTTTTTTCGCCTTCCCTCCGTTGCCATCTCGTGACCAGTCTCGTTTTCCCGCTCCTGGACTATTGCTGCGTCGTGTACAACGGCATCTCTGGGCTACTTAACACCCGCTTGCAACGTCTTGCTAATCGCTGCGTTCGCTTTGTCTGCGGCGCTGCAAGGGATGAGCATATCACCCCATACCGTCGTGAGCTCGGCTGGCTCTCGGTTCGGGACCGGAGGCTCTATTTTCTCGGTACGCTGCTTTACTCGCTTTTCCGTACGAACACTCCCGACTACCTCCGTGCTCTCTTCGTCGATCGTCCTATCGCGGCCTTAGGCCCTAGCAGACGCCCTAGGGGCGATTTTATGGTCCCCCACTCTTCTACCGAGGCCTTTAGAAGGTCCTTCGCGATCTCGGGTGTGCTTTTTTGGGAATCTCTCCCCTCCGATCTACGTGGATCCTCGTCACTACCCATTTTCTGGTCTCGACTGAGGCAATACCTCTTCGACTCCGAGTTAGCCAGGGCCTAGGTTAAGTGACTATCTGTACCATCTGTCTCTCTTTATTTACTCTTACTTTCTCTGTTAATTATTTACCTTTACTTTCTTTGTTAATTGTTATTTAGTTTATTTTCTCTTATTACTTTCTCTGTTATTCTTTCTTACTCTTTGCCTTTACTGTATTGTTACCATGTATCCTTACTGTAATTGCTTGTCCAATATTGTTATGGACAAATAAATAACCTATCTATCTATCTATCTATCTCTGCCTCTGTAAGTACGCACACTCGCACTCTCTCCTACTGCTGCTTCTTTGATCTTTTTCTGCCGCTCTTTGCCTTCGGGCCTTTTCTTGCAGACTCTGTTGCATGCGCTCTTATGCAAGCTTTCCCCTGCTTGCTGTTTTTCTTTGGTTTTCTCCTGTGTGGGCTTCTTTTCCTGGATTTCCCGGTCTCTGTCGCCGAACATAACCTCTCCTGTCAACGAGTCAGCCTGGATCGTCCGCCTGTGCGCATGCCTGTAGCAACTACGTCACGGACGGCTGCTATCGATCTATCGACCTCATCACTGCTGATCACTGACTGCGTAAGTGGCGACATCTCCCTGGATCTCCTCTTACCCTCGCCCCGTCGGCAAGTCGGTATCACATGGCTCCTACCTGCTCCAGATGTGGCAAAACTATCGCCACGGAATCAGTCAATTGCGCGGGGTGCAGCTCCTCCTTCCATCCTGGATGCCTCAAGACCAGGGCCTCCCAACCCGGGGCTCTTCCTTGTTGCCGTAACACCGCGCGTCAATACGCCAGTCGCGATTTTCCGCTTTCATCTATCTCTCAACCGACACCTGCGCTAGCCTCTACATCCGCTGCCTCCACTCTACAACACAGCTCTGCTCCTTCCCCCTCATCTCTCGAGGAGCTACTTAACCGTAGATTTGACGCTCTCGAACGCCGCTTAGAATGCCTGCCGCAAATGCAGGCCCATATTGAGTCTAACTCTGCTCGTATCGCCGGTCTCGAGCAGCTCAATCTTGCCGAAGAACTGACTCAGCTCCGTACTACCGTTGCCGAACTCTTGCGTACCCGTGTGGCAGGCCAATTGGAGCTTCGTCGCACTTCCGCCCGCCTTTGCGAGGCCCAGATTATAGTCTCTGGTGCACCCTGCGCCTCGTCCGACAGCACCCACCTCATTGTCTTGCAGGTTGCCTCCGCGGTTGGACTCACCCTGGATGCCAGTGATATCGTGTCTTCGCGCTTTTTAATTCCTCGCTCCCGGGCCCGTAAAAAGGATGCCCCTCTGCCCATCATCGCCGAGCTCCGTTCGTCCGACCTATGCCAGCGCCTCATCGCAGCTAAGAAGACGCTCGGTCACCTTCGCTCCTCTAGTCTAGCTCCTCCGCCTCCCGGCCCGGTCTTCTCCGTCAACGTTAATCAAGCCCTTCCCTCGGATCTTCATAAATTGCTGCTGGCTACTAAAACCTTCGCCAAAGCCAAGGGTTTCAAGTACGTGTGGCATAGCGACGGCGTCATTTTTCTAAAAAAGGCCGACGGCGCGCGTACTCGCGAATCTACTCGTTGGATAACCTCGAAGCTCTTGAAGCCCAGTCTCCGTCTGCCGCTTCCACGTCGCGATCATTTTTCGACTTTACCTCTCTGCCGGGCCCGTCTCTCTCGCGCCCTTCTGCCCGTGGGTCCGGTGCTCCTAATTCTTCCGCTCGGTCGCGACCTGGTTCTCGGTCTTCCCTTCGCGCGAGTTCTCGCGGTGGCCTTCGTGGCCTACCCTCAAACAGTCCAATTTCTCACTCTCCTACCCGCGTTGTATCTCCGACTCGGCCGCCCCTGACCTCTTCCTCCTGTGTTCCTGGACCTCGTCCTGCCGATCAGCCTATGGCTCTGTCTTCTTCGTCGTCTGATTGACGCCTTTCCCCTGAACCTCCTACTTCTCCGCCTCCGCCTGCTGCGCCTGCCGGCACCTCTCCGCACGCTTCCTTAAACTTGTGCCATCTTAACGCAAATTCCATCCGCGGTCATTTGGACTACCTGCGCCTCCACCTGGTTGGCTCCCGTTTTCACATCGTAGCCGTCAGTGAGTCATGGCTCACTCCTGAGGTCTCTGACGCCTCCGTCTCTCTGCCGGGTTTTACCCTTCTGCGGAACGACCGTATCGGTAAGGCTGGTGGCGGCGTGGCTCTTTACCTCGCCGACCCCCTGCGTGCCAAAATCCGCGCAGCCTCTCCGTCTCACGAGCCCGCGAACGTACGCTCCTTCTGCCTTGCGCGCTCTCTCTACCTGGTGCCATTCGCGCCTACTTATCACACATCTACTACCGATCCGATGTCCCCTTTATCGCGGGCCACGACCTTATCTTCGTGTGCGTGGCCCTCGCCTTTTCATCCGCGCCTCGCGTTATCACCGCGCGCTTCTACCGTCACTTCTCAGCCGATACTTTCGTCCGCACTCTGGACTCATCTAATTGGGACTGCTTTGCTCACACCGAGTCAGTCGATATGCTCTTGAGCGCCGTGCAGGATAACCTCTCCTCGGCCCTTGATATGCACGCTCCCATCCGGTCGTTCACCCCCAGGCGCAGTGCACCACCTTGGATCACGTCTGATCTCCGCGCCCAGGTTCGCGCTCGGGACGCCCTGTACCGCCGCTACAAGCGCTGCCGTTCTCACCCGGCTCTCCTAGCCTTCCGAAGTGCACGTGACACTCTTCATAAGAGCATCTCACACGCTCGCTCGCGTTTTTACGCCGATCGGCTGGCCAACTCTCCTAATTCACGAGCTCTCTGGAATGAGTTGCGGTCGCTAGGGCTTGCCTCCTCTTGCAGGTACCCTGACTGCTCCGGTTTCTCCGTTGACGAACTGAACACCCAGTTCTGCTCCGCAGCACGATGTCCCGCAGCCGCTCAGGAAGTATCGGACTTCTTTGCTCGTCTGCCGCCGCCTGTCTACGATGACGAGCTTTTCTACTTTCGTGATATCTCGCCTCCGGCCCTCGCTGATGCCATCTCGCATTTTTCGTCCCAGTCCAGGGGCGTCGATGGTATCTCTCTCCGCAACGTCAAGGACGCTCTTCCAGTCCTTTTTCCGTTTCTCCTGCTCCTCTTTAATCAGTCGCTCAATCAGGCTGTCTTCCCTGCTCAGTGGAAGAAGGCCCGTGTGACCCCCTTGCCTAAGGTCAAGACTCCTGCCTCTCCATCGGACTTTCGCCCCATCAGCAGCCTTTGCCTCCTCTCGAAAGTGCTAGAGCGCATCGTCCTGTTGCAGGTCATGTCCTACTTCGAGCACCGCTCTTTGCTCGACCCTCGCCAGTCGGGCTTCCGCAGGGGTCTCAGCACCCAGACCGCCCTCCTCCGGCTAACTGAGGATGTCCGGCGTGGTATCGACGGCCGTCTAGTCACCATTGTCATCCTTTTCGACTTCCGCAAGGCTTTTGACTCGATACCCCACTCTCTTTTACTTTCCAAGCTCCTTGCGCTGGGTTTTTCCCACCATGCCTTAGCCTGGGTTGCAAGCTATCTCCAGGGACGGTCACAGGCAGTGCAGGGTCCGTCGGGTGAGCTGTCTTCCTGGGCCCCCCTTGATCAGGGTGTTCCTCAGGGCTCTGTGCTTGGTCCGCTTCTCTTCGTGGCCTTCATAAACGACCTATCTCGGGTGCTTTCCTATACGCAGCACCTGCTCTACGCGGATGATCTTCAAATCTACCTGCAGTGTGCTGCTGATGAGGTCCCCGCGGCTATACAGCGGTTGAACGCTGACATCGCGGCTGTGCATGGCTGGTCCTCCACTAACATGCTCGCTCTTAACCCCTCGAAGACGCAGGCCATTATTCTTGGCAGTCTGCCGTTCATCACGCGGCTTTACGCGACGTCTCTCCCATCTGTTATCCTCGATGGTGTGCCAATTCCGCTCTCTCGGAGCGTTCGCAATCTTGGGCTACTTATTGACAGCTCGCTGTCCTGGTTACCGCAGGTCGACGCCGTATCGAGCCGTGTGCATTGTACGCTCCGCCAACTCTCTGCGTCGCGGCGATTGCTTTCGCAGCCTCTTCGCATTTACCTCGTCACCGCTCTCGTGTTTCCACTGCTCGATTACTGTAGTGTCGTCTACAATGATATTCCGGGGGTGCTGAACACTCGCTTGCAGCGTCTCTTTAATTGTTGCGTCCGCTTCGTGTTCGGCGTTGCCAGGGATGAGCACATCACCCCCTATCGCCGCGAGCTTCGTTGGCTTAGTGCGCGTGATCGCCGCACCTTTTTCCTGTGCTGCCTATTCTTTGTAGTTACGCGTTCTGGTACACCTGACTACTTGCGCGCTCTTTTCGTCGCTCGCGCTCCGTCCTTAGCCGGCTCCTCGCGTCGTGATAGGGGCGACTTCGTCATTCCTCATTTCGCCACCGAGGCCTTTCGCAGGTCATTCACGGTCTCCGCACCCTACTGCTGGGCCGCGCTCCCTGCCGATCTCCGTCGCTCTCGCTCTTATCCGGTGTTTAGATCGGCCCTCCGTAATCACCTGTTCGACACCGAACTGTCTCGGGCTCGCGTCTAGTAGCTAAGTTACTTTCCTAAGTTAGCATTTAAGTAGGAATTAAGTTGCTCTGTACCTTACTTTCTTTTTGTAAAATCTCTGTATTAACTCTGTACATTTCTGTTTTTCTCTTTAGCCTTAGTTCTAGCTTTACTCTATTTTCTTTTGTAATTCTTTATATTTCCTTTTTGTGGCTCACTGTTCACTGCATTATATCACCATTTTGTATTTTGCTGTGATCTAGTCCAACATTGTCATGGACTTGAATAAATTTATCTATCTATCTATCTATCTCTCTACGCCGCGGTTCCTGAATACCTGATCGCTGAGGTCAGGCTGCCAAATTCTCCGCCTCTCTTGGTATCTGTTGTTTACCGTCCGCCCAAGGTGGCTAATCTTGCTCACTTTGAAAACGACTATGACCGGCTCTCCTGCGACTATCCTCTCTCTATCATTCTGGGAGATTTCAATGCCAACCAGCTCTGCAGCTCCTACGAGGCCGAGCACGTCCGGACCTTTTGTTTCACCCGCGCCCTTCACCTGGTGCCGTACGCGCCCACATACCACACACTCTCCTGCGACTCGCTTCTCGATCTGTGCCTAGTCAGCGATGCCGACCTCGTTCTGTCCCACGGTCAGACCCAGGTTCCCTTCATTGCTGGGCATGACCTGATTTTTCTCAGTATCGCTCTGCCTGCTCCTGTGCCTACTCGCTCCATCACCGCTCGATCCTACGCCGCCTACTCCCAGGATGGGTTTCTGCTTCTGCTCGATCGCTCACCTTGGGAATCGTTTCAGTCGCCTCATGCTTCTCATTCTTCGGTTGACAGCATGGCGCAGTGCTTGCAGGATAACCTCCACGCTGCTCTAGATGTCCTAGCTCCTACTCGCACCTTCACCCCGAAGCGCGCTGGCTCGCCTTGGGTCACGCCCGCTCTTAGAGCTCAGCTGCGGGCCAGGGATGCGCTTTATCGGCGTTATAAGCGGTCTCGATCTCCTCAGGCGCTTTTGCGTTTTCGTGTTGCCCGGGATACTCTCCATAGGCTCATCTCTGACGCTCGCTCCGCCTTTTATGCCAACCGCCTCGCTGGTGCCCCTAGTGCCCGTGCGCTGTGGAATGAACTACGTTCCCTTGGCCTCGCTCGCTCTCAGCGCTCTGATTGTGCTGGCTTCTCCATCGAGGACCTGAACATGCATTTTGCTTCGGTCTCCTGCCGCCCCACCTCCGCTCAGGAGGTTGCCGACTTTCTTCGCGACCTCCCCCTGCCTGTTTACAATGACTCTCTTTTTTATTTTCGCGACATCTCCCCGCGCGCGCTCCTCGACGCTATCGCTCATTTTTCATCGCAATCACGCGGGGTTGACGACCTCTCTCTGCGCAATATCAAAGAGGCTCTGCCAGCTATTTTCTCGTACCTTCTGCTCCTTTTCAACCAGTCGCTCAGCTCTCGTACATTCCCTGCCCTGTGGAAAAGAGCTCGAGTAGTCCCTTTAGCCAAGGTCAAATCACCAACCTCTCTCGAGCAAATGCGTCCGATCTCGAACCTCACATTACTATCCAAGGTCCTCGAGCGCATCGTGCTCGTCCAGCTGATGACCTTTCTCGAAGACAGATCCCTGCTGGATCCCCGTCAATCCGGTTTTCGCTGGGGCACGAATACGCAATCCGCCCTGCTCAAACTCACGGAAGACGTTCGCCGCGGCATAGACAATCGTTTGGTCACCATCCTAGTCTTGTTTGACTTTAGCAAGGCCTTCGATTCCATTCCGCATTCTCTTCTCTTGTCTAAGCTACTCGCCCTCGGCATCTCCCAGCATGCTCTGACCTGGATAGCGAGCTACCTCCAGGGTCGTTCGCAGGCTGTCGTTGGGCCCTCCGGGGAACTTTCCCAGTGGTTGTCACTTGACCAAGGCGTCCCTCAGGGCTCTGTCCTGGGTCCACTTCTTTTTCTCGTCTTCATCAACGACCTATCACCTGTACTTTCTTACGCCGAACACCTGCTCTATGCTGACGACCTGCAAATATACCTTCAGTGTCCCGCCGGTGAGGTTCCCGCGGCCATCAGCCGCCTGAACCTTGACATTGCTGCGGTCCACAGTTGGTCCTGCGACAACTATCTGCGCCTCAACCCTGCTAAAACTCAAGCGATCATCCTCGGGAGCCCCCCTTTCGTCACGCGGCTCAGTACTACCACTCTTCCTTCGGTTTTGCTCGATGGTGTCACTATACCGTTTTCCCAGACTGTCCGTGATCTGGGGCTTTTGCTTGACTGCAAGCTCACGTGGGCACCTCAGGTCGACGCTGTTTCAAACCGCGTTCACCTCGCTTTACGGCAGCTGTCGATGTCGCGGCGTCTGTTTTCTCCTCCTCTGCGTCGGGTGCTGGTCACTTCTCTCATCTTCCCGCTGTTAGACTACTGTTCAGTTGTCTATCACGGTATCTCCGGCGTCCTCGCTCTCCGGCTGCAACGTCTCTTTAACTGTTGCATTCGCTTCATCTGCGGGTGTGCCCGTGACGAACACATCACTCCTTTCCGGCGAGAGCTGTGTCTGCTCACCGCGAGCGATCGTCGGCTGTATTTTCTCGGCTGCCTATTCGCATCCACCATCCGCTCCGGTAAACCTACCTACCTGAGGGCCCTTTTCGTGGGTCGTGCGCAGACTGCGTCTGGCTCCTCCCGGCGCGTACGCGGCGATTTTGTCATCCCCCGCTTCTCTACTGAGGCCTATAGGAGGTCCTTCTCTGTAGCTGCCCTGTACCTCTGGGATTCCCTCCCGGCCGAAATTCGCGAGGCCCACTCGTACCCAGTCTTCCGGTCCCGTTTCCGGCAGTTCCTCTTCGACTCTGAGGCCTCCCGCGCGTCCTAGGCTTGCTCACCCCTTCGTCTTTCTTTCTGTTCGCCGCTCTCACTTCTCTTACTTTACTCTACCTTTATATCTTCTACACCTAGTCTTTAAGTTTTATTCTTTAAGTTTTATTTTTTAAGGCATATGTACTTGCACTCTCTTTTTTTTCTGTTCCTTACTTTACTTTACTTTTGATTTATTGTAACTTTTAAGCTAAATTAGTTATTAATCACCTCTCTCTGCATTCTTTGCTGTACATTTTCCTTCCTCTAATGTTTTCTCGCTCTTCATACGATCCTGTTCAATTGTATGTTATCCAACATCGCCATGGATATGAATAAACTAAACTATCTATCTATCTATCTATCTATCTATCTCTCGCGAACTCGCACTCGGCTAACTTTTTAGACACGCGAGGTGTCTCTTTAGTAGGCGGAGTGGGAATGGCGATTTTTCCGCTAGGGGTGGTTCACCTCATTACCACCTGTCCGGCGAGCGCTGACGGTCGCCGGTCGGCTGTTAGCAGACGAGTACAGTCAATATGGCTCCGCGAGATAAGGCGGCAAGGGTTTGAACCGCGGAAATCGGTTTTTGGGCACTCGGTACGCGCGTAAGGCTGGGAAGGAGGAGGTCTTAACGTTTTGCCACGTTACAACATCTAGTCCTTTTTACAAGAGAGTAGTTCCGATATTCAAACAGGTCCAACAAGCGGCAAATCATGTCGACAAATACGCAAGTGATAACGAGTTGAAGTCCGAAATTTTCGCCAACTATCTGATGACGAAATTGATACCCATGGCTCCATTATGGACTATTTTATTGAAGACCGGTGAAAGTCATTTCACAAATAGTTCGGTTGAAAATTATTTCAAGATTACAAAAAACTCAACTTGTGAAAAGAACACAGATGTTAAGACCGGGCGATTCATTGATATGATATACGAAAAAACTATGTCTTCGTATAAAGAAATTCGGCTTCCGAAACCGAGCGTTAATGTTCGGAATAAAAAGACACGCGTCAACGAACCTGACAATGAGAAGTCGGTAGAATTTTGGCTGCGTCGAAAGCAACCGAAGAAGAAACAGCGTTCTTATGCGGAAGGAAAAAAAATAAAGCAGTTGATCGCGGTGACCAGTCAAACGGTAAACTTATACCGAAACGACAATGGAACCATAAGAAATCGAGACTATTATCACGCGCCAAAAGCACCCCGCATTTATTTTGTGGGATTCGTGAAAAATATAAACGATACCAATAGCTTCGTTTATATGTATGGTGAAGACTATACAGGGTGGTCCATTTTAATTTACGCAGGCGAATATCTCGAAAACTAACAGTTATAAAAGAAAAAGTTTCATACAAAACTTGAAGGGTTTTGAGGGGGAAAGATAATGCTGATATGTGTTGACTTGTGGACTTCGCCAATTCCGAGATTTCGCAAGTAACTTCGGATTTTAGATAGGGAACACATGTTTTGGTTGGGGGCAGCTGATAGCGAGATCAAAGACTCATTCAAATACGGAAGCAAAAAAAATTTGAAAAAAAAAAATTTGCAAAAAAAATTGGAAACAAAAATTTCGCGAATTTTTTTTTTTTTGCAAAAGATTGTTTTTTGTCTCTAGCTTTCAAACACATTCATTGTTTATCACTCTTGAGTCCGAAATAAGCTGTGTGTTATTGATCTACGAATTTTTTTTACTAATCTGGTACATTCAAACTTTCCAATTTCAAAATTGGCGAGAAATATTTTAAGCGAGAGTGATAAACAATTAATGTGTTCGAAGGCTGGGGACAAGAAAACAATTTATTGAAAGAAAAAATTCGCGAAATTTTTTTTTTCCATTTGTTTTGCAAATTTTTTTTTTTTCTAATTTTTTTTGCTTTCGTATTTGAATGAGTCTTTGTTCTCGCTATCAGCTGCCCCCAACCAAAACATGTGTTCCCTATCTAAAATCGGGAGTTACTTGCGAAATCTCGGAATTGGCGAAGTCCACAAGTCAACACATATCAACATTATCTTTCCCCCTCGAAACCCTTTAAGTTTTGTATGAAACTTTTTCTTGTATAACTGTTAGTTTTCGAGATATTCGCCTGCGTAAATTAAAATGGACCACCCTGTATAGTGCTTTATGGTCAGCGTTGGCTCTTGAATTTTACAATCGATTACTGCATCAATATGTACATTGTAGAGTCTCCTCAATGTTCAAAAATTGCCTACGTCCAAGCTGAAATCGGATGGGTTATTTTAATACGCGAGTTGAAAGACACCACTACCGAATTCTTCGAGAATTTGAAGAAGGAGTGGACAGGTAAATCAGAAATTTTCGTTCCGTTCAACCAAAGTGGCAATCACTGGGTCATGCTTTACGCTAACGTAACGAAAAGCAGTGTCTACTTTTTCAATTCGAGCTCCGTTCACAAAGCACATCAAGCTGAAAGCTATCTGAAAGCCTTCGTTACGTGCTACAAAACGGTTTTTACGAATTCACGTATCAGATGGACACTTCGATCATGTGTATATCTCCATCAGAATGACGGCTACAATTGCGGTATCTACGTCATCCATTACGTACAGGAGATTTTGGGTGGTCGCATTACGAGAATGGCAAACGCGGATCCGAATGAGATGCGAGAACGCTTGCAAAGGGAGTGCGTGTCCAAATCATTGGATATTTCCAAACGTTGCCTTCGTTGCGGTCAAGCCGAAATTCGGCGAAGAACTTCATGGGTAGAATGCTCTACATGCAATAAATGGACGCACTGGTCCTGTCTGAGGCATCTCAACAAAACTCTTACCGACGTACGGGATCCGTTTTTCAGTTATAACTGCGATCTTTGTTCTCAGTGGCTAACATCATTGTCTAAAGCTACCTGAGGTGACCGAGATTTGAGCTGAGTAAGAGCATATCAACGTATTTGAATGTCGCGCGAAGGACACAACACACAACATACGTCGATGACCGAAATTCGGCACGCGACACACGCCTAAGCTAAGTGTAACTTAGATATATCTATATACCGCGAGGACCAGGTGAAAGAGAATGGTCGGTCCGCCCAGACACCTTATATTTCGTATTTTCATGGGGATAGCCACTCGTTACGCTGAAAAATATATCCTGGGGTCGAAGCTATCGACCACGCGCCAAAATCACCCTAAGGATTTTCTGCGCAACGAGTGGCTATCCCCATGAAAATACAAAATATTAGGCGTCTGGGCGGACGGACCATTCTCTTTCACCTGGTCCTCGCGGTATATATGTCAGAGGATTTTAGTGGATTGAGCATAGATTGCAATTAATATATGTAGTACTTATTCTCTTATTTCAAATTCTGTTTGTACTTCGCTATATTTCATTATTTCTTATATCATTACTATAGTTCGCTTTATTCCTAGTATTCTGTATCACGGCTTTGTATCTTGCTGTCGCTATATTTTCTATATTTGGCCTCATCTTATGTGGCTTATGTTCTAGTCTTTATATTCATAGTGTAAATTTTTTTGGTTTTCTGTCTATCATTTGATTTCTATTGTTCATGAGAGTATACCAAGGTTGCGTATTACCAACGCTGTAAAGGAAGAGGAGCAAGAGGAAATTCGAATTTGTTAAACCTTGGTTATTTGAGTAGATTCTCTGGTTTTCTGGACTACGTAATAGTTCTCAATAAATTATCTTTTCTGAACTATAGGGTGACAAACGTGCGGCTGTGTTGCTTTTCCTCTCATATACTCCTATATCCTTACAATAATAAAATCATAAAGGTAATTCAACCGCCATACCTGGTTCCAGTTTGCAATAACAGTATATATCGTGCAGTGAAACAAGAATCACGACGAATATAATAAAAGAAACAAATATAAAAGAAACAAAAAATATATAAAATAAAATAGCTATAGAAAAAAAAAACAAAAAAACAAAGCGGAAAAACATTCAAAAAAATGTGTAGCATTTTCAGTGCAACAGTATAGAAAAATCCAAGGTTTCTGCCGTCATTATTCATGCTGATGTTACCGTTAGTGGTGTGCCGAGACAACAGAGCGAATAAGTCACTTCGTACTGGGTACTACCGTGCTCCTGATGGAAATGAAGTATATATAATGCAAATGAAAATAAAGAGTATCTAGATAGAATAAAGTATATGTCTTAAAAATTACTTTTCCCTATACCGCCTTAAGTGAAGCGAAATAGGAAAAAAAAAAAAAATGCTCATCTAGAGAATTTGAAAACGAAGAAAATGACCCCCGAGCGCGAAGTCTGTACGATAAAAAACACGGCAGTTATGGCTTCCCAAAGATTACTTTTCAAGGCACCACCATAAGTAAAGCGAAATAGAAAAAAAAAAAAAAATGCTCATCTAGAGAATTTGAAAACGAAGAAAATGATTCCTGAGCGGAGTCTGTACGATACAAAACATGGCAGTTATCGCTTCCCAAAGATAAAATTTTGCCTGATGCAGATACCTTCAGGGTCATCCCCATTTTCGGTCGCTTGCCTTTTCTATTCTCTCGCCATTTAACGACGTAAGAAATAGACCAAGAGCCCGTGTCACTTTTAAATCGTACCATAAGTTTACGCATACTGACCATGGAAACCCGTACTATCGATGTCGACGATGCTACCGATATGCTCGTCATACATTTTTTCTAGGGCGAAGTGAGGGTAGGGGCCTTATGAAATCGTTATCAAAAAGTAAGTACAAAAGATTCAAAGTTCACGACTGAGAGTAATGGGAACAAGAGTTTTCAATAAAACGGTCCGACGCTTGCCGGTTGTCAGTCGTCTACAACGAGGCGTCCACCAGCTACAACGCTCAAAAGATGGCTAAAAAACGGGGCCGAAAAAATTTATGAGTTTACGACTGACAATGGGGGGGATCTTACCATTAGCCTTTGAATAACACTAATTTCGTCCGTCAGTCTTTTTCCATGGGGCGGAAGGGCGCTGGGCCCTCTGATTTTGGAAAAAAGTCTAGGTACTTTTTTATGATAAGTTCACGACTGACTTTTTAAAAATTAGGTTCAATTACAAATACCTGATCGGAAATTGCAATTAACAGCCGTCCAACATGTGGTGGAAGTCTTGCCAGTCATAAAAAAAGTTCGCGAAGTGAGGCTATATACAGCACGGCTACTAGTTCTGGATTTGTATCACTAATATCAGGTGTTTATGACTGACACTCCGAAATTTAGTCACAACGGAAGCACGTAAAGGTAAAAATATATTTCTCAGTTGTTTATAGTATGGATAACACTCCGTCACACAAATGGCCGGTACTCAGACGCGAATAACAAATCGGATAAAACAATGTAGTATCTGAGCGGATCCACGCCACCTCACTCGAAAAAAAACAGTCAAGTCACGGATCTTTGCGCCATTCAAAATAGCATGGAAAAAAAATACAACTTCAAGGATTTTGAAAATTTCGCAAAATTGACGGAGTTAGAGCTATATGTGCATTTTGGTGAACCGCTGTTGCACCGCTATGTTTGAAAATTTATATCTCCGAAAGTATTCATCGGAGCTGACTGATCCTGAAATCATTTTATATAACTCAAGCATGTTTTCCTCGCTTTTTGAGACATCAACAAGTCGGTAAACATGACTTCGTTATATAAAATATCGTGTGTACCAAGGGCTAAGTGAGCTTTTTGACCTTGTGTGGTTGCAGTACTCGTCTTCGGCTCGCAGATGCACTCGTCTTCGACTCGTGCTGGCTCGCCTCTGACTCGTACTGTAAACTCCACACTCGATTTAAAAAACTTTACGCCCTTGGTACACAATATACTATTGTTCGTAAAAGAATGCGCTTTCGTATAAAAAAATTTATTTTCGAACAAAAAAATTCTTAAAAATTCAGATACCTGGATCCTTTTCCTTCAATCCTAGAGAAATAAAATTCATGGAGAAAATACCTGGGCCGGAGGAAAAAAATAAAACGTCCTGAATAAAATTCCTCCTCGCGGAGGAGGAATGCTTGTATTGTATTCTCGTTCGAATGTCGTACATGTTTTCAATTTTTAGCGGGCTTTTGCCACACTTAACATGATTATGGGTGACAAATTCTTTAATCATATGGTACAATACTAACGTTCTGTAAATTTTTGGAGCATAAACTTATAATATTGAAGTATACTTAGATATTTATGCACCTTTTCAAGGGGCCAGTACCTTTTTGCCATATAATATATGACTGACGGTTATAGATTCTTGATTTATCTATTACAGATAACTTGTCTTTAAATTTTTGAATGTAAACTTATCATAAAAAAGTACCTAGACTTTTTTCCAAAATCAGAGGGCCCAGCGCCCTTCCGCCCCATGGAAAAAGACTGACGGACGAAATTAGTGTTATTCAAAGGCTAATGGTAAGATCCCCCCCATTGTTAGTCGTAAACTCATGAATTTTTTCAGCCCCGTTTTTTAGGCATCTTTTGAGCGTTGTAGCTGGTGGACGCCTCGTTGTAGACGACTGACAACCGGCAAGCGTCGGACCGTTTTATTGAAAACTCTTGTTCCCATTACTCTCAGTCGTGAACTTTGAATCTTTTGTACCTACTTTTTGATAACGATTTCATAAGGCCCCTACCCTCACTTCGCCCTAGAAAAAATGTATGGCGAGCATATCGGTAGCATCGTCGACATCGATAGTACGGGTTTCCATGGTCAGTATGCGTAAACTTATGGTACGATTTAAAAGTGACACGGGCTCTTGGTCTAAAATGTCCTCATCTTCGGTTTCGGGATCAAATTCTTCCAAATTAAAATCCCGGATCCATACTATTGGAATCCCCGGAGTGAATATGTTCTCATACTCCCCACTAACCCATTGAACCAGCGCAATTTTTTTTTCTCTGTCGTGATATTTTCAAATCTCGCCAAAAATTGAATGGTTTTATAATAAGCCGCAAGTTAACGTGATGACATTCAGATTTTCAATATTTTTTATGACAATTATACACATCTCCAAGCAATCGGAACTGGTTCGTTCAATATCTGTTCCTACTGGCTACAGCTTGCGATTTCCGAGAGTAGTCGCAATCAAAGAGCGAGCTGATAACTTGAATTTGATGCAGAATTTTCCAACTTACATGATACCATTATTACTTTAGCATCATAACACTTAATGAAAATTATTAAACAATAATTTTCATTAATTTATGTTATTTCCAGCGTCGCGTTGAAATTTTTGAAGATCGACAGCACGAGATTGTATATAGTTGTCATTACTCTCAATGACTTTTTTTAATTTCCGAAGAACACAATCAAGAAACAGTGAATCATTTTTTTTTAGTGTATCTTGTGTAACGCAGTTTTCAATCAGGCGAGGAAACCCGAAGATTCTGCTCACAATTCGGCACCTTTCCGTGTTACTTACTGAATTACCAAAATGTTGGGCGCCAGACGCTGATGCGTCGTTTCCATACCATACCAGAACAAATTACATAAAACCAAAAACTAACGGAAATGCGACGAGCTATAGCTCGACTTGCTCAGATAACAAAGCCTTAGATAGAGGGGCAGGGTACACCATATAAAACAAGCTTACTTCTTTGAGATTGTTTGAGATCACATCAATCAATTATTTATTTACGAAATTAGATAACTTAACGAGATCAGTACAGAATTTATTATTTTACCTAATGGTTTATTACCAACGATCTTCTAATTGATCGAACAGAATCTATGCAATTACGATACAGTTGACTCTAAGACGTGTGTCAGAGGTGACTCGATATAAAACAATTTAACTAGACTCCAGACTCGGTATCACAGAGCGATACATCGTACCCGAATGCAAAATATAATTCGTGACACACACTCAGAACAACGTATGAAGCTCAAGATTTTACTTAGAAAAATTGGTAACAGACTACGAAAGATTAGCCACGCTTGGCCATACGATTCACAATAATTCGAGATCTACTGTTAGATAGAGACCACGCGGTCATTCGAAAGACGCGAATCACAGGTTTAACGATAACAGACTAAACTATAGTATTATTTGATTTAACTAAATTCTGACGATTTTATAACGGTAGTTATGATATTAAATTATCCAAAAACGATATTAAACTCTACTGAACCATACTAGATTTTACATACGGTGATAAATTATACGAAAGTGACCATATTTGACGCAATTAACAAATTATTAACAAACTTAACGATGAAAACTAAACTGTAACGCGAGGCCTAAGCCTTCGCGGCTATCTTCGCTCAGGGTACTCCAGGAAAGGTAATTTTCTACAGTATTTCATGCACAAGATAAATATAACTTACTAAATCAGCAACAAAGCCATAAGCAAATAAATTATAGCCAAAAAGCACTCAAGATCTACGTAACTCAGCCAGACTCGAGGTTGTTCGATAAATTATTATTCCAAAGACAAAAAGACGAGCTTCTTAGCTCAATAGACAAAAACGAGCTTCATAGCTCAATAACCAAATTAATTAACAAGACTTTTATCCGAACTACCTCGTGCCTTCACAGAAAGAATTAAGACCTTACCTTAAGATGTTTCTAGGTGTAACACACACAACACTATTTTAATTTATACTCGATATCGATATATGGTATAAGGAGACTTGATACGATAATTGTTAACGATACACGATGAGATGCGTAGCGTAGACTGGAGCGAAGAATAGGCCGAATAGCTCGTGTATCGTCCTTATATAGTCGGTGTTTTCTTCCCTCAATCCATCCTTCAGATTTAGCGCGATCACGTGACATATCGGTACGCTAATTGGTTCGTGTAACGATAGTTTTGCGGAACGTAATATAGGAGAAATCTATCTCACCCCTGCCGCTGCTAATACCGCTCCTATTCCCGCCTTCCTTTTGAATCCCCAGATTATGAAGCTACCATGGGGCCTCATTCGTCCGGCTACCCGGTATTTCTCCTAGGTCCTGGCCTCATTCGCCGATCCACAAGGAGATTGGTGGTAGTTTCGTGTTTCGGCATACGAGAGCTTCACCCACGAAAGAATTCTCTAGGTTGGAACGCTGATCCGGGAGTCGACTGGACCAACCACGGCCGCGATAACAGTTTTGGAGTCAGCGTCGATAATATTTGCACTGGCTGCTTGCTCATTAGGTGGGAGGTTTTGAGGTGCGCTTGCACTTAACCCTGTACGCCACCCTCACAGCAACAATGCATTTTCCTGTAGGCGGTAGCTTCCCCAGATGACGGGAGGATTTCGTTGTGCTCCCCGCACATCCCTGTACGCCGTCAATCCGGTAGTTTGGAGGTAGTAGATTTTCCATCTGAGTGAAGGCGCTGACCTTCGAGTCGACTGGACCAACCAGGTTTGCGCGCCGACAGATTCGTCCTTGACGATAGTGGAGGCTTCACGTTCGATGGTCGATTTTCCATCCGTAGGTCCCACGACGACAGACGTCTCGTGGAGTATCGAGCTCGAGATAACATAGTTTACAAAAATAAAATAGTGTTAGTTAATCCTAAATATTTTTCCTAATTTTTCCTTTTCCTGGAGACCCTGTCTACGCCACGTATCGTCGTATCACCGATAGTATCGCCTTGTGACGAGGAATTGAAAATACCACGTCACACTTGATACCGAAATGAAATGATACAATTTTATTTCTATTTTCGATCCCATTCTATTGTTATCAGTGTAATAATTAGTGTCAATAACGCAGAATAGTAATCGGCAATTTTTTCCGGTTTTTCAATCTCCCTTTTTAAATTTCCTTTTTTTTCTTCCAATGAAATGAGTGCTCAGTATATTTCTTCCAAGAGCCGCGTTGGCTTAAGAAATGAGAATATTCTACAATCAGTACCGTAGACGACGAATTAACAGTAGCGCCAGTCGAAGTGCTAAGTTTGGACAGAACTGGTTTGTTCAAGTTCTGTTACTACTAGTTACAGCTTGCGATTTCCGAGAGTAGTCGCAATCAGAGAGCGAGCTGATAAAAGTCGAAAACAATTCTTCTCCGTCATTTAATATCACATAGTAGTTTGCTCGCTTTTTTTCTCGCTTATAATATTTAGCGGTGACAACTATTTTATCAATTATGCACCAATTATAAATGAAAAAAGTTGCATCTCCGTCTAATGTTAATCCAAATAATAAGGCTTGTAGACTTTTGCTATTATAATTGGTGTAAAATACAAGAATTGGCGATTCGTAAATGTGATTTTGGCTTAGTTTGTCTACCAAGTAAATCAGCAATTAAACTCTTTTTTTTATTGTAACTCAAATCTCTTTCACATTCGATTAAAAGTCTATCAATGGCACATTTAAGTCTGAAAGAATCTGATATTTGTGCAGAAAAACCATTTCCGCTTTGAACATGAGCTTGCATAATTTGATATTAATCTTGGGGCCGGATCAAACTTCGGAATTTTTCCCTCGGAAAATGTACCTCATTTTTTTTTGTTTGTTTTTCTTTCATTTACAAGAATTATACACGTATAAATATGCACTATACCAAAAATTCAAAATCACACAGATGAACATAAGCAACGTACACTTCTGGTTCGATCATTTTGAAAACCATTACTTTATTTCGGATTGATTTGATTTTAACGGCTTCTAAACCTTCGATCTTTCCTTTCAATGGAATTAGGTGCTTTAATTTTCTGTGTCTGATCAATGGTTTATCAGTTAACTCCCAATAGTAGCCGATAGCAAAACCAAACTCATCTTTTCCAGTTTTGATGCCTAAAAATTCTTGAATTTCAAAAATTTCACCGTCATTTAGTAGCACATAGTAGTTCGCTCGCTTTTTTTCCCTCTTATAATATTTAGCGGTGACGACTTTTTTATCAATTATGCACCGATTATAAATGAAAAAAGTTGCATCTCCGTCTGATGTTAATCCAGATCTTCGTACAGCCAGATAATAAGTCTTGGAGAGTTTTGGTATTATAATTGGTGTATCTAAAATACAAGAATTGCCGATTCTAAAGTGTGATTTCGGTTTAGTTTTTCTACCAAGTAAATCAGCGATGAAACTCTTTTTTTCGTCACTCAAATCTTTCTCACATTCGATAACAAGTCTATCAATGGCACATTTCAGTCTGAAAGAATCTGATATTTGAGCAGAAACACCATTTGCGCTTTGAACATGAGCCTGTATAATTTGGTAGTAATCTTCGTAAATGAAGGCACTATGAGTTCTCAGAGGCCCCCAATTCTCAACACTTTTTGCTAGATGAGTCAACTGATGAACATTGTAACTCACGTACTTCTCGCCATATAAAGTTTCGACTTCAGTAACAAATTCGAGTAAGCAGTGGTGAGCATAAACTATTTCTGATGGAAGGATTGATTCCTTGACTAAAATTGATACTCCGTCAACCAGCAAGGCCCAATGGTAGACGTATTTTTTAGGAAAATGTACTTTCAGAATTGGTAGACTATATGCCAAAAGAAACGCAACCCATTCGTGAGCCTTGAAGCGTGCTCGATCGGTTAAAGGTATTGGGGTTCTAGAAAAATCTGACGTTGGAAGTAACGAGGTAAGATGAATATCTATTTTATCCAGTATTCTTCCAAAGTAAAATTTTTCGTTGGAATTGGCTTTATCAAACCACAAGTTCGCGAATTGTCGAGCGACACCTAAGCCAACAGAATGCATCCATTCAACGTCTAAGCCATTGATGATATTAAAATGTGGTAAATTCATCAAAATAGATTTTTGTTTAATTCCTTTTTTATTTTCTTTTAGTGTCTCTTCGGCGTGTTTTATTATTTGTTCATGAGATCTCAAACCTTCTCCGTAAGCATTGTTGTTAGTCACAGGCTATACCCTGGCATGACCTTGACCTTTTTCAACGCGCTTTCCGGGATGAAGACATAGCCCACACCCGTATTGACCATTAAATTGAGTGCAACAACGCACTAGTGGACGAGCAACGGCGTCACAAATGCCCATCAGTACCACAACTTTTTTATTGTACTCCTGACCATTATATGTATAGGTAAATCCATTGGTGTACAGCTTTTGTGCCTCAGCAATAAAAGGTTTAAGATACTCATTCATGTCTTTCGGTTTGCCAGACCCAAACCATATACTAGAAAGTAAAATTCTATTTCGTCGCTCTACTGGATCTAATTCATTTATAGTACATAGTACAGGATATACAGTCGAATTAGAACTTTTGAATATTGGTACTCCATCTATGCTGAAATTGATTGATATTGTATTTTCTTTGTTAGAAAATATTGTTTTGTAGAATTTTCCATCGTAAATATCTTCAATTGCAAATTTACATAATTTTTTACGATTTTGGGAATATAAATTATGAGCGTCTGTAGATTCGAAAACTTCTCTCAGTTGGTATTCTAGAGATAGATACAAAAAATAACCGTGGTCCAATTTATAATCTATTTTCCATGAACACTTGTGACACTGGTATTTATCGGTCGTAGAACCGAGGTAGTTGCCACAATTGATGCATATATAATGCTTACTGACTTTTCCGGAATATTTGTCAATAATTGGTTTCCAAAAATATTTTGAACTATTAATTTCCGGAGTGGTAGTAGAAATATTAATAGCTTGTAAGACATCTAAACTAGTTGTATAAGACGTATTTCGTTTCCATTTGATGCACATTACTAATAGATTGTTGATCAAACAATCTACAGGGATTCTGTCAGATTTATTAGTAGGTGGTTGATAAGATCCAATTTCCAATCCTTGATTAGTAATGTGTTCGTCACTTTGCTCAGGATTCGCGACTTCCTTCAAAATGAAAATTTAAATTATAACTGTATATGAACAAGTCCACGAATTATCTGTGAACGATCCAGGGTGAAAATTTCAATTTGTCTGAAATTTTGATATTTCATAGTGCGTATTAGGAGGGCCGTTAAAAAAAAGTTTGCGCTCCAACGTGCAAAACCTAAAGTTTACCTTGAAAAAATAATACCGTCCAAGTTTCAATGCTCTATCTCATTTTTAAGGGGTGCCGACAATTTTTAGCTTTGTTTTAAAATTGAAAAAAAAAAAAATTCTGTCGTTTTTTTTTCAACTTTTTTTTCAATCAAAATAAGATTTTATTTGTTCTCAGACCTTGATTTTTTCAAATTTCATATCGATTCAAAGAAATCAAACGGCAGACAAATAAATCTGGGATTGAAAAAGTATTTTAAAAATTTCAAAAATCAAGGTCTGTGAACAAATAAAATTTTATTTTGGGTGAAAAAAAAGGCGAAAAAGAAAAAAAAAATTGAAAATAAAACAAAAAAATGCCGCACCCCTTAAAAATGAGATAGAGCATTGAAACTTGGAGGGTATTTTTTCGAGGTAAACTTGAAGTTTTTCAAGTCGTATCGCAAACAATTTTTTTAACGACCACCCTAGTGTGTATCATGGGTTTTTGAGGATCTAGACTGAAACGAATTTCATATTCGGAAAGATCAGGCCTTTTTACATGAAAAACTTGTTGGATCGAATTCTCTTTTCAGCGATCGAGACGGGATAAAAGTTCGAATGTAGAAGTCAATCTGAAAGTCAAAATGAAGTCAAAGTTGAAAGACTAATCAACGCGTTTTTTTCTGAACGCTATTCAGGCTTGGAGGTCTAATACTTGGTGGATTTTTACATCTCAATTTACACTATGAAATATCAAAATTGCAGTCAAATCGAAATTTTTACCCCGGATCGTTTACAGATAATTGGTGGACCTGACCATATGATAACCTAATCAATCTATATTATGAGGTTTTTTTTAACGACAAATTTTTTTTGTAACCCTTCCCGCTCACTCTGGATAAATTTTACCCAGCCACCGTTTGAAGATTGACTGGGTAGACGTCACCCATGTGTGACTACCGTGTTATTCTACAGAATTGCGACCACGAAGGGTTACCCCCCGCCTCAAAATGTTGTTGTGAAGGTCGAAACAGAGTTGAAACTTACAAGGAATTTTTTTATATAGACCTTAAGGGGGGGGAATACTCGAATTTTACCGACTCCGTCTATTTTCTCGAATATCTCCGAAACGGGGCTATCAATCGACTTGTCCTTTCGGCAGTCGATGTTTGACGAGTAATGGGTTCGAACTGGTATGTTTTATCGGATGAAATCGTTTTTTTTTTTTTTTTTTTTTTTATCGAAAAGTGCGGGCGTACCATTTATTTCGACTTATATCAAAGCCTACGCATCAAAAATGCAAAATCGGCCTCTGTAGCCCGATTTTTTATGGAATTCCGAACATACCAATCCAAAAACATCTTTGTTTCCGACAACGATGAAGGCGGAACATTGCGAATACGATTTTGTGGTAATTTTCGCAATTGTCAAGGGCTGCGAGCGAAAATGGCCGCTCACAGCTGTCGATATGATGCGGTGGTTCCCAGAACGACCGTCAGATGTCGCCGCGCGCGCCATTCTCGAGCTTCTCCTTTTACCACCGCTGTTACGTTGGTACACCTGGTACCACGTGACTGGACCCGCAGTCAGAGATGATTTGAACGTATATTTACAATACTCTTCAAGGATTTCTCTAACATCTCGGTAAGTAAAAATATTAAATAATCAATCTGAAATTGAACAATTTGTTTATTTATTTCCGTTATTCCATCATTTTCAATATGGTTTTTTACTACAATTATATAAAATAACATGTAAATAGTTGTACTGTAGTATATCATATATAATTTAGTACCTTACGTTCCTCGCATTATACAGCTATCCATTATAGACAATTATATAAAAATACATAAGATATATGGTTTATACATATTATATGAGGATGGTTAGTAGAATATTATTATCTAAAGATTCGTTTGAAATAAGTGTAAAAAAAAATCTGTTAGAAAAGTCTGCTCTCCTTTTCAACCATGAATTACCCGTACCCGATTCCCCAGTAACATTGTTTTTTTTTTTTTTTTTTTTTTAATAAACACTTGTTATTTGTTCGCAAGTTTTCTGAACACTTCAAAAATCTGAAATACAGCATAATCATTCAGGGTGTACACGAAATTTCCATTTCCAGATCCAGGCATTTTTCATCAGTTGCCGCCGACCAACATTTCATAATATTATCGATGCTATCTAAAATCCTATTGATAAAGCAACTAAACCGAAGCACGTATGTCTTTTGATAGATTGTTCGAAGCACAACGAGTTGCCTTTTCATTTTCTTTTTTCTTCTGAATCTATAGGTGTAATGAAAAAAAATGTAGCTAGGCTTGTTGATAAAAAACAAAAACAAATTGGAATTTTGTGAAACTTTGAAAAAACTTGAAGGCTCTGAATGAAATGTCAGGATATATCTGATGTCAGCCCTGGCGGAAATATTTTTACGAATTTTCATGAATATTTTCAATAATTTCTACGCATCAAACTATGACGTTTTACGAAACTGACTACGAATTTTCAATGCATTTCGGACAAATATTAGTTTTGTCGTAGTAAGCTGTAGTTAAAAATCTTAGAATTTCGTAATTTCTAGTTGAAGACGTACTTGAAGAATTTTTTTTTTTTTTTTTCAAACGTCAAAATTAATGCTAGACAATATTGGTAGGAAGTTAGAATGTTTCGTAGATTGTCATAGAGGGTCATAGTTCTGCTGGAATTTCCGAATAGAAACGGATACAAAAAGAGTGTAGCCGTTTCAACTAGGTTTCTGGTTCCGGATTTTCGGACATGTAAACAGATTATCAGATTATCATGATAGAGGATCACAGTTTGTTTCTACAGGGTGCGCCAGAATTAAGTGGCCAAAATGATAGGGGTAATAGAGGAGGTCGAGCTGAGTAAATCGACCTATATAACATGTGGTCTCCGAAGTCGCGTTCGCGAGATACGGCAAGTTAAAAAATCTCGCTACACGCCGCAATTTAGGCAACCGAGTACACAGCAGGCGGCGGTTAACAGTATTGTTGATAAGCGCGCTCGACTGCTGATTCAAACCATAACACTTTCAAATCTACGAATTTTAAACGTCAACACTCTTGGCATTCAAGTTTCCCCAAACATAACAACAAGGATGCGTGATGGAAATGAATATCGCTTGCAAATTCAGAAATTCCAAATCAAATTTTCTTACGAAAACCTGTCGTTACAAAAGATGCTCAAAGTTACGACCTCCGACTTGGATGCACAGTCGAGCTCGACGAAGCAGAGACTGACGCATTGAAGCAAAGATGTCACCATTTTGCTGGAGTTCATACGCCGCCACTTGAATTCTCGCTACGAGTTCTTCTTCGGTATCGACTGGTGTTTCGTACACGAGACTTTTCAAAAATCCCCATACTCCAAAATCCAATGGATTCAAGTCCGGTGACCTAGGAGGCCAAGGAAAGGGACCACCGCGACCAATCCATGAATTCGGAAAGACATTATTGAGGTGATCTCGCACATTAATTGCAAAATGCGCTGGAGCCCCGTCATGCTGCAGCCACATTTGGCGCCTGATACCAAGTGCAACGTTTTCCAATAATTCCGGCAGGACTTCTTGCAGGAAGATCAGGTAGATCCGGCCATTCAAGTGTGGCGGTAGTAAGTAAATACCAATTAGCTGGTTGTCAATAATTCCCGCCCACACGTTAACTCTGAATTTTCGTTGATGTGCATGGGTGAAAGAAGCATGGGGGTTAACCTGGGCCCAGACATGACTGTTGCGCGAATTAAACATCCCCTCTCGCGCGAATGAGGATTCATCAGAAAACATAATTTTCCTTAAGAATTCTGGGTCATTTGCGTTACATTCTAACAACCACCGACAGAACTACCCGGGCAGGATAATCCTCAGGACGGAGACCATGAACTTTCTGCAGGTGGTATGGATGCTGCTCGTCGTCGTGCAAAATTCGGCGAACCGATGTTTGGCTGGTGCCAAGTGAAGATGCGGCCGCACGGGTACTGGTTGACGGGGTGTTTTCAAAATGCCACAGCACTCCGTCTTCTCGCTCCAGAGTACGAACGGTTCTTGGACGCCCTTGTCCAGGCGTGTTCTTCTGCATTCAACCAATGATTCTTGTTTTTCACCTGTTCGACTAATTCGAAGAATAATTATCTAAAACATACCTGTAATGAACCCATTTCGCGCAACCTCCGATCCACAGATGCGAACGTACGTCTGTCGGGTTGGACCCTACCAGGAAAGCGCTCCTCATAAATGCGTCGGGCTAACCGTGAATTTCCGCCTGCAACTCCATAGGCAAGGTGCATATCCGCTTGCTCACTAAACGTGAATCGAGGCATTTCAATGAAACAGTCGGAACAAACGGCAAAACTGAATGATAACGATTCACTGGGGACACAGCTTACCGTGAGTGAATGCTAACAGGCAATTTCCATCACGCATCCGTGTTGTTATGTTTGAGGAAACTTGAATGCCAAGAGTGTTGACGTTTGAAATTCGTAGATTTGAAAGTGTTATGGTTTGAATCAGCAGTCGAGCGCGCTTATCAACAATACTGCTAACCGCTGCCTGCTGTGTACTCGGTTGCCTAAATTGCGGTGTGTAGCGAGATTTTTTAACTTGCCGTATCTCGCGAACGCGACTTCGGAGACCACATGTTATATAGGTCGATTTACTCAGCTCGACCTCCTCTATTACCCCTGTCATTTTGGCCACTTAATTCTGGCGTACCCTGTATATCTGAATTCGTTTGTATCGGTGTTACCCAATCAAATTTCTCATTTTATTTTTTCTTTAACATTGTGTTTTCATGTGGGTCACCCATCCAAATTCTGGTCGCAGATGAAATTGCTTAACTTCGTTGATCAACTGACGTCCGGTGTCGATCTGGATCTAATCGTCGACGGTTACAATCTGTAACACTTTTCGACTCAATAGGTAAAGTTTGATTTGTGAGGATTTACATCAATATGTATGTAACTGTAACTGTTGACCCGTGGCGGGTTAATTTTCAGTGAAATGAAAATAAATGATTAAATCTAGTGATAAATTCTGTCACCATATGGCATCAAGTTACAGTTAATTATGAGTGTTAACGACGTCGTCGCCGGGGGATCTTACCCTCCCCAGTCCGGAATCCGACCCTCGGACTATTACTTTACTTGCACTCCTTCACTCTAAAACCCCGAAAACAAAACTTCATTTTTCGGGTTATGTCCGCAAATTTGGGATTCGGCCCCACTGTGCACTGCAACGAAAAATATCGTTTGTAACACGGGCGTAATATTTTATGCCCTCGTGTGATGCCGTAATCACTCGGGGGCTATCTCTCTAAAAATGAATCGTCAATCTCACATTCATATAATTGTAATCGCGATATATTCATACAAAAATAGAATTTTCTTTGTATAGAATTCCATTTCTTGTCTCCATTTCTTGTCTCTCGGGGATCGGGGTAAGATCAGGGATCGTTGCCCTGAATGTTCTCTTCGGACGCAACGTCTTCAGATGAAACCTTCTCGCCAATTTCCACGATCGGAAATTGTGGCGTTTAACGTCACGTTATACTGGCTCTCTAAAAATGAATCGTCAATCTCACATTCATATAATTGTAATCGCGATATATTCATACAAAAATAGAATTTTCTTTGTATAGAATTCCATTTCTTGTCTCCATTTCTTGTCTCTCGGGGATCGGGGTAAGATCAGGGATCGTTGCCCTGAATGTTCTCTTCGGACGCAACGTCTTCAGATGAAACCTTCTCGCCAATTTCCACGATCGGAAATTGTGGCGTTTAACGTCACGTTATACTGGCTCTCTAAAAATGAATCGTCAATCTCACATTCATATAATTGTAATCGCGATATATTCATACAAAAATAGAATTTTCTTTGTATAGAATTCCATTTCTTGTCTCCATTTCTTGTCTCTCGGGGATCGGGGTAAGATCAGGGATCGTTGCCCTGAATGTTCTCTTCGGACGCAACGTCTTCAGATGAAACCTTCTCGCCAATTTCCACGATCGGAAATTGTGGCGTTTAACGTCACGTTATACTGGCTCTCTAAAAATGAATCGTCAATCTCACATTCATATAATTGTAATCGCGATATATTCATACAAAAATAGAATTTTCTTTGTATAGAATTCCATTTCTTGTCTCCATTTCTTGTCTCTCGGGGATCGGGGTAAGATCAGGGATCGTTGCCCTGAATGTTCTCTTCGGACGCAACGTCTTCAGATGAAACCTTCTCGCCAATTTCCACGATCGGAAATTGTGGCGTTTAACGTCACGTTATACTGGCTCTCTAAAAATGAATCGTCAATCTCACATTCATATAATTGTAATCGCGATATATTCATACAAAAATAGAATTTTCTTTGTATAGAATTCCATTTCTTGTCTCCATTTCTTGTCTCTCGGGGATCGGGGTAAGATCAGGGATCGTTGCCCTGAATGTTCTCTTCGGACGCAACGTCTTCAGATGAAACCTTCTCGCCAATTTCCACGATCGGAAATTGTGGCGTTTAACGTCACGTTATACTGGCTCTCTAAAAATGAATCGTCAATCTCACATTCATATAATTGTAATCGCGATATATTCATACAAAAATAGAATTTTCTTTGTATAGAATTCCATTTCTTGTCTCCATTTCTTGTCTCTCGGGGATCGGGGTAAGATCAGGGATCGTTGCCCTGAATGTTCTCTTCGGACGCAACGTCTTCAGATGAAACCTTCTCGCCAATTTCCACGATCGGAAATTGTGGCGTTTAACGTCACGTTATACTGGCTCTCTAAAAATGAATCGTCAATCTCACATTCATATAATTGTAATCGCGATATATTCATACAAAAATAGAATTTTCTTTGTATAGAATTCCATTTCTTGTCTCCATTTCTTGTCTCTCGGGGATCGGGGTAAGATCAGGGATCGTTGCCCTGAATGTTCTCTTCGGACGCAACGTCTTCAGATGAAACCTTCTCGCCAATTTCCACGATCGGAAATTGTGGCGTTTAACGTCACGTTATACTGGCTCTCTAAAAATGAATCGTCAATCTCACATTCATATAATTGTAATCGCGATATATTCATACAAAAATAGAATTTTCTTTGTATAGAATTCCATTTCTTGTCTCCATTTCTTGTCTCTCGGGGATCGGGGTAAGATCAGGGATCGTTGCCCTGAATGTTCTCTTCGGACGCAACGTCTTCAGATGAAACCTTCTCGCCAATTTCCACGATCGGAAATTGTGGCGTTTAACGTCACGTTATACTGGCTCTCTAAAAATGAATCGTCAATCTCACATTCATATAATTGTAATCGCGATATATTCATACAAAAATAGAATTTTCTTTGTATAGAATTCCATTTCTTGTCTCCATTTCTTGTCTCTCGGGGATCGGGGTAAGATCAGGGATCGTTGCCCTGAATGTTCTCTTCGGACGCAACGTCTTCAGATGAAACCTTCTCGCCAATTTCCACGATCGGAAATTGTGGCGTTTAACGTCACGTTATACTGGCTCTCTAAAAATGAATCGTCAATCTCACATTCATATAATTGTAATCGCGATATATTCATACAAAAATAGAATTTTCTTTGTATAGAATTCCATTTCTTGTCTCCATTTCTTGTCTCTCGGGGATCGGGGTAAGATCAGGGATCGTTGCCCTGAATGTTCTCTTCGGACGCAACGTCTTCAGATGAAACCTTCTCGCCAATTTCCACGATCGGAAATTGTGGCGTTTAACGTCACGTTATACTGGCTCTCTAAAAATGAATCGTCAATCTCACATTCATATAATTGTAATCGCGATATATTCATACAAAAATAGAATTTTCTTTGTATAGAATTCCATTTCTTGTCTCCATTTCTTGTCTCTCGGGGATCGGGGTAAGATCAGGGATCGTTGCCCTGAATGTTCTCTTCGGACGCAACGTCTTCAGATGAAACCTTCTCGCCAATTTCCACGATCGGAAATTGTGGCGTTTAACGTCACGTTATACTGGCTCTCTAAAAATGAATCGTCAATCTCACATTCATATAATTCTAATCGCGATATATTCATACAAAAATAGAATTTTCTTTGTATAGAATTCCATTTCTTGTCTCCATTTCTTGTCTCTCGGGGATCGGGGTAAGATCAGGGATCGTTGCCCTGAATGTTCTCTTCGGACGCAACGTCTTCAGATGAAACCTTCTCGCCAATTTCCACGATCGGAAATTGTGGCGTTTAACGTCACGTTATACTGGCTCTCTAAAAATGAATCGTCAATCTCACATTCATATAATTCTAATCGCGATATATTCATACAAAAATAGAATTTTCTTTGTATAGAATTCCATTTCTTGTCTCCATTTCTTGTCTCTCGGGGATCGGGGTAAGATCAGGGATCGTTGCCCTGAATGTTCTCTTCGGACGCAACGTCTTCAGATGAAACCTTCTCGCCAATTTCCACGATCGGAAATTGTGGCGTTTAACGTCACGTTATACTGGCTCTCTAAAAATGAATCGTCAATCTCACATTCATATAATTGTAATCGCGATATATTCATACAAAAATAGAATTTTCTTTGTATAGAATTCCATTTCTTGTCTCCATTTCTTGTCTCTCGGGGATCGGGGTAAGATCAGGGATCGTTGCCCTGAATGTTCTCTTCGGACGCAACGTCTTCAGATGAAACCTTCTCGCCAATTTCCACGATCGGAAATTGTGGCGTTTAACGTCACGTTATACTGGCTCTCTAAAAATGAATCGTCAATCTCACATTCATATAATTGTAATCGCGATATATTCATACAAAAATAGAATTTTCTTTGTATAGAATTCCATTTCTTGTCTCCATTTCTTGTCTCTCGGGGATCGGGGTAAGATCAGGGATCGTTGCCCTGAATGTTCTCTTCGGACGCAACGTCTTCAGATGAAACCTTCTCGCCAATTTCCACGATCGGAAATTGTGGCGTTTAACGTCACGTTATACTGGCTCTCTAAAAATGAATCGTCAATCTCACATTCATATAATTGTAATCGCGATATATTCATACAAAAATAGAATTTTCTTTGTATAGAATTCCATTCCATCAAATTCAAACTTCAAAAGGAACAAACTGGAATTTTGAATACATAGAATCTACCAGACCTTAGTAGAAATCGGACGTACTTCAAGATTGTGTTACGAATACCGATTAATCTTACATTTGATTTGTCCGAATGATTTGGTCCATGCAGCAAACTGTACATTGATATTCAATTTTACATTCTCTAACATACTTTGTACTTTATTTAAGGCACATACTGTTAAAATTATATAATAATAAATTATATTTACATATTTTTCCTATTTATATAATTATATATTAATTCCGGGTATATTAGTTTTCGATTGTTGTATTCATTCTCCTTTTAAAAACTCTCTTCACAGATTTTCATGGTTCTGCGTGCCCTGAAAAGAAAAGAAAGAAAATATTTCAATATTACCAAAAAAATCATGATATATGCACTAAAACAATGAATACACATTAAATTCACAGCGATCTTACCATAAAATAACTCTTGCCTCTGAATTTCCGGCGATAATGAGTACGAGGAATCCGAGAACGTGCGGTTAAGGGCTGCGAATAGATCACTATTCCACGGCGTGGGAGACCTGGACTCGGGGACCATTTCTTGTCTCTCGGGGACCATTTCTTGTCTCTCGGGGACCATTTCTTGTCTCTCGGGGATCGGGGTAAGATCAGGGATCGTTGCCCTGAATGTTCTCTTCGGACGCAACGTCTTCAGATGAAACCTTCTCGCCAATTTCCACGATCGGAAATTGTGGCGTTTAACGTCACGTTATACTGGCTCTCTAAAAATGAATCGTCAATCTCACATTCATATAATTGTAATCGCGATATATTCATACAAAAATAGAATTTTCTTTGTATAGAATTCCATTTCTTGTCTCCATTTCTTGTCTCTCGGGGATCGGGGTAAGATCAGGGATCGTTGCCCTGAATGTTCTCTTCGGACGCAACGTCTTCAGATGAAACCTTCTCGCCAATTTCCACGATCGGAAATTGTGGCGTTTAACGTCACGTTATACTGGCTCTCTAAAAATGAATCGTCAATCTCACATTCATATAATTGTAATCGCGATATATTCATACAAAAATAGAATTTTCTTTGTATAGAATTCCATTTCTTGTCTCCATTTCTTGTCTCTCGGGGATCGGGGTAAGATCAGGGATCGTTGCCCTGAATGTTCTCTTCGGACGCAACGTCTTCAGATGAAACCTTCTCGCCAATTTCCACGATCGGAAATTGTGGCGTTTAACGTCACGTTATACTGGCTCTCTAAAAATGAATCGTCAATCTCACATTCATATAATTGTAATCGCGATATATTCATACAAAAATAGAATTTTCTTTGTATAGAATTCCATTTCTTGTCTCCATTTCTTGTCTCTCGGGGATCGGGGTAAGATCAGGGATCGTTGCCCTGAATGTTCTCTTCGGACGCAACGTCTTCAGATGAAACCTTCTCGCCAATTTCCACGATCGGAAATTGTGGCGTTTAACGTCACGTTATACTGGCTCTCTAAAAATGAATCGTCAATCTCACATTCATATAATTGTAATCGCGATATATTCATACAAAAATAGAATTTTCTTTGTATAGAATTCCATTTCTTGTCTCCATTTCTTGTCTCTCGGGGATCGGGGTAAGATCAGGGATCGTTGCCCTGAATGTTCTCTTCGGACGCAACGTCTTCAGATGAAACCTTCTCGCCAATTTCCACGATCGGAAATTGTGGCGTTTAACGTCACGTTATACTGGCTCTCTAAAAATGAATCGTCAATCTCACATTCATATAATTGTAATCGCGATATATTCATACAAAAATAGAATTTTCTTTGTATAGAATTCCATTTCTTGTCTCCATTTCTTGTCTCTCGGGGATCGGGGTAAGATCAGGGATCGTTGCCCTGAATGTTCTCTTCGGACGCAACGTCTTCAGATGAAACCTTCTCGCCAATTTCCACGATCGGAAATTGTGGCGTTTAACGTCACGTTATACTGGCTCTCTAAAAATGAATCGTCAATCTCACATTCATATAATTGTAATCGCGATATATTCATACAAAAATAGAATTTTCTTTGTATAGAATTCCATTTCTTGTCTCCATTTCTTGTCTCTCGGGGATCGGGGTAAGATCAGGGATCGTTGCCCTGAATGTTCTCTTCGGACGCAACGTCTTCAGATGAAACCTTCTCGCCAATTTCCACGATCGGAAATTGTGGCGTTTAACGTCACGTTATACTGGCTCTCTAAAAATGAATCGTCAATCTCACATTCATATAATTGTAATCGCGATATATTCATACAAAAATAGAATTTTCTTTGTATAGAATTCCATTTCTTGTCTCCATTTCTTGTCTCTCGGGGATCGGGGTAAGATCAGGGATCGTTGCCCTGAATGTTCTCTTCGGACGCAACGTCTTCAGATGAAACCTTCTCGCCAATTTCCACGATCGGAAATTGTGGCGTTTAACGTCACGTTATACTGGCTCTCTAAAAATGAATCGTCAATCTCACATTCATATAATTCTAATCGCGATATATTCATACAAAAATAGAATTTTCTTTGTATAGAATTCCATTTCTTGTCTCCATTTCTTGTCTCTCGGGGATCGGGGTAAGATCAGGGATCGTTGCCCTGAATGTTCTCTTCGGACGCAACGTCTTCAGATGAAACCTTCTCGCCAATTTCCACGATCGGAAATTGTGGCGTTTAACGTCACGTTATACTGGCTCTCTAAAAATGAATCGTCAATCTCACATTCATATAATTGTAATCGCGATATATTCATACAAAAATAGAATTTTCTTTGTATAGAATTCCATTTCTTGTCTCCATTTCTTGTCTCTCGGGGATCGGGGTAAGATCAGGGATCGTTGCCCTGAATGTTCTCTTCGGACGCAACGTCTTCAGATGAAACCTTCTCGCCAATTTCCACGATCGGAAATTGTGGCGTTTAACGTCACGTTATACTGGCTCTCTAAAAATGAATCGTCAATCTCACATTCATATAATTGTAATCGCGATATATTCATACAAAAATAGAATTTTCTTTGTATAGAATTCCATTTCTTGTCTCCATTTCTTGTCTCTCGGGGATCGGGGTAAGATCAGGGATCGTTGCCCTGAATGTTCTCTTCGGACGCAACGTCTTCAGATGAAACCTTCTCGCCAATTTCCACGATCGGAAATTGTGGCGTTTAACGTCACGTTATACTGGCTCTCTAAAAATGAATCGTCAATCTCACATTCATATAATTGTAATCGCGATATATTCATACAAAAATAGAATTTTCTTTGTATAGAATTCCATTTCTTGTCTCCATTTCTTGTCTCTCGGGGATCGGGGTAAGATCAGGGATCGTTGCCCTGAATGTTCTCTTCGGACGCAACGTCTTCAGATGAAACCTTCTCGCCAATTTCCACGATCGGAAATTGTGGCGTTTAACGTCACGTTATACTGGCTCTCTAAAAATGAATCGTCAATCTCACATTCATATAATTGTAATCGCGATATATTCATACAAAAATAGAATTTTCTTTGTATAGAATTCCATTCCATCAAATTCAAACTTCAAAAGGAACAAACTGGAATTTTGAATACATAGAATCTACCAGACCTTAGTAGAAATCGGACGTACTTCAAGATTGTGTTACGAATACCGATTAATCTTACATTTGATTTGTCCGAATGATTTGGTCCATGCAGCAAACTGTACATTGATATTCAATTTTACATTCTCTAACATACTTTGTACTTTATTTAAGGCACATACTGTTAAAATTATATAATAATAAATTATATTTACATATTTTTCCTATTTATATAATTATATATTAATTCCGGGTATATTAGTTTTCGATTGTTGTATTCATTCTCCTTTTAAAAACTCTCTTCACAGATTTTCATGGTTCTGCGTGCCCTGAAAAGAAAAGAAAGAAAATATTTCAATATTACCAAAAAAATCATGATATATGCACTAAAACAATGAATACACATTAAATTCACAGCGATCTTACCATAAAATAACTCTTGCCTCTGAATTTCCGGCGATAATGAGTACGAGGAATCCGAGAACGTGCGGTTAAGGGCTGCGAATAGATCACTATTCCACGGCGTGGGAGACCTGGACTCGGGGACCATTTCTTGTCTCTCGGGGACCATTTCTTGTCTCTCGGGGACCATTTCTTGTCTCTCGGGGATCGGGGTAAGATCAGGGATCGTTGCCCTGAATGTTCTCTTCGGACGCAACGTCTTCAGATGAAACCTTCTCGCCAATTTCCACGATCGGAAATTGTGGCGTTTAACGTCACGTTATACTGGCTCTCTAAAAATGAATCGTCAATCTCACATTCATATAATTGTAATCGCGATATATTCATACAAAAATAGAATTTTCTTTGTATAGAATTCCATTTCTTGTCTCCATTTCTTGTCTCTCGGGGATCGGGGTAAGATCAGGGATCGTTGCCCTGAATGTTCTCTTCGGACGCAACGTCTTCAGATGAAACCTTCTCGCCAATTTCCACGATCGGAAATTGTGGCGTTTAACGTCACGTTATACTGGCTCTCTAAAAATGAATCGTCAATCTCACATTCATATAATTCTAATCGCGATATATTCATACAAAAATAGAATTTTCTTTGTATAGAATTCCATTTCTTGTCTCCATTTCTTGTCTCTCGGGGATCGGGGTAAGATCAGGGATCGTTGCCCTGAATGTTCTCTTCGGACGCAACGTCTTCAGATGAAACCTTCTCGCCAATTTCCACGATCGGAAATTGTGGCGTTTAACGTCACGTTATACTGGCTCTCTAAAAATGAATCGTCAATCTCACATTCATATAATTGTAATCGCGATATATTCATACAAAAATAGAATTTTCTTTGTATAGAATTCCATTTCTTGTCTCCATTTCTTGTCTCTCGGGGATCGGGGTAAGATCAGGGATCGTTGCCCTGAATGTTCTCTTCGGACGCAACGTCTTCAGATGAAACCTTCTCGCCAATTTCCACGATCGGAAATTGTGGCGTTTAACGTCACGTTATACTGGCTCTCTAAAAATGAATCGTCAATCTCACATTCATATAATTGTAATCGCGATATATTCATACAAAAATAGAATTTTCTTTGTATAGAATTCCATTTCTTGTCTCCATTTCTTGTCTCTCGGGGATCGGGGTAAGATCAGGGATCGTTGCCCTGAATGTTCTCTTCGGACGCAACGTCTTCAGATGAAACCTTCTCGCCAATTTCCACGATCGGAAATTGTGGCGTTTAACGTCACGTTATACTGGCTCTCTAAAAATGAATCGTCAATCTCACATTCATATAATTGTAATCGCGATATATTCATACAAAAATAGAATTTTCTTTGTATAGAATTCCATTTCTTGTCTCCATTTCTTGTCTCTCGGGGATCGGGGTAAGATCAGGGATCGTTGCCCTGAATGTTCTCTTCGGACGCAACGTCTTCAGATGAAACCTTCTCGCCAATTTCCACGATCGGAAATTGTGGCGTTTAACGTCACGTTATACTGGCTCTCTAAAAATGAATCGTCAATCTCACATTCATATAATTGTAATCGCGATATATTCATACAAAAATAGAATTTTCTTTGTATAGAATTCCATTCCATCAAATTCAAACTTCAAAAGGAACAAACTGGAATTTTGAATACATAGAATCTACCAGACCTTAGTAGAAATCGGACGTACTTCAAGATTGTGTTACGAATACCGATTAATCTTACATTTGATTTGTCCGAATGATTTGGTCCATGCAGCAAACTGTACATTGATATTCAATTTTACATTCTCTAACATACTTTGTACTTTATTTAAGGCACATACTGTTAAAATTATATAATAATAAATTATATTTACATATTTTTCCTATTTATATAATTATATATTAATTCCGGGTATATTAGTTTTCGATTGTTGTATTCATTCTCCTTTTAAAAACTCTCTTCACAGATTTTCATGGTTCTGCGTGCCCTGAAAAGAAAAGAAAGAAAATATTTCAATATTACCAAAAAAATCATGATATATGCACTAAAACAATGAATACACATTAAATTCACAGCGATCTTACCATAAAATAACTCTTGCCTCTGAATTTCCGGCGATAATGAGTACGAGGAATCCGAGAACGTGCGGTTAAGGGCTGCGAATAGATCACTATTCCACGGCGTGGGAGACCTGGACTCGGGGACCATTTCTTGTCTCTCGGGGACCATTTCTTGTCTCTCGGGGACCATTTCTTGTCTCTCGGGGATCGGGGTAAGATCAGGGATCGTTGCCCTGAATGTTCTCTTCGGACGCAACGTCTTCAGATGAAACCTTCTCGCCAATTTCCACGATCGGAAATTGTGGCGTTTAACGTCACGTTATACTGGCTCTCTAAAAATGAATCGTCAATCTCACATTCATATAATTCTAATCGCGATATATTCATACAAAAATAGAATTTTCTTTGTATAGAATTCCATTTCTTGTCTCCATTTCTTGTCTCTCGGGGATCGGGGTAAGATCAGGGATCGTTGCCCTGAATGTTCTCTTCGGACGCAACGTCTTCAGATGAAACCTTCTCGCCAATTTCCACGATCGGAAATTGTGGCGTTTAACGTCACGTTATACTGGCTCTCTAAAAATGAATCGTCAATCTCACATTCATATAATTGTAATCGCGATATATTCATACAAAAATAGAATTTTCTTTGTATAGAATTCCATTTCTTGTCTCCATTTCTTGTCTCTCGGGGATCGGGGTAAGATCAGGGATCGTTGCCCTGAATGTTCTCTTCGGACGCAACGTCTTCAGATGAAACCTTCTCGCCAATTTCCACGATCGGAAATTGTGGCGTTTAACGTCACGTTATACTGGCTCTCTAAAAATGAATCGTCAATCTCACATTCATATAATTGTAATCGCGATATATTCATACAAAAATAGAATTTTCTTTGTATAGAATTCCATTTCTTGTCTCCATTTCTTGTCTCTCGGGGATCGGGGTAAGATCAGGGATCGTTGCCCTGAATGTTCTCTTCGGACGCAACGTCTTCAGATGAAACCTTCTCGCCAATTTCCACGATCGGAAATTGTGGCGTTTAACGTCACGTTATACTGGCTCTCTAAAAATGAATCGTCAATCTCACATTCATATAATTGTAATCGCGATATATTCATACAAAAATAGAATTTTCTTTGTATAGAATTCCATTTCTTGTCTCCATTTCTTGTCTCTCGGGGATCGGGGTAAGATCAGGGATCGTTGCCCTGAATGTTCTCTTCGGACGCAACGTCTTCAGATAAAATACGGCGATCACACGCGGGTATAAAATTTTACGCCCTTGATTTCATAATTGGGTGTAGGAAAATCTAATTGTTCGAAAATTCTTGTAGAAATTTGTAATTATTCACAAAAATCAATTGAAATCTGAGTAAGAAAAAAAAAAAAAAAATTATTTTGGGGTCGTAAATTTCCGTAATAGATTGTAGAAAATTTGAATTATTCGTAAATGGTAGAAATTCGTGAATATCTATGAAAATCGATTGAGAACTACAAAAAAAAATTTACATATTTCGGGGTCGTGAATTTCCGTAATAGATTGTGGAAAGTTTTCATTATTTGTAAATTGTTGTAAAAATTCGTGAATTCAAATGAAAATTGATTATGAACTACAAAAGAATAAAACATCATTTTGGGGCCGCAAATTTCCGAAATAGATTATAGATGATTTCTCTAATTATTTGTAAATTGTTGTAGAAATCCGGGAATTTCTATGAAAATCGATTGAGAAGTACAAAAAATTTTTACATATTTTGGGGTCGTGAACTTCTGTAATATATATGTAGAAGGTTTTGATTATTTGAAAATTATTGTAGAAAATCGTGAATTTTTAGGAAAATCGATTGGGAACTACAAAAAAAAAATTACATATTCCGGGGTGGTAAATTTCCGTAATATATTGTAGGAAGTTTTGATTATTTGTAAATTATTGTAGAAATTTGTGAATTTCTATGAAAATCGATTACAAACTACCAAAAAAAAATGATATATTTTGGGGTCGTACATTTTCGTGATTGGGAGTAGAAAGTTTTAATTATTTGTAAATTGTTGTAGAAATTCGTGAATTTCTATGAAAATCGATTACAAACTACAAAAAAAAAATGATATATTTTGGGGTCGTACATTTTCGTAATTGGGAGTAGAAAGTTTTAATTATTTGTAAATTGTTGTAGAAATTCGTGAATTTCTATGAAAATCGATTACAAACTACAAAAAAAAAAAAATGATATATTTTGGGGTCGTACATTTTCGTAATTGGGAGTAGAAAGTTTTAATTATTTGTAAATTGTTGTAGAAATTCGTGAATTTCTATGAAAATCGATTACAAACTACAAAAAAAAAAAATGATATTTTTTTTTGGGGTCGTACATTTTCGTAATTGGGAGTAGAAAGTTTTAATTATTTGTAAATTGTTGTAGAAATTCGTGAATTCAAATGAAAATCGATTACAAACTACAAAAAATAAATGATATATTTTGGGGTCGTACATTTTCGTAACTGGGAGTAGAAAGTTTTAATTATTTGCAAATTGTTGTAGAAATTCGTGAATTTCTATGAAAATTGATTACAAACTACAAAAAATAAATGATATATTTTGGGGTCGTACATTTTCGTAATTGGGTGTAGAAAGTTTGAATAATTCGTAATATTTTGTTGAAAATTGTAGGATTTCCTAATTATTTATTAAACGTAATAAATTTTCATAGTAATTCGTTAAATTCTATGACAAACTGTTACGAAATCTATTGTTTTCTACGATTTTTCACAAAATCGTCATTTTCATAAAACGTTGTAGTTTATCGTACAAAAAATTTCCGCCAGGGAGGGCTTTAAAAAATTTCGAGGTCAACTCCATCTTTGCTAGGACTTCCAGATAATGTGATCATTATGTTGACTGAGGATTTATCGAAGCTAATCGTCGACGTTCTCAGAGATTGGTGATCGCAGATGCTCTACAGGGGATGCTGTCTCTTGCTCCAATGGAGAAAACGTACAGTAATGTTCATCGATGGTGTCCCCGTGGCTCACTATTTTTCCAAGCCTTATTTTAAATCAAATTTCCCTTCTTCAAATATTTTATTTGCCCATAACCAGTGGAAAATTCAGATCATTAGGAATATGACAGATGCGAGGTGGAGCAGACTCATGAAGTAAGCCACTGGTCATGGGCAAATGAAATATTTGTAGAAGGTAAAGTTAGATTTAAAAAAAGGCTAGAAGAAATAGCGAGCCACGAGGACACCATCGAGGAACATCACTGTACAATCGAGGACTATCCTTGGTCTCTTCGTCATCGTTCTCACTCTTGCATTTTTCTTTGAAATGCTTGCGATAAATCTCTAGCGACCTCCAAAGGCCCTCGGTCGAGGCTCAGAATCATCATCTGTATAGGATAAAAATAATATCTGTTTCAATTTCTTTATAGCTTATACGTTGCAGGTAAAGTAAAAACTGAAATAACATACACTCATATGCGTTCTGCCAACACCGTCATTGCAATCGTCCTCAAAAGATTTTCCACTTACTCTATCACCTTTCCTGTGATTATTCGACGAGACTTCCTCGACCTCACAACTGTCACTTGACGTCTGATCTTTCCGTCGTTGCGACCGCTGTCGAAATTCTCCTCCGACACCTCCTACGTCATCTGTCAAATAAGTAGATTTACAGTTTCAGAATAAACAGATGGAATCGAATCGAACTCATTACATGAAATTATCGAGGAGGGTAACTCTGCTCTTTGAATAAATCGGATGAAATTTCATTTTCAATTCCAAAAAATTAAATCACAGACATGAATATTTAGCGACATAATTCTACAGAATTGTCCCCTCTATTCTCTTATGACCCAACCCAACCTCGTAACTCAATACATGAGATACGCGTAGTAAGCAACGCCTCTGGATAGAGATTTTCCATCGCGAGGCTTTTCTCACAGCTTTGTTAGAAAATACAACAAAATATTACCTGTTCGGGAACTCTCCGCTTCCCTTGTTTGAACGCACAACAGTACGACCCCGACTCCTGCAGCCGTATTTTGTACCAAGCAACAGAGTTTGTTGCCTTCACAGTAGATGTAGTCAAAACAATTTTATTACGAATCGAATACGTCCACGAGACGTCTTCTATGAATCCTGATGTAAACGCCGGCAACACGACAGGCGTTCGCAGCTGGCAGAGCACGTGGGTGAACAGATCTAACCTTACCCGACGATCACCCAGAGCGCGGCTCTCTCTCCGAGCACTACCACGTGACACTACGATGCAGTTTGCAGGGCCGAATTTACCCCAACTGCCGCCCTGGGGCACCGTGAAAAATGCCGCCGCATCACCTAATAAAGCCCACATAAAATGGGTAAGGGTACGGCGTACAATTTTCGAAGGAAAAAAAAAATAAAAATTCTGACGTTCCAAATTTCACCGCCCCTCAAAATTTTCCGCGCCGGGAACTAGCCCCTGGTGCCCCTCGTCTAAATTCAGCGCTGGTTGTTCGGGAATCATTGGAGGCGCTGTGATTCTCAGTTCTTTTCTAATTTTTCCTCACGTATTTTTTTCGCTCACTATAATAACAATTACAATCGACTTTACGAAAAGTTGGTTCCCGAATTTTTTTCATTCGTTCACTATCCTTTTTGCACTACAACTCCTTCAATCAATCGATATTTACATTTATCGAATACTTCTGTGAAAAAAAAAATGTATCATCGCAGCGGGAACCGAACCGGCGATCCTCCAACTGTGCGGAGTAGACCAACCCGCTACCGATTGCGCCAAAACGAGTAGTTTCGATAATTACGTCACACGAAGTATATACCGAGCAAGACGAGCTCTGCGATCTATCCGCAGAGAATACGAGTTTATAATAATCGAAATGGAATAGAAATTATGAAATGACACACCTTGCACAGTTCACCAAAGATGAAAAGTAATCGAAGCTCGGTAGATATACGAAATTATAGTTTAAAAAAAAAAAAGAAAAAAAAATTCAATATAATAAATTAACATTGGTATTTCTATGGTATAAAGTTGTACGAATTTTTCTGATTTGGAATCATAAATAGAATGATAACATGCTTTCTTTGTAAAATCTTCTGATCATATTTATTCGCATAGGCTGTTGCCTACTGAAAAAAAAATTGTAAAATATCACGTGAAAAAGTACCTGATAAATTACACAATAAATTTTGAAAATTCATGACCGGATTCCACTTGCAATTTTCAATATAACTTATTGTGTATAAATTATCACGCAATTTATCATCAATTTATGAATCGTGATAGGGAAAAAAAAAAAATCTACGCTTGAGGAATCGAACACGGGATCTCTTGTTTCGTAGATTCATACGCTGCCACAGCGCTAGAACGCTTCTTGGAGTTGCAAAGATATTGTACCTATATCGCGTGACTAATGGCAAAAGGTCGTAAGCGACGAAAAGGGTGATTTAAGTGGCAAAAGGGCGTATATTTTTTTTTTTTCTCGCCATTCGATAGGAAAACTGTCAAAACGAAGAAAGCCGCTGTTTTTTTTCGAGCCAAAAACTTAAAGGCAGAAGGGCGTAAGCGTCGCCGATACGCTCTTCTGCCATTAACCAATTTTCGGACTAATGCCAAAAGGACGTATCGACCAAAATTAAAGTTTAACAAAGAATTGAATATTTGTGGTCGATAAGCCCTTTTGGCATTAACTTCACGGAAAGAATCAGGTCAACTAATGCCAGAGGGGCGTATCCGCCAAAAATGTTCAATTCTTTTTCAAACTTTAATTTTGGCCGATACGTCCTTTTGGCATTAACTTCACGTAAAAAATCATGTTAGCTAATGCCAGAGGGGCGTATTCGCCAAAAAATGTTCAATTTTTTTTCAAACTTTAATTTTGGCCAATACGTCCTTTTCGCATTAGCCTCACGGAAAAAATCGTGTCAGCTAATGCCAGAAGGGCGTATTCGCCAAAACTCAAGGTTTTGGTCTCATGCAGGGAACGTCAACATAGTCTGGTTACAAAAATAAAAACTTATTATAACACTATAGTGGAGTATTATTTATTAAAGAAACAAAATTGGTTCATGTGAAGAACTTTTTCAAGCCAGAAATGTTCACGCTGGCCATCGCTTCCGTACGGCCATCTTCCCCGGAATCACTTTATATATTTATCCGAAATATTCAATCTTATCGATTTCTATCGATTAGTGAACCGACCATCCCGCGCGTTTGTGTCATCGACGTCTACAAATTGAAAAAAACAATATGGATGAGAATAATTAACATATTCTGCATCTTTGTTATGAAGAGTTTATAGGACAATCACCGTCTTCCACTGGTAAGTTATAGTAGTAAGATCGATATGTCCTCGGAATGATTTTAGCGTGGCACAGAGACGTTAAGTCGCAGTACTTCGCCCTAGAAATCGGGAGTGCACTGTCGTACAATGGGCTCGGACGACGTGCTTTGAATGGCTTCAGAAGAACAACTTCCTTAAACGGCTCCCAATATTCGTTTTTCACAAAAATAGATCTAGATGAAGGTGAAAAAAAACTCATTCGTAGCTTGATCAACTCCATATCGTAACAAAAATCTTCACACCTTGCTTCATCACAGGTCTTAAGCATTCGCGAAACTTCTTGGACGAATGACAGACTCTCTTGATTTTCGCTCTAGTATAGCCTAAGGTGCTGCCCTACGCAATTCCAACAGACCTGAAAACATTGGGAAAACAGGTGTTATTAAACGGAATATCTCTGCCTGGGCACCGAAATCAATGAAACAAGCTCTGTAGCGCAATTCTATGCGTGATTGCGAACACGTACGGCCAAAAAAATGTTTTTTTTTACGCGAAAATAGAGAAGATATCCATGTAAAACGGCTTTGAAAACGCGTAAAAAAAACATTTTTTTTGGCCGTGAGTATTCGCAATCACGCATAAAATTGCGCTACAGAGCTTGTTTCATTGATTTCGGTGCCCAGGCAGAGATATTCCGTTTAATAACACCTTTTTTCCCAATGTTTTCAGGTCTGGTGGAATTGCCTGGGGAAGCACCTTAAGAAGCATGGTAAACGTATGAAATGATGCGAAAACAATGTACAAGTTTCAACTTGCATCTCTTATCCTCCACTTTCTTGATTGAATAATTCGAAATTGCCCTAGTTTGATAGGTATTTACATTTTCCAGACATTTTAAATGATAATACCGTGCGATTATGTGGAAATTACAGGCTCCAAGCGCGCGAATTTTGATTTGCTCGAATATTACGAGGGACGCCAATTTCAGACTCTGCACGAATATTCCTAGAGTCCGTCTGCTGTTTGTTTCCGATTGTTGTCAAATACAAATGGCGGCAGACCGTGGCAGGAATAGGTTATGTTTCTTGTGAATCCAGCAGACGACAGAACTAGGGATTTTACTGAAAAGTTGGTGGAGTTGTTGGCGCGATTCTGCCGACCAATGATATTCGAGCAAATCAAAATTCGCGCGCTTGGAGCCTGTAATTTCCACATAATCGCACGGTATAATGGGCTGTCATTTAGTGTGAGTTACGAAGTAAATAGCCACTTTTGAAATATTTGAAACATTATGAAGTCTAAACTTGTTTAAGCGATTCTCGACAAATTCACCACAAATACAAGTTGATCTATTAGTCTATGTGTATAAGAAACTTGAATTCGACATTGGTCCGTAATACCTATCGTAGTGACAAGCATTTCTTCGAAAATTCGAAATCTCGATTTATACATCGACTTCATGAAAATCATGTCACAGGATAGGAATTCACTGCTTTGGAGCTGTGCGGTCTGATATAATATCATACAAATAGGGGGCCGGTTCAGAGTTTCGAATTTTCAAAGCTCCGAACGGTCAAATTTCCGAATTTATCCTAAGCGATTTCGAAATTTTCAGAAAGATTAAAGTTTAGAAAATTACAATTTCGAATGGTCGAAATGTAGATAGCTCAAGGCTCCGACCGTCCGATTTTACGAAAGTCCAAAGTTCCGAAAGTTCAAAATGCCGAAAGTACAAAATTCCGAAAGTACAAAATTCCGAAAGAACGAACGCGTTCTTAACGTGTCGACTAAACAGCGGGCGACGGCTTGATTTTCAAGTTTCGGAGTTTTGGCCTTTCGAATCCTAAGCTTTCGGAGTCTTGACCTTTCGGATCTTGAGCTTTCGGAAATTTGAACCTTCGGTGTGTTGCAGTTCGGATTTTTTGAAATCGGTTATATAGACTTTCGGTGAAATACCCTTTCTGAAAACTGTGAGTTTGTTGCATTAAAATTCGGAAATTTGACCGTTCAGAGCTTTGAAAATTCGGAACTTCGATCCGGCCCCACAAATAGGAATTGTTCGAAACAGAATTCGAAACATAAAGTCTTGGAATATACGGGGTAATCTCTCATCGAAGAAATTTCGTTCCTTGTTGTATTGAACCAGTAAAACGAGGTTCTATATACGTACTTTCTGTGGTCTTTGCGCAGTTGAATCCATTTTACCGGTCGCCATTTGAGCTTGCTGCCGTCAGTGAAGCGTGGAGTTTTCGGAAAGATCTGTACAACGGTTTTGTTCGAAATCGTGTGTGAGGGCGGTCGATCGAGTATGTCCTCCGAATATAGTATAGATAAAATAGTATTTTGTGTACCAAGGAGGCAAAGAAGGTCTTTTAACGCCGAGCGTAAATTTGCAATACGAGTCGAAGACGAGTATTGCAAATACGCTCGGCGTAAAAGACCTTTGCCTCCATGGTGCACACGATACTTTATACAACAAAAGTATGTTTTACAAGTTCATGCTCGATCCGGTACACAAAGTTGACGGATACACACACGCATAGCAACGTATAATAACGCGGTGTTACGCATAACAACGCGTACTTCAAAGACCACTTTTAACTCCTAGGACTCAAAAGTAGCTAAAAGTGAACTCTTCGCATGCACATTCACAGACCCACTCAACTGTCTCTAAAACGCCTCCTTTGTGTACCGAAATCGAGCATGAAAAACGCGTAAAACATGCTTGCGTTGTATAATAGTATATTACGTACCTAGGCCAGTAAAGTAAGAAATGTCTCAGATCACATGTAATTGTCGGCCGAAGCGAAGCTGAGGTCGACAAACATGTGATCTGAGGCTTTCTTATTTACTGGCCAAGGTGTGTATACTATTTTATTCCCGACGCGGCCGTAAAGACCACTTTATTGACCTGAAAAGCGGGACTAAAGTGGCATTTTATTCCCTAGTATACTTTTTGTCCCGCAAATTCACTTCTGCGGGAGAAAAAGTAAATTTGCGGGAGAAAAAGTAGATTTGCGGGAGAAAAAGTAAATTTGCGGGAGAAAAAGTAGATTTGCGGGAGCAAAAGTAGATTTGCGGGAGAAAAAGTAAATTTGCGGGAGAAAAAGTACTTTTTCTCCCGCAAATTTACTTTTTCTCCCGCAAACGCAGTTTTCAGTGTAACTAATTTTCTTTTCAGACTTATAAAATAATCACACTTAAACATTAGGAAAGAAATAATAATGATTTTTTTTTTTTAAACAACTAATGCTTTTATTTATTTGGAATATTGGATATAATATTAGAATATTGTACACGTAATTTTCATAGAAAAAAAAAAATTTCTAATGAGTATTTAAACTCGAAACAGAATGTAAAAAAAAAAAACTCAAAATCATAATAAACTTTTGAAAGTTTTGAGCGAAATCATCAAATTTTTAATAATTAACAAAGTTTCTGAAAAAGATATTTAATTTAAAAAAATGATTTTTTTTTAACAACGAATGCTTTCATTTATTTGGAATATAAGAAATATGTATAAGTTCTAAAAGCAGTATTGTTATAATAACATATATTAACGTTTCAAGTTGATAAATAGAACGAAAATAAATTCAATTTTTTTTTTCTATTGAAATTTTTGGTCTTGTTTTTAGTCGGGGGGGCTTTGCCCCCCCGAACCCCCCACGGGGGCTTCGCCCCTCGACCCCACCAGGGGCTTCGCCCCTGGACCCCACCGCCACGCACAGTGGTCTGCCAAGAGTCGTCTGTTCCGAGGTCATTGAAATCTTCCGTCACTTTTTCGAATCACACGTTTCATTCATATGTAGAGAAAAATATCGTGTGAATCACGGGAGGATTAATAACATTTCCATCCTGACAGAATACTCATATTCGACTACTACACTCACAGACAATACAGTCAAATAAAAATTCAAACTGCTACACTCCTCTCCGTGAGTCCCACTTTTCGAGTCAATAAAGTGGCCACGATTCGGTCGGAAATAAAGTCCTATATGGAACACGGGAATAAAATCGATTATTCCCGCGGGCTTACTGCCCTCTCAGAAATTCCCTCGGGTAATTACTGCCCTCGCTTCGCTCGGGCAGTAAACCTACCCTCAGGAATTTCGTTCGGGCAGTAAACTCACCCGCGGGAATAATCTTCCACTTTATTCCCTAGTTGCATAATGTACTATTTCTGTTCGACGGAGCCGGAAAGCGGCAACTTCGTTTAGCGCAGCGGCCCGAAAGTTGACGCTTTCCGGCCGGAGGAAAGAAAACTTATTTATTTTACCTTTTCTTTCAATTGTCTGAAATTCAGAAAGTCCGCAAACTTCATCGAATGCACAGAATATTGCTTTCCCGTTTTTTTTGCGTGATGCGCAATATCCATCCAGTCATCCGGAACGAAGATATTTTGATTACGGGCAGCGCGTTCTATAACTGAATGCATCGTATCGCATTCCATATAGGTATGGCCGGATTCCAAAAACTTCAGATTGATCTCCTGCAGTGATCGGTGCGCTGGCAACGCGTTACCCAACATTGTAACGACCAATGAATTTTTATTTTGACCTACGAAATGAACACCTATATATAACTATGATCAAAATAAATACGCATCCTATATCCGGTCAATGTAGATCATTGAGTTGTGATTTAGGTGAAGAAACCGAGGTAGCGTTCATAAGGAGGATGGAAATAAATTATGATGGTCCTATTTACCGGCGCAATTATCGGCGAAGAAATTCAATTTTTTTACTTGTGTGGATACTTCGTAGCCTATAAATTTTTCCACGCATGTGGCAACTTCCTGAGAGCCTTTGTTTCCAGAAGTCTCTGGCCACATGTAACAATATCCTTTGAAGAAAATTTCCTTTTTATATCATAATATATAACGGCAAAGACAATATTTCATGCAATAGAGTATAAAATTTGGATGCCCAAGTTTTATCTTTATCGATGGTTTTATATTTACGATCATGTTTGATGAATATTCAATATATATATGGGGCATTCTAAGCCACTACATCCTTTAAAATATTCGCCACTACTCTAACTTCCGGAAATTTGTAACTATCGAATCAAAACCACAAATGGGTTAGGAAACACTTCACACGGAGAAAATGGATGGAAAAATGTAGCATTTAGTCCTATAAAATATAGTAAAACAGAAACGGTTCCGCGGTTATGATATTTATTACTGCCAGCATAGTAAAAATCGTCAAAAATGTACTAACAAGTACTAAAATGTAGTAAAAAGTTTCAAAAAATTGAATATTTTTTACTAAGCTGGTCTAGACGTTTTCGTTTTACTATATTTTATAAGAAAAAATGCTAGATTTTTCCATCCTGTTTTCTCCGTGTTGGTATTGAATATGGTAAGAGTCGATAACGGGTGTAATTTATGTGGGATTTTGATAGGAATATAATAATTCCGTGGTTTACAGCAGAGTGGGCTTAAAACTTCACAAAATAGTTGTACCTACTCATGAGATTTGATTTTTGAACATCCTTTGAGATATACTTTTGGAGTGACTAAAGTGGATTGGAATGCTCTATAATATAACATATTTAGCATGTTCATCTATAGTATATCGCGTGTTTAATGGTATAAGGACATATGCGCCAAAATCTGTTTTTGGTGCAAATGCTCCAAAAACTTCTGAAACGCAAAAATACATCGAGATTTCAGAAAAGTTGGACATTTTTTTATTAAAAAAAAAAAAATTGGCGGATATGACCTTACAAATTTAGAGATGAAAGGGCGTAACCACTAGTACTTACTACCTTTTACCGTTAATTGAATAATTTTTCAAATCCGTCTTTTTTGAACGCATTTTGACATTTTCGGCGGAAATACGGGGGAAAAGAGAGATATGCCCTTTTACTTTTATACTTGGTAAAAGGTGGTATATTGGCGCATACGTCCTTATACCGTTACACACGCGATATATTATCGATTACAGAAACTACAATCCTCTGACAGAACAATCTGGAATTTCATTGGAGAATTGTTCAATTTTATTCAAAGAGAATGAAAAATACCTTGCTTTTTACGGGCGTCATATACGGTGAAATTAAAAGTAGCTAGTCTCCTCTTGTAAAACAATTGCTTGTTTGCAACTGATGGGGAGTATAAAATAGCCTCCAAATCAAACGTCGCGGTCACGATGTCGCGATTATTCGCATCTTCCGTGTCTTTTATTTTTTCTTTCCGCGCCTCCTCCTTTCTCCGAATATGCAAGTCATACTCTTCTTGTTTTTCTATTTTTTCGTCCGGGGCAAGTTTATCAAAATTCGCGCACCAACATTGGTCTTTTCTAGGTTGGTGAAAAGCGATGTTCAATGATTTCAACTCATTGACGTAGACTGGTTTGCATACCACTCGCAATGCATTTTCGGTAGCCCAATCTTTGTAAAGCTGGTACACCGCTTCCTGATTTAAAGTTCCTTCCAGGTATATTTTGGAAGAATCTCGGCGACACCAATGAGCTGGTACCTTTGGAAGTTCAGAAATGTGCCTTCTGATATCAGCCTTGTCCTGTTCCGACAACTTATTCGCCGGTGCGTGTCGTCCACGTCTGTCAGGCGATAAGGCACCGGTATTGCTTCGAGTGACTTTTGCAACTACGACTCGGAGTTTTTTTTCCGAGATGCTCAGTGTGTTTAAGAAAAATGTTTTGCACACCCTGATGAAATTGTCACCTCGCTTGAACCGATATACCAACGTCCTGCTATACGAATAATAATTCGAGGTTTGATATTATTATCCAGTCTACCGCAAATTATGACTGAATATCTCAAAATGTACGCATACAAAAAAAAAATCATTCTTTGAAGCGAGTCCCTCATGGAAAGAAGTAGTATATTCAAAAATATCTCCGACATATGGAATGTTTCGACCATTTATCAGAAATACATTTGAGATACACCTCATACATATTTTTTTTTTTTCCCACATACACGCAATCATTTTTTTCAATGTAATGCATGCCCGAGAGAATTTCGAATGACAATCCCGACCCTATGAATTGTAAAGAGCAATCTTTTTTGTTCTTCTGAAGATCCATGAACACATAGAAGAGCAATCGAATGCGTGTCATGCTCAGTTTTTAGAAACTGTGTAGGTATGTAATCTAGGGTGGTCGTTAAAGATTAAATTTTTTCAGGCGCCCCCTAAGAAGTTTCTTTTTCGTATAAAAACACGAGAAATTTTTTTTTGTGAAAAAAACGAAAATGACACGTAAGACGATCAATGTTTTGTTTATTTATGAATCCATGCAGTTTTTGGAAATATCTCACAAAATATGCAGATTTGACAAAAAAGCCCATGAGTAAAAAAAAAAAGAAATATTTCGCGTGTGTAACGGTATAAGGACGTATGCGCCAATATACGACCTTTTACCACGTATAAAAGTAAAAGGGCATATCTTTTTTTTCCCCCGTATTTCCGCCGAAAATGTCAAAATGCATTCAAAAAAGACGGATTTGAAAAATTATTCAATCAACGGTGAAAGGTCGTAAGTACTGGTGGTTACGCCCTTTCATCTCTCAATTTGTGGAAAAAGGTCTCGTTAACTAACAGTATAAGGGCGTATCCGCCAAAATCTGTTTTTTGGTGCAAATGCTCCAAAAACTTCTGAAACGCAAAGATTCATCGATAATTGAGAAAAGTCGAAAATTTTCGTATTTTCAAAAAAAAAAAAAAAAAAATCGAAACTAATGGTATGGGTCATATCCGCCAATTTTTTTTTTTAATAAAAAAATTTCCGACTTTTCTGAAAGCGCGATGTATTTTTGCGTTTCAGAAGTTTTTGAAGCGTTTCCGAAAAAAAAAAAAAAAAATGGCGAATACGTCCTTATACCATTAGTCTCCAATTTTTTTTTCTTGAAAATAAAAAAATTTTCAACTTTTCTGGAATATCGAGGTATTTTTGCGTTTCAGAAGTTTTTGGAGCGTTTTCGAAAAAAAAAAAAAAAAAAAATGGCGAATACGTCCTTATACCATTAGTCTCCAATTTTTTTTTTTGAAAATAAAAAAATTTCTAACTTTTCTGAAATATCGAGCTATTTTTGCGTTTCAGAAGTTTTTGGAGCGTTTCCGAAAAAAAAAAAAAAAATGGCGAATACGTCCTTATACCATTAGTCTCCAATTTTTTTTTTTTTTTTAATAAAAAAATTTTCAACTTTTCTGGAATATCGAGGTATTTTTGCGTTTCAGAAGTTTTTGGAGCGTTTCCGAAAAAAAGAAATGGCGGATACGACCTTATACCATTAATAAATGTGATGGAAAAGAAAATAAGTTGGTGGTGAAAGGTCGGATCCACCAAACATACGACCTCTTACCTTTATTTATTTTTTCATGTAATTTCAATGAAACTATGTGTTTTGGGTACTTTTACAGTGAACGCCGCAAAAAAAAAAAAAATATACGACCTTTCACCACCAAAATTGCCTTTTTGGCGGATACGACCTTATACCATTAGACACGCGAATTTTATTTAAAAAAATTATTATAAAATTTTTTTACTTCTTTTTATGGGTTTCTTGTCAAATCTGCATATTTGGTGAGTTCTTTCCAAAAAACAGCAGATTCTTTAAAAAGAAATGTCATCGTCTCGCGGCACGTGCTATTTTCATTTTTTCCCAGCAAAAAAAATTTCCCCGATGTTTTTACACGAAGAAGAAACTTTTTAGGGAGCGCCTGAGAAAAATTAATTTTTAATGACCACCCTAAACTATATTTCGAAGCAACAACTGTATAAATTACAGAGAGATGGAACATGCTGATTTTGAGAATAAATAATAATTTTAAGTATACAAGTAATAGCAAGTAAACTTACTGTCGCCGCGATCGACGATGTGTACGATGTCTTTGAACATTCTTCAAAATTATTAATTTACCGATAAGTTCGCGCTGTCGGTTTACATCGCCTAACCCCCAGTATCCATCGAATATACGTAGCCGCCGACGTTCCGTAATTTTATAACGACAGCCCATCACGCACGAACACGGAGATTTTATTCTCTTTGCCGGCTTTACTATATCTTCTCCCACAGTATATGGCATACCCCGATTGCGAGCTATTTTTTGTTTATTTTTTTTCCACTCCGCAGGTTCAGCAATTCTCCGACGCTTTCGTCGATTGGTGATTGCTTGCGAAGTTGACGCTTCAGAATCACTGCTCTGTTGAGTACTATGAATTGCTTTAGAATTTACATTTCGGTCAAGGCTCATGAACGATAGGCTACGTGATAGTTCTCTTATTGAAGCGGCCGAATCATAATTTTCAATTAAATCCGCGTCTTCCACAATTTTTGAGGAGCACGGCAGCGGTAAAGTAGTTGGTTCGAACGAAGTTTCGCCAGCACCGTAGGGACTGCCGATGGCACGGCATTTTTCAAAACGAAAAGATCCTGAATTGTGTGGGGACGATTCAGGATCAGAATCTGGTATGATAGTATGTTTATCCCAGTGATTAGAGGAATCCATATCTGGTATTGATATTTAAAACAAACACAGGGCAGAGCTGTTAGAATCACTCGAATTGTAGCGGTATAACACTGCCGCACGAGAGGACGTGAAGTTCGAGATTCGCGCGCGTATGCACGGATATAGGCTGCAGATCCGACTCGGCTCACTTCACGTACCTCACTCTGTAGCGCGGCAAGTTTGAATATTCGTATCTCGTCGGTTTTTCACGAAAACGGTGAAAACCACGGAAACGAATGAATATGAGCTTTGATGAATAAGCAAAATTGTAATTATTATTATTGTTGTTATTATACTTATACGTATACATGGTGATTCAGTTTGACCGGGCCACTGTCAAGGGTGGATTCATCAATAAATTATAAGACCAAAAGTCATTTACCAAGAATTCGTTAGCTTCGTAGTTCTCGTCGCCCAGGTCGTCCGCACCGTAGTTTTCGTCGTCCAGGTCGTCCGCATCGTAGTTTTCGTCATCCAGGTCGTAATCTTCCATAGTTTTCGGCGTCCAGGTCGTTAGCTTCGTAGTTCTCGTCGTCCAGGTCATCCGCACCGTAGTTTTCGTCGTCCAGGTCGTCCGCATCGTAGTTTTCGTCATCCAGATCGTAATATTCCATAGTTTTCGGCGTCCAGGTCGTTAGCTTCGTAGTTCTCGTCGTCCACGTCATCCGCACCGTAGTTTTCGTCGTCCAGGTCGTCCGCATCGTAGTTTTCGTCATCCAGGTCGTAATCTTCCATAGTTTTCGGCGTCCAGGTCGTTAGCTTCGTAGTTTTCGTCGTCCAGGTCGTCCGCATCGTAGTTTTCGTCATCCAGGTCGTAATCTTCCATAGTTTTCGGCGTCCAGGTCGTTAGCTTCGTAGTTCTCGTCGTCCAGGTCGTCCGCATCGTAGTTTTTGTCATCCAAGTTGTAATCTTCCATAGTTTTCGGCGTCTAGGTCGTTAGCTTCGTAGTTCTCGTCGTCCAGGTCGTCCGCATCGTAGTTTTCGTCATCCAGGTCATAATCTTCCATAGTTTCCGTCGTCCAGGTCGTCCGCACCGTAGTTTTCGTCGTCCAGGTCGTCCGCTTCGTAGTTTTCGCCATCCAGGTCGTAATCTTTCATAGTTTCCGTCGTCCAGGTCGTCCGCACCGTAGTTTTCGTCGTCCAGGCCGTCCGCATCGTAGTTTTCGTCATCGAGGTCGTCCGCGTCGTAGCTTTCGTCATCCAGGTCGTAACATTTATAGTTTCTGTCGTTCAAGTCGTTGGCTTCATAGTTTTTGTCGTCCAAGTCGTTGGCTTCGTAGTTTTCGTCGTCCGGGTCGTCCACATCGTAGTTTTCGTCATCCAGGTCGGCCGCGGCGTAGCTTACGTCATCCAGGTCGTAACCGTTATAGTTTCCGTCGTCCAGGTCGCCCGCATCGTAGTTTTCGTCATTCGGGTCGTAACCTTCATAGTTTCCGTCGTCCAGGTCGTTAGCTTCGTCGCTCTCGTCGTCCAGGCTGTAACCCTCATAGTTTTCGTCGTCCAGGTTGTCAGCTTTTGTTATCCTTTTTTACTAGAACTGTGAAGCTACCGAGCTGGTCGACGAAAACTGCGACCGTTACGACCGTTACGACCTTGACGGCGAAAACTACGAAGCTAACGACCTGGATGACAAAAACTATGAACGTTACGACCTGAACCACGAAAACGAGAGGTCCAACGGATTTTCGGTAAAGGACTTTTACTCTTAGAATTCATTGAAGAATACACCCTGCCAAAGTGGCCCCGTCAAACTGAATCACCCTTATACGTATTATTATTATCATTCTTATTATTGTCACCATCATTATTGAATATTTTCGGCGGATACGCCCTTCTGGCATTAGCTGACATAATTTTTTTCGTGAACTTAATGCCAAAAGGACGTATCGGCCAAAATTAAAGTTTGAAGAAGAATTGGACATTTTTTGGCGAATACGCCCTTCTGGCATTAGCTGACATGATTTTTTTCGTGAACTTAATGCCAAAAGGACGTATCGGCCAAAATTGAAGTTTGAAAAATAATTCAACATTTTTGGCGGATACGTCCTTTTGGCATTAGTTCATCTAATTTTTTTGAACAACTAGGGGCCTATCTCCGGTGTTTACGTCCTTTTGCTTTTAACTTTTTTCATTTTTCAATATCGACGTTTTTGTCCGTTTCAGAGGTTTTCTAGTCGAATGACGTGAAGAAAAAATTTTATACGCCCTTCTGCTTTTAAGAATTACAGAAGGGCGTATGAGTGTCGCTTACGACCTTTTTCCATTAGTCACGCGATATATTGTAACGTGGCAAACGTTTGGACCTCCTCCGTACCAGCCTAAACGAGCGTATGTAACCCCTGAGAGTACCGAGTCAGGATAGCTAATTTGAATATCTGGCGCCTTTGTCCTAGCGCGGCCATCGACCGTAGATCATCGGATTGGTCTATCGATTACGGCCAGCGCTCACAGGACAAACGGCGAGGATAACGAATTAGCATACCGGAAACTAAGAGCCACTCATTGTCTAGCCGTTGAGTAAAATCGCGTGCCAATATTTCAGTGTGTCGAGAGAGTTAATTTCAGAGAGTTTTTGAGGTGTTAGAGAGTGTTCAGAGTGCCTGTTTTGTTTATTGTGACCCCTGCTTATTCATTGGATTATTGATTTGGATATTTGGACTTGATTACTATCGATTTGGACTTATACGACCCCTGCCTAACCCCGGACTACGAGCCGACCACGAGGCAGAGAACCGCAGCCAGATCAGGTAGGATCAATCCGATCTAAATTTTCCCTAGAGTCCCGGAAAACCCCATAGAGTCTCGAGTTATTAGTCCGGTAAAGCTTTTCGTTTCCCCGGTGCCGTTCTGATTCCGAGTCTCGAGAGAGTACCGCATGGTCGTTGAGAACCGGCTGATTTGAATCGGTTGTTGTTCTCCTCGGCTGCCGAGCCTGCGCAGTCGCGTACGAATTGAGTCGTCGCGGCGCAGCCTTCGCTCGAGTCGAGTAAGCGGCCATATTGCTCGAGGCCTCTGACGTCACGCGTCGCAGATCGTTTGCTGCGTGTCAGAGTAGCCTCGTGGCAGAGTACCGAGCCACAAGTACCGATACCCTTCCCCTCCCAGCTGTTGAGCGATCAGCTGTCAGTAGAGATTAGAAGCATCGGCTTCGAAATCGCTGACAGCCGAACCTCCAGCTGGTTGCAGCGAAGAAGGCGAACTACACCGAGCCTGTGATAATAGTCAATTGCATTTGTTTTCTTTTCAGCTTTAATATAATTAGTAGATTAGAGTCATTTCATTTATTTCTCTTAGTTTAATTTTCCTTCTTTCATAATTAGCTTAAAAACATAAAATAGCGGTGCAAAAGGGCCGAAGCCAGATAACAGGCTGGACAAATTAATGTTATCTTTTTCTTTTTTTCTTTTTAAATAATAAATAATCTTTCTAAATAACTGTCGTGTTTCAAGTGTTTTTATTTCACCGCCCTCACGAATCATCCCTCTACCGATAGCTAGCCGGAGCGAGAGCGAGAGAGAGAGAGAGGACTTCTCTCCGAAGTCTGGCGCCCAACAACATCGTCGCTGCTAGTCGGAGGAGGTGGAAGCGTTGGTACCTTATTTGTTAATAGAACGTAGTTCCCGTGGGTAACTACCCGAGCCTGCGGGAATCGCTGTTACAAATTTGGCGCCCAACGTGGGGCCTGAAATAAAAACACTTCGGGTAAAGGCCGAACTCACCCCTATTTTGTGTTTGTTTCTCTTTGATTTTTGATTAGCATTGACATTATCACGACTAAGAGCGAGTAATACCCCCTACTTATGGTCTGGTTCCTTCCGAACTGGTCCCAACCCCAAGTTCCGATGTCAGCTTCGCGAGAACCCCCTGATACGAGAGATACGAGAGCCACAACCCCCGGTCAAGTAATATTCCCGCGCATAGGAATTCGTTCCGACGACTTTAGCGCTATGATAGGGTGGATTTGTGAATTAACAGATGAAGCATTGCGAACCCTTCTTCTTCGATATCACCTGAACCCGGAAGGTTCAGCGGAAGAAGCCCGGTGGAGACTACTGAGATATCATGAGCGATCTCAGAATCGTAACGCCACATGGGTACCCGAGGAAGACGAGCTTCCAACCGGTCCTACCCGGTCGCGACATAGTGCCACGACGTTACCTAGCGTTTCGACTATTCCGCGTCCTAGCGCACCTCCACCGCTCGCATCAACGAGCCGAGAGCCTCCAACCCCCTCTCCCCGAAGACTGACACCCCAGACTCCAGTACCGACTCCCCCTGTTCCCTCACCGCGTCGGATGATTGCGACACCCCCTCAAGGTTCGGTTCCAGGCCCGTCTACTAATAATAGTACACCTCTAGGTCATTGAGCCGCACCACCCCCGAGTTATCAATCGACCGGTCGTATGCTGACTATAGGTCGCTCGCGCGTCCGATTTCGCGAGGAACTATTTAGAGGCGAAACCGGCATCGCCGAGCCGCTTCCCGAGTTAACCGGTCATCCTTTGAGTACCCCAGGGAACCCTCCTTATCCTAGAACTACGGAGATCCCGCATTTTTGTCCCTTTAGTATATCCGAGCAACCCAGAGAGCTTCGCGTAGAAGAACCACCCCAGAGGCAAAGTGCCTTTGTTCCCATCCACCGAGTAACCCAGACACACTCTACACCCCCGCTTGTCCAGTATCCTACCCCTCAACCCCTCCGCACCTCCCAGAGAAACTCAGAGCAAGTGAGAATCGTCGAGACCTTCCCCTTCCTCCCCGAGAGTATTCCCCACCGAACCCTGATCCCAGAGAGTATTCCCCACCAAACCCTGATCCCAGAGAGTATTCCCCACCAAACCCTAATCCCAGAGAGTATCCCCCACCAAACCCTAGTCCCAGAGAGTATTCCCCTTCCAACCCCAATCCCAGAGAGCAACCCGCATCACACAGTGACACGAATCCCAGAGAGTATCCCCCAACCGACGATTACACTACCCCGAAACACCCCGAGGTCCCCAAATCCTCCTTTTGACCGAGTCCGGGACCCAAACGAAGTAGTACAGAGATGGAAAATTGCGTTCTCAGGCGAGGGTAACGTTAGCGCAGACGAATTTCTCAGGCGCATAGTGGAAAGCCGTAGAGGAAGCCGCTTGAGCGATCAAGACATCCTCGGCGCTCTCCCTTCCTTGCTGACAGGGATTGCATTACAATGGCACCGCCTGACGTACCACGAGTGGCATACCTGGTCCGATTTTACCACCGCGTTCCAAAGTCAGTTCGGTGAAGTTAATTACGAGATCAGGGTGCGAGACGAAGCGCGAAGACGTACCCAAGCGCCGATGGAACCGATCACGCACTACCTCACATGTTTGAGAATGATCTTAAAGAGTCTCCCGACCCCTTGGCCAGAAAAGGAACAGCTAGACTTAGCCTACGCAAACCTGCACCCGATATACCGTACGGCAATCGCCCGCACGGACGTAGAGACGTTCGCGGAATTGCAGGAAGCCGGAAAACAGCTAGAGTCAGTTAAGGCGCTAGACCGAGTCTATGTACCCCCTCCTACCCGCGAGAGTGCATTATTACCGGAGTTTGCTCACCAGCCTCCTGCCAGTGGTGCAAAGGCACCCAGAATCGCTGCATTCGGAGCCGGAGCCGCTCCTGCAGCTGGTGCTACTCACACGGCAGCACTAGAGAAGCCACAAGCGACGTCGCGCCCTAGAAATAGGGGTACGAAGAAGTCAGGACAACCTCCCTCTTCGCAAGAAACGCCGTCGCAGGCGAAACCAATACCTTCCCTGATCCATACCCCCTTCCCAGATCCAGCTAGATCTAACCAGGCTAGCACTAGGACGACATGCCGACCCCCGACCGCCTACGTAGAACGTAACGCGCCTACCGGTTCGTCCGCGAGTTGTTTTAGGTGTTACGCTCCTGGACATTTTATAAGAGAGTGCCCCCATCCACCGTCATACACTGCATGCTCACGCTGCAGGACCCCCGGAGTTACCGACGCGAGCTGCGGCCATTGTTCGAGACCCGCTCCGGGAAACGCCAACGGGAATCGGTAGGTCGGGTCCTTACCAATTCCTCCGTTTCGCGTGGACCCAATCCCCCTATAGAGATTTCGAGTAACCATACTCGCACCCCAAAATTGAGAGATCCCCGATATTATGTCAACCTAGAAATAGCTGAACGACCCCTGAAAGCCTTGTTTGACCCCGGATCCAGCCGAACGTACATCGGTGGACCGGCAATAGAGAGATTCCGCGAGTTTGAGTCCAGGTTGTCTCCGCTTTCGAGTTGCAACGTAATGTACCCTAACGGCGCAGTAGAGTCGATAACCGGAGAAATGGAAATGCCGGTATGCATTGATAATATCACCATACCCATTCTAGTCCGGTTCGCTCCGTCATTCCATTACGCGTGCATCCTCGGAATGGATGCCTTAGAAGCCTTCGGATTTGTAGTCGACTTCCAAGCGCGAACCTGGCAAATCACCGCTCGGCTGCCAGCCGAAACCCCTATAAACCGAGAGAGAGAACCCCAAGCCGAGAGTCCCCCGGAAGACGAGTGTGCCGGTTTGACCGAGCTCACTAGTCCCGAGAAGTCCCGACTAGATAGTCTTCTAGCCCGGATTTTACCACCTCCGAATCCCCACCCGGGAACGACCGATCTAGCTATTCATAGGATCGATGTGCAAGGTCACCCGCCGATTAAGCAACGGTACTACCAAGTATCGCCGAAAGTACGCGAATACATGTACGCGGAGGTAGATGCCATGCTGGCCGGAAACATCATCGAACCCTCGAATAGCGAATGGTCGAACCCGATCGTAATGATACGAAAACCCTCCGGGAAGTACCGCTTTTGTCTCGATTTTCGTAAGGTAAATCAGGTAGCTAAGAAGGACGCGTATCCCCTTCCTCACATGAATAGCATCCTAGACAAGCTTCGCGAGGCGAAGTATATTACCACCCTAGATTTGAGTCAAGCATACTTCCAGGTACCGTTAGAGAGAGAGAGTCGGGAGATAACCGCGTTTACCGTACCTGGTCGCGGTTTATTTCAATTCAAACGTATGCCTTATGGCTTATCAGGTGCCCCCGCGACGTTCCAGCGCCTGATGGATCGTTTAATTGGACCCGAAATGGAACCACACGTCTTCGTCTACCTAGACGATGTGATAATAGTAAACGAGACGTTTGAGGACCACCTGAAATGGTTGTCGCGAGTCCTACGTAAAATCACGGAAGCCGGTCTCACTATCAATCCGGATAAGTGCGAGTTTTGCCGATCGGAAGTGAAATATTTAGGGTTCCGAGTCAACCGTGACGGCCTCCAAGCCGACCCGGAGAAGGTCGACGCGATCGTCAACTACCCGGTTCCGAGTACCGTGAAACAAGTGAGGAGATTTCTAGGTATGGCATCTTGGTACCGGCGTTTCATCGACGACTTCGCGACGAAGGCAGCGCCTCTGAATGGCCTGCTAAAGAAAGGCCGACGCTGGCAATGGGAGAACGAGCAACAGCAGGCGTTCGAAGCCCTTCAGACCGCGCTAGTCACGCCTCCAACCCTAGCTTGCCCAGATTTTACGCAACCCTTCACTCTGCAGACCGACGCGAGCGATTATGGCATCGGTGCTGTCCTGACTCAGAGCGTACAGGACGTTGAGCACGTGATAGCTTACGCGAGTAGGTCGCTGACGGAAGCGGAACGGAAATATACGGTGACAGAGCGCGAATGTCTCGCGGTTCTATGGTCAGTCCGAAAGTTCCGTCCCTACCTCGAGGGATATCATTTTCCCGTGATAACTGATCACAGTAGCCTACGGTGGCTTCACAACCTACACAATCCAACGGGTAGATTAGCTCGATGGGCGTTGGAGTTGCTCGAGTATGATTTCGAGATCATACACCGAAAAGGAGCCTTACACCACGTCCCCGACGCGTTAAGTCGAATACCCGAACCAACTCCCATATCAGTAGCTACCGTAGAAGAGATCCTCGATCCCTGGTACCGGAGAAGAGTAGAGGCCGTACTGAAAATGCCAGTACAGTATCCGAACTGGAAGGTGGAAGAAGGCCGATTATATCGACACAAGGTCGATCCTTTGGCTGACCCCCTTCTACCTGATTTGGATCCCTGGAAACTGGTATTACCCTCAGAGAAAAGGAATGCCGCCCTCACAGAGGCTCATTCCTTGCCTACCTCAGGCCATCTTGGAGTTGAGAAGTCGTACGCGCGCGTGGCTCTCCTCTATTATTGGCCAGGATTGTACCGAGACGTAGTACAGTTTATTCGCGCCTGCGAGGAATGCCAACGGTGTAAGGTAGACCAGACCGGACCACGAGGTCTGATGGGTCGCCGAGTTACAGAGGCACCGTTTACGGCGATAGCCGCGGATATTATGGGTCCTTTTCCACCGAGTCGTCAAGGATTTGTTTACGTCTTAGTAATACAAGATCTTTTCACGAAGTGGGTGGAATGCGTACCACTGCGTAAAGCAAACGGTCCAGCCATCCTCAAGGCGTTAGAAGAGCTGGTCTTCTATCGCTGGGGAATTCCAGAGGTCCTTCTGACCGACAACGGTACCGAATTTTCGAATAAAATTATAACCGCTGCATGTCAGGACCTAGGCATTTACCACACCACTATTCCTCCATACCATGCCCAAGCGAACCCGGTCGAGCGAGTGAACCGAGTAATTAAAACGATGATAACCACCTTCTTGGAAGGCGATCATCGAGAGTGGGACAAACACTTGCCAGAGTTCCGTTTCGCGGTAAACTCGGCCGTCCACAGCTCGACCAAAGTCTCACCCGCCTTTCTAAATTTCGGACGAGAGTTAAGGCCTCCGAAAACGGTGAGACGGGAGGTAGAAGGTCCCCCGATAATTAATTTACAGACACCCGAACAATGGGAAAGCCGAGTGAGAAATTTAGACGCCTTGCGAGATCTCGTCGCACAGAACCTCGAGGATGCCACTGAGCGTCAAGCACGGTATTACAACCGTGGACGCCGCGACATCGAGTTCAAACCCGGTGACCTCGTACTGCGCCGACAACATGTGTTGTCGTCAGCGGCGAACTACATCGCTTCCAAGCTGTCTGCTAAATTCAGCGGTCCCTTTATTATTAAACGGCGGAGAAGTCCGACCGTTTATACGATAACGGACCCTGCAGGTAATCCAGCGGGCAAGATTCATATCAAGGACCTTAAACCGTACTACCCCGCGCAAGCGGACCTTACTGTACTCCCAAATAGCTCGAGACTACCCCCAGAGATCAATCCTCCTATTCCCGAGCTTAAATCCTCCCGCATTGTTGATAACTCGCTAATACCTGACCTTTCACAGAGAGACGAGAGAGAGAGTGAGCCGTCTAGCGACGACGATGCGGAGGAGCCGCAGCCAGGGGCCGCCCCGACGCCTGATCGGGAGCTGGACCGACCCCGAGGACTGGAGGGCGAACTTAGTCCCGCCAGATCTCACCGATCGTCACCAGGGGCTCGAGTGCCTCCGCCACGAGCCGTTCAGCCGAGGCTCGACCCTCTCCATAGAGATGGAGAGGACCAACCGGGTCCTCCAGGAGACCCTCCCGGCGCCGATGGAGGAGGACGAGGCCTCCAGGCCTCCAGAAGGTCCCGAGGGAGACCTCCCAGAGCCCGTGGCACCCGTGGCCGTCCCGACCACGGAGACCGCCACCCCCCCAGTACCGCAGGAGAACCCCGGCCTTCAGCCAGAGGCGGGCTCCACCCCCCCGAACCCGTTCCGTCGACGAGTGCCGGTGCGCGCCCCGACGCCCACCCCCGTCCCTACTACCTCCGGCCCAGAGCGCCGTAGCCGCCGCCGGCGCCGCCGAAACCGGCCGCGCAATCGTCGCCGCCGCACGACACGGCCGATATCGCCGTCAGTGGCAAGTAGGGCCAGTTCATCAGAGACGCCGCCGGGACCCAGCAACCGGCAACTCACCGACACGCGGGAGTTCGCTCCCGAGGATTTCATCCGGCCGGATCTCTCCCCGATCCGAGATGCCCCGGGCCCATCGAGACCGCCGGCCAGGCTAACAGGGCTCATGGATAGGCCATATCCATCCCCGGCCTCATATGTAGCCCCACTGGTGGTACCCGGAGGTCCGCAGCACTCCAGTCTGCCACCGCACCCGGCCTCATACCAGGGACCACCACCACCGGACAGCCGCAGATGTTGGGCCTGTGACGAGGAGGGTCACCGATACACCCGCTGCCCGAGGCCACGACATGCCCATTGCTTCATCTGCGGATGGCGTGGGTATACAGCGAGAACGTGTCCCACACACCGAAGGACGTGGGAGCTGGCATACGCGGCCCATCGCCTGTCAATGCCGACTCCACCGCCGAGAAGAGGGGTGCACGAGAGGCTTGCACCCCGAGGACAAGCCTCCACTTCGGCCACAGCAACAGGAGCAGCCCCAACGGCCGGAGGTAGGGCTCCCAGGAGCCCCGTGAGAGCACCGGCGTTGAGAGACCCTGACCCCGAGCTAATAGCGGCGGTCATTGCGGTCCTCCGCCGGCTGCAATAGACCCCCAAATCCCCCCCCCCCCCCTATTTTTGAAAAACAGTACCGAAATGAGTCCCGAATACAGTTCCGCAATATAGTACCGAAATCCCGTACCGATTACAGTCCCAAATACAGTTCCGAAACGAGTACCGAATCCCATTCCCTATCCCTAGTCTCCCGTGACGAACCGCCCCTCACCCCAGCCTCGAATAGAGTACAAATTTTATAAGTCTGAGTAGATTAAGATAATAAAGAGGCTGGTAGAGTCGGAGGTTGCGGAAGCGTCCGGTAACCCCGTACGTTCCGTTTGGCGGAGGTGTGTTGTAACGTGGCAAACGTTTGGACCTCCTCCGTACCAGCCTAAACGAGCGTATGTAATCCCTGAGAGTACCGAGTCAGGATAGCTAATTTAAATATCTGGCGCCTTTGTCCTAGCGCGGCCATCGATCGTAGATCATCGGATTGGTCTATCGATTACGGCCAGCGCTCACAGGACAAACGGCGAGGACAACGAATTAGCATACCGGAAACGAAGAGCCACTCATTGTCTAGCCGTTGAGTAAAATCGCGTGCCAATATTTCAGTGTGTCGAGGGAGTTAATTTCAGAGAGTTTTTGAGGTGTTAGAGAGTGTTCAGAGTGCCTGTTTTGTTTATTGTGACCCCTGCTTATTCATTGGATTATTGATTTGGATATTTGGACTTGATTACTATCGATTTGGACTTATACGACCCCTGCCTAACCCCGGACTACGAGCCGACCACGAGGCAGAGAACCGCAGCCAGATCAGGTAGGATCAATCCGATCTAAATTTTCCCTAGAGTCCCGGAAAACCCCATAGAGTCTCGAGTTATTAGTCCGGTAAAGCTTTTCGTTTCCCCGGTGCCGTTCTGATTCCGAGTCTCGAGAGAGTACCGCATGGTCGTTGAGAACCGGCTGATTTGAATCGGTTGTTGTTCTCCTCGGCTGCCGAGCCTGCGCAGTCGCGTACGAATTGAGTCGTCGCGGCGCAGCCTTCGCTCGAGTCGAGTAAGCGGCCATATTGCTCGAGGCCTCTGACGTCACGCGTCGCAGATCGTTTGCTGCGTGTCAGAGTAGCCTCGTGGCAGAGTACCGAGCCACAAGTACCGATACCCTTCCCCTCCCAGCTGTTGAGCGATCAGCTGTCAGTAGAGATTAGAAGCATCGGCTTCGAAATCGCTGACAGCCGAACCTCCAGCTGGTTGCAGCGAAGAAGGCGAACTACACCGAGCCTGTGATAATAGTCAATTGCATTTGTTTTCTTTTCAGCTTTAATATAATTAGTAGATTAGAGTCATTTCATTTATTTCTCTTAGTTTAATTTTCCTTCTTTCATAATTAGCTTAAAAACATAAAATAGCGGTGCAAAAGGGCCGAAGCCAGATAACAGGCTGGACAAATTAATGTTATCTTTTTCTTTTTTTCTTTTTAAATAATAAATAATCTTTCTAAATAACTGTCGTGTTTCAAGTGTTTTTATTTCACCGCCCTCACGAATCATCCCTCTACCGATAGCTAGCCGGAGCGAGAGCGAGAGAGAGAGAGAGGACTTCTCTCCGAAGTCTGGCGCCCAACAACATCGTCGCTGCTAGTCGGAGGAGGTGGAAGCGTTGGTACCTTATTTGTTAATAGAACGTAGTTCCCGTGGGTAACTACCCGAGCCTGCGGGAATCGCTGTTACAATATGTATATTGAGTAAAGATTGGCGATAATCATTTTTTGACGAACATTTTCGTTCACTATTACTGATTATTTTAGGGATAAATTATTTGTTACGCAATTTCTGATTGTTATAATAATAAACAATTAGATGAGAATTAATTTTTTGCTAATAATAATCAGTCACAAATTTTAATTTTCGCAAAAATTATAGTAATTCAATTCTGCTTGATTTTTTATTTTTCAAACAATTAGTAATCGATTATCGAATAATTCTCCTCCAATTTTTAGAAAAAATAGGTCAATAATTTTGCTTGATTGTTTATTTCTCAAAAAAATTAGTAATTCATTGTCGATCTATTGAGAGATATTGGTATTTGGCAGATAATTATGACTTATTGCGAATTTTTTTAGAAATTAGTGATTGATCATTTTTGATTGATTATTATTAGCAAACAATTGAAAATTAATTCCAAAAATTAATTGAATTAAAGTTTATCATCATGACAATCAGAAATTGTGTAACAAATAATTCATCCTTAAAATAATCAGTAATAGTTGACAAAAATATTCATGAAAAAATGATTATCGTCAATCTTTGCTCAATATACATATACGTCCAATATCTTCAATGGCTCAAGAAGCTCTCTAGCGCTGTGACAGCTCAGGAGTTTACAAAACGAGAGTTCCAGTGTTCGATTCCCCAAGCGAAGTTTTTTTTTTTTTCTATCAAGATTCATCAATTGATGATAAATTACGTGATAATTTACACAATAAGTTATATTATAAATTGCAAGCGGAATCCGGTCATAACTTTTTAGAAATTATTGTGATCTATCAGGTACTTTTTCAACGTAATATTTTACAAAATCTTTTTCAGTAGAGTTACGAAATTGTCAAAAATGACAGGTTATTTTTGAAAAATACATGAATTGAAATCTTTGCTTTATATTAAAAAAAAAACAATAAACTATGATTTTGTATATCCACAGAGTCTCGATTACTTTTCATCTTAGGCCAACTGCGAGTCGCTGCCAATATACTCTCGCTGTAACCTACGCGCGCGGCCGCCAGGCGGTGATGAAATAAAACATTGACAATTTTTTAACCATTCGTTCGATCGAAGTGAAATTTTCCAGAAAACTTATTTGTACCTTGACGAACAACTTTCCCACTGGAAGTTTTCGGTCGCTCGAAATTCGTTCGACTTCCGAAACGCTTGAAAATATACACAACTGATTTCTGCAATGTCTCGAAAACTAATCAATAACTTTCTTGTAAAAAACAATATTAACTTTTTCCTTTCTTAGTCAATCGTGAAACACTATGATATACGATTGCTGCAAATTTCGTTCAAAAATTCAGAAAATTGGGTAATACAGAGCGAGTTGAAGCGACATAACGCTATATATCTAGAGTTGATATCCGATGCGTTTGACGCGATGCGAAACGCACTTACGAAACGACGCTATTCTGTCGACTGACAGCAACAAGGCCCTGGGCGGGGTTTTCGAGTTTTTAATTTTTTTATTCAAAAACGAGTGAATACTAGATATCACTAACGGTACGGTATAATATTTACATCTATCGCTACGTCGTAGTATTTTTTTCATGCCTTCCACAATTAGTGTCATTTACAACCGTAAAATGATTGGTCTACGATGTCTCTGGCCACAAACCGATCAGCAGCGTGGTTCTGGCGGCGCGCGTATCGTAGGTGGCGCGAGTTACATCAGTGTTGTTTTATTGTATCTGAAAATTAATAGAATATTTGCATTTCCTGATTTCAAAGGGGGCGCGCGAAACATACCACCCGAAGGCGCGAAGGAGGCTAAGGCCGGCACTGCGTAAGAATCGTAGGTGCCACGGGGATTTTTTCAGAATCTTCATCCAATGTCAAATACCCTGTAAAATTGGTACCGGAATCGAAGGTGTGTTTCGGCGGGAGAAAAATATTCCAACTTTTTTTTTTGTTTTTCGAAAAATCGACCTTTTCGCGTGGGGAAAATTACGACTTACATCATTCGAAAGTAGATGAAAAATTAGAATGTTGATGTCCCGTTGAGTTTCTTAAGCGATCAATATTTTCTGAGATTCACTGATGTAAAGAAAAAATAGGTGAATCTTGAACGATGCTTTTTAAAAATAAAAAATAAATCACAGCAGCTCCTCTCAAGTTCTACCACAAACCGGCAAATTGTAACGAATATCCGGTAGGTCGACCGAAAAAGGTGATCCAGTTGACGAAAAATGCTTCATATACTCATTACGTAATTCGTAGAAATTTAGTCCTAGCGTAATGACATCCCAGTAAACGAAGCCGGATTGGCGAATCCGATTTTTCGAGATTACGGATTGAAACAAATTAATAAGATTTCCAATTGATGTAAATTTCGGTTATTTTCTATCCGTCTCGATCCGGAATCTCAAAAAATCGGATTCACCAATCCAGTTTCGTTGTCTGGGATTTGTAATCAAAATACTCCTCGAATGTACATAATTGTGGACAGAAGAGTTATATTTCCTCACTACACTTACTCCGTCAGACTGAAAACCCGTGTTCAGAACAAACAAGTGGCATTCGCTGCGCAGCACGAGCATACGGCAGAGGTCGGTTCACAGGTTGAATCGAACTCTCGGTCCGGAAAAGAGCTGCGAGATGAGTCGCTTTCAGATCAATCCGAAAACCGATCTACCGATTCTTTGCGCGAAGAAGATAAAGTAATCAAAGGCCGTTGTATCGTTGATGTAACTTACATGCTGGAGCAGATCCATGATAAATTCGATAACCATGATCCGCTTTCGATTTGTACGTTTCGAGAGATGATACAAACGAATTCGCGACGCTATGGTTTGCAAACGCAAATCTTCTTCCGGTGTCAGGTGTGCGATTTCCAGGACAGTATCTGGACCGATCGCAAGGATGGAGAAGCGATGGATATTAATCGAAGTGCTGTCGCGGGGACTATCGCCACGGGAATAGGACTCGCACAGATGGAACAACTCTTTGCTTCCATGAGTATTCCCTGCATGGCTCAGAGGACATATAGGAAATATGGCAGCGAGATGACTGCGGCATTTGAGAAGGCGGCTGTGACTGAAATGTTGCAGGCCGGCGAGATGGCTAAGAAACTAGCACTTGCAAGAGGGGATTTCATCATACACGACGGCATGAAAATTCCCTTTATCACCGTTGTAGCCGATTGTGGTTGGATGAAACGGTCGTACAAAACAGGTAAGTATGATTCTCTGTCTGGTGTTGGTGCGATCGTGGACCATCATACACAGAAAGTGGTCTTCATCGGCGTCCGCAATAAATTTTGCTATATTTGTGAACGGGCCGCACGGCAAGACATTACACCTAAAGATCACGTCTGTTTTAAAAATTGGGGCCGTGACCAAGCATCCACAGGGATGGAGAGCGACGCGCTATTGGAAGGCTTCAAGACGAGCATTGAAACCCACGGACTGATATACAAAACTTTAATAGCAGACGGTGATAGTAATGTTTACAAATCAATTGTAGACAACGACCCGTATTCAAAGTACGGCATACGTGTTGAAAAAAAGGAATGCGTAAACCACTTGCTGCGCAACTTGGCAAGAAAAATAAGAGACGTAGCCAAGACAAAAGGGCGAAAAATTGCCAAGCAGAAGAAATTGGTGAACGGCAGCGTGCTAAAATTCAGGAATGCAATTGAAGCGGCAATACTGCATCGCCAGTTGCATATACAAGATGATCCCGCAGGTAGTACCATGGTTGAGCTCCTGAAAAACGACGTCCTAAACTCACCGTACCACGTTTTCGGTGACCATAGGAAATGCCGTGAGCTGAACAGTTTTTGTAATGAAGAGACTACTGAAAAGGGAATCAACGACGTCAGGGACCTAAAAAACGCAGGACTTTTTGTGCAGCTGGACGAGGCAGTGACATATTTAAGCTTAAACGCCGAAAGCTTATTGTATCGCGCTACCAATAATATTGCAGAATCGTTCAATGCCTTAGTGTGCAAATTGATCGGTGGGAAAAGGATCAACTTCGGCCAGAGGGGATCTTTTCAAGCAAGATGTGCTGGCGCTGTTCTGCAATACAATACCCAGAACATCCTGACGGAGCTACACAGAAGCGAGAAAAAACAGCCACCGAACATTGCACAACTGCTCTAGAGATCTGGCGCCAGCGTCAAGTACGCTACAATGCGACAATGAAGAAATCTCGAAAAGAATCACGAGCACTTTCTTGTCATAAAAACAACGAACGCCGAGGACAGGATAAAAACTATGGTCCGAATGCAGCGAGGCGCGATTTGCCTGATTACGTATACGACGATCTCTCAGAACTACATCAAGGCCGACTGTTGGACTATCAGAAGAATCGTGCCGAAATCGAAGTCAATACGAGAGGGCAGGCCGACAATGCACTGTGGCAAACCGTGCGAAGGAAGATTTTGACAGCTTCGAACTTCGGTAGAGTCTGCCGAACGAGGGAGGATACGTCGTGTTCTGCTGCAGTGCGGTCCATACTGTACCCATCCGTGAAGAGCACACCTGGTATGGTATGGGGTCGGTCGAACGAAACCAAGGCCATCGGAGAACTGCAGAACAAATTAGCAGTTGAAGGAAATCCTGTTACTGTTAAGCCGTGTGGATTGTTCATTGATCCAGAACTCGCATTTTTGGGAGCCAGTCCGGATGGCATAATCGACGATAACACTATCGTTGAGGTGAAATGTCCTAAAACTGCACAAGCCTACATCCCAGAAGATGCGATTAAGGGGGTATTCTGGTCTAGAAATTCGAAAAAATCGATTTTTTTTTTTGCATATTTTCAAAGTTTAGACCTTTAAGAATATGCCCTTAAAAGGATTTTTCAAAATTCGAATTATTTTCGGAGATACAGAAGATTTTAAGTCTAAAGTAAGTATCCAAATATTATTATAACTCAAACTTCAAACGCGTTTTTCTCGAAACTACTTTTTTCGAAGTGGTTGACATGATATCTCAAGTTCTACCCGACCGATTTCTTTGTAATTTGGTGTAAATCTTCTTTATATATCTCTCTATCGGGTGAGCCTCGGATTTTGAAAAATTTCAATTTTGAGTATTTTTAAAAAATTCGAAAAGGTCAAAAAAAGAGGGTAAAAAAAATTTTTTTTTTCAAGTCGGCGCCATTTTGTGAATTTTTTTTTTTGGCTAAGGTCCACCCGGTAGCGACATCTTTACTGATTGACAATTTCTCAAAATTCTTTGTTTCAGATCACTCAAAGGGGTTAAATCCTGTCAACCAGGGTGCACCGTTTTTTCTGAGGCCCCCACTTCACCGGCCTGTAATTTAGCGAATTTTGGATTTTTTTTTTTTATAATTTTTCTCATATTGTTGAAACACCAATAAATAACATATAAAAAAATGGATGGTAAAATTATTCTTCATTTTTTTTTAATCTTAGTTTGAAAAATGCTTAAAATTTAGGCTTCTAGACCAGAATACCCCCTTAAACAGCGCATCACAGCGATACCCAATTACTTTGACAAGAATGATCCAATGAAGATGAACACATCTCATCACTATTACTACCAGGTACAGGGGCAGTTGCATATAACGCGCGCCGATACATGCTACTTCGCAGTATGGACGCCCTTGGGCCTTAAGTACGTCAAAGTATCACGGGATGATGAATTCTGGAGTAACCGAATGGAACCCTATTTAACTCGATTTTACAAAGAGTGCTTGCTGCCGGAAATCATAGACCCACGGTACACTCGCAGAATGCCCATCCGTGAACCGAAATATATTCTCGAAGCTAAGCAATTAAAGGACCAGCGGGCTCTTCAGGAATCGGAAGCTGGAAGAAGCACGCAGCGTACAAGAGCGATAAAAGCAGCTGGGAAAGTTGACGAGGACGGTTCACTTCGCCAAGCGCTCAGCACAGACACCGCAAGCGAATCGGAAAATACGAGCTCCGACCGAGTCAAAAAAGTTGCACCTTTAAGGCTCAGCAGAACTGATCCGAGTGATTCAGAGTCTTGGATCGCGACTACGACGGAGGAGGAATCCAATTTTTCCGAAGAGGAACCCAGAGTGATGCCTACGGTACTAGGTAAGCGTACTTCCAGAAGAGGAGTGTCTTGGTTCGTAGCATCCTCGGATGAAGAAATTCTTCGACCCTCGAAAAAATCACGAGTTCCGCCGATAGGAATAAGGAAGCGCTATTCTGATCACGGACATGATTGGGTTGTATTACCCCAGGGCGGGCAACATTCGACGCCTTCGAACCAACAGTCACGTGAGATCGTGGCCGCCGCGCCCGTTGAAGCTGCGAGGAAACGCCACCATGGCATTGCATGGGTTGTTGCATCAGAAGAGCATGTCACCAACAGTCCTACCCAGGCGGAAATTGATGTTCTGGAATTGGTGAATAAAAACGTGGGAATTGACGAGATCAGAAAAGATGTGTTGTCACAAAATTCACTGCTGAATGATACGTCGATCGATCAGTTTTTATCAGTAGTCAAGGAAACGTCCCAGTTTGACACGGCAACTTCGCTCTGGCTAACACATTCACGGTTCATCAAGCCTTTGCGGACATCGCAAGATATCCACATTATCGGTGGCAATGAATTCAGGCATTGGCGATGCTTTCATTTTGATGGAACCAACCTGTTTGTTTATGACAGCCTAGGCTGTAAAGACTATGAATCATTAGTAGCAGAAGAAAAAAGGTTCATTTCCTTCCGCTACCCGAATCTGAAACGGGAGGATGTCGCTTTTCCAGCAGTCCAGAGACAGCCGGATAATTTCAGCTGTGGAGTATTCTCGGCAGCTTTTGCTACAACGGTAGCTTTGGGAGGAAACCCATCTCATAATGTATACTCCACGGACGTAATGGTGTTGCGAAATCATCTCTTCAAAATAATAGAGAGCAAAAAATTATCTGCCTTTCCAAGCGCGTAGTTCACAGCGCATCGGTGCAGTTTACAAACTGAACAGATTTCTAATAATTGCGTGAAGAATTGTTTCGCGTTATGCTCTATTACTCGGATCTGTTAGTAAAACAGTTCGCTGCTCTTCGAACGCGGATCCAACAAGTCACAGTTCGCCGCTCTTCGGACGCGGGACGAACAAGTGACAGTAGACAGTTCGCCGCTCTTCGGACGCGGGTCGAACAAGTCACAGTTGACAGTTCGCCGCTCTTCGGACGCGGGACGAACAAGTGACAGTTGACAGTTCGCCGCTCTTCGGACGCGGGACGAACAAGTGACAGTTGACAGTTCGCCGCTCTTCGGACGCGGGTCGAACAACTTACAGTTCGCAGCTCTTCGGACGCGGATCGAACGACAAGTAAGTTTGGCACCTTGCTCGCCGAGATGACCGAAATGTTCGACATGAATGAAATCTTATGGGAGACATTGTCAATTAGCCTCCTCGTGGCGTTTCCTGGAAATACTCGTGATTACTTGAGTAGCCAATAATTGACGTTCACGAATCGTGAAAACATCATGTGAAAATTAGTAGTACTTTTTTTTGATTCTAAAACAACTTGTGGAGCATAAAAATTCGAAATAAACCTCCTGTTCCTTATCAGTCATTCGGTCACTTGCACCCTTTTAGTTTTAGTCTTTCAATTCTGAGAAGTCAATACCTTTTTTCTAAATTTTAGCAAGCAATTTTTTTTTTAATATTTACACCGCTATGTAACGAGTGATTTTTCTAATGGAGGTTGTGATGTAACGAAAAATTGGTAATACACTACCAGCATTTTCATTGCTTGGGTAGAAGAGTCATTTATTTTTCAGGTAAAGGAGTACAATGAACGAAGAACCTGGAGTGTGCCGCGTTGGCTGCGACTGAGTAGAAACCATACCTGTATCTTTCCTGTATACTTTTTCAGTAGCGAATATTACGAACTTCGGAAAATTCGTTTCGGCGGTAAGAAGTTATAGCACAAACTAGGCTCAACAGCTGAGATCGTAAACAGATTCATGTGGCAGAGTCCGTATAAAATAATCCACAAAGAATCCACGAGAGCACCGTACCTTTTGCACTTGTTCTCGAAGCCTGTGTAATTGGGTGAAATAAATAAAAGAGACATGTAACGTGTATTTTTATGATTTTTCTAATTCTAAAAATAGCTAAAATAATAATTTTATTTTATTCATTTATTTATTTTATTCATATTTATTTATATTGATATACACAGTAAAAAATTTTTTGTAAAATTCAACACAAAAGCTTGCGTTAACCACTTTTTGAACACAAAATTTGTGTTATTTCAACACAATCAGTTTATGTCAAAAAAGTAACACAGCTTTATGTTGAAACTAACACAAAACTATGTTGAAATTTTGTGTAGATTTGAGAGTAACATTTAGAAAGTGTTACTTTTGTGTTAGTTTTAACATAAAGCTGTGTTACTTTCTTGACATAAACTGATTGTGTTGAAATAACACAAATTTTGTGTTAAAAAAGTGGTTAACACAAGCTTTTGTGTTAAATTTTACAAAAAATTTTTTACTGTGTATATTTTTACTTTTGTATTATTACATTGCATTATTTTATTGGAGAGATTCCCATACTTATACAGTAATTTTGTAATATACTTTCAATATGCCGATCATTCCTATACTTTATACCAAATGTTTATACCAAAGACATTCCTATATTCATAGTGATATTTGGTATAAAGTATAGGAACGATCGGAATATTGGAAGTATATCACAAAATTACTATATGAGTATGGGAATCTTTTCAATAAAATTTTTGCAGTGTATTATTTATAATTTTAATGAAACGATGAAATATATTTGGCTCCCCCTCTCCCGCCGCCGCCCTTCCCGCCCTTCCCGCCGCCGCCCTTTCCGCCGCCGCCCTTTCCGCCGCCACCCTTTCCGCCGTCTCCCTTCGCGCTGCCGCTCTTCCCGCCACCCTCCTTGCTGCCTCCCGCCTTGCTGCCACCCCCCTGGCCGCCACCCTCCTTGCCTCCACCGTCTGTCCAGGCGTCTGTGCAGCTGCCGTCCGTCCAGCCGCCACCGTCCGTCCAGCCTGCACCGTCTTCGCTGCCCGTCTTCTGCTGACGGCTTCTCCTGCCGTCGAGCAGGTCAGACCAGCGCCGCCGATTCGACCACTTGTATCTAAAACAGATGTCGTTTTCAACAACTATAGTTTCGCAATTTTTGAAAAACGAAAGCACTGAAATACGTCTCGACAAACCCTTTTTTGACGAGAAACCAATTTCTTGGCATAGAGCACGATTATTTGGAAATATTATCGAACTGTCATATGCAAGATGATGATTTTACAATAAAAAATTACACCTATTTACAAAAAAAAACGCTACACCTATATAAAGGTTTGTAAATGATATGCTGTTTTTGCGAAATGTAATTGTTGGGAATAATGGTTCTTTAGAGTGTACAGTACTATAGGAAGATTAAAATCTCTCTCGAAAAATATAAAAAAAGGGCCGAAGTTTTTGCGATGCATCAATCCAACAATTTGAGCAGTGCTCATTTGATGGTAAAAATACGAGCCCGATCGAATTATTGTTCTTGCGCAGACTTCAATATTGTATCAAGGAGAATTCGATCGGACTCGGATTCTGGCCGTGAAAATGTGCCCTTCAAAAATTCTGTCAGATTGATCCACTGCCATGTATGTGATAATGAATTTGGTCGCAAAGTAATTTTATACTCACATCTTTTCGCGATCCTGGCGCTTCTGCGACAGGGTCCGCCCCCCGCTCCGGCTCTTTGGTGAATTCTAGTGTAGACAATGTAAGGATGAAATCTTAACATTCGTAACACTTTGTAAACGTTTACAATATCAATGGAAGGGAGAGCGCGGCAAAGAGGTCAGCGGGACATAGCAGGCACTCCGGCCAAGTTATCGAAATGAAATTAAAAAAAAAATTCCTTCGGGAAACTATTTTGATTGAAAAAAACAAAAATCGAACATTTTGTGAAATTTTGCGAAATCCCTTTGCCCCGCTGCCCTTTTTGCCAGGCTTTTCCTTACTACTTTTATCGTGACAGAGGGCCTTATTCGCGGATAAACTGAAATTACCAACACGAAAGTAATCACTAGCGACGGAAAACCGGTAGTTACAACTACTCCAATGATGTATTGATAATCTGAGTGATATAGTTGAATCAAATCCACAATGGCTGAGGATAATAGCATGAAAATTTGAGAATATTTGATACAAAAAACTGCGACAGAAAAAATATGAATTGTTAGCAATAATATCTTTCTGTTACGTAATATTGTTACGAATCATCCCATTACTCAATCACATGCCTGCGTTGTCAATAAGATAAGTTTTGGAACCATTGATATGAACGAAGAATGTTATGTGGATGATCATTTTTTGCGCATACTAGGGCCTAAAAAATTCAGTACAACATTATGTAAGTACCTGAATACTTGTGCCGCACTTCTTGCTCTCTATCCCTCGCTCTTCACTTTTCCTCTTCTTACTCTCCAGCTCTTCTTTGTCCCGCCTGTCTTTCTCTATCAAAGTGTTAATTTTTTTCGTCCATCCCTCTCGCCTCACTCTCTCCTGCTCCTCTTTTTCCAACTGCTCCATAATCTCTACGTCTTTCTCCAATCTCGCTAAGTCCCGCGTCTATCTGGCTTTCTCTAATACCGCCTGCTTCTCTGCTTCAAACTTCTCTCTATCTTTTCTCAGTTTTTCCCTCTCCCTGTCCACCTCCTCCCTGACACGCAGGATCGCGGCCAACGAATTCTCGGCCTCCTGCCGGGCCTTCTTCATTGCGGCCAACTCCTGGCGAACTTCTTCTGCTGACATGATCTGTTTAAGACACAAATAACACACCGAATGATTTTGCTATCGACAAAACATGAATAGGTGAATTAATACAACGGAACAGACGTGATGGATGCATAATCAAACTCAGAATAAAAGTAACGGTAAATTAGAATAGAATAAGAAGCGAGCCGGAGCCCACCAATTTGCTACTTACCGCAACGTAGGTTTCGGAACGACTGAGGCAGTGATTGAACAAATTGATGCATGTCAACTGCACAGAAAACAAAATCTTGTTGCCGCGGCGCCGAGGGCATCCGCCAGCGGAAAACACTAGCCCGGCGATTTGTCGCCTGGGACTGTCGAAAACGCACGTGGATACGAACATTGTTATCCCAACAAAATGCTCGAACAAGCATGTTCTGTCGATAATAATAATGGATTGAGAAGATTATCCGATCGTATCGAATTATATTCAGGGGTTGTCCGTGGTGTGAAAGAAGAAACACAGAAAATGCTGACGGTGATGATTTTTCGAGCATACAGTTTCCTCTTCGAAATGCATTTTTACCATTAAATTTTCAGCCTAATCGTCATCAAGTTATTCATTATTGGAAATACGAATGAAAAGTATGTGATTTTGCACGATTTTATATAACAACATAAATACTTGTAACATAATGATTTTCTGCGAGATTGAGGTATCTGATTCAAGAAGGGGATATATTTTTATTTCGTTCCGCAGGGGTTATGTCACTTCAACTCGCTCTGTATTACCCAATTTTCTGAATTTTTGAACAAAATTTGCAGCAATCGTATATCATAGTGTTTCACGATTGACTAAGAAAGGAAAAAGTTAATATTGTTTTTTACAAGAAAGTTATTGATTAGTTTTCGAGACATTGCAGAAATCAGTTGTGTATATTTTCAAGCGTTTCGGAAGTCGAACGAATTTCGAGCGACCGAAAACTTCCAGTGGGAAAGTTGTTCGTCAAGGTACAAATAAGTTTTCTGGAAAATTTCACTTCGATCGAACGAATGGTTAAAAAATTGTCAATGTTTTATTTCATCACCGCCTGGCGGCCGCGCGCGTAGGTTACAGCGAGAGTATATTGGCAGCGACTCGCAGTTGGCCTAAGATGAAAAGTAATCGAGACTCTGTGGATATACAAAATCATAGTTTATTGTTTTTTTTTTAATATAAAGCAAAGATTTCAATTCATGTATTTTTCAAAAATAACCTGTCATTTTTGACAATTTCGTAACTCTACTGAAAAAGATTTTGTAAAATATTACGTTGAAAAAGTACCTGATAGATCACAATAATTTCTAAAAAGTTATGACCGGATTCCGCTTGCAATTTATAATATAACTTATTGTGTAAATTATCACGTAATTTATCATCAATTGATGAATCTTGATAGAAAAAAAAAAAAACTTCGCTTGGGGAATCGAACACTGGAACTCTCGTTTTGTAAACTCCTGAGCTGTCACAGCGCTAGAGAGCTTCTTGAGCCATTGAAGATATTGGACGTATATGTATATTGAGCAAAGATTGACGATAATCATTTTTTCATGAATATTTTTGTCAACTATTACTGATTATTTTAAGGATGAATTATTTGTTACACAATTTCTGATTGTCATGATGATAAACTTTAATTCAATTAATTTTTGGAATTAATTTTCAATTGTTTGCTAATAATAATCAATCAAAAATGATCAATCACTAATTTCTAAAAAAATTCGCAATAAGTCATAATTATCTGCCAAATACCAATATCTCTCAATAGATCGACAATGAATTACTAATTTTTTTGAGAAATAAACAATCAAGCAAAATTATTGACCTATTTTTTCTAAAAATTGGAGGAGAATTATTCGATAATCGATTACTAATTGTTTGAAAAATAAAAAATCAAGCAGAATTGAATTACTATAATTTTTGCGAAAATTAAAATTTGTGACTGATTATTATTAGCAAAAAATTAATTCTCATCTAATTGTTTATTATTATAACAATCAGAAATTGCGTAACAAATAATTTATCCCTAAAATAATCAGTAATAGTGAACGAAAATGTTCGTCAAAAAATGATTATCGCCAATCTTTACTCAATATACATATATAGGTACAATATCTTTGCAACTCCAAGAAGCGTTCTAGCGCTGTGGCAGCGTATGAATCTACGAAACAAGAGATCCCGTGTTCGATTCCTCAAGCGTAGATTTTTTTTTTTTCCCTATCACGATTCATAAATTGATGATAAATTGCGTGATAATTTATACACAATAAGTTATATTGAAAATTGCAAGTGGAATCCGGTCATGAATTTTCAAAATTTATTGTGTAATTTATCAGGTACTTTTTCACGTGATATTTTACAATTTTTTTTTCAGTAGGCAACAGCCTATGCGAATAAATATGATCAGAAGATTTTACAAAGAAAGCATGTTATCATTCTATTTATGATTCCAAATCAGAAAAATTCGTACAACTTTATACCATAGAAATACCAATGTTAATTTATTATATTGAATTTTTTTTTCTTTTTTTTTTTTAAACTATAATTTCGTATATCTACCGAGCTTCGATTACTTTTCATCTTTGGTGAACTGTGCAAGGTGTGTCATTTCATAATTTCTATTCCATTTCGATTATTATAAACTCGTATTCTCTGCGGATAGATCGCAGAGCTCGTCTTGCTCGGTATATACTTCGTGTGACGTAATTATCGAAACTACTCGTTTTGGCGCAATCGGTAGCGGGTTGGTCTACTCCGCACAGTTGGAGGATCGCCGGTTCGGTTCCCGCTGCGATGATACATTTTTTTTTTCACAGAAGTATTCGATAAATGTAAATATCGATTGATTGAAGGAGTTGTAGTGCAAAAAGGATAGTGAACGAATGAAAAAAATTCGGGAACCAACTTTTCGTAAAGTCGATTGTAATTGTTATTATAGTGAGCGAAAAAAATACGTGAGGAAAAATTAGAAAAGAACTGAGAATCACAGCGCCTCCAATGATTCCCGAACAACCAGCGCTGAATTTAGACGAGGGGCACCAGGGGCTAGTTCCCGGCGCGGAAAATTTTGAGGGGCGGTGAAATTTGGAACGTCAGAATTTTTATTTTTTTTTTCCTTCGAAAATTGTACGCCGTACCCTTACCCATTTTATGTGGGCTTTATTAGGTGATGCGGCGGCATTTTTCACGGTGCCCCAGGGCGGCAGTTGGGGTAAATTCGGCCCTGCAAACTGCATCGTAGTGTCACGTGGTAGTGCTCGGAGAGAGAGCCGCGCTCTGGGTGATCGTCGGGTAAGGTTAGATCTGTTCACCCACGTGCTCTGCCAGCTGCGAACGCCTGTCGTGTTGCCGGCGTTTACATCAGGATTCATAGAAGACGTCTCGTGGACGTATTCGATTCGTAATAAAATTGTTTTGACTACATCTACTGTGAAGGCAACAAACTCTGTTGCTTGGTACAAAATACGGCTGCAGGAGTCGGGGTCGTACTGTTGTGCGTTCAAACAAGGGAAGCGGAGAGTTCCCGAACAGGTAATATTTTGTTGTATTTTCTAACAAAGCTGTGAGAAAAGCCTCGCGATGGAAAATCTCTATCCAGAGGCGTTGCTTACTACGCGTATCTCATGTATTGAGTTACGAGGTTGGGTTGGGTCATAAGAGAATAGAGGGGACAATTCTGTAGAATTATGTCGCTAAATATTCATGTCTGTGATTTAATTTTTTGGAATTGAAAATGAAATTTCATCCGATTTATTCAAAGAGCAGAGTTACCCTCCTCGATAATTTCATGTAATGAGTTCGATTCGATTCCATCTGTTTATTCTGAAACTGTAAATCTACTTATTTGACAGATGACGTAGGAGGTGTCGGAGGAGAATTTCGACAGCGGTCGCAACGACGGAAAGATCAGACGTCAAGTGACAGTTGTGAGGTCGAGGAAGTCTCGTCGAATAATCACAGGAAAGGTGATAGAGTAAGTGGAAAATCTTTTGAGGACGATTGCAATGACGGTGTTGGCAGAACGCATATGAGTGTATGTTATTTCAGTTTTTACTTTACCTGCAACGTATAAGCTATAAAGAAATTGAAACAGATATTATTTTTATCCTATACAGATGATGATTCTGAGCCTCGACCGAGGGCCTTTGGAGGTCGCTAGAGATTTATCGCAAGCATTTCAAAGAAAAATGCAAGAGTGAGAACGATGACGAAGAGACCAAGGATAGTCCTCGATTGTACAGTGATGTTCCTCGATGGTGTCCTCGTGGCTCGCTATTTCTTCTAGCCTTTTTTTAAATCTAACTTTACCTTCTACAAATATTTCATTTGCCCATGACCAGTGGCTTACTTCATGAGTCTGCTCCACCTCGCATCTGTCATATTCCTAATGATCTGAATTTTCCACTGGTTATGGGCAAATAAAATATTTGAAGAAGGGAAATTTGATTTAAAATAAGGCTTGGAAAAATAGTGAGCCACGGGGACACCATCGATGAACATTACTGTACGTTTTCTCCATTGGAGCAAGAGACAGCATCCCCTGTAGAGCATCTGCGATCACCAATCTCTGAGAACGTCGACGATTAGCTTCGATAAATCCTCAGTCAACATAATGATCACATTATCTGGAAGTCCTAGCAAAGATGGAGTTGACCTCGAAATTTTTTAAAGCCCTCCCTGGCGGAAATTTTTTGTACGATAAACTACAACGTTTTATGAAAATGACGATTTTGTGAAAAATCGTAGAAAACAATAGATTTCGTAACAGTTTGTCATAGAATTTAACGAATTACTATGAAAATTTATTACGTTTAATAAATAATTAGGAAATCCTACAATTTTCAACAAAATATTACGAATTATTCAAACTTTCTACACCCAATTACGAAAATGTACGACCCCAAAATATATCATTTATTTTTTGTAGTTTGTAATCAATTTTCATAGAAATTCACGAATTTCTACAACAATTTGCAAATAATTAAAACTTTCTACTCCCAGTTACGAAAATGTACGACCCCAAAATATATCATTTATTTTTTGTAGTTTGTAATCGATTTTCATTTGAATTCACGAATTTCTACAACAATTTACAAATAATTAAAACTTTCTACTCCCAATTACGAAAATGTACGACCCCAAAAAAAAATATCATTTTTTTTTTTTGTAGTTTGTAATCGATTTTCATAGAAATTCACGAATTTCTACAACAATTTACAAATAATTAAAACTTTCTACTCCCAATTACGAAAATGTACGACCCCAAAATATATCATTTTTTTTTTTTTGTAGTTTGTAATCGATTTTCATAGAAATTCACGAATTTCTACAACAATTTACAAATAATTAAAACTTTCTACTCCCAATTACGAAAATGTACGACCCCAAAATATATCATTTTTTTTTTGTAGTTTGTAATCGATTTTCATAGAAATTCACGAATTTCTACAACAATTTACAAATAATTAAAACTTTCTACTCCCAATCACGAAAATGTACGACCCCAAAATATATCATTTTTTTTTGGTAGTTTGTAATCGATTTTCATAGAAATTCACAAATTTCTACAATAATTTACAAATAATCAAAACTTCCTACAATATATTACGGAAATTTACCACCCCGGAATATGTAATTTTTTTTTTGTAGTTCCCAATCGATTTTCCTAAAAATTCACGATTTTCTACAATAATTTTCAAATAATCAAAACCTTCTACATATATATTACAGAAGTTCACGACCCCAAAATATGTAAAAATTTTTTGTACTTCTCAATCGATTTTCATAGAAATTCCCGGATTTCTACAACAATTTACAAATAATTAGAGAAATCATCTATAATCTATTTCGGAAATTTGCGGCCCCAAAATGATGTTTTATTCTTTTGTAGTTCATAATCAATTTTCATTTGAATTCACGAATTTTTACAACAATTTACAAATAATGAAAACTTTCCACAATCTATTACGGAAATTCACGACCCCGAAATATGTAAATTTTTTTTTGTAGTTCTCAATCGATTTTCATAGATATTCACGAATTTCTACCATTTACGAATAATTCAAATTTTCTACAATCTATTACGGAAATTTACGACCCCAAAATAATTTTTTTTTTTTTTTTCTTACTCAGATTTCAATTGATTTTTGTGAATAATTACAAATTTCTACAAGAATTTTCGAACAATTAGATTTTCCTACACCCAATTATGAAATCAAGGGCGTAAAATTTTATACCCGCGTGTGATCGCCGTATTTTATCTGAAGACGTTGCGTCCGAAGAGAACATTCAGGGCAACGATCCCTGATCTTACCCCGATCCCCGAGAGACAAGAAATGGAGACAAGAAATGGAATTCTATACAAAGAAAATTCTATTTTTGTATGAATATATCGCGATTACAATTATATGAATGTGAGATTGACGATTCATTTTTAGAGAGCCAGTATAACGTGACGTTAAACGCCACAATTTCCGATCGTGGAAATTGGCGAGAAGGTTTCATCTGAAGACGTTGCGTCCGAAGAGAACATTCAGGGCAACGATCCCTGATCTTACCCCGATCCCCGAGAGACAAGAAATGGAGACAAGAAATGGAATTCTATACAAAGAAAATTCTATTTTTGTATGAATATATCGCGATTACAATTATATGAATGTGAGATTGACGATTCATTTTTAGAGAGCCAGTATAACGTGACGTTAAACGCCACAATTTCCGATCGTGGAAATTGGCGAGAAGGTTTCATCTGAAGACGTTGCGTCCGAAGAGAACATTCAGGGCAACGATCCCTGATCTTACCCCGATCCCCGAGAGACAAGAAATGGAGACAAGAAATGGAATTCTATACAAAGAAAATTCTATTTTTGTATGAATATATCGCGATTACAATTATATGAATGTGAGATTGACGATTCATTTTTAGAGAGCCAGTATAACGTGACGTTAAACGCCACAATTTCCGATCGTGGAAATTGGCGAGAAGGTTTCATCTGAAGACGTTGCGTCCGAAGAGAACATTCAGGGCAACGATCCCTGATCTTACCCCGATCCCCGAGAGACAAGAAATGGAGACAAGAAATGGAATTCTATACAAAGAAAATTCTATTTTTGTATGAATATATCGCGATTAGAATTATATGAATGTGAGATTGACGATTCATTTTTAGAGAGCCAGTATAACGTGACGTTAAACGCCACAATTTCCGATCGTGGAAATTGGCGAGAAGGTTTCATCTGAAGACGTTGCGTCCGAAGAGAACATTCAGGGCAACGATCCCTGATCTTACCCCGATCCCCGAGAGACAAGAAATGGTCCCCGAGAGACAAGAAATGGTCCCCGAGAGACAAGAAATGGTCCCCGAGTCCAGGTCTCCCACGCCGTGGAATAGTGATCTATTCGCAGCCCTTAACCGCACGTTCTCGGATTCCTCGTACTCATTATCGCCGGAAATTCAGAGGCAAGAGTTATTTTATGGTAAGATCGCTGTGAATTTAATGTGTATTCATTGTTTTAGTGCATATATCATGATTTTTTTGGTAATATTGAAATATTTTCTTTCTTTTCTTTTCAGGGCACGCAGAACCATGAAAATCTGTGAAGAGAGTTTTTAAAAGGAGAATGAATACAACAATCGAAAACTAATATACCCGGAATTAATATATAATTATATAAATAGGAAAAATATGTAAATATAATTTATTATTATATAATTTTAACAGTATGTGCCTTAAATAAAGTACAAAGTATGTTAGAGAATGTAAAATTGAATATCAATGTACAGTTTGCTGCATGGACCAAATCATTCGGACAAATCAAATGTAAGATTAATCGGTATTCGTAACACAATCTTGAAGTACGTCCGATTTCTACTAAGGTCTGGTAGATTCTATGTATTCAAAATTCCAGTTTGTTCCTTTTGAAGTTTGAATTTGATGGAATGGAATTCTATACAAAGAAAATTCTATTTTTGTATGAATATATCGCGATTACAATTATATGAATGTGAGATTGACGATTCATTTTTAGAGAGCCAGTATAACGTGACGTTAAACGCCACAATTTCCGATCGTGGAAATTGGCGAGAAGGTTTCATCTGAAGACGTTGCGTCCGAAGAGAACATTCAGGGCAACGATCCCTGATCTTACCCCGATCCCCGAGAGACAAGAAATGGAGACAAGAAATGGAATTCTATACAAAGAAAATTCTATTTTTGTATGAATATATCGCGATTACAATTATATGAATGTGAGATTGACGATTCATTTTTAGAGAGCCAGTATAACGTGACGTTAAACGCCACAATTTCCGATCGTGGAAATTGGCGAGAAGGTTTCATCTGAAGACGTTGCGTCCGAAGAGAACATTCAGGGCAACGATCCCTGATCTTACCCCGATCCCCGAGAGACAAGAAATGGTCCCCGAGAGACAAGAAATGGTCCCCGAGAGACAAGAAATGGTCCCCGAGAGACAAGAAATGGTCCACGAGAGACAAGAAATGGTCCCCGAGTCCAGGTCTCCCACGCCGTGGAATAGTGATCTATTCGCAGCCCTTAACCGCACGTTCTCGGATTCCTCGTACTCATTATCGCCGGAAATTCAGAGGCAAGAGTTATTTTATGGTAAGATCGCTGTGAATTTAATGTGTATTCATTGTTTTAGTGCATATATCATGATTTTTTTGGTAATATTGAAATATTTTCTTTCTTTTCTTTTCAGGGCACGCAGAACCATGAAAATCTGTGAAGAGAGTTTTTAAAAGGAGAATGAATACAACAATCGAAAACTAATATACCCGGAATTAATATATAATTATATAAATAGGAAAAATATGTAAATATAATTTATTATTATATAATTTTAACAGTATGTGCCTTAAATAAAGTACAAAGTATGTTAGAGAATGTAAAATTGAATATCAATGTACAGTTTGCTGCATGGACCAAATCATTCGGACAAATCAAATGTAAGATTAATCGGTATTCGTAACACAATCTTGAAGTACGTCCGATTTCTACTAAGGTCTGGTAGATTCTATGTATTCAAAATTCCAGTTTGTTCCTTTTGAAGTTTGAATTTGATGGAATGGAATTCTATACAAAGAAAATTCTATTTTTGTATGAATATATCGCGATTACAATTATATGAATGTGAGATTGACGATTCATTTTTAGAGAGCCAGTATAACGTGACGTTAAACGCCACAATTTCCGATCGTGGAAATTGGCGAGAAGGTTTCATCTGAAGACGTTGCGTCCGAAGAGAACATTCAGGGCAACGATCCCTGATCTTACCCCGATCCCGGAGAGACAAGAAATGGAGACAAGAAATGGAATTCTATACAAAGAAAATTCTATTTTTGTATGAATATATCGCGATTACAATTATATGAATGTGAGATTGACGATTCATTTTTAGAGAGCCAGTATAACGTGACGTTAAACGCCACAATTTCCGATCGTGGAAATTGGCGAGAAGGTTTCATCTGAAGACGTTGCGTCCGAAGAGAACATTCAGGGCAACGATCCCTGATCTTACCCCGATCCCCGAGAGACAAGAAATGGTCCCCGAGAGACAAGAAATGGTCCCCGAGAGACAAGAAATGGTCCCCGAGAGACAAGAAATGGTCCACGAGAGACAAGAAATGGTCCCCGAGTCCAGGTCTCCCACGCCGTGGAATAGTGATCTATTCGCAGCCCTTAACCGCACGTTCTCGGATTCCTCGTACTCATTATCGCCGGAAATTCAGAGGCAAGAGTTATTTTATGGTAAGATCGCTGTGAATTTAATGTGTATTCATTGTTTTAGTGCATATATCATGATTTTTTTGGTAATATTGAAATATTTTCTTTCTTTTCTTTTCAGGGCACGCAGAACCATGAAAATCTGTGAAGAGAGTTTTTAAAAGGAGAATGAATACAACAATCGAAAACTAATATACCCGGAATTAATATATAATTATATAAATAGGAAAAATATGTAAATATAATTTATTATTATATAATTTTAACAGTATGTGCCTTAAATAAAGTACAAAGTATGTTAGAGAATGTAAAATTGAATATCAATGTACAGTTTGCTGCATGGACCAAATCATTCGGACAAATCAAATGTAAGATTAATCGGTATTCGTAACACAATCTTGAAGTACGTCCGATTTCTACTAAGGTCTGGTAGATTCTATGTATTCAAAATTCCAGTTTGTTCCTTTTGAAGTTTGAATTTGATGGAATGGAATTCTATACAAAGAAAATTCTATTTTTGTATGAATATATCGCGATTACAATTATATGAATGTGAGATTGACGATTCATTTTTAGAGAGCCAGTATAACGTGACGTTAAACGCCACAATTTCCGATCGTGGAAATTGGCGAGAAGGTTTCATCTGAAGACGTTGCGTCCGAAGAGAACATTCAGGGCAACGATCCCTGATCTTACCCCGATCCCCGAGAGACAAGAAATGGAGACAAGAAATGGAATTCTATACAAAGAAAATTCTATTTTTGTATGAATATATCGCGATTACAATTATATGAATGTGAGATTGACGATTCATTTTTAGAGAGCCAGTATAACGTGACGTTAAACGCCACAATTTCCGATCGTGGAAATTGGCGAGAAGGTTTCATCTGAAGACGTTGCGTCCGAAGAGAACATTCAGGGCAACGATCCCTGATCTTACCCCGATCCCCGAGAGACAAGAAATGGAGACAAGAAATGGAATTCTATACAAAGAAAATTCTATTTTTGTATGAATATATCGCGATTACAATTATATGAATGTGAGATTGACGATTCATTTTTAGAGAGCCAGTATAACGTGACGTTAAACGCCACAATTTCCGATCGTGGAAATTGGCGAGAAGGTTTCATCTGAAGACGTTGCGTCCGAAGAGAACATTCAGGGCAACGATCCCTGATCTTACCCCGATCCCCGAGAGACAAGAAATGGAGACAAGAAATGGAATTCTATACAAAGAAAATTCTATTTTTGTATGAATATATCGCGATTAGAATTATATGAATGTGAGATTGACGATTCATTTTTAGAGAGCCAGTATAACGTGACGTTAAACGCCACAATTTCCGATCGTGGAAATTGGCGAGAAGGTTTCATCTGAAGACGTTGCGTCCGAAGAGAACATTCAGGGCAACGATCCCTGATCTTACCCCGATCCCCGAGAGACAAGAAATGGAGACAAGAAATGGAATTCTATACAAAGAAAATTCTATTTTTGTATGAATATATCGCGATTACAATTATATGAATGTGAGATTGACGATTCATTTTTAGAGAGCCAGTATAACGTGACGTTAAACGCCACAATTTCCGATCGTGGAAATTGGCGAGAAGGTTTCATCTGAAGACGTTGCGTCCGAAGAGAACATTCAGGGCAACGATCCCTGATCTTACCCCGATCCCCGAGAGACAAGAAATGGAGACAAGAAATGGAATTCTATACAAAGAAAATTCTATTTTTGTATGAATATATCGCGATTAGAATTATATGAATGTGAGATTGACGATTCATTTTTAGAGAGCCAGTATAACGTGACGTTAAACGCCACAATTTCCGATCGTGGAAATTGGCGAGAAGGTTTCATCTGAAGACGTTGCGTCCGAAGAGAACATTCAGGGCAACGATCCCTGATCTTACCCCGATCCCCGAGAGACAAGAAATGGAGACAAGAAATGGAATTCTATACAAAGAAAATTCTATTTTTGTATGAATATATCGCGATTACAATTATATGAATGTGAGATTGACGATTCATTTTTAGAGAGCCAGTATAACGTGACGTTAAACGCCACAATTTCCGATCGTGGAAATTGGCGAGAAGGTTTCATCTGAAGACGTTGCGTCCGAAGAGAACATTCAGGGCAACGATCCCTGATCTTACCCCGATCCCCGAGAGACAAGAAATGGAGACAAGAAATGGAATTCTATACAAAGAAAATTCTATTTTTGTATGAATATATCGCGATTAGAATTATATGAATGTGAGATTGACGATTCATTTTTAGAGAGCCAGTATAACGTGACGTTAAACGCCACAATTTCCGATCGTGGAAATTGGCGAGAAGGTTTCATCTGAAGACGTTGCGTCCGAAGAGAACATTCAGGGCAACGATCCCTGATCTTACCCCGATCCCCGAGAGACAAGAAATGGAGACAAGAAATGGAATTCTATACAAAGAAAATTCTATTTTTGTATGAATATATCGCGATTACAATTATATGAATGTGAGATTGACGATTCATTTTTAGAGAGCCAGTATAACGTGACGTTAAACGCCACAATTTCCGATCGTGGAAATTGGCGAGAAGGTTTCATCTGAAGACGTTGCGTCCGAAGAGAACATTCAGGGCAACGATCCCTGATCTTACCCCGATCCCCGAGAGACAAGAAATGGAGACAAGAAATGGAATTCTATACAAAGAAAATTCTATTTTTGTATGAATATATCGCGATTACAATTATATGAATGTGAGATTGACGATTCATTTTTAGAGAGCCAGTATAACGTGACGTTAAACGCCACAATTTCCGATCGTGGAAATTGGCGAGAAGGTTTCATCTGAAGACGTTGCGTCCGAAGAGAACATTCAGGGCAACGATCCCTGATCTTACCCCGATCCCCGAGAGACAAGAAATGGACACAAGAAATGGAATTCTATACAAAGAAAATTCTATTTTTGTATGAATATATCGCGATTAGAATTATATGAATGTGAGATTGACGATTCATTTTTAGAGAGCCAGTATAACGTGACGTTAAACGCCACAATTTCCGATCGTGGAAATTGGCGAGAAGGTTTCATCTGAAGACGTTGCGTCCGAAGAGAACATTCAGGGCAACGATCCCTGATCTTACCCCGATCCCCGAGAGACAAGAAATGGAGACAAGAAATGGAATTCTATACAAAGAAAATTCTATTTTTGTATGAATATATCGCGATTACAATTATATGAATGTGAGATTGACGATTCATTTTTAGAGAGCCAGTATAACGTGACGTTAAACGCCACAATTTCCGATCGTGGAAATTGGCGAGAAGGTTTCATCTGAAGACGTTGCGTCCGAAGAGAACATTCAGGGCAACGATCCCTGATCTTACCCCGATCCCCGAGAGACAAGAAATGGTCCCCGAGAGACAAGAAATGGTCCCCGAGAGACAAGAAATGGTCCCCGAGAGACAAGAAATGGTCCACGAGAGACAAGAAATGGTCCCCGAGTCCAGGTCTCCCACGCCGTGGAATAGTGATCTATTCGCAGCCCTTAACCGCACGTTCTCGGATTCCTCGTACTCATTATCGCCGGAAATTCAGAGGCAAGAGTTATTTTATGGTAAGATCGCTGTGAATTTAATGTGTATTCATTGTTTTAGTGCATATATCATGATTTTTTTGGTAATATTGAAATATTTTCTTTCTTTTCTTTTCAGGGCACGCAGAACCATGAAAATCTGTGAAGAGAGTTTTTAAAAGGAGAATGAATACAACAATCGAAAACTAATATACCCGGAATTAATATATAATTATATAAATAGGAAAAATATGTAAATATAATTTATTATTATATAATTTTAACAGTATGTGCCTTAAATAAAGTACAAAGTATGTTAGAGAATGTAAAATTGAATATCAATGTACAGTTTGCTGCATGGACCAAATCATTCGGACAAATCAAATGTAAGATTAATCGGTATTCGTAACACAATCTTGAAGTACGTCCGATTTCTACTAAGGTCTGGTAGATTCTATGTATTCAAAATTCCAGTTTGTTCCTTTTGAAGTTTGAATTTGATGGAATGGAATTCTATACAAAGAAAATTCTATTTTTGTATGAATATATCGCGATTACAATTATATGAATGTGAGATTGACGATTCATTTTTAGAGAGCCAGTATAACGTGACGTTAAACGCCACAATTTCCGATCGTGGAAATTGGCGAGAAGGTTTCATCTGAAGACGTTGCGTCCGAAGAGAACATTCAGGGCAACGATCCCTGATCTTACCCCGATCCCCGAGAGACAAGAAATGGAGACAAGAAATGGAATTCTATACAAAGAAAATTCTATTTTTGTATGAATATATCGCGATTACAATTATATGAATGTGAGATTGACGATTCATTTTTAGAGAGCCAGTATAACGTGACGTTAAACGCCACAATTTCCGATCGTGGAAATTGGCGAGAAGGTTTCATCTGAAGACGTTGCGTCCGAAGAGAACATTCAGGGCAACGATCCCTGATCTTACCCCGATCCCCGAGAGACAAGAAATGGAGACAAGAAATGGAATTCTATACAAAGAAAATTCTATTTTTGTATGAATATATCGCGATTACAATTATATGAATGTGAGATTGACGATTCATTTTTAGAGAGCCAGTATAACGTGACGTTAAACGCCACAATTTCCGATCGTGGAAATTGGCGAGAAGGTTTCATCTGAAGACGTTGCGTCCGAAGAGAACATTCAGGGCAACGATCCCTGATCTTACCCCGATCCCCGAGAGACAAGAAATGGAGACAAGAAATGGAATTCTATACAAAGAAAATTCTATTTTTGTATGAATATATCGCGATTACAATTATATGAATGTGAGATTGACGATTCATTTTTAGAGAGCCAGTATAACGTGACGTTAAACGCCACAATTTCCGATCGTGGAAATTGGCGAGAAGGTTTCATCTGAAGACGTTGCGTCCGAAGAGAACATTCAGGGCAACGATCCCTGATCTTACCCCGATCCCCGAGAGACAAGAAATGGAGACAAGAAATGGAATTCTATACAAAGAAAATTCTATTTTTGTATGAATATATCGCGATTACAATTATATGAATGTGAGATTGACGATTCATTTTTAGAGAGATAGCCCCCGAGTGATTACGGCATCACACGAGGGCATAAAATATTACGCCCGTGTTACAAACGATATTTTTCGTTGCAGTGCACAGTGGGGCCGAATCCCAAATTTGCGGACATAACCCGAAAAATGAAGTTTTGTTTTCGGGGTTTTAGAGTGAAGGAGTGCAAGTAAAGTAATAGTCCGAGGGTCGGATTCCGGACTGGGGAGGGTAAGATCCCCCGGCGACGACGTCGTTAACACTCATAATTAACTGTAACTTGATGCCATATGGTGACAGAATTTATCACTAGATTTAATCATTTATTTTCATTTCACTGAAAATTAACCCGCCACGGGTCAACAGTTACAGTTACATACATATTGATGTAAATCCTCACAAATCAAACTTTACCTATTGAGTCGAAAAGTGTTACAGATTGTAACCGTCGACGATTAGATCCAGATCGACACCGGACGTCAGTTGATCAACGAAGTTAAGCAATTTCATCTGCGACCAGAATTTGGATGGGTGACCCACATGAAAACACAATGTTAAAGAAAAAATAAAATGAGAAATTTGATTGGGTAACACCGATACAAACGAATTTAGAAACAAACTGTGATCCTCTATCATGATAATCTGATAATCTGTTTACATGTCCGAAAATCCGGAACCAGAAACCTAGTTGAAACGGCTACACTCTTTTTGTATCCGTTTCTATTCGGAAATTCCAGCAGAACTATGACCCTCTATGACAATCTACGAAACATTCTAACTTCCTACCAATATTGTCTAGCATTAATTTTGACGTTTGAAAAAAAAAAAAAAAAATTCTTCAAGTACGTCTTCAACTAGAAATTACGAAATTCTAAGATTTTTAACTACAGCTTACTACGACAAAACTAATATTTGTCCGAAATGCATTGAAAATTCGTAGTCAGTTTCGTAAAACGTCATAGTTTGATGCGTAGAAATTATTGAAAATATTCATGAAAATTCGTAAAAATATTTCCGCCAGGGCTGACATCAGATATATCCTGACATTTCATTCAGAGCCTTCAAGTTTTTTCAAAGTTTCACAAAATTCCAATTTGTTTTTGTTTTTTATCAACAAGCCTAGCTACATTTTTTTTCATTACACCTATAGATTCAGAAGAAAAAAGAAAATGAAAAGGCAACTCGTTGTGCTTCGAACAATCTATCAAAAGACATACGTGCTTCGGTTTAGTTGCTTTATCAATAGGATTTTAGATAGCATCGATAATATTATGAAATGTTGGTCGGCGGCAACTGATGAAAAATGCCTGGATCTGGAAATGGAAATTTCGTGTACACCCTGAATGATTATGCTGTATTTCAGATTTTTGAAGTGTTCAGAAAACTTGCGAACAAATAACAAGTGTTTATTAAAAAAAAAAAAAAAAAAAAAAACAATGTTACTGGGGAATCGGGTACGGGTAATTCATGGTTGAAAAGGAGAGCAGACTTTTCTAACAGATTTTTTTTTACACTTATTTCAAACGAATCTTTAGATAATAATATTCTACTAACCATCCTCATATAATATGTATAAACCATATATCTTATGTATTTTTATATAATTGTCTATAATGGATAGCTGTATAATGCGAGGAACGTAAGGTACTAAATTATATATGATATACTACAGTACAACTATTTACATGTTATTTTATATAATTGTAGTAAAAAACCATATTGAAAATGATGGAATAACGGAAATAAATAAACAAATTGTTCAATTTCAGATTGATTATTTAATATTTTTACTTACCGAGATGTTAGAGAAATCCTTGAAGAGTATTGTAAATATACGTTCAAATCATCTCTGACTGCGGGTCCAGTCACGTGGTACCAGGTGTACCAACGTAACAGCGGTGGTAAAAGGAGAAGCTCGAGAATGGCGCGCGCGGCGACATCTGACGGTCGTTCTGGGAACCACCGCATCATATCGACAGCTGTGAGCGGCCATTTTCGCTCGCAGCCCTTGACAATTGCGAAAATTACCACAAAATCGTATTCGCAATGTTCCGCCTTCATCGTTGTCGGAAACAAAGATGTTTTTGCATCGGTATGTTCGGAATTCCATAAAAAATCGGGCTACAGAGGCTGATTTTGCATTTTTGATGCGTAGGCTTTGATATAAGTCGAAATAAATGGTACGCCCGCACTTTTCGATTAAAAAAAAAAAAATTTCGATTTCATCCGATAAAACATACCAGTTCGAACTCATTACTCGTCAAACATTGACTGCCGAAAGGACAAGTCGATTGATAGCCCCGTTTCGGAGATATTCGAGAAAATAGACGGAGTCGGTAAATTTCGAGTATTCCCCCCCCTCAACAACAAAATTTCAGCTTGGATTTTTAAAAAATAGTCGTGAAAAATAAAGTACTCTGATATAATATAGCAAAGTATGAAAAAACTAATAAATCTCACTTCAGGAACTAAATTATTTCCAGCGTCGCGTTGACATTTTTGAAGATCGACAGCACGAGATTGTATATTAGTTGTCATTACTCTCAATGACTTTTTTTAATTTCCGAAGAACACAATCAAGGGATACTGTTTAATTTTTTTTGAGTGTATCTTGATACCTAAAGGAAATCATAGAATTTTATTCTTATTTTCGATCCCATTCTACTCGTATCTTTCTTTACCCTCTGGTTTACAATATAAAAAATAATGAAATTCGGAGTCTTGATTGAAAAAATCAAAAAATTAAATTTCAGACTTTTTTTGTCATTTTCGGTTTAGTTTTAATTGCGTTTCGTATTATTATTCGACCTGTTTCGTTATGTGTAAAAAATTTATAATTAATGATCTAATTCAATAATAACAAAAATTTGATTAATAAAAAAAGTTATCTGAAATAATATGTGATTAATTTTTTTCATTAGTTGAATGCGTGAATTAGAAACTCACTGTTTGCGTTTCCAGTCATTTAACGTGCTTCGGGGAATTTTTTTTTTAGATCCGAAAGTATTATACAATTTGTATGGACCTCTTTTTTTATTCAAAGGAGATTTCGTCGACTTCTTTTTGGCTGGATTCATGGTCTTGACGTTTATATTCACATGAGCGATACCTAATGCAACACAAATACCGAGCTACACTCCAGGTTTCAATGTAAGCGTTGCCGCGCGGAGACACATTGAACCAACCCAAATTGCACCGCCGAGCTACTGGTTAGTTGAACGCGCTGTCGCATGCATTTTGTCGCGCGGCAACGCTTGCAATAGCATATAGAGAACAGTGAAACCAAGGGTAAGCAATCAGAGCTCTTTTTTTTTTTTTACATTAGGTGCCTTTCCGTTGGAATCAAAGCGATTCGAGATCACCTCAGATTCTAACCTTACCCGAAATGCAGTGTTTTTATTACTTGGCATCGTTCCATAAAAACGCTGTATTTCGGGTAAGGTTAATAACTAAAGTGATCTATTAGTTAACGGGCGAAACCACATTCGGAGACTGATTCTCAGGCGTTTTTTATGAATTTTTTTAAGTGTGAACAAAAAATTAGAATTTGATCAAACTTTGACATTATTTTATTGATATTTTGAATTACATATACAAATTTTTTCAAGTCATCTCGGCCGAAAATGTCGAAGTTATTGGCTGTTGTCCACTGAAGGTCGTCGTCCGAGTTCTTTATTTTCGGGAAATGTGGAGGTCCAAATTTTTATCCGAATGCGAAATGGTCTTTCTTTACATCATGAACATGTTTTCTAAGAATATGAACATCAGTGGGGGTAAAAATTGTAAAAATTGAAGTGTTGACAGGTGTTTGGAAAAAAATTCGCGATTTTCACCATTTTTTTCATTTATTTTGCAATAAAAAATCCCTTCAAATTATAATATCATCCCAAATGTTGGTTCATATTCTTCGTAATTTCACAAAGGAACACACTTTTAATTTTCATAACGATCGGTCCATAACTTTTGTTTCACAGAAAACAATGAATTTTTGAAAGAGTCGAAATAAGAATGAAAATAAAACAGACAAAAAATGTAGATTATAATAAAATCGGAACAATTTGAATTTCGCTTCGAAATTTTGGCAACGTATAGTTATGTTGACAGTTCATATAATAAAAAGAAATCCCATTTTTTGAAAATCCTAATGTGGTCTGCCCCCTCAAAAGGAGATGTAAGAGCTCCGATTGCTTGGAGATGTGTATTTATTGTTGTGAAAAATATTGAAAATCTAAATGTCATCATGTTAACTTCAGGCTCATTATAAAACCATTCAATTTTTGGCGCGATTTGAAAATATGACGACGGAGAAAAAAAAATTTGCGCTCGTTAAATGGGTTAGTGGGGAGTATGAAAACACATTCACTCCAGGGATTCCAATAGAATGGATCAGGGATTTGAATTTGGAAGAATTTGATCCCGAAACCGAAGATGAGGACATTTCTTACGTCGTTGAATGGCGAGAGAATAGAAAAGGCAAGCGACCAAAAATGGGGTGGAAGTGCTTTGATGCTGAAGTTATAATGGTATCATGTAAGTTAGAAAATTGTTCATCAAATTCAGCTGTTGTTGAGTTGAAAAAATTTGAAATTTTAGATTTAAATACCTCTAAAAATACATTCATTTTATCCTACAGCTTCTAAGAAGCATTTGAATGAAAGATTAGTAGTTATGGATGGCGAAGCTTCACCATTGAAGATTAAAAAAAAAATTGAAAATGAAAATCAAGATGATCCTAATAAAAGAAAATTAGAAGACCGATTTAACGAAGATCTATCACTGCCAGGTTCTTCGGCTGAGATTTCGGTAATACAAGTATAAATTAGAAAAAAAAATTCAGAATCGATCGATCAATGTAATTAATCAATTTCACAGTTTTTGTAGCTTTGCTTTACACTGTTAGAAATGTTGTATACTTGTACACTAAACGTAATGGATTCTGAGCCGGATGTGTTCGACAATTGAAGAAACAGCCAATCGGCGCTTTGCATTTTTGTAATCCAGAGCGCCGATTGGCTGTTTCTAGAATTGTCAAACACATCCGGCTCAGAATCCATTACGTTTAGTGTACGTACAAATAGGAGTTGGTTGTATTTTTGTGTCGATTATTTTTCACATTTGCTCCGTATGCAGGGTAGGGGAGACACAATGATCACATAAAGCTATCTGGCAGTACTAATTTGAACAAATATTTTTTTTTTTTTTGAATTATTTATTTCATCTATTGGCTTTTAGTCATTGCACAATAATCGAACAAACGACGTATTTATTTTGAAAAAATATTCCAATAAAGAAATAAAACAGAGTGCGACAACGAACCCCGTAGCCTGGGTCAGTTGTCTGAGCTATCAGTTGAATTATCATATCTCAATTTGAGTATGGAAAATTGTGGGTTAATTTATTTTATACTACTGTAGATTCAACATATAGGTAAATCACGAACATAACACCATAATGTTGAAATAGGACATGAAGGAAGTAACGTTTTCGTTAAAAAAAAATAAATTTCCCGCGCCCTTTTTCCACTTGTCAGCTGTGATTGCGAATACCATCGGAAATCGCAAGCTGTAAACCATACAGTAGGAACAGAACGTGAACGAACCAGTTCCGTCCACTTTGACAGGCTCTACGGTTATTCGGTGGGATCCGAACAACCAGAACCGCGGTTGAGGCACATGAGTATTTTTCATCGAAAATTTCAGTGGTGCCGGGCGGGACTTGAACTCAGGATCTATCAATTCGTAGTCTGAGCTCTTGTCCACGAGCCACCGCGGCTCTTGAAAGAAATGTACTGAGTTCTCATTTTATTAGTTGATAAAGTATCAATTTTAGTCATGGAATCAATCCTTCCATTAGAAATAATTTCTTATCGATTTCTTATTTCATTATTCCGAATACCATCGGAAATCGCAAGCTGTAACCACAGTACGAACAGAAATTGAACGAACCAGTTCCGTCCGAACTTAGCACTTACCTACTGAAAAAGTTCATGTGATATATCATGTAGAAAAGTACATGATAAATCACATGGTAGATTGTATGAAGTTATGAAAGATATCAGCGCACAATTTACCATGTTGATTATTGTATACTTTTCTACATGATATATCACATGATTTATTGTATAGTTCAAAGAAAAAAAAAAAAATTCGGGTCTGCGTGTGGGACCGAACCCACGTCCGTCCGATGCTGAAGTAGTCTCGCTACCGCCTCGGCCACGCTACTAGTTATATGAAGGAATAGTTGGATCAAAATAAAGCTTAACTCGGTGGGCGACAATAAAATGAATTCTGGTCATATAAACTGATAAAAGGATTTGTTGATATTTAATAAGATTTATTCATATTCAACAAATGATTCATTAACTCATATACTTAATTAACAATTAAGAAATCCATCCATCAGTGTATGAACTTTATGATCGTCAAACTTTTGTCAAGAAAGCACCAGCGGCGTAGCTCAGGCGGTAGCGAGACTTCTTCAGAATCTGACGGCCGTGTGTTCGATCCCACACGAATTCCTCTTGTTTTTTTTCTGCGATCAACCCTGACCATATGAGAAATCATATGGTAAATTACAAAATAAATGCTGTGAATTTGAACTACACAATATAAATAAATTCGCGTCAAAAAATCTAGAGGATTCCAAAAGTTACAGCCATGACTGTGCCAAATTGCGAAAAAGCGCCGCCGCGCGGCGCGCGGATCATCATGTTGGTGTCATATGGTGTCATAAATATTGTACGACACCGCCAACACCACTGTATTACTTTTTTGAAGTTTTTATACAATTTGATTTTTTATTTGATTTTGTGATTTTGCAATTTTTTGTAATCATCATTTTTACACATATTTAATATTCAATATTCTTTTGAATTGTGATCATTGACAGAACGCATGGCTTCGATCTACATTTTTTCGAGGTTAGGTGTCCACTTGTTTGTAAATCGTCGTGCTTTCATTACGAATTCAAGCCAATAGTGATTTTCATTATTGAACAAACACAGTGTAATATATGTCTGACATGAGACTTCGGAATTGAAAGAAGATGATTCAGAGAGGATGATTCATCGAAAAGTGCGTTTGAAATCGATGCCAGGAGACTAGACGTTCAGATTTCTAAAAAGATGAGTATTTCTATAATATAATAATTGCCAAAGTTTGATATTATATATTATAAGAAAAAAGGTATGATTGATGAAAGATGAAAGAATATTCGGAATATTGACAGAAATTGTGCTAGCATTTTCTGAATCTCAAAAATATTGAAGATCAAAAATTCTGAAGAATTTTCATGTTTTGAACAATTTTGATCAGATTTTTCCTAAAGCAATTCATTCTTTTTCTAGGAGTTTCACCAGACACCTACCAGACACTGTTGGTGGACAGAATAGGTCAAAACTCACTACAAACCTCCGCCTGGCACATGGGTCTAGCCTCGACTCATAACACATCGGTACGACAGCAGCTGCCGATCCAGCATATTATTAATAAGCAAAATCTTAAAACTTGATTTTCTGTAACCACATTTTCTTCTCTGTGAAAACAAGGAAGTAAAGGAAAAGAAAAAAAAAAGTTTGAAATTTCATTGCTGGAGAATGAAGATTTTGACCGGTTGTCGTAAAGAATCAGGAGCACCGATTGACCGATTCTGGAGGTTTGGTCTTTAATTCTTCAGAATCGAGGCCTCTATCAGATGAACAGACAACTTTTTGATATTACCATTTTTAGTTGAGATAATAGAAATAATAGAGAAAAAAAATTGGAAAATTAAAAAAATCTTAGTAAAAACTAGATAGGTCAGGCAATTTTCGCAGTATCAAAAAGTTATATGTTCATCTGATACAGACATCTCTTCCTTAGAATTTTTAACCATTTAAGGGTGTGGATACCCCCTTAAGTAAATATTGTGAATATTGTCGATGTCACTGATTACATATGTGAATAAATAATTTAAAATATTAAAATTTTTACAAATGATATATAAAATGTTATACGTATTCTGTGTGAGTAGTTGAAATGAACGAAAAAAAAGAATGCAAAAAAATGTAATTTTTACACATGTAATAAACTATTTTATATGTATATGCTTGAATCATCAATATTTTCTAAGATCTGTTTCGACAATCTGTTAAGTAAATATTGTAAATATTGTCGATGTCACTGATTACATATGTGAATAAATATTTTAAAATATTAAAATTTTTACAAATGAATTCGTGTTCATTTTTATTTTGCCGAATATTAATAATAATAATTAAGGAAACACAGGTGAATGAAAATCTCTCCGATTAGAGCTTTGAGAATTTGATATAGAAAATCAACAAATTTGCATTCAACAATATTCGTGAATAAACTTTTAACCGTCTTCAAATTTTTTATTGAAATGAATACCATATTTTACAAAATTATTATATATTCCGCCATATATTCTGCCATATATGATTCCATATATTGTTGCCTATATTCTGCCATATATTCTACCATATATTCTGCCATATATTCTGCCATATATTGTTGCCATATATGATTCCATATATTGAAATACAATCACCATATATTGTGCCATATATTCTGCCATATATGATTCCATATATTGTTGCCATATATTCTGCCATATATTCTACCATATATTCTGCCATATATTCTGCCATATATTGTTGCCATATATGATTCCGTATATTGAAATACAATCACCATATATTCTGCCATATATTCTGCCATATATTGTTGCCATATATGATTCCATATATTTTAACAATATATTTATACATATACATAATTTCGGCCATAATATAACACCACCTATTACCATATATTGTGCCATATATTTTAGCCATATATGGTTTTTCCATACGGGTAGCATCCGACCACCGCCTCTTCGCCTGCCTACGAAGGCTCGTATATTCATCGTACATATTCTTTAGCTTAGTGCGTTTGAAAGCTCTATAACACGCGTCTCGTGTCGGGAAGAGAGAGTGGAGGAGAGGAGAGATAGAGAATAAGGTAGAGATAAGAGGAATATAAAGAATGTAAGAGAAATGTAGAGGAGCAAACCTCAGGAAAAAACCAGAACCCGTATGGGAATAAACAGATTTTACTACATTCAAAAAATGAGTTAATATTGTAACGTTTCCGGCTTTCGCGAACCTCTAGGTTATAGCGAAAGTCGAAAGCTACGGGTTCTTATAGATATTTGAAAGATGATTTACTGAATTAATTAAATTTATGGACTCCTCAAACTGTGAGGTGAGGAAAAGGATGGGTCTACCATGCAAAAGCCACCTCATACAGATTTTTATCTCCCTATGCTAACTACGGACTCGGATAGGTTTTAATTATCAAAGCCGTCTTTCGTTCTGAACAGAAGGTTCAGAACCAACTCTTACAGAGCCGGGTTTTTACGCCAAGCCTGTCTTGCCTGCTATTGAGAATTTAATATGATAACTGCAGATCCGGGGTTTTACACCAAGACTGCCTATCAGACTCGGGTTTCCAACGGTTGGCCCTCGAACACAGGTTTTTACACCAATGTCGTTCGCTTCTTCCGTTGGTCGCCAAAGCTGTAACTACTCGGCTTTGCTGTGGTATTGAACTTGTCAAACGTTGTGATAAGAAAATACCAGGCAATTTGTGAGAGATAGTAAAGCTTCTATTAAACTCCCAAATGGATATGTCGTAACAAAATATGTACAAAGAAAAGAATTATATCTAACTTAAATTACTATTATTTTAGGTTCTTGACCTTAAGCGATTGTATCGTTATATTTTATTAAATGAATTTGGGCAACAATGCTGCTTTAGCTAATGTTCCTATTTATGTTAATCGTGACTCTATATTCTGATCAGCAATACTAGAGGAATATCGAATTATGTAACTGTGATTACAAGATCTATGTTAAGTTATGAGTCGCTCTGGTGCTTTACCTAGAAGCGCTCGAATTTTAGCTAGATGTGAGTCGCACCGGTGCTCTACCTGGAATACGCTGACTGTGCTTGCTTGCTCGGGTTTATATACAATTGATTCCTCGCCTCTGACGTCACAGGCGAGGAATGCTGGACAATGCGAATTTGTCCAGTTTTGCTTAACTTGCTTGGCCACGCCCAGCCGAACCCTCTCTTACCGGCTGGACACGTTACAATATATGAACAGAAATCTGTAAATTTCCCGTGCCTATTAATATAGTAATGTATCACTCAAAAAATATATTTAAAAAATCCTTGCTATGTTTTTTATTAATTTTAATAAATCGAACTTTTCTAATAATTATTTTTTTTATTAATCTGAAAATTTTTAAAATATCTGTTGATTTTAGTATCGTGAATTTTTAAAATACTACAAAATATATTATCGTACAAAAAACTGTTGTTATTGCTCATGTTGAAATATAAAAAAGTTAGGATTGCAGCAATACCCATAGTTGACAATAAAATATTGGAATAAGTATTTATTTTGAATTATTTTTTGTTTTTGAATAAGGTAAAGTACCCAGTACTTGAACACTCATAAAAATGGGACATAGGAATAAATAAATACTTAAAATTTTTCGATTTTGTTGATCAATTCTTCCAATTATTTAAAAATCGTTAATTATTCCGAGCCAAACTGAATTTTTTTAAAATGATTGTTGATTATTAATGTAAACTTGTTAAAACATGAGATCTAAAATTTTTTGCCTAATTAATTAATTAAAAGATGTATATTTTTTCGTAAAATTTATGTAATTACTCTCTAAATACGAATCAGTGGAAAATTCACTTATTGAATCAGTGATTCAGTATCCCACTGCAGAATCAGTTATTTCGGTCAACATACACTGCTTAATTAGTTGAGTTGTTCGAAACAGTGAATGACGACTGACAAACCAGTGCCTTCATGTACTGTTTAGTCAGTGATTCTTTATTTGCACTGATACCGCAGTGTATTACGGTTCACGACTATCCCGCGCATGTCGCGTCGGTCTTGACTGGTCTTGACTTGTGTTGTAAAACTCGTGCGTTAGCCAAGTAAAAGAAAAAGGAGAAGAAGAAGGTAACTCGTGCGTCGACTGTGCGTGTTGATAAGGTAAGTTAATATTCACAACTAATAAATACTGAATAACCGAATAATAAGTTATTATGTCTGAAAATCTTGCTGATCTTCCTAAATATCAATCTCAATCGGTTTTTTCATGGAAACTGATAGAGGTTATGTTAACTTCGTATGTTCTTCATGTGCGCTGTATTATCTATGAGGCCGTGGTTACATGGCTTATAACTATATTTCTTATATTTCACGTGCATTATGACCGACCTAGACATGCAGTTTTCAGGTAGCCGCAGTCAACAAACAAAAAAAAAAATAAATCTGTACATTTGAAAATTTTAAAGCAAGGAATTAGGGAATGAAGTCATTTTCGGGTATCTGAAATTTTATTTGATTTAAGTGTTGTTTTGTACGTAATCGAATTCCAAAAAATCTCAAGGTTAATAGTGGCTGACTCAAATTCTAACAAATTCTAACTTTGACATGACTTTTAGTTGGAGATAAAAGTTCTACAGAGTCTGAATTTTTGAGAGCTTATTTATCCAGTTAAGATCATGGACAAGGAATATGAAAATGAATGAAAACTATGCCAAGTACATTTCAAAATTTTACTGGTGAAAACCATTAGGAACAAGAAATCTGTAGATATTATTTATAGAAATTGTAGTTTCTGTTGAAAATGTAACTTTTTTGCTCTTTCCATCCTCAGCTGTTCCAGTAGTTCTATAAAAATTTAATGGAGGAAATATTGTGTTTGTCCGTGGAGCAGCTGAATCATTGGCTACGGTCTGTTATTGGTGACGCAGAAACAGAGAAAATTTTTGAGGGTAAGTAGGCTAATAATTTTGCATTTTTTAACGGGCAAAAAAAGTGGCATCATATTATGTTGATCCAGTCATACAGAAATGGAATATATATATGGTGGATGAAAGACAACTATATTTGCCTAAAAACAAGTTGAGAAGTTGTCGCAGTTTCGAAATAAAGATTGGAGAGAATTTTAAAAGTCTGATCGGAGTTTGGTTGAAGTGATAATAATTTGTGAAAGACTGATAACATGTCATGAATTGATTAAAAGTATCAATTGCTCTTAATTAACAAATATATCTACACTTTACACTTTTTCGCTTTTGGGAAGATCTTGAAGCCTTATTTGTTTTTGCAGAGCCTCGTTGCATAAAACACTCTTTCCAGAAATAATTCAAGATTCTCTTTCGATGAAACTTCGTACTCCAGGTTCTTCGCCATTGTAGTGGAAGAAACCTTCGATCTTAGATTTACTGCTGTGAAATGGGTTACCGATATGTCATTTATGAAGGTTTTGATTGCTGGTAGATAATGTGAATTAACAGCAGTGAATTATACTTTTAATCAATTAATTACTTATTATCAGGTTTCACAAATTTTACATAATTTATATCGAATTGTCGTTATTTTCTTCCAGAAATAGTCTAAGATTTTGAGCAATGGAGCGACTAAATTGTTATCTGTGTAATCAGAGGGTCCCCGGAGGACTAGACGGTTTAGTTCAGCATTTCATAACAAGACATGGTCTTACAATTACTCGTGGTATGGGCAGGGCTAGAGGGTTTGAATGTGGCCAGGACGGTTGTCGTCGCGAATTTGTACATTTTTTTTCGTTGAGAAAACACATCAGGGCGAGGCATTTAGGTGAAAGAGCTATCGAACCTGAAGAGCATTTTCTAACTGATCCTGATGATCATTTCCATGAACTAAATGATCAAAACGTTGACATGGTTAATGATCAAGGAGATGTAGATGACAATTCAATACCCGATGATGATGTTGATTTTAACTTACGTACCTTTGTCATCCGAATGATTGCAAGATTGCAGTGTAAGGGTTCTATGACAGGTAGTGTATTGACACAGGTCCTCGATGAATGTGAAGAGCTTTTGCTCAATACTCGTCAGTGGTTGAAGAAGAAAGTCACAAAGTTTTTAACAGATAAACAGTTGCTGGATGATGATGAAGGACAAAATTTATTGCAGACTTTTGAATTTGATAGCCCTTTCAATGGACTAAAAACTTTAAATCAACAGATTGAAGCCTTGAAGAACAAATGTGGGTATATTGAGCCAATCGAAATCCCCCTTGGTTATCGTATGGATGATACATTGGACAATGAAACAGGCACGTATGTTCCTAAAATGACTATGGAGACCTGTCAATACGTACCAATTATTGAAACTCTGACAATGGTATTATCGAGCGAGGAAGTACGAGAAGCTATTATGACTGAACAAAAATCAGCCAATGGTGTACTGGCTTCTTTCCTTGATGGGCAGTACTACAAGATTCATCCATTTTTCAAAAAATACGAGCACTCTATAAGAATTCAGTTGTACTATGATGAATTGGAAATTGTAAACCCATTAGGATCCAAGACAGGCGTCCACAAAATAGGAGCTTTCTACTAAACCATACAAAACGTGCCCTCACATATGAATTCTGAACTTAGCAGTATACATGTACTTCTTCTCTGTTGCGATGCGGACGTAAGGAAGTATGGTTTCAATAAGGTTCTTGAGCCATTTTTGCAAGACTTAAAAAAGTTGGAGAGTGACGAAGGTATACTAGTACAAGCGGGAGATCATGAATTTGTGCTTCGTGCATCGATAGCTGCTTTTTGTGGTGACGGACTCTCTGTACATGATGTATTCAATCTCCTTGGTCCATCAGCTAACAAGTTTTGTCGGATGTGTTTGTATACCAGAGATGATTTACATGCTGCATCTCTCGAACCAGCTCAAGAAAGAACTGAAGATGTCTTTAATGAACATCTTGCTCTTTTGGAACACACAAACTATTCTGCTGTCACAAAATCAGCCACAGGTGTCCGTGGAGAATGCTGTTTACATGATTCTCGATACTTTCACGTCAGTCGCAACAAAATCTTTGACCTTATGCATGACATCCTTGGTGGCGTTTGTCATGTGGTGATAAAATCAGTAACGCATGAATATGTTTTAGTACAACGTAGATTCACTATTGAGTTCTTCAATGGCAGAATATCATCTTTTCAGTATGGTTTTGTCGAAAAAGGTAATAAACCCTCTGCAAATTTTACAGAAGCAATGCTCCGTAAAAAGGATCATACATTGAGCCAGAAGGCCATGCAGATGTGGTGCCTTATGAGAGTTTATCCTTTTTTGGTTTCCGAGAAAATTCCTGATGGAGACAAGCACATGGCGTTAGTCTTAAATTTGCTTAGGATTATGGAATTAGTTTTTGCTCCCAAAATTACTGAATCTTTATTGCCATATCTGAAAGCTCTCATTGCAGAATTTTTTACCACTTTTGTGAGATTGTTCCCTGATATAACTCCCATCAATAAATTTCACCACCTAACCCACTATCCTGAATGTATCTTGTGGTCGGGTCCATTGGTTCACTATTATTGCATGCGATACGAAGCAAAGCACAATGAGTTGAAATCACGCGCTCAAAATGTAAACAATTTCAAGAACCCACCGAAAACACTTGTACGTGTTTCTCAATGTGGTCAGAGTGCAAGGTGGGGTTCTAGAGATGTCAAGCTGTTTCAAGTCCGCGTTGTATCTAGTAAAACAATTTGCGTTCGGGACACCCACAGCAGAAAATTTCTCCACGGACTTGATTATGTGGATAGCGATAAAGTTTTGTGTTTCAAATTCGTACAAGTAAATGGAGTAGCATACAGACCAGGTTTATTCGTATGCCTTGAAGCATCCCACGTTCGACCCGATAACTTGCCATTATTTGGATGCATAAAGGAAATTGTAGTACTGGAAAAAAGCGAAGTGTATTTGCAAGTTTCTATTTGTACAACGTCACTTTTCGACACCGATTTAAATGCCTATTCTATCAGGCCTGAAAACCCTGAAAACCCTGAGGATACTGAGCGTTTCATTCAAGCCTCTAACCTTGCACATTTTAAACCATTCGGTTCTTGGACTCGACCAACTTCCAATGTCCTTTACATCAGTCTTCGGCATATAATCTTGTGACTCAGTGTGGAGGGTGAGCTAGTGTTCCTATTCATGATTCAACTACTTGCTATTGATCCCTCTGAACTTGTTCGGCTTACTGGTCGATCTGTGACATAATTCAGTTTCCTCCAGCCTTCATTTAATTGCATCGCACACTTACTACCAACTGACAAGTCTCATTTTTTTCTCCAATGATTGATTCGTCTGTCCATAACTTCTTTTCGACGCAAATATACCCGAAATCACACTTATATATGCCAGTTTAATTCCTTTTAATTAATATTCATATCTTTGGTTTACAGATGAGCGTATTGATGGTGAATCTTTTCTAGAATTAACAGACAACGATTTTATAACAATGAACATAAAAATGGGGCCTCGTAAAAACTTATTAAAAATAATAAAAGAAGCAAAAGAAAGGGCTTGTGTGAGTATTAATGTTTGACAAAGATTATTTTTAATGAAAATTTTTCATAAAACGTGATAATGCGTCAAAATCAAAATTATTGGATGTATGAACAAATGATTTGAATTCGCGTTGATTTTAGATTTCTGTTGGAAACTATGTCCTCGAAAAAGACACATCTGTACTTAACATACATTCTCATATCCCTCAATCTGATTCTTCTCAAAAGCTGCAAAATATAGTACCAGTTACCACTGCCATTCCGTCAAATGCTCATTCACCGAAACCCCTTCCAAGCCAAACAAGTAGTGTGCCAAAGCCATTAGCCGATAGCTTCTCGGTAAATATATTTCAAAATATTCATTGCAATTTACACTTCAAATACTATTGCGATACGTTGTATAATTTATACATCTGTAGCGTCATGGCACAGTGGAAGGAACTCTACTTCATCATGCACAAGGTGGAGCTGTTTTAAAGGCAGCCAAAAATGCATTCACAGAGGAGGACCGTAGAGCTCTGATACGCATCCTTGTATCAGAACTTGTAGCTGTTCATGACAGCTAGTAAGTATATTTTTTTTATCAGCTTATTACTTTCAGTATAGAACCCAAACTCTATTTGAATTTTCATAAGTACTTCCATAGTTATCAATTTCATATCCAAATGAAGCTTTTTTAACGATGTTCATTCGACATGATTTTTAGTTATCCTCCTCAGCAGGCTAAGATTGCACTCGCTGCAGCAATAGTAGAGGAATTTCCACTTTTAAAGGATGTTCATTCTGCTAGAGGATATGTGAGTACATGAATATTCAGACATGTCTTAAATATTCGTATACTGGTTCTAATTCTTCTGGTTCTATGTGACAATATCGCTTTCCTCAGGAACATTATTTTGATAACATCACTAAAAGAGGTTTTATCGAATATCGGTTATGGACGATGCGAAAGAATATTTCTCCTTCGAAGAAAAAATATCAGGGTATCGCTTGTAAATTGAGAAATTCAAATGCAACCAAATCTCTTAGTTTATCAGAAGGCAGTAAACTATTAACTGAAGAAGAGCTTGATCAAAAGGTCTGTGGAGTTCACAAACTTTCAAACTCCATAATAAGACTATTCAATATGATAATGTTACACTCTCTTCTTGTCCATAAGATCTCTTTGCTGCAATGTAAAAACCCTACGGATAAAAATAAACGTAGTATTATCTCTTGTATGGACGAGACATTTCCGGATAGGAGGAATTGGATAAACAAAAGTAGCCCGACAATATCACAGATATTTGATAAGTATCCACGCTTGCTGGATTACGATGGAGAAATGGTAAGACATTTTCAATTACGAATATGAAAATGTACTAGTATTGGTGTCCCCTCCATTCTGAAATCGATTATGACTTCAGATTGATATAGAATTCGAACACATGCACCAAGGATCTGAGAATAACTTTCTGTCGACATTTCCATCTTACTATACTAAAAGGATTTTAGCGTATGCTGTATTACATCGACCCGATGTACATAGACTCACAAATACTATAAAAAACGGTGAGATCAATAGTTCTCGGATTTTCCAGTGTGATTAGTAATTGACTAAACTGTAATGATTATCCGTTATTTTTCTCGAATTTAGAAAATCTCAGGGCTCTACTTATCCTGATAGATCTACTCCCAGTCCCCAATGCTGTATTGAAAGAAAGGAAAAGACCGTTTAAAGGATTAGGAAAGGGTACAGGACGAAAGAGGGTAGGACGTATTAGAATAAACTTCTGCATGTTTTGACATCGTAATTAATTTAAGTGTACGCTGCATTTCTACTTTCCCACTGCTCTATCCTCCCTGCATGAAACCTAGCTCCAAATTCACTTTTCAGCAAAAAGTTGACGCAGAAGAGGTAATATTAGAGAAAAATGATAACTGCAAGCCACAATCTGAGAGTGCAAAGCAGTGTCTAATTCGAATAGTGCCAGTAAGTATTATTTCTGTCAATATGTATTGGATTCTGAAAAGAATTCTGAGCTGCATAATTGTTCGATTATGATCTTACTGCTGAGTGCGAGACTATCAATAGAAAAGTTCTTACTCTGGTTTTAGGAAGGTACCCATCTACCTCAATTCGCACAGAATACACGCAATGAGAACGATACTAATGTTCAACCCTACATACTATGCGTTCGAGGGCAACAAAATGATACTTTCTTCATCCAAGGAGATGGGTGGTTTATAAGCGTCCATGATCCAGTCAACCCTGTCGTAGCATTTGATTTGTTATTTAAATGCTACTACGTCTTGAATTTGACATATCCACCGAGCCTAAAATATCTGTACAGCTTTATGGAATGCTACGTTTATAAAATAGTATCTACGGCGCAGCAGAGTATTGTTTCCTCTGTCCATATCAACATTACCAACGTTGAATTGAACACTTATGATAGGGTCATGAGTGATGAAGACTAATGCACGTAAAGTCGTGACATTATAAGGTATATATACCTAGTGGGGTGTCTGTTATTTCCCAAGTTGGTTGTGTTTTTGCAAACGCCCCCTAATTTTTTAATTTATACTCTAAAAACAATTATGCTATTTTTTTTTTTCTTTCAAGTGCCATTAACCCCTGCCTGTAGGGCGATACTTGTCCCATTTGATTAACATGAGACTTGTGCCCTTTTTAGACTTTAATTTGTTTTTCGCTTACTACTTTCATTACCTCATCAAATATTGTTGATTCTACTACTGTTCTGACCTCTTTGGATGGCCGTATTCTTACATTGGTGAAAAAAAAAAATTTCAAAAGTTTTTAAGTTATTTTCAAAATTTATTTTTACCGTATTTTTCAGTAATTTTCGAATATTTTTGAATGTTTTTGAATTTATTGACTTTTCAATGCTCTTTGTTTAGATTAAAAAATATTCGAAAGATATTAAAACACATGGTACAAAAAAAAATTTTACCGTTTCAAAACTTGAATTTTTTATTTTTTTATCAATATAAAAATACGTTTATCCAAAGAGGTCAGAACAGTAGTAGAATCAACAATATTTGATAAGGTAATAAAAGTAGTAGGCGAAAAAAAAATTAAAGTCTAAAAAGGGCAAAAATCCCAAGTTAATCAAATGGGACAAGTATCGTCCTAAGGCAGGGGTTAATGGAACTTGGAAAAAAAAAAAAAAATAGCAGAATTATTTTCAGGCTATAAACTAAAAATTTAGAGGGCGTTTGCAAAAAAAAACGACTTGGGAAATAACGGACACCCTAATATATAGTACATACCTATTTAACATTAATAAGTTGTTATCCGCCAGAAGATATCTGTACATCCATGGAGAAGTATACAAAAATACTCATATGTATCATTAGTTAGTAAGTCACCTCCTCATGGTGTTTTTTAATATAATAAGCTATTCACTGTAATATATCTAGATAATATAATATATATTGGCCATTTTCAGTTGTTCCTACATAAGGTTTTTAGTATTCAACCTGGATTGCCTTTGTAAGAGTTTGTATTGTACGTATTACTTATTTCCAGAAAATATATGACCTTTTCAATGTGCAGTAACTTCTGTATTGCTTGTATATACCTATATTTATCATCCCTGTATTCTGCAATAAAACTGACTGCTCGATCAGTGAGAATGGGCTTTTCGCAATCACTGATTCAACCAGTGAGCTGATTTCACAGGTTGAACCAGTAGTTTTTCACTGATTACCAGTGGTATACTTATAACTGTGACTATCAGTGACTATTAACTGAGAACCAGTGGATTTTCACTGATTCATATTTAGAGAGTAGATTGTCTTGCAGCAGTCACTATTTTAATTGATTAAAGTAATTTAATAATAAAATAAATAGAGAATAAATATTTCAAATCACAGTTTTTCAAAAATTTTTCCCTTTAAATAATTTTATTTTCAATAAAGTTTAAAAAATGAGTGCATATGTGCTGCAAAACAATATATTGTTATGAATTAGGTTGTTGTGATGGTTAAGCTGCCACCATTGTTATGAATTAGGAAGGCGCTGCTGCCATTGTTATGAGTTGGAATCGTAGTTGATGAGAGTCACGAGTAGTCGTTGAGTTCGTCCCTCGTTTTTATACCCTTAGGTAACCGGATTTTGGAGTGGTAGGTGACTGACGTGAATATTCATATATAAATGATAACTGAATGGTTGTTTATTGGTAATGATTACAACGATGGTAGAACCATCTATTTGAGTTTTACAATTGTTGAGTTCGACTGAGAGTAATTTTGGGTTAGTGATTTATGATTCTAGAGCGAGTCTGAAAATTGACTGCTTTCTTTAACGGTTTGGATGCAAGTGATGAGTGCAAGTGCAATATTGGTTACTATCTAGCTGAATGATGAGGTCATCCTTTTCATTGTTCTCCCGGGCTTGAGCGCGTTTATGCAGGTGCAGTTTTATCGGTGCATAGATAGGGATGCAGTTCTTAGAAGGTATGGTGAGGCTTCCTCTGATAGGAGGCTGAGAGACTGGGTGGATGCAGGATGTTGTGTCTTGGGTATTGGGTGTGAGGGTGTAGGAGAGTGTAGGGCAGTATGGGATACGTAACACGCCCATCCCGGGGGAAAAAAAATATTGCTCCTGTGAAGCAGGAGGAAATTTTTTTTTTTTTTATAAGAGTTGAAAAAAGAGAAAAAGGCAAGATTTGTAAAAATTGGGATATCTTAGATGTAAGATCTTATATTTACGTTAGTGAATATATCTAGGGGTACATTCACGCTAGTGAATGTATCTATGTGCATGAATCTACGTTAGTAGATTCATCTACGCGTATATTCGCGTTAGCGAATATACCTGGGGCTGTATTCACGATAGTGAATATATCTACGTGTGCTTATTTGCAATAAGATCGGTTAGTTATGAATGTCTTATACTGAGTTAGTGAATATGCGATTATTATAGTGGTAAGGTAAGTATACGTATTCAAACGTTATTATACAGGGTGGTCCATTTTAATTTACGCAGGCGAATATCTCGAAAACTAACAGTTATACAAGAAAAAGTTTCATACAAAACTTGAAGGGTTTCGAGGGGGAAAGATAATGTTGATATGTGTTGACTTGTGGACTTCGCCAATTCCGAGATTTCGCAAGTAACTTCCGATTTTAGATAGGGAACACATGTTTTGGTTGGGGGCAGCTGATAGCGAGATCAAAGACTCATTCAAATACGGAAGCAAAAAAAAATTAGAAAAAAAAAAAAATTTGCAAAACAAATGGAAAAAAAATTTTCGCGAATTTTTTCTTTCAAAAGATTGTTTACTTGTCCCTAGCCTTCGAACACATTAATTGTTTATCACTCTAGCTTAAAATATTTCTCGCCAATTTTGAAATTGGAAAGTTTGAATGTACCAGATTAGTAAAAAAAATTCGTAGATCAATAACACACAGCTTATTTCGGACTCAGGAGTGATAAACAATGAATGTGTTTGAAAGCTAGAGACAAAAAACGATCTTTTGCAAAAAAAAAAAATTCGCGAAATTTTTTTTTTCCAATTTTTTTTGCAAATTTTTTTTTTCCAATTTTTTTTGCTTCCGTATTTGAATGAGTCTTTGATCTCGCTATCAGCTGCCCCTAACCAAAACATGTGTTCCCTATCTAAAATCCGAAGTTACTTGCGAAATCTCGGAATTGGCGAAGTCCACAAGTCAACACATATCAACATTATCTTTCCCCCTCGAAACCCTTTAAGTTTTGTATGAAACTTTTTCTTTTATAACTGTTAGTTTTCGAGATATTCGCCTGCGTAAATTAAAATGGACCACCCTGTATAAGTTAAGTATCGTGTTTGTATATAGTTTCTAACGTTACTCGTTATTTTATAATTAATTGATTTTATATTTTGTATATGTTAGTATTTTATTTTATAATATCTGAATTATCATAGAGTTTTTATGCAGTATAGAAGGATGTTTGAGCTGTTTCAGTGTTTGGTACTATAGGGGTAGTAGTGGTGGTTGCTGGGGGTTCAGTTTGTTGTATGATTATTTGTGTGTGTGGTGTCTGAGAGCAGGTTGCTGTTTCTCGTGTATTTGGTGATTCATTTGATTCGTTAGAATTTTGATTGTGGTGGTGTCTGATTATTTGATTAATAGGTTCTCGATTTTTCCTAAGTGTTAATAGGCAGTTGAAGATTTTTCGTGCTATTCCAAATTTATTTGCCAAATATAATAACGATAGTGATCCGAAAGCGGAGGAAATGTAGTAGAACATGGTTTCAATATGGTTATTTTTATCTGTGACTTTTTGGTATTGTGTTATTTCGTCTGTTTTTCTGATAATGTCGTCTAAAGTTAGTCCGTTTGAGGATAGGTCTTTGGAGGTAAGGAATGGGGTTTTATTTAATATCATTGTCGGGATGAGTGATGAAGTTTCAGGTTCGTCGTAGATTTTAGAGATGTTGAAATTAAATTTTGGTGCGTATGAATGTGTTTCTATGGTTTGGTAGTATTTAGATGTGGATAACTTTGTTTTCTTTGACCTTTCCGATTAAGTTTAGTTAGTTATTTATTTCAGCTAATTTGATTTTATTCATGTGGACGATTTTGGTTCTGTGGTCGTTAATTTTGATTTCCGCGTTAATGTCGTTGATTATGCGTATTATTTCGTATGGGCCTTTATAGTGGTCGTCTAATTTTTTCTTTGTTTCGTTGATTAAATAGACGTATTGTCCTGGTTCGAAAGTCTGAGTATTTATGTGTTCGTCGTATCTTAATTTTGATTTTAATTCCGCGGTTTTTAGGTTTTTTATCGCGTCTTGTCTGGTTTGTTTCAGTCGGATTATAATCTCTTGCAAGTAGTCTTCATATTTATTTGAAATGTCCTTATTAGGACGTATGTTTGATAATTGGCGTGCCAGTGTTCCGAATATTAGCTCATGCGGTGTGTAACCGGTAGCTTCGTGTACTGATGTGTTATACGAGAATATCGCGTATCGAATCCATTTGTCCCAGTTATGTTTATTTTCAATATAGTGCTTTAGGTATTCGATCAAAACTTGATGGCTACGTTCGAGAGAGCCATTAGATTGGGGATGGTAGGCTGTGGTTTTAATTTGTTTAATGTGGAATAATTCAGCTAGCTGTCTCATGACAGGACTAAGAAAATTGGGGCCTTGGTCTGTTAGGATTGATTCTGGTGCTCCGTAACGGCAACTGAAATTCTCGGCGAATGCTTTAGCTATAGTTATTGCCGTTTGATTTTTGAGCGGTATTACTTCTGAATATTTTGTTAAGTTATCCTGAATTGTTAGCAAGTATTTATTCTGTGTGTTCGAGGTTGGTAAAGGTCCGACAATATCTAGTGATACTTTTTCGAAAGCAGTTGATGGCGTATCTGTTATTACCATCGGGAGTTTAACTTTATTTCTAACGAGTTTTTTCTTTTGGCAGCTTTCACATGATTTTATAAAATTTTGGATATCTATTTTCATGCTCGGCCAGAAGTATGTAGCTCGGATTCTTTTGAAAGTTTTAGTTATTCCTTTATGTCCTGCTATTACAGATTCGTGGTTTTCTTTTATTATTTCTTGTATAAGTTCGGGTTTGGGGACATTGATTTCGTTTAAACAGATGTTGACTGTAATGTCCGTATAGTCAAAGACTTTTCTAAGCATGTTTTTAATCGCGAACCAGTTTAGTTTATCGAATCCGCTTCCTACTTTTGAAATTGCGAAGGATTTAATGTGTAATGTTTGTAATATGTCGCGTAGAATTATCAGTGTGTCGTATATTCCGTCCGTTGTTGATTTTTCGTAATGTTTATTTTGTGTTATTAAGCTGAAGATAAATTTCTTTTTGTTCGGTGACACGATTACACTTTTTACTTCTGGGTTTTGTGATTTAAGAAAGTCTACATCTAGGATTCCAATGTCAATTAGTCGTTTAGCGACTCCTTTCCTTATGACACAGTCGGCTGACATACAATGTACGTAGTTGTCTTTTTTCATGAGTATGTCGTAGTTCGTTTCTTTTATATTAGTCGCTATCGGTGTCGGGTCCGTGTGACTGGCGTGCGGGATCGGGTTATGTGTTGGGTTTTTCCGTGGTGCTTGATCTTGAGGTAGTGGATTTAAAGGTGTTGGAGTTTGAGGGGGTAGGTTTGGGAGAGGGTTTAATGGTAGATCTTGGGTTGTTGAGTTCTGTTGTTCTTTGTCTAAGTTATTTTCTTTGACACTGTTTGACTCTTGAATTTCGTTATGGGGAGGCACATTGTCTACAGGGGTGTTGTCCGTATGGTTAGGCTCTAAGTTTTTCTGTGTGTCTGGGTGGTCGAGTTGCGTGGGGTTTTGGTTATCCGGCTCTAGGTTCGCAAAGTTATCTTCTTGATTTAGTGCGTTTATTTGAATTGGGTTGAAGTCACAAATAGTTATTGTTATGTCTGAATTTTGGAAAATGAAATAGATCATTGACCGAACTGTTTTCCAGCTTAGTTTGTCAAGTCCGCAACCGATTTTTGGAATTGATATCGACTGTACGTTATCCGATTCTAATTCTTGTCTGAGTTTACATAGTATTTCGTACATAGTTTCGTAAGTTCCCTACTGAAAAAAGTTATGTAATATATAACATGAGAAAGTACCTGAAAAATCACATGGTAAATTACCTAAAGTTATGACCGAAATCTGCATAAAATTTAGTAGGTAATTTATTACGTATTTTTTTTGGTAATTTTCCATGTAATTTCTTACAATTTATTCTTCATGTATTTCATTACATAAATTATCATAAAATTCTCCCTGGATTGAAGATACGTTGCAAATTCAATAGACGTCACGAATTGAGTGGAGGCGGAAGGTTGACCAATAAACTATCAATTCAATTAACGTGAGAAAAAAATACTTTTATTCATATTAACTGAAGAGAATGGATTCTTTCTTCTTTCAATTCAGTTGAAAAAAACAAAAAAAAAAACACATAAACACACACACACAAAAGAATTCATCGCTGTCAGAAACTGTATCTTTGCAACGGCGCATATGAACAGTGTGTTTACCAAACCTTCTCGTACAGTAATGTTCATTAATGCTTTCCCAGTGGCTAACTGAGTTTTTCTGACTTTTTCGGATACAATCGAATAGAATAATATTTATTATTTTTATTAGGAGTTATGATTATGATTATTATAATTTCGCCCATGGGCACATGAAATACGACTAGAATAGAGTCTCGATTCCGAAAAAATTCAGCAAAAAAAAGATTAGCCACTGGGAAAGCATATTATTGAACATTACTTTACATTACTTATGAGCTAAATCACATGGTACAATCAAAATTTTAATCCGAAGTTTGGATCTCAATCAAGGAAAACAGAGTTTTCGATGACACATCAAACATATTATGGTATAGGTACCCATTTTTTTATCGATACATACTTATAAATTCTAACTTATTGACTAGATCACATGGTAATCGCCTTCGCAATCCGAAGTTTGCGAAAAAAAAAAGGAACATGACGTGCACTCGTTGCACACTCAAAATTAATAACTCATACGACTATCAGATCACTGAAGTTTGCAAAAAAAAAAGGAACATGACGTGCACTCGTTGCACACTCAAAATTAATAACTCATACGACTATCAGATCACTGAAGTTTGCAACAAAAGAAAGTAAAAACTGAACGTGCTCTTATTGCACCTGCACAGTATATAACTCATGATTGTGGATTTATATTGCCAAGACTGTTTTAAAGTAAAAGAATTTGTCATAAATATATATATATTATATCATATTATGTTATTGATATTATGAACGTATAGAAGCAAAATTATTGACTGGATATCCGCTTTTGTCTTCTGTCAGACTCGTGATTGACGCTCATTGGTAGTATTTTCCTCGTAAATAATTGATTTTAGTCGTATATAAATACGCCACTTTCGCCAAACACTGAAATTTCGTTTCTTTTTTAATTTTTTTGTAGTCCAGATAGTCAGCATACAATTCTGAAAATAAAATATTACATTATAATACATTTGAAAATATTTAGAACTCTAAAATCCATATTCTATCATATTTCACTCACTGAAAGATAATCTTTTTTTTTCGGGAGTCAACTCCTTCATTGGCGATCGGTTTTCCAGTTTGGTCATCACCTTACTCTTATTCTGACAGCGGTTGACTAGCACGTCGATGGGCCACAGCATTCCTATCAGGTCATTAAAAAAGATGTGTGGCTTTTTTTCTCTAATGAAAAACCACGTGCTAATGGAGACTTCCACGCCTTCTCCTAGGTAAATCTGTAGAATAATTACTTCAAACAGCTCTTCGACAGTAAATTAATATGATGCGTTTCATACATACTAACGAGTAAAACTCAGCATATTATATTACAATTCTTTCTCCGAAAGAGGATAATTAATTGGCTTTGTGATTACATTTTATGATATTATACACTTTACCTTATCGCCAACAATCTCGTAACGCTTTCGTCCGTTTTGGTCAGCTTCGTCATTGTTATAAAAATTCAAAGCCTCGTCTATTTCTCGGTGACTCTTTCGCTTCACTCCATCGGGCATATTTCCTGGGCAAGTCGGATACAATGAAACACATCAGTAATCGTGTCGGACATGTAGTTATAATGTTGGCTATAATTTTCGAAGTAGTGAGCATCTTTGGGTTACGTATTTAGGTACTAAGAAAAAGTATACTATGAAGTCAAACGTATTGGATAACCAAATAAGCTCTTGAAGCTGTCAGCATTAGCATCAACAATCATACCTGGTCTCCTTCTTTTCTTTCGAAGCGGTAAACGCTGTTTAGCCCCCACTACCAGTTCGTTTTCATCACCACTGTGATCCTCATCGCTACTGTGATCCTCATCACCACTGTGATCCTCATCATCGCTGCTCTCTCGATCATTCTGCGACGGTGAATTTATAGATTGTAGCCATCTTTTCCTTCCTCCTGATTGTGAGACACTGATGGGCATATTTGTTGGACTGCGCTCCACAGAAGGCCCGCTTTCCATCATATCCTTGGCACTGATTACAGTATAATCTGTAAAATTTGGCAATTCAACCCTACCGAAAATGATCGTGTGATAAATCACATGATATAATGAACTTATGAACGAAATTGGTATGTATTTTATCATGTCATTCAACATGTGACTATGACTCAATATAAAACAAATCACATGATAAATCAGAAAATACGACTTCTAAGGTAAAATACATTACAAATCACATACCGATACCTATGATTTGTCAGATAATTTGTTATGTATTTCATCTTATAATCTGTACTTCATGATTCATGATGTGATCTTTTATGTATTCAGTCGTAATCGCATGTTAAATTACATCATAAAATACATGCCAATTTCGTTCATAACATCATGTGATTTATCACATAATCATTTTCATATTCATATTCATATTGATATCTCATAATGCACATGCGTCCGAACTTGCGAACACATATAGGAGGTAATACTCAAAACCCAAACACTAACTCATCTAATAGTATATATATTATATATGGGAAATTCCACGTCAAATGTGCAACTCATATACCTCACCGACTTCGGTTTAAATAATTTTTCAGTATGATGTTGCAACCTACCCAGTTCAAATCAAGTAGGTATGAAAAGATTTTTTATGATTCAACTGTTCTTAAAAATTTGATACAAATAACGAAAATCGAAACTCACTTTCTCCTGTTGAATATTTGGCACGTGTATAGTTTTCCTTCTTCAATAGTTTGTTTATGTCGATATTCACAGTTTCGATTAGTGCGATACCTGGTCTAACTGCACTATGTGAACTCGTTGATGCGCTGCATCCTTCCGCACACTCATCGATCCCTATCTGACTATCCACTGTAAATTTATATATAAGTATGAGTATCACATCATGTAATTGAATCGCAGCTTGAGTAGGCGCGCATTCAGTCATCTGGGTTATATGAAACATGTATCAAATTTACGTCTGAATGTACAACAATATTCAGAAAATTATGTCTAAAGAGTAGGTAAAGCCTGATTTGCCACTCTTTCTGGAATTTTGCTTACTTGATATTCGAACATGCACTTCAAGGAAATACCCATTATTTTGGAAATATTTTTGATAAATACTTGGAGTAAACATGTATTGGTACAGAATATTGTACAATTACTATTAAAAATTAAATTACTTTCAACTTCCGAACCATATACTATTACCAAGTGAACGCTCCATAATAGAAAGATAAGGCAGTCCAACATCTTTACCTTCATTAGCCTGTTCTTGCTGTGAGTGAACATCTGTTTCCACATCATTTTCGTGAAATAGGTTTCTTCGTACCCTGAGACCTCCTTTGGCTTGACTATTTTCTTAAAAATATTTGATAGGAAAAAAATTAAAAACAATCGCTGACATGTAAATGTATGTATGCATTACTATTTACATGTTTTATATCACGTGTTTACTAAGCCTGACCAAAAAATAAACTTGTTTTTTGATTTCGTCTCTCACAACTCGAAACACTAGTCTTGGGTATAATATAATGACTCCGTCAAAACTTGGGCTACGTCAGATAATTTCAAGTGGTCGCGCATCGAGTCTCAATATTTGCATTTAATTAACACGTAAAAAATAGCTTCTATGTGTCTAGTGTTAGCGATTCTAAACCGCCTTCGGCTCGGATTATAAACTCAGATTAGTCGGAAAATTCATCGGCCTAATGACATAATGATGAGGCTGAATATAGCGGCCGGAGCTAGAGACCGCTCGGAGGGCGTGAAGTTATTGCAAGCGAATACAGCAATTAAAATTTTGTATACATACTCACGACTGACATTCAAACTGAGGAAAAAATTAAAATCCCGGGAGACAATCTTTGGAAACTATTAAATATTGGTAATCGCTCACTAACGGGCCAGCAGCCGCTAGATTCAGCATCTGACATAATGTACTATTTACCGTTCGAGGCTGTTCTAAAAAATTCTAGGCGATCGAGGGGAGTGTAGTTTGCCGTGCAGCTTTATTTGATTTAAAATTTCATTGTTTTTGAATTTATTGATTTATTTTTTATTTTTAGTTTTTTTCTATTTTTTCCAGCATCCGAGATTAAGTTCAACATAGAATAAAGGCTTGATGCGCAACCACTTTAAATTATCCGACGAAGCCCAAATTTTAACAGAGTCATTATTGAACCCAAGATGAATGTTTCGAGTTGTGATGGTAATTTTCACCGCTGAAATTAATAAATTGTGGAAGCAACGTGTGTATGGATTGACGATACCAGTTGCGCATAATACGGACACTCGTGTGTTTGATTCCGTGTATCGGATGTCTAATGTGAATGTGGTATTGGGTTGGGTAATAATGCTAACCTGATGCCAGCGTTGAACACTGTGACCTGCCCTGTCTTTGTTGCAACTCAAGGATCATCTTTCTTAAATCGTCGATTTCTTTGTCTTTTTTTGATAACTCTGTTTCGTACTCTTCTGCATTACTGTTGTCATTAATTTCATCATTAACTTCGTCATCTGAATTGTCAATCAGCCGTTTTCTAGATGATACGAAGGTATGTGATTTTAATTTGTTTAAGACCTCTACATTCTTTTTTCTCTGTACATCTTGAGCAGCTGTGTTATGTTTCTGACGCTGATGAATAAATTCATATGATATTTATATAGATATTCAAAAAAATTGAAAAAATTTAAATTTCATAACCGCGTACTCGGGACTTTGAATCGACTTTCAATTTTATTTGAAAATTCAGTTACGTGTCATGCCAGAGTAAAAATTCTTAATCTCGATGTAGTCTCTGTCTAGGTATAGTCTTCATTAGGTCGCGGAAATCGCTATGCGAAGTATCGCAGGAATCTCTCATGTCTACCAGAGATGTTTGGCGACAACAGGAGTCAATGCCTGTGCTGAATCATTTTTACTGGGAGCCAACTTACTTGAGACGGTTTGATAGTTTCCTCAGATTCCGAAGACTGTATCCCATGTGGGATGATTATGCGACGTCCTTTCGCTACTTTTTCCTGCACTTGTTGTAAACTTTCTGCAGTAGAGAAATATGTCATGTAGTATCCCATGTAAAAGAGTATGTAATAATTCACGTGATTAATTGTATATCGTTATGACCGATATTGGTATATGGTATATTGTTTGTGAGGATAATTATGATCATATTTAATCCTTGTGACTTCGAAACTGTGAAACTAGCGCGGCTGAGCTTTATGACTGTAAAACTGTGCAATGTACCAAACACTTGTAGTGGACCAGGTGGTAGCATCTCTGATTCCGAATTCGACGGACGAGGGTTCGATTTCCTGTCGGATCTCCTTTTTCTTTTATTCAGTAACATTTCAACACATGAAAATTAACATACAAAGTCATGTGTTTTTCATACATCGTGATAAATTACGTAACAAGGCACACAATAATCCACATGATGAACCATATACCAATATCGGTCATAACGATATACAATTTATCACAGAATTATTTTCAGTAGGGATTAGTTTGCGAGATATTCAGCGGGATTGTTTAGAATGGGACACCCTGTATAATGTTGATTTTTCGCAGTATATATCGTGCATGATTTTACATATATTTTCATTACTGAAAACTGGAAGAGTGCATTGCTTGAATAAAGAAAAATATAATCCAACCAGTCGATATAGTTGCAATACAGGAAAAAATCGCGAAATATCGAAATATATTCGGAAAAACATGGAAATAAACAATCGGCCACGTGTCGAACACGCGGCCGTATCGTTTACGTTACGGTCATGCGACGACTGACTCGCTGCTTCGTTGTAGTATATATTAGGTTGTATGAATACGTATTACATATGCTACCGCCTGGGTCTTAAGGCCCATCCCTGGTCGCCCACCTCCTTTCCATACAATGTAACAAAAAACGGGCGCGGGAGACACATTTCGATTAATATCCGAGCCCAGGCGTCGAAAACGCAAAAAAGGCCAACGTAGCGCGAAATCTATTTCAGTTCCAAACACATAGATCCAAAAAAAATTTCGTTTCATGCGAAAATAGAGCCAGCGTTTGGTTATTTCCTTTTTCCATTGTCTAAATGGTTTTTCATTGTCCTTGGCTTTTGACAATGGAAAAAAGAAAAAACCAAACGCTGGCTCTATTTTCGCATGAAACGAAATTTTTTTTGGACGTATGTGTTTGGAACTGAAATAGAATTCGCGCTACGTTGGCCTTTTTTGCGTTTTCGACGCCTGGGCTCGGATAATAATCGAAATGTGTCTCCCCGGCCTCGTTTTCGTTACATTGTATGGAAAGGAGGTGGGCGACTAGGGATGGGCCTTAAAAGAGAACGAAAGATACAATTATGGCAATAAAAAATATACGGGTTGAATGCTTCCTACAGAATTTTATTCACGTGTAGCTGGAATTTATATATTTATTATAAATTTTTTTCACTTACCTCCCAGATAATGTATAAAAGCAGCATAATAGCCAAAGTGTTCGTGTTCCTTCTTGCACTTCTCGCCATCGTGGCAATCGGACCATTTGACATAGTATAATTTTTTTTTGTCAAAATCTGTTTCATTTTTCGGTTTTAGGTGCGTTCCCGAATTTTTTTTACATTTTACATCACTTATAGGAACTGTGTAACACTTTTTTTTACTGTCTTTGTACGTTACGTACGCATGGGTTATTTGGCCCATCGTCATGCAGCCACGTGCTAAAGTTTGAACTACGAGCTACTACGAGACTGTACGAGACTGGCGACAGACCTCAACCAACCGTAACTGTGCAAGTAGTAGCGTCTTTCGATGGAAGGGGGCAGAGGGGCTTGGGCGGCTGGGCGGTACAGGACCCTGATTCTAGAAATTTATCGAATCGTTTCACGGGCGGTATACACTGTTTGGACCAATCGGAGAACAGCGTTAAACGGAAAGTCGGCCGATACGCCTGTGAAACGATTCGATAAATTTCTAGAATCAGGGTCCTGATGTATTGTCGGTTCAACGTGCAAACCTCGTGCAACGACGTTCCGTTATCTTCTACATGATTGGTGGATTCGAATTTGTTCGTTACAGCGGTAGTGCAGACGTGAAGGTTCCTTGAGTCATGCTTTTATTCCCACCTTCACGGTCATTATAGTCAGCGGAGTTGGCGTCTTACCAGAGCCAACGTGTTTTGTCTGCAGAGTTTGCATTAAGTGTGATAAATAGTGAAAAAATCTTTTTGTTTAAAAAACAAAAACCTAGTGACAAAGTTTCGAGAAGTTCACGTCGAAGACTATAGAAAAATACACATATTTACGTGATGAGGTCCATCAAGAGACGCAAAATATATTTAGAAGGTGACGATCGCGTCAACGACACTGCAAAATTCCGAACGAGAATAAAAGTTGAGAGTAGTGCAGAAGATCCTGACGAAGTAAGTACAACCACTATTCAGAATTTCACTATTGTTAAGAATAAATTCAAACGATTCGCAGCTCGTCTCATCGAGGCTTGATATACATGTGAGTTCTATCACTCTATAAGGTTATGAGGTCTGTTAACCCTCTAACACTCGTGACGACGGATTCAATATGTTCACACATATGCATGTGGGAAACGATGAATGACCTTCAGTGTCATAGAATGTATAAAAAATATATATTTCAGAAAAAGTTTGTTTGTTTGTGATTTCACAGCGTTAATTTTTCTCTGAAAAAAAAAATGTCTTAGGAAATTCTTTCTTTTTCATTCTATTTTCGAATAAAATTAAAATTAAAGAACATACAAGCTACTATTTTCAAAAACACATTCATATCACCTATTGGATTCTGATCAAAAGTGAAGATATGAATTTTTATCACAATAAATAGACGCCATAATCAAGAAATGTATGAATGATGAATTTATTTTCAGACTGCAGGATGTAGTAACGTTCATCAGAACCAGACACAAGATAACAATATTCCATTCAAAATTGAAAGTGAGCAACCCAATGCGGTAAGTTCTTAGTTTCAGTGACAAGAAACGTGGGTCAAACATTTCAGAGATATTAGATATCAAGATTTTATGATTTGTTTTGAGTCGTAATTCATCCGCTACAGCTGGTTTGATAACAACAACGTACTGGACGTTTTGTGGGTCTGAGTGGAAATTAGTTTAGTCTATTTTAGCTCGTTTAAAAGGCTTACTCTGATAGGGAGGAAAAAGTACTGTCATGTTATGATTCTTGAAGGATTTTTAAAGTTCTCAAACAGAAATGCATATTACCTTCTCAAATAATCAAGCTAACAATAACAAGTAATTGAGCAATGATTTGTTTATATAGATTATAACATCAGATGACGACTTGAGAGAAGATAGGATAAGTAGTGACGAAGAAGAGTTTGATATCTCGATGATTTCTACCAGCAAACCCAAAACTCTTCAGGATTTATTACAAACGCCAGGATTTTGTGATCCCATTACAACACCGGTGGAAAGAAGCCCAGCGGAGCTACTTTTAATGATCCTCAAGTTTTCAATAGTACATAAATTACCGCTAACGTCAACATCGAATTTATTGAACATGATTAATAGTATATTTTCTACGCCAGTGACACCCGAATCACGTTATATGATAGACAAATTTTGCAATTCTAAAGATAATGCGGAATTTCATGCTACCTGCCCGAATTGTAGTATGTATATAGGTAAGCTAACAGCGTTGAATGAAACTGCAGAATGTACAAATTGTAGAGCGGTTGTCGATGTTGCGAATCCATCATCCCCAAATTACTTCGTGATTATTGATCCGTCAGATGCAGTAGCTGACTACTTAAATGCATATGAAGACCACTTTAGCTATGTGATGCGAGAAAGATGCCACGAGAAAGGCCACTTTAAAGACGTTTATGATGGAAAGTGTTATCGACGTTTTGTAAGCAATTTACCTGAATCTACGAAACAAGAGTATGCTACGGTAACATTCAACACTGATGGAGCTCCAGTGTTTGAGTCTTCCTCGTATTCGATTTGGCCTATATACTTAATGATAAACGAATTACCAGCTGAACATCGGTTCAATCACTTGATTGTATGCGGCCTGTGGTTTGGCAAATGTAAACCGCAAATGAGTATATTTCTGGATTCATTTGTTGAAAAAATGAACGAGTTCTCAACCAGTGGAATACGTTGCTCAATTAAGGGAGAAACACTATCTATAAAGTTGTATGCATTAATTTGCTGCGTCGACACTGTTGCTCGTGCACCGATGAATGGGACGATGCAATTCAATGCTTTTTTTGGATGTGACTGGTGTCTGCATCCAGGAGAATGGCTCGATGGAAGTATGCGGTATCCTGTTTTAGATCATGTAGTTGAGAATAGAGACCGGGATAGTACTATCAAGCTAATGAAAGAGGCAGTGCAGAAAGGGCTTCCCATTTGTGGTGTCAGGAATGCCTCACCATTAATATATTTGAATAGTTTTGATTATATTGAAGGTTTTGTTCCTGATCATTTACACTGTTGGCTTGAAGGTGCCGGAAAGCAGTTGACTGAATATTCAGTGAAATCCATTTCTGCAGATGATTTTAAGATAGTCGAGGAACGCTTATCCAAAATTAAAGCCCCCAACCAGGTTGGTCGTTTGTCGAGGCCTTTAAAAGAGAGAGCTCAGTGGAAGGCGCGCGAATGGGAGAACTGGATCCTATATTATAGCATACCGGTACTTGAATCGTTGTTGGATACAAAGGTACTGAAACATTGGAGCCTACTTGTGGAAAGTTTGCACTTATTATTAGGAACTGACATCACATCTAAGGAATTAGATAGCGCTGACCAAATGCTCCACGAATTTGTTTGCGGGGTAGAGGAAATTTATTCAAGAACCGCGATGACTTATAATGTTCACCAGTTATTGCATATAGCAAAAAGTGTTTATAATTGGGGACCACTATGGGCACACTCCACGTTTCCCTTCGAGTCCGGCAATCATCAATTGCTCAGTGCGATCCAGTGTGCCAAAGGTGTTAACCATCAAATACTGCGATACATCAACATGCAGCGGTCTGTGGATATTCTAGAAAAATCCCTATATCCATACTCATCGAATACTGTTAAACAGTATTGCTCTGGCTTAGCTAAACCGCTTACCAAAAAATGCTTGCAAAAATGTGGCATTACATATTTCGGAAACACTCATATGATCGACAAGCATTTACTAAAAAAGTTTCAGCTTTCACCAAGCACAACCATCTTTATGAGAATCGTGAAAAATAATTGTTTATATGCTTCTCGTGAAAAAATTAATTTGCGTTCATGCAATTCATTTGCTCAGCTTGTAAACAAGAATTACATTCACATTATCAAATTCGTTGTTGACGAAGAAAGAGATAAACAATTAGTTTTATGTAATCTGATACAAACAAACTCCAGTGAGTTTTCGCAATCATTACAAGAAGTAATACAAATACACAGTGACGTTATTGCTGTCAATATCACCGATATTGACAGGGTTTGTGTCTTCATTCATGTTACTGACAGAAAATACATTTGTTCGGTACCAAATTTATATAAATATTGACGCCTGTAGACAGTACATTAATTGAAGATTGACTTCTCCGACGATTTTGATCCTATATAAGATTTTTACTGTAAAAATATTTTTATCTTTGTATCTGCCAGTAGCGACAGATTGACGAGACCATATTTGTTGAATCGTTTTTCATCCTATAAATTGTTTGGAAGAAGTCTCATGAGGTCGAAACTGTAATAATAAGTCTAATCCCCATATTTATTGATTTAGTCAACAACTAACTTTGATGTGAACTATAGAAATTTGAACATTTCTGATGGGAACATGAACCGAAATATGATGAAGAAAGTAAAACCAAGAAAGTTATATTTTGGTCGTGCAGTACGTGCACGCTTCGTTTTTACATTTTTTGTTGTTACTGTAAACCTGTGATCTGATGGTCGTCAGAGTTAAAATCTGCGAATGCGATCTGTGCATGGTTCATTTTTCACATTCTTCGTTGAAACCTAGGTAATCTCAATATCGTTTAAGTTGAATTTGTCAGTAATGTTCATTAATAGGTTCGCAGTAATTAACTTTTTTTTCTGACTTTTCCGGAAACGAGTTCCATTCTAGTCGTATTTCATGTGCCCATGGCCGACGAAGCAGTCGACAGTAGACTTGAGAAAACACGACTCCAAAATACGACTAGAATGGAAACTCGTTACCGAAAAATTCTGACAAAAAGTTAGCCACTGCGAACCCATTAATGAACATTACTGTATCTATACCATGTGCAATGTGTCATCGAAAACTCTGTATTCCTTGATTAGGAACCAAACTCGGGATTAAAATTTTGAGTGTGCAACGAGTGCACTTCATGTTCCTTTTTTTTTTTTAAGTTGAAAATCTGATGGGGTCTCATAGTCGTACATAAGTTACAACCTGCAAGTGCAATGAGTATACGCTTAATTTTTATATTTTTTGTTAAAATTCTGAGTGACCTTCAAGTCGTATTAAATGTAATCTATGTATGAGTTATTTCCTGTATTGAAAACGCAAACTTCGGATTGCGAAGGCGATTACCATGTGATCTAGTCAATAAGTTAGAATTTATAAGTATGTATCGATAAAAAAATGGGTACCTATACCATAATATGTTTGATGTGTCATCGAAAACTCTGTTTTCCTTGATTGAGATCCAAACTTCGGATTAAAATTTTGATTGTACCATGTGATTTAGCTCATAAGTAATGTAAAGTAATGTTCAATAATATGCTTTCCCAGTGGCTAATCTTTTTTTTGCTGAATTTTTTCGGAATCGAGACTCTATTCTAGTCGTATTTCATGTGCCCATGGGCGAAATTATAATAATCATAATCATAACTCCTAATAAAAATAATAAATATTATTCTATTCGATTGTATCCGAAAAAGTCAGAAAAACTCAGTTAGCCACTGGGAAAGCATTAATGAACATTACTGTACGAGAAGGTTTGGTAAACACACTGTTCATATGCGCCGTTGCAAAGATACAGTTTCTGACAGCGATGAATTCTTTTGTGTGTGTGTGTTTATGTGTTTTTTTTTTTGTTTTTTTCAACTGAATTGAAAGAAGAAAGAATCCATTCTCTTCAGTTAATATGAATAAAAGTATTTTTTTCTCACGTTAATTGAATTGATAGTTTATTGGTCAACCTTCCGCCTCCACTCAATTCGTGACGTCTATTGAATTTGCAACGTATCTTCAATCCAGGGAGAATTTTATGATAATTTATGTAATGAAATACATGAAGAATAAATTGTAAGAAATTACATGGAAAATTACCAAAAAAAATACGTAATAAATTACCTACTAAATTTTATGCAGATTTCGGTCATAACTTTAGGTAATTTACCATGTGATTTTTCAGGTACTTTCTCATGTTATATATTACATAACTTTTTTCAGTAGGGTTGGTTTACTATCGAATTCTGCTTTCGTTACTAAGTTATATACATTAACGTTATCGTACTGTGTTACTATGATGTCACCTACTTGGGGGGGGGGGCGGGGGTTATTTGATTTTAATACGTCGCGGTTTATAATATTTCGTTCGACCATTTCTTGTGCTATACCTTGTCCGATTAAGCAGTCGGCTGGAATGCCATGTGCTATATTGTCGTTTTGTATAAATAAGTCTTCGGTTGTTTCTGTTATGAGTTCGTTAGTTAGCGTTGGTAAAAGTTTGAGGAGTTCGCGAAATTGCTTCTAGGATGGTTTCAGATAGATTGATTTTGTTATTTCGGGTGTGTTAGGTTGTGGTGGAATTGTAATTTTGGGTGTTACTTCCTTATTACCTTTGGTTACGTCTGAGTATTGTTTCCTTGGGTTGGGTATAGGGATATGCGGTCTGACGGGAGTTGAGGGATTTTCGTCATGGGAGGGGTTCTCAGAACTCGGGGTTTCCGATCCGCTGGAGGTAGGGGGTTTCTGTTTATAGTAGGGCACATGGTCGTCGTCCGACGATGAGGAAGAAGGTGGTGGTGAGGGGGTTTTAGGCTTCCTTGGTCGTAGTTTGTATTTGTATGTCTGTGTTGGAGATTGCGCGCTTTTACTTTCGTCTGTTTTATTTTGGGGTGAGGTAGGTGTTGAAGTGTTTATGGTTTTGCGTGGTTTTTTGTTTACGTGTAGATTGTCCGGGGATATATCGGACTGCGTAACGTTTCGTTTTTGGTCGATTCTTTGTGCCAATGGTAAGTCGTCGGTAAGAATGTTAGCGTGTGTAGCATTTTGATTTTGGTTGGTTCTTTCGGATAGTGGTAAATCGTCGAGGGAGAAGCCAATGTGGGTAATATCTTCGTTCTGGTTAATTCTTTCTGATAGTGGTAGTTCGTCAAGAGGGAAGCTAATGTGAGTAATATCTTCGTTTTGATCAATTCTTTCTGATAGTGGTAGTTCGTCAAGAGAAGAGTTAAGTGAATTTATTATTATTGGTTTGGTAATTTTTGAAATGTTAATAGGGTTTTTCGGCATAGGGAAGCTGTCCGTTTCGTCGTCTGTGGATGTGTCTTCCATCGAGTCATCTAGGGGACTGTCTGTTTCGGTATCGGTAAATAGATCGTATTCTATGTCTTCTTCTAGTGGGACAATCAGTCTTTTTACAGGTATTAATTCATTTGTGGGACTGTCGGTTGATGGGTGATCTGTTAAAGGTACGTTTCGGAAGTGTGTTGTTTCTTGTCTTGTTGTTAAGAAGTCCATAGGAATTAGGTCAGGTTCGTCTTTTTCTGGAGTTGAGTCGACGTTAGCTTTATATTTTTTTATAGGAGCTGGATTTGTTGAGTCGTCCGTACTTTGTCGTGCGCGGGTTGGGAATTGATAGGTTTCTTTTCTTTGTTTTGTGTCAGGTTTTGTTATGTTGTCTGAACTAGAATTTCGATTACGTTTTCCGTGTATAGGTAATAGTTTGTCAGTGTCTTCGGGTGGGTTGCGTGATAGTGCGTCTGCGTTACAGTTTGATTTGGCCTTTCTTATATACGACATTATAGTCATATTCTTCTAATTTAAATCTCCATCTAAGTAGTCGCGACGTCGGATCTTTGACGCTGCTGACCCAAACAAGTGGTTTATGATCGGTAACGAGTGTGAACTTGTGTCCATATAAATAGGGTCTGAAGTGATGTACTGAATATACAATGGCTAGTAATTCTTTCTCGATTACAGAGTAATTTAGTTCTGCTTTATTCAGTGTTCGTGAGGTGTAAGCTATCGGTAGGTCTTCTCCTATTTCACCTTGGCTGAGCACGGCGCCGATCGCGTATTTAGACGCGTCAGTTGTTAGGATGAATGGTTGGTCGAATTTGGGGTATTGTAGTATAGGGGATGTGCATATCGAGTCTCGTAAAGTTTCAAAAGCCATTTGGTGTTCGGACGTCCAAATGAATTTAACGTCTTTCTTTAGTAAAGTTGTCAATGGTCTCGATATTTTAGAAAAGTTTTCGATAAAGCGTTTGTAGTAGCCGATTAGGCCGAGAAATTGCTTGATTTGCTTAGCTGTTTTAGGAACTGGGTACGCTTTGACTGCTGTTATTTTCTTCGGGTCTGGTTTTACACCATTTTCTGTAATAATATGTCCTAAATAAGCGACTTCTTTTCTTAGGAATTCGCATTTGTTCACTTGTAGACTCAAATTTGCTGACTGTAGTCGATTAGCTAGTTTTCTGAATTTACTTTCGTGTTCTTCTAAAGAGTGCGCGTAAATGACAATGTCGTCTAAATATACGAATGCTATGTTTCCTTCTAAACCAGACAGAACTTGTTCCATTAATCTTTGAAACGTTGCCGGAGCGTTCTTGAGTCCGTATGGCATATTATTGAATTCATAGTGACCATGGGGGGTTGAAAATGCTGTTTTGTGCGCGTCAGTTGGGTCCATGGGGATTTGGTGGAAACCTGAAGCGAGGTCAAAAGTCGAGAAGTATTTAGTATTTCCTAGCTGGTCGAGTATGTCGTTTATGTTTGGTAATGGGTACGCGTCACCTAGTCTTTTCCTTTAGTTTTCTGAAATCTATAACCATTCTCCATTTTTTCCCACCTTCTGCGTCTGGTTTTTTGGGTACTACCCAAACCGGGGAGTTGTAGGGTGAGGATGATGGTTTGATTACATTTTGGTTTAATAATTCTGAAACTTGTTTCTGTATCTCGTCTTTGTGTACGGTTGGGTATCGGTATTGTTTTACGTTGATTGGGTTATCGTCTGTCGTAATAATCGAATGTTTTGTTAGTGATGTGTTTGATAATGTGTCACCTGGTAGGAAAAATAGGTGATTGAATTCTGTTGTAAGGGCGAGTATGGATTCTTTCTCATCGTTATTGAGATGGTCGAGGTGTAACGAGTTTTTAAGTACCGATAATCTTTCTGAACGATTGTTGTTATTATTATCGTTGGATATTTTAGGTGGTTTAATTTCAATCGCGTCGTTTATTGTCAGCACGTATGGACTGTTTTGGGTCAGATTATTGGGTTTAGCATCGTAGATTAGAACTGAGATATTAGAGTTACTAAAAGTTGAAGTTAAAGCTCGTAAGATTTTGTCCCATTTCTGTTCGCCTAGATCGGTGGATTGATCGGGGATTGAAATTGATTTTGAGTTTTTAGATTCCAGAAAGTTTTTCAAAGAGTTAAGCGTTTTAGTAATGGTCGCGTCGTCTATATCGCTGGAGTATTTCTCCATGATAATAGAGTGGTATAGTGTTTGCGAGGTGTTCGAAATTACATCTTTTATGGTATCTCCGATTATATCATTTTTTGCGAATGTAATTAGTTCGTACTCGTTTAAATTAAAAGCTTTTAATAGTTCAACTGAAGTTCTTCGCAAAATTTCAATTTTCTGTGGTATGAAATGAAGGATCGCGCCTGAAGAATTACATATACTGTCGTTAACTATAGAAATCGGTACAGCGCGAGCTTGTTTAATAGGACTTTCGGGCTCGAGTGTACTTGGATGTTCGTTGACAGGTTCTAGGGTTACCGTCGGCACGCTTATCTCAACAGCTGATTCGTTCGAGTTTATTGCGAGTATATATGCTTGACCGCTTATGTTTGTTACTAATGCTTTGCCGCAGTGTATATTGTGGCCTAAATTAATTGTATCTACATAACCTTCGTTGGCTCCTGGATTTGAAACTTTAAGGGGGATTACTTGAGCGGTACGACCTGGTATCGTAATGTGTGTTGCGATTTGTGACTTGTGTTTTTGGAGTTCGAAGGGAATTACTGCATCTGTCAAGGTTAATGTGTTATTTCTGTATGATACAACGGCTTTTTGTTTATATAGTAAGGGCTGTCCGATAATACCATCTTGGGCTATCGGAAAATCTTCGGGGACTACGTGAAATTCGTGTTCTTCGTTATTAATATTTAATTTAGTTGCTGCTAAAGTATTAGTAAATCCGTCAGTTATTCCTGTTAATTTCCGCATTTTAGTTTCGTCGCGTTCTGTCTCTGTTTTTAATGAACTGACTTTCACAATATTTAAGTCTGCGCCGGTATCTATTATGAACATGGATTTTTCTTCTGATTCTTTTATATTAATTTCGACGACTGGTAACAGTCCATTAATCGGTTCTGAATCTGTTTCGAGGACGTGATTCATTGTGTTGTTGAACGCGGCTCTGGTTGTGTTGAGTCCGTCGGCACGTTCTCCCGGCGGACAGTGTTCGAGTTTAAAGAAGCCTGTGTTAGTTGTTTCTGTGCGTTATTATAGGCGCGTTTTCGGCAGTTCTCTATCGTGTGTCCCTGACGTTTGCAATAATTACAGGATATAGAAGAATATTGTGTACTTTGTTGATTTAGTTGTTGTGATTGGTTTATTTGTTGGTTAGGTTGCTGTGGTTGGTTTTGTATTTGTTGTTGTTGGATTTGGGGTTGTTGTTGGTGGTTTTGGGGTTGTTGTTGGTAATTTTGGGGTTGTTGTTGATAATATTGGGGTTGTTGTTGATGGTTTCGGAATTGTTGTCGGTGATTTTGGGGTTGTTGTTGGTAATTTTGAGGTTGTTGTTGATAATATTGGGGTTGTTGTTGGTAATATTGGGGTTGTTGGTTATTGTAATTACGTTGTCTGCAGTTATCTATCGTATGTCCTTGGCGTCGACAGTAGCTACAGATTCCATAAGTGTGATATTGTGCGTTCGGTTGGTTAGGCATCGGTCTGTTCGCTGATTGGGGTCGATTATCGCGAGCGCGTTGTCTACAGTTTTCTACTACGTGTCCTTGGCGTTTGCAATAATCACAGGAAATAGAGGGATTACGATAGATGGGTTGTTGAAGTTGGTTATTAAGTGTATTATAGGCACAACGATTCAAATATTCCTGTTCTTCTGTGGTAGCCATATCGATGGCTTCTCCTAAAGTGGTTGGGTGTGAACCCGCTACTCTAATTTCGATCTCGGGGATCAAGCCTCTAACAAAGCACTTAAGTACGTTAGTTTCGACTGCTGCGATCGTGCCGGCAGTATCGTCTGCATTTGAATTGTTGATGGCTTGTTTTGTGTTGTATAGTATGTCTTGTACTGTCGCGCTATAATCTAAAACACTTTGGTCGCTTCTTTGTCTGATACTGTTCAACTCTGCTTGCCATTCAAAGATTGTCTTTTTAGGTAGAAATGCTTGTTTTAAGACTTTAAGGATTTCATCGATGTTAGTATATTCTCCACTTCCCAAGTATGATTCAGCTATCCATAGATTTTAGTTCTGACCATTCGCGTTAGGACTGGACGTTGAGCTGGTTTAATAAGAGATTTTGCATTTTCGCAGCTACTTATGAAGCTATTTATATTCAAATTTTTCCCATTGAAATGTGGGATTGTTTCGTTGATGTCTTTAAGAGACCAATGAGAGGTTCCCGTTTCCTCGGATGAGTTTCCAGGTTGATCAGGCATTTTGCGATTTTGTGAATTAGATTATTTCGAGTGTGGTGTGTGTGTTTATTATAATTAAAAAAAATAACTTACAAGCTGATGACGAGAATAAGAAAAATATTCATAGTAATACGAGTCTGTGTCGGTGTTGTAGATGAAGTTGGTGTGCGTCTGGTGTCGAGAAGTCTTCGAGAAGAGTGTGGGTGTCACGGCTCGTGGGTCTAGTTGTCGTGGAGAGTATAGGTGTCGGCTCGGGAATCTGGACTTCGTTGCAGCGAGATCGCTGATAGTTGGATTCAGATGAATCTTTGTGGGGCTAGGTGCCTTTGAGGATGTTGTCAACTTCTTATCTTTCATCAACTTTGGCTTATTGTTGAATTATTTCTTTGATTTTGTAGAGGTATTCGAGGAGCGCTGTATTATGTTCTCACTTCAATATCCACGTATATAATGTATACACTTTATATATTATAGGTTCGGTAGATTTAGTGGATTTATGTTGATCTAGTGATTTAGTAGATTTTGTAGATTTTGTGATTTGGTAGATTTAGTAGATTTAGTAGATTTATATTGGTTTCGTGATTTAGTAGATTTTGTATAACTTGTCACGATGATTCAATCACTCGATGGTAATCACTCGTATCACGTATATATAACTTCGTAGAATTCACTTATTTGTCACTGTATTTTCCGGTAAACGAGGTAGTTCCGCTGCCACCATTGTTATGAATTAGGTTGTTGAGATGGTTAAGCTGCCACCATTGTTATGAATTAGGAAGGCACTGCCACCATAGTTATGAGTTGGGATCGTAGTTGATGAGAGTTACGAGTAGTCGTTGAGTTCGTCCCTCGTTTTTATACCCTTAGGTAACCGGATTTTGGAGTGGTAGGTGACTGACGTGAATATTCATATATAAATGATAGCTGAATGGTTGTTTATTGGTAATGATTACAACGATGGTAGAACCATCTATTAGAGTTTTACAATTGTTGAGTTTGACTGAGAGTAATTTAGGGTTAGTGATTTATGATTCTAGAGCGAGTCTGAAAAGTGACTGCTTTCTTTAACGGTTTGGATGCAAGTGATGAGTGCAAGTGCAATATTGGTTACTATCTAGCTGAATGATGAGGTCATCCTTTTCATTGTTCTCCCGGGCTTGAGCGCGTTTATGCAGGTGCAGTTTTATCGGTGCATAGATAGGGATGCAGTTCTTAGAAGGTATGGTGAGGCTTCCTCTGATAGGAGGCTGAGAGACTGGGTGGATGCAGGATGTTGTGTCTTAGGTATTGGGTGTGAGGGTGTAGGAGAGCGTAGGGTAGTATGGGATACGTAACAATATGTTGATTAGAAATTAAATTTTTCATGACCAAAAAATAAGTAGAGCTGCAAATATATGAAAATATTTCAAATGTTAAGATTAAAATTTTCCAACTTTATCAAATAATATAATCATAAATAACTTGCAAATTCATCCGCGAATTCCGCGCTAGAGTCCAGTCGTGCTTCAAAGGCTGTCACCTCATCTCGGGTATCGAGTTTTAAGTGGGATTCTACTTCTGCAGAAATAGCGGTGCCCAAACCCGAATTCCCATTATGGTTAGACACGCTCCTTTGCTTCAATTCCCTTACTTCTATGATGAGTTTACCCAATAAATGAACACAAGTATCTAATTTATCTGAAATCATAATAATAAGAAATAATAATACCGTACAAATGTTTCAAAATACTTATAAAAATTTCATCATGCATTCACTTATAACAGAAATATAATAAATATTCAAGTGAAAATATTACCATCAAGAATTTCGAAGTTTTGATCGACCTGCGAATTTGTGTTCTCGTGAAATCCACGACTTCCTAAAGTTATTGCTTCTGATTTGTTTTTATCAGACTTAAAAATACTTCGAATTTCATGCGCACGAGATAAAGTATTATCTACTTCTATGTTCAATGCAGTGTCATTATCGAAACTTTCACTCGGATCACGGCTTCTCCCTTTTAAATTACTGATGCTTTTTGATGAGGAGTCTTTGGTAAACTTTGGCAATGCAGGAACTAAAAAATAGAATTAAAAAATTTATATTAACCCTTTCACTGGTGCAGCCTTTTTTACTGTACGTGCCAAAAATGGTAGGACAATAAACTAAACAAATTATACGATTAACTATGAATATAGGGGTTTTTGGGGACGCAGAATCGATTCTGATGGTTATTTTTGCAAATTTTTTATTTCCAACCCCTAAATGAGGGGTTGTGGGTGAATTTTCCAATTTTTTTAATTAATTAATCCGCCATTTTGAATTTTTTAATTCTGACCTCAGATTTGTAATCAGCAACCCCCAAAACTCTTACACACCGAATTTGAAATGAATTGGTTGAAAAATGCAGCAGTTATTCAATTTGATCATATATGATACATCGCCAGTTGTGGCACGACTTTTTTTGATCATATATGAGACATTGCCAGTGAAAGGGTTAAATATTCATAAAAATCAATACATACAATGTATTTAGTTAACGTAAGATAAGATTTTGCTATTGTAATAATGACTACCAATAACTTCACGAACAACATCTCATTTTATTAATTTGTCGAATTAAAAGTAAAATTTAATTTTTAAATAAAGAAACGCTCATTATTCAATGTATTAAAAATTTCTACCTTGTCCAGTTTGGTCACTGTCTTCATCAGAGCTCGAGGTATAAATACGACCTTTTTTTCACTTAATTTTAAAGCATCTCGAACCAGCAAAGTAACTGTCTTTTTTCTACACCTTCATCCAAGCGTTTCCGGTGCTGATGAATATTGTGAGTCTTCAGCTGCTTGTCTAGCCCATTCTAAGGTATCTACGATCATAATAAGAATTATATATAATTATTTGAGTTTTAAACTAATTAAAAATTTTATTATTTGATGAATAATAAATGATAGACATCTTCAAGATATGCTAATAGAAACGGATATGATTGTCAAATAACTATAGTATTTTTCCAATAAAATATTTTCCAGATAAATTTAATGAATTATTTAATTTCTAAACAGAATTTAAAATATATATGAATCAATATATTGCAACGCTCAATAATTAACTCGGTGGCTAGAAGAAATCTGACATTTTTTTTTAGTGGAAAATTAAAAAAAAATATATTCGTAGATATCTGCTGATTTCAATATCATTAATAATTCTAATATTTATTTTCTTTAAGGTAGTTGTTCACGTACAGTCCCACCAAACGTGGGTTTCAGACAAGATTTTGAATACTTCTCGATGGGGAAAAAATCTGAAAAAAATCCAGCATGTAGGAGATCCTCGGGAGAATGATTTTGCATAATAATAATTCAAAAAAGTTAATAACAAATTGATGGAAAAAAAAACTGTTCAAGAAATTAGCGGTGACCCAACTTTTTTTTCAGGTGAAAATGATTTGTCAATTTTACTGGATACGTATGAATTTTTTGAGAATTTTGGTGATATTTTGAAAATTGAGATTTGTCAGGTATGAAAAACCTCAATTTTCAAAATATCACCAAAATTCTCAAAAAATTCATACGTATTCAGTAAAATTGACAGAACATTTTCACCTGAAAAAAAAGTTGGGTCACCGCTAATTTCTTGAACAGTTTTTTTTTCCATCAATTTGTTATTAACTTTTTTGAATTATTATTATGCAAAATCATTCTCCCGAGGATCTCCTACATGCTGGATTTTTTTCAGATTTTTTCCCCATCGAGAAGTATTCAAAATCTTGTCTGAAACCCACATTTGGTGGGACTGTACGTGAACAACTACCTTAATGTTCCCCACAGGGTTACATAGCACCTCTTCGTGCCGTTCCTCACTTACACTGCTATGTTTGTCTTACATTATATTGTATTCTACTGAATTTTTTTGTTCTTAAATCTACCTTATCCTATGTTTGCCTTATATTTCTTTTTCTTTTATTATATTATATCACATATACAGGGCGAGTCTTCCCTGGTATCGAATGAGGGAGGGGCTTAACATCGCAGACGCCCCGCCTTTTTCCATTCATACTTGTTATCGTCGTACCGAGAAACCCCACTTTCATTTTCACGTACCGTCAACACTACCAGAAACCTCACTCTGTTATCATAAAAGTGGGGTTTTTCGATACGACGATAACAAGTATCAATAGAAAGGGGCGGAGCTTCTGCGATGATGAGCCCCTCCCCCATTCGATACCAGGGATGACTCGCCCTGTATATTAAGCTGTTCACTTTGCATTGCGTTACATTATTCTGCCTTGTTCTTTTCTATTGTCCTTGCTTCTGCTTGATGTTTACTCCTTCTCCTGGTTTGTGTTGCGCTCGTGCCCCTCCTTCTTCTTCTTTTCTTTGGTATTTTCCTCGTTTTCCCCTTCTTCTCTTCTTCTCTCACCTTTCATTCACTGCTCTCCCCCTCTGCTACGTTCCACCCCCACCTCTTCTTTATTCTCTCTGCTTTTCTCTTTATCATTTCTTTTCTCTCTTTACTGCCTGTCCTTATCGTTATCTTCCCTCCACCTTCTCTTCTTGTTTCTATTTTTTCTATCTTTATCTCCATTCTTTCTTTCGTGGCCTCTCTCATTACCGCCTCCATCTGAATTATCTCTGGTCTGTTTCTCTTCTCTCTCCATTCTATCGCTATTCTGTCTTTTTCGTTCATCCCTTCCTTCTCCCCCTTTTCTCTTCCATTGCCATTCCCGGTTTCCTCTCGCGGGGGGGTCGACCCCTCGGCTCCGCTCGAGTATTGCTCTTGGCTTTGCGGGGGTGGGGATTGCGGTGAGTGCGGGAGCCAGGCCATTTCCTCATTTTCCTCTTCTTCGCCCTCCCTTTCCGGTTTAATCTCTCTTTCTTCTCTTTCTGGTTGGCTTTCCTCCTCCTCCTCCTCTTTCACTTCTCTCTTCAACTCTTTTCTTTCTATCTCTGCTTTCTCTCTCTTCCTCGTCTCCTCTCTTTCTCTCTCTCTCTATGGTGAGTCTTCGCACGCCTTTCTATCTGCTCCCTACTCTTTGAGCTTTTACTGCTGCCTTTTGCCTTTGGGCCTATCTATTTGCAGACCTTTGCATGCCTCTAACTGCAAGCTATCTCCTGGCTTGCTCTCTCTGCCTCTGATCTCTCCGCCTGCTCTCTGGTTGCACTTTTCTGGCTTGGCTGCTCATTTTCTCTCCTGGACCTACCTGTGCGACATAACCTACACCTGTCTCCGGTCTTCGGGTGCGCATGCCTGGATCCCTGTCACGTGACCGCTGCCGTCCTAATATCGACCGTCTGCCGTGGATCATCTGGTTCCCCGCTCACGACTACAGCTCCGTCTTTAGCCGTCTCCGGTATCTTGCTGCCTGCTCTCCTGTCGCCGGTCGGTAAAGTAGTGTTTGACCTATCTCTCTTCTGGGTCGTAAATATGAGTCTCGCGCGCGCTTGCTCTGGTTGCAATAAATCTGTTGCTGAGCCTCTACGTTGCACCAAATGCAACTCGCACTATCATCCGAGTTGCCTGTAGCTAAAAGTGTCGCGTCCGGGCTCCCTCCCTTGTTGCCGGGATACTTACCTGAAGGCTGCTCAGCCCCACCCGCAGTCTCAACCTACTCTGTCGTCTGTGGCCTCTTGCTCGCAGCCTCTCTCTTCGGCTGTACCTCTGGCCCGAAATTCTCCGCCTGCACCCGCCGCCTTGCCAACTGCGGATTTCCTGGAAGACATGATGCGTCGAATGGACCGTAGGTTTGACGATGTTGGTGGACGCTTCGATGCCCGCCTCAGCTGCTTGCCGGTCATGCAGGCGCAAATTGACAGCAACACTGCCTTGATTGAGGCCCTTAAACGTCAAAACCTTGCGCTTGCCGAGGATATGAAGGGGCTGCGGACTGCCGTCGCTGAGCTGCAAACTCACCGGGTTGCCGGCCAACAGGCACTACGGCGTGCCTCGGCTCGACTCTGCGAGTCTGATTTAATTATCTCTGGGGCCCCGTGCCCTTCCCCTGCTCGCACTCTCGCTGTCTTCCAGCAGGTTGCCGTCGCGTTGGGCGTTGCTCTTGAGGATGGGGATATCATCTCTACGCGTTTCCTTGTCTCGCGCTCCCGGGCCCGTCTCAGTCAGGAAGATGCACCATTGCCCATTGTAGCTAGGCTCAAGTCGCGCGAACTCTGTATCCGACTTATCGATGCTAAGAAAGCGTTTCGTGTCCTCCGTAGCTCTGATCTTCGCCCTCAGCCTTCTTGTCCCCCGTCGATCGTCCACGTCAACGAGGCTCTTCCCGGGGATCTTTACAAGCTCCTCGTTGCCACTCGAACTGCAGCCAAGGCTAGGGGCTTTCAATACGTCTGGCACAGTGGCGGTGTGGTCCTTCTGAGGTTTGCGGACGGCGGTCAAACTAAGCGTATTCGTTCGGTCGAGGATCTTGAGGTGCTCGAAGCTGAGTTTCCGCTTGTCTCTCCCTCCGGCGCCTCTACCTCTGCACGTGGTCGTGGTGCCCCGGCCGCGCGGTCTCGTCGTGGTGCTCGGCGGTCTTCCTGCGAAGCCTCTAGGGGTAGTTCGCGCTCTTCTTCGCCTCCCGTTGCCTCTGCTATCAGTGCATCGGTGTCGCATCCGCCTTCTCCGCTTCCTTCCACCTCACGGCAATGACCTGGCCCCCCTGGTTCGCCGCCTTCGGCGGGCCCGTCGCGCTTAGCACTAAACATCTGCCACGTGAATGCAAATTCCATCCGCGGCCATCTAGATTATCTGCGTTTCCACTTCGTCGCCTCTCCTTATCATTTAATCGCGATTAGTGAGTCTTGGCTTCACCCCGAGGTTCTGGACTCCTCTGTGGCTTTACCTGGTTTCTCTATCCTCCGCAACGATCGTGTTGGAAAGGTTGGCGGTGGTGTTGCCTTGTACATCTGCGACTCTCTGCGCGGTAGAATTCTTGCGGCTTCCCCGTCTGTATACTCGGCTGCTCCGGAATATCTGCTGGTGGAAGTGAAGTCTCCCGTTGCGCCCCCGCTCCTCATCTCGGTAGTCTACCGTCCGCCTAAGACGGTAAACCTGGCGTCTTTTCAACTCGACTTTGATACCTACTCTTGCGGTTATTCTCTATCTATAGTGCTGGGGGACTTTAACGCCAACCAACTCGCTAACTCCTATGATGCGGAAAACGTGCGCTCTTTTTGCCTCTCGCGTTCACTCTAATGGTACCTTACTCTGCCACCTACCACTCTTTTGCCGCGGACTCTTTACTTGACCTTTGTCTAGTGAGCGACTCGGATGTCATTGTCAACTTTGGGCAGTCTGATGTACCGTTCATCGCCGGTCACGATTTAATCTACGTGACTGTCGCCTTGCCTGCTCCGCCTGCGCCGCGGCCAATCACTGTCCGCTCTTACCGGAGCTTCTCTGCCGGAGCTTCTCTACCGGAGCTTCTCTGTCTTGTTCTCGCGCTTAATGCCTCGAACTGGGGCTGCTTCTTTTCGTCCGCCGCGCCTGATGTTCTACTCCAGTGTCTCCAGGACAATCTTACCACCGCGCTTGATGCGCTTGCTCCGCCGTGTACCTTTGTTCCCAAGCGTCGCTCTCCGCCCTGGATCACTCCTGACCAGTGTTGGGCAAATTTGTAATTAGAAGAAATTTAATTACTAATTACATTTGTAATTTGTAATTAGGAAAAATTCAATTACTAATTACATTTGTAATTTGTAATTAGAGAAAATTCAATTACTAATTACATTTGTAATTTGAAATTGAGAAAATTTTAGTTACTAATTACATTTGTGATTTGTAATTAGAAAAAATTCAATTACTAATTACATTTGTAATTTGTAATTAGGAAAATTTGAGTTACTAATTACATTTGTAATTTGTAATTAGGAAAATTTTAGTTACTAATTGCATTTGTAATTTGTAATTAGGAAAATTTTAGTTACTAATTACATTTGTAATTTGTAATTAAAAACAAATAAATTACTAATTACATTTGTAATTTGTAATTGAGAAAATTTTAGTTACTAATTACATTTGTGATTTGTAATTAGAAAAAATTCAATTACTAATTACATTTGTAATTTGTAATTAGGAAAATTTGAGTTACTAATTACATTTGTAATTTGTAATTAGGAAAATTTTAGTTACTAATTGCATTTGTAATTTGTAATTAGGAAAATTTTAGTTACTAATTACATTTGTAATTTGTAATTAAAAACAAATAAATTACTAATTACATTTGTAATTTGTAATTAGGAAAATTTTAGTTACTAATTACATTTGTAATTTGTAATTAGAAACAAATAAATTACTAATTACATTTGTAATTTGTAATTAGAAAAAAATAAATTACTAATTACATTTGTAATTTGTAATTAGAAAAACTTCAATCCCTAATTACAATTGCGGAAAGTAATTACCAGTTATTTTCCTTTTAATTACATTCTGACAAAGTAATTAGCAGCTATTCTTCTACTAATTACAATTTTCCAAAGTAATTAGAAGAATTATTCAATCTATTTACAGTTGCTAGATGGAATTATATCTCAGTATATACTCTTAATCTGGGTATATACAACCATATAGCGACATATTCAGGTATATCTCGGTATATACCGACATATCTAGATATATATGGCTGTATATCAACAAAATCAGGTATATCTCGGTAAATACCCCTATATCCCGGTATATACAACTATATAGCGACCTATTCGCGTATATCTCGGTATATACTGACATATCTAGGTATATATGACAATATAATAACAAAATCACGTATATATCGGTATATACCCCTATATCTGGGTATATACAACTATATAGCGACATATTCGGGTATATCTCGGTATATATTGAGATATACCTGATTTCGTTGATATACAGTCATATATACCTAGATATACCCGAATATGTCGCCATATAGTTGTATATACCTAGATATAGGGAAATATACCGAGATATACCTGATTTTGTTGATATATAGTCGTATATACTGTAACGGAGTTTCAGAGTTCAACTCCGCACCCTACGGCGTTCCTCGGATTAAATACTGATTTAAAGAAAATTTGAGGTAGTGTTGGGCGCCAGACACGTGAGTGTCGTTTTCACAAAATATACTGAATCTCAGCGGTACTCAACTAATTATTATACTCCCGGAACGACGGCCTTAAAGCCTCGGTTAGCTCAGATGTGCAGCGATAATGGTAGAGTGGGTGGATTCACCTTACTGAGTAATAAAATATAAAACACCAGATATAAATTCCTTCAATGAAATCTACGATTTCGTATATTGTTCGTATTTGTGAGCGTTAACAATCGTATCTGCGATAACAAAGCGATTCACTTAGAACTGACTATATCAAATTGTACAGAAATAATTATTAGAATGTTTGTTGCGAATAATAGATGAAAATGACGATTGGAATAATACTTAGAAATTACCAATTTTACAAAGCAAAGAATATTATATTATTGAGTCTGATTCTGCGACGCGGCAGTATAAAAAAAACGTAAACACGCCGGTTAGCTAGCGAGAGCCGTAGAAGCGATATAATCCAAGCTAAACTACTTTCCAGGCTACGTATCACCGAGCGATACGATACTCTATAGCAAATTTTCTAATGCGGCTCGCTAGCGTTAATGATAATTATTTGGCGTTACAGGACTCAATAAATAATTCGGAGTAATCTATGGTAGATGATAAACTAATTAATTATAGCGCAGAACTGAGGGAACTTATTATAACACAGTATATCAAAATGAACAGATCAATTATAGCACAACAATCAAATAAATCAGGTAAATCAAAGAAATCAAATAAAGAAATAATAGAACAAGATAATAAATGAACAACTTAAAACTATGACTAACTACGTTCAGCCAACCCTCGGGGAGTTGGATTGTAAGCGACACACCATGCACTAATATTCTAATTAATTACTAATAAACTACTAAATCAAAGATAGTGATAAATCAAAGAATTAGGTATTCTCAAAGCGAGAATTAAAGCAAGAACAAGCTCTCAAATATTATTAACAAATCGTAAGCAAAGCAAGCCAATAGATCAGACCAATTTAAGCAGAGAATTATTAAGCGAAACAGATATTCAAGTTAGCTACGGCCAATTAAGAAATGCTCTCACTGAATTTCTTTATCTGAGATAATGGACGACTACGTGGCCCGTAGGCTACACGCGGTACAAAGAAAATCTAATAAAAGGAAGCAAATAGAAATTCAGATCCAGTATTGTGGCTTAATTAGCTATTATAGATCATAGAGACCTTACCTTCGAGATGAGCGGCTCTGAGCACACACTTAACTTTAACTTTTAACTTTTAACTTACTTAATTTGAATTTACTTTGCTTTACTGTACTTTACTTTACTTTAATTTGAACGGCGAGAGAGGTTTGGATAATCGTCTAGACTTGACTAGGCGAAACGTAGAAGTGATGAGTCCCGGATGTAACTCGGTGAGCCTCGACGATATTCCCTTGATTCGGAATAGAGGACCTATCAGGAACGGCTAATTAGCTCATTGGTCCTGCGAGCATGCTTGTCGAGCGATCATCTCGTCAGCTGATCGGCTCAAGGCGTCATCGGGTTGCCTGACGTTAGGCGGTGGGTCTCCGTGTTTCTTCGCGGTAGAACCGCCGTTCGGCGTTATTTCAGCGGCGAGATGATGGCGGGAGGATGTGACCTTGGTTCTTGCGGAGCGATACCGTCCAACCGATACCAATCACCTGGGGACGTACTCCACAGCAGTCATCTCTTCTTTAGACGACCCGTCTGCAGACTGCTGGCCGTGTTAGGTGTTCCGTCTGGACCTCCACCTCTTCCTAACCAGAGTACGCGGGACACTATCCTTGTCCATTCGCACGTCATACGTCCCTCGGCGATAACGTTACTCACTGGTCCTTATGCCGGACCTTGCGTGAGTCGGTAATGGTAGACTGGAGCGGGTGATGGAAGCTGGTTGCACTCGACGCATCAACCAGATGCTGGGTCGCAAGATGCATCCGCTGGCGGGAGGCTTTATGCGAGCCCTGTTCACCACCTAGCGATATTCGGCCAAGGTCTACAGTCCTCCGCGTAGATATTGTGGTACTGTCCGTGGTACTGGATCCTGTACCGGATTGCGTACCGTTGTTGTCATCTCTGCAGCGGAAGTTCTTGCAGCGGAAGTTCAGGATCGTCGTCTTCGTCATCCTTGTTCTCTCTCTCTCTCTCGCGTTACATTAACAGAAAAACACTCCAAATTAGTCTAATTCTATTGCTTATTCTAGGTGTGTCACTTGTATCCCGAGGGTCTAGACGGTGGTAAACTCTCTCTCGCGGTATAACTGATAAAAGATATAATTTAGCTACTCTTGTGACGGCAGCTAATCTGCAACGTCACAATACCTAGATATGTCGGTATATACCGAGATATACCCAAATATGTCGCCATATAGTTGTATATACCGAGATATAGGGGTATATACCGAGATATACCTGATTGCGTTGATATATAGTCATATATACCTAGATATGTCGGTATATACCGAGATATACCCAAATATGTCGCCATATAGTTGTATATACCAAGATATAGGGGTATATACCGAGATATACCTGATTTTGTTGATATATAGTCGTATATACCTAGATATGTCGGTATATACCGAGATATACCCGAATATGTCGCCATATAGTTGTATATACCGAGATATAGGGGTATATACCGAGATATACCTGATTGCGTTGATATATAGTCATATATACCTAGATATGTCGGTATATACCGAGATATACCCAAATATGTCGCCATATAGTTGTATATACCAAGATATAGGGGTATATACCGAGATATACCTGATTTTGTTGATATATAGTCGTATATACCTAGATATGTCGGTATATACCGAGATATACCCAAATATGTCGCCATATAGTTGTATATACCAAGATACAGGGGTATATACCGAGATATAACTGATTTTGTTGATATATATAGTCGTATATACCTAGATATGTCAATATATACCGAGATATACCCGAATAGGTCGCTATATAGTTGTACATACCCAGATATAGGGGTATATACCGAGATATACCTGATTTCGTTGATATACTGTCATATATACCTAGATATGTCATATGTCGGTATATACCGAGATATAATTACATCTAACAACTGTAAATGGATTGAATAATTCTTCTAATTACTTTGAATAAATGTAATTAGAAGAAAAATAGCTGCTAATTACTTTCCGCAATTGTAATTAGGGATTGATTTATTTCTAATTACAAATTACAAATGTAATTAGTATCTAAACTTTTTCTAATTACAAATTACAAATGTAATTATTAACTAAAATTTTTCCAATTACAAATTACAAATGTAATTAGTAATTGAACTTCTTCTAATTACAAATTACAAATGTAATTAGTAATTGAACTTCTTCTAATTACAAATTACAAATGTAATTAGTAACTAAAATTTTCCTAATTACAAATTACAGATGTAATTAGTAGTTGATTTTTTTCTAATTACAAATTACAAATTTAATTAGTAACTAAAATTTTCCTAATTACAAATTACAAATGTAATTAGTAATTGAATTTTTTCTAATTACAAATTACAAATGTAATTAGTAATTGAATTTTTTCTAATTACAAATTACAAATGTAATTAGTAATTGAACTTCTTCTAATTACAAATTACAAATGTAATTAGTAATTAAATTTTTTCTAATTACAAATTACAAATGTAATTAGTAATTGATTTTTTTCTAATTACAAATTACGAATGTAATTAGTAATTTCAATGTAATTAATTACAATTTGTAATTAGTGGTGCCCAACTCTGCTCCTGACCTCCGTGCTCAGCAGCGTTCCAGAGATGCTCTCTACCGCAGATACAAGCGGTCCCGTACTCGCGCCGATCTTCTCTCGTACCGCTGCTCTCGCGATGCCCTTCACAAGCGTATTTCTGCGACTCGCTCTGCCTTTTTCGCTGAACGGCTTGCGAATGCTCCTGGGGCGCGCGCTCTTTGGAATGAACTTCGGTCCCTTGGGCTTGCTTCCTCGCAAAGAAGCGATTGTGCTGGTTTCTCGATTGACGACCTCAATACTCATTTTTCTGCTGTCTCTCGCCGTCCTAATGCGTCCTCCGAAGTTGATGAGTTTTTCCGCGCTCTCCCTCCGCCGCGATATGATGACTCGCTTTTCTATTTTTCGGACATCTCTCCTATTGCCCTTTCCAGAGCTATTATGCACTTTTCATCGCAGTCGCGGGGCGTGGACAACCTCTCTCTTCGCAACATCAAAGATGCTTTCCCGGCGATTTCTCCTCTCCTGCTCCTGCTCTTCAATTGCTCGCTTAGCTCGGGTATTTTTCCAGCCCTCTGGAAAAAAGCCCGCATTATCCCTCTGGCCAAGGTTGAGTGTCCAACCTCTCTTCAGCAGATGCGTCCCATCGCAAATCTCTGTCTCCTGTCCAAGGTGCTCGAGCGTATTGTTCTGGTCCAGGTCATGGCGTTTCTCGAAACTCGTGCGCTGCTCGACTCTTGCCAGTCCGGCTTCCGTAGGGGCCGTAGTACGCAAACCGCGCTGCTTAAGCTCGTTACCGACGTTCGCCGTGGCGTCAATGATCGACTGGTGACCCTGGTAGTTCTCTTCGACTTTAGCAAGGCGTTTGATTCTATTCCGCACTCTCTCCTTCTTGCCAAACTCCTTGGTCTTGGGTTTTCTCAGCATGCCTTGACCTGGATCTCGAGTTACCTCCGTGGCCGTTCGCAGGCGGTGGTTGCCCTACTGGCGAGCTGTCTTCTTGGCTACCGCTTGATCAGGGTGTTCCTCAGGGTTCTGTTTTAGGTCCTCTACTCTTTATTGTGTTTATAAACGACATTCATCGGGTCCTTCGGCATACGGAGCACCTACTCTATGCCGACGACCTCCAGATATACCTCCAATGCCCTGCCTCTAAGATCTCTGATGCCATTGAACTCCTAAATCGGGACGTTGCAGCAGTCCACGAATGGTCCTGTGCCAACTCTCTCGCGCTTAACTCATCAAAAACGCAGGCCATCATTCTTGGAAGCTCTCCTTTCATCACTCGGCTTTACAGCAGTCCACTCCCGTCCGTGATCCTGAATGGTGTCCCTATACCGTTTTCGCAGACCGTCCGCAATCTAGGCCTAATCTTCGATTCTTCGCTCTCCTGGGCTCCGCAAGTTGATGCAGTTTCGGGCAGGATACACTGCGCGCTTCGTCAGCTCTCTGCTTCTCGTCGGCTGTTCTCACCTTCCCTGCGCGCTTACCTCGTGACAACCCTGATCTTTCCGCTTCTCGATTATGGCTGAATCGTCTACAGCGACGTCTCTGGGGTACTTCACACTCGGCTACAACGCCTCTTAAACTGTTGTGTGCGCTTTGTCTGTGGTGTTGCGAGAGATGAGCACATCACCCTTCACCGCCGCGGCTTGTGCTGGCTTTCGGCTCGAGATCGTCGGCTGTATTTTCTGGGTGCCTTGCTCTACACCGTTCTTCGCGCTAACTCTCCGGACTACCTCCGCGCCTTTTTCGTAAACTGTCCGTCCACCCCGCCTAGGTCCACCAGGCTTGTGAGGGGTGACCTTCTCATCCCTCGTTTCGCGACCGAAGCATACAGGCGCTCCTTTGCTGTGTCCGGAGCCTACTTCTGGGAGTCGCTTCCTCCTGACATCCGGGGGTCCCACTCTGCCTCGCTCTTCCGCTCTCGTCTCAGGCAATATCTGTTTGACACCGAACTCGCTAGGGCGTAGCTGATCTTTTTCTTTCTTGCGCCGTAGCCTTAGTTTAGCTGCTCTTGGTTTCCTCTCGCGTCTTTACCGCTGTCTCTTCTCTTATTTTAATTATTATTAAGTTCTAGGTTAAGATTTTTGTATTCTCTCTTTCTGATTTGTATTTTTCTTTTTGTTTACTTTGCCTCCTGTAATTGCACTGTATTCTTATCCAGTATTGTTATGGATATAATAAAAATCTATCTATCTATCTATCTTTTTCCCGCTTTTACTTTTTCTCTTTTCTTTCTCTCTTTATTCTTCTTTTCTTCTCTCTCGCCTTCGCTCTCCTTTCTCTTTGCTTTTTCGTTATCTCTTCTCTCTTTTCCTGTTTTCTCCTCTTCTTCGCCCTATTGTTCTTGGCTTCTCTGAGACTCATGTTGTTGCATTTGCTGCCATTGCTGGTTCTGCCAGTGTGGGGGGCCACCGCCTCTTCCTCTGCCTCTTCCTCCTCCTCCTCCCCTGCTTGTCGTTCTTGTCGACTCTCCTCTCATCGTACTGGGCTCTTCTTCTCTCTCTCTTTCTCTTAGTTTTTCTTTTTCTTCATCCCATTCCCACGTGGTGTTTTCTATTTGTATTTTCCTGTATCCTACTTTTGTTCTATTTCCTCTTGCTCTTTCTTGTCTTGCTCTGTCCCATATTTTGTCTTGTACCTCCCTTTCTTTTCTGGTGAGGTCCCCTTCTATTATTATTTTGGTACCTTTCAGCTTTCCTTTCTTCTCCATTAGGGTTCTCTTGTCTTCCCAGTTGGCTAGCTTCACCAGGATTGCACTCTTCGATTTTCCTATTTCGATTGCCTCTGTCCATATTACCGGTTTTTGCGCGATTTCTTCTAGTGTCTTCTTTATCACCGACGCTGTGTCCGAGTTGTTATTTGCTTCTAGTCCTCTGATTACTATGTTTTTCTTCCTTTCCGCTTTCTCTCTTCTTTCCACTTCGTTTTCTAGGTCTTTTATCCTTCTTCTATCTTCTCCTCTCTGTTGTTCTTCTTCTTTTCTTCTCTCTTCGTTTTCTCTTTCTCTTTTCTCATTTTCTTCTCTTCTCCCTGCTTGTTCTCTTTTTTCTCTTTGCGTTTTTTCTCTCTCTAGTCTCTCTATTTTTTCCGCTAGGGCCTTCCTCCCTTCTTCTCCTTATCTCTTCATCTCTTCTATTTCTTGTTTCATCTTCTCTTTCTCTGTTTTTTCTTCTTTTCTCCAGTTTTCAGCTTCTATTCTTGCTCTCTTCATTTTCTCCGTTAGGCTGTTCATTCCTACCATAAGGTTCATTAGCGCGTTTTTCATCCAGACCGCATCCCCCTCTTGGTTTTTCTCGTTTCCTGCTTTTCCGCTGGCTTCTTCTTTGTTTTCGTCGGAGTCTGTGCTTATGCTCTCTCTCATTTTTTCCGGCGTTCTTTTTGTTTTACTACTTTTCTTAAAGTTTCTCTCTGATTCGTCACTTTCTTCTTCGTTACCTCCGCTGTCTTGTTCTTTTTCTTCTTTTGTTTCCTTTTCTGTTCGCTTTCTTTTCCAGCACGCTGGGAGCGCGCCGTCGGACGCTGACCTCTCCCTCGCCCACGAATCCGCTTTTGTCGGTCTCCCTACTTTGTTCGTTTTTTTACTTTCTTTCACTTCTTTCGTCTCTTTTGGTGTCTTCCACACTTCTCTTTCTTCTGTGGTATCTTCCTCCTCTTCCTCCTCTTCTTTATCTTTATCTTCGCTTTCTCTCTGTTTTATCTTCTCGTCCTTCTCCATGCGTTCGCCTTCTCCTCGGCCGCTCGCAGCGCCTTCCTTGTGACGTCACCTCTCCTGTCTTGTTTACGCCTAACTTCTTCTTTCTAGTTAGTTGGTGTTTGACGTCTCGCTATTGCTTTCTGTCGCTCTATCGCGTATCCGCCTTACTGCCTCTCTGGTCACGTGATCTCCTTTGCCTTCTTGCACTTTTCCCTCTTTTTACTGCAGCCTTCTCTCGTCTGCTGGCTTTTCCACTTGCGCACTGACGAACCGTCACTCCGCGCACTTCTTTTTGCACTTTCTTCTTCTTTCTGTGGCTCCGTCTCTTTGTTCTCACTCTTTTCACAGCGCGTGTCCACTGTGCGTCTGCCTCTTTTGACAGTCTCGAGCGACCTCCTTTAATAATTCTAATATTTACCACAATATCTCAAAATTTGTACTTCGTGAATAGGCCAGTCCTCAGGTGGTGTTATTCGGTTCTTCATCTTCTGCGTGATACTTTTTACCCGTGGCCCTGGCCACCGACATGCGATCTTATCTTTATACCGATCGTCATGTAAAAGCCAATTTGGAGGTGCTTCTGAGTACGACTCTGCTGCGATAAAATAAACCACAGCGTAATCATTTTTCGTCTTTATTTGGGTACTAAAAAATAAAAATAATAAATTAATGGTTCCAAAAGAATATGATAATTTTAGGTTAGGTCTTGTAGTAGTAGTAGTAGTTTATTAATTCGGCCTTCCGGCCTTGAATTCGGACTTGGTCGTACATTTCTTCGGACTACACTCATGCTTTTCCTAACCTAATACTATTTCTAAAACCTAATACATTTTTTTTTTTTTTTTCCTGATCTATTGCTTTTCTCCTACTCTCCCCTCCTCCCGCTTTTGCCTAACTTAACCCTTCCTCTTGTCTTTCGTCTCTAGTGACCACCCATTCTTGTTCTCTTTCTTTCCCTACTCTCTGTCGAACTTTGTTGACCTTCTTTATCCAGTCTATCGCTTCTCTCTTCCCCCTCTCATCTAATAGCTCTTCTACCCCTAAGTTTCCCTCCACCTCTTCCAGACACCTTCCGAGTAAGTGTTCGAACCCTCCCCTTTCTCTCCTGCATATGAGCGGATCCACGTCACTTCACTCAAAAAAAAACCGTCAAGTCACGGATCTTTGCGCCATTCAGAATATCTTTAGTACTGTGGAAAAAAAAAATACAAGTTGGAGGATTTTGAAATTTTTTTCAAAATGGCGGAGTTAGAGCTACGTGAATTTTTGTAAACTGCTGTTCCACCGCTATGTTTGAAAATTCAGATCTCCGAAAGTATTCATAGGAGCGGGCTGATCCTTGAATCATTTTGTTCGTAAAAGAATGCGCTTTTATAGAAAAAAATTTGTTTACAAAAAAAAAAATTCCTTCAATTTTTTTTTGTCGTTTTTTTTTTTAATTTCGCTGCCATTTCCGCGGGACTCACAGAAATTCCTGAAGATAAATTTTTTTGGATACCCGAATCTTTCCCCTTCAACCCTAAAAAAAAAAATTCATGGAGAAAATACCCGGGCCGGAGAAAAAAAATGAAACGTCTTGTCGCGCGTCGCCGCGCGGTCGATCTATTGCAATATTTTGGTGGCTCTGGGAAGTGCAGATGTTTTTAGCGATGATTCGCTCGATGACACTTAGTAGGACACTTCTGTTTGAAGTTAATTCATAATTTTCATGAAATCAAATTTTTCTTTCTTTCATCTTTAATTTTGTTTTGACGAGTTTATGAGATATTGGAATGACCGCATGTAATTTCAGAGTGCCACGAACTGTCAAGGCTTTGTCAAATCGATTTTGTAAAATAGATTCTTCTGCTTGATGTTCTGCAGACGTACAGTACGCAGAAGAGACCTTGACAGTTGGCGAATTTTTGGTAGTATGCGATTTCGCTGAAATTTATGTATTCGTTGTACGAGATTCTACGCAAGGGTTTCACTGGAGCGATAATCAGGCGACTATTCATCCAATCGTGGTTTACTATAAAAGTTACGATGACGACCAGTTGAGACATTTTAGTTTTGTGATAATTTCAGAGCATCTGAAACATACTACAGTTGCGGTTCATTTATTTCAAAAAAGTTCGTCAACTTTATGGAAGAGAAGTTCCAAGATTCAATTCCTGTAGAAAAAATAAGTTATTTCTCCGATGGAGCAGCTTTCCAATATAAGAACAAGAAGAATTTCAGCCGAATGGGATTTTTTTGCTACATCACATGGAAAAGGGCCGTGTGATGGGGTAGGTGGAACTGTTAAGAGATTAGCCTCACGTGTGAGTTTACAACGGATTGGCAATTCCGATCCTATTCAAACACCGCTGGTTCTATATAATTGGGCATATTCTTATTTTCGAAGCATATCTTCTGCGTACTGTACGTCTGCAGAACATCAAGCAGAAGAATCTATCTTACAAAATCGATTTGACAAAGCCTTGACAGTTCGTGGCACTCTGAAATTACATGCGGTCATTCCAATATCTCATAAACTCGTCAAAACAAAATTAAAGATGAAAGAAAGAAAAATTTGATTTCATGAAAATTATGAATTAACTTCAAACAGAAGTGTCCTACTAAGTGTCATCGAGCGAATCATCGCTAAAAACATCTGCACTTCCCAGAGCCACCAAAATATTGCAATAGATCGACCGCGCGGCGACGCGCGACAAGACGTTTCATTTTTTTTCTCCGGCCCGGGTATTTTCTCCATGAATTTTTTTTTTTAGAGTTGAAGGGGAAAGATTCGGGTATCCAAAAAAATTTATCTTCAGGAATTTCTGTGAGTCCCGCGGAAATGGCAGCGAAATTAAAAAAAAAAACGACAAAAAAAAATTGAAGGAATTTTTTTTTTTGTAAACAAATTTTTTTCTATAAAAGCGCATTCTTTTACGAACAAAATGATTCAAGGATCAGCCCGCTCCTATGAATACTTTCGGAGATATGAATTTTCAAACATAGCGGTGCAACAGCAGTTTACTAAAATTCACGTAGCTCTAACTCCGCCATTTTGAAAAAAATTTCAAAATCCTCCAACTTGTATTTTTTTTTTCCACAGTACTGAAGATATTTTGAATGGCGCAAAGATCCGTGACTTGACGGTTTTTTTTTGAGTGAAGTGACGTGGATCCGCTCATATCTTGCATACCCTGTCTTCTTCTTTCAACCAGTATCTGTTTTTTTCTTCCTCGTTGCCGCATCTCAGTCTAGCTGTCGCCTTATAGTCGCCTTTTCTCTTTACATTCTTCAGATATTGCGGGAGATGCTCGGTTCTGCAGTATTTGTACCTTGGGTTGTACCTTGCCCCCGCTAAGCTTGCTCCCTGTTCTTGCCTTTGGATGTCTGCCCCTCTGTTCGATATCATTTCCTCTACATTCGTTCCCCTCGCTCTTTCTTGCTCGATCCCCTGTCTGCTGAAGCCGTGTCGGGCGTAGAATTTCTCTCTTTCCTCTTGACCCCTCGTTTCTCGATTCTTCTCTCTTTCTTTCAGGCATTCCTTGAGGATTCTCCTTCCTTCCCCTTCCCTTATCTTCTCCTCGAATCTTATGGCTCTGGCCCCTGCTTTTATTTTTACTTTGTCTCTCTTTGCTTCTTCTAGCACTATGTACCCCGGTGTGCAGGAGTCTAACCCCAGTGTCCACCTGGTGTACCTCTCATGTAGCCTCTCTAGGTTTTCGCACTCCTTCGACCCCCAAATTTCCGCCCCGTATAGGATTACGCTCATGATGAGGTAGTCAAACAGCATCATTCTCCTTCTGAAGTCTTCTCTCAGTCTTCTTTCGCCTATTCCCCATATCTGTCTGATTAGCACATTCCCTCTTTTTGCCATTTCTCTTGTGTGGCCCTCTTCACTCCCGTTTCTTTTGAATCGGTACCCCAGGTATACGAATTTTTTTACTTCTTCTATGGCCCTCCCATCCCATGACCACTCTACCTTGCTCCCCCCCCCCCCCCCCCCCCCCCCCCTTTCTTGAATTTCATCATCTTCGATTTCTTCGCGTTCAGCGTTAGCTTCTTCTTTCTCAGGTAGGTTTCCAGCTTTTTCATCATTTCCTTCATTTCCTTTTCTTCCTTCGCTACCAGTACTATATCATCAGCGTAGGCGAGGGACCAAAACTTCTCTTTTCCTACTGTTACCCCCCCCAGCCTGGCCCCTTCTCAGTCTCTCTTCCATGTCCATGTAGAACTCTTCTGATTTGGTGTTGCCTATTCTCACTGCGTTCTTCGTTTCTTTGTATATCTCTTGTACTCTGTTCACTAGGCCCTGGCTCACTCCCGCCCTTCCATAGTTTCGATCGGTCCACCTTATCAAAGGCGGCCTTCAGGTCGATGAAGAAAGCGTATAGCTTTCCTCTCTTTCTGGCTATTTCTTTCTCTACTGCGTACTAGAGGGTGTAGATGTTGTCCATTGTGCTTCGTCCTTTACGGAATCCCGCCTGTGTCTCCAGTAAGATGTTTTTGATTTCCACCTCTTCCTTGATTCTCTCCGATAGTATTGCCGCATATATCTTGTATCCTGTGTTCAGCAGTGTTATCCCGCGGTAGTTTTCGGCTCTGTGTGGGTCTCCTTTTTTGAATAGCGGGGTTATAATTCCCTCTCTCCAGCTCTCGGGTAGGCCTTCCCATTTCCACGCTTTTCCTATTATCTCTTTTAGTCTTTCTCTTGTTCGTCCTCCGCAGAGCTTCCATGCCTCATTCGGTATGCCATCTCCTCCTGCTGCTTTTCTATTCTTCAGTCTTTCTATTTGTCTTTCTATTTCTGTGTTCGTTAATTCCTTCTCCTCTTCTCGTGGCTGTTTCTCTTCTATGTTCCCCCCTTTTTCTTCTCTGGTGTCTCGCCCTTCCAGTAGATCTTTGAAGTATTCTCTCCATTCTGTCATGCTAATCCTGTCACTTACTGTGCTCTTAGTCTTTCTCTCTCTGTTGATGAACTTCAGTACCTGTCCTTCCGAGTTCAGTTTCTTCAGTTCCTCCTCCAGTTTCTCTGCTCCTTCTCTTTTTTTCTTCTCACACAGCTCCCTGAAGGCCTTCCTCTTCTCTGTGTACTCTTCTCTCTCTCTTCCGTCGCTTGTCTTAGATTTCCTGTACGCTTTGTTACCTTCCTCTTTTCGCTTTTGCACTCTCTATCCCACCAGCTCTTCCATCCCATGCTTTTCTTTTTTGTCTTTACCTTTTTCGTTGTCATGCTTTGCTGTACCTTTTCTTTAATTTCTTCCCAGGCTTCTTCGTTTCCTTCCTTCTCGTACGTGGCCGTCGTCGTGCCTTCTTTGAATCTTTTGGTTTCTTCCTCTCCCCATACTGCGTATTCTCTGATCGTTTCCTTTTCTTGTTCTGTTTTGGCGACTATTTTACTCTTCAGTTCAACTTGTAGCGGTTGGTGGTCGGATTCCACTCTTTCTCCCACCCTAAATTCTTCTATTTTCGCGTCTGCTTCCCCGTTCACTATTATATAATCTATCACTTAGGTACCCTGTCCCCCTACATACGTGTACTCTCCTTCTTCATCCCCTTTAGTGTTCCCATTTAGTACTGTCCAACCCCTGTTCTCTACCATTCCTAACAGTATCTCCCCTTCTTTATTTTCTATTCTGTCTTTCGATTTTCTCTCCCATTCCTGTTCTGTCCCTATCAATTCCTGCCTGTACGCGCTCCCTTTTTGACCTATTCTCGCGTTAAAGTCTCCCCCCAGTAGCAGGTTTTCTTTTTCTAGCTCCTCTATTTTTCCCGTTATTATCTCCTTCATCCTACTCATTCCCTTATTACAGTATATTGTCACGACTCTCCAGATCTCATTCTCTACTCTGATTTTTCTCTCGCTCACACCCATCTCATTCACTCCACCTAACTCTCCCTCTATCACTCTCTCTCTATCTTCCTATTTTTGCACGCTATTTGTTGCACTTTCACCTCACTCACTGCACTGCATGGGATTTTACGGAAATTACTGCAAGATCATCATTTAGTGCTGGCTATTATCCAACCTCATTTCGGACATTCTGTTCCTTCTGGCTGAGCTCTTATCTGCGCTGCGCCTTCGCCGTGGCTGATCTCCAACTGTTATCAACACACGTCATCTCTGTTGTAATCACAACACTGCTGTCCGGCTGCTTCGAATTTGCATGTCTCGTCAATGCTACAAGTGTCGTCGTGGGATAGCCGTAAACTTCCTTACCTGCGAAGACTGTAAACGTGAGTTTCATCCAGGCTGTAGCTCCTCTTATTTACGTGGCAGGTCAGCTAATCCCTGCTGCAGAATTAATTTAGACAGTGATCCGAGTAGTTCCACTGTCGCGAGTAGTCTGAGCAACTCAGAGGTTGGTAATCTGGATACACCTGATCCAGTAGAGATGGATAGTGCTCTAATCAGTAGTTTAGTAGATGCGATAAATCGAGCCAATCCCACCAACAAGGAGCTCGCCGTCCTGATGGCTCGCCAAACCGACATCAATAGCGAGATAGCCAACAAGCTAAATTGCCTCACTGACTTAGTTGCTAAGGTTGACAGGCACGATGACGTGATTGCTCGCCTTGAAGCGTCGAATGCCAGTATTCTTCAAGAAATTGCCTGCATTAAGGCCCCTTCTAACTCTAACTCTGAACCTATTCACAAAACAGCTGAGGTTATTTTGTCTGGCATCCCGCTTACTATTCCCGATGTGCCTAGAGTAGCGGTCCAAAAAGTATTCACGGCTCTGGGTATCCCTGAGCTTATCTCTGAGGTCCTAGACATTCGACCTTTGGTCAAACGGGCTGTATCCGCGGTAGGTGATCGACCCATAGCTTTGTCATCGTCTTCCACCTCGACTGCTACCACTTCATCTGTTACCACCTCGGCCACCGTCAATTACAAATCGTACATCGTGGTCCTAAAATCGGCGCTAGTTCGCGATCACATAATTGCCATGAAGCGCGCCAAACCTGTACTTATGATTAGTGAGGTCTCCCCCTTACTCGTTGTACGGGGAAGATCTTCGTCAATGAGTTTCTGCCATCTGCTACTCATGAACTGCTCCGTAAAACTAAAGCAAGGGCCTCCGAACTTCATTACAAGTATGTCTGGGTCAGATCTGGAGTAATTCGTGTGCGTAAGGCTGATGGCACCCCTGTATTAACCGTCAAATCCGATGACGATCTGGCTAAGCTAATCTGACTCCCACCTGTCAGTACCATTCTCAGTGCCGCTGCTTCTTCTCATTTGAAAGTGGCTCAGTTTAATGCGAACGCGCTTTTAGGTCATTTTAATCTGTTTAAGTCGCATCTAGCGAGCAATTTTTATCATCTCATTTCTATCTCGGAGACTTGGCTACACTCGCAGATTTCTGATAGTCTACTAAGTATTGATAACTACGCACTTATTAGGAAAGATAGAGAGGGCAAACAGGGGGGGTGGAGTGGCCTGTTACATCCATAACTCCCTTAAGGTTAAGGTGCTTGCTGCTTCTCCTACCTTGTTCTCGAATGCGCCGGAGTTTTTGATTCTCGATTTACGTTATGGTAGTGAGCGGCCACTGTTATTTTCGTCCATCTACAGGAGACCTAAGGGCCTCCTTTTTAATGATTTTATACTAGAGTTCTCCAGATTCTCGTTTGCTTATGATAATATTCTTATCGGTGGTGATCTTAATTGCGACTTGCTTAGCACGAATGTTGAGGCTACTGTTAAAGTATGCTTTGTACGCTGCTCACTATTGGCTATAGAGGGCTTATATTATATATAAGAGTTACCGATGCATATGAACATATACGTATTGATATATCTGTTGGTATTTGTTTTTTTGGAGCAGTCGTGTATTATCAGCCGTTAAGTTAATACGCATATAATAAAAGTTTTGCATAAACCTTTTATATCAGTGTATTTTATTCAATCGACATAAACCACAACAGGTTATGGGCCCAGATCATGCGATTCTGGATGTTGTTTTGAATATTTTTTGAGCCGCCGCGCTTAAAATTCACGTGAAAGCCGTGTGTTTAAAAAATTTAAAATTTCGTGCGTAAACCGAGTGCCGGTCTCGTATGTTGTTTTGTAAAAGGTAACACGTATACGCGAGTGTAAGCCGAGTTTAAATTTCGTAATCATTTGCAAAACACGAAAGCCCAAAGTTGATTTAAAAATAAAGCATTTAAAAAGGGACGCAGAAAATCAACAAAATCGCCGCCATTTTGGTTATCATAGTTCTGCGCATGCGTTAAAACCTTTTTTAAATGAGCGCGAAAATTGGAGAAATTCACCGTTTCAACGGAGGAAATTACCAATTGTGGAGATTCCACATAGAAGCTATACTACGGGGTCATGATCTTCTAGGTATAGTTGATGGATCCGAAGTAAAGCCAGATCAAGCCGCAAATGATTGGCTTAAACGAGATGGAAAAGCCATGGCAATTTTGATTTCAGCTCTGGAGTCAGAACAAGCTCAACTCGTAATAATGAGTAAAACATCAAAAGAAATTTGGGATACTCTAATAACCATACATGGTAAAAGAAGTGAAGTGAGTATAATATTATAAATATACGAAGAATATTTCGCGCTGGAAATGAAGAATACAGACACTGTCGCAGCACATTGTTCGCATGTTATGAAGCTTGCAGCGGAAATAGAAGATCAGGGAGAGGTTCTGTCAGACAATATTAAAATGGCACGTATTGTCAGCAGTTTAACGTCTCAATTTAAAAATTTCAAAACTGTTTGGTATAATATAAAGGAAGGAAGAGAATTAAATAGTTTACTTGCTAGACTTAAACTTGAAGAGGATCAGTTGAAGAAGACAAGTGAAGCAGAAACTTCAGGAGGTGCTTTCAGCGTGAATTTCAAGCAAAAGAAAAAAGGATCTGGATCGTGCAATAAATCGATTGCAGAGTTGAAGAAAATCACGAAGTGTCGAAAATGCAATAAGACAGGACATTGGGAACGCGAATGTCCAGAGAAAGCGAAGCAAGAAGAAAAGTCAAAGTCAGATGCAAAAGCTGATAAGAAAGGATCTGTCGAATATGGTTTTGTAGTGACTACTGACATCGAAACAGCTAAAGATGAGGACGTATGGTTGGCGGACTCAGGAGCATCAAAGCATATGTCTCCAAAAAGGGATTGGTTTGTTGACTATGAGAAATACGAATATGACAGTTTCGTAATTATTGCGGACAGAAGACAGCTTCGCGTATGTGGAACAGGAACTGTACTAGTTGATGCATGGATTGATGGCCAGTGGGAGCCTCGAAGAATCAATAATGTGCAATATGTGCCAGATTTGGGACAGAACCTATTCTCAACAGGGATTGCAACATCTTTGGGATACGTGCAAGTCTGCAAAGGGAAAGAATGTCAACTAATTGATGAAAAGAATGAAAAAATCGTTGCTATAGGTTTGAAGGATAGATCACAACAATATAGGCTATTGTTTCGTCCAAGATCCTCAGATAAAGCAAATGTATCTCGAATTTTGAGCTTACAAGAATGGCATGAACGGCTAGGTCATGTCAGTCCAGCAACTATCAAAACAATGGTAAAAAATCAACTCATTAAGGGAATCGCAATTGACTATAATGCAGATACAGATTTTTTTTGTGAAGCTTGCAAGATGGGGAAGATGCATCGAACTTCTCATCATGTTTGTCAGCAACGAGATGTAAAACTTGCCGAAGTTATACATAGCGACGTTAGTGGTCCGATGCGAACCACAGCCATTGGTAACTATCGTTATTTTGTAACTTTTAAGGATGAAGCTAGTGGTTTCCGCTATGTCAATCTACTCAGCCAAAAGAGCGAAGTTGTAGAAAAATTCAAAGATTTTGTTGTTTTTGCTGAAAAATCATCTGGAAATCAAGTTAAAGTACTTCATTCAGACAATGGAAAGGAGTACATCAATCATGAGATGCAAGTTTTTTTGAAATCACGTGGAATCAAGCACGAATGTTCAGCACCATACACGCCAGAACAGAATGGACGAGCTGAAAGGGAAAACAGGATTATTCAAGAATGTGCGAGAACCATGCTATTATCAAGTAAATTGCGAGAGAGTCTATGGGGAGAGGCAGTATGCACAGCAGCGCATATACTCAACAGAACACCTAGGACTAAATCTCAAAATACTACACCATATGAGCAATGGTTTGGGAAAAAGCCTACATTAGATCACATACGTAGATTCGGAACGATTGCCTATGTTCATGTACCACATCAACTGCGAACGAAGTGGGAAACAAAAGCGAGGAAAACATATCTAGTTGGATATACACCCACATTCAAGAATTATCGCCTATATAATCCTGATGCAAACAAAGTCATTGTGAGCTGTGATGTTGTTTTCAATGAAAAAGGAGAAAAGGAAGACGACAATTTTGTTCACTCTCAGTCAACTACGCTGATCGAGTTCTCAGACGAAGTATTGGGGAGAGCAGAAGTATGTCCGGCACCTGAAGATCCTGAACCTGAAAACGAACAGCTACAGCAAATACACGGAGAAGATATTGAACCAGCAGACGAAGAGGTGCAGCAACCAGTCAACGTAGAAGCACCAGTTTACAACTTACGTCGAAATGTTGAGCAGCCGATACGTTATAGAGATGGTGCGTTGTCAGCAAAGATTATGGAGCCACAATCTTACAATGAAGCTATAAACTCACCAGATGCAGAAGGTTGGATTAAGGCAATGCAAGAAGAACTAGATTCTTTAAATCTAAATCACACGTGGGATCTGGTAAATTATCCAAAAGGTCATTCGATAGTTGGTTGTAAGTGGATATTTAAAGTAAAATCTTCACCTGCAAGCAATGAGGTTCGTTTAAAAGCAAGATTAGTAGCTAAAGGATATTCACAAGTAGAAGGTATAGATTACAAAGAGACTTTTGCGCCAGTAGTTCGCTATGACTCGATACGTATTATACTTGCACTTGTTGCTATGAAAGATTTAGAATTAGGACAGTTTGATATTAAAACTGCATTCCTGAACGGATATCTAGAAGAAGAGGTTTATATGAAACCACCAGATGGTTTGAAAGACATTAAAGATGGTCAAGTTTGTCTTTTAAAGAGAAGTTTGTATGGTTTAAAACAGTCTCCTAGAGTCTGGAATATTAGATTCATAAACTGTCTAAGAGAGATAAATCTTTTTCAATGTAAATCTGATCCTTGCGTACTTACAGGAATACTAGATGATGAAAGAGTCTTTTTATTGTTGTACGTAGATGATGGATTAATAGTTTCAAAAACCGTAAAAGTACAAGAGAAAATCATGAAACATCTCAAAGAAAATTTCGAAATAACGCAAGGGGACAATCTCTACTACGTTGGTTTTGAAATATTTAGAAATAGAGAAAATAAAGAACTTTTTCTTAGTCAAGAAACATATATCGATAAAGTAATTCAACGTTTTAAAATGGATGAAGCTCATCCCAACGCAATACCAGCCGATCCAAATATAACATTGACAAAATCAGAGATCGAAAATTTGTCAAACTATCCTTACAGAGAAGTTGTTGGATCTTTAATGTATGCAGCTACGTTAACGCGACCAGACATTTCTTTTTCAGTGGGAGAAGTAAGTCGTTTTCTGAACAATCCTGATATAAATCACATAAATGCTGTGAAAAGAATATTGAAATATCTTAAAGGTCATTTAAAGCTAGGTCTCAAGTTTAATGCTAACGACAAAGATAAGGAACAGCTGATTGGGTATACTGATTCTGATTTCGCTAGAGATATTGATACACGAAAATCTACGACAGGTTTTGTTTTCTTGTATGGAGGAGCGCCAGTAACGTGGCGAAGTCACAGACAATCAACTGTTGCTTTATCCACCACAGAATCCGAATTTATAGCAGGATGCGAAGGTGTAAAAGAAGCTGTCTGGATTAGACAGTTATTAACAGAGTTGGGAGAAACTTTTTTGGAGAGTACTCCAATTTATATAGATAATCAAAGTGCAATCCGCATAATTAAAAATCCTCAAATTCACAACAAGACAAAACACATAGATATCAAGCTATTTTATATAAGAGAAGCGTGTCAAGAAAAGTCTGTAGAAATTAAATATATTTCAACAAAAGAGCAAATAGCTGACATATTTACCAAGCCTTTGTCTCGTGACAAGTTTTTTGAAAATGTTAATAAGTTAAGAGTAACATCTCAATAAATCTAAAATAGTGATCATCGAGTGGGAGTGTTAAAGTATGCTTTGTACGCTGCTCACTATTGGCTATAGAGGGCTTATATTATATATAAGAGTTACCGATGCATATGAACATATACGTATTGATATATCTGTTGGTATTTGTTTTTTTGGAGCAGTCGTGTATTATCAGCCGTTAAGTTAATACGCATATAATAAAAGTTTTGCATAAACCTTTTATATCAGTGTATTTTATTCAATCGACATAAACCACAACAGGTTATGGGCCCAGATCATGCGATTCTGGATGTTGTTTTGAATATTTTTTGAGCCGCCGCGCTTAAAATTCACGTGAAAGCCGTGTGTTTAAAAAATTTAAAATTTCGTGCGTAAACCGAGTGCCGGTCTCGTATGTTGTTTTGTAAAAGGTAACACGTATACGCGAGTGTAAGCCGAGTTTAAATTTCGTAATCATTTGCAAAACACGAAAGCCCAAAGTTGATTTAAAAATAAAGCATTTAAAAAGGGACGCAGAAAATCAACAAAATCGCCGCCATTTTGGTTATCATAGTTCTGCGCATGCGTTAAAACCTTTTTTAAATGAGCGCGAAAATTGGAGAAATTCACCGTTTCAACGGAGGAAATTACCAATTGTGGAGATTCCACATAGAAGCTATACTACGGGGTCATGATCTTCTAGGTATAGTTGATGGATCCGAAGTAAAGCCAGATCAAGCCGCAAATGATTGGCTTAAACGAGATGGAAAAGCCATGGCAATTTTGATTTCAGCTCTGGAGTCAGAACAAGCTCAACTCGTAATAATGAGTAAAACATCAAAAGAAATTTGGGATACTCTAATAACCATACATGGTAAAAGAAGTGAAGTGAGTATAATATTATAAATATACGAAGAATATTTCGCGCTGGAAATGAAGAATACAGACACTGTCGCAGCACATTGTTCGCATGTTATGAAGCTTGCAGCGGAAATAGAAGATCAGGGAGAGGTTCTGTCAGACAATATTAAAATGGCACGTATTGTCAGCAGTTTAACGTCTCAATTTAAAAATTTCAAAACTGTTTGGTATAATATAAAGGAAGGAAGAGAATTAAATAGTTTACTTGCTAGACTTAAACTTGAAGAGGATCAGTTGAAGAAGACAAGTGAAGCAGAAACTTCAGGAGGTGCTTTCAGCGTGAATTTCAAGCAAAAGAAAAAAGGATCTGGATCGTGCAATAAATCGATTGCAGAGTTGAAGAAAATCACGAAGTGTCGAAAATGCAATAAGACAGGACATTGGGAACGCGAATGTCCAGAGAAAGCGAAGCAAGAAGAAAAGTCAAAGTCAGATGCAAAAGCTGATAAGAAAGGATCTGTCGAATATGGTTTTGTAGTGACTACTGACATCGAAACAGCTAAAGATGAGGACGTATGGTTGGCGGACTCAGGAGCATCAAAGCATATGTCTCCAAAAAGGGATTGGTTTGTTGACTATGAGAAATACGAATATGACAGTTTCGTAATTATTGCGGACAGAAGACAGCTTCGCGTATGTGGAACAGGAACTGTACTAGTTGATGCATGGATTGATGGCCAGTGGGAGCCTCGAAGAATCAATAATGTGCAATATGTGCCAGATTTGGGACAGAACCTATTCTCAACAGGGATTGCAACATCTTTGGGATACGTGCAAGTCTGCAAAGGGAAAGAATGTCAACTAATTGATGAAAAGAATGAAAAAATCGTTGCTATAGGTTTGAAGGATAGATCACAACAATATAGGCTATTGTTTCGTCCAAGATCCTCAGATAAAGCAAATGTATCTCGAATTTTGAGCTTACAAGAATGGCATGAACGGCTAGGTCATGTCAGTCCAGCAACTATCAAAACAATGGTAAAAAATCAACTCATTAAGGGAATCGCAATTGACTATAATGCAGATACAGATTTTTTTTGTGAAGCTTGCAAGATGGGGAAGATGCATCGAACTTCTCATCATGTTTGTCAGCAACGAGATGTAAAACTTGCCGAAGTTATACATAGCGACGTTAGTGGTCCGATGCGAACCACAGCCATTGGTAACTATCGTTATTTTGTAACTTTTAAGGATGAAGCTAGTGGTTTCCGCTATGTCAATCTACTCAGCCAAAAGAGCGAAGTTGTAGAAAAATTCAAAGATTTTGTTGTTTTTGCTGAAAAATCATCTGGAAATCAAGTTAAAGTACTTCATTCAGACAATGGAAAGGAGTACATCAATCATGAGATGCAAGTTTTTTTGAAATCACGTGGAATCAAGCACGAATGTTCAGCACCATACACGCCAGAACAGAATGGACGAGCTGAAAGGGAAAACAGGATTATTCAAGAATGTGCGAGAACCATGCTATTATCAAGTAAATTGCGAGAGAGTCTATGGGGAGAGGCAGTATGCACAGCAGCGCATATACTCAACAGAACACCTAGGACTAAATCTCAAAATACTACACCATATGAGCAATGGTTTGGGAAAAAGCCTACATTAGATCACATACGTAGATTCGGAACGATTGCCTATGTTCATGTACCACATCAACTGCGAACGAAGTGGGAAACAAAAGCGAGGAAAACATATCTAGTTGGATATACACCCACATTCAAGAATTATCGCCTATATAATCCTGATGCAAACAAAGTCATTGTGAGCTGTGATGTTGTTTTCAATGAAAAAGGAGAAAAGGAAGACGACAATTTTGTTCACTCTCAGTCAACTACGCTGATCGAGTTCTCAGACGAAGTATTGGGGAGAGCAGAAGTATGTCCGGCACCTGAAGATCCTGAACCTGAAAACGAACAGCTACAGCAAATACACGGAGAAGATATTGAACCAGCAGACGAAGAGGTGCAGCAACCAGTCAACGTAGAAGCACCAGTTTACAACTTACGTCGAAATGTTGAGCAGCCGATACGTTATAGAGATGGTGCGTTGTCAGCAAAGATTATGGAGCCACAATCTTACAATGAAGCTATAAACTCACCAGATGCAGAAGGTTGGATTAAGGCAATGCAAGAAGAACTAGATTCTTTAAATCTAAATCACACGTGGGATCTGGTAAATTATCCAAAAGGTCATTCGATAGTTGGTTGTAAGTGGATATTTAAAGTAAAATCTTCACCTGCAAGCAATGAGGTTCGTTTAAAAGCAAGATTAGTAGCTAAAGGATATTCACAAGTAGAAGGTATAGATTACAAAGAGACTTTTGCGCCAGTAGTTCGCTATGACTCGATACGTATTATACTTGCACTTGTTGCTATGAAAGATTTAGAATTAGGACAGTTTGATATTAAAACTGCATTCCTGAACGGATATCTAGAAGAAGAGGTTTATATGAAACCACCAGATGGTTTGAAAGACATTAAAGATGGTCAAGTTTGTCTTTTAAAGAGAAGTTTGTATGGTTTAAAACAGTCTCCTAGAGTCTGGAATATTAGATTCATAAACTGTCTAAGAGAGATAAATCTTTTTCAATGTAAATCTGATCCTTGCGTACTTACAGGAATACTAGATGATGAAAGAGTCTTTTTATTGTTGTACGTAGATGATGGATTAATAGTTTCAAAAACCGTAAAAGTACAAGAGAAAATCATGAAACATCTCAAAGAAAATTTCGAAATAACGCAAGGGGACAATCTCTACTACGTTGGTTTTGAAATATTTAGAAATAGAGAAAATAAAGAACTTTTTCTTAGTCAAGAAACATATATCGATAAAGTAATTCAACGTTTTAAAATGGATGAAGCTCATCCCAACGCAATACCAGCCGATCCAAATATAACATTGACAAAATCAGAGATCGAAAATTTGTCAAACTATCCTTACAGAGAAGTTGTTGGATCTTTAATGTATGCAGCTACGTTAACGCGACCAGACATTTCTTTTTCAGTGGGAGAAGTAAGTCGTTTTCTGAACAATCCTGATATAAATCACATAAATGCTGTGAAAAGAATATTGAAATATCTTAAAGGTCATTTAAAGCTAGGTCTCAAGTTTAATGCTAACGACAAAGATAAGGAACAGCTGATTGGGTATACTGATTCTGATTTCGCTAGAGATATTGATACACGAAAATCTACGACAGGTTTTGTTTTCTTGTATGGAGGAGCGCCAGTAACGTGGCGAAGTCACAGACAATCAACTGTTGCTTTATCCACCACAGAATCCGAATTTATAGCAGGATGCGAAGGTGTAAAAGAAGCTGTCTGGATTAGACAGTTATTAACAGAGTTGGGAGAAACTTTTTTGGAGAGTACTCCAATTTATATAGATAATCAAAGTGCAATCCGCATAATTAAAAATCCTCAAATTCACAACAAGACAAAACACATAGATATCAAGCTATTTTATATAAGAGAAGCGTGTCAAGAAAAGTCTGTAGAAATTAAATATATTTCAACAAAAGAGCAAATAGCTGACATATTTACCAAGCCTTTGTCTCGTGACAAGTTTTTTGAAAATGTTAATAAGTTAAGAGTAACATCTCAATAAATCTAAAATAGTGATCATCGAGTGGGAGTGTTAAAGTATGCTTTGTACGCTGCTCACTATTGGCTATAGAGGGCTTATATTATATATAAGAGTTACCGATGCATATGAACATATACGTATTGATATATCTGTTGGTATTTGTTTTTTTGGAGCAGTCGTGTATTATCAGCCGTTAAGTTAATACGCATATAATAAAAGTTTTGCATAAACCTTTTATATCAGTGTATTTTATTCAATCGACATAAACCACAACAGCTACATTCCTCCGCGAACTGACGTCAGCACACGCGCTCCACATTGTCAGCTCGGAGGCCACATTTCACACTCGGACCTCAGATTCGTGGCTGGATGTCTTCATTACTGACAGTGATAGCAAAATCGTCAGCTTCTCCAAAACTGATGCGCCATTCATAGCTGGGCATGATTTAATCGAGCTCTCCTATAGGCTAGATATTCCTTGCCAACGCAAGCGAGTCATCACGCGTCGCTGTTTTCGTGATTTTACCACAACTGACTTCCTTAATGACCTGGCAGGCAAACTTAACTTAGGTGATTTCGATGTACCTGCTCTCGGCATAGCCACTGGAGATTCCGATACAATTGACTGGCTAACTAATTTTATGAATCAGGCGATTGTAACCACCCCTGTTGAAAAGGACTGATAGATTTCGATAGAAAAAATATTCTATCGGACGTGTATGCGTTTTTGTCACAGCAATTGCGGATGATTACCAATAGAATCTCTGCATTTTGAAATACAACAGGCGTAATGGGATTGTATGAGCTGCGCGCCAAACGTATAAGATCCAATATCAAATTAGAATTATGTATCTGCATTTCCCAGCCTGGAGTCTTCTGTTTTTCTGTACCGGCATGTGCTTGTATTGTACGATCAAAGTAAAGATAAAAACATGTATTTCTATGAGGAATATCTTTTAGAAATTCATTCGATCCTATCAGATTTTCCCATGATGAGTGGTTCTCGAATAATAGTAGGGATTGAGTCGCGAATTTGTATAGTTTGTCACTGGTAGTATCCACTAAACAGCTCGCTTGAGGTTCTACGGGATCGGAATCAATGTGCATTTACATCTAAAAAATTAGCGCTTTTTTAGATCAGAGTATACTCGATCTTTCTGTTGAATATTGCAATAAAAACTAGTACTTCTATCCGGAATAACCATGTTAGTTCTATCTGTTTTTAACATATTTTGCCACCGCGAGTAGATCACACCCGAATGAATAGGCATGTATTTTTCGCTACAGAATTAACGTGATTTATTATTTTTTCAAATTTTGCACTCTCTTGTGAAAATTTTTTGACGAAGTACTTAAATGGAATAGGGATAGTCATTATTCATATGGTGTTGACACAGTCTAATATAATATATGTTTTCACCACACCTGCACGGAAAGTACGACTTTCGGCCCCTCGCGTGAGCGGGAAGTCGTACTTTCCGATGCCAGGGGTGGTGAAAAATAGTATACCTCACACAGAAGTGAAAAAGGCCATCCCAAACTGCGTTTTTAACACCCTCGCCTTCGGCTCGGGTGTCAATCTCGCACGCAGTTTGGGTTAGCCTACTTTCCTTCCCTAGGTGAGTATATGGCTATAAAAAATAAGTAATATGTTAAAAACGCAGTTTGGGATGGCCTTTTTCACTCGTGCCTTGAAAAAAAAGGATGCGCATTACAACAAAATGTTTTTTTTTTTTTTCTCATATGGATTATATTTTTATTATCTTTTTCTCATTATGACGTATTCAAATAATAGAGTATAGGCATACTTATATCTATAGCAAGCTTCTACATCAAGATCATTAATTTTGAAATTCAAATAATCTTCAATCATCTTTGCCTGCATCTGATGAATTTGACGAATCTGACGATGAATCTGTAGAAGACTCTGAAGAACAGTTTGCTAGTGATGGGGCTACATTGCCACTTTTGTTGGGCGCAGGAATACTGGATTTGGTAGCTATGACAAATCAAAAACGAATAGGAAATCAAATAAAACATAATTATACAATTTCTTCTCTCCTTTTCATTATGCTTGAATATCATAAAATTATGCGATTTATTTCCGATGTAAATCCTTATGGCTCTCTCTTACATCATCATTTCCATCTCAATGTATTTAGTCATGCAATTTTTAAGTCAATGTATATCTATAAGATTTATATTGGTCTTAACGAAAAAGAATTTCATGAGCATTGACATGAATTGAAGAAACGAGTTATTGAGTTACCCGTCATTTTACTTACATTTTTTTTCTTGTTTCGGTCGATTCATATCTGAAATTTTCTGTCTGATGAATTCCGTGTATGGCGTTACCTCGGTATTCACCTCTTCCACCGACATATTACGATGCGTTTTTAAAAAATACTTGTAGATATCTGTGAAACCATTCATGAAATTAAAAATCACGTTTATGTAATGGATAATCATACGTAATATATAGACATTTATACAATAATGATTTTCGAAAATGGTGACTTGCCCTTGACGGCGAGTGTTTTCGTTGGATTTATTGCAGGCTTTGCTTCACTCTTCGTTCTGTTGCATTTCGAGCCCGTTATACTGCTGTTCTTTAATTCTATTTCTCCAAATATCGCGACTGCCATATTCTTGACGAATATCGCATTACTGCGGGCGTTGTATACAGCATTATCGTATATATTTTTTGGCAGCCAGATGTCTTGGCCACAATGAATCTGTTAGAAAATTATATCTCACACAGTCGTGCATTCACAGGAGAGATAGCCGTATCATATGAGAACAAAATCATTTGCTCTTACCTGATTATCATGCCGACGCCAAAAGCCGGGTTCTGGAGTCTTTTTTATGTCTTCGATATTAAGGGGTACGTCCTGTGCTTCATTTGCTGTCTGTGTGTCTGTAAATCGTAATATTATAAATATATTATAAATATATTATACTACGCGTCTCGTTCTCGATGATAAATTGTAGTAATGCTTGTCATTGCTAAAATTTCACACTTTTAGAGTATAGGTTTGAAATTTGTGGCGCCCTTGTCGACCTATCGGCCCGTCGCGCCTGCTGTAGCCATATTGTTTCGTCGTGTATAACGTTTCACACGCACTGAGTAACAACTGTAACAGAAATCCAACAAGAATCCATTCAACAATGCCAGGAGACAAAAATAAAAAACGATCTCGATCCCGGACAAGATCTCGAGACAAAAAACGGCAAAAATCTGATGAGAGATTCCAAAACATCGAACAACAGGTTCTTAACCTCACTAACCTCGTGTCTAAACTAGTACCACTAGTGCCAAAAACCGCCACCGCAACAAGTCCACGAAGTACAGGTGAATAAAAATCAGGTATCTAAGGCATACGAGTTTCCATACGAGACCAATGTCTTAGGATACAAGTATATACAGTCTCCACACGAGACAGATATATACATTTCACGTATATAACAGTCTCCACACGAGACAGATATACACTAATGTATACACAGTCTCCACACGAGACAGATGTATACACTCACGTATACATAGATATACGTCAATACATACAACTGTCCACACGACAAAAAGTCCATAAAAACCTTATTTTCAGATCATCAAGAGGCTAACAAAGAGAATATTGACACAGGAAATATCTCTCAGTTAGACGAAAACCAAAATGATAATAGAGCAACCGAAAATGAGGAAATTGGTGAGATCATTGAAACAACAGTAGAAAAGCAGTTAACCAACGATATTATGTTGGAGATGCTAGGCGAGCATCCCAATAAGAAAAAAGAAATCTCTATCGAAATTAATCAAGAGCTCAAAGTACGCTGGCAAAAATGGATGCAAGAAGGATACCCCGAAGACCAGAAGGAAAAAATTCTAGAAGTATACCCAAGAAAAGATGTTCTGTACACAGAAGCCCCAAAAATAAACCTAGAAATCGCTCCAGTCATGACAGAAATAGCCCAAAAAAGAGACGAGCACTTTGCAGAAACCCAAAACTGCATTGGATCAGCGATTTCAGCTCTCGGGGCTGCGGTATCAATGATTCTCAAAGACCCCGAAGATGGTATAGATCAGGAGATACTAATGAGGTATCTCTGTGATACGGGTAAGCTTTTGACGGATGCATTCCATCAGCACTCTCTTGCTCGAAGGGCCTTTATCACCCCACTGATGAGCAAGTCAATCAAACCAACGGTAGATGCTACCAAGGCAGACGAGTGGTTGTACGGTAAAAAATTTGTCGAACAGGTCAAAGAGGCAAAGGATGTTGAAAAGGCCTGCTCGGATATAAAAGCGACAACTAAGGCTCCGATTACAAAACCCAAGAACCAGGGAAACTTGAAGTACCCACCTGCAAAATACAAGCAGGTGGGGAACCAATCCAAAAAACCCTTCTTAAAATTCAAACAAAGACCTCAGAAACCCAGCTACAACCCACCGAAGTCGTCAAGCAGATCATCAAGCCGTTATCCTCCCCCAAGGAAGTAAATGACGTAAGAACACCAGCAGGTCGTCTAAAATATTTCACAAAAGAGTGGGAACAAATAACCTCCGATCAATTTATACTCAACTGTCTGAAGGGATACAAAATACCCTTCAGAGAGATACCAGTTCAAAATACACCACCAGCAGATCAACAATGGTCTGAAAATGAACTGTCAAAAATAAAACTAGAAATTAAGAAGCTCTTATCCAAAAAGGCAATAGAGCCCTGCGAAGGAGAAGATGGACAATTCATCTCCTCCTTCTTCCTAGTTGATAAACCAGATGGCTCCAGCAGATTCATTATTAACCTGAAAAACTTGAATAAATTCATAAATACCATTCACTTTAAAATGGAGGATATAAAATCCGCCAAACATCTAATAGCCATCGGTTCATTTATGTGCTCAATCGACCTAAAAGACGCATACTACTTGGTTCCAATCCATAAATCATTTAGAAAGTTCCTACGATTCAAATTCCAGGGGCAGATATTTCAATTCACCTGCCTTCCCTTTGGATTATGTACAAGCCCCTTCCTGTACACAAAAATCATGAAACCAGTAATAAATAAAATTAGAGAATCTGGGATACTATCGGTTATATACATTGATGACTTACTGCTGATCGGTAAATCATATGAATCTTGTAGAAATAATTTGATGCACGTAACAGATCTGCTGGAACGACTGGGATTTATAATTAATTACCAAAAAAGCCAACAGGAACCCAGTCAAAAATGCAAATACCTAGGCTTCATAATTAACTCGATCGATTTTCGGTTAGAGCTGACAGATAATAAAAAAGAACGAATAAACTCATTAGTAAGGATGTTTAAACAAGAAAAATACTTTAAGATTAGAGACTTCGCAAAATTGCTAGGAACTTTAACTGCAGCCTGTCCGGCTATGGCATATGGATCAGTCTATTGTAAAAAACTAGAAAGACATAAATATCTTGCTCTAATTTTAAATGATAATGATTATGAAGGACAAATTCAAATTAATAAAACAGTAATAGAAGAGTTATGTTGGTGGGAACAAAATATTCCAACAGGCTCTAACCCAATAAGAACCCAAAAGTTCGAACTAGAAATATCCTCGGACGCGTCTTTGACTGGGTGGGGCGCACACTGTAAGGGTAAAAGTACCCAAGGCTTCTGGTCAGAGGATGAAAGAAAATTCAGTATAAATTACCTGGAACTGTTAGCTGCATACCTCGGGCTAAAATGTTTTGCATACGAGTTGACCAACTGCGAAATATTACTGAGAATAGACAATACGTCTGCTATCTCATATATTAACAGAACAGGGGGTACCCAATATCCTCACTTAAACATGCTAACTAGAAGGATTTGGCAATGGTGCGAAAGAAGGAAAATCTGGATCTTCGCATCCTACATCCCATCTGCAATGAACACGGAAGCCGATTCAGCGTCCAGAATAACTAACATAGACACTGAATGGGAACTGTGTAACAGAGCGTATAATAATATAAATAAAAAGTTCGGGCCTTTTACAATTGACCTATTTGCGTCAAGAATAAACAAAAAATGCTCAAGATTCTGTTCACGATTCCCAGATCCAGAAGCTATGACAGTTGACGCATTCACTATCTCATGGACAAACGAAAAAATATTTGCTTTTCCTCCTTTCGCACTTGCCCTTAGAACCCTAAGAAAAATCATTCTTGATAAAGCAGAGGGAACGGTGGTCTTACCACTCTGGTCGACACAACCGTGGTATCCCCTCTTCACATCACTGCTCACATCACCACCTATTGTCTTTGAACCTAATACAAACCTGTTAATATCTCCTTCCAGGAAAGAAATACATCCACTAGCCCAAAAACTTTCACTAGTGGCAGGGAATTTATCAGGGAGGCTTTTCTGGCCAAAGGAATAGATGATGCATCAGCAGAAGTTATGATTAACTCTATAGCAGCAACAACACTTAAGGTAGTTGTTCACGTACAGTCCCACCAAATGTGGGTTTCAGACAAGATTTTGAATACTTCTCGATGGGGAAAAAATCTGAAAAAAATCCAGCATGTAGGAGATCCTCGGGAGAATGATTTTGCATAATAATAATTCAAAAAAGTTAATAACAAATTGATGGAAAAAAAAACTGTTCAAGAAATTAGCGGTGACCCAACTTTTTTTTCAGGTGAAAATGTTCTGTCAATTTTACTGAATACGTATGAATTTTTTGAGAATTTTGGTGATATTTTGAAAATTGAGGTTTTTCATACCTGACAAATCTCAATTTTCAAAATATCACCAAAATTCTCAAAAAATTCATACGTATCCAGTAAAATTGACAAATCATTTTCACCTGAAAAAAAAGTTGGGTCACCGCTAATTTCTTGAACAGTTTTTTTTTCCATCAATTTGTTATTAACTTTTTTGAATTATTATTATGCAAAATCATTCTCCCGAGGATCTCCTACATGCTGGATTTTTTTCAGATTTTTTCCCCATCGAGAAGTATTCAAAATCTTGTCTGAAACCCACGTTTGGTGGGACTGTACGTGAACAACTACCTTAAACAATACCAGGGTGCCTTAAAGCTATGGTGGACCTTCTGCCAGGAAAAGAAGATATCATCGTTTAATGCCAATACCACAGATATTATATGCTTCCTAACTGATAGATTCAATAAGGGTGCAAACTACGGAACATTGAACTCCATCAGATCAGCTATATCTCTCATCTGCTCCAATAACATTGCAGAGGACAAACTGTTATCACGGTTTTTCAAGGGAATATTTAGACAAAGACCTCCAAGACCTAAATATGCAAGCACCTGGGACACAACACCAGTTTTACAATATATCAAACAGTTACACCCACCGGATAAACAAACACTAAAGGAAGCAGCTGAGAAAGTAGCTACACTACTGATATTAACAACAGCACATAGGCTCCAGACAATCTCGGTCATTGATATCCGAAATATAACAGTTAAGAAATCTGGAATCTCAATAAAAATTCCAGAATTAATAAAAACATCTAAACCAGGTAAAAATCAACCCGAGCTTACTCTACCGATCTTTAAAGAGGAACCCGGCATCTGTGTAGCCTCTGCCGTGACAAGCTACCTAAAGGCGACCGAAAAATTCAGGAACGGAAAAAATAACTACCTATTCATATCAAACAAAAAACCTTATAATAACGTGACTGCCCAAACAATAAGCCACTGGATCAAATCGCTATTAGCAAAGGCTGGAATTGACACTGATCAATTCTCAGCGTACTCCACAAAACACGCAGCAGTATCAGCAGCATTCAGAAAGGGAGTTGATGTAGATACGATTAGGCGAACCGCTGGCTGGTCCCAAAATTCTAAAACTTTTGCCAGGTTCTATAACCGACCGGTCGAAGACAATGCCACATTCGCAAAGTCAGTCTTAACCTCATAAAAAAAAAAAAAAAAAAAAAAAACATTATACGTTTTAAACTGTATCCTAATAAAGGAACTAAGTAACAGATATATATATGAGTTTTCAATTTACGCTAAAAGTCTACAATTTATCATCTTCGAACGAGACGCGTAGTATAATTGACCGATCAAACGAGCCCGCCGAAGGCGGGCGAAGTTCGATCGTAATTATACGAAGCGTCTCGTTCGAAGATGATCTTTCTCCCTCCCAAGATATCTTAAACCCGGAAACATAAGTGCCCAAGATCATCCTGAAAACTCTAACACAAACCTCTAAAAATATGGCTACAGCAGGCGCGACGGGCCGATAGGTCGACAAGGGCGCCACAAATTTCAAACCTATACTCTAAAAGTGTGAAATTTTAGCAATGACAAGCATTACTACAATTTATCATCGAGAACGAGACGCTTCGTATAATTACGATCGAACTTCGCCCGCCTTCGGCGGGCTCGTTTGATCGGTCAATTATAAATATACATTACAATATAATGCAAGAATATCCTTTACTTCGAGTTTCTCATCCTGCAATAAAACTCGAATATGAAATTTCATACTTGCAAGAGGGAATTGACTGCGATGAAAATAAGGTGTACTAGAAATGAGAAAAGATTACTTTTCAACTGATCCCAGTTTGACACAATTTCGGTGAGTGCAGTTTTCACTTCACTTCTATAATCCGCAAGTTCTTTATGCTGTTGATTTTGCTGTTCTCGTAATTGTTGTATCAGTTCTTTTACATCAGCTATTTGACAAGAGCACTTTTGCTGTGAATTTGAAACAAAAGTCTAATTTTGATAAAATTAATGCCAGTAGTCCTCAAAAATTATCATTAACTCTTTTTACTTTTTCCTCCTTCCTATGGCGCTTCTTTTTTGTTTTCTTATTGGACTTTTTCTTTCCACCTTTGACTTTTGCAGATGATTTCGACAGCATTATGTCTTTCTGCAACTACAACAGGCATAATTATGGACTTTCATCATACACTCAGCAACAAAATTAACGGCGCACCCGGGACTCGGCGAAATAATACCGATTTTCAAAATACTGTAACTCAATGAAAAATTGTCGTAAAAAATCATTCGGCAAAGCATTTTGAAGGTTGAAACTTCATCTGCAAGATGGTTTTTGAAAATTCATCCTACGGTCATTTCTGACCTCATGGCGTAGGTCTGAGTGCCGGGTTGCGAAACACCAGAAAAAACAAGTTTTTCAAAGTTCTCTACGGGGCGTTAAAAAAATCGCAGAGAACTTTCGAGAAAGCCATTTTGTAGCCTGAAATCTCCTCTTCAAAATTGTACCTAAAAATTTCACGCGCGATTTTTTTTCACTGAGTCATCCAACTTCTGGTGAAGCAATGTCAATAAGGGCAGGACTGACCAGTAAGCGTAGACTGATCTGGCGTTATCCAGGATGCACCGCGAGGAGGTACAGTCTACCATGCATCCCGTGTGTGTGTGTGTGCGTGTGTGTCTGTCTGCGTGTGTGTGTGCAGGCAGCGATCAGGACCCATGGCTCGTCACTTCCACGGTATTTCATGCCTCCAAACCCTCGCTGCACTGCGTGTGTGTGTGTGTGATGCTATGACATCTCAAGTTCAAAATCGGGTATTGCCAACCCTACTTCTTATCACCGCCTGCAAGTATTCTCCCATATTGATGCAACTCTAAATACATGGGCACACACCCACACACGCACGCACGCACACACACACACACACACTCCTTACGCCTACTGGTCAGTCCTGCTCTTATTGACATTGCTTCACCAAAAGTTGGATAACTCGGTGAAAAAAAATCGCGCGTGAAATTTTTAGGTACGATTTTGAAGAGAAGATTTCAGGCTACAAAATGGCTGTCTCGAAAGTTCTCTGCGATTTTTTTAACGCCCCGTAGAGAACTTTGAAAAATTTGTTTTTTTCTGGCGTTTCGCAAGCCGGCACTCAGACCTACGCCATGAGGTCAGAAATGACCGTAGGATGAATTCTCAAAAACCATCTTGCAGATGAAGTTTCAACCTTCAAAATGCTTTGCCGAATGATTTTTTTCGACAATTTTTCATTGAGTTACAGTATTTTGAAAATCGGTATTATTTCGCCGAGTCCCGGGTGCGCCGTTAATTTTGTTGCTGAGTGTAGTTATGCGAATGCATATGAACAATTCGTATACACCAGTACTTAATCACTCACTTCTATGGATTCCGGTGTAGTTCCATTTTCAGATTTTTCGTCTATCGCCAAGTTCAACTGATCTATGTTATCAGTTATCTGACTATCAGTATTCTATAATATTAATATACGTTTGAAGAATAATGTTTTACCAATATTTCCACTCAATAATCAGTTCAATACTTTATAAATCATGACTTATACTCATTCAAATTTTATACGCTACATTGAACCAAATATACGACTATAATTGTCAATACAAAATATTACTGTATTACTTCTTTTTTTCTAAGTATACAATCATCGGAATGAATAAAGTACCTTTGATAGGAGATTCGCATCATCAACATCTTGCTCTCTAACAAAAGACGTTGATGGTATTGCGACTTGCAAGGAAACATCTGTTCGTTGAAGGTCTGATTTCAATTTTTGTAGCAATTTAGAATCTTGTAAGATTTCTTTCCGTTTATTTGATTTCTGAAACATTGAATCAATTAGTAATTACATTGAATTGATATAAGTTTTCATAATTTCGATATTAAATTCTCAACACAAAAATTACATAACAATTGCTTTGCTGAAAATGATCGGATTGGAACAAAAAATCATGTGAATCTAATTTCGACAGTAAACAATATGATATAAATGAACGACCGATTATTTCGACGTGATTTCATTATTGGTAGCACACGGATACGCCCGAAAAAAGAATTGTGAAATTCCTCTACGAAAGTAGTGGAAAAATGCGATTGATAATATGATTTGAGTATTACATATTCATCCGTTCAAAATATAGTTTGTACGTACACAATAGGGTGCGTTTTTTGAAATGACTATTTTTTTTCTAACTCCCCATTGAAAATCTTGTAGTAGACGTCGAAAAAGGAATCCTGTCCAATTTTTAGCTCTTAATTCCAATTCTAAGTACTTGCACTCTTCTTTTCAAGTTTTCCCATGCTACAAGCATGTAATAAACATTACGACTTTTTTTTTCGCCACGCACAACTCAGTCGCATTTCGATGGATGATTCTCATCCAAGACTCATTTTACAGAAAATTTAGTGTTCTTTAAAAGTGCCTCAGGTAGTTTGGCTGTGGTTTCAACCGCTGCACCTGTGTGAGCCTTCAAAGTAGATTTTATGCATGATTCTTCTTTCTCACTCAGGGCGAATAAACAGTCGGACTTGCAGAAAAAAACTTTTTGAAAATTTTGTAGGAAATTTATTTCTCTACAAAAAAAGTCCAATAAATAAAGTCTCTCAATCCAGTATTTCAAAAGATATGAGAACTTCGATTTTTTTAAATATAAAATTCTAACAAAATGTCAAGTTCAATATTTTCAAATCAATCAAACTATCATGGGCACTTTTGAAGAACATTAAATTCTCTGTCAAATGAGTCTTGGATGAGAACAATCCGTTGAAATGCGGCTGAGTTGTGCGCGGCTAAAGAAAAAGTAATGAATGAAAAAGTAGAATGTTCACATACTTTTAGCATGGGAAAACTTAAAAAAAATAGTGCGAGTACTTCGAATTGGAATTAAGAGCTAAAAATTGGACAGGATTCCTTATTCGACGTCTACTACAAGATTTTCAATGGAGAGTTGAAAAAAAAAAAATAGTCGTTCCAAAAAATCCACCCTAGTACACAACTTACTTTTTTATGTGTCGTGGACTCTTTATTTGGGTCATCATTTTCAGCATTCTCTGATGACATGTTTCCAATAATATTTTCCTGGTCATCTTCTTGAGAGTTCAACGACTTACTTACTTCATCATCTTCTATTTCAATGTGCCTTTTGGGAAATTTGTAGCCTTCGTTATATTCTGGTATTTGATTTTCTCTTTCTTTTTCTTCCACGATTCTTGGGGAATTTACTATATTTGTTTCCACCGGCATGGGTCTATTTCGTCTTTCATCAGGGGTTTCAATTTGCTTCTGAAAATTAAAGATAACGGGTTCACTTTTATATGCGGATTGGAAATGTTGTTCAACCAACGTCCCCTAAGTGGCATATTATGCAAACTCATGTTAAACTACGTGCATCATACGTACAGTTGTTGTAATATACAGTAAATATAGTAACACGATTCTACCCAAAACGGTACACGTCGCGCCATCTGTTAGTAGACGTGTCACGAGCGTGACTCTATCTCAAAACTACTTTAATCTAATGTAAGTCAGTTCCGCTCTGACTTAACCACAAGAATGTACTTGTTACAAGAAACCTTATAATATATCTTTATTTTGTGCATTAACCCACGTTCCTTTTATTTATTCCACAACTCCAACAACAGTAATGTTCATTAATGGTGTTCCCGTGGCTCATTATTTTTCCCAGCCTTTTTTCAAATCAAATTTTCCTTCTACAAATATTTTATTTGTCTATGACCAGTGGTTCACTTCGTGAATATGCTCTACCGCGTAGCTGTCACATTCCTGCATATTCCTAATAACCTGAAGGCTCCACTAGTCATGCGCAAATAAAATATTTGTAGAAGGAAAACACGATTCAAAGAAAGGCTAGGAAAAATAGTGAGCCACGGGGACACCATCGATGAACATTACTGTACATACATTTGAACCAAGTATTCTTAGAAAATTGCGAACAAGCCAAAATCTACAAATATTTTGTCTCCAGAAATAATTTTGTTATGGATATTATAGTTTATATTTTTGGAAACAGATTACGCTTCGAAAAAATTGTTTCGGAAAGCTTGATAGTAAGTAAGTGCGATTTATTAGTAATCACCTTCTCTGATCACATTCCGAGAGAATGTAGTAAAAGGCTGATGTACCTTTTCGTTCCGGTGGTGAAATGAATGACCTTCGCATCGATACATTCAGCTTCAACTATAATTTCTTCGCCTTCCTGATCACGGACATTAAAAATGTGCTCGACACTATCGTTTGCACTGAACTGATTTGGAGTAATCAAAAGCTCGCGACCATATAAGTAACATATATTGTTGCCAAGCACAAAGTGATGTATTTGCATAATTTTTTTTGAGATCAGCTGGACTGCGGTATCATCCGTTTTTTGAGGACGGGTGTAAGCCGCACCCCGAAGAACCATCCCCTTATAAATACATCTATCAAATACCTGTACATGTGTGCATACACCATTCAAGTGCCTCATTATCAATCTTTCTATTCTTGCATGCGGTTTTCCAGGGCCAATGAGCGTTATGCCATTGCTAGTTTTTATGCATTGGATATGGGAATTCAGTTTGAATAAGTTTCTACAGTAGTTGCGACAAGCGGCACTTTCGGATGCATTATCAATATTCCATTGAATACATTTTTTTTTCAGAAAAGTATTTGCAATTTGGTGGGCTACTCCGTTAGCTGCGTGGATGTTACGTTTCAAATAGAATATACCATTTTCGAATGGATACGTTGAACTACACCATAATGGTCCACTTTTTCTGACAGATTCACCCAGGTGTAATAACGAATGTAAGTTAAACGTCATACCATTCTTTCCATAAAAAAATTCGCATTCTCCGACAAATCGCAACAAATCCAATTCACATCTTTGAATGTCTACTTCAGAGATGTCACTTTTCATCAAAGTAAATACACTCCGAACAAATAGCAGATACGACTGAAAGTATTCGTCATGAAGTATTCCTTCTAGGCATGGAACACTATCAAACAGCATCCAGGATTCCCACTCGGCCGCCTTCCATTTCGGAGCATATTTTATCGACCGAGTCAGCCTATGAATCTCCTGAGGACGTTTTATTGCTAATAGACGTTCGTCAATATTTTGCCGGTCACGCGGTGTTAAGTGATGCTCTGTTTTAGGTGATGTCCATATCCCGATCCACAATTGTGTCGCAACACCCAATCCCAAGCCATGCATGCGATCTACAGGACAGCCCCACACAGCATCGAACTTTTTCAAACGCAACAATTCGGAGCGTCCTTTCACACCGTTAACAGGCTTTCCAATTTTTTCGACGGTTTCAACATCTCTTAAGTGACTTTCCTGTGTCCGTATGTCCGGATCAATTTCGGTTAAAGGATATCGCATAGCACTCCCATCCCAAAATCCACGGGCGTAGCACCAGCTGCACCCGAAATATCCATGGAATTGGAAGCGAAATTGCGCGACTGGACGGGCCACAGAGTCCATGCATAATGATAAGCAATGGAATTTGAAATTTTTCCTAATATTTATGGATTGTATAGTAATATCTATGCCATTATTCATCAAATCTTCTGTTTGATCCACAAATTTTGACAAGTATACTCGCATAAATTCAGGACCTGGCTCTCGAGAAGTTAAACATAGTCCAGCAAGAATTGTTTGTCGAAAACGAACTTGTGGGGATAGTTCATTAATATGAAGTTGGATTGGCCAGGAACTCAGGTTCGAACTTTTAAATGCGGGTGCACCGTCCGTATTCACGTTGTACGTTAATGTACCTGGTGACAGCTTTTGCACGTCTGTATACAATTGAGAATCGTATACATCACGAATGATTCCATTTCCAGGGCGGCATTTCAATTCTTCAATAGTCGTCAACAAATTTCTTTGTATACTCTCATCATTCAACATTTTCTTGAGCTGATATTTGACGTCGATAGTCATGAATTGATTTGAACTTTTAGAAGAGAGTTTATACTTTACTTGACAACTATTACATTCAATTTGTAAATTATTGAATTTTTCACCTACATTTCGCGTAGCTAATACGTTGTAGCATTTGTTAGTATCGCAATAGAAATACAACTGCATTTTATCTCGAGGAGGGTTGAACACTTTCGCTCTAGAATAGTGTGAAGCATTCCAAGAATCGAATTTCGAGCCGGCTAAAACTTTCACAAAATTTATTAGGTCATCGTGGCCTCGTCGTGTCAAATTTTGATTGATAGCATACGCTGACGTCATTAGTAAAACATCCGATATAGTCAGATGTGCCTCGGGAAACATCACGGTGGAACCAGGCATTGAATCTGTAGCAAAAGGATTAAAACCATGGCTTTCCGATGAACTATCGCAGTCTTCTGCATCTACCGATGAATTACTGTGGTTGTCACTTTCCTCCTCCCAATCCAAATCAATAAGTTTTTCAGGCGCTACAATCTCGTTTATTTCATCGTCACCAACAGTAACAGTATGATCACTTGATTCTATGGGATTTGAGAACATTAAATCGTCCGTCATAGTAGAATCGCCATCACTCATTGTAAACTCATCTCGTAACCCATTGTCAATTACTTCATCATATGATGATGCCGCCCGATATTGTACTTCGTTACAGGACGATCCGTCATTGCCACCACCATCACATTTATATGATGTATTTTGATAATCTATTACAGATATATTTTTGCATGTAACATGCGGAATGGCTCCGATTTTAAAGAGATATTATGACCCAGCAAACACAAAGATCAATTACGTAACGGTTACATATCTGGGGATGGCCCAGCGATGTGTATGTCACTGTACCATGTTTGTGGCAGACATTACTACATACCAGATATGTAACCGTTACGTAATTGATCTTTATGTTTGCTGGGGATGAATAACTAATCATGTTCTGCAAACCTAGCTTTTGTTCTTCAATTTTTTTTTGAATATTCTGCCAACGTATTCGCGTTCTTCTACAAACATGTCCAACGTTGTTGGACGATGATAAAAACAGTTTGTAAGTTTTTCGAGCATTATTAGGCGCCATTACCAAGTGAACAGGATCGAGACGGTAACTTATTCGAATTGCAATCACGGATCGTTATCTCGGTTTCCTCCCAAGCTCTGATCGTTTCCGCGTATCAAAGAAATATTCATGTATCGTTCTTAGCGACGGGCCTATGATCGTAATAAAAAAAGACATGAGATTGCTATTCTAAATAGCTTATCATTGCAAACAAAATTTTTGCGGATCCCGTTGGCAGCAAAATTTAGCTCATAAATATAGCTATACTATTGGATACTATGATCTGGCTGATTCATGTCACACAGATAAAGCCGAACAGAAAATTTCATGTATATAATCCACCAGGTCTGATTGGTCTACTTGATTTGTAGTAACCATTGTTAGAAATATTTTATACCACTTACTATTGTTTGTGATGCTTTCAACGTTGCTAATTTTTTATGTAAAATTGTGCGAACGTCCTTGGATTCGTCGTTGCGGCGCTTTGAAACGACGACCTCTTCGTCGGTAACGTCCGAAGCGGATAACAACAAATTTTTTGGTGGAACCTTTGGACGTTTCTCAGAAATTTTCTGCTTCAATTCTTCTTCAGTTTCTGAAAATAACATGTGTGTTGAAATTGCAAGTCATTACTACAAAAGCAGGTTGTCAAGTTTTCATTGCCATATTTTTTCTGAAGGGTCCTACCTTGAGCATAATGCCAAAACAATAAAGAATACGCACCTGCTACGAAAACAATAACTGCATCCTTGTAAACGTCTCCAAACTTAACTTTATATGTTTTATTTTTAATAACGGGTTGTTTGAAGTGATGAATAACGTTGACATCGACAATTTTCAATTGTTTTTCGTTCAAAAGCCTCACATACGCCAACATATCAATTCATATATCGTTCTGCAAATATAAAGTATAGATAATAAATATAAAATATTTAGATATAGAATATAAAGATGTTTTTCGATGCAGTTGGCGTAAAATTCGATTTTATCTGAGCAGAACAAGTTGTAAAATCGGATTTTACGCCCACTGCGATGAAAAAATGTTACTGTTCCTAACTTTGAATTGAAAGCCTGTTTCCAGGTCTATACAATATTGAGATTAATAATTCATAACACGTGAACAATATTTATTGAACGATGTCACAACGAATTCGATGTCAATTAGTAAATATGCTGATGAAATAGTCACAAAAAAATTATCAAATGCATTCTACAGGATGGGAAAAGAAACCGAACCAATTTAAAACGTGATTAAACTCCGAACGCATCGACCGATTTTAAAAAAACCTTATTTTTCCTGAAATTAGAAGAATGAACCTTTCGTTTCACGTTTGAAAATCCGGAAAATCTTCATTCCTCGCTAAGATACACGCTTTTAAAAAAATGGTTTTGAAAAAGTCGCTGGGAAGATGAAAAAATTAATATTAAAGAATGTTGGTAAAGCGACTTTTTCAAAACCCGTTCTTCAAAAGCGTGAATCTCAGCAAAGAGCAAAGATTTTCCGGATTTTTAAACGCGAAACGAAAGGTTCATTCTTCTAGTTTCAGGAAAAAAAAAGTTTTTTTTCAAAATCGGTCGACGCGTTCGGATTTTATTCACGTTTTGAATTTATCCGGTTTTTTTTGGCCGCCCTGTATATGGTGTGTTTTACTGCATGCGTTTTAAAATTTGGCAATTAGATAGCAGATGAATATACCTACTTCTCTATAAAATGACTCCCTGAAAAGTGAATGAGATGATACGATTTCGCATGACTAACGCCATAAGACGCCGATTCTTCATAGGTTGGCATGTATTTTGACTACATCCTCGCAAGAGGGATAAGACACTAAAGGAAGTGTGTGTGTGTGTTGGCATATATTCGCTTGAAAAAGTTATGGAAACATATAAAATTTCAAAACTAGAAGCTCAAGGCCTATGGTTTTTGATTTGTTGATTTCAATCTATTTGTGTGTTGCTATTATTTTTTTAAGCAAACGACAACTCAAAACAAACCGGCGACTTTGATCCTATTCTATGAAAGTTGATAATTAAGGCCCATCCCTAGTCGTCCACCTCCTTTTGATACAATGTAACACATTTCGATTATTATCCGAGCCCAGGCGTAAAAAACGCAAAAAAGGCCAACGCTGCGCGAATTCAAACTCAATTACGAACATATACCTCCAAAAAAATGTTCGTTTCATGCGAAAATAGTGACTACAGATGGTTTTTACATTTTACGAATTCGATTTCCTCGGCGAATAATATAAAAACCATCTGTAATCTCTATTTTCGCATGAAACGAAAATTTTTTTGGACGTATGTGTTCGGAATTGAATTTGAATTCGCGCAGCGTTGGCTTTTTTTGCGTTTTTGACGCCTGGGCTCGGATAATAATCGAAATGTGTCACATTGTATCGAAAGGAGGTGGGCGACTACGGACGGGCCTTAAGGTGCTTCCCTACGCAATTCCACCAGACCTAAAAACATTGGAAAAAAAGGTGTTATTAAACGGAATATCCCTGGCTGGGCACCGAAATTAATGAAACAAGCTTCGTCGCGCAATTCTATGTACGATTTCGAACACGTACGGCCAGAAAAATGTTTTTTTTACGCGAAAATAGAGAAGATATCCATGTAAAACGTTTTCAAATCCGTTTTACATGGATATCATCTCTATTTTCACGTAAAGAAAACATTTTTTTGGCCGTACGTATTCGAGATCGTACATAAAATTGCACGACGAAGTTTTTTTCATTGATTTCGGTACCCAGGCAGAGATATTCCGTTTAATAACACCTTTTTTCCCAAATTTTCAGGTCTGGTGGAATTGGGTAGGGAAGCACCTTAACTGGAATAATAACATTATAATAAATAAAACCAAGTTTGGATGTTTGAATATATAATAACAAATGTTTATAATTATAATTTTTTAAAATGAAAATTACAATCTCTTATTTACATGAGAGACGATAAAGATTATCATAAGAATATATGGTGAAGTTTTTTTATACATATTGCACATTCAATCATGTGAATATAGTGTCCACTATCATTGAAATCGGTTAGGGTCTGCGCGCACTATACACCGCTGCGAACGGCGGCGAACCGAAGAAAACAGTGGCTATCACCCAAAGCATCAACAAAGTATTGTTGTAATCATGTTTACTGAGAAAAAAAATTAATGTTAGCCACTGTTTTCTTTGGTTCGCCGCCGTTCGCAGCGGTGTAGTGCGCGCAGACCTTTAGTGTGGTTTTAGATAATTCGATGGTAGTATTCACTATCAAATTCTCTCCGTGTATAAATATAGTCGTATCATTTGAAAACTTCGAAAAGTTTGAAAAATGTAAAATTTAACAAAGAATAAATAAATGCATGCCCGCTTTGGAAAAAAAAAAATCGTCATGGCTTAATTGATGCCGCTTTTATCATGAAGAAAAAAAAAAAGGTTTCTGACAGAACCCTTTTTAATCATCTGAAAAATATAACCCTTTGTGCCCATTAGACGTCGCGCGTGAAAATAGTTTTTATTTACATACACCGGGCGTAGAGTCGAACTTGACGCTCGCAAAACAAGGCCAAAAATGCATTATACTTTACGCCTACTATGACGAAAAGATATTTTCTTATATCTATGAATTTACGTTCTACAAAACAATAAGATGACACATGAATAAAATATAACAGTTCAGGTATGATTGCAGGTACTTACTGACTTGGAAGATATTTCTGCCGGACCGCTTTGTGTTTCACCCGTCACTGACAAACGTTCAGAAGACACTGTGAATATTAAACTGCCTAACTCGTGGACCGCACGGTTCGCAACTTACCCCTCAATGTGAAGTCATAGACCAATTAGATCTAGGCAAATTCAAATCCGTCCAATCGGTAGGGAGCCAAACCGAGCGGTACGATAACCGGGTGAATAACTGGCGTGGTGAAGACGCAACGTAGCTCGTCTCTTCTATGGCTAAGCAGTCACACGCGGCAACCATATACGAGAATATTCGGTGAGACTAGACGATCCCCTTCCTACGGCGAAACCAACACAGGCGCGCACCGCGTGCGTGAGGCTCGTTCGGGAGGGGATGCAATGCTACTGGCACCTCATTCCGTCCCGAACGAGCCTCACGCACACGGTGCGCGCCTGTGTTGGTTTTGCCGTAGGAAGCGGATCGTGTAGTCTCACCGAATATTCTCGGTATGAGTCAATCCACGTCAGACCGGACACCTTTTTAGCATCATGTTCTTCAAACTCGATATCATTTTTCTTACAGATTCTATGTGTCAAAGAAATCGGAGAGACAATTTTTAATTGTATTTCGCGCCTCTTCCGATAGATCCCACTGTAGTCCCCCCTCCCCTGCCCGAATCACCACACGTATTCAAAGCCCGCTAGGGACTTTTTCGTTCCTATGGTTTGGCGCCCGGCCCTGATAACTCATTCTTCTTCCGTGTGCCGGAAGATCCACACGTTGCAACTTATAATCCTTATATAAAAATTTCAAGAATGAGCACGCGAAGCTCGAGGAGTTGTTCTGCAGACGGAGAAAATGTTCTCGAAGAGAGAATTAAAAAACTCGAGAAATTGATCGAGAAGAAGTTTAAGAAAAAGCGCAAGAGTAAGTATCCCGTTTTTTTAGGTTAGCTTCTCACATGGCATCTTTATAGATTATACCATTACACCGTCGCTGGATTTCGGAAAAAGATTCAACACGAGCCCCTCGTTTTGGGCTCTAACCCATGCGAGGCAGAGTTATTACTCGGGCGATAATCCCAAAACAATGTTAAATCAGGTTTAACCTATTTTAACGCGTACGTTTGACGTACCCGGACACGAATTTTTCTTGGCGATCGGATACATTCTGTCTCATTTCCATCAGGACGTCGCCACGTCTCGAGCTCGTCGGAGGAAGGACCAAGAAAGCGTGGGAGGAATGATCGGAGACATTCGAGAGTTTTGCCATCGGAAAGAGCCGAGGAAATCGACTCGATAGATCTCAACTCGGACGCAGATGCGGTGGAGTCTGAGCCTGCACAAATAACGCATATTGCGTCTCAGGGGCCAATCCGAGCTGAGGCCGGCGATATCGTCGGGCCTCGTCAGGTTTTACCTATCGCAGATCCAAACGCTGCTCCCGCTGCGTCGGTATGGACAAAGGAAGCAGCTCTTGACCCTCAGATTCTAGAGGTTTTGGGAAAAAGGATCTTGGAGGAGCGAGTGTTCGATGAAGATATTCCACCGGAGATGGCAATCCGTTGGGAGGAGATCCTTAAAAAAGGTTTGCCTACAGAGGACAGAACTGAAATAATTAAAAGATATCCGCCTCCAAACAATGCGAAATACATTGACCCGCCAGTAATAAACCCGGAGGTGAGGGCCGTTCTACCGGAAACAGCCATTAAAAGGGATGAACATATCGCAGCAAAGCAAGCTAAGCTTGCAGCTTGCATCGCCGCTGTGGGAAAAATGTTTCTTGGAGCCCTGAATGACACGCAGGAGAGGCTTTCCCTCCTCGGACGTCTGAGCGACACAGGGAGGTTACTGGCGGATCTTTTGCACGACGAGTCAGCAGTGAGAAGAAGTCTCGTTCTGGCCAACATAGGATCGTCCTTCAAGGAAGTCTTGAATTCGTCGACGGCTGATGATTTTTTGTTCGGAAGACAGCTAGACGAGAAAGTAAAAGCGGCGAAAGTGCTCGAGACTACCAGTAGGGAACTGGGTGCGGCGAGAACGCAATCATCGGCAAAAGGGTCAAAAAACTCGAAGTTCCCGCCTCGTCGCTTCTCAGGCGGCTATCGCCAGCGTCCGACGGGTTCAGGCGGGAAAAAGACGACGCCATTTGTGAAGAATCGCGACAATTTTCCGCGACAGAAGAGTCCCCGGCGCCGAGATTCGCCGAGACGGAGATCGAGTCACCCCCCAGCACGCAAGCGTTAGCTTTGCCTGTGAGTATTATAGCCGGAAGATTGCGTTTTTTCACAGAAGAGTGGAAACGGCATACTGCCGACAAACGCATTCTAGCATGGATAGCGGGTTACGAAATCCCTTTTTCCTCAAGGCCGATCCAACGATTTCTTCCCAAAGACAAATCAACTGTCGGTAAAGAAGCTGCGATAATTAGGAATCTCGTGGCGGCTCTGTTAGGGAAGGGAGCGATAGAACCGTGTCAGGATGTCCAAGGCCAATTCCTATCGGATGTTTTCGCGGTTCCAAAATCCGATGGAGGCTTTCGGTTAATCTTAAATCTAAAGCAGCTGAACAAATTCGTTCCTACGTCACATTTTAAACTCGAAGATCGTAGGACAGCAGTTCGTCTCCTAAATAGGGATTATTTCCTCGCAACAATCGACCTGAAGGACGCATATTATGCGATCCCGGTAGCAAAAAAGGACAGAAAATTTTTGCGATTTAGATTCGACAACAGGGTTTACGAGTTGACTTGTTTGCCGTTCGGACTGGCGACAGCCCCGTTCGTATTTACGAAAATTCTAAAACCGATTATGGCGGAATTACGCAGTCAAGGCCTGCTTTCGGTTGTTTATCTAGACGATATTCTTGTTATTGGAGAGTCCTTCGGAGAATGCAAAAATAATTTGTTGATTACTAGGAGACTCATCGAGTCATTGGGCTTCATAATCAATGAGGAAAAATCTCAGTCTATGCCGTCGAAGAGATGCAAATATCTAGGTTTTTGGTTCGATTCGAGAAGAATGCGGCTAGAACTCCCGGAAAATAAGAGAATAAAGATAAAGGATCTTATTCAAAAATTTTGTCACACAAAAAGCTGTAAAATACGCTGTTTTGCGCGTTTTTTGGGTTCTTTAGTGGCGAGTTGTCCGGCGATCCCTTATGGATTCGCCCATACCAAAACGTTAGAGAGAGCGCGTTACTTGGCCCTCTTAGAGTCGGGAGGCTGTTTCGATGCGAATATGACACTAGGCCGCGAGCTACAGGCTGATCTTAATTGGTGGCTGAGAGCCATTGATAATCCGAGTAATTCGATAGAACCTCTGAAATTCTCTATAGAAATCTTTAGTGACGCATCACTATCTGGGTGGGGAGTAGTATGCGGAGAAAAGAAATCACATGGGTTTTGGAGTAGAGAAGAGAGTCGGAGTCATATCAACATTTTAGAATTGAAAGCGGCTGTTTTCGGGTTGAAGTGTTTTGCCAATAAGCTAAAAAACAGCGATATTTTGTTGCGATTAGATAACACCACAGCGATCGCGTACATTAACCGAATGGGCGGTACGCGCTCCAAAAATCTAAATAGCGCAGCGAGACTAGTATGGGATTGGTGTGAGGCGCGTAATAATAGAATCGAGGCTTCGTTCATTGGCACAAAAGAAAATGTAGACGCTGACTTTGAATCCAGGAGACTTTATAAGGAAACGGAATATTCTCTGGCGGATTGGGCTTTTCAGGATATCTCGAGATCGTTAGGAAACCCCCAGATAGATTTATTTGCTTCGCGCATCAACACGAAGTGTGTGCGTTTCGTTTCGTGGTTCCGCGATCCAGAGAGCTCAGCGATAGATGCTTTTACAATTCAATGGGGGCGTTTTTCTCTGGCGTACGCGTTTCCCCCATTTTCGGTCATCTTGAGAACCTTGCAAAAAATTAGAGAAGAAAAGGCCAGGGTAATCATGGTAGTTCCTCAGTGGCCGACGCAGCCCTGGTACCCTTTCTTCCGCGCACTACTATGCAAAGAGCCTATCATTTTCTCGCCCAACAAAGATTTATTGTTGTCTCCTAGCAACCAACCACATCCACTCTGGAAGGACCTTATCCTGGAGGTGGGGTTGTTATCAGGAGGGCATTCCAGCTGAGCCACGTTCCGGAAATCGCACTGGATTTGATGACAGCTTCTCTCCGCACTGGGTCGATAAAACAGTACGATTGCGCGTTACGAAAATGGTGGAATTTTTGCAAGGAGCACAACGTTAATTTCTACAAGCCGTCCATCGAGAACGTCCTTTCTGCCCTCGCTACGGAGTTTCGACGAGGCGCATCGCACGGATCCTTGAACTCTCTAAGATCAGCGATCTCGCTGATCGCAGGGCCTTTTGTAGGTCAGGATTCAAGGATCAAACGGTTTTTCAAAGGAGTTGTTGAACGTCGACCGTCGAGACCCAAGTATGATTTCACATGGGACCCGAAAACAGTTTTGGACTATTTGGAGAGGCTTGATAAAAATGACGCATTGTCTTTGGAAATATTAGCGGGAAAGCTTCTGACTCTTCTTGCCCTTGTGACAGGCCAACGGATGCAAACGCTGTCACTTATTAAGCTCAGCAATATAATCGAAAGAGGTAATACTATCCAAATCAAAATTTCCGATACTATAAAGACATCGGGCCGCGGTCGGGCTCAACCCCTTCTGACCTTCTCAAGATACGATGCTCGGAAAAATATCTGTGTAGTTGCAGCTCTCGAATCGTATAAAGAGCGAACTGCTTCGATACGGGGAGGTGAGGATTCGCTTTTCCTTGCTCTGAAAAAACCATTTAAAAAAGTGTCTGCTCAGACGCTTTCTCGATGGATCAAGAAAGTTTTATCAGATAGCGGGATTGATACTAGTATCTTTTCAGCGTACAGTACACGACACGCATCGTCATCTGCTGCGAAGCGGAAGGGTTTAGATTTAGACGTTATAAGAAAATCGGCCGGATGGTCGAAAGAATCTCAAACATTTGCGCGCTTCTATGACCTCCCCATATCAATAGATAGTTCGGAGTACGCAAATAGGATCTTAGAATAAAAAAAAAAAAAAAAGAATGTTAACATATCTATATTTTATTCTAGGTTACTGACAGCCAGTCATTGTTTTTAAGTTACAACTGTTTGAGTTGAAATAAATTTTAACTTATATAATTGCCGTATGTTGTACTTTAAACATCTACAGTGGGATCTATCGGAAGAGGCGCGAAATACAATTATACGATTAAACGAACTTACCTTAAGTGAAGTTCGATCGTAATTGTATGTAGCGCCTCTTCCGATAGATCACATCCCACCCAAGTAAGGCAAAATGTTCATATATATGTGTATTTGTGCTTAACTATCACCCAATACCTCAGAGTGGTATTACCCATAGATACGACAATACTTTGGAATAATGAGTTATCAGGGCCGGGCGCCAAACTATAGGAACGAAAAAGTCCCTAGCGGGCTTTGAATACGTGTGGTGATTCGGGCAGGGGAGGGGGGACTACAGTGGGATCTATCGGAAGAGGCGCTACATACAATTACGATCGAACTTCACTTAAGGTAAGTTCGTTTAATCGTATAATTTTTTTTTCATCTCCAATAGTTTAAAAGTTACAGGCGGTTGAATTTTGCCAAAAAGGGGCAAAAAACGGAAACACGCCTTCTTTCAAACTGCGGTTCTATCCATTCCAGAGGCTTAACCATGTGCTCATTTTAAAGCTCTTGAAACATACTTTCATATTGTATTTTTTTTTTAATTTTGCCATAGCAACAACTACTATTTGTTATAAACAATTATATTATTCAAATGCGATTTTCAAGGTGAAAACACGCATTTAAAATTTTTTTTAAAATATGAGCGTGTTCCTTAGACAATTTAATAAACGAAAAGTAAGTTTCAAAATGGAACTCGGATGGAAAGTATTTTTAAACAGCGTTTGATTGAGAGAGAGTGACGCCGCGCCTCTTACGTAAATCTACGCTTTTGCATTCTTAATCGCTGTTTGAAAATACTTTCCATCCGAGTTCCATTCTGACACTCACCTGTCTTTTAGTAAATTGTCCAAGGAACACGCTCGTATTTTTTTCCAAAATTTTAAAAGCGTGTTTTCACCCTTAAAATCACACTCAATATTGTCGCAATCAACAATAGGGTGCTATCTCAATTTGAAAAAATACTCTAGAAAAAAATAAGTATTATTATGAAGCCGTTGAGGAAAAGTACTTTTTTATCCGCATATGCGGGACATGAATTAAGTTTTTAATTATTTATAATTATTGTTACTTTTGTTGTTTTATTTTTTTTTTATTAAATTATTTTTCGATGTTTTTGTTTCAATTTTTTTGTTTTTCGTCTCTTTCTAAATTATTATAAATTACAGTCTTCAAATTTATAAAATCATTACACTCGACATAAGAAAAAAATTAGGTGGGGGTCTCCCCCCCCCCCCCCCCCCCCCCCCCCCCCCGCCTCGCAAGCCCACAACCCCATTTTCGTGTTCTCCAAATTTTTACTGCTGCACACTTTTCAAAATTATAATAATCGAATTATCAGTCTGGGCTAATTACGGCATCTGCTGTGTTTATTAGCATTACAGAGTAAAGTTCTGATGAAATCCGAATACTCGAATTACGTTGTTTCGTTCAGATAATACCGATAAACATTCTTAGAGGATTGCACGTATTTTTTATTGGGAAATGCAGATACTGGCTCTCAAATCGAATATCCATTATGAGAGTGTGAAATCCAAATATAGATCGATGTGAATTCTCTGAGGAACTAGTGATATATCCCTATATGATGCGATGGTGAGACGGCCATGTTAAAGCACGTGACATCACAGTGTAAAGTTCCAATAAAATCATATCAATCCTGTAATTTCGGTTGTCTTGAATAACACGGATAAATACTCATCGAGAAGGGCAACAGAGATCATAGGAAATGCAGAATGAAAATTATAAGTGTGAATGTATGATATAAATCGATGGGAACTGTTGACCAAATACTTACTCATTCCCATACGCTACAATGATGAAGAGTCCCGTTAGAACATATAACATCCCAAGGTAATTTATATGAGAAAATGATGTGTTTTTGTCACAGCATATGCATATGAAATCTGATTAACGTATTATTCCCTAAATACCGTACGTACAATTAAGATATAATAAAAAAAATAACCCGAGATCGGTTGATACGGATAAATGCTGATAAAAACTATTTGTGGATTTGTCGCATTGATTCGTATTCTTTGACAAACCGGAAATTCTCTTAGAAAATGACGATTGGCCAAGGAATGGAAATACTTGTAAAATCCATGTCCGAGTTTCATCCGGACCCGCAGATGACTATGCTAATTGTATGCAATCCACGTATAGTCTGACAGATTTGTCCCTTGTTCTTTCAAATATAATCCAATACAAACAATAAAACTAATGGAATCTGATACATTTTCTCTTGTACCTTCCTGATAAAACCAAATGATCATATGTTACAATACATTCTTATACAGAAGTTATTGAGCAGTCATCTGGAATTTTTGCTCTACTGATAGAACAGATAAAATCTTATAAGTTACGTATCGGTTTTAATCTGAGTCTATCAGTCCTTTTCAACAGGGACTACCGATCTCCATGCGCCTTCACGGACTATTCAGGTCTCTAAACCGCATGCGCCGTGGCTCACCGCTGAACTGAGGGCTCGAATTCGGCACAGGAATACGCTCCACAAGCAGGCGAAGAGGTCAGGCAGTGTATTAGGTTTTGCCATTTACAGGCAACATTGCGATAGCCTATCTGACGACATGCGACGGGCTGCCGACCCCTACGCCCGCCGCCGGCTTGATGCTGTCACTGACCCTTCCAAATTATGGCGCGAGTTGGCCAACTTAGGTCTCGTCCGGCCTCGCTCGGCATCCCCGTTAACCTTCTTCACTGCGGATGACTTGAATGCTGCGTTTGTCTCGATTTCTAACGCTGCTGAGGCCTGCACCTCCCGCGACTTCGCCGACTTTCTGTCTTCCGCGCGCAACTCGTCACCGGCCACCGATGCATTTCATTTCACCCCAGTAAGCGCTGGTCAAGTAACCATGCTCGTGAAGTCCACTACGAGCCCGTCTCATGCCGCAGGTCCAGATGGCATTTCACTGTTTATGGTTCACCAGGTCCTTCCCTGCCTATCCTTCGTGCTTGCGTCTCTTTTTAACAGCTGCCTTAAGCATGGCCACTTTCCACCTTGTTGGAAAAGAGCCTTCATTCGCCCCTTACTGAAAGTGAATCCGCCTCGGTCACCGTCTGACACCCGGCCGATTGCAAATCTGTGTGAAATTTCCAAGATATTCGAACGGGTGGTCCATGCGCAAGTAGTGAGCTATGTTAAGTCCTTCAACTTACTTGACCCTAGACAGTCCGGCTATAGAGAGGGCTTCAGTACGCAATCTGCGCTGTTGCGTTTGTGTCATGACGTTAGGAAGGGAGTTGACGACCGGTGCGTGACCATCCTCGTGCTGTTCGATTTCAGCAAGGCGTTCGACACGGTGGGGCATCTCCGGCTTCTAACTAAGCTTAGTAACCTCGGCTTCTCTGAGGATGTCTTGCGATGGTTCTTTTCGTATCTCACGGGTCGCTCTCAGGCAGTGGTGGATGAGCGTGGTGTCCCCTCTAATTGGTTATCCACGTCGTCTGGTGTACCCCAGGGGTCAGTACTGGGCCCACTGCTTTTCTCGTTGTTTATCAATGACATTGGTGCTGACCTGGCTCACACGGAACACCTTATTTTTGCCGACGACACGCAAATCTACCTATCGTGCCCACCAGCTGAATTAGATGTGGGTCTGGCCAAAATTACGTACGATGTTAATGTCATCACCACTTTTGCGGCGCGAACGGGCTCAAACTTAATCTCAGTAAGTCTAAGGTACTTATTTTAGGCAGTGGCACGTTCATAAATCGTATTGAGCTCGCAGACCTTCCACCTATCGCTGTGAGTGGGGTAGTGCTGCCGTACGTAGACGAGGTACGCAATCTTGGCGTTATCATGCAGTCCAACCTCTCCTGGCGGGGCCATGTCATGCACATTTCGAAGAGGGTCAATTATGCGCTTCATCGATTAAAGTACCACCGCAATGCCATGTCTGTAGAATTAAGGACGTCTCTTGTAGTCTCTCTTATTTTTCCGCTCATTGACTATTGCCGAGTCGTTTTAGCGCCGTGTTTTTGCGTGTGCGTTGGTGATGACAAATCACCTTTTATTTCTATTTTTATTTTTATTTCTTATTCTATTTTTATTTTTTATTTTTATTTATTATTATATTTATTTTTACGTTTATTTTTATATCCTTTTTAATTTTTACCTGGTCTTTTACTGGCCTATTTTACCCTCGTCTATGCACTTATTTTTATTTTTTACCTAGTCTATTTTATTCTTAACTACGCGGTCTATGTACTTATTTTTAATGTTTTTATCTTAGTTTATTTTATTTTTACGACTCATTGTTCTCATCTTAAGGGGGGGGGTCTACTCGAATTTTACCGACTTCGTCTATTTTCTCGAATATCTCCAAAACGGGGCTATCAATCGACTTGTCCTTTCGGCAGTCAATGTTTGACGAGTAATGAGTTCGAACTGGTATGTTTTATCGGATGAAATCGTTTTTTTTTTTTTTTTTTTTCATCGAAAAGTGTGGGCGTACCATTTATTTCGACTTATATCAAAGCCTACGCATCAAAAATGCAAAATCGGCCTCTGTAGCTCGATTTTTTATGGAATTCCGAACATAACGATCCAAAAACATCTTTGTTTCCGACAACGATGAAGGCGGAAAATGTCGAATACGATTTTGTGGTAATTTTCGCAATTGTCAAGGGCTGTGAGCGAAAATGGCCGCTCACAGCTGTCGATATGATGCGGTGGTTCCCAGAACGACCGTCAGATGTCGCCGCGCGCGCCATTTTCGAGCTTCTTTATATAAAATAACATGTAAATAGTTATAAAGGAGAAGCTCGAAAATGGCGCGCGTGGCGACATCTGACGGTCGTTCTGGGAACCACCGCATCATATCGACAGCTGTGAGCGGCCATTTTCGCTCACAGCCCTTGACAATTGCGAAAATTACCACAAAATCGTATTCGACATTTTCCGCCTTCATCGTTGTCGGAAACAAAGATGTTTTTGGATCGTTATGTTCGGAATTCCATAAAAAAATCGGGCTACAGAGGCCGATTTTGCATTTTTGATGCGTAGGCTTTGATATAAGTCGAAATAAATGGTACGCCCACACTTTTCGATAAAAAAAAAAAAAAACGATTTCATCCGATAAAACATACCAGTTCGAACTCATTACTCGTCAAACATTGACTGCCGAAAGGACAAGTCGATTGATAGCCCCGTTTTGGAGATATTCGAGAAAATAGACGAAGTCGGTAAAATTCGAGTAGACCCCCCCCTTAACCATCATGTCACTTTGTATCCTATTCTATCTGCTTCATCTCTATTTTATTTTATTTTTTATGTATTTTTATTGTATTCTTATTTTTATCTTTATCTGTACTGTTTTTCTTTTTGCTGTATATCTTCTAAATATTGTTATCTCTCTGTGCTCTTTGCTCAATCTATCTGATATTGTCTTATTTTGCTCGTTTTGCTGTATCCACATTTGCCCCAAGATAGTTCAGGGCATAATAATAAATCAATCAATCAATCTATCTCCTCTATCTCTCTTCTAATCCCTGTCACTATACCCCCGCTGGCCCTGCCTCTCTTCTCCCTTCTCTCTGCGAACTGTGCTTTCCATCTATACTCTATGGGTAGCTTTTTTGATATTCTTTCCCACCTCTTCTCTTCTACCCTGGTCTCCGTTAGGCTTATGCAGTCGAATTGTTTCAAGTATTTTCACGTTTCCTGGTCTTTCTTCTCCAGTCCCAAGATGTTCCAGAATACTGCTTTGATCCTTCTTCCCTCTCGGTTTTTTCCTTCACTCTTCTTGACTTCTTTTTGCTCTTTTCTAGTTCCCGTCACGAAAATTTCCGTCCGCTCTTAGCTCCTCTCTTGCTTCGTCCCAGAACCACCACTTGCCTTGGATTTGTATTTTCATGTATCCTATTCTCACTTGGCCTCCCTTCTCCTTTATTTCTTTCATCTTCGCGGCTAGCTTTCTTTGTATTTCTGTTTCTTTTTTGGTTACGTCGCTGTCTATGTATATCGTTTTATTTCCCAGGGTTCTTTTCTTTGCCATTATCTCGGCTTTGCCTTTCCAGTTCTGCATCTCTATTATCGCGATTTTCCTGTCCTCGCCCACGACTCTGACCTTTCTGACCTCCTTTTCTAATTGGAGCTCGTCTCTTAGGAATTTCGTTGCCTCTTCCTTCTCGTTTCCTTCGGTCCATTTCTTGCCTCTGACAACTATATTGTTTCTTCTTTCTCTTCTTTCTGATGCCTCCCATTTCCTCTCTAGTTGCGCCATTTTCGATTTCCATTCCCCTGGCGTGTTGTCGGGATCTCTGCCTGCTGTCCCCCCCTTCGCTTCTTCCCTGGCCTTTCTCTCTTCTGGGGCTCTTATTCTTTTTTCTGTTTCTTCTTTCTTCTCTCGTTCTGCGATTTCGAGTTTCTCCATTCTTTCTTCCAGTCTTTTCGCCCTCTCGTCCCTTTTCTCATTCTTCTCATTCATCATCGATCTACGTACGTTGACAGTTTGAAGTTTGGTTTAACGTCGCTCCCTAAATTTATTAATTTCCGAGGGCTATACGTCACCGATCGTTCGCGTGTTTTCGCACACATTGTGGTTAATGCAATTTTTATTTTCTTTTGTGTTCATTGACATTTTCTTGCCGTTCTGTAATGCGCATAAGTGCACTGCCTTCGTGATTGTATCGGCTACTAGTGCTATTGTGCCTTTGAGTGTGGTGTGTTTGTGTACCGCGGCAGGCTATCATTCGGCAGGTGTAGGTGTTTATCGGCTCCGCCGGATTGGACTTTAGACCCGAACTTTGTGTTCTTCTCATCGGCTGTCTCTCCCAGCTGTTTGTGCTGCTTCCTTCTCTGTTTCGTGCGCTTCTCTGTCTCACATAGGCGACAATGTCCAACCCGCCTGCTACCTCTTTATCTTTGCCGAGTGACACTTCTGGATGCCATTCGCCGTCCCTCTCACCTAGACTATGCAAATCTTGCAAGAAGGAAGTTGTGAGCCCTGTCTGCTGCCCCGTATGTCGCGGCTTTTTTCATCCTAGCTGTGCCCGAATGACGAAGGTAACCTCCAGAGGCAAATCGTCCACGCGATGTAGGCTTTGTACCGCGGCAGCAGCCAGTGGACTGAGCGCCTCTCTAAACTTGAGTCCGCCTCCCGAGACGCCTGATCGGGCTGGAAAAGCGGCACCATCACAACCCACCCTGGAGATGGTTATTGCGGCGGTTGAAGCTAGTTCTCGGGATATTACAAGCAAGATCGATGGTCTGCTGACTCTACCAGCTAGAGTAGATCAGTTGACATCCACCGTGGATGCCCTATCGCGATCCACTGCGGACCTTGCGGCTGAGCTAACAGCCAAAATTGACGGCCTATCCGAGCACAATCAGCGACTCACCACTCGAGTTGACACTTTGGAAGAATCTCATGTGGCCCACTCCTCCGAAATCTCGCGTCTCACCAAGGAGAACACCGACCTCAAGAACAGGGTGGCAATCTTTGAGCGGAACTTGCTTAGTCGTGAACTAATGATCACTGCAGTGCCTGAATCCGAGGGTGAGGACCTGCCCGGCCTGTTCTGCTCTCTCACGGCGCTCCTCCCTGCTGCTGTGTCCCCTGCTGACGTACAAGAAATTGTGCGCATTCAAAGTAAAGTGCCCACAAACAAGCCTCGACAGATCTTGGTTCGACTCCGGTCAGTGGAGTGTCGAAACCGCGTGCTCGCCGCCAAAAGGGCCAAAGGCTCTGTCTATGCAGATGAGTTGGGTCTTCCGCGCGAGGTTCCGCATACTCCCATCTTTGTCAATGAGCACCTGCCACCCACTCTTTCCAAGCTTCTGGGAAAAACGAGAGCGCTCGCAAAGGAGCGAGGTTACAGCTTCACCTGGGTCAAAAAAGGTGTAGTGCACGTCAAGCGGGATGCTTCGTCGGATCCCATCTTAATCAACTCTGAGGCCGATTTCCACCTTCTCACTGCTGCCGTCTGACGATGTGGTGGCCTCCCTCAAGCTGCTGGTGCTGGTCTGGGATCCAGTACTACTTCGGCTGCTATTCCGTGCTCACCGCCCGCCCGGTATCTTAAAGTTGCTAATTTTAACGCGAACTCGCTTTTAGGCCATATAGACCTAGTTAGAGAATCTTTTTCGAGTGGTCAGCACCACTTAGTGTCTATCTCAGAAACGTGGCTACATGCCAATATTTCAGATCAAGCCGTAGCCATTGATAATTATTATCTTGTAAGGAATGATCGAGTTGGAAGACTGGGTGGCGGCGTGGGCGTCTATGTCCATAACTCGCTTAAATGCAAAATTCTTGCCTCCTCCCCCCCCCTGTACTCCAACTCGCCGGAGTTCCTCATCTTAGAAATCAGCGTTATGGGTAATAAAATTCTTTTCTCCACGATTTATCGTAGGCCCAAAGCCCTTCTTCTAGAAGGGTTTCTCGATAGATTCGCAATCTTTTCGCACAGTTATAGTAACGTCATTATTTCGGGTGACCTTAATTGTAATTTAAGTAGTAGCTCATTCGAGGCTAAATACCTTCGCGACATTATACTCAGCCAAGCCCTGTATCTCGTTCCACACGGGGATACGCACCATACGGCCCATTCGGACACGTGGCTGGATGTAGTAGTTATTGACTCGGCTGACAAGCTTCTTTCTTATGCGAAATCGCCTGCCCCTTTTATTGCAGGGCATGACTTAATCGAACTCGAGTACAAGCTGCCAGCCCCGGGCCAAATGAGCCGTATAAAAAAGTACCGGGACTTTAGGAACTGCATTGTTCCGGACCTAGCCGTAGATCTAGATCTCGCTATCACCTCGTTGATGCTAACTTCTGAGGATGATCCCGATCAACAAGCGGAGGCTCTGTGCGGTGCCGTTGTGAGTGCGCTCGATATTCATGCGCCAGAGGTAACACGCGAATTCAGAAGGCCTTCTGCCGGCTGGTTTTCGCCAGCGATTAAGCAGCGCATCCGGCTTCGGAATGGCCTCTACTCTGCGGCCAAACGGGCGGGCTCTTCAGAGCTTATGACGCGATACCGCGCGCTGCGACGCGATATCAGAGCCGAAATCAAAGAAGCCAAAAATGCCTATTACATTAGTCGGCTGTCTAGACTCTCGGGTCCTGCGAGTACTTGGTCTGAGCTAAGGCGCATGGGTCTTATCATCTCCAGCAAATCGGCGTCCTCCCCGTTGCTTCAGTTCGAGGCTCCCCAACTAAACGCTTTTTACGCCTCCATCACCGACGCTCACAATCCTTGCTCTGAGGCCGAGCTGGGACAGCTTCTCGACGACGAGTCGACTCGGGTCCAGTCCCAATTTTCGTTTGTCCCTGTCCAAGAGCTGCAAGTGCTTGAAACCCTTCTTTCCTATGTCACCAAATCGCGTGGGCAGAGCCCTGATGGTGTCCAGCTATTGCATGTCAAAGATCTCCTGGCCTCTCTCGCGCCTTGCTTGACTCGTCTTTTTAACTCTTCACTGCGCAACTCTGTCTTCCCGAGAATCTGGAAACAAGCTTATATTGTCCCTCTCAGTAAATGTCATCCTCCAGTCACTGAGTCTGATACTAGGCCAATCGCTAATATTTCTCACCTTGCTAAGGTCTTTGAGCGGCTAGTTGCTAACCAGCTCACAGCCTACCTAGAGCAGAACGCCATCTTTGATCCAGCCCAGTCAGGCTTCCGGAAATCTCATAGCACCCAGACGGCTCTGCTCGGCGTACTTGATGATGTCAGAAAAGCTGTCGACGAGAGGTGTGTCACAGTTCTCGTGCTATTCGACTTTAGCAAGGCCTTCGACAGTATCAACCATCGCATGCTATTGGCAAAGTTAGTGCATTACGGGCTGGCGGAAGAGGTGGTCAAATGGTTCCACTCCTATTTGACGGGTAGATCACAAGCGGTTCAGGACCTCTCGGGAGGTCATACTGGCTTCTTGGCAAACCAATCGGGTGTGCCCCAAGGCTCAGTTCTAGGTCCTCTCTTGTTTCTTCTGTTTGTGAATGACATCGCGAGCGTGCTTGTGCATTCGAAGCACATGATGTTCGCGGACGATTTGCAAATTTACATCCACGCCGCGCCGTGTGACATCGCTGATGCTATTGCTAAAATCAACAGAGACGCGGATGCTGTACTAAACTGGGCTGTGGGAAACGGTCTTAGGCTGAACGTCGCTAAAACTAAGGCGATTATTCTGGGTAGTTCTCCGTATCTGGAGCAATTGCACAACCGTGTGCCTCCTCCAATATCTATTGACGGCCGGGTCGTACCGTACGTTGACTACGTTAAAAATCTCGGCGTCTACATCGCTGCCGATCTGTCGTGGAACAGGCACGTTGCGCAGGTCTCAAAAAGGGTTCACGCTTCTCTTCACAGACTGAAATTTCATGGTACCGTTCTATCCCCGCAAGTTAAAATCCTGCTTGTCAATGCGCTGATTCTGCCCCATCTTGACTATTGCTGTCTCGTTTACGGTGACTCGTCGAACTACCTGAACGTAAAGCTCCAGCGGCTTATGAACTCCGGAATTCGGTTCATTTTCGGTCTGAGGAGAGACGTACATATCACGCCCTATCGCCTTAAGCTAAAGTGGCTCTCGGTCGTGGATCGGCGGATTTTCTTTCTGGGTACTTTTTTATATCAGGTCCTGGGTACATCCGTTCCTCCGTACTTGCGAGAGCTTTTTCAGGCCCCGGACCCCGATGTGCGCTGCTCCTCTAGGCTCGTTGATTCTGGTCGCTCTTTAGTATTTACCGTCCCGAAGCATAGAACAGCTTGCTATCGGCACTCGTTTGCGCTTGAAGCCATCCACCTCTGGAATAACCTACCCCAGCAAATACGAGACTCGTCCTCGCTAGACGTGTTTAAGGCCAGGTTCGCTCTGTATCTCTCATCTGCCGAATCAAGTGGAAATTCTGACCACATCAGACCTAGGCTCTGACTACCGGGCGCACTCACAACCTGCTACGGGCCGGCCTATTTGTTATGCATTGCTATTAATAGCCTACTCTATCGTCTTACGTTCTGTGTTAGTCTTAATTATCGTGTGCATTTTTTCTGCCACTCCTCATTTAGCCGTCTATCTTTTTAAAGCAAACCTGGGGCATGCGCCTATGACATCCAGTGCAGCTATCACTGCTCTTGATTCCGGTGCCTCTTGTTTTGCAACCTAGATGGCTCTATTAGGTTTAGTTTGGTTGGTTTTGTGTTAGTCCTTTGATTCTAGCCTTCTACCTATGAACTTGTGTATTCTCTCTGTTTTATTTATACTTATTTTTATACTTTTTTTCCTTGCTTTCTGTCAATTAGGGTGTTAGTGTAATAGTGTACTTATTATTAATTTATATTTTTTATTCTTTGTTAAACCATATATTATTTATTATTTACTCTTAACTACTTCCTACTTCAAACTCATGTTCCTAGTTTTAATCTTACTTGCAATGTCTATTATCTTTATTTTTATCTTCAATCTGTGTTAAACTATGTACTATCTTTTCTTCACTTTTGCATTGTCTTTGTTTTGTTTCGATTGCCCTTTGGCCCTTCTGGGCTACGGCATAATAAAAAATATCTATCTATCTATCTATCTATTCTCCCCCCTCCACGTCTCGTTTTGTTCGTACACCTCTCTTCTTAGTTTCTTCATTTCGTTTCTCAGTTCCTCTCTGCCTTTCTGGGCTTCCTCTCTCTCTGTTCTGAGGTCCGCCGTGATCTCCTCCCTGAGTCTCCTGAGTTCCCTCATTATGACTTCCAGGCTGGCTTTTTCTTCCTTCTCGTTCCCTCTGCCCCATGCGTCCTCGGCTGTATTTCTTTCGGCCCCTCCCTTTCCTCTTCTTTTCCTCGCTTCGTATTCTCTTCCTCATCGTTTTTCTTTGGTGATCTGGGTATCTTGGTGCTTTTCTTGAAGGGGTTGTCATGATCCAACTTTCTTGGCTCTTCTTCCTCTCTCTCCCTCTTTCTCGCGAATGCCTCTAGTACCCCCATGCTGTTCGCTCGTTGTCTGCCTGTCTTCGCCAGTTGTTCTGCCTTGGTGGGCCTTCCTCTTTTGGCTCCGGCATCCTCGCCTTGCGCCTCTGGCTTGCCCCCTGAGTTCTCCTTGGTCCCGGCCTCTTTCGGACCGATCGTCGGTAAGGTCGGGCCGCTCTCTACTTCTTCTATCTCACCTGTCGCGTCGCTGTTCATCCCAATTGCCTACGCTCCCCCTACTCTCATTCACTCTTTGGCGCCTTTTCATCCACACACACACTCACTCCTGTAACTGTGTGTTCCTAACCTCTAATTCTGGTCCTACCTTATACTCTGTTCCCAGCCTGCTACTCCACCCTATCCGCTTCGGTATTTCTGTTCTTAGGTTTATTTCTCTGTGCCCCTGCTTATCCGCTTCCCTCCATCCAGCTTTTCCCCTAGTTTTTTTCTTATTTCGCTTACTTTCACTCTCCACAGCTACACATGCATCCACTCACCATACGATCGCGTGACCAAGTCCCAGGTTAGGTCTTGTATTATTGTAACTGTTGTTGATAAACGTTATGTGTGAGTATATACTCACATCGTGCTCATCATTTGATAACTTTTTTTTTTTTTTAATAATTAACTTTTTTATAACAAAATAATAATTTTATCACTGTTATATAAATGTATAAGCTACGAGGTACCGTGTAAATATACCGCCACTTTAGTTATGAGCATGGGACTTTGGGATGGGACCACGCCGTGGGTAACAATGAGTAGAAGGGGATAATGACTACTGCGCAGTGCGCGGTCCACGCTTTTATATCTCCAAAAAATTATTATCCTACTGCGTACCTGCGAATTTTGAATAAAAAATTTTACGAAAATAATTTCTCTTTACGTATTATTATCATAGTAATTAATCATAATGTTGTTATTAGTTGATCATATTTATGAAAAAAAATGAAAAAATTTTTTTCATAGTTGAATTACGCGCTAAAATGCGCAAAATGGCTACCTAATAACCAAGTACGCAAATACATACATACATGCCTTCATAATATTTTTGTTTATATTCATAATACACATCAAGCTTTTAATAAATACTGTTTATGAATAATAGTTTACAATCTGACGACCATAAATATTCTATTTCAAGTGCTTGTGAAATGCGTTTATTCGTTCCTGTACAAAACGAGAAGGATATCTGACTTTTATATATAACAGTGAGCATTAAATTTTTTTATTAATAAGGGTTAATTTAAAAACTAACCTCATCACTATATTGTGTTTTTTAGTTTTTCACTTACATGTATTTCGGATTTACATATTTTATTAGGAGTAATTTATCTAATTGTTACCAAAATTCTAAAAAATTTTCATATCTGTTTGTTGTTTTTGAAAGATGGTAGACATTGAAAAACAATAAGAGAAAACTAACTAGTATTTCATGTAAAATAAGCAGACATCTGAAAATATTTGAATTTCATTTACATAAGTAATTGAAAAAAAAATTCTTTTTCAATTTTACATAAGAATAAATTGAAAATCGGTATAATTTTTTTAATTGAAAAAATTTGTTTCTATTGACTAATATCTACTACTACCTTTAATGTCATAAAAAAAATTAATTTTTTTCATTTCAGACCATTTTCACGTCACATATTTTTTTCAATATGAATCAAAATGCCTAAAAAAACAATATCATTTATGACAAAACGAAGGGTCAATCAAATTATTCAAGAGGAAATTCAGACTGCAAGAAATATTCAAGCTGTAAATATTACAACAGAGAGAATTCAACAAACCTTACACAGTGTTCCAGTGTCAATTACTGATTCACAATGTGATATTGAAAATAATCTTGAAATTCTGGTCCAAAATAGTAATCAATCTTATCATGACTGTAATGATCAAATGGAGCAAATCACAGAAAATAATAAAATTGAAGGGCCTAAAACTTTCGAATACGTACAGTTTCATCAAGCAGCTGGGTCTGCTTCATCGACTACATTGTCTGAAGATTTGCGGTTGTGACTATCTGAAAATAGCATCTCGCAACAAGCTGCGAACAAATTAATAAGTATTTTCCGTAAACATGGACACCAAAACGAACTGAAGAAAGACGTTCCTACTTCGATGAAAACTCCTCGTGATGTGACAGGGAAGATTGTTAATGGCAATGGGGGATCTTACTTCCATTTTGGGATCACCCATGGATTAACTCGCTCAATAAATAAATATTATAATGTTTGCCCTGCGACCATTTTGATTCAACTAAATTGTGACGGAATGTCTTTCATTAAATCGTCTAGCAGTCAATTTTGGCCTCTGCTGGCAGCAATTCAGGCTGATTTTCACACTGAACCATTCTTAGTTGGACTTTTCCACGGATACTCTAAGCCAAATAATTTCAACGTATACATAAATCCTTTCGTTGATGACATGAAAGATTTACATGATAACGGTATAAAAATCAATGATAAGACAATCAATGTTCGACTTAATGCTATAATTTGTGATGCTCCAGCTAGAGCATATTTGACTTGAACGAAGTCTCATAGTGGGTATTTTGGATGTGCCAAATGTACTCAACATGGAAAATGGGAAAACTGCGTTAATTTTCCAGAAATTAATAGTCCGCTTCGAACAGACGAATCATTTAAGAATATAGTGCAAGAAGAACATCACTTGGGTGAATCCTTACTTCTTGATTTGGATTTTGGAATCGTATCCCAAATCTCTTTGGATTATCAACATCTAGTGTGCTTGGGTGTAACAAAACGATATTTACTTCGCTTGGCTAATGGTTCCAGGGCTCATCGACTAACAAATGATCAAATGAAAGATTTCAATGAGGCGCTAAAAGCCATGAAAACTTGTATTCCGCTTGAATTTGCACGAAAACGAAGACTGTTAGATAGTCTCGCAAAGTGGAAAGCGACAGAGTGTCGTCAATTTTTATCATATACAGGGCCAATAATATTAAAAAATATTTTGAGATCACGATATTACAATCACTTTATGGCTCTAAGTGTTGCGATAAGAATTTTATGTGATCCTCGGAGATACCTAGTTTATAACAAATATGCTGATGAATTATTAAAGTGGTTCGTTGAGGAGTACAAAAATTTATACGGCTCGGATTCAATATCATATAATGTCCATAATTTGATTCATCTTGCCAAGGATTCCGAAAAATTTGGACCATTGGACGACTTTAGTACTTTTAAATTTGAAAATTTTATGTCAAACATCAAAAGTAAAGTCAAAAAAGCACCAAAACCTTTAGAACAAGTAATTAATCGTTTTCATGAAGAAGATGCTTTGCCAGTAATAAATCATATCATTCCATCATATCCACTGATTAAAAAATTAGATAATGGTAAAATTAATTCTTTAGAGTTTAATGGTTCCACCTTAAATTAGAAAAAAAAATGAAAAATGTTGTTTATTATCGAATAATCATATTTTGATAATTAATCGCATAAATGTTACCAATGATCAAATAACAATACAAGGCGAAAATTTTTCTAAATTTTATTCGCTATTTGTAAAACCCTGAGACTCTAAAGAATTGAATATTTATTTAATAAAAAAACGTATTAATCCAGATTTGATAACCGTTACAACAGACGTTGTAAAATCAAAATGTTTATATTTTTCATATGTTAATAGTGATTATTTTGTTACTGTACCTTTATTACAATATGATAATTGAGTTTGAAATTAGTTTATACATTTTATTTATATAATAATCCTAATCCTTTCAACGTAAAAAGTATATTTAATTTTTGCATTTAAAGATAATTCGTGGTAATTTAAATTTGGACACTAAATAAAAATGAAAATTAATAAATTTCACATGAAATTACGCTATCGATCATTAAATCGATACATAATATAACATAGAGTATAAAGTACCGATTATTACCATAAGAATACCGTTTATTTGTATGCAGTTATGACATTAATATTCCCTCAGTTGTATGTAAGAGGATGACCTGAAGCTAATTCTTAAGTATGACGTTCATCGTACATCAATTTTACGTAAAAATATGAGCCGTTTCTTACGTAAGCATATGACGGTATTATTATATCACTTTTACGTCAGAATATGACTTGTAATTTATGTAATTGTATGATTTATTCCGCACGTAAATAATACATAAATTTATGACTTTGATACAACGTCACAGTATGATATGAATAGGACATAATATTTAAGTCACCATTATGACGTCATATAAAAGTCAAATTTTAGGTCAGTTCTATGTCATGATTATGTCATACTATATGACATCATCTCAAAGTCATCAATAGAGTCATTTTTATGTCATATCTATGTAAAAATTTTATGATCTTGATGAGACCTATCTATGACGTCATATGGAGGTCATGTGTTCACTGGGAACAAATCAATAAAACTCTCAAATAATTTTGCAGTGAAAACTTACCATCGAAATCGTGACTGTTCGTCGAACATTCTCTTGTTAGCTTTGTCATAATCGAGTGAGAACGGATCCCACAAAGTTCCCTTTCTGTTCACCGATCGTACGAAGAGTGTTGATTTCAAAATATAATGAAAAAAATGTACAATTTCAATTTGTCGTGGAATCTTCTACTTCACAAGTTTTATTCTCATGTTTCGAAAAATACATACGCGAAAGTGTATGAGGATTTCGTTGTAGGTTATGTTCCACGGCGATACATTGGTTAGGACAATTGTGAATATGCAACTATAAAAACACTTATGTATCTTTGGAAAAACGTAAGGCTGACACCTCATCATCTATACCATCCGCTTCTGAGTGAATAATCTCCCGCGTTAGTAGAGTAAGATAAAAACATAGCCTATAGACTCTAGGGGAGCAGGACGATTCGGCGCGGCCGTTTCGGCGCGACCGTTTCGGCGCGACCGTTTCGGCGCGAGTCCTTTCGGCGCTGGGACGTTTCGGCGCGAGCCGTTTTGGCGCGAACCGTTTTGGCGCGAGTCCTTTCGGCGCTGGGACGTTTCGGCGCGAGCCGTTTTGGCGCGAGTCCTTTCGGCGCTGGGACGTTTCGGCGCGAGCCGTTTGAGAGCACGTCTTCTGGCATGGAGACGCTTTGGCGCGTCTTCTTTTGCACAGGGAAGTTTCTAATCAAGTTTTCTGATCGATTATTCCGGCATCCACTTGTGAGCTAATATTCTGTCATTTCTTCATTATTTCGGTTTATATTTGAACTAGTCGGTTAATTTTTTTTCTTTTGTGGCTGAATAAATAACCTCAGAACTATTTGTCCGGTCGCCGGTCGAATATCCTAAAAATCGTTCATTCGTTGAAAAAAAAAATGTAAATCCATGCCCAGTATGAAACGCGCAGTCGGTGGTTACCGCACCCCTGAAGGTTGAAATGGGTTAGGAGACTAGTTTCAAACGCCCAAAAGTTAAAATAGGTTAGGACACTAGAATTGCACCCTTGAAGGTTAAAATAGGTTAGGACTCCATTGATCTGTCGCTTATCTGAAACCACAACACCATTACAAAACCAACACATTAGTGGGCCACCCCACTAATCCTACACACACACACACACATGCGAAATACTCAGAAGGTAGCTGTGGCTCCCGGAAGGTTAGAATAGGTTAGAACAGGTTAGAATAGGTTAGGCCACCCCACTAATCCTACACACACACACACATGCGAAATACTCAGAAGGTGGCTGTGGCTCCTGGATGGTTAGAATAGGTTAGGTTAGGTTAGAATAGGTTAGGCCACCCCACTAATCCTACACACACACACACACACATGCGAAATACTCAGATGGTGGCTGTGGCTCCCGGAAGGTTAGAATAGGTGAGAACAGGTTAGAATAGGTTAGGCCTTTTTTGAATCCCGCCCGAGAATCCGCCCGCTAGGTGGTCTCCGGGCGGGAGGGATGATTTTCCTTTATCGTGAGCCCAGGTCACGACGCGAAGCGGCGTGACCTGAGGCGAGCCACCCACCCGGTGGCTGTGGCTCCCTAAAGGTTAGAATAGGTTAGAACAGGTTAGAATAGGTTAGAACAGGTTAGAATAGGTTAGACCACCCCACTAATCCTACACACACACACACATAATTATTGTATATAGTCTATTCAATTATACATTTTAGAAAAAATAAAGCGACCTAAATTATTTCATAGTGGCCATCGCGCCGAAACGGCCGGCGCCGAAATGGCCGGCGCCGAAACGGCCGGCGCCGAAACGGCCGGCGCCGAAACGTCCTAGCGCCGAAAGGACTCGCGCCGAAACGGCTCGCGCCGAAACGTCTCAGCGCCGAAAGGACTTGCGCCGAAACGGTCGCGCCGAATCGGTCGCGCCGAAACGGCGGCGCCGAAACGTACTGTACCCAGACTCTAGAGCTCTTTATTTTATATTGTTGTTGTGGAATCGTTGTATTACAGATTACAGGAGGGTTGTAATATTTTATGAATAACATTACAATTACAACGTTAGACCAATCTCAAACGACTATACTTCTGTCTGACACGGTCAACTACTCAGAAACGTCAGAAATCCGACCGTCATTTCACGTTGTAAAACGCCGGAAGCTGTTTTTTTTTCGCAATATGACATGCACCTACCGCGACAGATGCGGGTCAATGTAATGATCCAATAAATTGAAATGATAGGTCAAAAAAGGGTAAAAGCAGAAATACTTTGAACAGTATTTCACCCAACACACCTCCGCATTCGACACCAAAAAAGGCCCACGTTCCTGTATAACTTTGAAGAATAATTTTGAAAAACCTGGTTGGACTCCAATCCATACATCCAAGATTTATGCAAACTTGATCAAATTCAAAACTATCATTGAATGATTTCGATCGACGAAATCAATTCTACATCGACACACAATCAAGTCCTTCTTATTATCAGATGATAGTTCTGACAGATAAAAATCTGTCGGTGGATAATTAGGCATTAAGATTGAACGGAGGGAATCGAAATTAGGGTTTTCTGTCGAGCAGATCGCAGGTTGAACTTGGAAAACGACTCGATCTCATCGATGATAGCATTTTTTGTTTTCAAGTCAATTGATGGAAAATTTCAGTAGACACCGAGTATAAATATTTTTAAAGTTTTTTCTTCCATCCTAAAGTGAAACTAATCGTGGACTCCATTTGGATCTGGGCTCGATGAAGTTTCATTGCAAAAATAAAATCGTAGACCTGCTATTAGCTTCTCAATTCTCATGATAGAACAAGGAATTATCTAGCTGAAATAGACGCTAAATTAGCTCATTTCACTTTCGGTAGTGCCAGTAATGCAATGCTGACTGACTCGCCTGATTAGCTTGGAAACAATATTAGCAGAGTAGTTGAGCTGATGGAAAATCGAGCCAAGTAAACCTTGGCCACTACGTATTCTCGCACATATCATTAACTTGTAAATAAACTTTTTTCATTCAAAATCGTGATGTACCTATTTTTTGTTTTCTTTTTATCATTATAGATTGTTTAGGACCTATTAAGTAGTCACCCACAAGCGATTGGGGCTCTTTGGTTGCTGCAACTGCTCATTTGTTTACTATAAGTCCTAGGGTACGTGAGGAGTATATGAACCTGAAGAATCTTACCGCTGAAAAACAACAAGGAGGTTCGCAGATTAACAGCAATTGTGGTTTCAATAATACTCAATCATTCTCTTACAATAATATTCTTGTTTACAATAGTATAGAATAAATTGGGAATAAATAATAAACAATTTTCAATTTTTAATATATTTATTAATGTTTATATACATTAGGCTGGTCCTTAATGAGGATATTTTCGAATTTCTTTGCTCCCAGGGGCTCAAACGCTTCCAAATTGATAAGAAAAAAATTCTCTGAAAGTTTGAGCTCTTAATAATAACTTTAAGATAGTCCGCGCTCCAACCCAAGTTTCTAATGGAAATAACATGGGAAAAATTCCATTTGTTTCTTAGAATTTCATAACTCAGCGACAAATGAATCAAAAGTAATGATTTGCGCCATGTTTAATTGTAAATTTAACGCTCTGCAAAAAAGGTCTCTTATAATTTTTCGTTAAATCTATTGGCTTAAGAGTTATTCGAGCTCAAAGTTTAATTACTATATAATTATTGATATTATCAAGTATAATTATCAAGTATAATTAAATTATTAAGTAGTAGTAAAATCTGTTTATTCCCATACGGGTTCTGGTTTTTTCCTGAGGTTTGCTCCTCTACATTTCTCTTACATTCTTTATATTCCTCTTATCTCTACCTTATTCTCTATCTCCCCTCTCCTCCACTCTCTCTTCCCCTTTTTCTCCTATCCCTTTCCCTTCCCCTCTTTCTCTATCTCTTCCTTCCCCTCTTCCCCTCTGCCCCTCTGATTCTTTTTATTTCCTTCATCTTTTCTATCCCCCTTCCTCTGCCCTCCAGGGTCGAGAGCACCACTTCCCTCCCCTCTCCCTTCCCTCCACCCGTGCACCTTTCCAGTACATGCTCCCATGTCTCTTCCTCATGCCCGCATATCCTACACCTTGTGTCTTCCTCCTTCGCCCAGTAGTTTGCTTCCCTCATCTCATTCCCTAATCTGAACCTGGCTATCATTTCCATTTCCTTGTTACTCCTGTTTCCCTTCATGTACCCCGGTATTCCTGTTTCCACTATTTCCCTATACCATCTGTTAAACCTTGATTCCCTTGTCCTCTCCCATCTTTCCTGCTTTTGTACTTCTGCATTTCTTTCCTCTAGCTCCGCTGCCGACATCCTCCCCTCCTCACTCCTCCTCTACACCTCTCCCGCCGCGTATCCTCTCTCCCTGTAGAACTTCTCCCTTTCTTCTTCCCACTCCGATCTTCCCTCCTCCTTCCCTTCCCGGCTCTTTTCCTTAATCAGTCTCCAGCATTCTCTTGCTATTTCGCTTCCCCCTCCCTCTCTTAGCTTCTCTTCATACTTTACCGCCCTTCTCCCTGCCCTTGTCCTTACTTTCATTCTTTTCCATTCCTCCCTCACCATATATCCCGGTGTTCTCCAGTCTGCTCTCATCACCTACCTCAGGTATTTCTCTTGCATACTTTCTATTTCGGCATACTCCTTCCATCCCCATACCTCCGCTCCATACAGTACCACGCTTTCTACCAGTGCTTCGTACAGACGTATCCTCCTCTTCCAATCCTTTTCAAACTTTCTTTCCCCTATGCCCCATACTTGTCCCATTACCCTCTTGGCCTTTCTTATCCTCTCCCTTACGTGCTCCCCCTGTCTTCCGTTCTTCCGCAGTCTGTACCCCAGGTAATTAATCTCTTTTGCCTCCTCTATCTCTCCGTCCTTCCATTTCCATTTCTTTCCCGTTCTCGCCCCTCTTCCTGCTCCGAATCTCACCACCTTCGTCTCTTCTTCACTGAGTGTCAACCCTTTTCTGTCCAGATACCTTTCCAGCCTCCTCTTCATCTCCTCCAGTCCCTCCTCGTCCTTCGCCAACAGTACCACCCCGTCCGCGTACGCCAAGCTCCATATCTTCTTCCTTCCGATTACTATTCCCCCATCCCGCCCTTTTCTCATCACCTCCTCTAGATCCCCTATATACAGGTTAAACAAGTATGGGCTCAGTGAGCACCCCTGCCTCAGTCCTTTCTCTGTCCATCTCTTTTCGCCTTTCTTGTCCTTCACCTTTACCCTATAACTTGTTTCCCTGTATATTTCCTTCACCCTGTCCACTATCCTCTTTCCTACCCCCCTCTTCTCCATCTCCTTCCATAGCTTCTCCCTATCTATTGTGTCGAATGCTGCCTTTAGGTCTATGAACATTGCCACTATCCTGCCCCCCCCTCTCCTTCTCCTTTCCTATCGCATAGTTCAACACGTAAATATGATCCATCACGCCCCTTCCCTTCCGGAATCCCGCTTGTCCGTCCGGCACCATTCCCTTCTCATCCATCACCTTTCTGAGCTTTTCCGCAATCACCCCCGCGTATATTTTGTACATTGCCGTCATCATCGTCACTCCCCTATAGTTTTTTACCTCCCTTTCGTTTCCCTTCTTCAGAATCGGTGCCACTATTCCCTCTCTCCAACTCTCCGCGATCCCTCCCCCTTTCCATAAATTTTTCACCACCTCCCACGTCATTTCCTCCCACGCCATCTCACTTTCTCCATACATCCAAGCCTCGTTCGGTATTCCGTCTATCCCTGCCGCCTTCTTCTTTTTTAGCTTCTGAATCACCTTCCTTATCTCCTCTCTCGCTATCCCCCCTTCTTCCTCCTCCTCCTCCTCCTTCTCCTCCCTCCCCACTACTTACCCCGCACCCTGTCCGCTTCTACCAACGTCTCTTTCTTCTCCCCCCAGTAGTTCCCCAAAATGCCTCTCCCACTCCTTCATGGTTATCCCCTCATATATTCCTTTCTTCCTCTTCCTTTCCCTGTTTATCACTTTCCACACTTCTGCGTCCGTCTTTGCCTCCTTTGCTTCTTTTATGTACCTCTCTTTCTCTCCTTCCCGTTTTCTTTCGCATAGCTTCTTGTATTCCTTCCTTTCCTTCCCGTACTCCTCCTCTGTCCCCACCCCTTTTCTCCACTTTATCAGTCTTCCTATCGCGTCTCTTCTTTTTTGCCTGCATTCCCTACCCCACCATCCATCCCCTTCTGCTTTCCTCCTTTCTTTTCACTCTATCGCCTCCTTTACCACTCTTTCCATTTCCTTCATCGTCTCTTCCGCACCCTGCCATTGCACTTCCTTTCCACTCATCCTTTCCTTGTATTTCCTTATTCCTTTTTCTGACCAGTCCATAATCTTCCTTCCCCTCCTTTCTTCCACCGATCTCTCCTCTTCTATCGCCTCTCCTCTTAGCTTCACTATAATTGGGAGGTGATCCGAGTCCACTTCTTCTCCCACTTCGAAGTCTTCTATGTCCTCCCAATCCTCCTTCCTCGCCACCGCGTCATCTATTACTGTATTCCCTCTTCCTGCTCCTGCTCCTGTGAACTCCCCCTCTTCGTCTCCTTCTTTCTCACCGTTCACTATGTACCATCCCCCCTCCCCCACCCACTCAAGCATCTGTCTTCCCTCCTTGTTCGCTTTCTTGTCTTTGCTTCTACTCCCCTCCCCCCCCCTTCTCCTCTCTATCTTACTTCTCGCCCAGTTCCCTTCTCCCCCCCTTCTTGCCGTTCTCGCGTTGAAATCTCCTCCAACTATTATTCCTTTTTCCCTATCCGTTTTCTCTACCTCCTTTTCTATTTCTCTCATTATTCCACTCTGGTTCTTGTTCATATACACTGTAATTATCTTCCATACTTTTCCTCCTATCGTCATCTCTCTACTCATCAGTCCCTCTACCCCCCCCTCCTCTCCCCTTCTTCGTTCCCTGCTGTGCTCCTCTCCTCTCTTATCCCTGTTATCACCCCCTCCTCTGCCCTCCCCTTCTTGTTCCTCCTTTTCGCCCTCCGGCATCTCTGGTATCCTTTTGGCAGTTTCTCCCTTACCCTCTCCCACCCTTTTTCCTCCACCCACGTCTCTACCAGCCCTATGGCATCCCATTTCTCCAGCTTATTCCAGAACTCTCCTTTCTTTCCACTCAATCCCGCCACGTTCCAGAACGCTACCTTTGGTCCCTTCCCTTTTCCTTCTTCCCTCTTCTTTTTCTTTTCCCCCTCCCTCTCTTCGTCCCCCCTTTTCTCCTGCCTTCATTGTGCTTCTTTTCCTTCCACTATCTCCCCTTTTTCCTCGTCCCAGTCCCACCTCTTGCCCCTCGCCCACATTTTCCTATACCCCACTGTTGCTCTTCCCCCTTCCCTTCTTATTTCCTTGGCCTTCTCAATCAGTTTCCTCTGCACCTCTCTTCCCCCCCACGTCATATCGTCGTCGATGTATATGCTCGTCCCGCTCAGCATACTCTTCCTCCTCATCACCTCTCTCTTGGCCTTTCTGTCCTCCATCCTTACCACTATCATCTCCCTTTCACTTTCCCCTTGCTTCTGCACCCATGCCTCCGTTACCCCCGCGGTCGCCTTCAGACTTTCTTTTATAAGCTTTTCCACTATCGCCTTCGGGTCCTCTCCTTTCGTTTCCACTCCTTTTATTACTATATTCTCCCTTTTCTCTTGCTTTTCCCGTGCCTCCATCTTTCTTCTCATTTCTTTCATTCCTTCTACCACTTCCGTCTCCACCTTTTTCACTCTCTCCCCCCACCCGCTGCCCATTCCTCCTATCTCTTCTTTCAGCGCCTGCACCGCTTCTCTCGCTTTCTCCTCCATCTCTTTCTTTCTCTCCTCTTTCTCCCTCTCTTCTCTTTCCTTTTCCTCCCTGTCCTTCCTTGCACTTTCTCTCTCCAGTTTCTCTATTTTCTCTTCGAGCCTTTTCTTCTCTCTTTCTCCCTGCTTTCTCACCTCCTCCACATCCCCTATGATTCTGTCCATTTTTTCTCCCAGCTCCCTCTTTCCTTCTGCCGCTTCCCCCCTCATTCTGCCTAACTCCTCCATCATTTTGGTCATACATGTCTCTACACACCTCTCCATGCGCTCTATCCCGCTTTCTATTCCCCCCGCCATTCCCTCAGCTCTGTCCTCCTTCCCTCCGCCTGGTGACCTCCTCGTCATGTCACTCCTCTTGAACCCCTCTTCTCTCTCCTTTTCCTCCCCCCTCTTTCTCTTCCACATCTCCCCTACCGTGCCCACTGAGGCTGATCTTTCCCTCCCTAGTCTCTCCGCGTTTGTCGGTCTTCCTCTTTTCTCTTGCCCCTTTGGCGTATGAAACTCCTCATACTCCTCTGCCCCACTGTCTGCTCTCTGCGCCTTCCCTACCATATCTTTCCTCCCGCTGCGTCCCTACCTTGCCTGCCTTATCTTCCTTATCGACTCTGCTTTCTTTACCTTACTTCTTCCGTCTTTGCCCGCTTGTTTCTCTGTGTCGCCCTTTTTCTATCTTTCCTTCCTTCTTTTCTAGGTTATGTTTTCCTATTTTCTTTCTGTACACCCTCTTTCTTCGTATTATGCCTCCTCCTACCTTCTTTTTCTCCTTTTCTTTCCTTCTCCCTTCCCTGCGCTTTCCACGCTTTTCCTCACTCCTTTCACTTTCCTTTGCTCGTTTTTATCCTTGCTTACGCTTCACACGTCAACCGTCCGTCAAACACTCCAAGATCATATACAGTACTAACTCATTTTTTGAATTTTTGTTCACTTCTTTTTCATTACATTATCGTCTATTAAATTTTTATTTGGATACCAAAAGTCAAGCAAGTCGGGGGAGCTAACGGAAAAGATTTTACTGAAAGGGCGTTAGCTTTTATTTTTTCAAACAAATTTGCAAAGGAAAACACTTGGGAAGGAAAAATAACCAAGTACAAGGTGAACACTTTGAAATTGATTGAAATTTGCGAAAGTAACGGATAATATTCATAAATTCAAACTACAAAACGACAAAATAATCATTTAACAATTATCTTTCAGAAGTTATTCTTGAAAAGTTTCCGACGTGGGACAAAGCTGAATTCAGTAAGGCTGAAACCAATTGGTTCAGGCTTGGCAATCAAAGAGCGGGAGAGCAGCCGAAGCAGGTGACAAAAAAAAAAATACACGGGTGGATGCAGGTAACCAGGGGCAGGATGGAGATAATGCGTAATTTCTAGGTGTTACGCAAAGTTCAAAATTTGTGTGCTGACTTATAATCTAAAAGTGAAAATAAACAATTACAGGCGTTGATAACAATAAATACTCGAATGCATTGATAGCACTAGAGTCTGTAATTGTCATTTTCACTTTTTGGATTTTTTTCATTAATTTTGAAATACTAAAGCTACTCATAATTATTAAATAATTATATTATAATATTTTAAGTTTAAAGTTTCGCGATCTCTTTTAATAGTAGTTTTAGATCTGCGTGCTAGTCTTCAATTCAAAAAGTGAAAATAAACAATTACAGACGTTGATAAGAATAAATACTGAAATACATTGATAGCACTAGAACTTGTATTTGTCATTTTCACTTTTTGGATTTTTTTTTATTAATTTTCAAATACTAAAGCTACTCATAATTATTAAAAAATTATATTATAATATTTTAAGTTTAAAGTTTCGCGATCTCTTTTAATAGTTTAAGATCTGCGTGCTAGTCTTTAATTTAAAAAGAGAAAATAAACAATTACAGACGTCGATAACAATAAATAGTAGTGTAGCTATGAGAGCCAAGAACCATGAGAGCCAAGAACCACTCTGTTCGGGTAGCCTGAGTCATGACTCCGGCTTTACCTTATTCTAGAAAGTTCTGAGCCGCGCCTTTATGTTCAATTTTTATGTCATAATTTCGTGTTACAATTAAATCATCAGATTTTTTTACGCAAATTTCCACGGAGGGCAATCCGGCAGGTTATCTACAGTCCAGTATCTGGTGAGTGACGTTATCTTAAGAGTTCTCATTTAGCTTATCAATTAATGTGACAGCCGATATCAGAATTTTTGCGGTACACATACACGCTACCTTACTTAACGAGTTCCCATTTAGCTTATCAATGTGAAAATCTCCTGCAGAATATCAATGTTACAGCCGATTATCAGATTTTTTTACGGTGGACATACGTTAATTTCTACCGGTTAATATCTCTTATGTCCGATTTTTATGTAATAATCAATTCTGCCAATCAATCATGAGATTTTTTTACGCAAATTTCTGTGCACATCGCTCGAGGTTGAGAGGATTTTACAGCGTGAAAACCTGTTTAGCTGCTTTACAGAAAAATCATTTAGAGGAAAATATTAATGTGACAACTGATCATCAGATTTTTTTTACGGTAATGTTTTACCAATAATTCTGTCCGGTTATCTATAATATAGTATCGATAGTGAGTGCAAGTTTCACGGTGTCTATAGTGCGAAACTCGAAAGTCCTAACCAGCACCTTCACCTGAGTGACAATTTCTAATCAGGATATTTATACATCAATCGATCATCAGAATTTACGGTAATTATACCAATATGTATTTTCCAGTTAATACTGCTTTTACGCTTAAAGGTATCCTACGGGGTCATTAGTAGTGAATATTGTGAGACATTTGACAACAAATGATGTTATATTTCAAACATTTATTTCAAAATTATACAGACAGGGATACTTTATCTCATACATACTAGCAGTAGATTCTTGATATTCTAGGTCATACAAACAATTCATGTTTTATTTTAAAGATTCATGGTAAGAATTATACAGTCAGATTAGGGATACTTCGCAATGTGAATAAAATCGCACGAAAACGTTTAGAAACATGACGATAGTACACGCCACCATCTTCAGCAACCGTTTTCAATTTCTGGAATAAGGTGTCATCTCTCAGCAGTCTTGCAGTTATACGCGGAGGTAGATTTTCAGTAAATGTTTCGTAAGGAGCGTCTCCACCAATTATGTCAACTACTATTTTTGTGCGCCCCGATACTGTTGTCATCTTTCGGAAACTGATGATGATATGCACACCACTGATTGATTTTTTGATTGGAAGTCGTTCACCACATAGACCCAACTGACCGATTTTGAATAACTCAGCATCGGTGAAATTTTGGGAAGAGGAGTCCTCGACTAACTGTCCCGCGTTGAATCCATCGACATCAGATAGGTCTGTCGTGGCAGATAAATCCATGATGTTGATCATTTTCAATGAAGCAGATCTTATCTGGAGTTGTATTTGATGCTCACACTTGTGAATTCAGTTTGCAAGTAACTCAGATTCTGAGATGGTGCCATATTCATAGTAAGAAGCAACTGGATGAACCAGTTTGCGCAGGGCTCTGAGGACTTTTCAATACAGACCTTACCCCCCACCACACCACCAAAATATCGTAAACCTTAGAATTATGCGAACGTGATGAACACGCAACGAATTTCTTGTGAACAGGTCGTAGAACTGAAAGTTCAACTGGTTGATCAGGTGATTGAACTTCACAGTCCTATGCGTTGATCAGATATCAGATTTTTTTGAACCGACAGACTATGAATTAATGCTGCATGAAGGTAGGCTCAACAGAACAATTCATTTATCATCATTTATTTGAAAACATGGTACATTCCAGATATTGGTAAAAAATTTACATATAGTTAAATTCAACTCGGTTGTATAGGCCGCCAAGATTATGCATGTGAAGGCGATTCTCATCGGCAGCCAGTATCATTTTTTGGAATAAGTCTTCGTCATCAATCAACACTTTTGACATGCGTGCAGGTAGAAACGCAGAAAACGTGTTCTCCAAATCAATAGTTATTCTTGTACCGAATCTTGTTTGAACTTTTCGCAAGCTCGTGACGGGATAGTGTTTATTCACTTCAAGATCTGATAATTTCTTTGTGGGAAGGTATTCGTCACATCGACCCACCTTGTTAATTCTAGTCAGGTCCATGGCGTTGTTCATATTAATTTTATACTCTTTAATCTCCTTAAAATATGATTGAGATCTGATCTGATCTGAATCAAGGTTTTTACTTCACGGATATTTTTTAAAAGCAGTTCGATTCGCAATTTGAGTTCTGCTCTCCTGCGAATGCTGCTCATGGAGATTAGTTGAAGACTGACATTTAGCATTTGAATTCAGAGCCTTTTATACCTACCCAACAAGTGATTACAGCTCCAGTTTTTGATCTAGGCATGAGCATGGACGTCTTCAATACGCGGTTTACAGTACAAGGTATATGATGATGGCTGGACCTAAGTTCGTCAGCATATAAACCTCCGATTGCTTTAGTGAAGGCCGACCACACTTCTCGATATAACGTGTTGATGAATTTTTTCAAGGCATCGGAACAACGCTTGAAAAATATTTCATCAGCCATCGACTGATTTCATACGTTACGCATGAGTTAGTTTACCGAGAACCGACTGCACATGTTATTTATGACTGACATGATAAGCTTCATACAAAGTCTCGAGCTGATACAAAAAGTGCAGGTAAATTAACGCTGATGGTAATCGTGGATCAGTCCAAGTAATGATACCGACCTCCAAGACCGTTGTTTAAAATGTGTCTCTCATAAATGGACGATTGAAAATACTTTTCCTTGAATTCAATTTAAATACCGCAGTCGTTTCGCAAACGACATCAGTTCTACCAGTTCCTGCAGCCGGACTCACCGTCAGATTCAATGGCTTCGTCATCAAATAATTTCGCAACGCATGCTGATCTACACCACACCGAAGTGTGTGATGGACGAGAACATTGGGTATTTTGTGCACAACCTGAACCTTTTGAGAAGACGCAGACCTTAATTTCCTGTCACCCAGGCTGCAAGCGGAATCAATCTTCTCAGATTGTTGAACCATCCAATGCGAAAAAGTTGCGAAAACATTTTATAACATCACGCGTTGAAGAATCTTTTGAAATTTTGAATCGGAAGTTCCGTTTGAATAAAAGTTCCTCCAAAAGTTTGGAAGTTGAACTTTTAGTTAAAACGGATTTATCATGTCAAGTTGTAATAGCGTTGGTGGACACTGTACGCAATAACAGGGAGGTGTTCACCCGAAGCGTTTGGGAAAGTTTTTTGAGTAATGAGCAAGTGTTAACCAAATGGTTCAAGACTGGAAGTTTACCAAATTCAAAGCAGGAATGGACAATTTCTCTGACCGCAAGTGGTAGCCAATCTATAAATTGTCGCAAGGTGTATGGAAAGCATGCTTTACATTTTTTGCCTGCTAATATTACCATCATGGAGGTGACATTTGGAACCCTGCAGAACATCTTACCTTGTGTCTACGCCGCCATAAATCGACTTGTGATTCAAGAGCAAAATATCATGAATCGTGTTAAGTCATTTGTACAGAAACTTGGTGCAGCAATGGAAGAAGACGCCTTGAGTGAAACAGAAGCTAAAGATGTTCTAATGAATAGCGAGGACTTTGATGTGGATTCAGTAGTGGATAATGAGCTAGTTTGTCTTGGTATTCAGATATTAATGAAAATTGTTTCAATGAATCAGCCTATATAACGAGGCATTTATTCAACAATGTACAGATATAAACCTAAATATATGTTCGATATCCGACCTCGTGAATTATTCTACAAACTATTATCCCATTTCTACATAAATCTGACCTTGTAAATTATTCTACAAACTATTACCCCATTTTCTACATAATGTACAAATATTAACCTGAAATATATGTTTAATATTTGTATTTCTAAAATATGTTCGATATCCGACCTCGTGAATTATTCTACAAACTATTATCCCATTTCTACATAAATCCGACCTTGTAAATCATTCTACAAACTATTACCCCATTTTCTACATAATGTACAAATATTAACCTGAAATATATGTTTAATATTTGTATTTCTAAAAATTGCTACGAATGGCAACGCAATCCATCATCACCGATCCATGATCACCAATTCATAATCAGTATCAGAGGATGAGTTCCATTTGAAAAATGATAATGGTTATTAACCACGGCGGCGCAGCGGGTTCTGTTTTGCGTAGGGGTTTTCATCTGCAAAACAAAAAAAACTCCGATTAATATTGCAATATGACGATTCAGTTGATTAACTAGGGCATGTGTGCTTACAGAAAGTGATTTAGTGAATATCTGTAGAACCCATATAATCTATAAAAACGCACCCTACCTTCTTCATCATGACTTTCCCAATCGGCACCCAACTCTCGCAATGCGCTGTAATCGGGGGTGTTGCCGACTGCAACAAAATTTGCACGAATTAATTGCTGGATAAAAAATTTTGATTCGTAATACCGAGTTTCAAATTATCTCGCAACAAATCACGCAAAAGCGTTGTTAAAATGAGTCGAATATTGTAGGCTTCATATCGATTAGTTTGAGAGTAAAACTTACAAATATCTGGAGTGTGTGTCGTAACTGCGGTGGATTCTTCAGTCGTCGAGGTTTCCGCAGTCGGGGGGAGTTCTGTAGTCGTGGTGTGTGGAGGTAACCCATTATACACATTCATCACATTGGAGTAAGCAGGGTTTCCCAATGGCGTTTGAACTCCAAAGTATTCGGCCGGTGGGTAAAATTGTTCGACACGCACTGTAGAGTTCAATAGTCTATTCGAAGAGTTATCGAGGTGCACTAGGTCAGAGATGGGCACGTCTAATTACTTTCCAAAGTCATTGTTTGATTATTTTTCTAATATCTTCGGCCGTAATCATTATTTTCCAATCACAATTCGAAAAATCTGTAGCCTATTGTCTTACCCTTCGGTACCAAACGAAAAAAGACTGATTTCGGTTCGAAAAAGGATGAAAAAAACCATTGGTACCGAAGGGTAAGACAATAGGCTACAGATTTTTCGAATTGTGACAAAAAAATAATGATTATCGACGAATATATCAGGAGAATAATCTTTGATGAAGTAATTAGACGTGCCCATCTCTGCACTAGGTTAGCTGGTGCCATTTTCAGAGTCGGAGCCGTGTAAATCAGTCCGAAAAATAATGGGTAGAGTAGAAAATTCATTTTTCAAAAAATGGTTTGATTGATGAAAGCTTAGAAACTGAAGCGAATCTGAACGATTTCGAACTCGAATGATGCTTGGGACGATGAATCCGGGGTATATATAATTGTGGATGATGTCCATCTGCGTCTTAAGATATGTCAAAGGTGCAATAGCAACTTTTTAAACCGTGAAACGTTTGTCGATCGTGAACGGTTGCTACGCAGTGCAATGTAAGTTTCCGTCGAATCGGCAAAACGTTAGAATCACGTTATTCTTTGAACTGTGCTGAAATTGCACTTGTTCTCTCATTACATATTCGAAACCAATAAACGGGGAAAAATGTCAGCTCTGCTACAGTGGTGGTAACACAACTTGAGGAAAAAATGCTGAATGCAGTACACGTGATCACAGCGTCAGTTTCGAGCTATGCATGAGCGCCCATTTTTTTAATAATAATGCCCTGTTTACAGCACAATTCATGTGATGATCGCTACACCTCAGTTCGCGAGGATACAGAACTCCTAATTTTTCCAGTGAAGGGCAACTCAACTTCTCCATATCAATAAATTTACAGTTGGTGAACTCTGACAACTGGACAGCTGTCTCATGATTATGCACATAGTACACGTACTCTTCTGATTCTTTGAGATGTTTCACCATAAATCGTTTAAGATTGGTATAGGGAGCCCAACCATTCCACCAGCTCATTCCATGCCACTCAGATTCGCAGCCCACAACCATGCGCTGATCATCTGATAGTTCATAAATATCGTAAGGCTCTCTAAACTTAAGAGTTATTATTTTTTCAACGTCAGCATTCACTAATGCAATTTCCTTCACTATGAATTCACCATTTTTTCCGAAGAATCCTACCGTATCGATGAATATTTTAGGCATTTTTCGAAAAAACGTTCAAAATATATACCTCAGAGAGATCGTTTGCAAAATATATCTTCAGCCGTGGACTGGGAGTGTACAATAGATTTTTTCACTGTGAGTACTCTTTGTATGTGTAACTCAGCTGATTCTCAGTCTGCTTACTTTTCCACGATTTTTATATCTTGAAAGCAATAAACCGGCCCCGGGGATTCTAATTATCAAAAGTTCAGAGTGCAAAACTGAGCTACGGTAGTGATAAATGACCTGACAACTGTTCAATGTTGACGGATCATCGTTCACGCAAATAGTTGCTATGCAAGTTTTGATCGATTCAGCAGAACTATACAATGTATGCGCTGTAAACTTGTTATTATGTACAGATCAACTCATCCCCCTCCTCATACTTTTGCCGATTAGATTTTTGATTAGCAATGAACCGGTCAGAGGATACTGATTATTGGCAGCTCACGACGCATCACGTCGCAAACAGTTGCTATGCAAGTTTCCGTCGATTCAGCAAATCCTACAATTTATGCGCTAGAAACTCGTTATCATCTACATATCAGCTCATCCCCCTGCTTTCATTCTGTGGAGGGGGAGATTTTTTCTGAAAACGATCAAATGTCAGCAGTGGACTTCGATCAGTTCGTATTCTACACGTTGAATTGTTGCAACATATTGCTCCAAGTGAGATTGAACTTAATAGCACCTTTGAACCTATATAATTCGGTAATAATGGACAAATGTATTGAAGAAAATCGATCATCAACCGTAGATGAAAAGGAAACCGGAAAACCCCATCCATCTACAAGTCAACAAGATCTGAAGAAAACGCTTCATCAGCAGGTGTGTTTCGTAATTACTAATTATGAAAATTCTAGTCAAAATCTGAATTTTATGATAATAAAACTCAATTTCAGAGATTCAAGTTTTACTAATTTTCAAACTGCATCTTTTAGAGTCAGAAAAAAGCATTGACAACGATGGCTTCAGCGCAGTCGAACTCGGGGTCAGGGTTTGTTCCCGCGAGGGCTGACATGAAATCAGTTGAGGAGTTTTCAGCCGATTTAGATTCGATTAAAATCAACTCTGTGGCTAAAAAGGATCACCCAACTAGCCAAGAGCAGGGAATGCAAAAACGGTATCATGAGGTGTGATTCATAATTATTAACCACAGAATTTTCATCAAATATGAATTTGATATTTATAGAACTCAATTTTGAAAAACTGAAGTCTTACCCATGTCTAATCTTATATTATATCGTCAGAAAGAAGCATTAACTACGGTCTCTTCAAACTTGGAACCGACGGGTATTCCTGCAGGGGCTGAAAGCGAGGATTCCGACGACGACTGGATGATGAAATCGGATGACGAATATTTACGAGAAGCCCAGGAAATTTGGGAGGAAAACCGTAGAATCCCCATGGATGAATGGGATATGGGTCTAAGGTGAAGATCGAAATAATCAGTATTTTGTATTGAATGTATTTTTTATTGGGGAAAAAATTTGAATAAACATTTTATGTATTACATGTAATCTTTAATGTTACACCAAACATCTGTTATTCATTCTAAACACATTTTCGATTGCACAGTCACCTGAATGACTGTTACACCGTGGTTGTTGTCTACCACATTCTATTTTATCGGCTAAATATGCTGCATCGATATTAAATATTCGTTTTAAAATTAATTTAACAGATTTATTCATTACTAAAACCGATGGAGAATTTTGTAGAAGCGGGTGTACAAGATACAGCAGTCCCGAGTAGGGTATGTTTCCGTCATTCCAGCTGAATCCGTGGAAAATTTTACTCTCAAGCGCGTCAAGTTGGTTGTCTTTGGGTAAAACTGACCAAGGATATGGTGGTTGGAATATGAAATGTTTCAAATTGAAATTTTCTTTCAAAACTGCAATTTCTTTCACAATATACGTGTCGTGCGGTCCTCCAAACCCCTGAAGATCGACAAACGTGGGTCCCATGACTACCTCCACCTTTCTGCGAATAATCTGATTCGGCAAGCATTTATAGGGGCAATCTCACATCATATACGTTTTATTCAAATCATTTTTCGAACCACATTTGTCAGCGGACTGTATTCAATAATTTTATCATGAATAATAAGACAATACGCAGTTGTATCTGGGGGGACATTAACGTTACACTGAAACTCGAGACGTATATCTACAGACGCACTTTTTATAGATTCATTCTGACGTGAACAATCTATTACGGCGATCGGAGCACTGCTCTTGAATGTATCTAGATCAAGCAATGGTTCCGGACTACCAGTTTCACCGTAATACGATGCTTTAAATTTGGCATACATTTTATAAAGCAGAGCGTATCGCTTTCGCGTAAAATCTAAATCCAAATTATCGTACGGATATGACTCAGAATTAAGGTATAGGCGAATGTTTGTCAATTCGCAATGATCAAATTTGCTGGGGTCATTATTGAGTTTATTTCTCCGCCCTGTCTGCAGGGCCAGTATCACGTATCGAGGTTTCTCAAGTTGAACAGCTGTTTTTACGGACCAGGTGTGGTGGGTAGTTTCTTGAAGCACTGGGTACTCATACAAATCCCATGAACGGAAACTAATTTGAATCGATGTGCCACTCTCAAGAAGATGTAGCAGCTCCAATTTTCGCAAATCTTCAACACTTATGTGGGGCATACGCCATTGTAATTTATTTAGCTTCAGATTGACAACTATATTCGGTTCCCCCGCAAAGATGGCATTTGAATCTGTCCGTGAACGGATCAAAACCAGTTCATGACGCGCGTTGGTGATAATTCTTTTATAATCTTCACAAAACCCGAGCAGAATGCTCAGGGGTATGCAATAATTAAAATACCCTCGATCCAATTCAACTAAATTGCCTGACGAGTTCCAATTCGCAACCTCTAGGGCTTTAGCGGCATTGACATTCAATGATAAATAGTTTTTATAGTGGTACTAATTCCAACATTTTTGCATCGATCAATTTCAACTCCGTTCAATTCATACCGAATTTCATCGAAAAGAAAAGCCATTGCATTATTTATAAGTTTCACATTTTTTACTGGTTGATGGACACCATTCGCATCCGGTGTGGAATTCAATAGTGTTCCTTCGATGTATAAGAAACTGTCGCATGGCAATACATACAAATCCTGTTGTTGGATTGGAATTCGTATCTCGTCATTGTTTTGATATGACGTACTGGCGTATGGGGCATGGGCATGAACTTCGACTCGAGTTATACTGTTATCAAATACTGGTCGAGTATTAATGTTTAGCAGATTTGCCATTTCTATTTTTCACATGAAATCCCAAGGATTCTAAAAAATTAACGTTATCTGCCGTAAGCGATTGACGGACTGCGTATGGTGTTGTTTGTTTGACCAAACTGTCGATACTGAGCGATGGTGGTACGGTCACCGCATATTTGTGCACGTTCTCGTATACCAGCATGATAAAATATCACTGTACTTTCACGTGCAAACGGATTGTTATCTGTTCACCTCGAAAGTTGACTAGATTACCGTCTTGATCCACAACACGGACTGTTATGTTGTCTATTACACGGGGACTCACGGGTAAGTAAATGACATGGTAAGGGGACTCGGAGATTTTATAGCCAGGTGGCACGTTTGCAGAGAATTCGTGAATTGCGTGTACCGGGCGATCGTTACTGTATGCACCCGCGGTGATGTTGCATTCAACACGTATGATATTAACTTTTAAAATGTTGACTGGTAGATCAGATTCATGCCAGACGTTAGCCTTAAGCTGACGTTTTGTGAAACCTAGGAGAGAGCCGAGGCTATTATCGCCACTAAAGTCAATGTCATACTTGCAGTTCAACTCACATTTCAATGTATTGTTGTTTGGGCGGAGTGTAATGGGGGGTGTTGATTCGGAATCGTTCACTAGCTGTGTGGTCAAATATCTATTTAAATCATCAATTTCGTAGGACCCGTCGGGAATAGTAATTTCTTTGCCATCGTCATAATAAAATTTATTATTTGCTCCATCAACATTGGGTACTGAATTAAACGTTTCAAAATCTACTAATCCCAATACATATTGAGCATTCTCATACAAGACGATCGGTGGAAAATAATTTGCACTGAGAACGGACGTTGACCCCGAAAGTGTGAGCGTCAGCGACATAGCGCAGTCACGTGTATACTGAACTTTGAATGTCAATGTTATTTATGTATTATCACGTAAAAAACATAAACACAGTTGCCCACAGATTGCAGAATTATAACTTTGATACTGATCGTGATTGTATTCAATTCGCACATTATTCCCAAAATATTCAATGAATTCTTTGGGTGGAGGCAGATTTCCGTAGCTATCATAATACTTGATTATATGTCCACGTTTCACGTATGCAACCCAATGTGTGCCAGAGCCCTGGAAACTATCCAAGTTAATTATTCCACACTCATTCGGTTGAATCGGATTTGTTTTTCTACGTAGTTCAGATCGCATGAACACGCCTTTGAAATTCGGAATACGCATACGTTTCGCGAACGCAAGAAGCTGGATGTTAGTTGTGGGGCCGTTCGGTAAAATAATTATCTCATTTTTGGAGTTTTTTTTTTTCCCCCCTTACATTTTACCACTCCACGACCTTTTTTGTAAGGATTCAGATACAGCCCACGCCCACCATGCTCCATGGCACGATTATGCCGTGCAGTTTCGGATAAAAGTTTACGCGCGTTAGCTGCTTGATTCACAGATTTTGCGATACCTGCAGCTCCCCCCGCTAAACTTCCTACTGCTGACAATCCCGCAAGTAGAGGAACCAAAAATGGTAAAAATCCTCCACGTTTTCCAGGTGGTAGAATTCTTGGTTTAGCTCGCTTCACCCTATTGCTCCAACGCTGTGGAACATTTTTTCGGAGTTTTTGAAATTTACCACCTGTGATTTTTCTTCTCCTACCACGCTTTAATCCTGCACCCATTTTCAATTTAACCTTCATAGCACGTGATACGGCCCACGCGGCTGCTCTTTCAAGCAACGCGGCGTCCCGAGCTGTGGCTCGGTGTGACGCCTGTTCTGCAAGCTTTCGGTCTGCGTTATGACGAGCGGTGAGGTCTTTACTTTGTGAATAGGCTATATCGTGCTCACGACAAAACCTGTCCAACTGGTTGATTCCCGCGTCACCTCGAGCCAGACGCTCAGCCAAATGTGTCCCGGGACCACAGTACTGATAGCCTGGTATGTGTAGTTCAAAGGGTAACGAGTTAATAACGCGATTCAAGATACCCCGTCCGCTCAAACGTGCTCTTGACATTTACTGCAATTTCTTATCTGTGACGCGTGCCCATCAATGTGATCAACCTCTTTATTGTAATGATTCAAACACAGGCGATATTGTGCCAGATCTGGGTCACTTCTTATGTGCAGCGGAAGTTTATTCCACAGTTTCGGAATCAGATCACCATAATATCTCAACAATATAACTTTAGGAATATATTTCAAGTGTTCAGTAGTAAAGAATTGATCTAACGATGAGGCAGCGTTCACATGCATTTCAAAACTGAGGTGAAAAATACCTGCGTATTCTATAAATACCCTTGACCCCGTGAAAGTATCTCCATTACGGACAGATAATGCATTTCGTAAAACAACCCCATTCGATTCGAGTCGTAAATATTGATAACAAAACAGAGGTGAACATTCCAAAGCGGCACGGTCCGTTGCTGCCCAATACAATCAGGTCCCTAATTTGTGGGCCCTCCAACTGTGGAAAGACAAATGTTGTGGTGAGTCTGCTGGAGAGTTGCAATGGAGTTCGCTTCGAGAATATTTATATCTATTCAAAGTCATTGGAACAACCCAAGTATCGATATTTGGAGAAACTTTTATCAAATATTGAAGAGATAGGATTTTTCCCATTCTCGAATAATTCTGATGTAATACCTCCGAGCGAGTCATTACCCAACTCAGTGTTTGTATTTGATGACGTAGCCTGTGACAAGCAAGATGTGGTTCGAGAATATTTTTCCATGGGAAGACATGCACTCGTTGACTGTTTCTACTTGTGTCAAACGTATGCACGAGTCCCCAAACACCTGATTCGTGACAACGCGAATGTTCTTGTGCTATTCAAACAGGACAGTTTGAATCTACGTCATGTCTATGATGATCACGTGAACAACGATATGAGCTACGATGCATTTCAAAATCTATGTGCCATCTGCTGGTCAAAAAACTATGGGTTTATTGCGATTGTTAAAGATAGTCCGTTTGAGGGGGGTCGATATCGCAGGGGATTTGATGAATATGTTGTTTGGTGAGCGGGGACCTTCAGTCAGCTTCGAACTTTCTAAGCATAACTATGTCGGAATTACTGAATGAGTCGACAGCGTTTGATGTGAACATAAAAAATAATTCGTCAAAAGTTACCGATGAAAAAGTTAAGAAAGCGATTGCGCGATCGAGTAAAGCGATTCGAGCGAAATACAAAGCATTAAAAATTAATCAGGCAGAAGCTGTTGATGCTGCGGAAAAAAACTTAGCACCAATAGTGGTCCCTTTAAAAAAGCTGGCTGAGAGCAGCAACATTAAAACATCATCCGAACGGAAACCAATACTGCAAGTGAAACGAAAACTCGAGCTGGACGATGAGGATGAGGATGATTTCAAGCAAGGGAGGAATATTCGTTTCAAACCGTCGAGCACCCCAATCGAAACTCGTAGGACTGCACTACAGAATGCACCTGCTTCGATGGAGATGGGTTCTCCACCAAGTAACAATGACAGCGTTTTTGTGAACTTAGAAACGGTTGCTCAGTCTCATCCTGATCCATCGCCCGAAGCCACCATGCGATCAATTCTGGAAACCTCTGAAGGGAAAGATCGAGCTATTCAATATATTGAGCAAAACTTCGGCGAATTGACTAAACCATATTTCACGGGGCTGATTTTTGACACAAAAAATATGTATGACACAACTTATGGGGTTCGTTTTGCAGACGGATCCTGGTTGCTTGGTGATTCTCCTTTTGAAGTGGATAAAAATGACAATATTATCATAAATAATTTGACGTACAAAGGAACCCCAGGATTATTGGAGCTCATTTTTAAAAGAATTCCAGACGAGGCAAACTTCACCGAACTTGATCTCCTCAAATATAAAAATATTTTGCATGCCACTAATGCTCATAAGCGCGGCTACACTTCACGCGGACAGCTGAATGGAAATAAAAGTTATAAATGGAAATACATAATCGCGAAATTATTCAATACTGCTGGTCGCGCCCAATCCTCTGGACACGGCTTAATTCCAAACAAAATGGTTGTCACGAATCATCCTGTAGATTACATTCATTGGGACAACCCAAATGAACTTGTCGAGCGATTGCGACTTTTAGTTGCTTCTAGGACTGCTGGTCACACAGGGCACGACAATGAAATAATGTCCATCATAGAGGAACTTCGTGAGGCGGATATTATTCATAAATAGATGGATCTCTTTCAATGGTAGCCAGTGTAGAAATGTCCGTCGATAAATTCGGAAGACATCTCGAATTCAAACGTGTCCCCATATCCAGTGATGGCAATAGGAATATTCCACAAGTAAATGGAAATTTTGACTTTCGTGGTAAAAGGTTGACAAATGTAGCTCCACCAGTAGAGTCGACCGACGTAGTGATAAAGGATTACGTTGACAATAATTGTCTCACTTCTGATCGTGGAGAGCACTTCAATTTACGAAACAAACGACTCAAACAACTGCATGCACCACTGGCTGAGAGTGATGCAGTGAACAAGCAATACGTCGATGTCGTGAAAACTAGCACACTGCAGCTCACACAACACGACAACCTAACATCCAAGCAGTTTGACGCGAAAACTCATCGAATAGTTCAATTAGGGTCACCTTTGAATAACGATGACGCTGTCAACAAAAAATATGTTGACACACTTCAACAACATATATTGCAACCTGAGCTCGACGAAACTTGGAATTTCAGAAACAAACGTGTGAAAAATGTTGGAAATCCTATTGATCAATTTGATGCTGTAAATAAAGCATATGTTGATGGGAAAAACCTCACACCAGATGGCCATTATAGTTTAGCTGGTAAGAGAATAACCAACCTAGGTGATCCTATTTACACCACAGACGCAGCATCAAAATCATACGTTGAAAGAGTGAACGCGCAGACAAAATATTATATTGATGGGAAACCAACTGTGAAACGCGTGGGTCTCATGAATGACTTTGATTTTGAAAAAAGATTATTGCACAACATTCAGACTCCTAGACAGCCTTTTGATGGCGTAAACAAGGGGTACGTCGACTCGCTACACAATGAACTCAAAGCACAAATCCAACTACTCACCATCCGTATGAAAGATAATCATGAAAATGAGTAAAGAAAAATTGCAGTTAGTGAAAGAGCTGCATGCACCCGCGCGACGTAATTATCCACGTCGAAAGGTAATCACCCGGGGTTACGATGATTTATGGCAAGCAGATCTCGTCGATATGCAGCCTTATGCAAGAGTCAACAAGGGATTCAAGTACATTCTCACAGTAATTGATGTTCTGTCGAAATATGCGTGGGCTGCACCACTCAAAAGTAAAAGCGCCAAAGATGTATGTGATGCTTTTGCGACAATTATATCAGGATTTCGAAAACCTGTGAATCTCCAGACTGACAATGGCAAGGAATTTTACAACACATCGTTCAAGTCTCTCTTAAAAAAACATGGAATCCATCACTATTCCACGTACAGCGTTATGAAAGCGTCCGTAGTTGAGCGCTGGAACCGAACCCTAAAGAACTCAATGTGGATGGCTTTTACCGCTAATGGTTCGTATGAATGGGTGAATATGCTTCATCGATTAGTTGCAGACTACAATAAACGTATACACAGAACAATTGGGATGTCACCGCAAAAAGTTACACCTGCGATTGCCAAGAAACTTCTCGAAACCGTATACAGCAACATAAAAATAGCTGGTCCAGCGAAATTCAAAATTGGCAACTTTGTACGAATTAGTAAATACAAAACTGTGTTTGCTCGAGGATTTACACCTAATTGGTCTACGGAAGTATTCAGAATCATCAAAGTGCGAGTCACGAATCCAGTAACGTATTTGCTCGAAGATTCTCGTGGACAGCCTATTGTGGGAGGATTTTACGAACATGAATTAAAAATAGCTAAACATCCCGATGTGCATCTGGTAGAAAAAATCTTACGCAAAAGGGGGGATCAGGTTTATGTTAAATGGCTAGGGTTTGATTCATCACACAATTCATGGATACATAAGAACAATGCTTTATAATTGGTATTCAATGTAATTTTTATACAAATGATTGATTAACATTCAATAAATAAAAAATATTATTCAACTGCTGCGACGTTTTCTGAATCACTCTCCAGCTCACTCGTTATACTATAATGACCCCACGGCAACGTTTCTGTGGAATTGGGAATTACATAACGTTTGGTATCGTTTGAGCTCAACGCTATTTTTGTCTCACATACTGAATATACTTTATGCAACTTTGACCGTATGGATTGCTGCTGTTTGTTCAAGTCAAGATTTGTATTTAGACAATTCAGATAATCTGCAAACGTTATTCCTTTCTGTATGACACAATTTTTTATTCCCTTCGCCTTTTTAATCTCTTTATCATTAATTCTAATTGAATACATTTTAGATCTCAACCCGACAAACTCAGTCATTATGTCGCCGTTATTTTCATCTTTCATTAGTCCTGGAACTTTTTTATTTCTGAGCGGCATATTATACAAATTACTTGGACTATAATCACTTGTGTCAAATCTTTCAATATCACGCTTCATTATGTCATAAATATCATCACATTTTATTTCATATATTAAACTGTCAGTGTCAGTATACAGTAACTTACATTCATTTTGGAATTGGGGCCTGATATATTCATGGTGAAACGCGTATAGGCAGGTTTTAGATAAATCTAATATGCACATGCCAACATAAATTGGTTTGAAGATTTTTACCTTCAACCTTCGCAATTCTATGGCAACGAAATTTTCAGAAAATATTGTTCGTCGATGGAAATTTGGTTTTGCGATCAAAGATTTAGCTCCATATCGACCATCCCACTCGCTGATCAATTTTATGTCTACATGATTTCGCACATTTTCCATAGTTTTACCAAATACTGCATTATTCATCAATTTGAACAGATTCTTCTCAAAATTATTCGTGGCACGCGTTCGCAAACTTGTGTTTAAGTCAATATATGAACCTAGCCAAGCTGACTGATCAAACCGTAAGATTCTATGTATTTTACATAATTTCAAACCATGGTTTAAACACTGTTTGAGATTTCTGTAGTGAATGATATACCGTGTCTTATGATGCAAAGTTGCGAGCAGCTTGACATCCTTTGTATTTGGAGCGTTGTTATGAGTGGGGCAAAATGGTAAATCTTTATGCTGGTCATGCAATTCCTCAGGATATTCTAAATCAACTTCGAGGATATATCCTGTTGAAGCGTCATCGGGAATCAGTAACACATCGAATTGTGATACATCTGCAAGCCATTCAAATTTACTAGTAGGCAAATGTTGAGACATTGCCCAACCATATAAATTATTTACATCAAAGTACATTAAATATTTTTTAGGTTCATTAACGTTGTAACACTTCATATAGCTATTATTAGCACGCGCATACCTGTTAGAGCACTGACTCAAACCCCCTCGTATACCTCGTTCTACAAATAATATCATATCTATATCAGTCAACAACTCTAAACAAATTTTTGTATGTTTGAGCATTGCATCCCACGTTAGTCCTGGAAGAGTATAATAATAGGCAGGATCCAATTCATACGTACTCATGCAACTTCTTCTGAAACTTTCAAACACGTCTGCCAAGAGTAAAACATCTGTTTTTAAATACAAATCGCTGTATTCACCTAACGTCTTTATATTAAATGATTCCCAAACATTATTGGCATGTAAATAATCCTCTTCTGAAATATCAGTATTTGTTAATCTGTTGTAAAATTCTTTTCGCGATGGTAAAGTAGTATCATCTAGCGTATCAAGTGAATTCAAGTAATCATAGGGAAACACACCTTTTCGCGTCAGCAGTTTGAATTTAGCGAAACTAATGTCATTGAAATTTTCTCTTAATATTTTTAACTCTGCGATCCCCAAATATGAACTGAGTTCGTCGAGGCTAGAATTCAAAAATTTAAATGAGTCGATGAATCTCAACTTGAAACTACTGCCCTCTTTGACCTCTTTTGTGAATGAAATGTACTTTTCTTTATTGAGAGCCAAGGCTGTTACTTGCCCTTCGAATGTTGTCATGAGTTCTGTTATGATAAAATGAGCATCGTAGCCAGTCATATTGTGAAGTACAATTGGAATAATCTTATCATCTTGATAATTCAAATTACACGCCGTATGCGCGGCACCTCTATATCTACCAGTAAAATGACAATGATCGCGAACGCGTTTGCTTGTATCAGTAAATGGACGCCTACAGATGTGACAGATTGTTGCGCTACTATACTCCGAATTTTCTGTTTTAGTTAATTTATTCATTTCGATGGGATTCCGATAAATTATTTCCAGGTTAATTGCGAGTGTCTGCAATTCCTTAACGAACCATCCTGAAGGGTTGACGCCTCGATATGATGCGTACCTTGATCGTGAAGTATCATATGAACAATGAAAATGATACCCAACACTAAATGCTTCATGCTTTTGATATGCATGAGACTTTCCATTAGTTAACCCCTCAGTTGGTAGTTCATTCAGCAGACATTCAAAGTCTGCGTACACTATAAATGGTACGAACTCTTTCCGGATATGATTTTTGAACTGCAACCACTTAGTTTCTTCTGTAGGAAGCTCTATTGCACAGTCATTCAATTTGGTGCAATCGACGCTGTGATTACTTAACCGTATCTCACTATAAAACACATGTAAACACCTATCACATATGAATTTTCTACCATTGTGTTTTGATATCTGTTTGGAAATCAATCGAGAGAGATGCTTGATCCAACAAAAGTGTGATTTGCCTTCACTGTTTTGGATCATGAGCAAATTAATGTGTGTCACTTTTTTATCATCAGTTAAATGTAATGGTTGGATTTCGATGTCTTTGTTATGACGTTTCGTATTAATAATAAAAACATTTACGGACATTCCATTCATTTTCTCAAACTTTGGTATTTGTTTGATTGTCATTGGGAATGAAATTCCAGTCAAATTTAATATTGTAGAAAAATGTGGATAAGAACTTGGTCGACTTGGATGACTCGCTGCGGGATGTAAAGCTGATACGATTGCCCAGGCAAAGCATGCATCGTCCCGCGAACAAACATTTATCACTGCTCTCCGAACTTTAATCGCACGAGGCAATTCAACGAAACTCGATCCAATCAGAGGTTCACATTTATTCACATTGACTTCTAAATTAATCAGTCTACTCAGTACCCAGCCACTATCCCGCTCCTGAAATTCCTCCATCTGGGTTATTATCGGTGTGACAATATGATTAGAATACCATTCTTCCAGATTTGTTGTTATGAGCAGCTGTTTATTCGCCGTGTTGAAACATTTTGTATCAGTTTTCTCTTTCAACAGAAATTCTCCGTTAAGCGCTGTATTCACTTTGATACAGGTGTGCTTCCGTAGTGCATTTTTGATCCGAATAAGTATCAAATATTTAGCATCTTCTAAAAATTGTTTTGGATCTATGTGTTGTATATTGATCACTAATCCGGTGCGAATTCTTCCTTTGAATGCTGATTCAGAATCCTGCCAACATATTCGACTGCTTCGTAGTCGCGGTGTGACGTTTCCAATTCCTTGACCCGTCCTGACCCGTTGCTGCACTAAAACTTTAATACTCTTCAATCGACCAATTCTTGACTCCAAACTATGTTTGAGACCACATGATAAATTTGATTTTCTTAATGCCTTTTTTAACAAACGTATAGTCACGTCGTAATTGTGAATCCACCTCTCAATCTTTTCAGGACTCCTCAAACTCGTGATAAGTCGAAACATCTCGGTCAATTTATTTTCCATCTCAATCGATAAATCTAATATCGCACTCATTTTTAGAATACTGGCTTCAGCGTTTGTTTCTGAATGCGGCTGTATCCGACGAATAGTCGTGTATTTATCCCGAATGATTTTTCTGTAAAGCAGCTAAACAGGTTTTCACGCTGTAAAATCCTCTCAACCTCGAGCGATGTGCACAGAAATTTGCGTAAAAAAATCTCATGATTGATTGGCAGAATTGATTATTACATATAAATCGGACATAAGAGATATTAACCGGTAGAAATTAACGTATGTCCACCGTAAAAAATCTGATAATCGGCTGTAACATTGATATTCTGCAGGAGATTTTCACATTGATAAGCTAAATGGGAACTCGTTAAATAAGGTAGCGTGTATGTGTACCGCAAAAATTCTGATATCGGCTGTCACATTAATTGATAAGCTAAATGAGAACTCTTAAGATAACGTCACTCACCAGATACTGGACTGTAGATAACCTGCCGGATTGCCCTCCGTGGAAATTTGCGTAAAAAAATCTGATGATTTAATTGTAACACGAAATTATGACATAAAAATTGAACATAAAGGCGCGGCTCAGAACTTTCTAGAATAAGGTAAAGCCGGAGTCATGACTCAGGCTACCCGAACAGAGTGGTTCTTGGCTCTCATGGTTCTTGGCTCTCATAGCTACACTACTATAAATACTCGAATGCATTGATGGCACTAGAGTCTGTAATTGTCATTTTCACTGTTTGGATTTTTTTAAATTAATTTTCAAATAATAAAGCTACTCATAATTATTAAAAAATTATATTAAAATATTTTAAGTTTAAAGTTTCGCGATCTCTTTTAATAGTTTTAGATCTGCGTGCTAGTCTTTAATCACCCCAACAAAACCCCCCTAAAAAGTTCTGCTCGTTCGCTCGCTCACTCGATTGGTTGATGATTATCAACATACAAAAGCATTGACATCAGATACAACTGCCAAGTACCTGTAGAATAATAAAAGTTTGGAATTAAAAAATTTGTTCAAACTAAATATAACGTTGTACTCGTTCGCTCGCTGCGCTCGCTCACTCGATTGGCTTATGATTATTAGTTGGAAAAATAATTCCTATAAAGAAATTGAAGATGACAATATTTATCAAAAAATATTCACAACAAAAAAATAATTAAAAAAAAATTGTAAACAAAAAATTCGGAGTCCGTGGTACGTTGGTGGGCCAATGTTTGAATGGCTATCAGATGACATTGACATGGTTCGCAATTGATATTTCATAATGCTGTTTCTACAAAAGGCCCACCAAGTTAATGCTGTTTCTACAAAAGGCCCACCAAGTTAATGCTGTTTCTACAAAAGGCCCACCAAGTACCACTACCTCCAAATTTTTTGTTTACAATTTTTTTTTAATTATTTTTTTGTTGTGAATATTTTTTGATAAATATTGTCATCTTCAATTTCTTCATAGGAATTATTTTTTCAACTAATAATCATAAGCCAATCGAGTGAGCGAGCGCAGCGAGCGAACGAGTACAACGTTATATTTAGTTTGAACAAATTTTTTAATTCCAAACTTTTATTATTCTACAGGTACTTGGCAGTTGTATCTGATTTCAATGCTTTTGTATGTTGATAATCATCAACCAATCGAGTGAGCGAGCGCAGCGAGCGAACGAGCAGAACTTTTTAGGGGGGTTTTGTTGGGGTGATCCACGCATTAATGGACTTGGCGAAAGGTTTTTGCACCAGAGGTGCTTTTTGGGGTTGATTTCACTACTTTTTGTACAATTTTGCTTAACCACCTAATAATTGTGCTCGCTCGCTACGCTCGCTCGGTTGTTTTGTACTATTTCATTTTTGTCAAATTTTGCTTGACCACCTAATAATTGTGCTCGCTCGCTACGCTCGCTCGGTTGTTTTGAACTATCTCATACTGCGCGGAGTCCCTTGATAAGCTGGAACGTCAACAGCACCGAGCACGCATGTGCTCATAATTTTGCCCAAGTCTCAAATTTGTAGACGGACGCGTAATGTACTTTCATTACATTTACAAATTGTTCCATTACAATAATCTTTATACCTACAACATCTAACCCTGCGTGCAGCCCTCCTCCTTTCTCATCCGGGCTTGGGACCGGCAATGGCGGAGTTACTTGCACGCAAGGTTATATGTTACTCATGATAACAGTATTTCAAAATTCGAATATTATGTATGGACTTCAATAAGCAATTAGGTTCTATCCAACATTTTTGAAAGGTTATTTTTAAGGGTCAATCATCATGTATTTTTATTGCATAGCTATTGTAAGACCCAAATATACCACAACCTGAGGTATATTAAAAACTTAAGCCCTTATGCTTAATAAAATGTCCATATGTATATGGCAATTGTTCAGTCATATTTACTAGCGCAGTTAGCTCCTCTGCAAAAAGAACAGGTATGCATCCTTTGCATTTTTTATCCATTTCTGCTTCTTAATTTCATAATCATCGACATGTTGCCAAGCAGAAGTTCCATCTCGAAGCATACAAGTATAATGTCCTTCTTCAATATTCTGACCATGATGGAATACAGCGCTATTGACTTTATATTTCTTCGCGCAGAAGACAGGTTTATCAGTAGGAACTGCTTTGATACTGTAATCCGTTATCTTTGTAATATGCCCGTCCTGTACGGAAGTCAATGTGAGCTGTAAAATTAGACAGCTGCTCGCCGATGATACATCGGTTTTGATGAGTATATTTTTTGACTCACAATTTTGACAGGACGAATCTTCGACGTTCTTCCAACGCGAAAAATTGTGATCGATAATCTCTGTTAGACTGTAAGTCTTTTTCTTGCCTGGGGCCAAAGCAAGTAACAGAATGTAACCAGCTTCGATTGTCTTGCTCGTGAAACCACAATCTTTGCAACGCCTTGTAGAGGTTAGCTCGTGTTTTACGATATTTCTCAAGTCGTCGTATTTCCAAATTAGACTGGTTAGAAATTCCGGCGCATCCTGCTGAACGTTCAGAGTGAACTCTTCACCCGCAAGTCTCCTCGCATGAAAAACATTACCTGGTGATTGTAAATTGACGTAATTCTCAATCAACATTTTCATGACGTCGTCATTTTTTGATTCAGCCAACAGTTTCTAATAGATCTACTGTGAAAAAGACACTGTATCGTAGCGTTAGCATAACAAGAAACACCATCTGTATTCTGAAAACCTTTCACTCGCCACGTGTCGCTGGATGGTTTTTCCTCGATTGGTTCCTGGCATGTCGATAAATTTATTGGTAAAGACCATTTGCGGTCTTTAACTTTTCTCGCCCGTTTTTTTGAAACGGTCATCGCCATAAGGTCCGGTCGATATTGCTTTCTCAACCTATTGTACTCCAGAATAGCGGAATCATCTGCTAGTACTGCATGCGGATCGTAATTGATCAAGTGGAGTCCTTCTAAGGAAGTTACCCGCGAGAGGGCAACGTACACTTGTCCGCTAGAAAATATAGAATTACCCGCATCGATCACGGCATTCTTCAAACTGAGACCTTGGCTTTTATGGATTGTAATTCCATAACTGAGGCAAATTGGAAACTGTCTTCGAATAACAAAAGCCCCTTCCATTGCCTCAAACTTTACGTCTACGCGCTCTATAACGTGTTCGACACCTGTCGCTAAGACAACTCGTATTGCTTCAACATCCTTCGTATCAATAGCTCGTGATACCGACGTAATTTTACCAATCGTACCATTCACAAGACCTAAAGTAACATCGATATTTCGTCTGACCATTACTTTTGCACCAATTTTTATAGTAATTAATTCGGCAAGACCCGCAGTTCGAGAACAATCTTCGTCTGCCATATCCAAAATTTTATGCACTTTCTTTTTGACATATGGGGGGCAGTCAACTGTATCGTGGGCTATCAGTTCTATTTCTTCGCTTCGTATCTCGGCCAACATAGCTTCATTGAGAACATCACACATCCGACACGTGGGAAGCAGACAAACTGCGTCGTTCGGTAAGTTATTTATGTATTCACATAGTTCACGTACCCTTTCACTGAAGGTTGAAGTTGTGAAGTTTGTGAAACGGATTATCCTCGATGCTAGGATTTCTGTGTCTGAATCGATAACAATTCCTAGACGTATTCTTGATAGTATCTCGCGATAGGACTCATCGTTTTTTTGCCGCATGTTAATCGTTAATTCATCGTAACTGAATAACTTACTCCACAGATTAACACTTCCCATTGCACCCAGAAGTTTATTCAAAACTGCACTTGATAGCTGAGTGAACGCAGGTTCTTCTCGAACGGGTGGGAGTTGCAACAAGTCGCCGAACAGGAGAATGTGTTTTTTACCGAACCAACCGTCATCGCAATCGGTGGTATCAAATATTTCACTCAATCGGAGATGTATGTACATGAGTGTTACATTAGAAATCATTGAGACCTCGTCAATGATAATGAGCGCGACATTTCTAAGCTGTTCTCTAATGACTTTCAAAGCTGCATCAGAGAGTTGCTTATATTTAGGTATGATATATCTATGGCTATGCATTCAGCTTACGGTCTTTTTTCATTCTTGATTCCTTTTTAAATAATATCGCGCAATGTTTAGATCATCCGTTATTATATTTTCAATAATACGTAAGATGAGTAATGCGTATAAATTGATTTTCTAGCAATAAGTACTTGAGTCCGTTTTCAAATTTAGATTTTGAGCTATAATGATGAATAGTTAGAATGATAATGGCCAGAAATTAGGGCCAGTTTCTTCACCTCTGGATAAATTTATCCAGCAGATATCGTATGCCTTTAGCACAGGATATCTGGCGGATAACTTTATCCGCCAGATAACCCTGGTGAAGAAACCGGGCATAAAACTGACACTAGTGTAAACCTAATGAAATGGATCTGAGCCGGATGTGTTCGACAATTGAGGAAACAGCCAATCGGCGTTCTGCATTTTTGTAATCCAGAGCACCGATTGGCTGTTCCTAGAATTATCAAACACATCCGGCTCAGAATCCATTACGTCAAAAAAATTACTTCTTCACTGGTCGAGGAATGATTGATCGACTCCCTCTTTCTCAAATGATATAGATTCTCATTCATAGAATAATATCATTTTTCGTTCCCCGAAGTGCCCATAATTACGGATATTTATTTCTCATTCTTACTATTCCTACCTATATCTGCATATAGCAATGTTCTTCTCTTGTGAGTGAAGGCTTGCATAATTCGCTTAAAAATAATGAGTAAAATATAAATAATTATAAATAACGAACAGAAACTATGAGGAGAAAGCACCGATATCACTCAAATATCTCGAGTCCCTCAGACGGGCTATAATTCTTGTATTTTTCTGACTAACTTGACAACAGAGTCCTATCCCAGAACCGAACGAATTACTAATTTATTCTACTCTACTTTCTCAATTTATTTCACAGTTACTGGAGCGACGTTTATTACAAAGCGAGATTGTAACGAGTCTTTTGTAATATAATTCGATAAATAAAATGTAAAAAATGTGGGATAAAAATAAAAATGATGATCTATCTTATAATCTTGGTTATATTTATTTTATTTATTTGGCAATAACCCCCACCGTGATGGCGATAAGGGTAAGTGATAGTTGTAATATAAAACTCTACTTCGGATCTTTATCCTTCTTCTTTCCTTTACCCTTACCGCCACCACGGTAGGGGTTTGCCATTTCATATAACATATCAATAAGATTGCGGCGCCTCTGGCGTCGGATTTGCCACTGCGTGGGTCCCCTCTGCCCACGCCGGGCAACATTTTCGTCTGAAAAAATGAAAATTACATCATTATTATGGAGTTTTGTAGACAAATCAGGTGAAGCAACTACCGGAGCTTAATTAGCCTGAATGAATCATATAGTTGAGAACAATGATCGTTATAGTAGTTCGATCTCATTCTTCGTTCGACTTCATTATGAAAACTACGATATTTCTTCAATTATTAAAATTGATACTGTATACATCACATCAGAGATGATGATGACTGACTCGTAGCAGTTGCTCGCATACCTCAAGTCAACTGTAGAACTCCAAGCTCGTCCCAACTTACATGACTCAATGATATCAGAAAATTTAGCGATGTAACAATAATTGTCAAATTGATAATATGGATATAAAAGTGCTTCGGTAAAATAATTTAAGATGAGGTATATATCATCATACAATTAGACATGAAGATAAAACGGTCGTAACTGTGCATAATGAAATAAGTAATAATGGTGGAAAAGATATGATTCACACCATTTGATGAAAATACATAACGTTGTCAATTATACTTCCAGCCACTCCGGCCCCCGGCGCTCCGGCCCCCGGCGCTCCGGCCTCCGCCACTCCGGCTGCTGCCGCCCCGGCTGCCCCATTTGGGGCTTGTTGGGCCCCTACAAGCTCCACATCTTCTATAAATAAAAGCATACAACCATATTGACGAACTGTATATACTTCAGCATCGGGCAAGCTTTCCAATTGTTCATAATCCAAAGCATGGGATGGTTCGACTAATAAAATATATTATGAAAATATGAAATTCGTTGTTCAATTTGTAGAAATCTCAAACAAATGGTAACCAGTTTGTTCAAATATAAGTTGCCATCATTTATGCATATTTTCATCTGTCCGATATTGATGTATACATGCATCGAGGACGCTATCGAACCTTTCACTTTGAGTATATAATTAATTAATGATTCAAGTCGAATTATTGATAAGGGTATGGGACCATATGAGAATTTATTCTGTACCAGCCACAACTGGCTGATTTGGGGGGATTGGGGGGATCCCCGCCGCCGGTCCCAGAGGATCGACCTCTATGATCCCCTGATATGGTCGATCTATCAATCAGAGCACGAAATTTTATCACAGTGATATGACAGATTTGTGTATAGGGTGAATGTGAATGTTGCTTAGCCGTTTCGACAGATGATTCTCCGGATCGAGATCGGCGAAGATTCCTTCCCAGAATTTATCAGAACCTTCTTCGAAACTAGGGTCAAATTTTTTACTCCTCAAAAAATTTCACTCAGGCAGAGGGACGAAAGAAGGAAAAAAAAGTCAAAAACTCACCATGGGTCGAAGATGAACCCATCAGCATGAAAAAAAAATAAAAAGGTTGAAAAATATATAGAAAATGGGATTGATCTGCGAGCTATGGACCCTTTTAGACTTTTGTTGCCCTTTATGAGTAGGATGTCTTCAAACGAGGAAAATTTTGAACTGTAATTTACGGGACCACGTTTGGGGGCGATTTTCGTTAAACGCCAAGAATCACCTGGCAAAGCGGCAGCACAGAAGCCAGTCACAACGTGCATAGTACAATTTTTCACACTTACGGACGGGATCCATGGGCAAACCGCCCACGTCCATGCCTGCCGCGAGGCGATCGACTGGAGGAAAATCTTCCTCGTTCAGGCTCATTAAACTTAGATCGAATTCGAAGTCGATCAACTGTTCAACGAAGAAAAAATGCATGAATGAAATTTATCGAATTCTAGCAGAATTAATATTAATAATCCTGTGCTAATGATATCAACTCACGCTATTTGTAGGCGACGACGTTGGTGTACCGTTCGCAGACATGGTTGCACTTGCAATGACGATGATACGATTCCTTGGGATTCCCAACATAGCCAAAACCATAGACAAACTAGAGAATTGAAAGATAGGAGCTCTACCAAGACGCACTGAATACAGATTCCCCAGCTTCCAACCAGTCAGCGACTGAACTACTATGAAATCTGTACTCAGTGCCCCCTGACAGAGCTCCTATCTTTCAATCCTCTAGTTTGTCTATGGTTTTGGCTACGCTGGGAATCCCAGGGAATTGTGTCGTCATTGCGGCCATATCTTTAAACATCACGATACGTCCACGTGCCTCGTCTCGTCGTCTACTAATAACGTAAGTATATATTATATTAGCACAGAATATTATTGATTCTGCTAGAATTCGATAAATTTCATGCATGTATTTTATATTCGTTTAACAGTTGACTAACTTGACATCGCATCTGTGCCGAAGAATTCGACGATGAATCCTGTCCGTAAGTGTTAAGAATTGTCTGGCTTCTGTGTTGCCGCCTTGCCACGTGATTCTTCGCGTTTGGCGAAAATCACCCCCAAACGTGGTCCCGTAAATTACAGTTCAAAATTTTCCTCGTTTGAAAACATCCTACTCATGAAGGTCAACCAAAGTCTAAAAGGGTCCATAGGTCGCAGATCAATCCCATTTTCTATATTTATTCAACATCTTTAATTTTTTTCATGCTGATGGGTTCATTTTCGACCCCTGGTCCCTTTTTCACTTTTTTCTTTCCTCTGGTTCCTCTTGATGAGTAAAATTTTTTGAGCGGATAAAAAATTTGACCCTAGTTTCGAACAACGTTCTCATAAATTCTGCGGAGGAATCTGCGCCGATCTTGACCCGCAGAATCATCTGTCAAAACGGCTACACAACATTCACTTGCACCCTATACACAAATCTGTCATGTCACTGTGATAAAATTTCGTGTTCTGATTGATCGATCCACCATATCAGAAGATCATAGAGGTCGATCCTGTTGGACCGACAACGGGGATCCCCCAATCCCCCCCAAATCAGTCAGTTGTCGCTGGTACAAAATAAATTCTCATATACTCCCATACCCTTATCAATAATTCGACTTGAATCATTAATTAATTATACAGGGTGTCTAGAAATTCGCGCACTCGAAGCATACCGGCGGATTCCTTGCGAAATAATAAGACGAAAGTTACCTATACAAAAAAGTCCGCGGGGACTTAGTTCTTCCGTAAAAAGGACTAAATAACGAACCAATTAGCGTTCATCTATAGAAAAGACTGTCTAAAATCCACAAGAATCCGCACTCTGGAAATTTCAATAATGTGTGGTGTTCCCAGCTCCGCCCGCCGCGCTTGAAGCTGCCGTGAGCGATTGACATTAGACAGTCGGTTCATGCAATGAAAATCCCAGAGTGCGGATTCTTGTGGATTTTAGACGGTCTTTCCTATCGACGAATGCTAATTGGTTCGTTATTAGGTCCTTTTTAAGGAAGAACTAAGTTCCCGCGGACTTTTTTGCATAGGTAACTTTCGTCTTATTATTTCGCAAGGAATCCGCCGGTATGCTTCGAGTGCGCGAATTTCCAGACACCCTGTATACTCAAAGTGGAAGGTTCGATTGAGTCCCCCATGCTTGTATACAGCAATATCTGACAGAAGAAAATATGCATGAATGATGGCAACTTATATTTGAACAAACTGGTTACCATTTGTTTGAGATTTCTACAAATTGGACAACGAATTTCATATTTTCATAATATACTTTATTAGTCGAACCATCCCATGCTTTGAATTATAAACAATTGGAAAGCTTGCCCGATGCTGAAGTATATACAGTTCGTCAATATGGTTGTATGCTTTTATTTATAGAAGACGTAGAGCTTGTAGGGGCCCAACAAGCCCCAAATGGGGCAGCCGGGGCGGCAGCAGCCGGAGTGGCGGGGGCCGGAGCGCCAGGGGCCGGGGCGGCGGCAGCGGGGGCCGGAGCGGCTGGAGGTATAATTGACAACGTTATGTATTTTCATCAAATGGTGTAAATCATATCTTTTCCACCTTTATTCCTTATTTCATTATACATTACGACCGTTTTATCTTCATGTCTAATTGTATGATGATATATAACTCATCCTCAATTATTTTACCGAAGCACTTTTATATCCATATTATCAATTTGACAATTATTGTTATATCGCTAAATTTTCTGATATCATTAAGTCATGTAAGTTGGGACGAGCTTGGAGATCTAAAGTTGACTTGAGGTATGCGAGCAACTGCTACGAGTCAGTCATCATCATCTCTGATGTGATGTATGCAGTATAAATTTTAATAATCGAAGGAATATCGTAGTTTTCTTAATGAAATCTGATCGAACTAGGATAACGATCATTGTTCTCAACTATGATTCATTCAGGCTAATCAAGCTCCGGTAGCTGCTTAATCTGATTTTGCTACAAAACTCTTGATGATAATGATGTAATTTTCATTTTTCAGAAGAAAATGTTGCCCGGCGTGGGCAGAGGGCCGGGCAACAATGGCAGGCCCGACGCCAGAGGCGCCGCAATCTTATTGATATGTTATATGAAATGGCAAACCCCTACCGTGGTGGCGGTAAGGGTAAAGGAAAGAAGAAGGATAAAGATCCCAAGTAGAGTTTTATATTACAACTATCACTTACCCTTATCGCCATCACGGTGGGGGTTATTGCCAAATAAATAAAATAAATATAACCAAGATTATAAGATAGATCATCATTTTTAGTTTTATCCCACATTTTTTACATTTTATTTATCGAATTATATCACAAGACTCGTTACAATCTCGCTTAGTAATAAACGTCGCTCCAGTAACTGTGAAATAAATTGAGAAAGTAGAGTAGAATAGATTAGTAATTCGTTCGGTTCTGGGATAGGACTCTGTTGTCAAGTTAGTCAGAAATATACAAGAATTGTAGAGTCCGTCTGAGGGACTCGAGATATTTGAGTGATATCGGTGCTTTCTCCTCGTGGTTTCTGTTCGTTATTTATATTTATATTTACTTACCTATATCATTTTTATCTGCCCTTGTAGTCTTGCCACTTAAGACAATGACAATTGGTATCTCAAAACGATGATTCCCTGATTTACATTTTTGTTCAATATTGTCTCAAAGTCCAATGACTCTAGTCTGTGATTCTTCAGTGTTTGCTTGAATTTCTACTTATTTTTTTTACTAAGTTATCACCTTCGACGCCGGTATTTTACTCACTTTTTCCTTGCTTTTTATCCACTTTTTTCGTCATTTTACTCACCTTTCAAGCTTTTTATTACCTGCTCCCCAACTGCGTACGCAAGCCCTGAAGTATATGATTTCTCTCTGAATTTGTGAATCAATATTCGTTCGTAATCTTGTTTTGTCGAACATCCAATTAAGAACGATTGTAAGGCAATTTTTTTTTTCATGTGCACTGAGATGATTATTTAGAACTTCAAACACTTATTTCGATATTGACATACTGAAAAAATACAGCCTATTAAACTCACACGCACTTCAAACGCATAAAAAGTAATTTACTGAAGTTCAATGCACAGTGGTGACGTAGAGTGAATATTATCACAGTCTGATGCACTGCATCGACGTAGAGAATAAAATAGAGCTGATCGTTGTCTGATGCACACTGTTGGCTTATCGTCTGGTTGTGACTAGACGATACGAAGATATAACATGAAGCTTGTCGAAGTCTAACTCATAACGTCAACTTCAAATTCGGGTCTGAACAGAAGGTATCAGAATATATAGAATGGAGCCTATTGATGCAAGATTAACGTCGAGCATAAAATGCAAGTTTCTGGTGTCAAACACTTGCATTCTGCTCTCTTCGTCTGAGTCTTACAGTTTCTTGTATTCAATCATACTATCCCGATATTTTGCAACCCTAGCGTTTTCTCTCATCATCTTCTCTTATTATGTGGCGACCCGCTACAAAATGAAACAATCCATAAAAAGGTTATTCTCCAATAACTACATTCATAAATGCAAATACGCTGAGTCTACAATCTGAGAAAGAAGGAGTCGATCGATCATTTCTTTAATAGCGAATAAGTCTTTTCATTCCATTTGTTAATTTGAAGAAAGCTTAATAGAGTCGAACATACAGACACAGGTTGCATACCAAAATCTAACAAATTTATTGAAATTTGACATTAAATTATGAATATATTATACATAGATTAAAAAATTTTTCCACCGAAGGTCGAGGCACTACGTTGACATGGGGTGTAGAATAAAGCCTATCACAGTCCAACACACAACATCGACTGACAATCTCGTTCTGACTAGATGATACGGAGTTAGATTATAAAACTCGTCGGAATCCTATGCATAATGTTGACTCACAATTTGAGTCTGAGCAGACGAGCCTTCAGAGATGAGCTTGACATAGAGCTCGGAGTGAAATTCGTTGCAATCCAACGCTTGAACTCGGCTTTATTGGTCTGGCTCCTTGCCGTTCCTTATATCAAATCATGCTATCCTCATATTTTTCAACTTCAACATTGTCTCTTGATCTTCTATTGCCAGATTTCCTCAGGCGGTAATGCTAAAAACCCAAAAAAACCATTTCCCCCGATAATTGCATTGATAAATGAAAATGCAAGGTGAACCAAACCTCATCGTAAAATTATCCGTTCACAATTGTTATTTTATTTTATTTATCACCATGAATTTTACACGTCAGTTGATTCACATAACCTCAAAATCTCGAGATCGTAGGATTTAAGATTAACCTATTGAAATATTTTTGTTGATGACTATCACATTAACGTACTTGGCGTAAGGTTTTCGCACTCGAGGGGCTTTTAGTGGGTATTCACTAGTTTTTATCAAGCATTGCTCGTATTTTCTTTTATTTTATTTCCTTTCTTTGGATTTAAAAACATGAATTGACAACACGCGTCTGCTAGTGTAGCAGACGGTTTCTGTCTGCGATACTAGAGCTAACTATGTCGTGACTCTCGTACTTACGCCACTCTATACAACTTTTGTGCGAATTTTCCCTTCTATGTCATATTCCCAGATGCGTAAGGACGTATGTTCTGTGTATAAGCATAGGACATACGTCCTGCGTTTAGCGACGCGATGTGATTTTATGGGAATGGTTTTAATGGGATGAATCTTGGTCTGAATTTTTGTGTGGAGTTTCCCTTCTATGTCTGTTCCCAGATCCGTAAGGACGTATGTTCTGTGTATAAGCGTAGAACATACGTCCTGCGTTTAGCGACGAAATGTGATTTCATGGGAATGGTTTGAGTTGGCAGAATCTTGGTCTGAAGAAGACTAAAGAGAAATATTGTACGAGGAAACGAGGTATCAGAATCTGTAATTAATTATATCTCAGCACTCCGGACACCGATTTAATCGATTTAGGGCTCAAATGAAAGCTTTTCATGCCCACATCTTGGATAAAATTATTTTCAATTCGTGTATATTGTGAGGTGAAAGAAAACGAAGATACTAATTCGCGGTATAGGTTAGGGTAGTTGCCTCTCGGGTATATAGACTCGTTGAGTCCCGCGCTTGAAATTTTTTTTTTTAATGTACTTGGCGCGAGACTCTACCGAGTCTCTTGATCAAAAAGAGAAAATAAACAATTACAGACGTCGATAACAATAAATACTCGACTGCATTGATAGCACTAGACTCTGTAATTGTCATTTTTACTTTTTGGATTTTTTTTATTAATTTTGAAATACTAAAGCTACTCATAATTATTAAAAAATTATATTATAATATTTTAAGTTTAAAGTTTCGCGACCTCTTTTAATAGTTTTAGATCTGCGTGCTAGTCTTTAATTCAAAAAGAGAAAATAAACAATTACAGACGTTGATAACAATAAATACTGAAATTCAGTGATAGCACTAGAATTTGTATTTGTCATTTTCACTTTTTGAGATTTTTCTAGTGGTTAAAAAAAACGGACTTCCGTTTGGGACGCCGTGTGAGGTAAAAGTGGTTAGAAGAGTAAGTGAGTAAGTGTACAGTAGCACGGAGAACTCGGATACGGAAGGGCAGAAAGGAGGGTGAGGTAGGAGGAGGAGATAAATAGTAAGCAGGAAACAAAAGGGCAAGGGTGAGGTAAATAGTCGGAGGCAAGAAAATAGGAATAAAGGGGGCAACATAACTTAGAGAGGAAGCAAGTGACAGGTAGGGAAAGGTGCGCAGGCGCGACAGGAGGTGCGCAGGGCAGTAGGAATACGTGGGTCAGGCGAGCGTATGGACAGACCGGAGGAGAGCGAGGAAGAGACAACAGAGGAGTGGGGACACCAAGAGGCTCGCAAGAAATCAGAGGGAGGGGAAGGCCGACGAAGGCTGAGAGCTAGCCGCGAGAAAGATCAGCATCAGACGGCTCGATTTGGGAAAGTTTTAGGAAAAGAAAGGCAGTGGAAGTGGAGGAAGAAGAGGAGGGGAGGGTTAGTAAAAGAGGAACAGAAGGAAGAAAGGCGGCAGTGCAAGAAGGGGGGAGGTTAGAGGCAAGCAACCAAAGAAAAGGGGGCGAAATAGTAGATAAAAGGGAAGGGGGGGAATCGGGTAGCACAATGGAAGGGAAAGACAGGGGAAACAATGAAGGGAGCTGGGAGCAGAGGTTGTCGGAGCAGATGAACGGAGTCATGTGTGCCATGATGGAAGAGATTAGGAGAGTCAGAGAGGAGATTGAAGCAGGAAGGAGGGAAGGGAAGGAAGAACAGACAAAAATAAGGAAGGAAATAGAGGAACTGAGGAGGCTAGGGAGTGAAGAAAGAGAAGGGAGAAGAAGGCTAGAAGAGAGGATAGAAAGACTGGAAGAGGATAAGAGAGGAAGGGAGGCAGAGGAAAGAGAAAGGAAGAGGAGAGAAGATAAGGAGGTAGAGGAGAGGGTCCAAAAAGCGGTGAGAGAGATAAGAGAGAGGGATACGAGGGAGGAAAGGAAACAAGACAGAAGAGTAAAGGAGCTAGAGGATCAATGGGAAAGAAAAGACAAACAGGAGAGAAGGAATAACATCATAATCAGAGGGGGAGAGGTGGAAGATGGAGGAGATGCGGAAGACGTGGCAAGAAAAATAATAACAGGGATCACAGGGGATGCAGAGGGAGTGAGGGAAATGGCAGACATTGGAGGGTTGAGGAGAGCCATCCTAGTCAAGATGAAGAGTTGGGAGGAGAAAAGGAGAGTGATGGGGGAAAGAGGAAGGCTGAAAGGAAAGAAAATCTTCTTAGACGATGACCTAACGAGGAGAGAAAGAGACATCCAGAACCAGCTGCTGGCGAAGGCGAGACAGGAGAGGGAGAGGGGGAACAGAACAAAAGTAGGGTACAAAAAGATATGGATAGGGGATAGTCTATGGGTGTGGAAAGAGGAGAGCGGAGGAATTGTCGAGTTGGACCAGAGGGATGGAGTAAGTGTGAGAGGAAGGGGCGGAGGAAGGGGGGGAGGACAGGGGGGTAGGTAGGCGAAGGGGATAAAGGGATAAGACTGATATTCTGGAACGTGGCGGGGATAAAGAGGAAAGACGAAGAATTCTGGGAGTCTATTGGAGAGTTTGACGTGATAGGAATGACAGAGACGTGGATGGAAGAAGAAGGGAAGAGCGAGAGGGGGGATAATTACAGGGGTAAGAGTGGAACTGGCGACAGAAGAGGAGGTAGGGGAGGAAGTAGAAGGGGTGCAGGAGAGAACCGTTAGGATAGAACGAGTGAGGTGGAGGGTAATAACGATATACAACAGAGGAGGAAGTGCAGAGAAGCTAAAGGAGATAGAGGAAAAGATAGGGGAGGAAGAGAAAGAAGGGAAAGTGGTCATTGGAGGGGACTTCAACGCGAGAGTAGGGGTACTAGGCAAGAGAGAAGAAGGAGAGGACCCGGGGGAGAACCTAAGAAGCGCAAAGGATGAGAAAAGAAACAAGGAAGGGGAAGGGCTCGCAGACCTCGTGAGGAGGAGGGGTTGGACCATACTGAATGGAAACATCAAAGGAGATGAAGAGGGAGAGTTTACGTACAGTAGGGACGGGGTAGCGACGACGATTGATTATGGGATCGTTAATGAAGAAGCGTGGGAGGAGATCGGGAGTATGGAGGTAGTACGGAGGACGGAATCAGACCACCAGCCGTTAGTGGTGACAGTAGGTGACGTGAGAAGAGAGGAGAGAGTGGATGAAATGGAGGGAGAGCACGTACAGGTCTGGGGAAAGAAAGAGCGGGAGGAGTTCAGAAAGAAAACAGAGGAGATAGGGTGGGAAAAGGAGGAACTAGAGGGAGGGTGGCAAGAGCTGGCAGGGAGAATCAACCAGTGGACAGCGAGGAGAAAAAGAAAAAGACAATGGAAGATAGGGAGGGAAGAATGGTGGGATGGGGGATGCAGGAGGCAGAAAAAAGAAATGAGGAAGGCATGGAGAATAGCGGGTCGGAAGAGGGAGGAAGCCGGGGGAGAGATGACAAGATTCAGAGAAGAGAGAAGGAAGTATAAGGAGATAGATAGATAGATAGATAGAAAACTTTATTTACCCATGGCAATATTGGGCAAGCCTACCCTGCATTTACAATAGAATATGCAGGGTAGGCGAGAAAGTGAATATTACAATGAAGCAGTACTTAACCTAGGACTATTAAACATAAGTTAGCCTAACTACTAAATTTAGGGAGAGAGACACGGAAGAACGCGAAAAAGAAAAGAAAAGAAGAACATGAAAGGCACCGAAAACGGCCAAGCAAGCGAGGTACCGAAACCTCTACACCCGCGCAAGTTCCGTGTGGAAAAGGTAGTCCCTCAAACGCGAACGGAAAACGGCCGCCGAGGACGACCTCCGCAGGTCGAGGGGGAGGGATTCCCAGAAGTAGACCCCAGAAACCGCGAAGGACCTTCTAAAGGCCTCAGTGGTAAAACGGGGAATCAGAAAGTCGCCCCCAACACGCCGACTAGTAGATCCGGGCGGAGCGGGGGGTCGATCGGCGAAAAGGACGCGTAGATAGTCGGGGCAATTGCTGCGGAGAATGCTGTCGAGAATGGCGCCAAGAAAGTAGAGCCGGCGGTCCCGCACAGACAGCCAACCCAATTCGCGACGATGAGGGGTGACGTGCTCGGATCGAGAGAGACCGCATACGAACCGGACGAAGCAGTTGGCTAAACGCTGCAGCCGATTGTTGAGGACCACTGAACCATCGTTATAAACGATGGCACAATAGTCCAGTAACGGAAAGAGCAGGGTCGTCACGAGGTAGGCGCGCAAGGCAGGCGACAAGAGCCGACGAGACGCGGAGAGTTGGCGGAGCGAGCGATGCACCCTTCCGGAGATGGCATCGAGTTGGTCGGACCACACCAGCGAGCAGTCGAGCGAGAGCCCGAGATTGCGAACCGTCCGGGCGAAAGGAATGGCTACACCGTTAACAAGCACCGGAGGGAGAGGAGCGCTGTAAAGCCGAGAGATGAACGGAGAGCTCCCAAGGATAATAGACTGCGTCTTTGTGCAGGGAGAAAAGAGAGGAGTGGAAAGAAAAGGAGAACAAAAGAATAGAAGAACTGAAAGGGGAGGGAGAGGTGTGGAAATACATAAACAGAGAAAGGAAAAAGAGAGTCGAGATAAGTGGGAATATAAAAATGGAACAATGGACGAGGCACTTCCGTGAGCTGCTAGGAGGCACAGATAAAAGAGAAAGAGAAGCAGAGGTGAGAGAGGTGGTAGGGGCGAGGGAGGGAGAAAAGGGGGAAGAGAAAGGGGGGGAAGAATTAGGGGAGAGAGAAGAGAGGGAGGAAAAAGAAATAAAGGAGGAGGTGATAAAGAAGTTAGGGATGCTAAAAAGAGGAAAAGCGGAAGGGGGGGACGGGATAAAAAATGAAGCGTGGATAGAAGGTGGGAAGGGAGTTAGGCAGAAACTGGCGGATGTGATCTGGAGAACATGGAAGGGGGAGGGCTACATAGAGAGTGGAGAGAGGGGGTGGTGGTGCCGGTGCACAAGAAAGGAAGTACGGAAGAAGTGAAGAACTACAGGGGGGTTACACTAACGCAGACGGCGTACAAGATATATGCGATGATACTGAACGACAGGATAATTAAACAACTGGAAGATGGTGGGGGGTTAGATGAAACACAGATGGGTTTCAGGGCGGGTAGAGGGGGGATGGATAACATATACATTCTGAAACACTTGATAGGAAAGAGAATAGAAGAAAAAAAGGGGAAATTGTATATGACGTTCGTAGATCTGAAGGCGGCATTTGACAAGTTAGATAGGGAGATACTGTGGGAGGCGATGAGGAAGAGGGGGGTGGAAAAAGAAATGATAAGAAGGGTAAAGGAGATATACAGGGAAACGAGGTGTAAGGTGAGAGTAGGAAAGGAAGTATCGGAGGTGTTCTGGGTGGCGAAAGGGGTGAGGCAGGGGTGCCCGTTGAGCCCAACGTTGTTCAATATATACGTGGCCGATCTGGAGGAGGTAATGAGAAAAAGACAAGACGGAGGGGTGGTTATGGGAAGAAAGAAGGTGTGGACGCTAAGCTACGCGGACGACGTGGTATTAATCGCAGAAGATGAGAAGGGGATGAGCGAGATGATAGGGAGGGCAGAGAGGTACTTCAGGAGGAAAAAACTGGAAGTGAATTAGGAGAAAACGAAGATAATGATATGCTGCAAAGGGAAAGGGAGAAGAAGCAGGAAGAAATGGAAGTGGGGAGAGAAAGAGATGGAAGAGATGGAAGAGGTAGATGAAATGAAATACCTGGGATACGTGCTTAGTAGGACGAACAGCGAGAAACCCCACATAAAGGAAAGGATAGGGAAGGCAAGAAAGGCAATGGGGGGGCTGTGGGGGATTGGAGAAAGGAAATTTAAGGGGGACATAAAATGAAGAATGAAGATATTCGATGCGGTAGTAAAGGGAATACTGATGTACGGGGCAGAGATCTGGGGGTGGGAGGAAAGAGAGGAAGTGGAAAGGCTGCAGGAGAGATACATGAGGTGGATCCTAGGGCTTGAAAGATCGACACCAGGGTACATTGTGAGGGAAGAGCTGAAAATAGATAAGATCAGAGTGGGAACGGGGAGGAGAGCAATAAGGTATGAAGAGAAAGCGAGGAAAGACGAAAGGAGGGGGCTGCTCAGAGAGTGCATGAAAGAGAGGGGTAGGAGAGAAGAAAAAGGGGAATGGGACAGGTGGGCGGAAGAAAGGAAGAGATACCTATGGAGATGCGGGATAGGAAGGGAGGAAGTAGAGAGAGTCAGGGAAGCAGGGGGGTCGATAGAAGAAGAGGCAGTGACTAGAGACAGAGAGGTACAAGAGCAAGAGAGGATGGACAGGATAGGGAACTCGAGGAGTGTGCCGAGATACAAAGAGATAAGAAAGATGAGCAGGCCGAGATACATGAATGGGAAAAGAGGGAAGGGAGGAGAAGAGGTAAAAATCATAGCAAGGCTGAGGTGTGGGAATGAGGAAAACGGTAATAAGTACTGGCTAAAGGAGGAAAAGAGACTATGCAGGATGTGCAGGGAGGAAGATGAAACGCTGGAGCACTTGACGGCCACGTGCAGGGAGACAGAAGGGATGACCGGAACAATAGAGCAGATAACAAATGATGAAGGGAAAGGTATTAAGTGGGGGAAAGCACTGAAGGAAAGTAGAGATGCAGTAGAAAAAAAAGAGAGAGAGCAATGGGAGAGGCAGAGGAGCCACGAGAGAGAAGAAGAAGAAAGCAGGGGTGGAGGGGGAAGGGAGCACCCAGATGAAGGAACAGACAGCTAAAGTGGTAACAGAACATAGATGGATAGTGGCGACATCTAAACACGGGAAAGAGTACAGGTGAGACGGCACGGCGTTGGAAGAGGAGAGAGGGGGGCGCAGGCAAAGGTGAACACGAGGCAAGCATGCGGCTCAGTTGTAATCTGAGAGCCGGATAGCGAGCTAGTTTGTGAGCGCTTAGAAAGTAAAAAGGAAGAAAGATGGACGAGGTGAAAACAATAGTTGAGGAGATACTGGAGGAGCTGAAGGGGCTGAGAGTGGACGTGGAGAACGTCAAGAAGGAAAATGCAGAGCTGAAGAGAAGAGAAGAAGAGAGAAAAGAGATAGAGAGAAAACAGGAGAGAAGAGGGGAGGGGGGAGCGGAAAAGGAGACAGGGGCAGAAGAAGGGGAAAAGGGGGAAAGCAGTGAAGCAAAGAGGCCGAGAAGAGATACGGGAGATGAAAGCGAGGAAAAAGCTAAAGAGAGGAAGAAGAGGAACGTGGTGGTGAGGGGGATGAACGGGACTAAAGGGTGGAAAGAGGCAATAAAAATGCTGCTCGAAGAAGCAGCAGGGAAAAAGCTGCTGATAGAAAGGGAGTGGGAGTGTGGGGCTAATATGGAAGAGAAGACAGCGGGGGTAATAATCGCTCAATTGGGGAGTGTGATCGAGAAGGAGGAGGTGATGAAGGGAAAAGAGGAAGTGGAAAAGAAGTACTCGGTCCAGATAGAGGAGGATTTGACGTACAAAGAAAGAGAAATGAGGAGAAGGAGAAGAGAAAGAGAAGCGGAGGTTTAGAGAAGAGGAAGATGGGAGCTGGGGGAGCAGAGGAGGAAGGAGAAAAAAGAAAAAGAAAAAGAGAGGGGCGGCAAGATGGGAAACAAGGAAACAGCAGAGGAAAGGCAGGAAGGAGAGGAGGAACGGAAGAGATGGGAGGAAAGAGAGAGGGAGATAAGAAAGGACGAAAGGAGGAAGGTCCTGAAGGAAAGCCTCCAGGTCATCATTGGAGAATGGAATGACCTCAGGAAAATGGAAAAGATGGAGGAGGAGAAGAAAAAGGAGGAAGAGAAGAAAACAGGAAAGAAGGAATAGTGAGACAAGAGGGAAAGTAAAGGAGGCGGAAGAGATGTGAGAAATAGAGGAAGGCACGGGGGGGGAGTGAGAGAGGCAGAGACATATTGAGACAACACAGGCGAGAGAGGAAAGGGGGAGGGTCGAGCTAAGGCGTAAGAAAAATAACAAGAAATGAGGTGATAGTTGAGGCCAGGCAGAGTGTTGGACAAAGGACAAGGAGGTTAAATAGAGTTTGTGTGGGATTGAGACATGATTGTCAGTATTAGTATTATTATTTCCAAGAACAAATAAGTGTTTGGTATAGGATTTATGTTGAGTTTATTTTATTTTTGAGTTATCTATGAGTTATAAAAGGCTGCAATAAGACAGATATATTTGTGAATCTAGGAGTAGGTTAGACTAAGATATAAATATAAAAGGAAAATGAGTTTAACAAATAAAAAGGTTGTAACGAGGAAGGTGGAGAAAGCTGTAACGCCGAAAGGCACATAAAAAAAATAAAGATTATTATTATAGTGGTTAAAAAAACATTTAATAATTATTATTCTCGTTAATCAATGTAAGTTGTTATTGAGAATGCAATATTATTTTTAAACTTAAGCTTCGCGTGTTCATCCATATTAAAAAAAAAAAAAATAGACAATTTGAGACTTTTTGATTATGTATACCGAAGTACAATATGGTGTAACGTGTTCGGCCTATAGCCGAACGAACATACTATAGACAACTTCAAACATGGATGAACACGCTGGTATTGTACCACGTGGTACAATACCAAGGTAGCACACATCCGTGTGTGCTCAACAAAAGTATAAAAGGCGAGCTGGTCAAGCATGATCAGCGGACTCGAGCTAGAGCAGCCGACCGACTCAGAGTAATATTCAAAATAAATTCAATTCAAAATTCATAGATAGAAAAACCGATCAATTAAGTAAAAATCACTTATCGATTAAATTCAGAAAATAAAAATCATATTAGCCAAAGCGGCAATATAAAATAAATAGAAGTTTCAAAACAGAATTGTTTTAGCAAAAACGCCATTTCAAATCACTTCAAAATCAAAAAAATCAAACAAACAAATAGAAAATCTAGATAAACTTAGATAGAAAAATCAAAAAACCAAAAAGAAACCAAAAGTCCGGCCATTGAGGCAAAACCACGAAAATAGGATAAGTTAAAAATTAAGGGAAACACATCATTCACTTCATTCATAGCCATTCATACAATCATTCATGATTATTGTTTTGTTAGCATTAAAAACTTATAATTTTGTATAAAAACCAAAACCAAGAGTGAGAAAAGAATCACAACTAGAAAATAAAGTCAGCAAATGATCAGCAGATCATTTCAATTATCATAAATTTGATTTTTGTTTTCCATTTACAACATAACCTCACTTTTAATCATCAATTCTTTCAGATAAAACATAAAATCATTCATAGCTAAAAAGGCAGCTTCGGTGAGTGTGTTGGACAGCTACGGTATAGCTATAATTGGTACCCTAGTCTGAGAACACACATATCCCAAGTCTGTAAAAAGGCAGCTTCGGTGAGCTAGATTCTGGACAGCTACGGTAGAGCTATAATTGCTATCCTAGTCTGTTGAATCTAGCATATCCCAAGTCTGTAGGGAGGCAGCTCTGGTAGTGCAAAATCTATCCGAGTCTGTATCAGGGTAAATTAAGGGTTTTTTCAACTTTCCCCAGAGGAGCTCCAAATAATTCACAGAATAACCCGTGACAAAGAAAACACGCGAACTAGTATAATTTCACCAGCCTTCAGCTGGTGAAACATATACAGGAAGTTACAATGGATTGGGTGGCAGGACACCGTGAGTGAAAGTTGGGTGGCAAAGTGACTAGTGGAAAAAGGCGAAACACGGGGAACCAAGGCACGGAAGGAACGAAAAAAAAGGGAGTAGAAAAAGGGTAGAAGGTAGGAGAACCGGATCAGTAGGTAGGAGGAGGAAAAGACGGGGAGGGGAAGGAGAAAAGTAAAGCAAAGGAGAGAACATAACCTAGAAGAAGAAACAGGAGAGAAGAGGAAAGGAGAAAGAAAGTAGGAGGTGCGCAAGCGTCAGAGAAGCGGGCTACTACGAGAGTCAGGTGAGCGCATGGAAAGACGAGAGGAGGGGTGGGAGGAGAGCAACGAAGAGACAGGAGAGGAGTGGGGGACGCCAAAAGGGTCCCAGGAAATAAAGAAGAGAGGGAAGCCGACAAAAGCAGAAAGCTGGACAAGAGAGAGGTCGGCATCAGACGGGTCATTGATAGATAGCTTCCGGAAAAGAAAAGCGGAGGGAGTAGCGGAGGTAAGAAATAATAAAAAAAGTAGCCTCAGTAAAAAGTCGCCGAAGAGAAAAAGAATAGGGATGGAGGGAAAAGAGAGGGAAACAGAGAGAAGAGAAGGAAAAAGGGAGGAAGAAAAAGGTGCAGGGGGATCTAGGGGGGGGGGAAGAAAGATGGGTAGAAATGATAATAGAAAGAGTGCCGGGGAGATAAGAAGGTTGAGAGAAGAAGTAGAAGAGGGGAGGAAGGAATAGAAAGAAGAACAGATAAGACTGGGGAGAGAGTTAGCGGAGATAAAAAGACAGGGGGGAAGCGAACGCAAAAAACAAGAGAAGAGAATAGAAAGAATGGAAGAGGAGAAAAAGAGGAAGGAGGAGGAAGAGGAGGAGGCAAGGGAGAGGGAGAATAGGGAAACAGAAGAAAGAATAGAAAGGGCGATACAGGAGGCAAAGGAGAAGATTGAACGAGAAGGAAGGGAAAGGGAAAAGAGAATGAAGGAGCTGGAAAGAGAATAGATAGATAGATAGATAGAAAACTTTATTTACCCATAGCAATATTGGGCAAGCCTACCCTGCATTTACAATACAATATGCAGGGTAGGCGAGAAAAGTGAATATTACAATGAAGCAGTACTTAACCTAGGACTATTAAACATAAGTTAGCCTAACTACTAAATTTAGGGAGAAAGACACGGAAGAACGAGAGAAAGAAAAGAAAAGAAAAACATGAAAGGCACCGAAAACAGCCAAGCAAGCGAGGTACCGAAACCTCTACACCCGCGCAAGTTCCGTGTGGAAAAGGTAGTCCCTCAAACGCGAACGGAAAACGGCCGCCGAGGACGACCTCCGCAGGTCGAGGGGGAGGGATTCCCAGAAGTAGACCCCAGAAACCGCGAAGGACCTTCTAAAGGCCTCAGTGGTAAAACGGGGGATCAGAAAGTCGACCCCAACACGCCGACTAGTAGATCCGGGCGGAGCGGGGGGTCGATCGGCGAAAAGGACGCGCAGATAGTCGGGGCAATTGCTGCGGAGAATGCTGTCGAGAGTGGCGCCAAGAAAGTAGAGCCGGCGGTCCCGCACAGACAGCCAACCCAATTCGCGACGATGAGGGGTGACGTGCTCGGCTCGAGAGAGACCGCATACGAACCGGACGAAGCAGTTGGCTATACGCTGCAGCCGATTGTTAAGGACCACTGAACCATCGTTATAAACGATGGCACAGTAGTCCAGTAACGGTATGAGCAGGGTCGTCACGAGGTAGGCGCGCAAGGCAGGCGACAAGAGCCGACGAGACGCGGAGAGTTGGCGGAGCGAGCGATGCACCCTTCCGGAGATGGCATCAAGTTGGTCGGACCACACCAGCGAGCAATCGAGTGAGAGCCCGAGATTGCGAACTGTCCGGGCGAAAGGAATGGCTACACCGTTAACAAGCACCGGAGGGAGAGGAGCGCTGTAAAGCCGAGAGATGAACGGAGAGCTCCCGAGGATAATAGACTGCGTCTTTGAGGCGTTCAGACTGAGCGAGTTAGCGACAGACCAGCTATGAACCGCGGCAACGTCGAGGTTGAGGCGAGAAATAGCCTCGGAAATATCAGCTGCGGGACATTGCAGATAAATCTGAAGGTCATCCGCGTAGAGTAAGTGCTCTGTGTGGCGGAGGGCCCGCGAGATATCGTTTATGTAGACGATGAAAAGTAGGGGTCCCAAGACGGAGCCCTGAGGAACACCCTGATCAAGAGGCAGCCAGGAGGATAGCTCGCCCGAGGGGCTAACTACAGCCTGAGAGCGGCCCCGAAGGTAGCAGGATATCCAGGCTAGGGCATGCTGCGAGAACCCGAGCGCGAGGAGCTTAGCGAGCAGGATGGAGTGAGAGATGGAGTCAAAGGCCTTGCTGAAGTCAAACAAGACTAAGATGGTGACAAGTCGGTTATCGATGCCGCGACGGACATCATCGGTGAGCTTGAGCAAGGCCGTTTGCGTGCTGCGACCCCGACGAAAGCCGGACTGGCGGGAGTCGAGTAGCGAGCGATCTTCGAGGAACGCCAGAACCTGGACGAGAACGATACGCTCAAGGATCTTCGACAAGAGGCAGAGATTTGCAATGGGACGCATCTGCTGAGGTGAAGACGGCGACTTGACCTTGGCCAGCGGGATGATCTTGGCCTTTTTCCAGTCGTTCGGGAAAACCGCGGAGTTCAGCGAGGTATTGAAGATCAGCACGAGAAAAGGAAGTATGGCCGGGAGCGCGTCTTTGACATTGCGAAGAGAGAGATCATCCACACCGCGAGACTGAGACACGAAGTGGAAGATCGCATCGGTTACGGCTCTCGGAGTGACGTCACGGAAATAAAAGAGAGAGTCATCGTAGACTGGAGGCGGCAAGGTGGAAAAGAAGTCAGCCACTTCTGCGGCAGCGCTCGGACGACTAGATACAGCCGCGAAGTGAGCGTTGAGCTCGTCAACAGTAAAGCCAGCGCAGTCGCTCCTCTGAGAGGATGCCAGCCCAAGAGACCTCAGCTCCGACCAAAGTTCACGAGCGCTGGAGGTAGCTGCGAGCCTGTTCGCGTAGAAAACCGAGCGAGCTTCAGAGATGGACTTGTGAAGCAAGTCCCTCGCTGAGCGATAAGCCAGAAGCGCTACGCGAGTGCGGGAGCGCTTAAATCGCCGATAAAGAGCGTCACGTGAGCGGACTTGAGCTCGAAGAGGTGGAGTGATCCAAGGCGGAGAGGATCGCTTAGGCGTAAAAGAGCGGAAAGGCGCGTGCTGATCCAGAGCCTCGGTAAGGTTGGCCTGCAGGCACTGTAACAGATCATCGACGGGAGCCGGCGCGAGGAAGGGCTGCCAATTTGCGGCATCGAGAGTGCGGATGAAGTCCTCGGAGTTGAAGGCCCGATAGGTACGCGAGGTGATCCGCCTAGACTCGGAAGGAGCAGGCCAGGCAAGACAGGCATAAATTAGGTCGTGACCTGCGATGAATGGTGCTTCTGATTGCCCGTAGCTGGATAGGAGGTCAGGATCGCTGACCAGGCAGAGGTCGAGGAGAGTGTCCGCCGAGAACGAGTGATAGGTGGGTGCGTAAGGGACCACGTGAAGCGCACGAGCACGGCAGAAGGAACGGATATCTTCCGCCTCATAGGTGTTAGCTAGCTGATTCGCGTTGAAATCGCCCATTACCACGGAGAAAGCATAACCGTGCGCGAAACAATCGAAGTCGGCACCGAATGCGGCAAGATTAGCGGTCTTAGGAGGGCGGTAGACTACCGCAGCAAGAAACGGAGCAATAGAAGGCGCCTTGATCTCGGCAATGAGGTACTCAGGAGTCCCGGAGTAGGGGGACGGAGAGGCCGCGAGAATTCGGCAGCAGAGAGAGTTGCGGACGTATAAGGCGACGCCGCCACCAACCCTGCCAGTACGATCTTTCCGAAGAATGGAGAACCCAGGCAGGGAGACGGAGGAGTCAGTTATATCCGGGTGAAGCCACGACTCACTGACTGCGATAAGGTGGTAAGAAGGATTGCCGAAGTGAAAGCGTAGGTAATCTATGTGACCGCGGATGGAGTTTGCGTTGACATGGCAGATGTTCAAGGAGCGCGACGGGTTGGGAGCAGCGGAAGGCAGAGCTGACGAAGAAGGGGCCAGCGGATGGAGTCAGATATGGGAGGGCCCAGGAAGAGAGGAAACACCCGAAGTCGAAGCCGAGGAGGCCGAGGAAGCCGGGTGCTGAGCAGTCGTCGCTGACTGCCCCCACGCGAACCACCGCGGCGTTGCGACGCCAAGGCACCACCGCCACGACCACTACCGCGCAAAGAGGAAGCAGAAGTCGATCCAGGCACACGGAGCCGCTGCGAAGAGCCAGGGTCCACGACGGAAGGAGAAGCAGGGGGAGATACCGCTTCGAGAGCGTCGAGATCTTCAACCGAGCGTATGCAGCGAGCACGCACGCCGTCCCGAAGCTTTATGAAGACGAGGCCGTCGCTGTGCCAGACGTACTTGAAGCCACGAGCTTTGGCTGCCGTCCTAGACGCGACGAGAAGCTGGTACGTTTCCTGAGGAAGGGCCTCGTTTACGTTGATGGTGGTAGCACGGCCAGCAGACTGGAGATCGAGATCCGAGGAGCGAAGGATGCCCTTGCGTTTTTTAGCAGCGATGAGGCGAAGCGAGAGATCGCGAGAACGAAGCCTAGCGATAATAGGTAGCGGGGCATCTTTCTCACTCCGACGAGTGCGAGAGCGCGGTATGAGGAAACGCGCGGAGATAACATCAGCCTCGAGCAAGGCGGCGCCTAGTGCGACGGCAACCCGAAAGACAACCGGCCGAATGTCGTCGGGAGAGGAGCACGGAGCTCCAGAGATGATTATCTCCGATTCGCAGAGCCGGGCAGAGGCGCGGCGAAGCTCCTGCTGACCAGCGGCTCGGCTACGCTGAAGGTCGACGACAGTGCCCGCAACTCCTTCATTTCATCAGCGAGGGCATGGTTTTGTTGTTCGAGCACTTGAATACGCGCGGTGTTGTTTTCGAGCTGTGCCTGCATCGCTGGCAGGCAGTCGAGGCGTCTTCCAACGTCATCAAGGCGACTACCGACGTCATCGAATCTACGATCGATCCGGCGCATCATCTCCTCGAAGAATTCAGCAGAAGGCTGAGCCACGGACGGCTGAGCCACGGACGGAGGCTGGGGCAGAGAGCGGAGCGGAGACGAGGCCGGGAGCAAAGGCAGGGAGCCGGAGGCCGGAGGTGACGGTGAATGCAGGGGCTGCGAGGCCCGCTGCACAAGCAGCAGCTGAGTATCATGGCAGCACCGAGAGCAGCCTGAACGCGATATCTTGACGTTTAAACAGCTCGGATGATAGTATGAATTGCACCCGGCGCAGTGAACAGCCTCGAGGACTGATTTCTTACAACCAGAACACGTTTTGGCAGGCATACTTCCTAGATGCAGGACCGCAGGTGACGTAATAGCTAGGCACTACTTTACCGACCGAGAGCGTAGAGGAGAGAAGCAGTAGGTACCAGTTGAGGCGAGCGGTGGCGCAGAGAGCGGCAGCGATCCAGCAGCAGACGAGTCGATAGCAGGAAGAGAGAGGTCACGTGGTTAGAGATCAGGCATGCGCAGCTGATGACAGGTGCAGGTTATGTCGTATATCAGCGCCGAGGAAACCCAGGGAGGCCCAGAGAAAAATGCAGTAAGCTGGCCAGAAGGTAGAAAGCAGAGAGAAGAAAGCAAGCCTAGTGAAAGCTTGCAGAAAGAGGCACGCAAGGGTCTGCAAAATAAAGACGCCCGAAGGCAGAAAGAGGCAGAAAGAAGCTCAAATAGAGGAGCGAAGTAGGAGACGTGCAGTCGTACTTCCGGAGAGAGAGAGAGAGCGGAGAGAGAGGGAGAGAGAATGGGAAAGGAAAGAAAAACATGAAAAGAGGAACAACATCATAATCAGAGGGGAAGAAATAGAGGGAGAAGAGGGAGCGGAGGTTATTGTAGCCAAGTTGCTAGAAGGGCTAACAGGGCAGAGAGAAGGGGGGGGGGGGGGGGGGGGGGGGGGGGGGGGGTGAGAGAGGTAGCGGGCATTGAGGGAGTTAATAGGAGAGCCATAATAGTGAAAATGGTAAACTGGGAGGAGAAAAAAAGGGTGATAGAAGGGAGAGCAAGGCTAAAGGGAAGGAAAATATATATTAGGGTGGGCCGAAAAACCCTTGATGTCGAAAATTGAAAACGGCTAGTGTCGAAAAGTTTCCTTGGGATATGAAACGAAGGCTCCATTTTTTTGGGATTTTTATCTCGACTCCTTCCGCTCGGCCAAGAGGCTTAAAGTTGCCAATATTTGAAAAAAATCTCTAAACACTATTAAAAAAAACTACAACCCTTTTTACGGCGATACCCTCCTCTTTTCTCATCCTGTTTTCTTAATTTATAATTTATAATTTATGATAGATTGGAGTGATGGAAATATCACATATCCTCCAGTTTTGAAGAATTTGAATTTAGATGCCATGAAATACATTCTTCATAATGCAGATGTAACAGCTAATTGGGAATTCTCAAAATTTCCGTGTCACAATCAAGCGGTTGAACGAATGATCAAGTTGGTGATGGAAGCATCAACAAAAGTATCTGGGCGGGACCAGCGCGATGGTTACATTCGAGCTGCCCTTGAATCTCGAACGAGAATGCCGGTATTCAATAGTAAGAAAGATTTCTGAAGTAATTAGACGTCTAAATTACTATGATATTAAAAAGAATGACCAATACAATAAAAAAATTCAATTGAAAAAAAAAAAAAAAAATTCTGCCGTTGCCGGTCCCAAGCCCGGATGAGAAAAGAGGAGGGTGTCACGATAAAAAGGGTTGTCGTTTTTTTTAATAGTGTTCAGAGATTTTTTTCAAATATTGGCAACTTCAAGCCTCTTGGCCGAGCGGAAGGAGTCGAGATAAAAATCCCCAAAAAATGGAGCCTTCGTTTCATATCCCAAGGAAACTTTTCGACACTAGCCGTTTTCAATTTTCGACATCAAGGGTTTTTCGGCCCACCCTAATATATATAGACGACGACTATACGAGAAAAGACAGAGGTACAGAATGAGCTATGGGAAAGGGCAAAACAGGAAAGGAGAAAGGGAAGAAGAGCGACAGTAGGATACAAGAAACTATGGGTGGAGGATACACTATGGGAATGGAACGAGGAGAAAAGGACTGGAGCAAGCGGAGCAAAGAAGAGGAGAAAGTGGAAGAGGAAGAGGCAGAAGAAGAGGAGGAAGAAGAGGAACGTAGGAAAGGAAAGGGGAAAAAGGGGTGAAATTGATATTCTGGAACGTGGCGGGGATCAAGGGGAAGGACGAAGACTTCTGGGAATATATGGGAAGGTCCAACGTCATAGGAATGACGGAAACATGGATGGAAGAGGAGGAGTGGGAGAGATGGGAAAACAACATGCCGAAGGGAGGGAAGTGGAAATGTGAAGGAGCAGAGCGAACAGAGAAGAGGGGAAGGGCGAAAGGGGTCATAATCACCGGGGTGAGGAAAGAAATAAACATAGAAGAGGAGGAAGAAAAGAAGGAAAAGAAAGGGCAGGGCATACAAGAAAGAAAGGTAAAAATAAAAGGAAGAGAGTGGAGAATAATAACGATATACAACAGAGGAGGGAAGGAAGAAAAGCTTAGGGAATTAGAAGAAAGGGTAGGGGAAGAGGAAGACGAAGGCAAGCTGATAATAGGGGGGGATTTCAACGCGAGAATAGGCGAAGGGGGAAAGAGAGAAGAAGGGGAGAAGGAGGAAAAGGGAGGAAGAGAACCAAAAGACAGAAAGGCGAACAAGGAGGGAGAGAAACTAGTAGAGTTGGTAAAAAGAAGGGGATGGACAATACTAAACGGAAATGTAAGAGGAGATGAAGAAGGGGCGATAACATACAGAAGAAGCGAAGTAGCCACGACGATAGATTATGGAATAGTGGAGAGGCATGGGAAGACATAGAAAGTATGGAAATTGAGAGGAGAACGGAGTCGGACCACCAACCAATGGTGGTCAAGATAGAGGGCGAAGAAGGAAAAGAGGAGAAGGACGAAGAGGAGGAAACAGAAAGGCAAATATGGGGAGAAAAAGAACAAGAGGAATTCAGAAGGAAAACAGAGGAAATCAAGTGGGAAAAAGAGGGGGTAGAGGAGGAATGGGAAGAACTAACAACAAAAATAAAACAGAAGACAACAAGAAGGAGAAAGAAGAAAGCGCGGAAATTAGGGAGGAATAAATGGTGGGATGCAGAATGCAGGAGGCAAAAGAAGAGAATGAGGAAAGCATGGAAAGAAGTAGGGAAAGAAAAAGAAAAGGAAGATAGAGAGATAGAGAAATTCAAGGAAGAAAGGAAGGAATACAAGGAGATGTGTAGGAGGAAAAAGGAAGAATGGAGAGAGGCCGAAAACAAGAGGATAGAAGGGATAAGAGATGAGGGAGAGGTGTGGAGATACATAAATAGGAAGAGGAAGAAAAGGACGGGGGTAAGCAAAAACATAACAATGGGAGAGTGGACGGAGCACTTCAGGAGGCTACTAGGGGGCAGAGGAAGAGAAGGGGGAGAGAAGGAGAGCGGAAGAAGGGAGAGGAAACAGGCAGGAGAAGAGGAAAGAGAGGAGAGAGGAAGAAAAGAATGAGGCAGGAAGAAGAGGAGATAAAAGGGGAGATGGCGAAGAAAATAGAGAAATTGAAGAGAGGAAAAGCGGCGGGAGGAGACGGGGTAAAGAACGAAGCGTGGATGGCGGGAGGGAAGAAAGTGAAGCAGAAGCTGGCTGAGATAATTCGGAAAACGTGGAAAGGAGAAGGATACGTGGAAGAATGGAGAGACGGAATCGTGATACCAATACATAAGAAAGGCAGCACAGAAGAAGTGAAGAATTACAGAGGAGTGACATTGACGCAGACAGCATATAAGATATACGCATTACGCAGCGATATTGAATGATAAGATTAATAAGGAACTAGAGGAGGGAGGGGCGCTGGATGAAACACAGATGGGGTTCAGAGCAGAGAGAGGGGGAATGGACAACGTATACATCCTGAAACACATGATGGGCAAAAAGATAGAGGAGAAAAAGGGGAAAGTATACATGACGTTTTTAAACCTGAACGCTGAAAGCAGCGTTCGACAAGCTAGACAGGGAGATTCTATGGGAAACGACGAAGAAAAGAGGGGTGGGGAAGGATTTAATAAGGAGAGTAAAAGAGATATATAAGGAAACGAGATGCAGGGTAAGAATAGGAAAGGAGTTATCGGAGGACTTTTGGGTAGATAAAGGGGTAAGGCAGGGATGCCCACTGAGCCCAACATTATTTAATATATGGGTATTTCGCCACTAACGGGAAAACCCGTGTCCACGGCAAATTAAACATAATAAATATCTTTTTTTCGTGTTATATTCTTATCACAGATGAAAATGTGTCACTAGTTCCAACTGAGCCACAATGTAAAACATGAAATAATAGTAGAGAAAATGCCTTTTTCTCGTTCTAAGCATGCCAAAAGTCAGTCCCCTGGCGTGTCCACAACGCAAAATCGCAGTCACTGATAGAATTTTATAATTACGTGATAGGAAACTTAACTTTTACTCTATTCGTTCAATTACTATGATAACGTAGGTACTCACTCCGCATAGCAGTTGATTTTTTATATATTACCAAATGTATAAAATGATCGAGCGAAAATTGTCCACGATTATTGGAGTCAGTCCCCTGTCCCAAGTTTAAAGTCAATTCTAATCTAATTGATGGATCGTGGTGCCATCTTCCTGTGCTGAAAGGGTCCTGAAAAATGTGCTCTACGTAAATAAACAAAGGTCGAGCCGTCAGTGGCATTTGTTTAGTGGCGATTCAGCTTTCGCCATTGCGTAACGTGCGTAGGACCCCTTCGTTTGTCAAGAAAGCCGAAAGTCCTCACCAAAAATTAATAAAAATGCCAGATACACCAGAATCTCGACAGAAACTTGTGAAAAAAGCGTTGTTTGGGGACTTATTAAAAGAACAGTTGAAGGAGAATTATTCAAAACTGAAATGCAGGAGAGAGAAAAATTTTTACAAAAGTTATTTCCGGTAGTTTTGTTGAAAGATACAAACTTTGGAGATATGCTGGCGGTGTGTCGTCTTATAAAAGAGCGAAGTCTGTGAAATTATCGCCATCTCTGAAATTCAGGCAGCAATCTCGACGAGACAAGATTTCAATGGAATGCGTTACTGTTATCCGAAATTATTTTGAAGATGATTGTAACAGCCGACTAGGAGCAGGGAAAAAGGAATTCATTACGAGAAGAAAAGTAAAGAAACAAAAAAGATACCTCTTGGATTCGATGCTAAGTCTTCACAAAAAATTCGTAAAAAACAATTTCAAAATAAGTTACCCTACGTTCTGTCGTTTTCGGCCTTTCTGGGTAGTCAGGTCAAACGTTGTTGATCGCGACACGTGCCTCTGTATCACCCACACTAATATGGACCTCAAGCTGTCCGCGTTGCAAAAAGCGAACATCATTTCTTACAGCAGCTACCAGAAATTGCTCGAAGAGGTTTGTTGTGACCGTTACAACGAGCAATGCTTAGCCAAAGAGTGTCAACAGTGTATCAACAAAGTCCCAGTGTACAAAGAATTTGACAGCAGCAAACCCTTGCTCTTAAACAAATGGTTAGCCGAGAAACAGGAATATACAGATCCCAAGACAAGAAAAAAACGAGAGGTAACTAAATATCTGAAAAAGCCTATCATCATCCAGCCGTGTAAACTTATAGCCGAACTACAAGAGGATTTAGATCTCTTTCTTCGCCACGAAAGAAACATCGTATATCAGTTCAGCGCAATAAAGAACTTGAGGAAAAATCTCATTGACACCGAAGCCATAGTTCACATGGATTTCTCGGAAAATTATTGCACCAAATACGGCCAAGAAATCCAAGCCTTTTATTTCGGGGGTTCCCGTTTACAAATCAGCCTTCATACTGTGGTAGTCTACATGCAAAATTCGATTCAATCATATTGCACAACAACGACGAACACTTCTCATTCTCCAGCTGCCATATGGGTACATTTGCAGCCCATTTTAAAGGCTTTGCCTCCCCAAGTCGACTGCCTCCATTTTCTAAGTGATGGGCCGGTTACGCAATACCGCAATAAGACAATGTTCTACATTTTAGCGTGCAAATTGCCAGAATGCTTTCCAAAAATTGAGAAATTCACATGGAATTATTCAGAAAGTGGGCATGGCGAAGGTGCGCCAGATGGAGTAGGCGCGACGTGTAAAAGAACAGCTGATTCTGTAGTGGCTGCAGGGGGTGATGTACGTGATTTGGAAACTTTCGTCCACACAATTCAGCAGAAGTGCCCTGGCATTATATTAAAAACTATCAAGGAGGAAGACATCCAAACGATGACTGATGAGATTCAACAGAAAGCACTACAGCTGAAGTCTTTCAATGGTACCCTAAGAGTGCATCAAGCGACTGGGATCTTTACCCATCCCGTCATAAATTCGACAGAGTTCCCAGTCACATTAATAATGAGGAGTTTAAGTTGCTTCTGCGGTGACTATACTTGCAACCATTTTGAAATCGGTACCTTGAAATATCAAGCGAAGCGCAAACTCAGAGTTGAAGAAGTTGACTCAACTTCTGAGTCTTACAATGAAGCAGGGCCTAGTTTTGTACGTGCAGAGGCAGAATACAGCAGCGGAACTTACGTACTGGTGAAGATTCCTTTTAAGAAAACTGAAACCCCCAAAAACATCCACCAACAAAAATTCCTCCCTAACAAAAGTGGTACTACAAAAAGTCTACTTACAAAAGGATTGAAATCAGATACAATTGCCAAGTACATGTCTTCTGTATAAAAAAAGTTTACAACAGAAGAACAGAAAACTGAATAGTCTTGTATTGTTCACTCGCTACGCTCGCTCACTCGATCGGATCTTGATAATTACAGGGAAAAAATCAGGAAAAAAAATTTAGGAAGTGGTACTTGCGGGCCATTTATGAGTAAGTAAAAGAGTATTTACTCAGGTCTATGTATCATTTGTTCGATACATATTGCTATGAGTAAGTAAAAGAGTATTCACTTAGGTCTATGTATCATTTGTTAGATACATATTGCTATAATGGCCCGCCAAGTACCACTTCCTAAATTTTTTTTCCTGATTTTTTCCCTGTAATTATCAAGATCCGATCGAGTGAGCGAGCGTAGCGAGTGAACAATACAAGACTATTCAGTTTTCTGTTCTTCTGTTGTAAACTTTTTTTATACAGAAGACATGTACTTGGCAATTGTATCTGATTTCAATCCTTTTGTAAGTAGACTTTTTGTAGTACCACTTTTGTTAGGGAGGAATTTTTGTTGGTGGATGTTTTTGGGGGTAGTGACCATATTAATGTACTTGGCGAAAGGTTTTTGCACCAGGGGTGCTTTTTGGGGTTGATATCACCACTTTTTGTACAATTTTGCTTGACTACCTAATAATTGTGCTCGCTCGCTACGCTCGCTCGATTGGGTTTTCCCATATCCTCGCTTGCGAGGCTTGCTCAGTTGTCAACGTTCTGCCAATTGTTGCTATAAACATCGCAATGCATGTACGGTGATGCATTTTGTATCATCCGAACCCCTCAAGAAGCAGCAATGTTAAATGTGGTAGTATGATTTTGAATGAATGAAAATAATGTTATAATATACACGTATGCTCATACTTTTCTGTGAGCCTTAAATTTCTGTGGACAGACGTTGCATGTGTTATTTTATTAAATTCTACGAATTGTTTTGTTAGAATCCGGTATAATTCTATATGCCTGCAATGTGTAGCCCTCCTCCTGTCTCATCTGGGCTTGGAACCGGCAATAGCGGAGTTACTTGCACGCAGGGTTATAGTTGCTGCTCATGATTAAATATATATAAATATTAGATATATGTGTTGCAATTCTTAGGTATTTTTTTTTTTTTTAATGTAGCTAGGTCCTCTGCAAAAAGAACATGTACGCGTCCCATACTCATAACGTCAACTTCAACTTCGGGTCTGAACAGAAGGTATCGAAATATATAGAATCAAGCCTATTGATGCAAGACTAGCGTAGAGCATAAAATGAAAGTTTTCGAAATCAAAAGCTTGCATTCTACTCTATTCGTCTGACTCTACCCGTTTCTTGTATCAAATCACACTATCCCGATATCTTGCAACTTCAGCGTTTTCTCTCATTATCCTCTCGTCTCAAACGACGACCGACTCCAAAATTGAACAATCCATGACAAAGGTTTTTATCACATCAGACCACGCAGATCAAGTTCAGTAGCGGTGGCAAGGCGCAGTCAGTTGTGTAGGTCTGTGTCTGTGTCAAAACTTACCGCCGCTGCAGCGATTTACCGATCGGCGAGTTAGCGAGAGTCTATTTGAAATTTGACATCCAATTGTGAATATCGCTACGCACGTTCTAATATGTCGTAAACCACAAAATTTGAGAAATTGACTTTCTTTGAAAAATGGAATGTTAATAATGTTTCGCAGCTTATGTGTAAGTATCAGCGGTTAAATCGTAGATTTACTATTTTTAAATAAGTATTCCGATCCGTAAGGTCTTATCTTTTCAATGGTGATAGTGAACTGTTTTTATCGCCTACTGAACATTTTTCCAAATGTAGGATACGACATATTAGAACGTGGGTATCGACATATAGTTTGTACTATTAATTTACATGTAATCATAGATATTTATACAGACTTTGAGATCGTTCTGAACGGAGGATCTAAGCTGTTTGTAAAACATGGATTAAAAAATTATCTCTACCGAAGGTCAAGGCACTACGTTGACTTGGAGTGTAGAATAAAGCCTATCAGAGTCCAACACACAACGTCGACAGACAGTCTCGTTTCGACTGGATGATACGGAGATAGATTATAAAACTCATTGGAATCCTACGCCTAACGGACTCACAATTTAGATCTGAGCAGACGAGCCTTCAAAGATGAGCTTAACATAGAGCTTGAAGTGGAATTTGTTGCAATCCAACGCTTGAACTCGGCTTTATTGGTCTGGCTCCTTACCGTTCCTTATATCGAATCATGCTATCCTCATATTTTTCAACTTCAACATGTTTTCTTGATTTTCTATCGTCAGACTTCCTCAGGCGATAACTTGCTAAATAATTGAACCCAAAAAACAGTTTCCTCCGATAATTGCATTTATAAATAACCTCAAAAGCTCAAAATCGTAGGATTTAAACATTTTTGTTGGTGACTATTACATTAATGTCCTTGGCGTAAGGTTTTCGTACCTGAGGAGCTTTTGGTGGATATTCACTAGTTTTTGTACCTTCAAATTTTGTATTAATCATTGCTCGAACTTTTTTTTATTTCCTTTATTTGGATTTGAAAACATGATATGGCAACACGCGTCTGCTAGTGTTGCAGACGATTTTTGTCTGCGATGCTAGCGCCTACTACGTCGTGACTCTCGTACTTACACCAGTCTATACAACTCTTATGTGGATTTATCCCTTCTATGCCATATTCCCAGATGCGTAAGGACGTATGTTCCGTGTATGAGCATAGGACATACGTCCTGCGTTTAGCGGCGCGATGTGATTTTATGGGAATGGTTTTAATGCGATGAATCTTGGTCTGAATTTTTGTGTGGACTTTCCTTTCTATGTCTGTTCCCAGATGCGTAAGGACGTATGTTCTGTGTATAAGCGTAGAACATACGTCCTGCGTTTAGCGACGAAATGTGATTTTATGGGAATGGTTTGAGTAGGCTGAATCTTGGTCTGAAGAACACTAAAGAGAAAACGAAACATTGTACGTGAAAACGAGGTATCAGAATCTGAAGTTAATTATATCTCAGCACTCCGGACACCGATTTGATCGATCTAGGGCTCAAATGAAAGCTTTTCATGCCCACATCCTAGATAAAATTAGTTTTAATTCGTGCATGTTGTGAGGTGAAAGAAAACGAAGATACTAATTCGCGTTATAGGTTAGGGTAGTTGCCTTTCGGGTATATAGACTCGTTGAGTCTCGCGCGTGAAATTTTTTTTTCTTGTTGAAATTTTTTTTTTTAATGTACTTGGCGCGAGACTCTACCGAGTCTCTTGATACCGCTACGTGGCTGTAATCAATACGACTGATCACGACGAATGCAAATTAACCGTAACGTTTTTGAAACTGTGCGATAATACAGGCCAAATGTTTAAAATTGACCATAAAGACGTCGCAGATGTAATGTATGAACAAATAACAAAAAAGTTACCGAGTCCCGATTTGGTAAAGAAAGGGAAGAGGGTATTTTATAAATTCAAATCATCTATCGGTGTTTGTGAGAAGTAGCGTCGTATGGTAATGCTCCCTTTTACTAACACACAAAAAAAAAAATAATAATTATCTGATCTTGTCTTTAAAAGCTTTTATTACTATTATTCTAGCTACTATTACTCTAAGACTAATATCTGCTACATTATGATATAATATCATTGATTTAAGTACTCGACCCATGTTCCTGATCAAAAAAGAAATTGATATTTGTTACTATAAGATTAACCTATAATGCAATATAAATATTTATATATATAATTATTTGTGTCAAAAAAATTAAAATCCTGCTTAAAATAATAAGAAAACGTGTTTTCAATTCACAAAATCAGTCCCCTGGCATTTAATGTCAGTCCCCTGTAGCCATTTTTCATATGACCGCAAAAAAAAAGGAAATTACTGGATAAATGATCAGGCCCTTTACAGCACACAGTTCAGGTCGCCTGTCTCCTCTTACTGAACAAGTTTTCTTAGCGATTTGAAGAAAAAAAGTTCGTGGACAAAATCGATAGGAAAATTTCTCGTTCGTGGAGAAATACCCATATACGTGGCAGACACAGAGGAAGTGATGAAAAAAGGACAAGACGGGGGGATGGTAATGGGAAAGGAAAAAATCTGGACGCTGAGCTACGCGGACGACATAGTGTTGGTAGCGGAGGACGAGAAGGGGATGAGAGAGATGATAGGGAGGGCAGACAGGTGCTTCAAGAAGAAAAAGCTGGAAGTAAATCAGGAGAAAACGAAGATAATGATATGCTGCAAGGGAAAAGGGAGAAGAAGGAAGAAGAAGTGGAAATGGGGAGAGATAGATAGATCTTTATTTATATCCATGACAATGTTGGATAAGCCTACCCTGCATTTTCAATACAGTATGCAGGGTAGGCGGAGAATAGCTTAACCTAACTTAACACTAGGTAGAGAGAGAGAGAGGGGGGTACATATAGTACAGAGCAAGCAGACAGGTTGTATATATCTCTCTATATTATAAAGATATATCGCCGCCGCCGCCGCCGCCACCGCCGTGACAGTCTTTCCATGGCCTCCTCGACCCCGCTCGCTAGCCCCCTCCCCCTCCCCCCTCGCGCTCGGTTTTCTCGACCCCGCTCGGCTACCCCCCGGTAATATCTCTCTATATTATAAAGATATCTCGCCGCCGCCGCCGCCGCCGCCGCCGTGTCAGTCGGCTCCACTCGGCTTTCCTCGGGTCTTCTCGGGTTTCCTCGGGTTTCCTCGGCTTTCCACCTCCCATCCCTGGACCCTTGGATCGAGTCATGTGAACCCCTCCCTGGCCCTCTCGCGCCTTGGGCGCTTGCTTCGAGTCATGTGAACCCATGCCCTCCCCTCTTGCACTTTGGGCCTTTGGATCGAATCACGTGAACCCCTTCATGTGGTGCTATTACCCTTAATTCCCTGCGGTACTGGCACGGCAGACGCGGGGGGAGGTCAGGGAAGCCATGTGAACCCCTTCCCCGATTCATTGCCGATAAAAAACAAGCTAATCAAAAAAAAAAAGTAGACTTTCAATAAAACGCTTTTTAGTTGGAGAAAAGAAAAAAAAATTCTATTATGATTACAAGCGTCACAATTCTTATTCAAGTTTCTTCCCTACGCAATTCCACCAGACCTGAAAACATTGGGAAAAAAGGTGTTATCAAACGGAATATCTCTGCCTGGGCACCGGAATCAATGAAACAAACTACGTCGCGCAATTCTATGTACGATTTCGAACACGTACGGCCAAAAAAATGTTTTTTTTCACGTGAAAATAAAGAAGATATCCATGAAAAACGTTTCCAAAGCCGTTTTACATGAATATCTTCTTTATTTTCGCGACCTTAAAGGTCACCGTCCCTTTTCAAGAACAATAATTTAGAATTTCAGGCGTGACTAGGAACTTCGTCCTTGCGTGCAGAATCACCTGTATTAGTTGAAAAAAAATGAGATATTCGAAAAGTTCAATTTTATTGTAAATCTGTTTACTGTGAACAAACGAAATGTTGACTAATTAACATTACATCTCATTTTCGGAATATTTCTAATGGAACAACCTTGAATTCCTTTTTTTTCATAATTTTTTGTTAATATATGACGAATTTTATAAATGATGTTCAATAATCAATCTCAATAAATTAATTCGATTCGAATTCGAAACTTAATCAATAGAAAATTTCCCTCTTAGGACCCAAACATGGGAGGTTGGCGCGCGAAGCGCGCAGGGGGGCGCAGCCCTTCTAGTAGGTATATAAATATACCTACATATACAGCGAGGAAATCTAGAAAGTATACAGGCAACTGCGCACGCGCGGGTTTCGTCGTCCACTGGCGCAGGCTGGCCATCCCGAGTTTTAGCTGTCAAACTTTGTTTTTCACGGCGATGTAATTGATACGAAATTATTAGGTTAAAATCTCAATCAATTGCGGTAGAGATTCAGAAAGGCTTGGAAGGCTATTATTATCGAGATTAAAACTTGAAAGAACCTGCCTCCGTTTGTCTAGACTGCCACTTAATAATGATCTTTCACATTTCATTTTAGATTTCATCTTTTGACGAATCACTTCAAGATAATTTTTGTGGCGATTAATTGTTGTTTTTCTATTACATCCTTTATTGCACCCATTGAATAATCTTCCGATATGGACAACGTTATTAAAAACTGCTAGTCCGTGCTATGTTTTTCTTTTCTTTTGATAATTAACGTCGAATTGAAATAAATATCAACATAACCTCGACAGACTACTCTACGCGCGAGAGTTTGACAGCTTTCGCTTAATTTTTGTCAAGCAGGCACCCATGCCTCGCAGGTTGAATTACCACCGCGGGACGATCTTACCGACCAATGAAAATGAATTATTTGGCGCGTGCGCAGTCGCCTGTATACTTTCTAGATTTCCTCGCTGTATAGAAACACCCGCATTCGCACGAGGGATAAGGGAAACCACCGAAAAACCTTGTCCAGGTGTAGCCGGATCCAAGCTAAAATCACCATGAGTCAAGTCCGCGCCTGAACGGCGTGACCCGTCATAGTTTTTTGCAAGTTGCCGCTCAGGCCTTCCTTGACTCGCTTGGGGATTTGAACTCAGGTCCTCCCGCTCCATAGTCTCCAGTGCTAGCACTACGCTACTACTGTCGGTACAGAGAAAGAGATGGAGGAGGTAGACGAAATGAAGTACCTAGGGTACGTGCTAGGCAGGACGAACAGCGAGAAGCCGCACATAAAAGAAAGAATAGGAAAAGCAAGGAAAGCAATGGGAGGCCTATGGGGAATAGGGGAGAGAAAATTCAAGGGGGACATTAGGTGGAGAATGAAGATGTTTAAAGCCGTGGTAAAAGGAATCCTGATGTACGGGGCAGAGATATGGGGGTGGGAGGAAAGGGAGGAAATGGAAAGGCTGCAAGAGAGATATATGAAATGAAAGAATGACGCCGGGGTATATAGTACGGAAGGAGTTGAAAGTAGACAAGATAAGGGTAGGAGCTGAAAAGAGAGCGATAAGATTCGAAGAAAAAGTGAGGAAAGACGAAAGAAGGAAGCTGCTAAGGGAATGCGTGAAAGAGAGAGAAAGAAGAGAAGAAAAAGGGTAGCAGGACAGATGGGGGGAGGAGAGGAAGAGATACATGTGGAGATGCAGAATAGGAAAGGAGGAAGCAAAGAGAATATGGGAGGGAGGAGGGACGGTAGAAAACGAAGCGGTGGCAATAGCCAAAGAAGTGCAGGAGCAGGAAAGAATGGACAGGGTATGGAAATCGAGAAGCGTACCAAGATTCAAAGAAATCAGATCAGTGGGCAGACCGAGGTACATGAGAGGAAAATGAGGAAAAGGAGAGAGAGAGAGAGAGAGAGAGAAACGCATTTATTGCATCCTGGGATCTGGGATCCCCTAAGGACGTGACCAAATACAATTACATGGTTGCATTATGGTAAAACAGCTTAACATGACAAATAGGATAAAGAAAAAACAAAAATTACAGAAGCAATAGTATAACTAGGAGCTAAGTGAGGACCTGAAATGACCCTCAGAAAAAATAGCAGAAGAGTAACAATAGGATGAGATGAAAAGTACAGAATAAGATGAAAATAGATGAGATAGAAAAGTACAAAAAAAGAAAGCAAATAAAAGATGAGATGATTCTAAAACTACAATAATGTAACCTAGGAACTAAGCAAGGACAAGAACTGGGTCTTAAAAATACGAAGTGACCTCGACTGTCGCACAGCGGAGGGTAGCGAGTTCCACAGCGTGCTAGCGCTAATAACCACCGAATTTTGATATGTGGCAGTTCGAGCATGCGGAATCAGGAGTGCATCCGCGGGACCCCGCAGATCCCTCCGCTCTACGACAGAACGAAGACGCAGTTGCGAGTAGAGATAAGACGGCCGCTTTACCTGCAGCAGTTGATATATGAAAATACCCAGTAAGTACCGCCGCCTGCCGTCGATTTTTAACCAACCCAAGATATTATAAAAGGGCGTGATGTGCTCGGATTTTTTGACATCGAAGATAAATCGAATCGAAGGAGGAGAGAAGGTGAAAATAATAGCGAGGTTGAGGTGCGGGAATGAGGAAAGAGGAAAGAACTACTGGATGAAGGAGGATAAGAGACTGTGCAGGATATGCAGGGAAGAAGAGGAAACAATGGAACATCTGACAGGAACGTGCAGGGAAATGGAGGGGGTGGAGGGGACAATAGAAAAGATAATGAGTGACGAAGGTAAAGGGGTGAAGTGGGGAAAAACACTAAAAGAGAAAAGAGAAGCAGTAGAGAGAAGTGAGAGAGAGCAATGGGAGAAGGAGGGAAGGAATGACAGCAAAAGAGACAGGAGTAAAGACTGAAGGAAGAAAACAGGGAGCAGAAAGCCTAAGAAGAGAACAAGAAGGCAGAAGAGGGAGAGGGGAGAAGGAGGAGCGAGCGAGCTAAGAAAGGACTAGCAGACAGAAGGCAAGGAAAGAGGCGACATCTAGAAGCAAGCGAGAGAATGAACAAGGAGCGGGGGACAGAGGGGAGGGAGGCAGTAGCGAGGCGAGCACGAGGCAGGCAAACAGACCAGTAGTCCACCGACAGCCAGAGTGAAAACACGAAAAGAGAAAAGACTGAGGAGAGAAAAAGAAAGATGGAAGAGATGAAGGAACTGGTGGCAGAAATAATGGAGGTGATCAGAGGAATAAGAGAAGAGATGGGGATCGTAAAAAAAGAAAATAGAGAATGGAGAAGACTGATGGAGAAGGAAGAGGAGAAAGAAGGAAAGCAAGAAAGGGAAGAAAAGAGAGAAGAAAGGGAAGAAGAAACTGCAGGAAAGAAGACAAAGAAAGGGGAAGAGGGAGATACAGAGGAAGAGAAGAGGCAAAGGAAAGAGGCCGTAGAGGAAAGCGAGGAGAGGGCCAAGGAAAAAAAGAAGAGGAATGTGGTGATAAAGGGAATGAGCGGGACGGAAAGGTGGAGGGAAGCAGTGAAACTGCTTATTGAGGAAGCCGCTGGCAAGAGGGTCCTAATCGAAAACGAGTGGGAGAGCGGAGCAAAGGTAGAAGGGAAAGCGGCAGGAGTGATCATAGTACAACTAGGGAGCGAAGAAGAGAGGGAACAGGTGATGGGTGGAAAAGATGAGATAAAGAAAAAGTACGGGGTAATATTTTAGGAGGACATGACTTACAGGGAGAGAGAAGAAAGGAGGAGAAGAAGAGAGAAAGAAGTTGAAGAGGAGAGAAGAGGAAGGTGGGAGATAGGGGAGCGACGCAGAAAAGAGCGAAAAGAGAAGGAAAGAGGAGCGACGGACGAAAAACAGGGGGAAGAGAAGGAAAGGCAAGATAGAGAGGAGAAACGCAGGAAAAGAGAGGAAAGAGAGCTGGAAATAAGAAGAGACGAAAGGAGAAAAGTACTGAAAGAAAGTATGGGGGAGATAATAAGGGAATGGAACGAGATAAGGGAGGAGGAGAAAAGAAGGAACAAGAAGGAGTGAGAAGAGAAACAAACAAACAAGCAAGGAAGAGGGAACGGATGGCGTGAGGGGGGAGGACGAGAAGACACAGGTGTTGTGAATAATGAAAAGAAAAAAATCGATCTCAGTTCAGTATTATGTATTGTAGTATTATGGTGTATTAGGCGACCTTATTTAGTGCACAGTTTATTTTTGACAGTTTATTTTGTTTATTTTGATTTTATTTTAGTTATTGTGATTCACGGTGCATATCACATATCATCTAAAGGTTAGGATTTCAATGTTATGTTATGATTTCAATGCTATATTATGATTTAAATGAAAGAGCTGTAACGCCGAAAATAAGCAAACAATAATAAACATACAATATATACCGAAGTACAATATAATTACATCAGAAGTTTGTATTCTTTTTATTTATTATCGTTTTTAGTTTATTATGAAAAAGATTAATAATTTTTATATGTCATTATTTAAACTTAAATTATAAAAGAGTGCGGTACAACTAAAAATAAAAATAAATAAATTATTCATTTTGGGTTAAATATTGTTTAATTTTTCAACTCATATTTTTACAACTACTAGTTGTAAGTAAATTTTCTGATTATGTGAGTTATTTCTTATGTCAATTGAATGTCACATTATTGTAATCATTTAATGTTATATTGATAAAGAGTTTTCATCACTATGACATTAGAGTTATGTCATCAAGATGTTAGCTAAGTGACAATTATGTCAGTAGGACGTCACAGTTTTGTGATCATTTGGACGCAACTTTACATCACTATTTCTGGATCAAATTTATGTCACCTTGATGTCAGCTAATTGACACTTATGTCAGCTGGACGTCATATTTGTGTAAGCATTTGGACGCAACTTTACATCACTATTTCTAGATCAAATTTATGTCACCTTGATGTCAGCTAAATGACACTTATGTCGGCTGGACGTCATATTTTTGTAAGCATTTGGTAGCAACTTTACTCCTCTATGACATCAGAGTTATGTCAATCTGACGTCAGTTAAGTCATAATGATCTCAATCGGAGGTCATATTTACGTCATCTATCTTACGTAAAAATCTTACGTCAGGAAGTGGGAAATTATGATTCATATATGACTCATAAATGACCCACATCTTACGTAAATCATGACGTAGTTGACGTTATTCTGACGGCAGTTTGACATCATTGTGTTCACTGGGTTAATCGTGTCTAGAAATGAACCATAGTAATTGTTATTTTATCATTTAAGTCGAATAGTGTTTGTGGTATCAATGCCCGATGCAGGAAAGACCTTGAACAATGCCAAGATGCGCTTCAGAGTATTGAGTTTGATAGACTTCTTTCCACAAGGTTGATTAATAGTCCAGTTAATAGAGATTTTTTCGTGACAAAAAGCCCACCTGAAATCTGATTGTGCCACGTTTTGAAGAACGGTTCACAGATGAAAACGTACATGTTTCCAACTCCTAATTTTTTCCGGCTATTGTTTAAACAATGTTTAAAAACGAAAAACCCGTTTTTTTAGTAGTTTTTCGCTTCTAGGATGGAAACTGATGGAGCAATCTTGGTACTCCAATGAGAAAAGTTGTAGAGAATTGAACAACCTTTAAAATGACCCGTGTGGAAATTTGCTTGGGGTTACCCGATTATCGGCTAGCCTCTAGACGGGCGATCCCGTCTTTAGTGTAACTGTACAGCACCCGGACGGGCAAACCCGTTTTCAGCGCAACTGGACAGCCCCTGCATTGTAAAACTATAAATGTCATTTGCACCGTTTGACTGCCCAGTCCCCCTTCAGAAATACTGAGTCGATTGCACTTAGCCTATATTTTTTCTGACATATAATTTATTCAATTATACGGGAAGATTTCGGTGAAATTTTCGGCAAAATGACTGGAAAGTCGAATTTGATTTCTTTCGAAAAAAGGTCCCTGAAACCATCCCTCATCAATGAAAAATATCGTGGTTTCCATCTAATGTTTTTTCAAAGCATTATTGCCATACATCTAGAGTCCATCAAAAAAGCAGTGTGGATTCTGAGAGGTCTTGATAACATCTTCCTATTCAACTGTCACATTTGATCTCGTTAAGCTTTTGTTTGATCAGCTTTGAAGTTCTTGATGATGCTGAATACTCTACGATGAGTTGGTCTTCCGAAGCCCATTATTTCGGTTGCGAAAGGTTCGCTGCGTCTCAAAAGTTGGCAAAAAAGCTCTCAACTTATAGAACTTATCCAAATCATGTTTCCAAAGCTACTACAGAAGTAAATTTGAAGAATAGTTCATGATTTTTACCAAATTTATTTCATTCGCAACGTTGAACCACAGAAAATGTACAATAATGGTACATTTTTTTTCAATGGAATTTGGAGTTATTCTTCTAATATTGCTCTATTGCTGTTTTTATAACGTGATTCTGAATAAATTCTGTAAGTTTGAAGCTCTTTGATTGATTTTTGGGGGCGGGTTGAGTTTTCGAATTTCGAAAGCTCCGAATGGTTGAAATTCCGAATTTTTTTGACACGATCACGAAAACTTCCGAACGTCTGAAATCCCGACATTCTTAAAACCGAATTGACAATTTTCCTGTAATAGTGAAACATAAAAGATGAAATGCCAGAAGGAGCACCTGACAGACTGAAAAAGTTCTGACTGCAGCACCAGCTACATAACGGAATTCAAATTTCAGCGATCAGAAAGATGATAGTTCCGAAATGGTATCATTTCGAAATAACTAGGTTGTGAATAAGAGGTGTTCAGAAAAAAAATGTTCAGAAAGAATTATATCGATGGGTGAATACATAGAAATTAAACGCTCAAAACACAGAAGGTCGATGAAAGATCGAAAAGTTGACAGTCCAAAATTCCGAAAGTCTAAAGATCCGAAACATTGCAATCCCGAAATATCAAAGTTCTGACAGTTCTAATGGACTAGATTGCTTAGGCCGGATATTTGACTTGTGTTAAGAAAAATTCGTAGATAACACAAAAATACTGAACTTTGCATGCATGGATCTCTTCCATCAAATTGTGTATAGTTCAGCTTACAAGAATGTCGGTACGTCAGATTTGATTATGATATAACATAAATATATGCCGCCAGTTTGTAAAACGTGAGGGTAAAAAATGGTGATCCCTAAGATACCTTTACCCAATCCATAATAGTAAATCTAAATCTCTAACGAACTTCCGAATAGCTCCAGTCACAGTCAAGTTGATCGGAACGCATCATATATGTGCAGATGTGAGATATTAAAATATGCTTCAATAACGGCCATAGACCACCACAGCGATCAGATATAGAATCTCAATAATGTAAGCAATGTGAGCATTAGGGTGGTCCTTATTTCGATGAATTTCGAGAAAAATTCCGGACGCCCCCTAGATACCTTGCAAATAAATTGAAAAAAATCCCCCTCAAATTTTAGCTTTTAATTTTAACATTAACAGGGGGCCCAAAATTCGGAAAGTTTAATTCGAAGGATAAATGCAATTTTTCCAACCAATCACTTTTTTCTTTGGTAACTCCGATAAAACTCGATAAAATAATTTGACATTTTTTTTTATTATTATTATTACTTTTCATTTATTTCTATTGTATTCATTACCACGAAAATGTACGAGTCTTTACTGGGGTATTTTCTCAGGCAGAATGAGGAACTTTGGGAAAATATGAGAAATGATAATACACATAAATTTTGCTTCAACTATTTTAATATTCGTTATACAGGGTGGTCCATTTTAATTTACGCAGGCGAATATCTCAAAAACTAACAGTTATACAAGAAAAAGTTTCATACAAAACTTAAAGGGTTTCGAGGGGGAAAGATAATGTTGATATGTGTTGACTTGTGGACTTCGCCAATTCCGAGATTTCGCAAGTAACTTCCGATTTTAGATAGGGAACACATGTTTTGGTTGGGGGCAGCTGATAGCGGGATCAAAGACTCATTCAAATACGGAAGCAAAAAAAATTAGTAAAAAAAAAATTTGCAAAACAAATGGAAAAAAAAAAAATTTCGCGAATTTTTTCTTTCAAAAGATTGTTTTCTTGTCCCTAGCCGTCGAACACATTAATTGTTTATCACTCTAGCTTGAAATATTTCTCGCCAATTTTGAAATTGGAAAGTTTGAATGTACCAGATTAGTAAAAAAAATTCGTAGATCAATAACACACAGCTTATTTCGGACTCAAGAGTGATAAACAATGAATGTGTTTGAAAGCTAGAGACAAAAAACAATCTTTTGCAAAAAAAAAAATTCGCGAAATTTTCGTTTTCAATTTTTTTTGCAAATTTTTTTTTTCCAATTTTTTTTTCTTCCGTATTTGAATGAGTCTTTGATCTCGCTATCAGCTGCCCCCAACCAAAACATGTGTTCCCCATCTAAAATCGGAAGTTACTTGCGAAATCTCGGAATTGGCGAAGTCCACAAGTCAACACATATCAGCATTATCTTTCCCCCTCAAAACCCTTCAAGTTTTGTATGAAACTTTTTCTTTTATAACTGTTAGTTTTCGAGATATTCGCCTGCGTAAATTAAAATGGACCACCCTGTATATGGCGATGCATTGTGTGAAATCTGCTCGACATTTCGGGCACTTCTTCGGCGGTCGTTCCGCGAGAATCGTTGCACATTGAAGGCACACACAATTGTGTCCGCACGGGACATATCCGTGGGAGATGGCATTGGTCTTGCACACGAGACATCTTGGTGCTGTAAAATAATAAATCATTAGCGTATGTCATAAAATAATACGAACTATTAATTAGAAAACACATTACACCTTCATTGTTTGCGAGACCAACAAAATTTAATGATAAATTTCACGTTCACATGCCCGTGCTCTACAAATATAATACTTGGTATGAGTCTTCGATCGCCTGTACCGAACACGATTGTAACATTAATGAAAACGCGTACTTGAATCAGATGTCCAACCATAGCTTGAATACAGTCATCCGCATCCACGCTCTGAAAAACGCGGGCAAAAGCACACAATTCCACTGCGCAGAAAGCATAGCAGACGCGTGCTCTCGGCTGCATAAATGCATGCATACGACTTAGTCAGACCCGGTTGACCCATCAAAACTCATTACTGTACTTGTTTGTATACGTTGGCTGATACCGAAAATTTTTTCACTTTTATCCAAATCTAACTTTTCATGTTCCAAAGAATTGTACAGACAATGAAAGCGCACACTCAACTCCAATTGTTAACTGTAGTCTGATTACTGCCGTCCGCATCCACGCTTTGAAAAACGCGGGCAAAAGCACACAATTCCACTGTGCAGAAAACACAGCAGACGCGTGCTCTCGGCTGCATAAATGCATGCATACGGCATAATATAACCCGGTTAACCAACCAAAATTTAATAATGTGACTCTTGCTTATATAAATTGCCTTGCCATGAATATTTTTGGAAATATATCGAAATATCACTTTTAATATTCCGAAAATTTATAAAGACAATATATGGAAGTCATATTCACTCAGATTGCTAACCGCAGTTTGATTACTGTCGTCCGCTTCCACGTTCCGAAAAGCGCGGGCAAAAGCATACAAATCTACCGTGCTGTAAGCACAATCGATGCGTGCTCTCGGCTGCATTAGGGATGGGCAAATGTATAAAATATATCGATATATATCGTATCGATATTTTCAAGCAATATCGATACATGCAGAGTAAAAAATATCGATATTTCGATATATCGATATTTTCATCTCAAAGCGCGATTACCTGAAAAATTGTCAAGATTGTTCAGAACGAATCAATTTGAAGGCAGCACTTATACCAAAACTTGCGCACTTTAGTTTACATTAATTTATACTTACATGAAGCGAACACAAATATTACAAGTATAAGTGGAATAAATAATAATTATTATAAAATATAATAAAGCTCTTAAAAAAAATATCGAATTTGATATTCGAAAATAAATATCGATTATCGATATTTCGAAATTAAAAATATCGCCGATATTTATCGATTATTTTCTAAAAAAATATCGATATTTTGATATATCGATAGTTGGTGCCCTTCCCTAGGCTGCATAAATGCAAGCATACGACAACATCAAACCCAATTCATCAATCAGAAGGTACTGTTATTTGGCGCTCATCCATTGCATATCTCGTCGACCAAAGAGAAATAAATCTTCAGAAACTAAGTTACTGATGCCAATAATAGCACAGTATGGTGGAAGCTCATGCAAACAATGAAGTTACTAAACAATAATTTCTTCTACGAACAAAAAATGGGCGCAATCCGGGTGACCAAAGACTATTGCCCAGACAATTTTCAAATTCTAATCGTGGTTTGATGAAGAATATGACATAAGGATTAACCAGTTGTGAATCTCATTGAATTTAATTCCCAATCAAAATATTGCTGGGTAGTCTTTTTGCATGAAGGAGTAAATTATGTACTGAACAATTCAGGTAGCTTTTGTATCCTTAAGTCACGACATATTTGCATAAAGAGAATTCAGTTTTTTTTTTCCTTTCTTTAATTTTTCCTAACAATATGATCAAAATACTACCATTGTCTCAAAAACTAACAATTTTAGAACTTATTCGAAGTTTCTCAACGAATTGCAAACAAAAACAAATTGAAAAAATTTTTATTTGGAAAATCTCCTTGGTTTACGTAGGTTGTGTGGTCACCCTGAGCTATGATCTAGCTACTCTGAATTTCGTTACAACATACGCTAGTAGTGACATTACAGAAGATGCAAAACAGTTTTACTATATTACCGTGGCATTACTTTTATGATTTTTCTTACAAGTTGAGATGACATATCAAATTTAAATAAAGTAGTCTTGCTAAGATCCCCGCAATTTATATTCGCAATATCAAAGTGCTTCACGAGTAGAATTATTCATTGACTCAAAGGCTTCGTCAGTTTTTGAAAATATCTCATTTGTAGTAGAATATGTATATTAGCATGATTTTAGATATGAATATAGACGAATCTGAACCGATTCATCCTTCTTGTCTACTGAAAATGAATATTGAAAACTCTCAGGAAAGTGGCGGCTTTCTGTATTTATCCATTCATCTAATGATTTGAATTAGCTACGGTCAGCTTAGATATGATTCACATCTGCCACATAATCTGTTCACATGTACTTAACGACCATGAGGGATTATAGTAATTCTCGTTTGCATCAACAACTAACACGTAATGTCACCTTGTTTTTTTTTTCCTGTATTTCGCCGTTTATGCCCATAGGGTCGCACAGGGTTGCCGTTGTTTTGAGCCATCATTTGTCGTCTCCTTTTTTTCCTCAAATTCTTTTTTCTGCTAGACGACACTACGTACAAAAGTTTAATATTTCAATAATTAAATACACGCGATACGTTCATATATACTCACTCATTTTTTTTTACTATATTTCAATGATTACCTTTTGGCATTTGGTCCTGCGCTACTGCAGTAGGCACTTCTATGTTAAAAAATTCAAATAAGTATGAGGAATTGTTTTTTCAATTATCAACATGTTTCAAAATGAAATGAAATCTGTCAAGTTCCTTATACACCTCAGATTTTCATTCTTACCGCCGACAACAAGTTGGTCTATATCAGCTGGGTCAGAGTTGTTGGCAGCAGGACGAACGCCAACCAATATTTCTTCATCTGAAGTTTCGGGCTCAATCGCAGCAGGTTCTCTTTCATCGGGACGAACACCAACTACATGTTATTTAAGTGGAAAAAAAAAAAAAATACAGAATGTAAAACTTCCTGAACACAATAAAAATATAATATCAATAATCGTACGATGTGATGTCATACTAAAATCGGCTCATTCAAACAAGAGAAGAGAACTACCTAATTCAAGACCGGCTTCTACATTCTGTACCATGACAATATCTGGTATGTCATTTTCTCTTTCCTCGTTTCCATCAATGTGAACTTCTACCGGCTCCTCATTCAGCTCAATGAAATTGCCTTGGTGCACATCATTCTCTCTTTCCTCGTTTCGATCAATGTAAACCTCTACCGGCTCCTCATTCGGCTCAATGAAATTGCCTTGGTGCACGTCATTCTCGGTTTCCTCGTTTCGATCAACGTAAACCTCTACCGGCTCCTCATTCAGCTCAATGACATTGCCTTGGTGCACGTCATTCTCTCTTTCATCGTTTCCATCGACTGGCTCTTCATTCCGCTCATTGAAATCGTCTTCCAGCATGTCGTCGCCTCTTTCTGGATTGAAAAAGCGTGAGTTCATTAGTATATTTGCTGTGAGAGTAATGCCGCATTCTACAACTGACCCAAAAAGAAATAATACTTAGAAATATGAGGTGCTGAAATGACAATTTGATCGTATATGTATCAGATCCGACCAACGAGGAAAGTGTTAGTAAGTTCCTCAGGGTTAGAGATTTAAGAGGGTTGTTCAAGATGATTCTTGAAACTAGAACTCGAAGTCCAGGTTAAAACAAATGAAATTTCCGATCCGAACTCGCATATTTTTACTGTAGCTCAAATTAATGCAATCATTTTTTGAGCTAGCGATGATGCTGAAAACTCTACAGCCCAAAAATCCCCTGGAACTAATGGTTGTCACTTTCACAGTGTCCAAAATAGCAAAAGTCAGATTGAAGCTTTCGCGAAAAGTTTTGGAATGCACAAATTCGTCCTTTCGAAGGCAAGGACATGGAGTTTAAACCATGATCGCAGGTTCAAAAGCTAGTCACAGTGAAAATGAGTTGAAAGATAACGATGATTCAAGGCATCTCATTTATATGAATAATGGGTTATTATTCATTCATGCCATGTATATTTGATTCTTGTTAACTTCTACACAATGACCTATAAGTGAAATGAAATTATGATCTTGATGAATTTGATTACTCTCTTCTGCTTCAAATCCAATAGAAGAAAGTGATTTTGAGTTATCAGATTATACCCAGTGGATATACATATCTAAACTCCATAGTGCTTGAATTAAATGCTTTTATAATATTTTTTAAAATTGTTGTTCGGTCAATTTATCATCAATCCATATTTGACCTTTCATTCCACAGGTATATCTACCGTTAAACAAAGAATCAGACTGCTGAACTGTGCAAAGATTCACAACGTTATTGAACAATTAAAAATGAAAAACAATTAGGCATGCCTAGAATTGGGCTTTGCTCAATTATTTAATTCAATATCTAATACCAGAATAATTAGTGTGGAAACTGTGGGTTTTATTTTTATAATCTAATTCATCAAATACGATTGAATGGGGAAAAATGAGGCACCCTAAAAGTTTGTTCAAAACTTAAATGGGATGGAATGTGCGTTTACTGATGTCAACCTGAAAGTATATGATTATATTTTCCAATGTGTATGCAATTCATCGCGCTAAATGCCCTTATCAATCGCAAAAATTGTTTTATTCATTTCTTCTATTTCCGAATTAATTGTACGTATGAAAGAATGTTCACTCGAATGATGTGAAAACTTTCAGATACTTCATCAGAAAATTCGAATCGATAAATGCAAAGTGACTTCATGACATTGAAGTCTGCATTGTTGGAACGCAACGAAATCCAGGAAAAAAATAATTTAAATATATTAATTTACCAAAAATGATCCTGCTATATGTTTGAAAAGTGAAAACGACTAGAAATAACTTGAAAATGTTAATAAACCTAGTGGGATCATTTTTATGCTATGTATATTTCTTTTAAATTTACGTTGAGTTTCATTGTGTTCCAACGATGCAGACTTCAATGTCATTGACTTTCGCATTTGAAAGGCTCGAATAAATAGAATCGAATTATGAAATCGATATAACTCTCAATTCATCAGACAAGCAGCTGATAAGCAGTAGCAAAACTATTTTCAAATGTTATTTAAATCAGGCGTTTTTTGTAGGGTTCTCATTTCAGTCTTGTCCTCCCTGATATATTGCAAAATGTTAAATCTTCAAAATCTCAGGATGATTTTGTTTCTGTTCTTCGATGGTATATCTAATAATTTACCATGATTCAGGACTCCAATTAATGCGTCGTCATGCCCATGCGCAAATACGTCGAAAGGCACACCTTGAAATAACTGGTGATCATAATCCGGATCAGCTTCTGGAAGAGTAGAAGATAAGTGACACATTTATATAGTATATGAGCTGGATTATGAATTCATGCTCACTAAGGAGACACGTTTAGTCTAGTGTGAGGACATCACATAATTGAAAGCTTCTATCTATTAAATTGTTATTGCCAATGAAAAATAAATTTTATTTGATTATTTGCACACACCACCGTTATTAAGGGTAGGAGATACTGAAACTGCGCATCTGAACCAATTGCGATTTTCAAATGAGGTTTAACACACATGTCTGCCATCCCAAAACATAGACATTATGCAAATTTCGAGTCATTTGAAACAATAAGTACAGAGTTACTCCTCATAATGCTTCTGAAAAAGCCTTTATTTGAAAACCTCCCATGCGTCTCAATTATTTTAGAATCTTGCTGCGCTTGCACACACATATTTTAGGATGCGTAAGCTACAAACCTGCGTCGGTTTTTAGAGATAGCTACGATACTTTGATTTCGACACTTTTTTTGATGAAAAAAAAAAAAAATATCATTTCAATTATTTTTCCTAAAATCCGTAATTTTGTCTCGATTTTCAAAATCTGAAGTGGATTTGTAGCTAGTGTGTGTAGGAATGCACATTGAAAATTTCAGAAGTCCTCGACGAAAACTCAAACGCATGGGATTTTTTCAATTGTCAAAAACATAGTTCTGAAATAAATCGCTTTGAAGTTTTTTTTTCAAATTATTCACAAAATTCAAGATATTCATTACTGCATGAACCAAACTAGTTTCAGACGAGATTGCCAATAGTATTGAAGCATGTGACATTAAAAAAAAAACTTGATCTTGTCGAGTCTACGCAATTTGACCTGCGGGCAGCGAATCGTACGGTTGATAACTTGTAAATCTGGTTCTGTAAAATGAATACAAACATTTGGAAGAATATTGATTCGCTATATAAATTTCAATACTCATCTCTGGTGAAGTGTGTGACTAAAAACTTCAATATGATTTCCAACCGTAGAAAAACACATTCTGGAGTAGTTGCCTTATGGGGGTATACACGCCTCGAAAATGATTTTTTCCAAATCACTGCTACGCTCTGAGAGGACATTCTAGTGACTCAGTTCTTTTACAGTTAATAAGTCCTATTTTGATACATAGTTCATGATTTTCTCAGATTTTATATCCTCCGCTGAACAAAAATTGAATCCATCGAAGAAAAAGTAGTTGTCGTAGGGTACAGGTCGCTGCGTTGCATGAAATTTCTCCACATTTGGACAGATATTCTGTATGAATGTAATTTTGCGGCAAACCAATAATATTTCATGAATTCAAATTGTAGACATAGAAATTTGTGATTGTAACAATTTATTTTCCATCGTTTTGGAAAAAATATTTTACAATCAAAAATTTCAATGTCTAAAACTGAAATACATGAAATATTATTGGTTTGCTCCTAAATTACATTCATACAGAATATTTTCTCCAAATTTGAAGAAATTTCATGCAACGCAGCAGCCTATGACCTACGACAACTACTTTTTCTTCGGTGGACTGAATTTTTGTTCAGCGAAGGACATAAAATCTAGAAAAATCATGAACTGTGTATCAAAATAGCACTTATCAACTGTAAAGAAACTGAGTCACTACAATGTTTTCTCAGAGCGTAGCAGTGATTTGAAAAAAATTATTTTCAAGGTGTATGTGTATATACACACGCACACACACACACAGTGTGCCTGTCGAACACGAGTGCCATCTCGCGCCATCGACAAAAATTATAGATTCAGGAAACGCATTACTAGCAGTATCTCATGTAAAACACCTCAGTATTGTAGCTCTGTGGAAAAATGCATCTCAAGTTACTTTTTTTAACAAATTGAAAAAGAAATAACCGAAATAAAGGAAAATTGAAAACTCGAGCTGAAACAGTATACGCTCTATTGGCTGAACGGGGCATAATAATTTTTTTTCTCGGTTCAAGGATTCGTGTACGTAAAGATAAGGGTTCAAAGAACACATTTCCGTAAAAATCCGAAAATCGATTTTTTTTTTAAATTTTTACACTCAAATTTCAGTATCTCCTACACTTAATATATCAGTGATTCCTTTTTTATTCATCACACTAAAGAGTATGAATAGTAAATAATATTCATTGAGGTAGAAATGTTTATATCTGTTTGATCCAGATGGGATTCGTGTATGATGAATTTCTCAACACCACACAAAAAACAGGATACGATAAAATCTCGACACTCATCCGGGATACTTTTTTTTTTGATTGACAAAATAAAAGAGTTCTAGACTTAAGGTGAAGTGAAACGTTTCAAGGCCACGGCCGGGTGCCTTTCACCGCGGTAAAACAGAGATACCGAACGTTTGGTACCTCTGGCCACCGCTAGATGGCGCAGTTACCGTACGTTTGGTACCTCTGCCTACCGCTGTATGGCGCAGCTCGCATCTTCCGATGCTTGCTACGCCAGTATATACCTACTCTAATGCTCGCGATTATTTCGCGGCAGTGTTTATAAACACTGCAAGGCATGCAAATAATTGCATCAAATATTAACCCGAACAAATCGAGCATTATTTATGTACATCATGTGTACTAACACTGAGTTGGACAAACGTCGCAGTGTAAAGCAACAGAAGTGGCCTGTTCTCGCTCTGGTGCAGAGCGATTGATAAAAGTTGAAACTAATCAACTATGATATTTCTAACAAAGAGTTAGACATGATGAATTCAGAGAAAATTCCTGGTCAGAATTCTTATCGGTATGACAAGCAACCGTAGTTGTCCCTCGCTCTGGTGCAGAGCGAAAGATATGCGTGAAAACTAATTCACTGTAATCTATTTAATCCGTTAGGATTCCTTCGACAATCAGTCGAGTGGCTCTCCGCTGGAGAGACATTAATAAATACAGAGAAAATCCCTGTTTCGAAACCCCATCGGTATGACAAGCAAACCTTGGTTGTTTCCCTCGCTCTTGTGCAGAGCGGTTGATAAAGTAAAACTAGTTCACTATATTTATAACATGAAATTAGACATGATTCATATATACAGAGCAAATCCCAGTTCGAAAACCCCATCGGTGTGACAAGCAAACCTTGGTTGTTCCCCTCGCTCTTGTGCAGAGCGGTTGATTGTTCCCCTCGCTCTTGTGCAGAGCGGTTAATAAAAGTAAAACTAGTTTACTATATTTATAACATGAAATTAGACATGTTTAATAAATACAGAAAAAAATCTCTGTTTCGAAACCCCATCGGTATGACAAGCAAACCTTAGTTGTTTCCCTCGCTCTTGTGCAGAGCGGTTGATATGAGTGAAACTAGTTCACTATAATGTATTCAATCCGTTTGGATTCTATCGACAAATAGTCGAGTCACTCTCCATAGGAGACACTGCAAGAAAAACATTTCTTTATGCAGGTTCTATGACTAGGTATATAATCTATAAATCAATATTCTAAATCCGTTTGGATTCTATCGACAAATAGTCGAGTTGCTCTCCATAGGAGACACTGCAAGAAAAACATTTCTTTATGCAGGTTCTATAACTAGGTATATAATCTATAAATCAATATTCTAAATCCGTTTGGATTCTATCGACAAATAGTCGAGTCGCTCTCCATAGGAGAGGCTGAAAAAAAAATATTAATTTATACAGGTTCTATAACTAGGTATATAATCTATAAATCAATATTCTAAATCCGTTTGGATTCTATCGACAAATAGTCGAGCTGCTCTCCATAGGAGACACTGCAAGAAAAACATTTCTTTATGCAGGATCTATGACTAGGCATATAATCTATAAATCGATAACCTGTATTCGTTAGGTGTCCATCGACCATTAGTAGAGCAGACAAGCAGCCAAAGTTTGGCTCGAAGTTGATCAATCAACATTTTAATGTAGGCCACAACACAATACATAATTCCGTCAGAATCATATCGAACACTACTCTACATATCGAAAAAAAAATCTCAGTTTCGTATTGGCACTCATGTTTGAGGTTAGGAAGGAGTTTACTAGAATCACGCTTGTGAATATAAATGAAATTGTTGGCAATAATAGCGAGGTGTACTCGCGCACCTGTAGTTCGCGGATACCTGTCATTCAATGATTTTCCGACAGTTATATCATGGTCGTTGTACCGAACGCGATTTCCAACAACGAATCTTGAGTTATCTCGTGTTTCCATGATTCTAGTACCGGCTGTCATCAGCGTTGCCAACCTGAAAGGTGGCGCTGATCATACCAGGGGCGTAAAAATTATCGTACCCAGGACAAAATTATAGTACATTTCCAAGTGTAAAAAAAAACGATATTTCTGAGAAATTATTTCACGATTACACGTTATAACACTATTTGTTCTTGATGTTTGGAATCATCGTAGGTATCGTACATCGTACGGTAGCATTTATCTTTTTTCTCGTCTGCTGGCTCGTCTGCTCGTCTGCTGGCATACGTCACTTCAACAATGTATTCTTATTATTCGGATTGTTGTCCAACAGATCGATAGCTCCCTAACCTCAAATCAGAAATAAATTCCTATGTCAGGCTAGCTGTCAAAAGTGTGAGGTTATGTCTCGTCTGCTAGCATACGTCACTTCAATGTATTTTTATTATTCAGATCTTCGTCCAACGGATCGATAGCTCCCTAACCTCAAATCAGAAATAAATTCCTATGTTCGGCTAGCTGTCAAAAGTGTGAGGTTATGTCTCGTCTGCTAGCATACGTCACTTCAACAATGTATTCTTATTATTCAGATTGTTGTCCAACGGATCGATAGCTCCCTAACCTCAAATCAGAAATAAATTCCTATGTTCGGCTAGCTGTCAAAAGTGTGAGGTTATGTCTCGTCTGCTAGCATACGTCACTTCAACAATGTATTCTTATTATTCAGATCTTTGTCCAACAAATCGATAACTCCCTAACCTCAACTCTGAAATGAATTCATATGTCAGGCTGGCTGTCAAAAGTGTGAGGTTATGTCTCGTCTGCTAGCATACGTCACTTCAATGTATTTTTATTATTCAGATCTTCGTCCAACGGATCGATAGCTCCCTAACCTCAAATCAGAAATAAATTCCTATGTCAGGCTAGCTGTCAAAAGTGTGAGGTTATGTCTCGTCTGCTAGCATACGTCACTTCAATGTATTTTTATTATTCAGATCTTCGTCCAACGGATCGATAGCTCCCTAACCTCAAATCAGAAATAAATTCCTATGTTCGGCTAGCTGTCAAAAGTGTGAGGTTATGTCTCGTCTGCTAGCATACGTCACTTCAACAATGTATTCTTATTATTCAGATTGTTGTCCAACGGATCGATAGCTCCCTAACCTCAAATCAGAAATAAATTCCTATGTCAGGCTAGCTGTCAAAAGTGTGAGGTTATGTCTCGTCTGCTAGCATAGATCACTTCGATGTATTTTTATTATTTAGATTTTAATAAAAGGAAAAAATGACAAAGAATATTTCGATTTTCAGCTAACAAATCGATCCCTCCATAACCTCGACTTTGAAATGAACACTCCTATGCTATGCTAGTTGTCAGTCGAGTGAGGTTATGTCTGGTCTGCTTGTATGCGGAATTTGAATATATTTTTGTTATTCAGATTTTCGACCAAGAAATCGATCCCTCCACAACCCTAAGTCTGAAATAAGATCTCATTTCCTATGTTTGGCTTGTAGGCTAGCTGCCAGAAATTTGAGATTATGACGTCGGGGATCTTGTATCTGTTATTCGAATTTATTTGTGCATATGTTTCCAACAAATCCAGCGGATTGAAAAATATGGATGAACTAAATGAACGAGCTTTCCGAAACATTAGTATGAAAGAGCGGAGTACAATAAATAAACAAGCAATAATGTTTTCTCGTAACGCAAAGTCCGAACACGATTCTACCTATCGTTTGTTCGTATTTTAGGTTAGCTGTTAGTCGGGTGAGGTTAGCCGTGTGCGATCCGATATCGAATTTCTGTGTTTTTTGTAAAGCGCCGTCAAGCGGGAGCGGCGGGAGCCAACATCTTACGTAAAGTGACGACATAGGAAACTTTCACTAGCGCCGCTGCTCGGTTTGCAAGTAAACTGGCCGCAATTTCGGTACAGGGTACTGTGATCTCAACTAAATGTCGATACGGGTAGTGATCTCAACTGAATGTCGGTTTTTTAGTTTTGAGTAACGGAAAAACAATTGTTCTCACCCATTTCTTCATCAAATGACACGGGATTAGGCTCAAAGTGTTTGGTATTTCATTGCGGAGTGGCTAATTATCCGGAAAATGCGATTATCTACGGCGACAATGAATAATCTCGCGATTTATGTGGTCGGTACGTCAATCTGTCAAAATTTTTGTCAAATTTTGGAAAACTGAAATAATCAGCCACTTTCTGCCACAATTATGTGTAATCCCTCAAAGTTTCATTCCGATCGGTTCAGTAGTTTCGGAGAACTATTCTTTTCCGTTTTCGAGGTTCTGACAAACCTTTCACTTCACCTTAATAGTTTGCGAGAGTCGTGGATGTTGAATGTTCAGTCTTTTAAAATGATATAAGTTTATGTTTCGAATTCACTATATTATCATGATTTTGGTTACCCAAAGGAACGGTGTTTGGGGTTTCTTGCATCTCAAGTTCATCATTTAAACGTTCCTCCGGGATATTTGTGAGCCTCTGCGATATATGGCCCTTTAGCCCTGCTGTCCTATCTAAGAATTCTGTAGAATTCAGTCGGCCCAAATGAAGCTGTTTCCATGCTAATAACAATAATATAAAGTATATAACCATGGACATATACTCTCCATGTTATTATTGGTTTTACAAAAGGATGAATATCACAAGTTTAGAAGTCTGAAATTATATCGCCGTATACATTCACACACGTGAAGATAAAATTACCAAAAAGTTTCATTCGAAATTTGGAGTGATTTGAAGTATGAGATTAGCATGTATGGAAGTGATTGTATATTGTAAAAAAATATCGATATCATACTTTCATTCTAAATATCTCTATAATCTGGCAATATTTTATCAAATCTGAAATTTCTGAAGTAATTTTTTTCTTCCCCTCTTCATACGGATAATCAAAAGGTCGATAATAACTCATAGCTATCTTTTTGTATGAGTAGTCAGATAATTTAATAGATTTTGAACAAAAACCGTTTGTTAATTGTTTGTGTTTATAGATGGTCGCGTACCGCGGATACCGGTTAATACGTTTGTGAAGCCTTAGGCTCTGGATGTCGTCTTTAGCATCTGATGTTAACTTCGTAAGTTTGGCTGTGAAAACGGATTGACATATAGATATATGATGATGATGTTATTGAACTAAAAAATTGTGGATTAATGTAACTAGACTTAACAAATCACTCACCCATAAATGTCCATGCACTTGGGTGGACTCCCATCCTGCCTGCGAGCACACTATTATAGGACTCGATGACATTATTTGTTCGTCTCGATAAACCATACACGCTGAAGCCAGCTGGTTTCACAAATTGTCATCCATTGACGCGTGTAATACCTGATAAAGCCGGCGAAGGAACGCTTCAGAGCTGGTGGCAAAGCATTTTTTAGAAGTGCAAATTCTGCCGCAATAAGTTGTTCGGGCAAATATGCCAGCGCCATCAATTTTCTCAAGAATGCTTTGGCAACTCCATTTTCTGTTATCAAAGGCGTCAGGCGTAAGACTTTTATTTTCTTCAGTAAAGCCTTGTTAAAACAAATGGTAATAATTCGTCAAACTGATAACTGACAAAACTATCGTAATCATCATACAGAATAAAATAATTATAATAATTCGTACTCGGTCGTAGTGTACATCGCAGCCAGTAATCTGGGAATTTCTGAATGTGACTTTGCAGGCGTTCCGCAACGCCTGTTCGAAATCAGTCATGACAACTGCGACCGACTCTACCCTGATTATATTTTCTAGGCTTGTTAAAACGGCAGTATATGCTGACTGTCTCTTATTAGCCATCAGAATATGCATGAATGGTAGGGCCTAGAAACAATTGGGGAAAATAATCTCATTAATTTGATAAGCTCAATCAGAATAAATGAAATCAGATAAGAACATTCTTCATCTTACATGATCATACTTGATGCCCAATATTGTCACAAGCTGATATACGCCTCTTACTCTGGGCGTCGTTTGAAACGTGCCATCTATGAATAGTTTTGTCACATTCAAGAATTCGCTTGCGACGAATTGCGGGTCGTAAATCATTAAGTGCAGCTTTCCCTCACTATCCCTGATCCTTTTCGATACAAGCCGTCCCACATCATACTCCAGCAGTCGCTGATTCTCAGGAGCCTCCAGCTGCATAGCCATTTCCTCAATATCTTCGGGGCATGGTGGATAAAAGCGGCGTCTCCAGCGTTTCATGCTACTTACCATGCTGTTGAATGGCATGAGCACTTTTATTTCTCTTGGGTACCTATTATTCAAACAATAGTCATAAAAGGCTATCATTTATTGACACCTGAAACAATCTTCGTATGTTAGTCATTCCACGTCAAGCGGGACACCTTTTTGATCTCACCCCAGCAAACACAGATATATTGCCGCAACGTGTTAATATAACCGAATGTAACGTGCAATATAACGCAGATGTTGCATGTGAGATGCAGGTACGTTATTAGTTCCTACTAAATACAGATTCATGTAACCAATGAGTTATATTTTTGTAATTTTACAGTTATGCAACCAACGTGTGACTGTAATAAAAATGTTACGTCAACGTGATTTGGATTGAGAAATAGCTGTCAGAGCAAGTGCAATCTTCCAACTGTACGCCAGTTTTTTTCATACAGGAACAAGGCACCGATGTGACCTTAGTGGCTTTATAATAAACTGTCGTACCATTGGAAATCATTGAATCTTGAGAATCGCATTTAAAAAATATAATTATTCATGACAGCTAGAAAATGGTTTATTCGATGAAATTAAAAATCAATAGCTTTTAAATGAGTTTCTGTGGAAGTCTGTGCGACAAACGGAATCGGAGATATCAACGTTCAAATGAGAGCATGATTCCTATTTTGGGTCGTTTTTTCGAAAATTCAACCCCCTGTCACTTCTGAACCATTGAAGTTGAAAAAAAAATTTCATCCACTTATTTTACTCAGAGATACGTGAAAAAACCTACAAAAGAATCAGAAACATCGAGGAATATTTTTGGCTAAATCCGTCCCGCTTGACGTGGAATGACTCATATGCGAGAAAAAAATAAAAATCATGTGATCAGATTTTTTGATACGGTTCATTGTAACCGAGTTTCAAAGTGGTTCATGGGATAAGCTCCAAAAGATTTCACCCTAAAGAGTAACTCAGCATGCAATACTTACTTAGATCGACATTAATTCGGATATAATGGGCATTTTAAGGAATAAAATAATTTCAAACCTTCAAGTGGCAAAGTTCTGTTAGTGCCGAAAAGAAGATTGTACTTAATACTCACATCGCCACCACTGTTTGGTATATCTCCTTCAATTTCCAGAAGTTTCGCTCCAGAGCAGACTTCAAAGCTTGGACGAAATCTGCTTTGAGCTGGGCATTTCTATCACTGTAGCAAATATTAGAATGTTCCCGCTTGACAAGGATTTCGCCGTTTGGCATCTTTTTTGCAGTGCCAATGCAAAATCGTGTGCTACACCGCATGTAACTGAAATTTTTTTCGTTCTCATTTAATTGACGCGTGAACACTTCTCATGTCATTGTGTAGAAAGAATTCACGCTAAGAAAATTTTTATGTCGGTTGTTGTTATATGTGTTAAGAGGGTACATAAACCTTTGAAATAATTTTTTTTAAATCACTGCTACGCTCTGAGAAAACATTCTAGTGACTTAGTTTGTCTACAGTTGATTAGTGCTATTTTGATACGTAGTTCATGATTTTTCCAGATTTTATGTCCTCCGCTGAACATAAATTCAGTCCATCGAAGAAAAAGTAGTTGTCGTAGAGTACAGGTTGCTGCTTTGCATGAAATTTCTTCAAATTGGGGGGAAATATTCTGTATGAATGTAATTTAGGGACAAGTCAATAATATTCCATGAATTCAAGTTTTCGATGTAGAAGTTTTTGATTGTAAGACATTTTTTTCCATCGTTCTGGAAAAAATATTTTACAATCCAAAATTTCTATATCTAAAACTTGAATTCATGGAATATTATTGATTTGCCCCTAAATTACATTCATACAGAATATTCCTCCAAATTTGAAGAAATTTCATGCAACGCAGCAGCCTCTGACCTACGACAACTACTTTTTCTTCGATGGACTGAATTTATGTTCAGCGGAGGACATAAAATCTGGAAAAATCATGAACTACGTATCAAAATAGCACTAATCAACTGTAGACAAACTAAGTCACTAGAATGTTTTCTCAGAGCGTAGCAGTGATTAAAAAAAAATTATTTTCAAGGTGTAAATACCCCCTTAAGGAGGTTCATCTGGTTAACGAATTAACAAATAGATATCGTTGAAAAAAATTGTATACAGTATCTACAAAGGCACCTCTTGAAATTTCAAGCCCGCAGGATACCTTATTCGTGGGAAATAAATAAAAACAGATTTTCTTAACCCTTCCTGGTCACCGCGGGTCAAAATGACCCGAGCATCAATTTTGAAGGTAAATCCCGGTAAGTTCGCGACCGAAGAACGCAAAAAAAAATATATATTTTTCATTTATAGGTATTCTTATTTTTCACTTATAGTCCTCAAAATTCGGATCTCGGCTCCCGAATGTATGTAATTTAAAAAAAAAAAAAAAAATCGAAGCAATTGAACTCAGGGTTGCAAATTTTTTAATTGAAAAATATTACATTTTTAATTTGAAAAAAAATTAACAATTAAAATAATTTCAATTATTCATTTTTTGAAAAATATATCATTAAAGTCATTTCAATTATTCATTTTTTTTTTGAATGGATAATTAAAATAATTCAATTATTGCATTTTTCAAAAAATGGATAATCAAATTGATTTAATTATTGCATTTTTCGAAAAATGGATAATTAAAATAATTTAATTATTGCATTTTTTTGAAAAATGGATAATTAAAATAATTCAATTATTGCATTTTTCGAAAAATGGATAATTAAAATAATTTAATTATTGCATTTTCCAAAAAATGTATTATTAAAATAATTTGACTGTTGCATTTTTTAAAAATGGATATTTTAATTTTTTTCAATTATCAATTTTTTGAAAAATGGATACGAAAATTATTCTCCTTCCAAATTTTTCGAAAAATTATAACTTTCCTTTATCCGAAAATTTTCAATTTTCATGGTGGTAACTGAAAAATAAAAAAAAGGCGAAAATCATGGTACATTATTTGTTTATTTTTCATGGGTCCGATATACCTGGGATAAAAGCTAATAAATCAATATAATTTGAAAAAAAAAAAAAAACAACCAAAAGGCGCAGAAAGACGTAATAGTATATTACTCACCTAGGGAGGGAAAGTAGGCTAACCCAAACTGCGTGCAAGATTGACACCCGAGCCGAAGGCGAGGGTGTTAAAAACGCAGTTTGGGATGGCCTTTTTCACTCCCGTGTGAGGTATACTATTTTTCACCACCCCCTGGCATCGGAAAGTACGACTTCCCGCTCACGCGAGGGGCCGAAAGTCGTACTTTCCGTGCAGGTGTTACGTCCTAGGCTGGAAGCCGAATATTTAACCTATAGGTACAACAGTTACCGTAGTTATTATCATAAGCATGAAAATACCGACGTGCAATTACCATCAGAGTTATAATAATACTCTATTGATGTAATTCCATTTATAATTTTTTCCTTTAATTCTTTTATATTATTTTACTCATAGATATAAGTCAATACTTTTGAAAGGAACAATCTTAACCATAATGTAGACAAATTCATCTCATTCTCTCACGAAACGAATATGCTTAGAAACACTTGAAACAATATAAACAGGAAAGCCTAAACTTTAAGTAAACTTTCGAACTCTGGAAAATATCCTTATTCAGGAAACATAAATCTTCAAATCCTTCATATTTTTACGACCGAAAGCGGAAAAGTCTAAAGACAAAGACAGCTCTGTTTAAATGAGGATAGAACATAGACGCTCGCAGCATCCCTTCGTAGCGTCTCGACGCTTGGGTCCCTGACCCAATCGCCTCGCGCTATTGCTCTTCTAGCCAACCATATTTTTTCCCGCTTTTGTTTTAATGAGTTTTTTACCAATAGAAAAAACCTCGCCTTCCCGCGAGTTTTCCAGGACCTCCCCTTCGCGTACCCGCGAGGAGAGATCTTTTCGATTGCATATTAGGCAGTTAGTCACGAAATCTCAAAGAATACAGATCGAACTCATAGAATCTTATAACTTAGAATTATTCATTCAAAGTGTTTGGTGACACAGTTAATTAATAAGTGAATTACTACATAAATCATAGAAACCTAAAAACTAAAGTTAATCATCACCTGTGTGAAGGTTAACAACCAAATTGTTAAGCAGATTGTGAAATAAGTTTGTTCAATAAATATTGTTATAATTTAAAGTGAAATCTTCAAACGTTTATTTCACCCACGCATAGTGGTGGCTGATAAAACCCATTACCTCAACAGATACGAGCTCAACGACGTCCCGAAGAACTAGTTTTCTAAGACTCGGTAAGAAATATAGAAATCTACCAATTTTAAATCAGAACCTCACAAGAATAAACTAGTGATTCGTTTCTTCTAAATAACATTTAACTCAGGACGTAACAGCTCTATCTATAATAAATTTGGTGGCAGCGTCGGAATATCAGTCTGAAATAAATTAAAAGCTAATCAAAGAAATAAAACATCTAAATAAAAAATCTGCTAACAAGTGTGAAAATTTTTTTTTACATTGGTAATTCACAAACTGTAAAAATCATCAAACTATCGTGACTAAACATCATCGATCTAAACACCAACATCAAGAATTTCATCGCTAAAGAACTTCAAATCGAACATCGATCAACATTGATTTCACCGTCGGATAACGTCGCAGCGCAGAACTTCAAGATCTACTCCAGCAACCGAAGACCCGCCCTACCGCTCACCCACGAAGACTCCAACACTAACACATAGCATAACGTAGTATCGTTATTATTATTTCTCTTCATCAAAGTAAGTCAAAAATAATTTTATCAAAATGCCTAATGACGACATGTCTATTGATAATTCTACTCTCAATAGCACAAACAGTATAACAAATGATTATAAAGAATTTTTCAAAATCATTCCTGAATTTGATGGTACACCTGATGGTTATCCAATAGAATCATTTACTGAACATTGTGAGTACGCAAAAGAATATATACCAAATTGCAAAGAAAATTTCTTAGTAAAACTACTTTCTGCTAAATGTAAAGGAGAACCCGCAAGACGTGTTAGCAAAGCAAAACTACAAACGATTGACGGACTAATAAAATTTTTAAATTCACACTTTAGACCAGAAAAACAAATTTACACGTGGATTAAAGAATTTCACAATTTTGAACAAAGACCGAAAGAATCAGTAACTGATTTTAATTATAGAATAGGCGAACATTTACACTCAACACTTTTAGAAATAGATCTTGCCGGTGGTACGAACGTAGAATCTAGAAAAAGCTCAGCACATGAAACCGCTCTTCAAGTTTTTTTAGCAGGGTTGAATCCGAAAATTTCAATGTTTTTATTAGACTTAGATTCATACGGAACACTAGCTAATGCAGCTAAACAAGCTAAGAAAATTGAGTCCCAACAAAAATCAATAAAAACTTTTCGGGTAGATGATACAGAAACTTTATCGAAGCAGTGTCTTCCAATACAGTCAAATCAAAATAATAATTATAAATCAACTAACAAATTCAACACACAAAATAAATCAAATCACAGAAACGCGAGTAGTAATAATAATCCAACAAACTCGACTACACAAGCCGAGAAATTCTGCAATTATTGTAAGAAGAATAATCACGTCATCACAGATTGCCGAACTTTACAAAATAAAAATAAAAAACTCGGTAACAATAGCATTAACGCAGAATACAACCCAAACAGATTTTTAGAATGCAATTATTGCAAGAAAAAGGGTCATATCATTAGGGATTGCAGAAAACGCATATATAATAACTCTAAACGTGATAGTAGTAGTGGTACGACAACTAATACTAACACACCTACGGGAAACGACTTACCGTCCCCTCGACCGGGCGCGTCGACGGGTCAGCAATAAATTCAGCGCTTATTTCACAGACTAACCATAAACTTCTTACAGCAGAATGTAAAATAAGTTCCACTCACACAACCTATAATTCTCCTTCAGTAATAATCCATTCAAAAAACCTTAAAAGAACAAATGCTAAATTTTTAATCGATACTGGATCACAATTAAATTTAATTAAAATCAGCGAATTAAAAGATCCCTCTTCAATAAATAAATCGATAACTTATGAATTGAATGGTATTTCAGAAAGAGATAAACCAATGACTTTAGGACAAATACAGTTACAGATAAATAATACATATGGTAAATTCAACGTAATTCCAGACGATTTTCCTATAGAATTTTCAGGTATCATAGGATCAGAATTCATGCATGTGAACGGAGGTAAGATCGATTATGAAACAAGACATGTGACTCTTAATAACAACAAAATCCCATTTTGCGATACAGAAAGTATCGTTCTGCTGGCCAGAACGAAATCTCTAATGTTTATTCGGGTTAACAATTCACTAGACAAGGGTTACGTGCCGCGTTTAGATATGCATGAAGGTATTTTTGCAGGTGAATCTTTGGTTACAAACATCCAGGGAAAAGCGTATTTATATGCTATCAATACAACAGACAAAGACATTAGGGTTGATATTCCCGTAATTCCTCTATATCCTTTCGATATGAGCGAAGACGAGGACAATAGTTTAGTAAGGGACAATACCACAGAGCGTTTAGAAGGTACTCGGACGCGAGTAAACCGCGCTAATGAGGTCATAAACCTTTTACGACTAGATCACCTTAATGAGGAAGAAAGTAAAGCAGTATTTTCTTTAGTAGAAGAATACTCTGACTTGTTCCATATCCCAGGAGAAGCATTACGTTCTACAAACGTTTTAACACATCGTATCCTAACCACAGACAATATACCTGTAAATACTCGTCAATATAGACACCCTCCACACCAAAAGGCAGAAATAGAAAAACAGATTAACGATCTTGTGCAAATAAATACAATACAGCCGTCAACCTCACCGTATAATTCCCCAGTTTGGATTGTACCTAAGAAAGAAGATTCTAAAGGTAATAAAAGATGGCGTTTAGTAATCGATTATCGTAAACTAAATGAGAAAACTATCGGAGATGCGTATCCGTTACCATTAATAACAGACATTCTTGACCAACTCGGTGGTGCGAAATATTTTTCGATATTTGATTTAGCATCGGGTTTTCATCAAATCGAGATACATCCGGATGATAAACATAAAACAGCTTTTACAACTCCTCACGGTCATCAAGAATTTAATAGAATGCCATTCGGATTAAAGAACGCTCCCGCGACATTCCAACGTTTAATGGATACAGTTTTAAGAGGTTTACAAGGATCGGAATTATTTGTTTATCTAGATGATATCGTAATTTATTCACGTTCAATCGAAGAACATGCCTTTAAGTTTAGAAAACTAGCAGAAAGATTAAGAAAAGCTAATCTAACTTTACAAACTGATAAATGCGAATTCCTTAGAACAGAAGTAAAATATTTAGGACACATCATATCCGCCGATGGATTAAAACCAGATCCGAAGAAAATAGAAGCAGTTAAACAATTTCCAATCCCGAAAACTCCAAAAAACGTTAAAGAATTCTTAGGACTTGCCGGATACTATCGTCGTTTTATAAAAGACTTTGCAAAAATCGCGAAGCCTTTATCGGATTTAACGAGTAAAAACGCACAGTTCGAATGGACCTCACAGCATCAGGTAGCTTTCGAAATATTGCGTGATAAACTTTGCGAAGCACCCATATTACAGTACCCAGATTTTTCAAAACCATTTGTTGTAACAACTGACGCATCAGGTTACGCGGTTGGAGCTATTCTTTCACAAGGTGAAATTGGGAAAGATACTGCAGTCGCGTATGCTTCACGTGTACTTAATAAACACGAAAGAAATTATTCTACAACAGAGAAAGAAATGGTAGCAACAGTCTTTGCGTTGAAAACTTTTAGACCGTATCTCTATGGTAGACAGTTTACTCTGATCACCGATCACAGACCGCTTATATGGGTAAATTCTATGAATGACCCAACATCGCGAGTAATGAGATGGAGAGAACGTCTGAAAGAATTCGATTATTCGATTCAATATAAAGCAGGTAAAGCTAATACTAATGCTGATGCATTATCACGAAACCCCGTAGTATTACCCGTCAAATTTAAATGGCGAACATCGAATACTACAACAGGTCAGAAGTCATTGATAGGACAACCAGGTATAGCTAGACTTAGATCATCTTCCGATACAAGTACTAACTTGCCTGTAAAAAAAACTAGATTATGTGAAAATTCAAGTTCGGATAAAGAAGATTTTAGAGGATTTCCAGTAGAAATTATAGAAGCAAAAATTGAAACGATTGAGCCCGTGAAAGCGACAGATCCGAGAGAATCGCGTGCACCCTCAATAGAATCAATTTCAGAAGAATTTACAAGCAGTAGTAACAGGTCTGGCCAACCATTAAACCTTTGCATTGATAAGTCCTTAGAACAAACTCGTAGAAACCAACCATTAAATCTCTGCATTAACAAGCCCTTAGAACAAACTCGGAGAAAGAAATCTAAATCAGCTATGAAAAAGAAGTCTGATACTAAAAGGTATACCTCATTACAAGTTTCCTCGAAACTTCATACATCATTATCAAGTGATGATTCAGATAATTCTAGATCAAAAACTAAATCCAAGACGAAATCTAAATCTAAATCCGAATCTGAATCTCCTTCTGAGAAACATGAAATAGAACAACACTCTATTCAAAAATTAGATGAACAAAATTTAGAAATTGAACAACAGATATTAAATGATCAAACTATAGCACAAGTAGATAATGAACAAATTATAGCAAGAGAAAATGTAGATGTGGACAACATAATTGCCTCACCTCATTTTCCAACCCCGGAACGTAGTAGACCCATAAAGGAACAAGGGAACGACTTAGTCCCTACCCCCTTAGAAACCCCTACTCAGGAAACGCCTACTACCAGTACCCATAGAAATCAGTCATTTCGTACACAAAATAACTTCCAACGTAATTTAGCTAAAGATTTATTAAATAAAAGATCAATACAATCAGCTGAATTCACACCTTCTCCAACATTACGTACGAAAAGGAAAACTGATAGAACTAGTATTAATATTCCTAAAATTATCGTTTCCGAAAGTCATTCGGATATAGCAGACTTACAAGACTCAGATGTAGCTAAACCAATAGATACGAATATGTCTTATCGAAATTTTACAGTAAATAATTGGTCTTCAGACGAAGATATATCTAACATCACTATGGCACAATCTTTTGTTCAACCAAGACCTATGGATCAGGATAATATACCTAGTTTCATGGAAATAGACAACAGTTTAGTAGTAAATGAATCCTTGACAGATTCACATAAAGTTGCATTTTCAGTATTACCTACTCTTGACAATAGACGGACCGAGAAACCCGTCACGACACATGTGCAACAGAAAAAATTAGAAATCTCCCCAAAGAACAATAAAATTCCAGGATTAGCAGGGTCGTCCCCCACATAGCACTGAATATTGCAGCAATATTGCAGGAATATTGCAATATCGCAGGAATATTGCAATTGTATTATATCGTAAAACAATATTGCAGCAATACTTGAGCAATATCACAGTGCGATATATCACATTGTAATATCATAGCAATGTTCCTGTGATATTACAATGCAATGTATTACTTTCTAATATTGCAGTGATATTCGAGCAATATTACGATGCGATATATCACATTGAAATATCGCGGCGATATTCAATTAATATTACAATGCGATACATCACATTGAAATATTGCAGTGATATTCAATTAATATTACAATGCGATACATCACATTGAAATATTGCAGTGATATTCAATCAATATTACAATGCGATACATCACATTGCAATATTGCAGTGATATTCAATTAATATTACAATGCGATACATCACATTGAAATATTGCAGTGATATTCAATTAATATTACAATGCGATACATCACATTGCAATATTGTAGTGATATTCAATTAATATTACAATGCGATACATCACATTGCAATATTGCAGTGATATTCAATTAATATTACAATGCGATACATCACATTGAAATATTGCAGTGATATTCAATCAATATTACAATGCGATACATCACATTGAAATATTGCAGTGATATTCAATTAATATTACAATGCGATAGATCACATTGAAATATCGCGGCGATATTCAATTAATATTACAATGCGATACATCACATTGCAATATTGCAGTGATATTCAATTAATATTACAATGCGATAGACCATATTGAAATATCGCGGCGATATTCAATTAATATTACAATGCGATACATCACATTGCAATATTGTAGTGATATTCAATTAATATTACAATGCGATACATCACATTGCAATATTGCAGTGATATTCAATTAATATTACAATGCGATATATCACATTGGAATATTGCAGTGATGTCCAATCAATATTACAATTCGATATATAAAAGGAGGTTCGAGCGAAACTATAATGAGTCAAAGTAGTGTTTGAATTTTTTCGCAAGGCCTACGTAATTCTTCTAATAGTTATTAAAATTGATTATTTTCATTTAGAATAATACAAATTTTGAGAATACAACAATAAAGTATTCATTTAATATGTATATCCGAAGTTTCGAATACCAAACTTGGAAAATTCGTTTTACGTAAGATTCGCTCGAACCTCCTTTAGGGGGTACATACACCTTTGAATTTTCAAAGTATGTACCCCCTTAATATTGCGATGCGATATATTGCATTGAAATATCACAGCGATATCCAATTAATATTACAATTCGATATATCACGGGAGACTAGTTCAGCTTATGCGCCGCGTAGTGGGCATGGAACGAAGTTGTTATGACCATCATGATCACGTGTTAACTGTGCGTCTTTGTTTCGAGTTTCAACCGTCAACGCGGTTGTCGAATGTTCTAGCCGCTTTCAGTGTCGATGGACGTTTGATTCAGTGCTATCAATTATGTAAGTATTATAACCATATCATTTATTTATATGATTGAAGAACAGTTGTATTATTATACAACAATATAGAACAATTTTTTATACTTTGAAATAATTTTTTCATTGGGATTATATGAATACTAATATATATTGTAAGACAAATAGCGAGAGACGTAATGCACACGAGGTCGGTGAATAGTATTTGTTGAAAGAGAACGTAGTTTAACTAGTAAATTCAGCTTTAATTACAAATTATAAACAAATTTTATTTTATTATAAGCACACGTAAATTCATATGTAATTAGCTAATGACTGATTCTGTTCTTAAAATGAACACTTAATAAAAGGTTACCTTAAGTTATCTAGGTTAGGTCACATCACTCTATGGCATTGTCTTAATTGTACTCTTATTTCACGTATGCATTAGCTGTTCATCATATCTCGCTACTACACTACGGAGATCGTAACCTGTGGCATATAGTGACCTGCTTGTATTTGTGAGTATATACCAAATCTTTTATGTCTAAAATCACGCTTGGAATCGAAAATCATTATTTTATGAAAAATGTTTAATTCCTTATCACTTTATCAATCGACACTTCATTGTATGGTGAGAAACAGAAAGATCATGACATGTGGGTGGTTGATTCAATATTTGTTGAAAGTGGAACAAGAATCAGCTTGGAGGGAGGACTTCGGTGGAATTTTGGCAGAAAATTTTTTTTCCTTCATTTTTCAATGACTATGAAAAGGTCCAATCACAAAACGTTAGATTATGGTAGTAAAGTATATCAAAGGAAGATGGCAATCTTTCCTCTTTCCTTAGCTGCGTATAAGCTCTCATCATCAAAGATTGACATTTTCTTTCAAAACAAATTTTACCATTATCTAAAAATTGTACACAGCATTCATTGATTGGACCTTTGTTAGTCATTTGGAAGAACCATAGGAATGTCGGTTCGATGAAGCATTCCTAGCTTCGTAGAGTATGGTAGTATCTGTATTGAGAAAAAATTGACACTGCCTGTAATGAAAGTGTTGACACAGGGAGTCTGTTGCAAAAGGTTCCCTACATACCACTGTGAGAGGATTCTTGCGTCCTAATTTTGAAAACGCAGGGAATCTGCTGAAGTCAAATGCATGCGCTCCGCGAAACTATATGTTTTCTTGAACAGAACTGCTCAGCGTCCTTGGAGGCTCAAGGAGCTCATAGAATTGAAGGGAGACTTCAGTGAAAGAGGAAAGTCTCATATTTTTGAATGAATTTTTCTGAAATTCAAACCATTTATTCAGAATCCTAACTGTGAAATCTGATTCAAATTTCAGCTAAATACGCCAAGCCATTTAAAAGTTATGTATTTTTTTCCAAGATTTTTTTAAAACATTTCTTGTGCCTTAGGTTTCATCGTAGAGGGTTAAATTTGCTATCGATACACTTACTACCATAGACTCAAGATTGGTGCTAGGAATTTTCGATTACAGTTTTGAAAGACATTGAGGCTTTCACCCAAACTGGTTGAATTTTTATTTACACCACAATTTTTGGTGTACCGCAGGCTAGTAAATGAGTTATATTCACCGGAGCTCAAATTCCTTGCATCAATTTCGAAATAATATGCCTGAAAATAAGTCTGTAAAATTGCAAAATGAATGGATGAAACCTGATGCGTAAGGAATTAACGATTTCTCCGTGTTTTGACCTGAGCTTAGGTTTTTAAAAATATAAATATTTTTATTCTGTGAGTTCTATGGATATTTTTTTTTCTTTAGATAATATTCCACTTTCATAACAACGACATATGAACTTCAATTATCACAATATCTGAATGCTAAAATGTCTAAGGATGTATCCAAGGATCGCATATATTCAGATAGACATAATCGTCGTTTAGCACGTAATCAAACTATGGCGGACATTGATGAATTAAGGGCGTCCATCCTTCAAGATAGAAATATTCATTCTGATTCGGAGAGTGAAACTGATGTTACCAACGATTTAGTAGACGACCAGAGTCTTCAGAAACTCCATGAAATAAGGGAGTCCATACTACAAAATAGAAAAATTCTATCTAATCAGTATACTGGGAGCTATCCATCTACATCTCGTGACATCAATTCACGCAATGACTCTCTGAGAAATGATTCTGAAATGAGTTTTCACGTTGATTGCAATGATAGTATCGGAGAAGAATCTTCACATGATTTTAATGTTAAAACAATGAATGATATATGTAACGAAGAGGATTTATTGCGCGATGAAACAATGTATCAATATAGTGATAGCGAACTTTCTGATTTAGAACCTGAAGGTCAAAGTGATATCGATAACGAACAGATACTTGATGAAGATCATGAAATTGTAGAAAATAACGATGATGAATTGTTCAAATCAGATATTCGTCAATGGGCCGTAGATTATTCGATTCATCATAACGCATTATCTGCATTATTGCATATTTTGAATACACGAACAGTTACCAAATTCCCTACAGATGCTAGAACTCTAATGAAGACACCAAGGTGTACGAAACTTATTTCAATTAGTGGTGGCCATTATTGTCACTTCGGTTTGAAAGAAGCAATAGAAAGAATAATCAGTAAAAGGGTGACTTTGGGAATAAATACAAATAAAGTCCATTTGTTCGTTAGCACTGATGGTGCACCCATTGGAAAATCAAGTAGTTCAGGGATGTGGCCAATTCTGTGTTCCGACGTTATTTTACAAACTGTAGAAATGATTGGAATTTTTTTAGGTGACGGCAAACCCGAAGATTCGAATGAATTTATGAAAATGTTTGTAGATGAAGCTGTGTGTTTAGTGAATAACGGCTTTTTACATAATGGAATACTTTATGAAATTAGAATTATAGGACTAATCTGCGATTCTCCAGCAAAATCGTTCATTATAAAAACGAAGTATCATTCAGGTTATAGTAGCTGCACAAAATGCACGATTCATGGAGATAGTATTAATTATACTATTTGCTTTCCAAATGAGCAGAACAACCCAGTTTCAAGAACCGATGAAGAATTTCAAAATTTCAGATATATGGATGATTATCAAAAAGGACAGACGATTCTAACTAAAATTCCTCATTTTGGACTAGTGACTAACGTGCCTCTAGATTATATGCACCTAGTTTGCCTTGGAGTAGTACGAAAACTTCTATTATTGTGGATGCAAGGGCCTCTAAAGTTTAGACTATCAACGGCGCAAATAAATAAAATTTCTGAAGCTTTAATTAAGTCAAGAAAATATCTACCCTCAGATTTTCCCAGAAAGCCAAGGTCTTTAAAATTTATTAAAATATGGAAAGCCACTGAGTTTAGAACTTTTCTGCTTTATCTGGGTCCGGTGATATTGAAAAATATTCTGCATGAACGTGCATACGAGCACTTTTTGCTATTACATGTATCTATTACTATTCTAGCTAGTCCAAATTATGTCAGTAATCCTGAAAGTATTTCATATGCAAACGAACTCTTAGAGATTTTTGTCGTCGATTTTGCAAAATTGTATGGTCCCAAATATATCTCCTACAATGTTCATAATCTTCGACATTTAGCTTCTGATGTTCGGTACTATGGGCCTGTTGATAAGTTCAGTGCTTTCAAGTTTGAAAGCTTTCTCTGTTCGATAAAGAATCTCATTCGAAAAGGTGATAAACCTTTACAACAAATTGCTCGCCGACTTGTAGAATGCAATTTTGTGACTAATCGTACTTCCACCAGAAGCATTCATCATGCAAAATTAGAAAAAAGCCATCATGGTGGACCTATTTTGGAAGATCGAGCTTATGTTAGCCAATATAAAGTACTACGTGTAAATACAATATACATAAATAGTGAGAGCGAAACAAATGATACTCTGCTTTTAAAAAATGGTACTTTTATCGCAGTTTTAAATTTCGCAAAAGCTCAAGATAATTGTAATTATATCATTGGACAAAAATTCACGCCACAAGGAAGTTTATACACATTGCCGTGTAACTCAAATGATTTAAATATAGTAACAGCTCATAAAAGTAACCGAGTACAGTCATGGCCTTGCGAAGAGATTTGTGCGAAAGTTTGTAAAATTCCAAACGGCGATGGAGTGATCATTCTTCCTATATTACATACCGATAGTACGTAGTTGTATATCAAAAATTGATTATGGAAGAAAGTATCTATCTTTTCTTAAGTTGTATTTATTTGAGTGTTTATAATAAAAACGGATTTGTTAATTATGCGAATGATCTTGAAAAAAAGTTCAACAAAATGTAGTCATATTTATTTAACAGGAGATTTATCAGTCCGATTGTAGAAAAAAAGATGTTTTGAATATTTATACCTACATAGACAAGAAGAAATATAGAATAATTTGAAAATTTCTGAATAATAATTTGGCTATAAAAAATTACTCTCTATTCCAAACAGATGGTTTCAAACTATAATAAGTATTCTACGACATTCAATTTTTCATGTAATCTCGGATGAATGATATAATATATACTATAACATTATCGGCTGAAGTTTACTGATATTGATTCAATTAACGGTACTATGATTTTAAAATATATTATGGTTCGAATAATATGTATACTATACGTAGGGTTGATAACCCTCATTTGGAATATTTTATTATCCTTTATTATTTTTTAGCGGAGAAAAAAAACTTCAGCCCAAATATGTCTACTTATACCGTTGTCGAGTTTGTTGACGGGGTATTAGCCGTGCCGACTACATGGATTGATCTTGCGGAAATGAGTTGTAAATGGCCTCCTCTTGGAAGTGAACCTCATAAAGCAATCCAAAATATGTATCAAGTGGAAGATGATTGGGGTACATTACCAATTGAAAAAATATTTGGGAAATCATGTCGTAAGTCAAACTGACACTTCTGTTTGATATTTCAGAAATCATTAAAATTATTGGTTGATTCAAACTATATTTTAAAACTTTTATCTGAAATGTCAAATCACTCAATAGATATTGAAGATGTGCCATGTATATAGAGCATGATTGTAGCCATATTCAACAAAACTACTTTTCTATGAATGAATTTAATTTTCTAATACGTAATTAGTATAAATCAATTGATATATAATTCATCATGAAGGTAACACTCGAACTTGGTAATTTTTTGAGGAAGGTCTCAGTCAATCAAGTGGAGTCAATTGTTTTAAATATGTAATTTTGAATATGAAGTTTCAAAATCTATCTGTAATTTTTTTTTCTCCGACCGCTTTTTTCGTGGAAACAAGATTTTAGCCTATAAACAAATGAAGTTAACTCCGTTAATTTCTAACTTATAACGAATGTTCTTTGAGATTCTTGCGAGCCTTTTACCTTTTATTCATTTCATATTGTTCTATTCAGTATCAGTGCAAAAATCAAGTTCGATATTATTTTTTTTCTTGCCGCCCGCCCAGAGCCGCTAGGGCAAATGATATTCTTTTCCCCGCGCAAGAGCATTTGACACCCTGGTGCGATGAGACAATTGCTTGAAGGGATATGAAATAAATTCGAGGTCATACCTGAAGGTGTCAAAAATGCTATCGAACTTGATTTTTGCCCTCTGATGAGCGCAGCACATAACTGCCGGAACGTCAGGCAAACGACTAAAAAAGAAAAAATAGACTGAACTTGATTGACTGAGACCTTCCAAAAAAAAATTTAACATACTGATAACCTTTCAGCTGATTATAAATCTGCTAAGGAAAAAGAAAAATTAGTGCAAGTGATATCAGATTGCGACAACGAGGAAGTTCTTAAAAAAAGTAGACATTCTAGAAACAGGATAATATTGTCGTCTGGTAGCGACTCGAACGAAGAAATCGTGCCACCAAAAAAAAAACGTTTCGCGAACAAATCTGTCAAACAAAGTTGTACAACATCTAAAAAGTTGTTTGACGATATATCGACGAGAGTGTACCCAAAACCACCAACAGTCCTTTCGCAGCAAGCGAATAAATTAGATGATACTGTTAGTACACGTACAAAATCAGTCAGTCAGGACGGAAATTCGTTAGTTACAGAAACTCTTAATTCGCAAGAAAATATTGAAGAGCCCCGTGAAAAAAAAAAAGATTCACACGATAACCATAATGATGACACTACTGGTAATCCCTTTCTGCAATTGAAATTTTGCTTATATGAATTCCAAAAAGACTGATAATCAATAGTTTTGAAAATATTTAATAAGGATGATCTTCTATTCTAATCTCCCTGCGCTATCATGATAAGATTTTGTTTCACATTTTAAAGCTGTTATTCAAATTCTATCACAATATATCAACCAAATTCACAATTTTCCAGGTGACATGATTGGCCAAACATCATTGGTAAATGAAAAATCACATAAAAAGAAGGACACTCATGCATATAAATTCTTTACAACAGATGAAAAACTTGATTATCTCATTGGTATGATGAAAAAAAATTCGATTGAATTTTTGTCTTATTCATAGCTATCATTACTGAATTATACTGATGCTGTTACAGGTTTACAGGAAGCGCATTTGACGAAAATAAACAAGATTCACGCTGAAGTTACTAATTTGCAGAAAACGTTAAAATCAAATCCTGTAATCGAAAACAAAGATAAAAATGCAGGAATTTTCAACGAATCAAGTCATGACAATTTAAATAACAAAATCAATCGCAATTTTCCGATAAACGATGAGAAATCTCTTCTGGAACTTGACGAAAAATTAGCGGATAAAAAAAATATGCAATTCAAGAAGGATGTGGTATATAATACATAATTTCGTATCTTTTCTCTATTGAAACAATTCCATATTACTTGTAAAATACAATAACGATTCTGAATTCTGAATTTTGGGCAAAAAAATGTTTGTACGTGCTATATATCACTTTTCACAAAACCAATGATTGTGTTTTGTAAGCACGATATAATAATTTTCACTTGTTACCGTCTGTATTCTGAGAGTTGTTTATATATAGTGCCACAGTCTATTTATGATTCAGACAACAATTTATTTTGAGTGCGTAATGATTTCGAATTCGTGATCGAACCCTTGCAAATATAAAATATCCCTTCGGGTGTATTCTATAACTTGGGTAATTTAATAACTTTCAACAGAAAAAAACAAATAATATTTATTATTTCATTTGTTTTGAAATCGTTAAAGAAATGATTACTGCAACATACTCTAATAAGGTATAGTTATACTGATATATACTTATTTGAAAAAGCATGCTCATTTTTCAATCGGAAATACAAAGCTTGCTAAAAGACATATTTTGGTTACTTCCGGCAGGAGTGGTATGGTTTTTTTTTTGGATTCATGCTTGTTTTTGTCTGAAGAATTTGACAATACATATAATGCGCACGCAAAACACCATTAAATTATTCTGTATGTTGTATACTTGTTTTAGACTCACGTAATCAATAGTAGTACCAGAATGTTTGGGCTATTAATTGCCATCACACTGCACATTTGTATTAATAATATAATCATACACACCCATAGTAGTAAAACAATAACCCAACTAAAATGCTGTGAAAACTAATGCTAATGTGACCTGCGTGACAATTCTTTTCTTATCCAATTGCATATTCATTATCTATTGAATAGTTAATTGATAATCAAATAAACTTATCAAAATATCTCCGCAGATACAAGTTCTCTTAAGGAGAGGAGGCAATGGATTTGAAGAACTGACGAATAATATCATGTCAAAAATATTGACCAACAGCTTTGCATTAAACTACAGTTATTTCGGGCGGCAGAAGAAAAAATCATTCGCCAAACATGCTCTCTGTCAGTGTGTGATTAGTAAGTTGATTATTTGTTTCACTAAATATTATGTGAAATGTCAATTAGCTATAATTACCCGCAGTAGTATAATATGATGATTTATATATCTGTCTCTGAACAAAATTATTTTAGGCGCAGTGTGTGCAAGTGAATCTGGCATCACAGAAAAGAATGTCGAGAGGAAAATCGGAACATGGCTAGCAAATGCACCTTCTAGACTAGAGAGAGCAAAGTGTGTATATTCAGTATATTTTCAAGTTTTCTATGGGGTCATTTTAGTGATTTACTGTAATTATATCATACTTCATTTTTAGAGTCAAAAGCGAAAAAACTCAAGAAATTCAGGAATCTTCAGCTGCAGATGACCAAGTAGATTCTGCAAAACAATAGTTGGACGGAATATAAACGCATGGAAGTTGTTTCATGTCACATATCGATACCCACGTTCTAATATGTCGTAACCCACATTTAGAAAATTCTTCAGGACGCCATGAAAACGGTTCACTATCACCATTGAGAAGATAGAATTTCACGAAATGGAATATTTACTTAAAAATAGTGAATCAACGATTTGAACGCTAAAACTTAAACATAAGCTGCGCAATATTATTATCAATCAATATAAAAAAAAGTCAATTTCTGAAATTTTGTGGGTTACGACATATTAGAACGTGGGTATCGATATTTTTATGGCCTGTCAACACGACCTTGAGTTTCTGACGAAACTGGTTATAACTGACACCCTGTATAGGTTCGTCTTACGCTATGTAACGCGACAGACTGTGTATATAGTCGTGTATTTCAATATAATAGTTTTTCTAACTAAATAAAATAAGATCCCATATATATTTTAGTTGTTTTTTTTTTATTTTTCTCGTAGTTCGTTTCAGTTATATAGTTCAGACTCATTTTTTGTCCTTTCAGAATTTGAAATCATCAGACCATAGTTGGGAAAAGTGAAAACACTCAAGTCGACATAGATATAATCGTCGTCACTACCTTAGATAATAAGCTGGCTAAGTAATCTTCCAATACTTTTGTTCCATTCAAGCTGTGATAAACTAAGACGTTCGAGCTGAATCTTTATCGTCAAGATTATAAAAATCCAAGATCACACAGTCTTTTGAACCTTCCCAATCGGATAGTTATACTTACTATGCAATTGATAGTTAGAAGACTTCACAATTTGGATTTGGATGATCTTTGCAATGAACTATTTTGAATGCAATGATTTTCAAATACCCTGTACTACTATTATTTGTAATTTTGCAGAAATATTTCAGCGTAATCACATAATATTCCAGCAATATTGGGAAAATACTTATAGCATTTTCGACCGGGGCTACACTTAGCTACACTGGTGTAGTGTAGCCATCTCTGTCTCTCTCTTCCTTATAAAAAAGAAAGAGGATGAAGATAGCTACACTACATCAGTGTGGCTCGGTGTAGCCCAGTCAAAAATGCTATATTACAAGCTGGATGTTAAATGTAGTTACATCACAGGAATATTACAGAAATGTTACAAGAATATTACGGGAATATTGCAGAATATTCGGCGAATATCACAGGAATATTCACCAAATATTGCAGCACTGAATATCGCAGCGACATTGCCGGAATATTACATTGTGATATGTGATATGTGATATTGCCCTAATATTACTTGATAATATCACAGGGATATTACGAAATATTGTTGCAATATTGCTGCAATATTAAATGTCCGGTCCGATTGATCGTACAGATATTCGGTAATATTCCCGTAATATTCCTGCAATATTACCGTAATATTCCTGCAATATTACCGTAATATTCCTGCAATATTACCGTAATATTACTGCAATATTACCGTAATATTATCGAATATCTGTACGATCAATCTGACCGGACATTTAATATTGCAGCAATATTGCATCAATATTTCGTAATATTCCTGTGATATTATCAAGTAATATTAGGGCAATATCACATATCACAATGTAATATTCCTGCAATGTTGCTGCGATATTCAGTGCTATGTGGGCCAACTCAATGGTCAAAGCCGTACAAAAAATGGACGCTCCTCAGTCGCCTCAGCTAATAAGAAAATCAACTAGACAACGAAAAGAGAAAACTTGCCCATGTTGCATTGAACCGAATGCACATGCTGAAAAGATTAAGAATAAAAACGTAGCTAAAGCCTCAGAAAAATCAAATATACCAATACCTAGTTATACACCTCAAATCGTTACAAACCCAGATGAAATCAATTCACATCTATCAAAAAACAAAGTTAAATCTCAAGATGAGATTCCGCAAAACGAAATAAATTCACATCATTCGCAAGATAAATCAGATTCACAGGATAAAATCAATTTATCAAAATTGCCTGAAGTTCAGCATAGACTATCTTCGGAAGAATCAAATCATTCTCGTAGTAACGTAGACTCAACAAGCGAAATAGTCGTTGTAAATCAAGAAGAAGTAGATTCGAATAATTTGATAGAAACACGAGATAATTTGGAAATGAAAAAAGATAATTACATTTGTTTTATGTCCGCAGACGGAACTGTGTCAGATGACATAGGAAAACGATTAATAGAATTAGGATTATTGAACTTAACTCCTTTAGAAAGATACAATTTAGGTCAGGTAGTAATATCGGGAACCTCGAAAAAGAAGGTATTTGCTTTAGTAACTCGTGAAAATGATCAAACTTTGCCCAAAGCAAGTAGTTTTATTAAAGCCTTTGGAAATTTGAAAAACATAATAAACAATCTCAATATTAAAACAGCTAGATTATCCCAAGGCAGAAGCAACCTCGACGTCTCAGCTTGGACGATAATAAAAAGGATTATTCGTAAAACTTTTGCTGGTACAGACATTCAAATCACAATTTGTAAGGATAAGATTATTATACCACCCGTAGAACAAAGACAAGGTATAATCAGGGAAAACCACGAATCACCAATAGCAGGTCATAAAGGTGTTACTAAAACTTATAACAGAATTAGACAAAGATATTTTTGGGACAATATAAAGAAGCAGGTAGAAGACTTTGTTAGAAAATGCATAAGTTGCCAAAAAAAGAAATTAGTAAGAGTTAAAACTAAGCAACCCATGATAATTACGGATACATCAGCCGATGTATTTGATAAATTAGCTTTAGATATCGTAGGCCCAATAAATAACGCTTCAGATAAAGGTTATAGATTCATTTTAACTATGCAAGACGATCTTTCGAAATTTTGCTTAGCAGTACCTTTAGTAAATGCAACAGCCAACGATATTGCAGACGCACTAGTTACTCAATTTATCTGTAAATACGGATGTCCGAAAGTAATTTTGACAGATCAGGGCGCAGCTTTTATTGGACAAGTAATGAAACGATTAGCTAAAGTTTTTAAAATCAATCAAATCAAAACTACAGCATTTCATCCTCAATCAAATGGTTCATTAGAAAGAAGTCATCAAGTACTTGCAGATTATTTGAAACATTATACAGATAAGAAAAACTGGGACGAATGGCTCCCACAAGCAACATTTGCTTACAACACAAGTATACACGAAGGTACAAAATATAGCCCGTATTACTTAGTTTACGGTCGAGACCCTCGTATACCCTCAGAATTCCCATACCTAGATGAAATCCTTACGTATGACGATCATGTGAAAAATCTTACATTACGTTTGATTGAAAGCAGAAAAAACGCACGAGAAAACTTAGAGAAAGCAAAACAAAAATCTAAAGAGTATTATGACAGAAAACTAAATCCCGTAAAATTTAGAATAGGACAAGAAATCTATCTAGTCAAGAATCAAAGAACTGGAAAATTAGATGATAATTACAAGGGTCCATATAAAGTCACAGAAGTATTTCCTGATAAGAACGATATAGAAATTGAATTAGCCAAAAATAAACGAAAGATAATTCATTGTGATAGAGCTAAGATAGCTTACTAAACCGTAAAACATAAGCGTAGAATCTCACACCGATATATATATCTTTCCAGGAATATGGACACTCGCAACGTCAGGACAACCCTCATGGGACTTCTGATGCTAAGCATCCAAACAACTTATTGCTTAATAGCCTACGATTGCGGTGCGCCATCGATGAATATTACAACATTATCTTTACTCAACATCAAGGAATGCGATATTCCTATCGCTAAACCAGTAACTACTCCTACCAAAATCCAATTATTACAAACAGCAGACTTTGCTTATGTTAAAGTAATACAATGTAAAATAGAAATTCATAGATCAGTTTATTATTGTGGAATGCATTCTCATATCTCAGCCGTATCGAATGGAGATGTAGAATATATAAATGAAATTTCATACGAACAATGTAAACAAATCCATAACACTCAAGCTTATAGTACTTATAACAGCATATTTACTAATCTTATTATGAATGCTACTAATAGCAGACCTCTAAAACTAGCAGGTAGAGTAGAGAACGATGGAGTATGTGCCGGTGCACAATTCTCAGATCATTACGGTACATGGGACAACGTAATAGCCTATGGTCAAATCTTTATTACAACACAAGATTATCTAGCGACAGTTAAATTAGATAAAAATGAGCTAGTACTTCGATCAGGAGTTAGATGTACCTATCTTCAAGGAACATGTATGGATATAGAAGGAGGTAATACATATTGGGAATTACTTCCGCCAGATCAATGTAGATTCAATCGATTCTCTGTACTTTATGAAGGTAAAGCCGATAAAATTAAAGACAACACAATGCATAAATATGGAGAAGAAATTTACGCAATAACCTCAGACGAGATCACATTTGCATTATCAATGCGAGGAACTCTTTCAGTTTGTGGTTATAAATTAATTAAAACAGAACATCCACGACTTTTTATTCTCGATAGGGATAACGGAGATTTTTTTACTCACAAGACAGGAGTCATGGTAGCTAATATGGACATGTTTACATACATGAATTCTAAATTCGTATACTTAGAACGACATTTACGTAGTCAAATAGCTTCATTGTATAATGACGTAATTTTACAGGAATGCCAACTAGAAAATAGAGTTTTACACAATTCCTTAGCTATAGCACCCTTGGCACCTGCAGACTTTGCTTTTCATTTTATGAAAGGACCTGGTTACATAGCACATATAGCAGGAGAAGTAGTCAGGATAGCGAAATGCGTTCCAGTAGAAGTCAGATCGCGAAAAACCGATCAATGTTTCCAAGAACTTCCAATTTATAGAGGAAATGAAAGTATGTTTATGTTACCAAGAACTCATATTATAACAAAAACAGGAAATCAAATCGATTGCAGTTCTTTTCTTGCACCTATGTATAATATTAATAATGCTTGGTATCAAGCCTTACCACAGCTAGCAAACGCAGTCGCTCCGGAACAAATATCGTCTCAAACAAAACAATCGTGGAAATATGAAACTCCCGCTACTCTTGCTTCAGGAGGAATCTATTCACTTGAAGATCTAGATAAATTACGCGATAATATAATGTTTCCGGTAGAAAAACCAGCAGTACTACATACTATTGCCAGAGGAGCCACGGGACAGGATTCGATTAATCAAGGAATATCTATTAACAGTTTTATAGATGAAAACGCGATCAGAAAGTCTTTTGAATTAGCTTGGGGAAAAGTATACAATTTTTTTAATACAGTCGGGACTTTTAGCGTTACTTTACTTGGGGCATGGGTTACTTTTAAGGGAATCAAATTCTTAATCGATACTATCGTTCATGGATATGCGCTTCATTCAATCTACGGTTGGAGCATATGGCTTATAGGAGCTATATGGGATTCAGTTACTAACCTATTATTACACCTTAAAAGACCATCTCCTCAGAACCAACAGACCCACGTAGACAGACAAGAACGAACCAACGATGAATCAGGAACAACACGAATTGATATAGAATTAATGCCAGTGAATTCGTCAATATCAAACCAAAAAGAAATTCAGAGTAACTTACCAAATCAGATACCAACAACCTCAAATATATCTAATCAAGAACGTCAGTTCATGTAAACGATTAAACGACTTAAAATTAAAATCTTATTAAACTAACTTAAAGATCTAAAGGTAAATAACGACAAAAAAAAAGCAAATGAAAATTGCCATAAAAATTTTTCTTTCTTTTTATTAAAAGAATGAGAAATAGGAAAAAAAAAAAAAACTATTCGTCGTTATAGGCAGCGAGTATTCCTCTCGCCGCCGACCAAGAGGGGTGGTCCCAATCACTTGCCGGGTGGTTATTGCCCCAGCGGCGCTCTAATAACCACCGGACCCCGAACAGATCGAAGTCCTCGTCTCCATAATCGTGTCTATTCCTTTCTTCGTTATATTCATTTTCATCTCTACGGGCCCTTCTCTCCCGTCTTCTTTCCCTAATTACTTCCTCCATCCTTATACGATGCTCAGCATCCCTTAGCAAAATTCTCTATAACACACAGATCAAACACGTTAAATAAAAAACTTTAAGAGAACGAAACAAATAAATAATCTTTTATACAAATTCAAGCTAAATAACATTTTAAGTAACAATCTATAATAAATTTGAAAAAAAAGTACTTACTCTCAGCATGTCTCCAAATTCTCGGAATCTCACGTACAATAGTTCTAAATCGTTCATTTTAAACAATTTTTTTTTCTCACTCTTCTTTTCACTTAATTTTTTTAGATTGGCACTTTGACCGAAAGTCGCAGAATGAGCAAACTCAGCTCAAACTGACACTTTTGTATGCAACTAGTAATTGAAAGACACACCTTCAAAAACCTAAACCTCTAAGACTGACCAATAACCAAACGTAAAATTTTTTTTTGCATTTACGGAAAATGGTTAGACACAGGTATGAAATTAACCCCGCCCAACACGGCGTGGAACACCCTTTACTTTACAAAAACTAAAGAGAAATCTAAGAAAATTTCTTCAATTATTTTAAATATTTCAAAATATCAGGATTATAGTACCATCAGATGTAACCACGATATATACATTATATCAAAATCTTAGACAGATATTCTTAGATAATCATGTGCTATAATCCATACATATAACTAATTCATAATTACTAATTATATTACTATTTCAAAAATATATTTTACTTACCTCATCATTATATTACCTTATATTCTTATAAATTTTGTGTTTATCAATATTTTAGACTTATAATTTTATACTTATAATATATAATAATCATATATTAATGTAATATTCATAAGTAATTCTTAATCTTGATCATTATATTACTTACCTTTCTAGTTATTAAATCATTTGCAAATGTTAGATTTAACACACTATACATTTACTCTAGACATATAAAATTTTATAATATTTTTATACGTTTTATTAGATTTAATCTCAAACTTATACTTTGATATTTTACTCAAAACCATGATAATTTCACGTCGATACACTAAAACCCGTTAGGTCGAGCGGGGACGCTCGAATCTTAACAGGGGAGGTGTTACGTCCTAGGCTGGAAGCCGAATATTTAACCTATAGGTACAACAGTTACCGTAGTTATTATCATAAGCATGAAAATACCGACGTGCAATTACCATCAGAGTTATAATAATACTCTATTGATGTAATTCCATTTATAATTTTTTCCTTTAATTCTTTTATATTATTTTACTCATAGATATAAGTCAATACTTTTGAAAGGAACAATCTTAACCATAATGTAGACAAATTCATCTCATTCTCTCACGAAACGAATATGCTTAGAAACACTTGAAACAATATAAACAGGAAAGCCTAAACTTTAAGTAAACTTTCGAACTCTGGAAAATATCCTTATTCAGGAAACATAAATCTTCAAATCCTTCATATTTTTACGACCGAAAGCGGAAAAGTCTAAAGACAAAGACAGCTCTGTTTAAATGAGGATAGAACATAGACGCTCGCAGCATCCCTTCGTAGCGTCTCGACGCTTGGGTCCCTGACCCAATCGCCTCGCGCTATTGCTCTTCTAGCCAACCATATTTTTTCCCGCTTTTGTTTTAATGAGTTTTTTACCAATAGAAAAAACCTCGCCTTCCCGCGAGTTTTCCAGGACCTCCCCTTCGCGTACCCGCGAGGAGAGATCTTTTCGATTGCATATTAGGCAGTTAGTCACGAAATCTCAAAGAATACAGATCGAACTCATAGAATCTTATAACTTAGAATTATTCATTCAAAGTGTTTGGTGACACAGTTAATTAATAAGTGAATTACTACATAAATCATAGAAACCTAAAAACTAAAGTTAATCATCACCTGTGTGAAGGTTAACAACCAAATTGTTAAGCAGATTGTGAAATAAGTTTGTTCAATAAATATTGTTATAATTTAAAGTGAAATCTTCAAACGTTTATTTCACCCACGCATAGTGGTGGCTGATAAAACCCATTACCTCAACAGATACGAGCTCAACGACGTCCCGAAGAACTAGTTTTCTAAGACTCGGTAAGAAATATAGAAATCTACCAATTTTAAATCAGAACCTCACAAGAATAAACTAGTGATTCGTTTCTTCTAAATAACATTTAACTCAGGACGTAACACAGGTGTGGTGAAAAAAAATATAAACTCCTAAAACTCATATATCAAACAACTTTTTTCAAAGAACTTTATAATTGAGTTTAAATGCAATGTGTCGATCCACAATAAATCGTATTTGAAAACCGAATTTCATAGAATTGAGAGTCAAGAAACAACGTCTCTTGCAATAAATAAATGATTGAATCATCAATGTTTGATAAAAATGAAAATGAAAAATGAATTCTTAATTTTTAAAGAATGGATGATTGGAATTTTTCGATTTTGAATTTGAAAAAAAAAATGGATAGTTGAGATTATATTAATTTCGGATTCAAAAAAAAATGCATTGATTAAATTATTTTAATTATTCATTGTGGAAAAATTTATCAATCAATGCATTTCAGCTTTCCATTTTTTGAAAAATGCTATAATTGAATTATTTCAATTAACCATTTGAAAAAAAATGCAATAATTAAATTATTTTAATTATCCATTTTTGAAAAAATGCAATAATTAAATTATTTTAATTATCCATTTTTGAAAAAATGCAATAATTAAATTATTTTAATCATTCATTTTTTGAAAAGTGCATTGATTGAATTAGTTCAATTATCCATTAAAAAAAAAATGCAATAATTGAATTAGTTTAATTATTCATTTTTGAAAAAATGCATCAATTAAATTATTTCAACTATCCATTTTTTTAAAAATGGTCAATTAAATTTTTTTCAATTCTTAATTTTTTGAAAACTGGATAATGAGTACTATTTTGATTTTTAATTAAATGAAAAATGGATAGTGAAAATAATTTATAATTGATCATTTTTAATTAATTTATTAATTAAGTCGAAAATGCATTGAAAAAAAATGCATTTTTTGCAACCCTGATTGAACTTGACGAAAATTGATCTTTTTATATTCCAATGCGTATAAAAATAATCGACCTTATGTTGTTTATTCTTCTACATAGGTATTCTTATGTCAAACTACAATCCGAAACAAAAAAAAAGAACGTACTTGTGCGTGTCGATACCTTTTCTCCATACGGAATAATAAATGATTGAAGATAAACGAATGCATAAGTTCGTTTGTTTTTTGGAAATTCATGACGCGAAAACGAATTGAGATGAAGATTTGAAAATTGGTAGATATTCTTCAGTTATCGACAGCTATCATGTAAAAAAAAAAATGGGAAAATCAAAAATGCCGAGGGTCAGCGACCAGGTCAGTTCGCATGGAAAGGCCCATATATATAGTGTTGTAGAATTTTTTTCAATTACTTTTCAGACCTACACGCAGTGGGAAAGCCTAGAAAAAAAAACATTAAACAACTCGTCGTCCCACTATGAAATGGGGATAAAAAGTCATTATGTACTGGAAGAGTGATTGCAATGATTGCAAGGAGCGAATAAATCTTCATGCGGGGAGGCTATTACGACAGAGCAGTGTTGTGAAAATTGTAATTACATTTTTTTCAATACTAATACTTTCAATACTTTAATAATACGTGTAATAAAACTTTATTCAATTACACATTACCAAAGTAATGGGTAATTAAATGGATAATTTATTCAAAAATGTGATTAGTGACTCACAACACTGCAACATAGTCCCTACTTTGAAGACCCCCAATTTTTGTTTCCGTAAACGAGGCGAGATGAAACACTACCGCCCTTTGTATTTGTTGCTTTGAGCGGTACGAGTTTACCGCCACCAAACTCATTTTTGGTGAGAATAAATAATTTTTGCTTTAAAACCCGATACAACTACATCGATAAAAGGTGAATTTTGAAATCGCCTCAAGTTCGGCATGGTGAAAATAGGATAACTTTAATACTTTATATTAAAATATATGATACAGATTAGGAATAAAATTGAATGACAAATACGGCCTTCAGGTACACAACGGAAAATTTAGTTTAATCTAGGTTCAGTAAAGAAAGTTGAAGATAATCTACTGTAGGAGAATCGAATCACTAGAAACAATTTCAGCCGACTGATTAAAAATAAGGCAGAAACATTGGTGTTCTATGAATTGTAGAAATAAGCAATCACGGCCCGGTGTACCTCAATACTTCGGATTCATGATTAACGTAACAGAATTCATAGGATAAAATATCTAGGTAATAACATCGTCATTCTTACATAACACCTGCGTTCGATCTCTTACTGATTTCGAAAATCCGCCCGTCCTTTATCCGCTCATTCAATGGGAGATTAATCCTGTCGTTGCGGGGCCGAGGCATCGTAAAACACCAATCCAGTTGTACACAAAAATTAATGAATAAATTGTCCAAAAACGTAGAAGAAATAAAATAGCTTTGAAAGAATTGTTCACAAACTGCCTAAATATAAAATATATAGTTCACGTTGTGGCTCGTTGTACGTCTTGCGAAGCTCTAATGAAAAGTTCTCATGCTCTCGATATAGTCCAGTCAATACTGCTGAAGTGAGGAAAGTAGCGCTTAGTGCGAACTCAATACATATTCTTATAGATTTCAACCTCCTGAAGCCGACTGTGAAGGAAATTTTGAAATCAGTGGGGTGCAAAGGGTCGAAACGAATTAATTGAGGGTTGAAAATGCATTTACGGTGGTATAATGTGAAAATCGAACAAAAAGTTTCAGACAAAAGTTGTAGAGCTAAAAAAACTGAATGAAAAACATCTGAACTTTTTTTTTCTATGGTCGATAGATAAGCCGTGAGAAGTCGTCAAAAATTTCATTAATTTACACCATGGTAGCAGCGTCTGCGACTGCCTAACTGAACACCACTGCTGTGTGACAGAGATGGATATAGTAGGCTACGCTACTTCCACTCATTGCGGCGTTTTCCGAGCATCTGCGCATGCGCACGCCTATTCAATGAGTCGGACAGCATGAGTGCGAGTGAGAGCGAACATCTCCAGTGAACGATCCTCTCTTTTTATCCTTCGTGTAGCCGACATTTTAGTGTTCAGTGTCTTGTGTCTTGTCTTGTGTCTTGTCACCCTAATACACTTATTTATCCTTCAATCATTGATTGTAATTGTGTCTTATTCTTTTGTGACAGATATGGATCCACTGAAATATCAGATATTATGCCCCTTGTGCCATAATCTGGTGTATACGAAACGGAAAGAAATAGTCGTGGTCGGAAAGAAAGGTTTGGCTTCGTTAATTGCGAAAAGTCAATCAAAGGGTGACAATAAGTGGGCAGCATGGAATAATGTAACTGAGTTGGTATGTCATATAAATTGTCGGAAAAGGTATATGGCTTCTTCTGTAGCTGCATCCATAGAAAAATGTACAGCCGCTCAAGACGTTGAAAACGTTTCAATGACTCCTTCAACATCATCTCATATACCAGACGTTCCAATTTTACCTTCCACGTCTTCAACTCAGGAGCCAGTCATGTCCGCGAATTCAAGTTTTGGCACAAATAATTTTGATTTTACGAAATTATGTTTATTTTGTGGTAATTGCTGCAATTCAAAAAAAACTCGATCTCGCGGACATCTTATAAAAGAAAGTTCTGTCCAGAATCGAATATTAGACGCAGCAGAATGTCGAGATGATCTTCTGGGCACAGAAGTCTTGTGTAGACTCAGCGGAATTTCTTCGTTGGTCGAAGAAAGAGCGCGATACCACCCAAGATGTTACATTAAGTTCTTTGCGATTCCATCACACGAACGTACCCCAACACCCGAGAGTCTCAAAACCTCTTCTTCGTTCCAAGCTGTTTGCGAGTATATCGAAAATTGCGGAAAATTCGAATTTACCCTGTCAGAATTATGTAATATAATGGGAGAATACTGTTTATCCAATTCAACTTTATATAAGAGACTGAAAGAGAAATTCAATGAAGATATTTATATTCACCACGAACGAGGAAAACGAACGATTATTCATTATAAATATTTCGATATAGGCGAAATGTGCAAAAAATTCTATCGCGGTGAGACTCTCGATGCACAGGAAAAAGAAACAATCCTGAAGGTTGCGGCAGAGTTATTGAAGAGAGACATAAAACGCCAGGAATATCGAACCGACAGTTATCCACCAGCTACAGATTTTCTTAAAACCGTTGAACATGATATCCCTCAATCGCTTAAATACTTTCTTGGAGAGTTACTTCAAGGGGAACACAGCGAACATTACTCCCGACCTTCTATACACCGTAATACAATTGCACACTCTATAATTTCTGTAATTCGTCCTCAGTCATTTATTTCAACACTGCAATTAGCAATCGGCACCTATGTCCACAGGAAGACTGGTTCTAAACAAATTATCGAGCTGTTGGACAGAATGGGCATCTGTGTTTCTTACCACTGTTTGCGACAGTATGAGGCATCTGTGATAATGAGTCCTCCCACGGTAAAAATCGAAAAGGGTGTACATGTGCAGCACGTGTTCGATAATACTGACCATAACGCGAGTACTTTAGATGGTTATCGAACTTTCCACTGTCTAGGTGGTATTGCAGTTTATACGCCTGATTGTGATGTGTCTTATCACGACCGCACTCCAAGATTGACAAATTCCGCTGCCAGTTTATCAGCATCAATAGCAGCGAAAAGCGCAATACCCACTATTCCCTACTGTTCTTTTAATTCTAAAGGTCTGGAAGCAGTCGAGTATGTTGACACGAGTACGCTTGATTTGGGGACCTCACCATCATTACCAAGTTATTACTCAGTGTATTTATGGGCCAAGTCACTTGGTACTCACAATTTACCAGGTTGGAGAGGTTTTATGGAAATCATGTCTGATGAAACAACGTATGCAGTATCACGTGTTGTATGTTTGCCGTTCATTAATGAGGCACCTTCTAAATTGACTACAATAAATACAGCTCTGAACCACGCGTTATCTGAAGCTCGTAAGCTCAATCAGACGACTTGCTTCGTTACATTTGACCAGCCATTGTATCAGAAGGCTCGCACAATTGTAGCTGAATCTGAAGAACGGGGAAAATTGAAGAATGTTGTTGTACGCCTTGGCGGGTTTCATTTATTAATGTCGTACCTTGGTGCTGTTGGCTATGTTATGAGTGGCAGTGGAATTGAAGACTTGTGGGCCACCGTGTACGCTCCAGATTCGGTTAAAAAGATGATCAGTGGTCATGCTTTCTCCCGAGCAATGCGAGCGCATATTTTGACTTTTACGGCACTTGGAATTGCAATTTGCAATAGTGCGACATCCGATAAAGATGAAGAATATCGCAACTTCCTCTTATCATTTCTGAAGGACTGGGAATCACAACCTCCAACATTTGGTGATTGTCGAGCTGAGCCCCGCATTGCAGACATGACAAACGACTTCATTGGAGAAATAAATCGGCTGAAAAACAATGGTCCAACCGCTAAACTGTGGGTCCAATACTTCGAATCAGTAGTTATAGCATTACAATTTGTGGAAGCTGAAAGAATAGGGAATTGGAATTTACACTTGCAAAGTGTTAGAAATATGTTGCCGTCATTTCACGCGGCAGGTCACTTACCCTATGCCAAAAGCGCACAAGTGTACCTACAGGATATGGCTGCACTGGAATACACGATGGATCATGAAGAGTTTATTAAATTTACAAGAGAAGGGTTCTTCACAATTAGAAGATCGGATAAGCCTTGGTCCGGAGTATGGAGTGACATGACCATTGAACAGACACTTAATCGCTATTTTGGAACCGATCTCAAGCACGGAAGAGGCGTCACACCAGGGGTAATTGCTCGATATTTATTAACAATGCCATCTGTCTTCAGCATAATGGAATCTGTGGAGGAGTTTTTCGGTATAACCACTACAACAAGTGAGCAGCACATAGAACTTGGTGATTCTCGACGGAAGAGGGATGAAGAAGATGTGGCAAAGCTTTTGTTTTGGATTAACGAGCACAGACCGTTCCAACCACGAAGTTCTCTAATGTCTTTATCAACAGGGATAGTCGGTGCGGTCAACATCGACTGTCACATGGCAATAGAGAAAGGAAAAAAAGCAATGCTCACGATGATAGGGAAAAATGCGAAGAATATATCACTTTCGATGGTAAATAAAGTAAAGAACTTAGCTTCAGCGAAGGCAGGCATTCACCTAGGTGACACTTCACGTTCCTCCGTCGACTCAACGCTGTTATTCCAGCGCATTTCAGTATTATTTCATGGTAATTCAGCACGAACACAAGAGGCTTTTGAGCATGAGCTATCACCATTTCCATTGTCATTATTCGATACTGAAGGATTCATGAGGAAAAGTCAAAAATCGGAATTGTACAAAATTTTCAAGCCGTGTCTGCCTTCTTTGCAATCGGAGAAGTTCCTCCAGAACTTTACTTACGTCGTAGACGGTGGATTTTTATTGCACGGCGTATCATGGCCACACGGGTCGACCTATCGACAAATTTTCAACAGATACCTCGATCATATTGTGCATCATTATCGATTTAATGCTTGGGTAGTATTTGATGGGTACAGCAACGAGTGCCTCGGAACTAAATCGTATGAAAGGTACCGTCGTCGCGAGAAAAATTTGGCTGCGGATATTGATTTCTCCGAAGACATGCCCGTCACGTTAACCCAAGCAAAGTTTTTGTCAAATACTATGAACAAATCAAAATTTGTTGAACTTTTGTCCGAGCATTTGAGAAAAAACGGAATAAATGTCAAAGTAGCTCGTGAAGACGCGGATACTTTAATTGTGAACACGGCAATCCAAGTGAACCAATTACTCGAGGGTCCAGTCGCAGTCGTCGGCAACGATGCCGATTTATTCGTACTTCTCATTGGTTTGACAAATGAGAGAAAACCAACCTATTTTTATAAAGTTGTTCCGTCGGGTAAAATAAAAAAGTTATATTCGACAACAGATAACGTACATCTACAGAAATTCATATTATTTGCGCACGCCTTTGTTGGATGCGATACAACGAGCGCGTTGTATAATAAAGGAAAAAAATCTATATTGAGTCTACTACAGAAGAATGAACAACTTCAACAACTCGCACAAGTCTTCTATAATCCTGAAAGTTCGAAGGATGCTATATGCAGTGCAGCGGAAAAATTTATTTTCCACTTGTATGGAATTTCTGATGACAGAATGTCGCTTGGTGCAGCCCGATACGCTAAATTCTTATCTTCAGCGGCTGGAAGCAAAACTGAAATTCGCCTATCTCAGTTACCGCCGACTGCAGCTGCAGTGCACGAGCATGCTAAGCGCGTTTTTCTACAAATTCAAGCCTGGCTGGGGAACATGCTAAGCCCCGAAGATTGGGGGTGGAAAAAAACTTCTCACATCATGCTTCCAATCATGACTCCGAAAGACCCAGCTCCTAAGGAACTCCTACACATGGTGAGCCAATTCTTCGAGATGAAATGAACATTAAAGCATTTGCATATCAAATTTAATTAAGCTATTGTCATTCTGTCGACAGATCTCTTGTGGCTGTTCAACCGATTGCCATAGCTCTCGTTGTGGATGCAAAAAGGCTGGTATGCCATGCTCTGCTTTGTGTAAACATTGCAATGGTGTCAGCTGCACTAATGCTTCCACAGAGAGACCATATTGTATGGCTGAAAACGAAATCGAGAATGCTCCAGACGAATGGGGCATCGGAGATGATGCAAATGAAGAAGATCAACAGGAAAATGTTACGTTTCACACCGAAGAAACAGCAAACAATCAGTGCGCTGCCTCTTGTAATTTTAATGAGACTGTATTGCTGTATGAAAAATATTAAATAACTTATCTGCTATCGTACGTCTGATAATATATATTGTTTTTTACATATAGAATTAAGTGAAGGAGTTTACCATGTTACTTTATTTACTTCCTATTAACGAGCTATTTAAACAAAAAATTTAACTGTGGGCTCAATCTACAAGCCAATGGTCAATTTTTTATATTCTCAGAAAAATATGGTGTGTACCAAGGGCGTAAAGTGGGCTTTTTTAGACCGTCGAGTGTGGAGTTTGCAGTACGAGTCAGAGGTGAGCCGAGGACGAGTACGGCAACCACACAAGGTCAAAAAGCCCACTTAGCCCTTGGTACACAATATACTATTTCGAAAAAAAGTATATTATAATAAAAAGAAAACTTATCACACTATTCATTATTGGCTGTATAATATTATAAGGTATATATGTCCTATAGAATTGGACGTCTGCATGCTCAGATATTACCTAGTCTCTGTAATGGAACTCTGCGAAAACCACTATGGATCTTCATTTATTAACGTCGGAGCTCAAATTCTAGTTAATCATAAATCATTGGATATTACGGAAGATTCTTTGAAATGAGATTTAGGTATCCAAATCCCACATAAGATAAATAAAGATGACTTTTTTTGTGCTGTGTTTTGTTTCTGATGAATTATGTCTTTCGATTTTTCGGTAAAGATATTCGCTACAAATCAGTAAAAGGAATTCCCTCTTGTCCTGTAAAATTACATTCAAATTCAGTTTTGAAGCCTTATTGACTAGGAGAATGATTTGCAATCGCAACGAAATAAACGACGCAAACGATCTTTGCTCTCACTCGCACTCGTACTGTCTCACTCGCACTCATGCTGTCCGACTCATTGAATAGGCGTGCGCATGCGCAGATGCTCGGAAAACGCCGCAATGAGTGGAAGTAGCGTAGCCTACTATATCCGTCTCTGTCACACAGCAGTGGTGTTCAGTTAGGCAGTCGCAGACGCTGCTACCATGGTGTAAATTAATGAAATTTTTGACGACTTCTCACGGCTTATCTATCGACCATAGAAAAAAAAAGTTCAGATGTTTTTCATTCAGTTTTTTTAGCTCTACAACTTTTGTCTGAAACTTTTTGTTCGATTTTCACATTATACCACCGTAAATGCATTTTCAACCCTCAATTAATTCGTTTCGACCCTTTGCACCCCACTGATTTCAAAATTTCCTTCACAGTCGGCTTCAGGAGGTTGAAATCTATAAGAATATGTATTGAGTTCGCACTAAGCGCTACTTTCCTCACTTCAGCAGTATTGACTGGACTAATACAGTGCGAGCAGAAGCTGCATCCACCAAGAACGTTGTCTTGGGCCCGTTCCGTAGTCGACTTCACTATAGCATTTTAGCGCCTTATGAGATCGTGAAATAAGAGTTTTAAATCCCATTAAATCGCTACTTCATGAAAAAATGTATAAAATGTTCGGGACTACGTACGTAATAAGAATCTCATTGTTGAGATCCTAAACCCGCACATTTTGGAACAACAAAGGAATGAAAGGGTTGAAAAAACATTACTTATTTGCGCCGCGCGCACTTTAACCGCAAACGCTGCGATAATGGCTCGGAATAGAGCAAAAATGTATAGGACCAATTTTGTAGAGCACAAAATTTTCTTCAAAAAAGTGAGTGACGGCACCTCTCTATCTTCAATAGCTTGGCCGTGAGACCTGCCTAAAAAAATACCTAGAAAACGCACTGTTTTCGCGTAGCCCACGAAAACCCGTCTCAGTTAACAAATCCCGTGAAAAAATAATCAGATATGATCATTAGGGTGCTTCAAAAAAAATTTAATTTTTTTTCTCAAGTCTTACCCTCCCAAATGCTTGAGGTGAATAAGAAAAAAGTCCTCCCGAAAGTCGGTCGCTGTAGCTCAACTCTAAAAGGTCGCTATTTTCATTTTAGTTTCCTATTCATTTAACATGGGAATTTTCGTTTTTTTATTTAAACTGAAATTACACCTATTCATTTTTTTTTTTAAATATCCATTGTATATTGAGAAAGCTGGTTTTCTAAGCTTTCCAAACCTATATAATAAAAGTCGATTACCTTAATCATTACCCCTTAATGATTACCTATTATTTCAACTATTTTTCTGCAGCAATAAAATCTCTAGATTTTAAATAACTTTATTTGATCTTCTAATTAAGGTAATCGACTTTTATTATATATGTTTGGAAAGCTTAAAAAACCAGCTTTCTGAATATACAATGGTTATTTATAACAAATTAAAATTAATATAGGTGTAATTTCAGTTTGAATAAAAAACCGAGAATTCCCATGTTAAATGAATAGGAAACTAAAATGAAAATAGCTACCTCTTAGAGTTGAGCTACAGCGGCCGACTTTCGGGATGACTTTTTTCTTATCCACCTCAAGCATTTGGGAGGGTAAGAGTTGAAAAAAAAAATTACATTTTTTTTTGAAGCACCCTAATGATCATATATGACTAGTTCCGTATGATTCATAAAGGAAAAAAAAAGCCAACGCTGCGCGAATTCAAATTCAATACCGAACATATACGTCCAAAAAAATGTTCGTTTCGTGCGAAAATAGAGACTAGAGATGGTTTTTACAATGTTACGAAAAACATTACATTACGCGAAATGTAAAAACCATCTGTAGACTCTATTTTCGCATGAAACGAACATTTTTTTCGACGTATGTGTTCGGTATTGAATTTGAATTCGCGCGGCGTTGGCCTTTTTTGCGTTTTTGACGCCTGGGCTCGGATAAAAATCGAAATGTGTCACATTGTATCGAAAGGAGGTGGGCGACTACGAATGACCCTTAAACGTTAATATCTCCGGTTTCCTTTGTCGTACAGACATCGACAAAAACTTATTTTGAAGTTCTTAAATCGCACTTTCATGTCATCAATTCAAAATTTGTGGAATAAACAATTTTCTGTTTTGTATTAACAATTATATTTTTTAAACGTGATTTTCGAGATGACTACCACCTTCAAAAATTCTGAAAAAAATATTCTGTACAAAATCTGTATGTTTTAAAATGAAACTCCGGTGAAAACCATATTTAAAAAGTGATTGATCCGTGCGGGACATCGCGCGCGATTGTCTACGTGGGCGCGCCGAGACCAAGGCTTATTCGCTTTAGATGCAAAGAATGATGGGGGGCCATAAAGTTCAAATTCATCAAATCGATTAGTTCACGGAATGATTCATTCCATTTCATGCTGAAAACTTGACTTGAAATTACAGAAATATAAATATAGAGGTACACACTTGACTAAAGTCTTGAAAATAACTGGTGAATTACAACGTACTTTTTGATTCCATCAAACGGAATGGTTGCGTCGATATAATACAGGGTGTAACATCTCCGGGGTCTGATCTGGGAGGAGCTTCGACGTGCCAAAGCTCCGCCTTCTTTTATTCATACTCGTTCGCTTCAGAATAATAGTGTGTGATTATCAAGCAGATACCCTTATCTCTAGATTTGTTTACATCCACACGTATAGCACACGAATAGAAGAGGGCGGATCTTCGACACGTCGAAGCTCCTCCCAGATCAGACCCTGGAGATGTTACACCCTGTATAATACGATATACCATATTATCGCTTCTCTGAATATATTCCAATCCACATACACATCCATCAGAAGTTGTGAATTCAAAATACAAAAATTGAAAAATTCGTATCTCAAGAACACATGAATAAAAAAAAATCGAAAAAATCGCGAAAGCTCCTTTAATTAGGTATAATCACCGATAAAATTTTTGATGAAATCAAAAATTCGAATTATTATTCGCGTACGTTGTTGCGACGGAGAATTTCCCATAACTATATGAAGGAGTCTCTGTCAACTCAGTCACCCATTTAACTGAAGTCCCCGAAAATTCCGTAATAATTTGTACATGTAATTGAGGGTGAAAAAAAAATTTGGGAATTTTTCCAGATTTTTTGGTCATTGCATTCCAGAAATATTTTACTCAATCATTTTCACGTAGCGTGATAAATTAGGGAAGGAGAGAAAACTTGTTGGGATAAAATTTCTTTGTTTTTTCTTACAGCTTTTTGGTAAAATTTGAAAAAAAAATTCGGACCCATTTAAACCCCTTCCATGGAAAACCTTCAAAAATGTGCCTTCTCCTAATTTGAGCAACTTTTTTTTGTTCAAAACAATGTCTAAGAGACAATATTCATCATAGAGTTTTTTGAAAGGAAAAATTGGAGTGGAGACTTCAATTCCCTCCCAGAGATCCATCATCGTACTAATGAGGTTTCTTTTCCTGGGAGAGAATTGAAGTCTCTACTCCAATTTTTTTCTTTCAAAAGCTCTATTATGAATATCATTACTTGAATATTTTTTGAAACGAAAAAAAAACTGCCCAAATTTGGCAAAGGCACATTTTTAAATTTTGTTTCGATGAAAGGGGTTTCAATGGGTTGGAATTTTTTTTTTTTAATTTGACCGAAAAGCTAAACGAAAAAAGAAATTTTATCCCAACAAGTTTTCTCTCCTTCCCCAATTTATCCACGCTACGCGAAAATGATCGAGTAAAAATATTTCTGCAATGCAATGACTAAAAGATCTGAAGAAATTCCCAAAATATTTTTTCATCCCCAATAACATGTACAAATTATTACGGAATTTTCGAAGACCTCAAGTTAGATGGGTGGCTGAGTTGACAGAGACTCCTTTCAATGTATAATGTATATCATTATTCTCACGCTCTACCTACTACGCTGGACTACCCTACGGTAATCGGAGCAACTTTTTCTGATTTGTGGGAACTTATGAATGAGGTGTCGCATTAGGAGCTATAAATAGATATTTCAATCTGACCGATCAGTGTCATGATTTTCAAGGTGAGATCAAGCCTGGAAAATGTTAAATCACATTTGTTAAAGAATGCAAGCGCCGAGAGGGGTTGACGCGCAAAGCGCGCAGGGGCGGAGCACCTAGTATAATATAAAGTAGAGTAATTTACACTTACCTGGGTGTGGAATTTCCTGAGCATCCAGCTTGTGAAGTTCTCCATACCAATCACACGAAAACCGCCAGCGCTGGCGCCGATTGTTGATTGCGTAACAAGACACGTATGCACCTTTATATCGGAAATTCCACGTGAACCGGGTAAACGTTTGACCCTGGGATTTTGTGTGTTATTGTACCTGCTTGTAGAGATGCTCTGAATTTTTTTCAGATTTTTTCGAAGAGTCGCCATTCTTTCCTTCGTAAGATATTAAGATTTGTCAGCCTTCAGCCAAAACAAAAAAAATTATGAAAAAGAACAGCAGCAGATGCCAGTCCACTGTGAACTGTTGCTCGAACGTTTTGATACCGAACGCAGGATTTTCGGGAATTTCTCCAGATTTTTCCGAAGCCATTTTTTTCATTCGACCTGAATTCAAAAATATGAGAAAATTTTTAAAAATCGAGTATCAAGTTCGAGAATATTTAAGCCTATTGCAAAGTGAGCTTGGACTATTCATTCGATTTGAAACCGATTTTTAGAAATTGTTTCATATTTTTGAATTCAGGTCGAATGAAAAAAACCGCTTCGGAAAAATCTGCGAAAATTCCCCAAAATCCTGCGTTACGGTTCAAAACGTTCAAGAAACAGTTCACAGTGGACTGGCATCTGCTGCTCTTTTTTTCATAATTTTTTTTGAAAAAAAGCGCGAAAAAGAAATTTTCGAAAATCCTTTCAGATTCTTAAATTGGGGCTCTAATGTTGGCGTTTTGTGCATTTTTAAAAAAATGGCGGATTTTCAAACAAATCTGAAATAAATTCAGAGCGTCTCTTCGAGCGGATACAATAACACGAAATCATAGCCCGAATCAGAAGGGGTCAGGGTCAAACGTTGACCCAGTCACGTAGAATTCCCCATATGCATAATATGGTAGAGAATTAAGAAGCCTCGTGGGACTTCATTTATTGTGAAGAATACCAAAATCATATGGACACTCGAGGAGGACTGCTCTACCAAGGGTACAGGAAAAAAATCATTTTCCAGAAAAATGGCTAAGGAACTTTCGATTCCAATTTTTACGTGGATTGATTCAAGAGATTCGTCACGATGTCTAAATCACCCTGTATATATCCTTGTCTATGATATCACGAATGAAAAAGAGAGGATAGATGAATCTGGCGCATCTTCATATCGGTCAGAATGAAAGATATTTATATTTATTTCCGAAATAGAAATTCGCACACTGACATGAGTTGAAAAAAATAGTATACGACACGCGTGCGCGTATGTGATCCTCGCACGAGTGTAGCTTGTCGCCCGAGCGAAGCGAGTAATTCGCGATTCAAGTATCCTATGATTTCTTAATTCATTGTATGAAACTATAGATTTGATGAACAAATATAGAAGCGCGAAAGCGCGCGAAAGTTGAATCCCTTGAAGATCATGCCGGCTGTGATTTTTGGAAAATAAAGTGAAAATCACGGAAAAATTACGTGAAAGAATTTTCATCTCATCATCTATGGTTTCGGTAACAGTTTTCGAGTTTTGTCCCATGTCTCCATGGTGATTTTGTTAGGGGAAAAAATCGGCAGCCGTTGATTTGAAATATGTCTAATTGGAAACCTTTTTTTCCAATGTAACCGCGATAACGATAAAAATGACGAATTTAGGCAGGAAACGCGTCTGTGCGACCTCTAAATCTTGCACATATCTCCCTCGGACGTGATATGTAGTCGACGCATGCGCGGTCACGCGATTTGGTTACTTATCAGACCTAGGGAGCAAAACTGCAGGTCATAGGCATATATGATACGAACGCATGACATGCTGCTGTCAGGGAGACAGGCGCGATTTTGATTCGGGTGAAGTTTGCTGTCCGAGCGAAGCGTACGTCTCCCTAACAGCGTAATGTACTAATGCGTGCATATTATCATGCTTTACGCGCACGTTTGCTTCTTAATAGGCTTCATACGTAACTAAATCGCGTGAAGGCGCATGCAACGACGACATATGACGCCACGAATGAGATATATGAGTCTTCTCTCTCGTAAGACACGCTTGAATGGGGTTAGTTTGATGCATGTAGGGTAAAAATTGCGTATGTCGTTCGGGAGAGAGGCGCGATTTTGATTCGGGTGGTTCTTTGAACGTTTTCGACGATTTCCAGTCGAGCGCCCTATTCCAGAGAAGACGTTTTTTTTTTTAAATTTTTTTCTTCAAAGTTTTTTTCACGTATAACTGACGCACATTTCATCCGCAGATAAGCGACTGAGGAGTTTTTTTCCTGAATTATAGGGTGCAAATATTGACCTGATCAATTTTCAGCATGCATACAATAACTTATCGGAAAACTTTTTTTGACAAGTTCCGCAGCCTCCCACGACTCCACCCACCGCTACTGGAGGGACTGACGGTCGATTACCTCATGAACAATACAAGAGCTACCAATGGCATGAAATCCAGCGTGCATAAAATGACTGCATCGAAAGTGACAATGCTGGTATTCCAATTACTTCAATTTCTAGGCACAGTGCGACACAAAGCTATGCTATTAGTGCGATCCAAAAGAAGTGACCAATAACACAGCTTTGTGTCGCACTGTGCCTGGAAATTGAGGTGATTGAAAAGCTCCCCATACCTCCCGGACTAAAATTCTTTCTTTTATTTCTTTTTTTTTTGCTATGTGCTATTTCTATTTTTTTTTTTTTTTTTACTTTTCAACACTAACAGTAAGTAAAACAACTTGCAACTAAGCTTACTCAGTGTTGGGAGTTACTAATTACATTTTTAATGAAATTACTCATTACTTTGGTAATGTGTAATTAAATAAAAATTCAATTACGCATTACGAAAGTAATGAGTAAATAAATCAAAATTTTATTACAATTTTCACATCACTAATCTTACTACTGAAAGTTGAAAACTAGAAGAAAAAAGAATAAGATATGAAAAAAAATTGGAAGAATTGGACGAATGCAATCGTTAGGGTATAAAAAATTCGGACTTGGGCTCTAGAATTTTGTACATTTTTTTTCAAAAGAATTGAAGCTGTCCCACTTTGACAAAAATCTTGTTTTTTGATTTGAAGTGAAAACAGAACCTATCAAAATTATCTTGACTAATTTTTTGAATATTTTTTCATGAAAGTGCAGTTCAAGACGAAGAGAATGATGTCCTTACTTTTGTCAATATATTTTTTTTTTCGCTCAGTACTATGCAATTGAAATTTCTAGGGACAAGATTTTGCCACCATTCTTGTCTAGAAAATGGATTGAGATAAAAATTAGAAAAAAAATCGAGATTACTTTCGATGAATGCTGAAAGCTAACAAGAAAATCAGTCAAATAAAAAATGGTCGGGGAAAAATGTTTGCCGAGTTGGCATGGAATCCCCCATATGCTCAAGATAGTTACATTTAATTTATTCCATGAAAAGAATATCGGAAGAGCTGAAAGACAGTAATTTGCGTGGAATTTTAGCAATAAAATCCATTGTCGATCGCGGACGTTGATTGAGAGTAGTTTGAATTGCGGCCACCAGAATGCGTATTAACTTGCGAGCATTACGAAATTCGATCGGCATCACATCGGTGGTGCTGCCATCTAAGAGCGTCAAGTTGAATACTCTAGCTGCATACATTCTAAACAATTCTAAATTTTCTGAATCTCGCACTTGCGGAACTTCAAGCTTCTGAGTTTCGGATCGTCGAAGCTGTGATTTTCAAAGTTTTGGGCCGTCGTGAACTCGACCAATCTTTTGTCAGTTACTTCTCATGTTCAGTCTTCTGAATTGTTTGTCGTTCTGCATTTTATGGTTCGGATATTTGTGCTTTACCGAACATCAAATTTTCGGACCTTTGAATTTCGTAATAGTGACTTCAATATAATGATTTGTTTTTTTTCGCACTGTTTGGCAAAACTGTCCTATACGTGAAATCGAATACGGGTCGTTTTCATTCGCTACTTACACCATTCTACATTCTCTAAGATCAGTTATGTAGACTTTCGCTGGAATACACTTCAGGAAATCTGTAGTTCGGTACTATTAAAATTCGTAATTTTAGACTATCGGAGCTTTCAAAATTCGAAAACTCAACCCGCCCCCTGATTTTTAACAGACTAACACCCTTTCAAAGCCAAAGTTCTGAGCTGCGGATGACATTAATCGTAGACACCAGTGTCACCAAAGGTTCAAGCACTAGTTCAACGCAGTTGCATGAATATAATCTTGACACCTGATTTGATTTTCTATTAATTGCACAGAAAGTCATTCATTTCACTCTAGTGGAGTTCATCTCAGAACTACATTTTCAGGTATTCAAAAAAATTCCTCACGTCTCAGATTTCATCCAATCATTTAGTAATTTAGCAGACATATTCACAGGCATATATTGTCTTGAAATTATGAGATTGAAGTTCGTAACGTTAACGGAACAAATTGATGGGACAAAAATCTAACTTTCATGACTTAAGGGGGTACATACACCTTCAAAATAATTTTTTTTAAATGACTGGTACACTGTCATGAAACATTTTATTGACTTAATTTTTATACAGCAGATTAATATAGTGTTTTGAACTATAATTGAGGCACATGAAAGAATATCTGGATTTAGTCGTTAAGGTGGGCCTATACTGAAATTTGGAAAAAAATAGTTTTTCATTTCTCAAAGGGGTAGAGAAGGTCCAAATACAAGAACCCTACGTTACGTTGTGAATGATGCTAGTATCTATGCATAGAAAGAAATTCAAGTTTCTACCATGAAAGTGTAGACGCAAGGAACTTTTTGCAGAAACTTTTCTTCGCTGCGCTGCAAGATTCTGCGAAAGGTTCCTTACGTCTACACATTCATGACAGAATATTGAATTTTTTTCTATACTGTAACGTGGCAAACGTTTGGACCTCCTCCGTACCAGCCTAAACGAGCGTATGTATTCCCTGAGAGTACCGAGTCAGGATAGCTAATTTGAATATCTGGCGCCTTTGTCCTAGCGCGGCCATCGATCGTAGATCACCGGATTGGTCTATCGATTACGGCCAGCGCTCACAGGACAAACGGCAAGGATAAGGAATTAGCATACCGGAAACGAAGAGCCACTCATTGTCTAGCCGTTAACAGCGTGCCATAATTTCAGTGAGCCGAGAGAGAGTTTTTGTAGTTTTGAGAGTTTAGAGTGTTGTTTAGAGTGCTGTTTGTTTATTGTGACCCCTGCTTATTTCTTTGGATTATCGGATTTTGGATTTTGGACTTGATTACTATCGATTTGGACTTATACGACCCCTGCCTAACCCCGGACTACGAGCCGACCACGAGGCAGAGAACCGCAGCCAGATCAGGTAGGATCAATCCGATCTAAATTTTCCCTAGAGTCCCGGAAAACCCCCTAGAGTCTCGAGTCATCAGTAAGGAAAGCTTTTCGTTCCCAGTGCCGTTCTAGTTCCGAGCCCAGAGAGAGTACCGCGTGGTCGTTGAGAACCGGCTGATTTGAATCGGCTGTTGTTCTCCTCGGCTGCCGAGCCTGCGCAGTCGCGTGCGAATTGAGTCGCCGCGGCGCAGCCGTCGCTCGAGTCGAGTAAGCGGCCATATTGCTCGAGGCCTCTGACGTCACGCGTCGCAGATCGTCTGCTGCGTGTCAGAGCAGCCTCGTGGCAGAGTACCGAGCCACAAGTACCGATACCCTTCCCCTCCCAGCTGTTGAGCGATCAGCTGTCAGTCGAGATTAGAAGCATCGGCTTCGAAATCGCTGACAGCCGCACCTCCAGCTGGTTGCAGCGAGGAAGGCAAACTTTACCGAGCCTGTGATAATAGTCAATCGTACATTTGTTTTATTTTCAGAATTAATATAATTAGTAGAGTAGAGTCCTTTAAAAATATTGTAATTAGAGTCATTTAATTTATTTCCTTTAGCTTAATTTTTCCTTTTTTTTTTGATTAGTCTTAAAATATAAAATAGCGGTGAGAATAAGGCCGAAGCCAGATAACAGGCTGGACAAAATAATGTTATCTTTTTCTTTTTTTCTTTTTAAATAATAAATAATCTTTCTAAATAACTGTCGTGTTTCAAGTGTTTTTATTTCACCGCCCTCACGAAACATCCCTCTACCGATAGCTAGCCGGAGCGAGAGCGAGAGAGAGAGAGAGGACTTCTCTCCGAGGTCTGGCGCCCAACAACATCGTCGCTGCTAGTCGGAGGAGGTGGAAGCGTTGGTACCTTATTTGTTAATAGAACGTAGTTCCCGTGGGTAACTACCCGAGCCTGCGGGAATCGCTGTTACAATACATATGTAAATACTAGTATCATTCACAACGTAACGTAGGCTTTTTTTATTTGGACCTTTTCTACACCTCTGAAAAATAAAGAAACTATTTTTTTGCGAATTTCAGTATTATAGGCTCCCCTTAAGTAGTTCTGGTCCACCGATGAAAAAGCAGTTGTCGTAGCATACAGGTCGCATCGTTAAATGAATCTTTTTGAAATTTGAAGGGAGTATTCTACATTGATGTAATTTCGGAGCAAACCAATAATATTCCATAAATTTTAATTTTAAACCCGCAATTTTTAGGGTTATTTTTTGAGCGAACAGCTCATATATTGAAAATACGTTAGGTATTTAAAAGTGGATGGTTTTAGCAGTTCAGCATAGCTGCGAATTAACATATACCTTCAACTTACAAAAAGTGAAGCATGAGGGAAACAAATTGTTTGCTACGAGTGCAATAATGGCATTATGAATTTTCTGGCATATCTGACATTATTACCATTCTCAGATCTTATTAATGGTAACGGTAGCATAATCATTTTATTTTCAACTTGACTAAGATTACACCTTAGTCTTATAGATGAAGGCACGGTTTGGAGTTCCCACATTTTCAAGTGTCTGGAATCGCAAGGGTATGTGAACATAGAACTCTTTCGATTCCAGACCAATCTGCCAATTGTAACATTGTTTACATCATTTTCGTGACAGCGCATTTCAGTTATTTTCAAAATCTCACCTGTTTTGAGAAGAACTTTATTATCTGGAGCCTTTGTAGCCACTGTGAAGCTGCCTTTAATTTTAATTTTGAGTATCGACCCATGGTTATTTATAGCAAGTCTTCCCCATTTCAGAATTTCTATTTCTGGTGGTAACACTACTTGCATCCGCAATGTTTGTTGTTCATGAACACGTCGACAGATTTGGGCAAGAGGTCGATTATTAGTACGAATACATTTTTTTATTACGGTGCCTAACGCATTCTCGAATGGAAAAGCTGATATTTGTGTTAAATCGCATTGCATATTCAAAGCATCATCGGCAACATGGATTAGATTATGCACATTCATCACTTGCGATGCTCGTCCATAAAATTCCCGCATTGTTAAAAAAAAACTCTTCAGGTACATTTTTGCGTATGCATTGCGCTTCAAGGCCAGTTCTGCCGAACATAAAATGCGACAGGCTACATGCAATAGCAAGAAATGCTTGTACAGATTTTCCTTCAACGACCCTTTGAATACGATGGGACCACAATATAGTAAAAAGAATCGTAATTCTGTAGCCTTCCACTTTGCAATATACTGAAGTCCTCTCGGTTTACGTTGAAATTCGCATGGCACAAATTGTTTTAAATATTCTAGCCTTCTAGACAATATAAGACGCAGCTGATATGATAGTCTTATGTGTAACGGTCCAGAAACTAAATTGGTTAAAATTTTCTTCATTAAGCCCAGAAAGAATAAATGCATATGATCTAAGATGAAAGATTTAATCATATCAACTGGAGGCTGTAAACGTAGTAATGGCGTAAGTTCATTGTTATTGTGATGCTCCGGGTGCGCTTGTCTACGAAATGTTCCGTCGGTTCTTTCTTCAGCATCATCGTCTAGAAATACGGTGGTAGAATTTACCCTGCAGCCTCCAACATTACACCTTTCACAGGCATAGAACCCTGTATGACCTTTAACACATTTCAACATTGACCGAGCCGGTGTGTCGCAAATAAAAGAGTGTACACATACTTCAAGCGGCTTGCCGTTAATTACTATACCCTCATCAGACAAACTATTCATTTCTTCTATAAATTGTCCTAAGTAATTATCCATATATTTGGGTTTTGATGGACTATAGTATATCGCAACTGGGAATGGTATATATAGATCTGGGGGTGTGAAAAACTTTGCAAAGTATTGGCCAAACTTGTGAAAAGCCCGATTTTGCTAGAGACATCCCGTCGATATTGAATTGCAGCTGCAGTGTACTGCCAATTCTGTGTAAATTTTGATTTATACATTTATGAAGCCCTTGTGCAAAGCCTAAGTAAACAAATTCTCCATCTACTCCACTACAATCTTCCATTTCTACTATATTGTACTCTGCCAAAGTTGTTGCCAGGAATGTTTTTGATGACTTCGGTAACTGAGGTAGCAGTCTTCGCCTCAAAATCTTCAGCAAACTGTCGAGGTGAACATTAGCAATGTTACTTTCGACGGCCCATTTTCTGATTTCTTCCACTTCAAGATTACGTTGTTCGTCGATGCCTTCACTATCAACACTATTGATACTTTCATTGTGCACATCACTCTGTTCACTATGTTGATAGCTGTTGTTTTCACCGGAGCTGCGATCGTCAGTTGCTACTGAGTCCACACTGTGCCTAATACTATCATTGCTGTAGTTACTGGTGGAGCCAGGATCAGAATCTGCTGACATATTATCACCATCACTCACATCCACCAGCTGGGGCGGTGATTCTCCAGTTGATTCCCTGACAGGTGCCGTAAGATCACTTGATCCACCTAGATCAGTAGACATAAATATAATAAAAATAAATAAAATAAAAATAAAAATAAAATATAATAAAATAATAAAATATAATAAAATATAATAAAAATTAATAAAAATATAATAAAATATAATAAAAATTCGGCTGGAACAGCTTTGTATAGCTGATAGCCACACATGTCAGTAATCCGTTCTAGATCTCAGAAATCGAAACTCCAACAGAAAGCCATGAATAATACTTACTCTCATCACTCGAATCTGCCACATTATCATTAGTATAACGGTCGTTACAAAGTTCCTTTCTCACAGCTCTGTGCTTCTGCACACGAAGGCGCGTCAATTCCCGTTTTCTTTCATCTGCGTTCATTTTCACCCACTGTACGTTTTTTAATGCAATGCCCTCGTGCAGGTATTGTTCAGAATTTGAATTATTTACCCGCGACAAACGACCTAACAAATTGTTGTATCTACGATGATCAGCCGCTAAAGACACAACAGCTAATACTCAACAGCTTGTCTTGACAGTTGAACCTCAGGGTTTCAAATCAGGATGCCGGTTCATTGGTGAGCTACAACACAGTCACAGGCTACTGTAGTATTGTCTCACCAATATGTACTACCTCGATAGGAGCGTCGTCGTTGTAAGCGAATTTCCCCCCTTCGTTCCGCTTGAGCGAGCTTTATAGCTTTCCCCACTCTACCTGTGTACGTAAGGTACTCCCAGTGGTGATGCTCACTGACACATGTGCGATTTTCCAGTAGTGGGGGAACACTTCGGTGGCGAATTTCTTGGAATCCTATTCCCCTAACCGCCCTCACAGTGGCTATAGCGAGGTATCGTAGTTATAAAGGCATCCACGTAGCGCGACGATCGAAGGAAAGCGGTACGCAATTAACGTACACGTGTGAACTGGTGAGATATAAATTTCGAAATACGATTGTGAAAATGGAGGGAAAAAAAAGTGACTCACAAAATAAGCGCGGAGAAAAAAATAACAACGGTAAGTACTAAATATTCGTAATATTTATTCTTGTTAATCTCATTCCACGTGTTTGATGAGTATCTAACCTCAATCTTTGTCATTCGGCATACGTATGGAAATGTGCTCTCACACTAAGTTAATCAATGAGAAGGAGTCTCTTTCTTTCGACAAATATTATCGGTAACTATAGGAGGAAATCTTGTGAGATTTGAATAATAACAGTTTTTCGTCTGTCAAGGAGAGATTTTAGTTGAATTGTAATCATGATTAATTTTTTTTATCACCGTACATGTGGTTGACACACTCGAATACGTGTTTCCAAAAAAAAAAAAAATAATAAATAAATAAATAAATTAACAAATAAAAAAAAAAAAAAAAAATTAATAAATAAACAAATAAATTTTCAGAACTCGGGATGTATTCTTACCAGCTGGTACAGTTCATGAATGAGAGTTCTGTTGATGGACTGCTGAGTATTGAGTGTGTCCCACATATTTGGTTGGATTACGACGAAGAGAACGACAAGTGTGTGAGCAAATACATGCCTCCTCCTTACAAAAAGATTAAGACCGCAATCTTGGATAAAATGATCAGGAAAAAAGAGGAAGCTGATGATGATTGGCCAACGTATGAGGTCGAAATCAAAGGACAAGCTCGTAAGTTGCTGTTTTTTTTTTCAAGAATTCTGTTTTGAAGTTTTTTCTTTTTCAGTCTTGAATTTATAACTTACCTCACTATTTTCTACGGATTTCAATTCTCTTTATTCTTTATAAAGAAGCTGTTTTTTACCGACATATCGTACTTTTGGATGTACTATTTACAAGAAGTGTATCAGGGGTCCGGGTCACAGATTTAGATCAAACTACTTAAGCTGTTCACTTGGGCCCAAAAATGAGACTCATGATGTTTCATTCAATCTCGTAGGTCTCCTCATTCTCTTGGCGAGCCCTACCTAATAGTAATGTCCAGCGGTAGATGAATACTCGACAGGGGCAATAACACTTTGTTCTTTTTTATTGAATTAAGTGTTATTTACTGGAATGTGGTACGACATCACCAAAATGTAAGTTAGCATGTTGAAAAAAGTCTATCACTCAAGTGCAGAAAGATCAAAATATGAGAATGATAAAAAAAGCAACTTTGAACACTTCATGGAGCCTGAACAGAATCTCACTATTCAATCATGATCATCATACTCTTTTTAGTTAGTTTGTTGAGCAGTTTTTGGGCCTGCGATGAGATTGCTACAACAAAACTACGCTCCGCAGCCCATACCTTCGGCTTCTAAAGAATCCCTATGTTGACTAGAGACTTTGTTAATAATTGAATAACGAATGTATTGAAGAAGTGGATTTTGATGAAGTTGAAGTACGGAACGTTAACGTAACAGAATTTTCAAAAAAATTTATTATTTTATGACTCGAGTGTTGTTAGAGTTGCTCGGTAGACGAGGTATAAGGGGTGTTTTTACTCAAACCGGTAAATGATGCACGAATTTTGCTATTTTTTATCTTCTTAAGTCATGAAAGTGAGAATTTTGTCCCATCAGTTTGTTGCGTTAACGTTACGAATTTCAATCTCATGAATTTTGAAGAATATTTTCTGATTTCTTTCTGAACATTAAGAAACTAAAAAATAAAATATAACCATATGTATCAAAAAATTGAAACTTTCCAAAGTTTCAAAAGCCTGCTTCAAGAGCCATTTTTTGACATTTGATTTGTTTATTATTTTTGTTATCTGATTTTAAACAAGTTCTTCGGGTTCGGAAATCTCTGGTCAACGTAGTGACCCTGTCGAAGCCAAAAGCATGGGCTGCGGAGCGCAGTTTTATCGTGGCGGAAGGACAGTCAGGCTTATTGAAGCCCCTAAAGCTGCGCAAGCTAACTCAAAAGAGTATAATGATCATGATTGCATAGTAAGATTCTATTCAAGCGCGTGAAGTGCTCCATTTTGCTTCTTGATCAGTCTCATTTTGTGATCCTCCTGCACCTGTATGATATCTCTTGTTCAGCATGCTAACTCACATTTCGGTGATGTCATACCACATTCCAGTAAATAAAACTTTATTCAATAAAAAAGAACAAAGTATTATTGCCCCTGACGAATATTCATCTACCACTGGATATTACTATAAGGTGGGGCTTGCCAAGAGAATGAGGGCCTAATGAGATAGAATGGACCATCATGAGTCTCATCTTTTCACCAAAGTGAACAGCTCTAGTAGTTTGACCAAAATTCGTGACCTGGAACCCTGACACTCTCCTTGTTAGTATGAAATAATATAATATCGACCCAGACTAGTCATTTATAAATCGGATGTGTAATATCTCGTTTTTATGTCTGTAGAGACACATGCTGAAGCTTTGAAAAAACTTAAAGTACTGCAAAAAGAAGAATTTGTGTTCACCAGCGAGCCTGATACCACAAAACACGAAAAAAGTCAGCGACTCCATGAAATAGTAATAAAAAAGAGACTAGAAAAAGACCATCTAGACAAATTGTTGCAGGTCCCAGATATGAACTCAAGCAGCGATGCCGAAACTGAGTTTCCAATCGAACGTACTGATTGTGAGTGTAATTTCAATTCCTTCGAAACCGGAGTTATTTACCTCCATGAGATATAATAATCATCCCTATTTTTATATCGCCCTATTTATATATATATATATATATATATATTAGGGTGGTCCACTTTTGAACTTTTTTTTTTGATTTCGCGGGGCACCTCTGAATATTGTTCCAAATTATGTAGAAAAAATCTGTCTAAAACATGGATCTATTCGGAAAATATTTAGAGGTCGCTACCGGCAGCGAGGTTTTTCAAATTAGCATGGTATTTTTTCATTTTTGTTGAATTTTTTGAAATTTTTTTTTTTTTTTTTCGCTCATAAGTCAATCATGAATGGTAGATCGAAAATGATTGTTGTTTTTTTCATTCCTCGGTAGCGACCTCTAAATATTTTCCGAATAGATCCATGTTTTAGACAGATTTTTTCTACATAATTTGGAACAATATTCAGAGGTGCCCCGCGAAATCAAAAAAAAAAGTTCAAAAGTGGACCACCCTAATATATATATATGTGCCGGAGGTCTAACAGTGTCTTTATCGGCCATGGCTTCACTTGGCGCAGGCTGTTTGATCGTTCATCGGCAATAATATAAAGAAACCTAATCTAATTATTGTCTTGAATGATGTCAAGTATTCTAAACCGCAATTAAACAAATGAAGGATTATATTCTATTGCGTAGAATTGGAACGCAATAACGAATACACAGCTTCGACGTGATTCCGATCAATATTCAAAATACTTTCGGCCATATCTCTTTAGCAGGTCCTTCTTTCGCTCTGCTCAAAATCTAACTGCCCCCTTAAAATCACCACCGCCGGGCTGTGGCTACGTTTGACAAGTATGCCCATGTCTTGCATCCCTTTTCTACGCCACTTATTAACTCCAAGGGCGCCTAGCTTCTAATCTTAACACTAACAAATATACTGAGACTAAACATAAACCAATTTCTCATAAACAGTGAATGGTATAAACTAAAAATAACTTATTGAATTAAAACAAATATCAAAAGAGCCAGAAAGCCACGTCCGAATATTCCTGCGCCGACATATATTGTAACTTACTGCTCCAATATCTCAGCTGAAGGCTGGAGATATGGAGCTAGTCCGCGTGGATGTCTTTGTCACGGGTGTGATAATTTTGGAGCTCCTCCTGTGGAAAAAGTGAAAAACCACAATAACCCAACAACAGCTCGGTAACAGGGTTTCCCTTGAACCGAACTGCGACCTGATAGAGCTGGATATGCCACGCTAGCCAAGCCTGCGCTGCTGCCCGAAAACACTCTCAGACCAAGCCCGCGGATCCGGGTTTGTTAGACCAGTACCGCCAGCCTGAGAGCAAACTCAAGGAAGCAATTTGAGCAGAGCTGGACCAGCCACGCATACCAAGCCTACCGACAGACTCGGGTGTGGACTTTAATCCACACCGTTGCTGTAAAGCTAACGACGATGATTTGTGAATGCTGAAACTGCTTAGCAAAATAGTAGAAGGAAAGAGGAAATTGAAAGAAAAAGAAGCGGTTTAACAATAGTAGATTTAATGGTAAATTAGAACTGGTTAAATTAGGTTAAATTTAACAAAGAAAAGAAAGAAAACATTGCCCATTGAGCTACGAAATATCATAATAGAAAATTATAAAGAATAGAAGATTGCATTAAAGAATAGAAAATGAAATTAAAGAATACAATAAAAGCTAGTAAGATAGCGAAGAGTTATTTAAATTCTATGTTTCTTAAAGTTCAATCAATGTCTCCGATTAGAAAATTCGTTATGTCCGGGAATTCGTTACATTTGTTGAATCGCGGGTTTCAGCCGCGATTCGATTAAATTGCGCCGTTAATTTAATTAAGACGACTTCTATGCTTGCAGTCTAATTTTTAAGTAAATTCAAAATTAGTAAAACTTCGACGTGTGAGATTGTGAGATTTTATTAGACTTATTATTTCAATATCAAAATTCGCGATCCTATCTACTTCAATTTTAGCAAGTGAAGAAATGCGAATTAAGAGCAAGAAAGGTCACGCACTATTTTAGCTACGTGCCTAATAGAGAAATAAACAGAAGTGACTCGACGGGCGCTCTGCCACACAATCGGTAGCGGATGCTCTGTTACCGCCTTTTTATAGCGATATCCGCGGGTTCCGCGGTTCCGCGCATCGTGGGATGCACGGAATCGCGGGTTGCGCGGAATCGCGTGTTGCTGGTGGTCGCATCTGCGCGTCGCGGATGCGCCGTTGTCATTGTCCGGCTGCGCTAGCTTGGCAGCGGCCGCGCCAGCATAGCCGGAACGTTACATCTGCCCCCTTTTCATCAGTGGAACTCCGCATCGCCGTTCTTGCTGATGAAACCTTGCTGTTGGTTTTCCCAGGTGTTCGGGGTTTTTTTTTTTTTTTCAGCTTCCTTCACTCGTGCTCTGGTGTTCTGAGTAGCTCGGCTTCGTCGAAGTCCCACCCACCTCCCGGCTCGAAGTAGCTCATGTACTCCGGCGTTGCCAGTGTCGGGTACAGCTCTTCGATTGGGAGGTTTTCAAGGTCTTCAGCTGTTGGGGCCTCTGCCGGGTCTTCGGGTGCTGCGGTGTTGGCTGCCTCCTCCACTTCTGGTACTGGGACTTCGATCTCCTCGAACACGAGCTGCAGGTAGCGGTTCTCTACCTGCTCTGGTCCTGGTGCGGCTGGTACCTCAATGGGAATGAGTACCCATGGCAGGTATTGGACCGGGTGGCCTGGTCTTGGTACCCGCTTCGCCTGTTGTCCGGGCTCTTCTTCAGGTTTCCGTTTTTGGATCGGCAACCGCCCTGGGTCCGCTCTGGTTGCGTGCCTTGGTGCTGAGCTGGTGGAAGGCACAGGTTCGGGGTCCGGGCTCGCAGGCGAAAGCGTCGCCGGCGCCGGGTTGTTGCTTGGGCTCGGCCCTTCCGCTTTCTGCTTTTTTGTCTGCGACCCTTTCCCCTTCCGGTATTCTCCACGGGTCCTTTTGAACTTCTTTGGCGCCAGGAAGTGTTCGGGATTTCCATCTGGATTTTCCTCGCCCGTCTGCGTGGCCGCGTCTTGCACCACCCACTGTTTAAATGTATATTGAGGGTTACTCATCCTTGCTTCTGTAGTCCTTGCTGCGTGATTAATATTCACTCAATCGTCGTTATGCTAATGAGACGTCCTTATATAGTCATTTTCCGCCCCTTCATTGGTTGAATGTATGCCATACATGGTAGCCTCTTCTAGTTTTTTGGGGGACCACTCGCTAATCCTTTTATTGTCTGTGTTTTGGCCCATATGATCATACCGCTGCTTCTTTATAGGTGTTACTTCACGTACTCATCCTCCCCTTTTTCGCTTTGTACGTATTCTTTAAACATGTTGACGTGGAACTTCCCCCGCTCGGTGCCTGTGTGAGGGTTCTCCAAGACATAGGTAGCCTCACCGACTTGCCGGCTGATTTTATACGGTCCCTCGTACAAGTCGAAGAATTTAGCCATTTTTTTTTCTTTCGTATCGGAAACATTGAGTGCCCTAACTAATACTAGATCACCTACTTTAAATTTAGCCATTTTATGTGTCGAGTTGAACCTATCCGCTCGGCGCTTGCCGTGTTTTATTATGTTCTTTTTCACTAATGTTAGCTTCGTATCATGTGGTACGTCATTTTTATTTTGTATTAACCAGCTTTCCCAAAATCTAGATGGTTTTTGTTTCAGATGTATTTCGCAAGGTGCGAATCCAGTGGTATCATGGCACACTTCGTTCACACAGCTCTCTATTATTCTTAACCAATTAATCCAAGACGTGTGTTTATCTGTTAAGAATGTTCTGAAAAATCGGCCTAATTCGCGGTTGACGCGTTCTACGATATTTCCTTGTGGATGTCTGATAGATGAATAGATTAGTTTAACATCTTCTTCGTTTAATTTATTTTGCCAAGCTGCTGATGTGAATTGCGTGCCATGATCGCACTGGATTCTTTTCGGCTTGCCGTACTCGGGGATATACTGTTCAAAAATGCATTTTATTGTGGCTGGTGCATTCGCCGCCTTTAATGGATATAACTTTATGAATTTGCTAAAAGCGTCTATTGTAACCAATAGCCATTTGTAATTCCCCTTACTCGCTGGTAGCGGACTTAGGTAGTCGATCGACAACAGCTCCCCCGGTCCGTCCGGCACAATGTTTTGCATATTGGCGTAGCTATACCGATTTGGCACTTTACATCGCTGGCATCTATCGCAGCTTGCTAGTATTTGTCTTATTCTTTTAGCTAATTTGGGATAATAGAATCCTTCTTTAAGTATTTTATTGCACTTGCTCGCGCCTATGTGTCCATACAATTCGTGACATTCGATGACCAGTTTCTTTATTAACTCTTCAGGGACGTATGCTCGTAGTTTGCCCCCTGGCTCACGGTGGTATAATATTTGATTAACGATTTCTAGATTATTATTCAGCTTTAGTTTTTCCGATTCTAGTAATTCGCTGATTCTTTTATCGGTTTTTTGCAATACCGCGTAGTTTTCTAAGTCCCTGCATAGCTGTTTATCAATTTCTTTTGCCAGCGGTGCAGTAATACCTAATTGCGCTACTGAGTCTATTTTTTGTTTGCGCTCTGGTGGGAATCGGCTCAACACGTCCGCGACGGTATTATCCGTACCTCTGATGTATTCTATATCGAAATCATATGTTTGTATGAATAAAACCCAGCGTGCTAAACGAGAGCTAACGAGTTTACACGAAAATATGAACGTCAACGCTTTGTGGTCAGTTCGGATCGTGAGCTTCGCACCAACAATGAAAGTCCTGAACTTTTCCAGAGCAAATACGATCGCTAATAATTCTTTTTCGGATGTAAAGTAATTTAGCTCGGCTCCTTTCATTGTTCTGCTCGCGAATCCCACGATCCGTTCCTCGTTGTTTTCGGACAATTGATAAAGAACGGCACCGACGGCATAATTGCTCGCATCACACTGCAAGTAATACCTTTTCTTAGGATCTGGGTGGTTTATAACCATTGTTTCGCAAAATAGTTGCTTTACTGTTGTGAAATGTGTTTTCATTTCCTCCGTCCAGTCCCATTTGGCACCCTTCCTTATTAATGCTAGTAACGGGGACGTTGCTTCGGCATACGCGCTGGTAAATTTACTATAGTAGTTTGTTAAACCCAAAAATCCTTTGAGCTGTTTTGCGTTTCTCGGCTCGGGAAATTTGCTTATTGCCTCGATCTTTTCTGGCTGCGGCCGTATCCCATCTTTTGTGATCCGGTGCCCGAGAAAATCGATTTCCTCTCTAAAGAATTTTGATTTCTTGAAGTTAAGCGTCATGTTATGCTTCCTGAAAACCTCAAACAATAATTTCAGGTGGGCCAAATGGGACGAAACGGAGTCAGAAATACACAGGATACCGTCAACAAAGTTGACTGTGAACTGCTCTGTTTCCTTTAAAATTAAGTCTAAGGCTCTAATTAAACTAGCCAAACTTGTATTAAGCCCATAAGGGGTAACCGTAAATTGATAAGTTTTTCCTTCGTGCATGAACGCGGTGTACTTCCTTGAGTTGGGATGCAAAGGGACTTGCCAGAAACTCGCCGTAAGGTCTAAACTCGACATATAAGATGCGTTTCCACACTTCTGGAATAAGACCTCAGTCGATTGAGCGCAGTCATGGTCAGGTACTATCAGTTTATTGATGTATCTAGCATCTAAGACTAATCTGATATCGCCTGTTTTCTTTGCGACAACTACAATAGGATTGATGTACTCGCTATATGATCTTTCAATTATCCCTATATCCAACATTTTTTGTATTTCGATTTTAACTTTTTCTCTGTGAATCATTGGTATTGGATATGATCTTCTCACAAAAGGTCTATCTTCGTAAATTTGAATTCGATGTTCATAAACTGTAACCCTACCAGGCAATTTGTAAAAGACGTCTTGATACTCTATCAGTAAGTTGGAAAATGACTCTAGCTCGACTGGATTTAGTACCTGACACTCAGACATTTTCTCGTTGATTTCATCACGGGTCAGTGCATACTCATTAATCTCGTTTTCAACCCTATCGGCGGTCATTTTTTCTCGATTGATTCTACTGATTTGGATCGTCTCTCTAAGATAGTCCTCAACATGGTTGGTTTTGAACAGCTCTATATTTTCGTTTGTGGAGGCGGTCTGAAAAGAAAGCCTATTTGTTCTGAGATCTAAATCAGCTTTCCACCGTTGTAAAGTGTCGATTCCGAGGATTACCTCGTGATCGAGCCGTGGAATCACCAAAAAGCAGATTTGATCGGTGGATTTTCCCATTGTTACTTCTGCGAAAAACTGTTCGCTTACTTTTACAGGCTTGCCCCCTGTCGCCCCCACTACCTGGAAGTTGACAACTGGCAGCCTTTCGCAATTTTTCAGCTTTTCCTGATTTCGATCGAACCAATCTATTGAAACGCACGTGATTTGACTTCCGGTGTCGATAAGTCCCTTGACCTCAACGCCCTGGATGTTAAAATATGCTTCCGGGCATTGCTTGCATTGTGACTCGCAATTATCGCTCTCCTTGATCAGGTACTCAGCCGGATCTTCAAACATATTATTCTTCAGAACCAGAGATTCTATTTTTGCCGCGTTAATAACGATCTCGCGCTGTGTCACCGAATTTTGCGGCTCACATACCACAGCGCGCTCTAGTTCTCCGCATGCTGGGCTTCACGGTCATCCTCAACCTCGGTTGCGGTTGGTTCGGCTTCAGAAATCGCGCTGACTCTAGGGTTTGTCCAACTACTTGGTTTATGACTTGCGAACACCGGTTGTCCAGCGTCTCGCTTGTTTTCATGCGTATCTGATCTGTTGAATGTGTCTCGCGCTACGGTAGGTCGCGACGTGTTTACCTCATCGCCGCCGGCCCGCCATGACACCTGTTTGTCTTTATGTTCAGTGAATTTATTGTGAAATGGATGTTGTCGGCTTGTACTGGCCGATGCACGGAAACTTTTGGGTGCATTCGATCTCCCCCCCGATTGCATCTCATCTAAGAAATTAAGTAACGTATCGATATCCTGGATATTACGGCATGTAGCTGCCACTACTATCTGCTCATCGAAATGTTTAATCAGGCTCTTTACTATTTCCTCTTCCGCAATCTTAGGACGGAGACCGACCGCAGCCGCAAATTTCCTGTTCGCGTACTCGGACCAGGTTAGTTTTGAGTCCGGTGAGAAGAAACCCCATTCGATATCTTTTCGAATATCTCTCTGGAGGGTACAGTACGTTTCGGCGCCGCCGTTTCGGCGCGACCGATTCGGCGCGACCGTTTCGGCGCAAGTCCTTTCGGCGCTGAGACGTTTCGGCGCGAGCCGTTTCGGCGCGAGTCCTTTCGGCGCTAGGACGTTTCGGCGCCGGCCGTTTCGGCGCCGGCCGTTTCGGCGCCGGCCATTTCGGCGCCGGCCGTTTCGGCGCGATGGCCACTATGAAATAATTTAGGTCGCTTTATTTTTTCTAAAATGTATAATTGAATAGACTATATACAATAATTGTGTGTGTGTGTGTGTAGGATTAGTGGGGTGGTCTAACCTATTCTAACCTGTTCTAACCTATTCTAACCTGTTCTAACCTATTCTAACCTTTAGGGAGCCACAGCCACCGGGTGGGTGGCTCGCCTCAGGTCACGCCGCTTCGCGTCGTGACCTGGGCTCACGATAAAGGAAAATCATCCCTCCCGCCCGGAGACCACCTAGCGGGCGGATTCTCGGGCGGGATTCAAAAAAGGCCTAACCTATTCTAACCTGTTCTCACCTATTCTAACCTTCCGGGAGCCACAGCCACCATCTGAGTATTTCGCATGTGTGTGTGTGTGTGTGTGTAGGATTAGTGGGGTGGCCTAACCTATTCTAACCTAACCTAACCTATTCTAACCTTCCAGGAGCCACAGCCACCTTCTGAGTATTTCGCATGTGTGTGTGTGTGTAGGATTAGTGGGGTGGCCTAACCTATTCTAACCTGTTCTAACCTATTCTAACCTTCCGGGAGCCACAGCTACCTTCTGAGTATTTCGCATGTGTGTGTGTGTGTGTAGGATTAGTGGGGTGGCCCACTAATGTGTTGGTTTTTTAATGGTGTTGTGGTTTCAGATAAGCGACAGATCAATGGAGTCCTAACCTATTTTAACCTTCAAGGGTGCAATTCTAGTGTCCTAACCTATTTTAACTTTTGGGGGGTTGAAACTAGTCTCCTAACCCATTTCAACCTTCAGGGGTGCGGTAACCACCGACTGCGCGTTTCATACTGGGCATGGATTTACATTTTTTTTTTCAACGAATGAACGATTTTTAGGATATTCGACCGGCGACCGGACAAATAGTTCTGAGGTTATTTATTCAGCCACAAAAGAAAAAAAATTAACCGACTAGTTCAAATATAAACCGAAATAATGAAGAAATGACAGAATATTAGCTCACAAGTGGATGCCGGAATAATCGATCAGAAAACTTGATTAGAAACTTCCCTGTGCAAAAGAAGACGCGCCAAAGCGTCTCCATGCCAGAAGACGTGCTCTCAAACGGCTCGCGCCGAAACGTCCCAGCGCCGAAAGGACTCGCGCCGAAACGGCTCGCGCCGAAACGGCTCGCGCCAAAACGGCTCGCGCCGAAACGTCCCAGCGCCGAAAGGACTCGCGCCAAAACGGTTCGCGCCAAAACGGCTCGCGCCGAAACGTCCCAGCGCCGAAAGGACTCGCGCCGAAACGGTCGCGCCGAAACGGTCGCGCCGAAACGGCCGCGCCGAATCGTCCTGCTCCCCTCTCTGGACTCCTTCGCCCCAAAACCTTGTGAGGAACTTCGTTTTGAAAGTTTCCCAGGTGTCAATGACGTCCCGGCGAGCGATCCACCAGTCTTTCGCGTCGTTTCCTAAGCTCTGACCAATAAGTCGCAAACTGAGCTCGTCATCTGAACCTAAGAAGGTAAGGTATTCCTCTAGTTCCCGAATATAGTTAACCGGCTTCTCCCAACTTTTTCCTGAAAACATCGGGAGTTTTAACTGTCTTGTAACCTGATTTATTTGGTCGTTACTCTCGGCGTGGCTAATCGGTCGCCTCTTTAGTTTCCTAATTTCGGCATCGAGACCGATCTTTAGACTCTCGTGCCTATGCTCGAGGTCCTGGATTTTTTCGTAGCTGACTCGATCGCCTTCCTTGATCCTACCTTTGAGTGCTTCATAATTACCGATTGCCTCATCCCGCAACGCTTTTTCTGTCTCTTTTATTTTCTCGTGACATCCGGCTAAATCGGTGTCCCATTTTTCAACCACGGCCTGAACGGTTGTGTCAATGCGATCGACTCGGGATTTATTTATCGTAGCCTGTTCTCTCGCCTCTTTGCTTGATTTTAACTCGAACTCGACCTGCTTATCCACTAACGCCCGGTTTGTATTCTCAACCCGCCGTTCTAGTTCCGCGAACCGTTCATCCCATTTTCTTTCAACCCTTTCATTATTTTTTTCTATTGCTCTTAGGGAAGCGGCGATCACGGCAAGAGGATCTTGGCTTTCGGCCCTAGGACTACCTTCCGGACTTATCAGGCTATTGTCGGTTGACACGGTATCTTCCCGTTCGTGAAACCCGGTGTCCCTATTTGATCGGCCTACCACCTCACCTTTATCTTTACTTGTACCTGCATCCTTTCCGTCCATTTTCCCTTTTGATTTTCGCAATGTCCGAAAAAGAAAAAAGGTTGAAGCTATTTTGAAATGATTTTAAGTTGAATAGAAATTGAAGCTAATGTTTTATAAATGAAGTTAAGTTAATTTCTGAATCCAATGAATTTAATTTTATTTAAGAGGAGCCCCACGTTGGGCGCCAAATGTAACTTACTGCTCCAATATCTCAGCTGAAGGCTGGAGATATGGAGCTAGTCCGCGTGGATGTCTTTGTCACGGGTGTGATAATTTTGGAGCTCCTCCTGTGGAAAAAGTGAAAAACCACAATAACCCAACAACAGCTCGGTAACAGGGTTTCCCTTGAACCGAACTGCGACCTGATAGAGCTGGATATGCCACGCTAGCCAAGCCTGCGCTGCTGCCCGAAAACACTCTCAGACCAAGCCCGCGGATCCGGGTTTGTTAGACCAGTACCGCCAGCCTGAGAGCAAACTCAAGGAAGCAATTTGAGCAGAGCTGGACCAGCCACGCATACCAAGCCTACCGACAGACTCGGGTGTGGACTTTAATCCACACCGTTGCTGTAAAGCTAACGACGATGATTTGTGAATGCTGAAACTGCTTAGCAAAATAGTAGAAGGAAAGAGGAAATTGAAAGAAAAAGAAGCGGTTTAACAATAGTAGATTTAATGGTAAATTAGAACTGGTTAAATTAGGTTAAATTTAACAAAGAAAAGAAAGAAAACATTGCCCATTGAGCTACGAAATATCATAATAGAAAATTATAAAGAATAGAAGATTGCATTAAAGAATAGAAAATGAAATTAAAGAATACAATAAAAGCTAGTAAGATAGCGAAGAGTTATTTAAATTCTATGTTTCTTAAAGTTCAATCAATGTCTCCGATTAGAAAATTCGTTATGTCCGGGAATTCGTTACATTTGTTGAATCGCGGGTTTCAGCCGCGATTCGATTAAATTGCGCCGTTAATTTAATTAAGACGACTTCTATGCTTGCAGTCTAATTTTTAAGTAAATTCAAAATTAGTAAAACTTCGACGTGTGAGATTGTGAGATTTTATTAGACTTATTATTTCAATATCAAAATTCGCGATCCTATCTACTTCAATTTTAGCAAGTGAAGAAATGCGAATTAAGAGCAAGAAAGGTCACGCACTATTTTAGCTACGTGCCTAATAGAGAAATAAACAGAAGTGACTCGACGGGCGCTCTGCCACACAATCGGTAGCGGATGCTCTGTTACCGCCTTTTTATAGCGATATCCGCGGGTTCCGCGGTTCCGCGCATCGTGGGATGCACGGAATCGCGGGTTGCGCGGAATCGCGTGTTGCTGGTGGTCGCATCTGCGCGTCGCGGATGCGCCGTTGTCATTGTCCGGCTGCGCTAGCTTGGCAGCGGCCGCGCCAGCATAGCCGGAACGTTACATCTGCCCCCTTTTCATCAGTGGAACTCCGCATCGCCGTTCTTGCTGATGAAACCTTGCTGTTGGTTTTCCCAGGTGTTCGGGGTTTTTTTTTTTTTTTCAGCTTCCTTCACTCGTGCTCTGGTGTTCTGAGTAGCTCGGCTTCGTCGAAGTCCCACCCACCTCCCGGCTCGAAGTAGCTCATGTACTCCGGCGTTGCCAGTGTCGGGTACAGCTCTTCGATTGGGAGGTTTTCAAGGTCTTCAGCTGTTGGGGCCTCTGCCGGGTCTTCGGGTGCTGCGGTGTTGGCTGCCTCCTCCACTTCTGGTACTGGGACTTCGATCTCCTCGAACACGAGCTGCAGGTAGCGGTTCTCTACCTGCTCTGGTCCTGGTGCGGCTGGTACCTCAATGGGAATGAGTACCCATGGCAGGTATTGGACCGGGTGGCCTGGTCTTGGTACCCGCTTCGCCTGTTGTCCGGGCTCTTCTTCAGGTTTCCGTTTTTGGATCGGCAACCGCCCTGGGTCCGCTCTGGTTGCGTGCCTTGGTGCTGAGCTGGTGGAAGGCACAGGTTCGGGGTCCGGGCTCGCAGGCGAAAGCGTCGCCGGCGCCGGGTTGTTGCTTGGGCTCGGCCCTTCCGCTTTCTGCTTTTTTGTCTGCGACCCTTTCCCCTTCCGGTATTCTCCACGGGTCCTTTTGAACTTCTTTGGCGCCAGGAAGTGTTCGGGATTTCCATCTGGATTTTCCTCGCCCGTCTGCGTGGCCGCGTCTTGCACCACCCACTGTTTAAATGTATATTGAGGGTTACTCATCCTTGCTTCTGTAGTCCTTGCTGCGTGATTAATATTCACTCAATCGTCGTTATGCTAATGAGACGTCCTTATATAGTCATTTTCCGCCCCTTCATTGGTTGAATGTATGCCATACATGGTAGCCTCTTCTAGTTTTTTGGGGGACCACTCGCTAATCCTTTTATTGTCTGTGTTTTGGCCCATATGATCATACCGCTGCTTCTTTATAGGTGTTACTTCACGTACTCATCCTCCCCTTTTTCGCTTTGTACGTATTCTTTAAACATGTTGACGTGGAACTTCCCCCGCTCGGTGCCTGTGTGAGGGTTCTCCAAGACATAGGTAGCCTCACCGACTTGCCGGCTGATTTTATACGGTCCCTCGTACAAGTCGAAGAATTTAGCCATTTTTTTTTCTTTCGTATCGGAAACATTGAGTGCCCTAACTAATACTAGATCACCTACTTTAAATTTAGCCATTTTATGTGTCGAGTTGAACCTATCCGCTCGGCGCTTGCCGTGTTTTATTATGTTCTTTTTCACTAATGTTAGCTTCGTATCATGTGGTACGTCATTTTTATTTTGTATTAACCAGCTTTCCCAAAATCTAGATGGTTTTTGTTTCAGATGTATTTCGCAAGGTGCGAATCCAGTGGTATCATGGCACACTTCGTTCACACAGCTCTCTATTATTCTTAACCAATTAATCCAAGACGTGTGTTTATCTGTTAAGAATGTTCTGAAAAATCGGCCTAATTCGCGGTTGACGCGTTCTACGATATTTCCTTGTGGATGTCTGATAGATGAATAGATTAGTTTAACATCTTCTTCGTTTAATTTATTTTGCCAAGCTGCTGATGTGAATTGCGTGCCATGATCGCACTGGATTCTTTTCGGCTTGCCGTACTCGGGGATATACTGTTCAAAAATGCATTTTATTGTGGCTGGTGCATTCGCCGCCTTTAATGGATATAACTTTATGAATTTGCTAAAAGCGTCTATTGTAACCAATAGCCATTTGTAATTCCCCTTACTCGCTGGTAGCGGACTTAGGTAGTCGATCGACAACAGCTCCCCCGGTCCGTCCGGCACAATGTTTTGCATATTGGCGTAGCTATACCGATTTGGCACTTTACATCGCTGGCATCTATCGCAGCTTGCTAGTATTTGTCTTATTCTTTTAGCTAATTTGGGATAATAGAATCCTTCTTTAAGTATTTTATTGCACTTGCTCGCGCCTATGTGTCCATACAATTCGTGACATTCGATGACCAGTTTCTTTATTAACTCTTCAGGGACGTATGCTCGTAGTTTGCCCCCTGGCTCACGGTGGTATAATATTTGATTAACGATTTCTAGATTATTATTCAGCTTTAGTTTTTCCGATTCTAGTAATTCGCTGATTCTTTTATCGGTTTTTTGCAATACCGCGTAGTTTTCTAAGTCCCTGCATAGCTGTTTATCAATTTCTTTTGCCAGCGGTGCAGTAATACCTAATTGCGCTACTGAGTCTATTTTTTGTTTGCGCTCTGGTGGGAATCGGCTCAACACGTCCGCGACGGTATTATCCGTACCTCTGATGTATTCTATATCGAAATCATATGTTTGTATGAATAAAACCCAGCGTGCTAAACGAGAGCTAACGAGTTTACACGAAAATATGAACGTCAACGCTTTGTGGTCAGTTCGGATCGTGAGCTTCGCACCAACAATGAAAGTCCTGAACTTTTCCAGAGCAAATACGATCGCTAATAATTCTTTTTCGGATGTAAAGTAATTTAGCTCGGCTCCTTTCATTGTTCTGCTCGCGAATCCCACGATCCGTTCCTCGTTGTTTTCGGACAATTGATAAAGAACGGCACCGACGGCATAATTGCTCGCATCACACTGCAAGTAATACCTTTTCTTAGGATCTGGGTGGTTTATAACCATTGTTTCGCAAAATAGTTGCTTTACTGTTGTGAAATGTGTTTTCATTTCCTCCGTCCAGTCCCATTTGGCACCCTTCCTTATTAATGCTAGTAACGGGGACGTTGCTTCGGCATACGCGCTGGTAAATTTACTATAGTAGTTTGTTAAACCCAAAAATCCTTTGAGCTGTTTTGCGTTTCTCGGCTCGGGAAATTTGCTTATTGCCTCGATCTTTTCTGGCTGCGGCCGTATCCCATCTTTTGTGATCCGGTGCCCGAGAAAATCGATTTCCTCTCTAAAGAATTTTGATTTCTTGAAGTTAAGCGTCATGTTATGCTTCCTGAAAACCTCAAACAATAATTTCAGGTGGGCCAAATGGGACGAAACGGAGTCAGAAATACACAGGATACCGTCAACAAAGTTGACTGTGAACTGCTCTGTTTCCTTTAAAATTAAGTCTAAGGCTCTAATTAAACTAGCCAAACTTGTATTAAGCCCATAAGGGGTAACCGTAAATTGATAAGTTTTTCCTTCGTGCATGAACGCGGTGTACTTCCTTGAGTTGGGATGCAAAGGGACTTGCCAGAAACTCGCCGTAAGGTCTAAACTCGACATATAAGATGCGTTTCCACACTTCTGGAATAAGACCTCAGTCGATTGAGCGCAGTCATGGTCAGGTACTATCAGTTTATTGATGTATCTAGCATCTAAGACTAATCTGATATCGCCTGTTTTCTTTGCGACAACTACAATAGGATTGATGTACTCGCTATATGATCTTTCAATTATCCCTATATCCAACATTTTTTGTATTTCGATTTTAACTTTTTCTCTGTGAATCATTGGTATTGGATATGATCTTCTCACAAAAGGTCTATCTTCGTAAATTTGAATTCGATGTTCATAAACTGTAACCCTACCAGGCAATTTGTAAAAGACGTCTTGATACTCTATCAGTAAGTTGGAAAATGACTCTAGCTCGACTGGATTTAGTACCTGACACTCAGACATTTTCTCGTTGATTTCATCACGGGTCAGTGCATACTCATTAATCTCGTTTTCAACCCTATCGGCGGTCATTTTTTCTCGATTGATTCTACTGATTTGGATCGTCTCTCTAAGATAGTCCTCAACATGGTTGGTTTTGAACAGCTCTATATTTTCGTTTGTGGAGGCGGTCTGAAAAGAAAGCCTATTTGTTCTGAGATCTAAATCAGCTTTCCACCGTTGTAAAGTGTCGATTCCGAGGATTACCTCGTGATCGAGCCGTGGAATCACCAAAAAGCAGATTTGATCGGTGGATTTTCCCATTGTTACTTCTGCGAAAAACTGTTCGCTTACTTTTACAGGCTTGCCCCCTGTCGCCCCCACTACCTGGAAGTTGACAACTGGCAGCCTTTCGCAATTTTTCAGCTTTTCCTGATTTCGATCGAACCAATCTATTGAAACGCACGTGATTTGACTTCCGGTGTCGATAAGTCCCTTGACCTCAACGCCCTGGATGTTAAAATATGCTTCCGGGCATTGCTTGCATTGTGACTCGCAATTATCGCTCTCCTTGATCAGGTACTCAGCCGGATCTTCAAACATATTATTCTTCAGAACCAGAGATTCTATTTTTGCCGCGTTAATAACGATCTCGCGCTGTGTCACCGAATTTTGCGGCTCACATACCACAGCGCGCTCTAGTTCTCCGCATGCTGGGCTTCACGGTCATCCTCAACCTCGGTTGCGGTTGGTTCGGCTTCAGAAATCGCGCTGACTCTAGGGTTTGTCCAACTACTTGGTTTATGACTTGCGAACACCGGTTGTCCAGCGTCTCGCTTGTTTTCATGCGTATCTGATCTGTTGAATGTGTCTCGCGCTACGGTAGGTCGCGACGTGTTTACCTCATCGCCGCCGGCCCGCCATGACACCTGTTTGTCTTTATGTTCAGTGAATTTATTGTGAAATGGATGTTGTCGGCTTGTACTGGCCGATGCACGGAAACTTTTGGGTGCATTCGATCTCCCCCCCGATTGCATCTCATCTAAGAAATTAAGTAACGTATCGATATCCTGGATATTACGGCATGTAGCTGCCACTACTATCTGCTCATCGAAATGTTTAATCAGGCTCTTTACTATTTCCTCTTCCGCAATCTTAGGACGGAGACCGACCGCAGCCGCAAATTTCCTGTTCGCGTACTCGGACCAGGTTAGTTTTGAGTCCGGTGAGAAGAAACCCCATTCGATATCTTTTCGAATATCTCTCTGGAGGGTACAGTACGTTTCGGCGCCGCCGTTTCGGCGCGACCGATTCGGCGCGACCGTTTCGGCGCAAGTCCTTTCGGCGCTGAGACGTTTCGGCGCGAGCCGTTTCGGCGCGAGTCCTTTCGGCGCTAGGACGTTTCGGCGCCGGCCGTTTCGGCGCCGGCCGTTTCGGCGCCGGCCATTTCGGCGCCGGCCGTTTCGGCGCGATGGCCACTATGAAATAATTTAGGTCGCTTTATTTTTTCTAAAATGTATAATTGAATAGACTATATACAATAATTGTGTGTGTGTGTGTGTAGGATTAGTGGGGTGGTCTAACCTATTCTAACCTGTTCTAACCTATTCTAACCTGTTCTAACCTATTCTAACCTTTAGGGAGCCACAGCCACCGGGTGGGTGGCTCGCCTCAGGTCACGCCGCTTCGCGTCGTGACCTGGGCTCACGATAAAGGAAAATCATCCCTCCCGCCCGGAGACCACCTAGCGGGCGGATTCTCGGGCGGGATTCAAAAAAGGCCTAACCTATTCTAACCTGTTCTCACCTATTCTAACCTTCCGGGAGCCACAGCCACCATCTGAGTATTTCGCATGTGTGTGTGTGTGTGTGTGTAGGATTAGTGGGGTGGCCTAACCTATTCTAACCTAACCTAACCTATTCTAACCTTCCAGGAGCCACAGCCACCTTCTGAGTATTTCGCATGTGTGTGTGTGTGTAGGATTAGTGGGGTGGCCTAACCTATTCTAACCTGTTCTAACCTATTCTAACCTTCCGGGAGCCACAGCTACCTTCTGAGTATTTCGCATGTGTGTGTGTGTGTGTAGGATTAGTGGGGTGGCCCACTAATGTGTTGGTTTTTTAATGGTGTTGTGGTTTCAGATAAGCGACAGATCAATGGAGTCCTAACCTATTTTAACCTTCAAGGGTGCAATTCTAGTGTCCTAACCTATTTTAACTTTTGGGGGGTTGAAACTAGTCTCCTAACCCATTTCAACCTTCAGGGGTGCGGTAACCACCGACTGCGCGTTTCATACTGGGCATGGATTTACATTTTTTTTTTCAACGAATGAACGATTTTTAGGATATTCGACCGGCGACCGGACAAATAGTTCTGAGGTTATTTATTCAGCCACAAAAGAAAAAAAATTAACCGACTAGTTCAAATATAAACCGAAATAATGAAGAAATGACAGAATATCAGCTCACAAGTGGATGCCGGAATAATCGATCAGAAAACTTGATTAGAAACTTCCCTGTGCAAAAGAAGACGCGCCAAAGCGTCTCCATGCCAGAAGACGTGCTCTCAAACGGCTCGCGCCGAAACGTCCCAGCGCCGAAAGGACTCGCGCCGAAACGGCTCGCGCCGAAACGGCTCGCGCCAAAACGGCTCGCGCCGAAACGTCCCAGCGCCGAAAGGACTCGCGCCAAAACGGTTCGCGCCAAAACGGCTCGCGCCGAAACGTCCCAGCGCCGAAAGGACTCGCGCCGAAACGGTCGCGCCGAAACGGTCGCGCCGAAACGGCCGCGCCGAATCGTCCTGCTCCCCTCTCTGGACTCCTTCGCCCCAAAACCTTGTGAGGAACTTCGTTTTGAAAGTTTCCCAGGTGTCAATGACGTCCCGGCGAGCGATCCACCAGTCTTTCGCGTCGTTTCCTAAGCTCTGACCAATAAGTCGCAAACTGAGCTCGTCATCTGAACCTAAGAAGGTAAGGTATTCCTCTAGTTCCCGAATATAGTTAACCGGCTTCTCCCAACTTTTTCCTGAAAACATCGGGAGTTTTAACTGTCTTGTAACCTGATTTATTTGGTCGTTACTCTCGGCGTGGCTAATCGGTCGCCTCTTTAGTTTCCTAATTTCGGCATCGAGACCGATCTTTAGACTCTCGTGCCTATGCTCGAGGTCCTGGATTTTTTCGTAGCTGACTCGATCGCCTTCCTTGATCCTACCTTTGAGTGCTTCATAATTACCGATTGCCTCATCCCGCAACGCTTTTTCTGTCTCTTTTATTTTCTCGTGACATCCGGCTAAATCGGTGTCCCATTTTTCAACCACGGCCTGAACGGTTGTGTCAATGCGATCGACTCGGGATTTATTTATCGTAGCCTGTTCTCTCGCCTCTTTGCTTGATTTTAACTCGAACTCGACCTGCTTATCCACTAACGCCCGGTTTGTATTCTCAACCCGCCGTTCTAGTTCCGCGAACCGTTCATCCCATTTTCTTTCAACCCTTTCATTATTTTTTTCTATTGCTCTTAGGGAAGCGGCGATCACGGCAAGAGGATCTTGGCTTTCGGCCCTAGGACTACCTTCCGGACTTATCAGGCTATTGTCGGTTGACACGGTATCTTCCCGTTCGTGAAACCCGGTGTCCCTATTTGATCGGCCTACCACCTCACCTTTATCTTTACTTGTACCTGCATCCTTTCCGTCCATTTTCCCTTTTGATTTTCGCAATGTCCGAAAAAGAAAAAAGGTTGAAGCTATTTTGAAATGATTTTAAGTTGAATAGAAATTGAAGCTAATGTTTTATAAATGAAGTTAAGTTAATTTCTGAATCCAATGAATTTAATTTTATTTAAGAGGAGCCCCACGTTGGGCGCCAAATGTAACTTACTGCTCCAATATCTCAGCTGAAGGCTGGAGATATGGAGCTAGTCCGCGTGGATGTCTTTGTCACGGGTGTGATAATTTTGGAGCTCCTCCTGTGGAAAAAGTGAAAAACCACAATAACCCAACAACAGCTCGGTAACAGGGTTTCCCTTGAACCGAACTGCGACCTGATAGAGCTGGATATGCCACGCTAGCCAAGCCTGCGCTGCTGCCCGAAAACACTCTCAGACCAAGCCCGCGGATCCGGGTTTGTTAGACCAGTACCGCCAGCCTGAGAGCAAACTCAAGGAAGCAATTTGAGCAGAGCTGGACCAGCCACGCATACCAAGCCTACCGACAGACTCGGGTGTGGACTTTAATCCACACCGTTGCTGTAAAGCTAACGACGATGATTTGTGAATGCTGAAACTGCTTAGCAAAATAGTAGAAGGAAAGAGGAAATTGAAAGAAAAAGAAGCGGTTTAACAATAGTAGATTTAATGGTAAATTAGAACTGGTTAAATTAGGTTAAATTTAACAAAGAAAAGAAAGAAAACATTGCCCATTGAGCTACGAAATATCATAATAGAAAATTATAAAGAATAGAAGATTGCATTAAAGAATAGAAAATGAAATTAAAGAATACAATAAAAGCTAGTAAGATAGCGAAGAGTTATTTAAATTCTATGTTTCTTAAAGTTCAATCAATGTCTCCGATTAGAAAATTCGTTATGTCCGGGAATTCGTTACATTTGTTGAATCGCGGGTTTCAGCCGCGATTCGATTAAATTGCGCCGTTAATTTAATTAAGACGACTTCTATGCTTGCAGTCTAATTTTTAAGTAAATTCAAAATTAGTAAAACTTCGACGTGTGAGATTGTGAGATTTTATTAGACTTATTATTTCAATATCAAAATTCGCGATCCTATCTACTTCAATTTTAGCAAGTGAAGAAATGCGAATTAAGAGCAAGAAAGGTCACGCACTATTTTAGCTACGTGCCTAATAGAGAAATAAACAGAAGTGACTCGACGGGCGCTCTGCCACACAATCGGTAGCGGATGCTCTGTTACCGCCTTTTTATAGCGATATCCGCGGGTTCCGCGGTTCCGCGCATCGTGGGATGCACGGAATCGCGGGTTGCGCGGAATCGCGTGTTGCTGGTGGTCGCATCTGCGCGTCGCGGATGCGCCGTTGTCATTGTCCGGCTGCGCTAGCTTGGCAGCGGCCGCGCCAGCATAGCCGGAACGTTACAATATATTAGACTGGCCGTTGAGAAAAAAGTTTGCGCTCCAACTTGAAAAATATCAAGTTCACCTTGAAAAATAAGATCCTCGAAGTTTCAATGCTCTATCTCATTATTAAGGGGTGCCGGCAATTTTTTGTGTTATCTTAATTTTTTTTCCATTTCTTTTATTTCTTTTGTTTTTTTTTTTTCAAATGAGATTTTATTTGTTTTCAGACCTTGATATTTTTGAATTTTATAACGATTTAGAAAAATTAAACGGTAGACAAATAAATCTGGGATCAAGAATACTTTTTACTCAAATATTTTCAATTTTTAATTTATTTTATTTTTTTGCTTTTCAATTCATTTATTTTTTTTATTCTCGATTCATCTTTTGTTACTAATTGGATTTTTTAATTTTTTATTCTAGGCTTCCTTGAAATTGTTTTTAGACTAATTTCCAGTCTAATATATATATATACATATATACCGGGAAGAAATCTTGATAGTATACAGGTGACTGCGCACGCGCCGAATAATTCATTTTCATTGGTCGATAAAGTCGTCACGCAGTGATATTTGAGGCCAGCCTGCCTCAGCATACGACGAAACGCGCGCATGCGTAGTCGCCTGTATACTATCAAGATTTCTTCCCGGTATATGTATATTTGTTCTATTCATTTGAAAGCCAGGTGAATCTTTGTATTACAGCACCATTCAAGTCTGATAATGAGATCCTCGGTGAAATCTCGTCGAACGAAAATCGGAATTTATCAAATGTGAAAACCCGTAACACTAAAAAAGCCAACCAAGATGACACTTACAGTGAAACGTCAACTCACGAAGATCAGGATATATCAGCCCCGAAACAACGAAACTATAAGAGAATATACAGCCAAAGGAATATTCCACCAAAATATCATGGGCAACCCACAAAGTCTTCATCTTCAAAATTTACAAAGATTGCAGGTATATTATCATCAGCTTGTGCACAGTAAAATTTCTCTTCGAATGTGGAAGAACGTACAACTCGTTACAGATTCCACTCAGTCAACATCAACCTCGAAGAATAAATCACGATTGCCGAGTGAGACAATAGAGAAGGCGAAAAATAATAAAATAGTCACAGCAGTGCCTAAAAAGATACAATGTGGGTGGCTTTTTGATCAGTTATAATGTGTACAATCTGATATTATTAAGGGGACCAGTACAGCTTGGTTTAAGATATTTCAAGTACTCCAGAATCACTTTATTTGTCAACCAAAGTTTATTTTACATCAAAAAAAATATTTCTTCAAAAAACTGTGTCGTAAGGTTTTAGGTACACCGTTGATCCAATTCAAAGTTTCGACGTCTCAACTTCTTCAGACAGCGGTTCCACATCTTATGAACGCGGGGATCTGAAAAGAAAAAAACATGTGAAAACTTACAGTCAATAATCTAAAATTTCAAAAATTCGAGCTACTAATTTGCAAATAACTTGACCAAAACAGACACATTCAAAAATTCCCTCGTTCATAAGATGAGGATTTGTCGCCCGAACAAAATGAGCCCTCAAAGACCCCAATCAGACCAACGATGCTCCTAAAACCTTACGACACAGCTCTAAAAACATAGTTTTGAGATAAACGCGTTTGAAGTTTTTGCAGAAAAATTGATAATTATTTATCTGGAGGCTCATACATCAAAAAGCTTGCTATAGAAAAGTGAGGTGAACAGTTTTTTTTTTTCAATTTTTTTTTTTTTTCAAATAATTTTTTTTTTTTTTTAATAAAAAATTTTTTTCCCGCAAACAATTTTTTTCTGATTTTTTTTTTTTTCTTGCTATAGCAATCAACCGTTGTTTTTTTGCTGGGGAACATCTTCGGCCTGTCTTTCGGGGGGCAGTGTATTCTTCTAGAGTGTTGCCATCTTTCCTTCTCATATTAAATTGAATAAATTCTTCCCATTATATTCGAAAATCTGTGAACAAAAAGAAGAAGAACTTCAACCACCCACAAGTCGGCAGGAGCGTAGTGTGAATAATAGATATTACTATTTGGAATAGATACTTACTTTTAGGTTATAGTACACTTTTCGAAGCACATCACCCGTATTACGATAACACGCTGGATATTCGATAAGTTGATGATTATTTAGTACTGAAAAGCACTGTTTTTATACACTGGAAAGTACTGTTTTCATTTATTTTTTTTCAATTCCGAAACACTGATAATCACGGGAACGCTCACGTAACCTCGAAAAATCTTGGACAAGTAAAAGCGATCATACACCATGTGATCAATATTGAAATCAAGCGCCAGCGCCACTTGCGCCAGATCGCGATAGCCAAATGACGAACTTTTGGCGGTAACTTCGAAACCTTGACGATTTCGTCGAAGTCAATTTTTTCACAGATGCAGAAGACATTGAGGTAACATAAACTGCAAAAAACGAAAAACCGATTTTTCCGAAAATTCAAGCTGTACTGGTCCCCTTAATCTATACACAATACGCTTTTTATAATAGATCCTGAAAGGTCACCGACAGCACTCAATCAAAATCTCCACAGGCATAAATCGATAAGTTCAGGATATTCTACCCCGAAGAGCCTTTTCAAATCCAAGGACTCTTCCACATCACATGGTAATTGATGTATCATAATTAATATAGTGATATCAACAGAAAATGTCCATCGTTATTCGTGATATGTACTGTGACGTGCACTGCCGACGGTCTGGGTTTGAGGCCGGGCAGGCCACGACTACAAAGCCAGGCACTCTTACCACGTTTGGCTCATCGGAGAATTTACTATTTACCTAAAAAATTATAAACTAGCTTACTCCCGATGAGTTTACGATATGTTGGGCGCCAGGTACCTTGAATGATACCGCGGTAACAAAACGACGTTAAAATCAAACTCGAAATAATATTAATAAAGAATTAAATAAAATATAATAAATACATTTATAGCGACGAGGTAATTAACTAAAAGTAATACGATAATACACGGTAAGCTCAGCGTGAGGGGAACATGGGGGCGAAATAATATAGATAAGACTCAAAAATAATTTTCAGGTTTATGGATTTTTATCGCAAAGAAACCAATTAAAATAGAACAATAAATGATAACAATTAATACGAACAATAAAACATAAGATAAAACAATTAAACAGCCAAAGCCGATCACATAGGTCGGTCGGAATACAAATTAAACGAGATACACGAAAATACTATCAAAGACAGCTGACTGACTAGGTCACACACATAAAAGTAGGGCAGGGGGTAATACAGAACATTAGGGAATATAGAACAAGGGGATAGGTAAGTCAGAACAATTAAATAATACAAAAAGAAGGAAACAATATCTTATGGTACGGTAGAAATCAATCACGGAATAATATTAGTTCACAATAAATGGGTCGATAACGTAGCGGGATCGAAAGTCCAGAATCGATAATTTGTGGACTTCTAATGATTAATTGGACGGGTCGGTACTACAGAATATTCCCTAGAAAAGGGCAAGGCGTCGGAATCAAATTCAAATAAGCTCGTACAAAGATGGCCAAGGCAACTTTACACGAGGCACGCCATGCGGCTACGAAGTACACGTTAACAAAAGGGACGCTAGACTTTATTACAGTTATTAATTCGAAATAACGATAATTATACCAGCTCAAGGTTTTACTAGTGGTTTAAGACTACTTTCAATGGGAAAGAGGCTAAATTAATCGGGATAATATCACAATATCGTATCTACAGCCTGTAGACCGATTCTTCCAGAAACACGTGGCTCAACAAGCCGTCGAGATCAATAATTATTGTATTTTTACTACGCCACTAATTTTTCCACGTGGGAAATCCTTATTTCTGGGACTTGATTTTACAGTAATTAGGGGGGTTCAGATTAACAACTAATTACACTTACAAGAGAATCAATACAAAAATATTTAACAAAGGACAGAGAGATAACGATACGGTAATAAATGACGGTACGATAATTAATGACGACACAATAAGGAATAACGATACTTTCTCGAAGAATCAATCAGTAAGGCATAGGGGACACAATGAACAATAATACAATCAATAATCAATGATTAAACAAAACTAAAGCACGACAATTCGATGATATATTAACGGCGTCACAACCACGCAATAAGAAACGAAGTTCTTTTTAATCAATTTAATATCAATCGAAGGGTCGTCTAGAGTTGGAATCTTACCTTAATCAAGGCACTAATACACTAACTGAAGTTAGAGAAGTTAATTCTCAATAATACTTTACAAACGATACAGTTTTCTTCAAACAAAGGAATTTACGGTAAAATAATTGAAAAATAATCAATACTATATCTTATCGATACTACGTCCAAGCAAGAAGTGAGGTTTCTAGGTCTCTCTAGGCAGATGCAATTTTGGGGGAGTTGGAGGATCTACGCATAAAATTAATAGGCGTATTCTTCTTCTGCCGGGTTGTGTCGCGGGCCTGGCAGGGCCTTTTGGCACTTCGAGCTTTGACCAGGGGTTTGTTAGATGGCTCGTCATGTTCTCGATATCCTGGAAGGCGGAATTTCTGCATTTGAACCGGTGGACCAAGCCGGTACGAGACAGGTAGAGGGAAGGAGGAAGCTACTCCACGTTATAGATTCGTTATGCAGCGCTCTTCCAGGCATATCTCTGGATACGTTGACTCTTTTCCCCTGGCTAATCACTCGAAGGCCGGGTGACCCGCCAGGCCGGATGAGATTGAGGGATGATCTCCCTCGGTGTCGTCAGGCCGGAACGGTACGGGAATATAAGATAGGGGGGAACGGGAAAAACATTAGTACATGAACTTATAATTATAATTAGGGACCTTGGGCACTTGAGCTGGGACTTCTCGCTTTGACTTGCTTTTTTAATATAAGGTGGTCACTTCGGTCTGAGGAGGAGATGGTTAAATACGAGGCTTTCTATTTTGCCTCGTTACAGTACGTTATGCGAATTTTTTTCTAAGAACTGTCAATGTCTCACAGGTCGACAGCCTTCAACCTCCTCAACAGACAAATTCGACAAAGTGTCAACAGACAGATTCGACACAGTCGAGAAAGATTGTAAATTGATTAAACAGGATTTGATCACAATTAAAATGGACATAGCTAATGTAAAAAATGTATTGACAAATGCATTAGAGAATGTGCCTGCCCTGATCCATTTAACATTTGAAGAGAAGCACTCTCAAGACATACCTTTTAGTACACTCGCTGCTTTCCAAGATTTTGACAAAGACTTAGAAAATGACAAGAAGCTTCGTAAAGAGTTTGTAAGTTTCTGTTCCATTGACACTTAGAAAGATCAATGTGCGTTGCATATAATATATTTAATCAAATTACGTTTTCCCAGATTCAATCGTTGCAAATTTCTATCAACGCTTCTGAAAGTATTTCAAAAATTATTGTCAACATTTTAAGAAAATATCTTTCAAGAGACGTCGCATTGGAATACACGGCAATTAAAGGGATCGGCGACAAAAAAATTATGAAAGACACATGCTTCTGCGGATGCATATTAAGTAAGAGTTTTTCTATAGTACATATATTGAAAATGTGATCTGATTTCTAAATATTTGTTCGCTGATTTATTCGACAATTTCTTCAAATTGCAATGGTACGATGTTGAAGGTTTATATTGAAATGATGCCCATCGATAAGTTGCTATAGGAGTCAAATTAGGTATAGGGTAGACGTACCGGTTTTGGCCACCTTAGTACCGTTTGTGGTCATCACTTGCTCCACTTGTGGCCATACCCATTACCATGTAAATCAAGGCCTGGCCACAAACGGTACAAAACGATTTTAACAGCTTTAATCATTAAAAACTTCACTTTTAAACGATCAAGTACTGGAAAAGTTGGGTTTAATATTTGCTGTAGGGTAGGTTTTCGTAATTAATACAATAATTGAATAGATTTATAATGCCAGAAGGGAGGGAAGCATTAGTCAAGCATGGCCACAAATGGTACAGTGGCCACAAATGGTACGTCTACCCTATACGAGTTGAGACAAATACATACGAATGCAATCAAAATTGTTCACAGTGGTTATTGTTTGAAAAACAACATTATCCGATGTTCTGTGAATTTACATTCCTACCCAAGAAATGGTAAAATTTTGAAATATACCCTGTGTGTTTGAAAAGAATCAAAAAATGGTTATATTTTTGTATTTTTTTTATTTCAGGCGCATTTGAAATAAAATTGACAGCAGACCCTAAATTAGCGGCTTTTTCCGAGAAAATCTTTTATGAAAAACTCGGTGCTGTTCTCGGTAATGTACGTGATTGGGACGGAGGCAGGACCCCTCGGCAGTCCAAGAAAAGTCAAAATGCATAGTGCCTATATACTTTTTACTTATTGATAAGAAAAAAAAATAATAATATGAAAAAAAAATCATAATTATTCATTGATGAAAAAAAATGTTAATACAAAATAAAAGTATTGATTACATATTGATGAAAAAAAGATAATAAGAAAGAAAAGTATTGATTACTTATTGATAAAAAAAAAATAATAATTAAAAAGAAAAGTAGTGATTATACTCAGTGATGAAAAAGATATTAATAGAAAATAAAAGTATTATTAAATATTATTTCTATGATATGTATAATTTTTACTTATTGATGAAAAAAAAGTTAATAAAAAATAAAAGTATTGATTACATATTGATGAAAAAAAGATAATATGAAAGAAAAGTATTGATTATACTTAGTGATGAAAAAGATATTAATAGGAAATAAAAGTATTATTAAATATTATCTCTGATATGTATAGTTTTTACTTATTGATGAAAAAAAAATTAATAAAAAAGAAAAGTAATAATAAATATTTTTGAATAAACAATGAATGAAGTTTTTAATAATTCAATCCTAATTTCGCGCAAGAAATGTTGGTCGGCATTAAGGGGGTACATGCACCTTTGAATTTTCAAAAAATCGTTCTTGTTTTTATATTTTATTTGGAATGCTAGTGACCTAATCTACTTGTAAATAAATCGGCGTCGAAAAATCTAGAGGATTTGAAAAGTTACAGCCATCACAGTGCCAAATTGCGAAAAAGCGCCGCCGCGCGGCGCGCGGACCTTCATGTTGATGTCATAAATATTGTACAACACCGCCAATACCAGTGTCTTACTTTTTTGACGTTTTTATACAATTTGATTTTGGATTTGATTTCGTGATTTTTCAATTTTGTGTAATCATCATTTTTACACATATTTAATTTTAAAAAAAAATTTTTAATTGCGCTCAATGACAGAACACATGGCTGCGATCTACATTTTTTCGAGGTTAGGTGTCCAATTATTTGTAAATTGTCGTGTTTTCATCACGAATTCAAACTAATAGTAATTTTCATTATTGAACCAACACAGTGTATATATGTCTGAGATAAGACTTCGGAATCGAAAGAAGATGATCCATTAAAAAGTACGTTTGAAATCGATGCCAGGGGACTACACATTCAGATTTCTAAAAAGATGAGTATTTCTATAATATATTCATTGCGAAAGTATGATGAATATTATAAGAAAAAAGGTATGATTGATGAAAAATGAAAGAATTTTCGGAATATTGACAAGAATTGTGCCAGCATCATCTGAATCTCAAAAATATTGAAAATCAAGAATTCTGAAGAATTTTCATGTTTTGAAAAATTTTGATCATATTTTTCTAAAGCAATTTATTTTTCTTCTCACAGCACTACCGGACACCGTTGTTGGACAGAACAGGTCAAGAATCACTACAAACCTCCGCCTTGCACATGTGTCTACTCTCAACTCATAACGCATCGATACGAGAGCAGCTGCAGATTCAGCATATTATTCATAAGCGAAATCTTAAAACTTGATTTCCCGCTAACTACATTTTCTGGTCGTTGTCGTAGGGTACAGGTCACATAGTTCATCGAAACTTTCTGAAATTTGTCTTCTATCATTCTAACTAGCTAACACACTTTTTTTTTCAACTTTTTTGAAAAAATGTCTTAAAATAAAAAAATTCCAGGTTTAAAATTAAAATTTATGGAATATTATTGGTTTGGTCCGAAATTACATCAATGTAGAATACTCCCTCCAAATTTCAAAAAGATTCAATCAACGATGCGACCTGTATGCTACGACAACTGCTTTTTCATCGGTGGACCAGAACTACTGAACGATGAAATCCAGATATTCTTCATATGCCTCAATTATAGTTCAAAATACTAGTAATCTACTGTATAAAAATTAAGTCAATAAAATGTTTTATGACAGTGTACCAGTCATTTAAAAAAAATCATTTTGAAGGTGTATGTACCCCCTTAATTCGCGGACCGAATATGGAGTCCCTGTGATGTACAATATAAGCCGGGCAGACTGAACAGTACCTGGATAGTTAAACTGGCCTAGTGAAACTGCCCAGTGCAGCGTTACATTTCCGGACGGTGGCTGTCTAGCTCAACTATCTAGCGCCCGTATTGAAAACTGGAGAACTGGACAACCATTGGCCAGTTCCCGTTTTTAATTTCCACACGGGGAGCCTCGGATCGACTCGATCGGGGCATTTTTAACCGAGAAAAATCTAAAAAACCTTCAAAAAAAGATGTTTTTTCAAAAATTCATAACTCCGCCATTTCACAAGTCGTAGCATAGGCCTTTCGCGGGTAGTAGTGAATAACATTCAGATAACGTGGGCGAAAAATGGGCACTGTGGTATAAGTAGTTTTTGCACAATTGCAAATTGAATTTTTTTAAGCATAATTTTCGATGAGCCATCCTTGCTCGAGGAGTGGTCCGATCGTAATTTTTCAAATCGATTTTGAAACTAGACTATATTCACTACAAATCGTCGATTCATAATTTGTCGTTATTTTGCATCGAAATAGGTGAAAAATGCATCCAAACATAGGCATAAACGTCGGAGCGCGAGAAAGTAGGCGAGTGGTGGGGGCAGTCGACTGCGGCGGAGAAGCGTATGTATATAGTAATAGAGGCGCACGGCGAATATTGTCGATCATTTAATTCGATTATCTCGGCAACTACTGAACCGATTTCGATGATTTTTTTTTCAATTTTGAGTAGCTCAACATGCACAAACTGAATCCGTTGTCAGATTTCATAAACAATCAATAATGAAAGTGCTGTTGCAAAGTTTCCGGAGAATTCAAATTCTATGTGTATATTCATACGATTTATGATAATAATGAAAAAGCACAGTATGTTCATCGTTATTTTTGATTTTATTAGGATCGGTTTGTACATTCACAGTCTGATGGCTTATATGTAAAAAAAATGTATTATATATTACGTGTTAAAACAGTAAGTACCTACAATTTAATCAAGTTTCCTTTTCTTTCTTCCCGGGTAACAATTCGAAGTGGCAGCCATACGGCCGCTCTATGGCCAACCGACCTGCCAATGTGGCCGCCATGTGGGTTTTATCATGGCTAGTACCTGGTTAGTACCTGGCAACGACGACCAAACTATGTGGCTCCTTCATGGCAGCTTGCTGGTTAGACAGCATAGCTCACTTATGGTTACGACCTGGCAGCGACATGGCGGCGCTTTCTCGCTGCCATGTAGAGGCCAACTAGCTGCCGGGTAACAATCCAACGTGGCAACCATACGGCCGCTATATGGCCAATCCACCTAGCCTATCGGTTTTATATTGGCATTTACCTGGCAACGACGACCAAACTATGTCGCTCCTTGATGGCAACTAGGTCGATAAACAATATAGTTAATTTATGGTTTTGACCCGGCAGCGACATGGAAGCGCTTACTCGTTGCCATGTAGGGGCCTACTAGTTGCCAGTAAATTTGATAGCTATCTGAAACGTGAAAGCCATGAAGTAACCATGAAATTTCCCCAGCTAGCTGTCATGTTGCAGCCACCCTAATTTTAAACGAACGCCGCTACTTGGGTTCTATTCTCCCTCAAGTATATGTATTTTATTCACACAGTATTCATTCCAGAAGAACTGTTGTGAAATATACTACCGCGAAGGCGGTATGAGTCGCTTGACTCGTAGATTAATTATGATTGTGGTCGGCTGGCAATGGGTAGGTGTAGTCAAGCCAACGTTACTTTACTTGCGAGCGTTGCCGCTCATCTACCGGCAAGGCAAGGTACTAAGGTGGGTGGCGACGCAACGTATGGACCAGGTAAGTGCCAGACTACCTTAAGACATGGCCGTTTCAGCTTGCCCCACGTAAAAGCTATATGGCATGGCAAGGTAGCGGCCAGGTGGTCGCCAGTTAACGTTAAGACATGGCAGTGCCAGGTTGGCCCACATAAAAGCCATGTGGCATCACGAGGTGGCGGCCAGGTAGCCGCCAGTTAACGTCATGACATGGCAGTGCCAGGTTAGCCCACATAAAAGCCACATGGCATGGCGAGGTAGCGGCCAGGTAGTCGCCAGTTAACGTTAAGACACGGCAGTGCCAGGTTGGCCCACATAAAAGCCATATGGCATCGCTACGTGGCGGCCAGGTCAATGCTGGGTAGTGACAAGACATGGCAGTGCCAGCTTGGCCCACATAAAACCAAGGTCGTGGTGCAAGGTGGCGGCCAGGTCAATGCTAGGTAGCAAGTGTACATTGGATACATAGTCAAAAGCTATATTAACTAGCCTTGTAGCTGCGAGGATGGCGCAACATTGGTAGCCTAGCTGAATTAGCCTTACTATCGCCATGTGGAAAGGCCATGTTGAAACCATATAGCCGCCGCATGATTATCGAACATTGACCTGCTATGTGGCTGGCTGACAGCATTGCCGTACTAATGCCACATGGCATTAATGTGGCTTGTGGGCTGGCCATGTAAATTGTTACCCGGGTTGTGATAGTCTTATAAGCGAACGATCTATTAATTAATTTGATCATCAGTGAATAAAAATCGAGGTGAGTTATATACTACTTTATTTATTTGACAAATATGTTAGGCATATACAAAGAAATCCTCTTGAAATTGTTTCATCGTTGGTGAACCCACGCTTCTTTTCTACATACATAGTTCGACGGCTCAGTCGAATAACGCAGTATCTCGCGAGCCGGTCTGAAACCGCTCTGTAGCCACACGGTAAGTCTAGAGCGCTACAGATTGATTTCGAAGTGGCTCGCGAGATAGTGCGGTATTCGACTAAGCCATCGATTATTTACATGCATAATAACTCAATGACTAAAAATTAGTTGTGTATCAATCATGTTTTTACGAACTTTCAGATAATCCAGTTATGGTACAGTAATTAGGTTTTAATTTTATTTGTGATGGATTCTGACGACTCAAAAATATTAACAGCATCTACATCATAAGATAATAGGTAAATACAATTTAAGTTGAGAGGTTGAACATTCTTATTCGTTGAGTTTTATCTTTATTGGGCCTTCCTAAGGCATTGCGTATTTCATGAATAAACGTTTTTTCAGCTGCAATGAAGATAGTTCAGAAAATCAGGAGCGAGGTATCCAATTTGGAGAGAATAATCCAACAAACGATGGAGATGAGCAGCCATGGGAAAATGTCGATGATAATTGCATGCTCTGCGACAATGCCTTAGACCCCTCGAAGTCATGCGTAGTGAAAGAACGAGGTATCAAATCCTTAATAAATGCCAGTCTCAGGAGAAAAGATAAGAAAAATATCAAGTTGCAAGGACTGCGAGAAATAATCGTACACAAGGTTTGCCAAGCTATGTATTTGAGGGAAACAAACATTAAAATCGCAGAAAAGGCAGCAAGATCGAAAATTTCAGCATCTCGCGAAAGAAAAAAAGAAGGGCGTGCATTTGATTTTTCAGCGAAATGTTTTTTTTGTTCGGATGATTTGTTCGGCGACAGGGAAATTAAACGTGTATCACAACAAAATACAATCGACAATATCACAGCGCAGTCAACAGCAAAGTATTGCTAGTTGCTACTGTGATTGGTAAAAATGAAAAGGTATGGATGTACGATTAATGAGAAGGTCGATATGATTTCCATTTAGAGTGAATCGCAAAAAAAAAAAAAAACGCCTATGCAGCGTGTATTTCATCCGCGGAACGATACCCCGAGAGAAATAATCCATGCCGCTTCATTTTTCGTTTTCAATCAATATTCCATGATCCCTTGAATTTAAGACATGAGTATTGTAACATCCCAGCTGAATAAATGCGAAAATAGTTCAGCTGAAATAATGAGAACAAAGGAGTAGAGGATTATACTAATCCTCTACGCTCGACCATATGGTGACGTCACACGAGAAGGTGGGGATAGCGACTATATAAGAAGCGCCGACATCGAGCACGGCAGCGTTAGTCGGTATAGCACCACAGCGACTCACAAACAATAGTAAAGCGTTAGTCGGTAGAGCACCACAGCGACTCAACAACATAAATTCACTTGTCTAGCATTAGGACGTCTAGTCCTAATGGCTAATATAACTTCATTACAATATTAACTTCATGCGGAGTAGATAGAGCATCACTTCGACATAAATCACACAAAATCGATGAGAATAGAACGGGAGATATTAGAAAATAAATTCATTTGATAAATGTAATAGCGTCTAGCAATTATATTTAATATAAATTCCAGAATAGAGCCAAACAAGCTTAGATCATAACATATTGCCAAACAAACGAAAGCGTTAGGATTAAGGATAGAGTAGACAAGATTTGTAAACTAGTATTAAATGCATTTTCTTATCATTTAAACACATGCTAGCTCTTTAACCGACATTTCAGCTCTGACTCCTATCCTAAATCATTTCCTTCCCTAAAAAGCCAACAGGGACCAGCTTTGTATCGTAACCAAGTGCGTACGGCGTTGAGAATAATTTCTCCGCGTCCGAGGGCCAAGGAAGTCGATTCCGAGTCTGAAGACACGGTCTTGGAATCTCACGATTCCCGGATCCGAGAAAGATAGCTTTTGCAATAGGAAAAGTAGGCTTGGATTAATTTCCCGGCTCTACTAGTTAGAAGATATCTCGGCTTTGGTTTTATACCCGAGTCCGATCGTTGACGGCTTTGATAGTTAATGCTATCCGAGTCCGAGTTTGATTTAAATTCACAAGGTTAGATAGGTGGCTTTTGGTGGAGTACCCATCCTTTTCCCTGCCTTTCGACCTCAAAGAAAAGCCCTGATTTTTATAAATATTCTTCTTGGTAAAGAACTCACACTGACTGCGGGTATCTCTACAGCTTCAGAACCTGAGATACCCACGCGAAGTTACAGTATACGAGTACTTTTAAAACTGAAATTAAATGCTCTTTTGATTTCCGTGAAAAAAAATGCACCATGCCATTTGAAAAACCAGAGTTGACCTCCAAATGACCTTGATACTTCGACTTTGGAAAAAATTCGAAAGCACTATCTTGTGTCCCCTTTGCAACCATGTAAGTGATGTCTGAAACGTTTTTTCATATCTCTCTTCGTTTGGAAGAAAATTGCCCGGGTCACTTTAAAGGGTACAGTACGTTTCGGCGCCGCCGTTTCGGCGCGACCGATTCGGCGCGACCGTTTCGGCGCAAGTCCTTTCGGCGCTGAGACGTTTCGGCGCGAGCCGTTTCGGCGCGAGTCCTTTCGGCGCTAGGACGTTTCGGCGCCGGCCGTTTCGGCGCCGGCCGTTTCGGCGCCGGCCATTTCGGCGCCGGCCGTTTCGGCGCGATGGCCACTATGAAATAATTTAGGTCGCTTTATTTTTTCTAAAATGTATAATTGAATAGACTATATACAATAATTGTGTGTGTGTGTGTGTAGGATTAGTGGGGTGGTCTAACCTATTCTAACCTGTTCTAACCTATTCTAACCTGTTCTAACCTATTCTAACCTTTAGGGAGCCACAGCCACCGGGTGGGTGGCTCGCCTCAGGTCACGCCGCTTCGCGTCGTGACCTGGGCTCACGATAAAGGAAAATCATCCCTCCCGCCCGGAGACCACCTAGCGGGCGGATTCTCGGGCGGGATTCAAAAAAGGCCTAACCTATTCTAACCTGTTCTCACCTATTCTAACCTTCCGGGAGCCACAGCCACCATCTGAGTATTTCGCATGTGTGTGTGTGTGTGTGTAGGATTAGTGGGGTGGCCTAACCTATTCTAACCTAACCTAACCTATTCTAACCTTCCAGGAGCCACAGCCACCTTCTGAGTATTTCGCATGTGTGTGTGTGTGTAGGATTAGTGGGGTGGCCTAACCTATTCTAACCTGTTCTAACCTATTCTAACCTTCCGGGAGCCACAGCTACCTTCTGAGTATTTCGCATGTGTGTGTGTGTGTGTAGGATTAGTGGGGTGGCCCACTAATGTGTTGGTTTTTTAATGGTGTTGTGGTTTCAGATAAGCGACAGATCAATGGAGTCCTAACCTATTTTAACCTTCAAGGGTGCAATTCTAGTGTCCTAACCTATTTTAACTTTTGGGGGGTTGAAACTAGTCTCCTAACCCATTTCAACCTTCAGGGGTGCGGTAACCACCGACTGCGCGTTTCATACTGGGCATGGATTTACATTTTTTTTTTCAACGAATGAACGATTTTTAGGATATTCGACCGGCGACCGGACAAATAGTTCTGAGGTTATTTATTCAGCCACAAAAGAAAAAAAATTAACCGACTAGTTCAAATATAAACCGAAATAATGAAGAAATGACAGAATATTAGCTCACAAGTGGATGCCGGAATAATCGATCAGAAAACTTGATTAGAAACTTCCCTGTGCAAAAGAAGACGCGCCAAAGCGTCTCCATGCCAGAAGACGTGCTCTCAAACGGCTCGCGCCGAAACGTCCCAGCGCCGAAAGGACTCGCGCCGAAACGGCTCGCGCCGAAACGGCTCGCGCCAAAACGGCTCGCGCCGAAACGTCCCAGCGCCGAAAGGACTCGCGCCAAAACGGTTCGCGCCAAAACGGCTCGCGCCGAAACGTCCCAGCGCCGAAAGGACTCGCGCCGAAACGGTCGCGCCGAAACGGTCGCGCCGAAACGGCCGCGCCGAATCGTCCTGCTCCCCACTTTAAATGCCTCACCCTGTATATTCCTCCCAATGGTGTTATTGTATATGCGGTGGCCGAATTTGTCTCTGGATGGGTCTCTTTGGAGAATCCATGGAGGGAGGAGAATCCAATCGAAATCAACAACAACCCATTAGAACAGAGATTTCAGAGGTATTCACTCATTCATTTGATTATTACACAGCTCAACAAAAACAAAAAATAAAATTCGATGCCCTTGTTATCTCTACGGATTTCTGTGCCTAGGAATAATACACAATTCACAAATAAAGGCATGAGTGTACCAGATTTGCTCAATAAACTTTTCATATTCAAAAATGAGATAAAATTTGCCTCTTAAGTATAGTAGACCTCAATTATCCGAAACTCCGTTATCCGAACCCTCACACATAATCTTTATTAGACGTTGGTGTCCACCAGTTATGTTTGAAATATATTTTTCCAATATGTAACATCGTTTCATCCAATAGTACTGTTCCATTATCCATATTTTCGATGATCCGAACTAGGCCTGGTCCCAATTGGTTCGGATAATCCAGGTTCCACTGTATAGAAATAGCGATTATTCAAGAAACTAGAGTCAATCTTGCAAAATCATTCGTAGTTTCATAATTGTCTGCAGCATAAAATCATCCTAGAACCACTCTTTTATCATGGACAACAAAGTCACTGTTGAGCAGTGTTATTCATCTACTACATAATATCGTTATGCTCATGAAATTGATAACTCGGTTATATTTTTCTGTTAGCGCACTGCTGATGGTGGATTACGACAGCATGTGACAAATACAGCTTCTCATTCTATGAAGGACAATGAGCTAGCGGCAGGAGATGGCCATTCCAAGACTCATAGTCAGATAAAAAATCACATGTACAAAAAGATGACAATTTAGTGAATAGACCGACGAAAAGTACAGAAGAGATAGAAGAGAAGGGGGACGGTGATTCCTAAATAAAATGTGTTATTTTGTTGGGTATTTGATGAGCAATAAAAACCTCAATAATAGTTACCGACAGGATTCAACGGAAACATGTATTGTAACTTATTGCATATGTTTCACCAGCTGAAGGCTGGTGAAATTATACTAGTTCGCGTGTGTTCTTTGTCACGGGTGATGTTTTGGAGCTCCTCTGGGAAAAGTTGAAAAAACCCTTAATTTACCCTAATACAGACTCGGATAGATTTTTCACTAACAGAGCTGCGTCCCTACGGATCTGGGATACGTTGAATTCTCCAGACTAGGATAGGTGCTATAGAGCTACCATAGCTGAGTGAATTCAACGCACCAATACCGTTTAACCCTTTGTGGCACACATTTTTCCTTGCGTTCAATTGGCTGGAAATTTGTCACTCGGGGGTTTTTGGTGTCGCTGATGACGAATCTGAGCTCAGAATTTCAAAATTCAAAATGGCGGATCCAATATGGCGGACAAAAGTACAAAAAGTTGCTTGATGGAAGTGAAATTTGTCCCTCGGGGGTTTTTGGGGTCGCTGATGACGAATCTGAGCTCAGAATTTCGAAATTCATAATGGCGGATCCAATATGGCGGACAAAAGTACAAAAAGTTGCTTGATGTGAGTAAAAATGGGCACTCGGGGGTTTTTGGGGTCGCTCATGACGAATCTTAGCTCAGAATTTCAAAATTCATAATGGCGGATCCAATATGGCGGACAAAAGTACAAAAAGTTGCTTGATGGAAGTGAAATTTGTCACTCGGGGGTTTTTGGTGTCGCTGATGACGAATCTAAGCTCAGAATTTCAAAATTCAGAACGGCGGATCCAATATGGTGGACAAAAGTACACAAAGTTGCTCGATGTGAGTAAAAATGGGCACTCGGGGGTTTTTGGGGTCGCTGATTACGAATCTGAAGTCGGAATAATGAAATTTTCACAACCAAGATGGCGGACTCAAGATGGCGGACTCACTTTTCCAAAAAATAGACGTAGAGCACTAAAAACTTGTACTCGGGGGTTTTTGGGGTCGCTAATGACGAATCTAAGCTCAGAATTTCAAAATTCAGAACGGCGGATCCAATATGGTGGACAAAAGTACACAAAGTTGCTCGATGTGAGTAAAAATGGGCACTCGGGGGTTTTTGGGGTCGCTGATTACGAATCTGAAGTCAGAATAATGAAATTTTCACAACCAAGATGGCGGACTCAAGATGGCGGACTCAAGATGGCGGACTCACTTTTCCAAAAAATAGACGTAGAGCACTAAAAACTTGTACTCGGGGGTTTTTGGGGTCGCTAATGACGAATCTAAGCTCAGAATTTCAAAATTCAGAACGGCGGATCCAATATGGTGGACAAAAGTACACAAAGTTGCTCGATGTGAGTAAAAATGGGCACTCGGGGGTTTTTGGGGTCGCTGATTACGAATCTGAATTTGGAATTTCGAAATTCTGAGCTCAGATTCGTAATCAGCAACCCCAAAAACCCCCGAGTTCCCATTTTTACTCACATCGAGCAACTTTGTGTACTTTTGTCCACCATATTGGATCCGCCGTTCTGAATTTTGAAATTCTGAGCTTAGATTCGTCATTAGCGACACCAAAAACCCCCGAGTGACAAATTTCACTTCCATCAAGCAACTTTTTGTACTTTTGTCCGCCATATTAGATCCGCCATTATGAATTTTGAAATTCTGAGCTCAGATTCGTCATCAGCGACCCCAAAAACCTCCGAGTGACAAATTTCACTTCCATCAAGCAACTTTTTGTACTTTTGTCCGCCATATTGGATCCGCCATTATGAATTTTGAAATTCTGAGCTCAGATTCGTCATCAGCGACCCCAAAAACCTCCGAGTACAAGTTTTTAGTGCTCTACGTCTATTTTTTGGAAAAGTGAGTCCGCCATCTTGAATCCGCCATCTTGGATGTAAAAATGTTGAAATTCTGACTTCAGCTTCGTAATCAGTGACCCCAAAAACCCCCGCGTAATAATTTTTAGAATGATTGAATGAAAAACAAAGCGAAAATTGATTTTTTTCTTCAAAAAAGAGCTTTTTACGCCATTTGTTTATTTATAACTAATTAACAATAAATATCAATTTTTGTTATTTATTATGATAGAGAAACATTTTAGCTAATAGAAGAATGTATAATCACTAATATATACCCATAAATACAATTTTTATACGCAAAAATCTAAGACGCAATAGGTGGTCAATATATTGACCACCAAGCCACAAAGGGTTAAATCAGATCTGGGATTGTCTGACTCTCCAGACTAGGATAGGTGCTATAGAGCTACCATAGCTGTTGAGGTCGACGCACCGATACTGATATCTAGCTATAAATGATTTTAAATTGACTGAAAAGTAAGCGAAGTGCTTTTCTGAAAGAAATGATGAAAATGCGGTTAAGTTGGAAAATGAAAAAGAAAGATCAGATTCCTGAAGAATCAAATGATTATTCAATCATTTTCTGTTTTATTTGATATTTGTTTGTCTCTTTGTGTTCTTGTGAACGTCTATTTACAAAATTATAAGAATAATGGTTTGAACATAAAATAATAATTGTGAGTGATTGAGTGAATGGGAATGAATGATGTGAATGATGTGAATGATTGTTTTTCTTAATTTTAACTTATTCTATTCTGGTTTGGCTCAATGGCCGGACTTTGTTTTTATCTAAGTTTTATCTAGACAATCCTTTGTTTCTTTGATTTTAAATTGAAATGCTGTTTTAGCCAAATACAATTTTGTTTGATTTCTGTTATTTTTTGAACTGCCGCTTTGGCTAGAACGATTTTATTTGAGTTAATCAAAATGCTATTTTAGCTAATTTGAAATTGAATCTATTCTGAATTTAGGATCTGAATTTTGAAATTTGAATTTGTTATGAGTCGGTCGGCCGCTCTGGCACAAGTCCGCTGCTCTGGCTTGAGCAGCTCGCCTTTTATATGTTTGCTAACATCACACCGACGTTTGGCTGCCTAGGTATTGTATCCCGTGATACAATACCTGTATGTCTTGTATGTGACGTCATCGATAGTCAGCCTATTTGGATATAGGCTGAACACGTTACAGTATCGTAATGTCAAAGTATGAGAAAAGTATGAGAAATATTTCTGTTTAAATAGTTTTTTTGCCTATTCATGATCTCATTGCAGGTATAGTGGATTTCATGAGTGCGTTCTGTTTTTGTCAAATGCATAATAATTTCTGTTTAGTAGAGTTTGAGGAATATTTAATTTAAATATTTCTATAGGATTTTATCAAACTTGCTACTTAATCCATTAATTTGTTTATTAAATAATTAACAATACTAAAACGCCAATAAGGTTGAGCCAAGGTTTGAGAAGCTTCAAAAATGTCGATTTAGTTGCATTCCAACGGTACTTTGGTAAAACCTCGTATCTCCCATTTGAAATACATAGGAGATACGAGGTTTTACTAAAGTACCGTCGGCTTCTCTTCCTGTTTGTTCACATTTTCTATTTGAATATTTATCAAACTGTTAAGTGACTCCAGATTTCAGAGTGCATATGAGTAATTAGGCGTGACTTTGCCTACCATTTGAAATCTAATTAAAGTGATTTAGAGATCAGTGAATCATTTTGATTCGTGTTAAAGATACACGCTTTCTCGAACCACTTCGTCTTGATATAGAGTGTTGTTGCAACTATAACAGATTATACATAGGAAAGTAGATTGAAAACCAAATCAACGAATGAGGTGAAGAGACTTTATGATTCCTTGTTTTTTGAGAAGAGAAATTTTGATTGAAGAATTTTTATCAAAGAATCGCAGTCTCCTTAGACCGAATGAATTTGAATCACAATGAGTCGCTGTCGCTCGGATCCGCGCTCATAGAAACCAGTCTGTCGCATTCGGGTATTTGGCGGTTCGGGTATTTGGCGATTCGGGTATTTGACGTTCGGGTATTTGACGTTCGGGTATTTGGCGATTCGGGTATTTGGCGTTCGGGTATTCGACGATTCGAGTATTTGACGATTCGGGTAAATGTCGATTCGGGTATTTGGCGTTCGATTATTTGACGTTCGGCTATTTGGCGATTCGGCTATTTGACGATTCGGGTATATGGCGATTCGGGGATCTGACGATTCGGGTATTCGGCGTTCGGGTAAACGGCTTTCGGGTGAATGGCGATTCGGGTAGATGGCGTTTCGGGTAAATGAAGCGTCCCCTAAAGTTTCATTTTTAACACACGTCAAAAATAACTAGACAGAGACAAAGAAAAATAAAACACATACGAACCTAAACTGAAACCAAAGAAGAAAAAATTGATTTTGTCAGATTAATTCATTTCAATTTTATCATCGATAAAACTCGAAAAAAAAAAGGAATATTGTTTGTGAAATTGAATTTCTCTATTCACGCAGCTACTTCAAAATTACAAGCTGATGAAATTATAGACATCAACGAGAAAGATGATTGGATTCTGTTCACCTTTTCGCCAGATCTAGAAGAAATAAGACCGGAAGATACAACCACGTACGTTTCAAATCAAATCAGTGAATTTGTTAGTAATTCAAAGCAAGTCGCAAAATTCTGAAAAAATCGTCAACACCCTATTCAGTGTTTTTTGTTCATTCGCAGATGCGTACACGAACACGGAGATACACACATACATACATACATACAGAGCGATTCTGTGGAAAATCACGCGCCTAGAAGGTAGTCTAACGGAAAACGCCTGAATTGAGCAGAGCGAACATCGACGATTGGGTTTTATTCATTCCGTGGGAAATAAAACGCAATCGTCGATGTTTAATCTGCTCAATTCGGGCATTTCCGGTTAGCCTACCTTCAGGCGCGTGATTTTCCACAGAATCGCTCTGTATACATTAGGGTGGTCGTTAAAAAAAAAGTTATCTTGGATGGCCTTCAATCGACTGCAAATGTGAAAAAAATAATTCTCTAATTTTTTCAGATTTTTATTTTGACTCCATATGGGCCCTATTTTCATATGAACCTTTTTCAATTCGTAAAAATCCTAATTTGAGTCAAGCCTAATTTGAATCAGCGAGATTGCATCGGATACGTTTTATTGTTATACATATTTATTACCCCAAAAAGCACCCCTGGTGCAAAAACTTTTCGCCAAGTACATTAATGTGGTCACTACCCAAAGAAAAATTCACCAACAAAAATTCTTCTTCGACAAAAGTGGTACTATAGAAATGTCTACTTACAAAAGAATTGAAATCAGATAAAATTGCCAAGTACATGTCATCTGTATAACAAAAGTTTACAACAGAAGAACAGAAAACTGAATAGTCTTGTATCGTTCACTCGCTACGCTCGCTCACTCGATGGGCTCTTGATTAATTACAGGGAAAAAATCAGGAAAAAAAATTTAGGAAGTGGTACTTGCGGGCCATTTATAAGTAAGTACAAGAGTATTTACTTAGGTCTATGTATCATTTGTTCGATACATATTGCTATAATGGCCCGCCAAGTACCACTTCCTAAATTTTTTTTCCTGATTTTTTCCCTGTAATTAATCAAGAGCCCATCGAGTGAGCGAGCGTAGCGAGTGAACGATACAAGACTATTCAGTTTTCTGTTCTTCTGTTGTAAACTTTTGTTATACAGATGACATGTACTTGGCAATTTTATCTGATTTCAATTCTTTTGTAAGTAGACATTTCTATAGTACCACTTTTGTCGAAGAAGAATTTTTGTTGGTGAATTTTTCTTTGGGTAGTGACCACATTAATGTACTTGGCGAAAAGTTTTTGCACCAGGGGTGCTTTTTGGGGTTGATATCACCACTTTTTGTACAATTTTGCTTGACTACCGAATAATTGTGCTCGCTCGCTACGCTCGCTCGATTGGGTTTTCCTATATCCTCGCTTGCGAGGCTTGCTCAGTTGTCAGCATTCTGCCAATTGTTCCTATGAACATCTCAATGCATGTACGGTGATGCATTTTATATCATCCGAATCCCTCAAAAAGCAGCAATGTTGAATGTGGTAGTATAATTTCAAATGAATGAAAATAATGTTATCATATACACGTATGCTCATACTTTTCTGTGAGCCTTAAATTTCTGTGGACAGACGTAACATGTGTTCTTTCATTAGGTTCTACGAAATGTTTCGTTAGAATCCGGTATAATCAAGAGACTCGGCAGAGTCTCGCGCCAAGTACATTAAAAAAAAAAAATTCATCAAGAAAAAAAAATTTCACGCGCGAGACTCAACGAGTCTATATACCCGAAAGGCAACTACCCTAACCTATAACGCGAATTAGTATCTTCGTTTTCTTTCACCTCACAACATGCACGAATTAAAACTAATTTTATCTAGGATGTGGGCATGAAAAGCTTTCATTTGAGCCCTAGATCGATCAAATCGGTGTCCGGAGTGCTGAGATATAATTAATTACTGATTCTGATACCTCGTTTCCTCGTATCAAATTTTCTCTTTCCTGTTCTTCAGACCAAGATTCTGCCAACTCAAACCATTCCCATGAAATCACATTTCGTCGCTAAACGCAGGACGTATGTTCTACGCTTATACACAGAACATACGTCCTTACGCATCTGGGAACAGACATAGAAAGGAAAGTCCACACAAAAATTCAGACCAAGATTCCTCGCATTCAAACCATTCCCATAAAATCACATCGCGTCGCCAAACGCAGGACGTATGTCCTATGCTCATACACGGAACATACGTCCTTACGCATCTGGGAATATGGCATAGAAGGGATAAATCCACACAAGAGTTGTATAGACTGGTGTAAGTACGAGAGCCACGACGTAGTAGGCGCTAGCATCGCAGACAAAAATCGTCTGCAACACTAGCAGACGCGTGTTGTCACATCATGTTTTCAAATCCAAATAAAGGAAATAAAAAAAAGTTCGAGCAATGATTAATACAAAATTTGAAGGTACAAAAACTAGTGAATATCCACCAAAAGCTCCTCAGGTACGAAAACCTTACGCCAAGGACATTAATGTGATAGTCACCAACAAAAATGTTTAAATCCTACGATTTTGAGCTTTTGAGGTTATTTATGAATGCAATTATCGGAGGTAACGGTTTTTTGGGTTCAATTATTTAGCAAGTTATCGCCTGAGGAAGTCTGACGATAGAAAATCAAGAAAACATGTTGAAGTTGAAAAATATTGAGGATAGCATGATTCCATATAAGGAACGGTAAGGAGCCAGACCAATAAAGCCGAGTTCAAGCGTTGGATTGCAACAAATTCCACTTCAAGCTCTATGTTAAGCTCATCTTTGAAGGCTCGTCTGCTCAGATCTAAATTGTGAGTCCGTTAGGCGTAGGATTCCAACGAGTTTTATAATCTATCTCCGTATCATCCAGTCGAAACGAGACTGTCTGTCGACGTTGTGTGTTGGACTCTAATAGGCTTTATTCTACACTCCAAGTCAACGTAGTGCCTTGACCTTCGGTAGAGATAATTTTTTAATCCATGTTTTACAAACAGCTTAGATCCTCCGTTCAGAACGATCTCAAAGTCTGTATAAATATCTATGATTACATGTAAATTAATAGTACAAACTATATATCGATACCCACGTTCTAATATGTCGTATCCTACATTTGGAAAAATGTTCAGTAGGCGATAAAAACAGTTCACTATCACCATTGAAAAGATAAGACCTTACGGATCGGAATACTTATTTAAAAATAGTAAATCAACGATTTGACCGCTGATACTTACACATAAGCTGCGAAACATTATTAACATTCCATTTTTCAAAGAAAGTCAATTTCTCAAATTTTGTGGTTTACGACATATTAGAACGTGCGTAGCGATATTCACAATTGGATGTCAAATTTCAAATAGACTCTCGCTAACTCGCCAATCGGTAAATCGCTGCAGCGGCGGTAAGTTTTGACACAGACACAGACCTACACAACTGACTGCGCCTTGCCACCGCTACTGAACTTGATCTGCGTGGTCTGATGTGATAAAAACCTTTGTCATGGATTGTTCAATTTTGGAGTCGGTCGTCGTTTGAGACGAGAGGATAATGAGAGAAAACGCTGAAGTTGCAAGATATCGGGATAGTGTGATTTGATACAAGAAACGGGTAGAGTCAGACGAATAGAGTAGAATGCAAGTTTTTGATTTCGAAAACTTTCATTTTATGCTCTACGCTAGTCTTGCATCAATAGGCTTGATTCTATATATTTCGATACCTTCTGTTCAGACCCGAAGTTGAAGTTGACGTTATGAGTATGGGACGCGTACATGTTCTTTTTGCAGAGGACCTAGCTGCAGTAAAAAAAAAAAAAATACCTAAGAATTGCAACACATATATCTAATATTTATATATATATTTAATCATGAGCAGCAACTATAACCCTGCGTGCAAGTAACTCCGCTATTGCCGGTTCCAAGCCCAGATGAGACAGGAGGAGGGCTACACATTGCAGGCATATAGAATTATATCGGATTCTAACAAAACAATTCGTAGAATTTAATAAAATAACACATGCAACGTCTGTCCACAGAAATTTAAGGCTCACAGAAAAGTATGAGCATACGTGTATATTATAACATTATTTTCATTCATTCAAAATCATACTACCACATTTAACATTGCTGCTTCTTGAGGGATTCGGATGATACAAAATGCGTCACCGTACATGCATTGCGATGTTTATAGCAACAATTGGCAGAACGTTGACAACTGAGCAAGCCCCGCAAGCGAGGATATGGGAAAACCCAATCGAGCGAGCGTAGCGAGCGAGCACAATTATTAGGTAGTCAAGCAAAATTGTACAAAAAGTGGTGATATCAACCCCAAAAAGCACCCCTGGTGCAAAAACCTTTCGCCAAGTACATTAATATGGTCACTACCCCCAAAAACATCCACCAACAAAAATTCCTCCCTAACAAAAGTGGTACTACAAAAATGTCTACTTACAAAAGGATTGAAATCAGATACAATTGCCAAGTACATGTCTTCTGTATAAAAAAAGTTTACAACAGAAGAACAGAAAACTGAATAGTCTTGTATTGTTCACTCGCTACGCTCGCTCACTCGATCGGATCTTGATAATTACAGGGAAAAAATCAGGAAAAAAAATTTAGGAAGTGGTACTTGGCGGGCCATTATAGCAATATGTATCTAACAAATGATACATAGACCTAAGTGAATACTCTTTTACTTACTCATAGCAATATGTATCGAACAAATGATACATAGACCTGAGTAAATACTCTTTTACTTACTCATAAATGGCCCGCAAGTACCACTTCCTAAATTTTTTTTCCTGATTTTTTCCCTGTAATTATCAAGATCCGATCGAGTGAGCGAGCGTAGCGAGTGAACAATACAAGACTATTCAGTTTTCTGTTCTTCTGTTGTAAACTTTTTTTATACAGAAGACATGTACTTGGCAATTGTATCTGATTTCAATCCTTTTGTAAGTAGACATTTTTGTAGTACCACTTTTGTTAGGGAGGAATTTTTGTTGGTGGATGTTTTTGGGGGTAGTGACCATATTAATGTACTTGGCGAAAGGTTTTTGCACCAGGGGTTCTATATGCCTGCAACGTAAAACCCTGCGCGCAAATGCAGCTAGGTCCTCTGCAAAAAGAACATGTACGCGTCCTGTACTCATAACGTCAACTTCAACTTCGGGTCTGAACCGAAGGTATCGAAATATATAGAATTGAGCCTATTGATGCAAGACTAGCGTAGAGCATAAAATGGAATTTTCTGAAGTCAAACAATTGCATTCTGCTCTATTCGTTTGACTCTACCCATTTCTTGTATCAAATCACACTATCCCGATGTCTTGCAACTTCAGCGTTTTCTCTCATCATCCTCTCTTCTGAAACGATGACCCGCTACAAAATTGAACAATCCATAAAAAAGGTTGTTCTCCAATAATTACATTCATAAATGAAATTGTTGGGATTAATGAAACATCAAGGCAGTGGATTGGAAATCGATTACGGTTTATTTTAACTAAACATATACCTGGGCGTTTAGCCCTCACAATTCTAAACGAATAACGCTCAACTCAACGGATGAGCTTCGACTGATTTGTATATATGTATTATATTCGCTCGTAAATATAGTCCGAGAGTATAACTTGCGTGTATGTGATAAACACGAATGTGCTCAGCTATTCGGGCTACTTCGTATATACCGATACCCCCCCTCGAAGTAGCAAGACTATTGTTATTTGTATCCGCATATACTGCACATTACATACCGCACATTTTCATTCCTAATTTCGCTAAGCACTCGCGCTGTTTAATGCCACATAGTCCTTTTGTCAATATATCCGCGGGCATGTTTTCGGTAGGCATGTATTCGAGGTTTATTATTCCCTTTTGGAAGCAATCGCGTATGAAATAATGACGTACATCGATGTGTTTAGTGCGCGAGTGGTATCCAAAGCTTTGGATCAATTTTTGAGCGCCTTGGTTATCGTTGAATAACGTCACGCGATCACAATTCAGCCCCACGAAATTTAAGAGTTCGCGTAAGTATAACGATTCTTTCGTCGATTCGGACATAGCCATGTATTCGGCCTCGGTGCTCGATAGTGCTACTGTGCGTTGTTTTCGCGCTTCCCAACTAATCGCGGCACCTGCAAAAATAAACGCGTACCCCGAATACGATCGTCTATCCGTGAGGTTTCCGCCCCAGTCCGCGTCTACAACACCAAACAGGTCCTCGCACGTTTTTTCGTATAGTAGGCCACACTGCGTTGTTCCCCTCAAATATCTCAGGATCCTTTTTGCCGCGTTCCAGTGTTCCTCGTTATAGTTCGAATTAAATTGACTCATGAAATTCACGGCGTACGCGATGTCAGGTCGTGTTGTAATTGCAAGGTACATCAGCGCGCCTATCAGTTGTTGATACGGATATTTTGCCATAATGTCTATGTCAGTCTTGGTAGGTTTCTTCAATTTATTCTCCGGTTCAATTGGGGTTCGTACTGGTTTGCATTCATTCATATTGAATCGTTCCAGGATTTGTTCGGTGTAGCTCGGTTGCGACAAAAATACTGTTCGTGATTTTCTGTCTCTTTGGAATTCGATGCCCAAACAGCATTTAGCGGGACCGAGATCCTTCATCTCAAATGATTCAGACAAGGATGATTTTACTTCTAGTATCCACGCAGAGTCCCTCGACGCGATTAGTAGATCGTCAACATATATCGTGACGAGCATAATGTCGTTTTCTCGTCGCGCGACGAATAAACACGGGTCTTGTACCGATGATTGTAACCCGAGTTCACGTAGTTTATCACTGAGCCGTTGATACCATTTTAAACCTGACTGTCGTAGTCCGTATAGTGCTCTCTTGAGTAGACACACTGGGTTCACATTCGTGTTTAGTGCTTGTTTCCAGCGTGCCGCTGTTGCTTTGATGTTTTCGTTGTGGTTTGTTAATGTATCTGATCCTACCGGTTCGCCGGACAGGATCTTTTTCAGGATCGTTGACAGCTGTTCGGGGACTTCCATGTATACCTCTTCCCCGAGTTCGCCGTTTAGATACGCAGTTACTACATCCATTTGATGAATTTCTAAATCCATCTCCGCGGACAACGCTGCTAATAGGCGTATCGAGGTTGTGCGAACTACTGGGGAGAACGTTTCGTGAAAGTCCTCTCCAGGTCGTTGTGAACAGCCTTTTGCTACGAGTCTCACTTTTTTCTTCGCAGCGCTCCCATCGTTTTTCGTTCGGAAGACAAATCTGCTTCCGATCACCTTGCGCGAGCTTGGGCGTTCGACGATTTCCCACGTGTTGTTACGGATTTGCGCAAGATACTCGTCCTCTGTAGCCTTTGCCCAGGCTTCCGCATCCTCGGTATTCATCGCGTCTATCCAGGTTGTAGGGTCTTCGGTAGATGCAGCTAAATTTGCTGTTTCACATTCTTCAAAAACATCGTCCTGTTGGGTTTCCTCGTCTTCCATCTCGTTTTCATCTTCATCCTCAGTCTCGTTTGTTGTCGGCACATTAAAGATTTTCCGTGGCCTGCCAGCTGAGCCTGTACGCTCTAATCTTGGTCTGCCTCTTCCACGTTTTGGCGGCCCTATGCATGGTTCACTGTCAGCTGGTCTTTTGCGTGGTTGACGTACTTTATCAGGGGACGATGATACGCGTATCTTATTATCCTTAGTAGCCTTTTCCTCGTGTGTAGAACGTATTTTGCCATCGAGGGGTGAGTTTGTTATCGAGACCTCGATTTCGTTGTTCTCATTTTCTATCTCATCAACGTTTGTCTGATTGGGTATTTCATTTTCGTCGAAAAACTTTTCATATTTATTTTTGAAGCACAATTCGTCCACGAATTTCACGTCTCGACTCACTATCACTCTTCGCGATTTGGGAGACCACAATCGATACGCTTTTGATTCACTGGAATAACCCACTAATATGCACTCTTGCGATCGTGAGTCAAATTTGCCTCTCGTTTGTTCTTTGTTTAACGCGTAAGCTTTAGTACCGAATGTTCTTAAATGTATTAGCGTCGGCTTTTTGCCCGTCCACGCCGTGTATGGCACTTTTCCGTTTAGGGACTTCGTTATGCACCGATTTCTAATATAATTCGCGGTATTTATTGCCTCGGCCCAAAACGTTGGGGGCATTTCCGATTGCCTCATCATACACCTCGCCATTTCTACAAGTGTTCTATTCTTTCGCTCGGCTAAGCCGTTTTGTTGAGGTGTATGGGGCACTGTCAGACGTCTTTTAATTCCGTATTTTTGCAAGAAAGCGTCGAATTCGCGATTACAGTATTCTCTACCGTTGTCTGACTGTAGTGCTTTTATCTTTTTTCCGGTGAATGTTTCCGCGGCGGCTTTATATATTTGAAACGCGTTTAGCACTTCCGATTTCTGTTTTATTATGTATGTTTCGCACCAACGTGATTTTTCGTCTATAAAAGTTACAAAGTATCTAGCCCCACTGAACGACGCGTGTCTCATTGGGCCGCACACATCACTGTGCACAATTTCAAGTAGTTCGCTCGTGCGTTGCTCTTTATTGATTGGAAAACTGTCACGGGTTTGTTTTTCGCGTATACATACTTCACATGTTGATAATTTCGCGTCTGGTTTTGTTTCCAAACCATAAGCGAGGCCGCTCTTGGCCATTGCTTTCAAGTCTCTCTCATTTAAATGGCCCATCCGACAATGCCATTTATCTATCTCACTTTGTGGTATGTTTGTTTTGACTGCGTTCGCAGAGTCTACATACTTCTTCACATAATATAGGTTTCCCACTCTTTCCGCGCGAACAACCACACTATTGTCTTTGTCTAACACTACCGCGTCTTTTTGACGAAATATTATTTCGTAGCCCTTATCGGCTATTTTCGATACCGATAATAGATTTGTTCGCAAATCTGATACGTACAACACGTTTTCAACATTCAATGTCTTTCCGCGGCCCTGTACGATAACCGGCAATTTAACGTTTCCCTCGCCGCTTATTTTCGTTGATTCGTTGTTCGCTAAATTCAATGTTCTATTCACTCGCGACATTTTTTCAAATAGATTTTCGTCTGCACTCATATGCGCCGTGCACCCGCTGTCCAAGCACCAGTCGATCTTCTCGTCTTGTTCTGGGTTCGACATCACCGTCTCCGTGACGATTAGTGCTTGACTTTGGCTGCAGTACGACTTCACGGATATGTTATCGTCTTCCTCTTCTACTTGTCGTGCACTTTGCTGCGCATTCATCGGGTATTTTGATCTACAGTTTCGTGCGATGTGCCCTGGTTTCCCACACCTATAGCATCCTATTTGGCGTCTTTCTTCATCGCCAGTCTCTCCGCGGTTTTGTTGTCGATACTTGTAATTGTTTTGATCACGTGGACGCTTCGCGTACATAACGTTGTGTTCTGCGCGGTCCTCTTTGGCCTTGCGTGACTCGTATTCTTCTATAATTTTCACTCGTAATTTACTTGGCTCTGGGATTTCGTCTTGCGTCTCTAACGCGCAGCGGAAAGTGTCGTATGATTCCGGCAAACTATATAACAGTAGGATGGCCAGTAGATCATTTCCTATTTCCACTCCAATTTCTCTCAACTTGCTGACTGCATCGAAGAACTCGTTTAGATGTTCTCGAACTTTATCGCCTTCTCTCATTCGCGACAATGCAACTTTCTTTAATAATGTGGCCTTTCTCGCTGGACCTTTCGATTGGTATGTCCCTTGCAGTTTGAGCCATATTTCCTTCGACGTGTCACCTTCTTTTACTTGTCCTAGTTCGGACGAACTCATCGCGAGCACAATATCCGCACATGCTTTCGCATCATTCGTTTCCCATTCTGTTACCGCACTTGCATTTGTGGAGGTTACTGATGGTCGAGTTATAGTCCCATCCACGTATTTCCACAAATCATTTTTAATCAGTATCGCGCGCATTTGTAACTTCCATGTGTCGTAGTTCTCTGGATTTAACGGCTCGATGCGAGCGTGTCCCGCCATTTTAGATTAGATTTGAAAAAAGGGAGAACGATTGTCGCGTTTTCTTTGTTCCACACTTTACGTATTTGATTCACTACACAGACTTAACTGCACTTAATGCCTGGGCCCATAACCTGTTGGGATTAATGAAACATCAAGGCAGTGGATTGGAAATCGATTACGGTTTATTTTAACTAAACATATACCTGGGCGTTTAGCCCTCACAATTCTAAACGAATAACGCTCAACTCAACGGATGAGCTTCGACTGATTTGTATATATGTATTATATTCGCTCGTAAATATAGTCCGAGAGTATAACTTGCGTGTATGTGATAAACACGAATGTGCTCAGCTATTCGGGCTACTTCGTATATACCGATAGAAATTACGCCGAGTCTAAAACGAATAAATAAATATAGATGAGAATCTCTATCATCTGACAAAGAGGGCGTCGATCGATCATTTCTTTCATAGCGAATAAGTATTTTAATTCAATTTGTCGTGATAGCACTAATCTGAATTTGAAGAAAGCTTAAGAGACTTGAACATACAGACACAGGTTGCATACCAAAATCTAAGAAATTTATGTATTGAAATTTGACAGTAAGTTATGAATATATAGTTTGTAATGGTTTGTACGATTAATTTACATGTAATCATAGATATTTATACAGACTTTGAGATCGCACTGAACGAAGAATCTAAGCTGTTTGTAAAACATGGATTAAAAATTATCTCCACCGAAGGTCAAGGCACTACGTTGACGTGGAGTGTAGAATAAAGCCTATCGGAGTCCAACACACAAGTCGACTTACAGTCTCGTTTTGACTAGAGGATATAGATCATAAAACTCGTCGGAATCCTACGTACAACGTCGACTCACAATTTGAGTCTGAGCAGACGGGCCTTCGGAGATGAGTTTAACATAGAGCTTGAAGTGGAATTCGCTGCAAACCAACACTTGAAATCGGCTTTATTGGTCTGGCTCCTTGCCGTTCCTTATATCAAATCATGATATCCTGATATTTTTCGACTTCAACATTTGCTCTTGATTTACTATCATCAGACTTCCTCAGGCGGTAACTTGCTAAATAATTAAATCCCCAAAAAACCGTTTCCTCCAATAATTACATTCATAAATAACCTCAAAAGCTCAATATCGTAAGATTCAAGATTAACCTATCGAAACATTTTTGTTGGTGACTATCACATTAATGTACTTGGCGTAAGGTTTTCGTACCTGAGGAGCTTTTGGTGGGTATTCACTAGTTTTTGTACCGTCAAATTTTCTATTAATCATTGCTCGTACTTTCTTTTATTTCCTTCATTTGGATTTAAAAAGATGAAATGACAACACGCGTCTGCTAGTGTTGCAGACGATTTTTTTTTGCGATACTAGCGCCGACTACGTCGTGACTATCGTACTCACGCCACTCTATACAACTTTTGTGTGGATTTATCCCCTCTATGTCATGTTTCCAGATGCGTAAGGACGTATGTTCTGTGTATGAGCATAGGACATACGTCCTGCGTTTAGCGACGAAATGTGATTTCATGGGAATGGTTTGAGTTGGCAGAATCTTGGTCTGAAGAACAGGAAAGAGAAAATTTGATACGAGGAAACGAGGTATCAGAATCTGTAATTAATTATATCTCAGCACTCCGGACACCGATTTAATCGATTTAGGGCTCAAATGAAAGCTTTTTATGCCCACATCTTAAATAAAATTAGTTTCAATTCGTGTATGTTGTGAGGTGAAAGAAAACGAAGATACTAATTCGCGGTATAGGTTAGGGTAGTTGCCTCTCGGGTATATAGACTCGTTGAGTCTCGCGCTTGAAAAAATTTTCTTTTAATGTACTTGGCGCGAGACTCTACCGAGTCTCTTGATATTATATTGAAAGAATATTTAGAAAAATCCCATTGTCATGAAAAAAAATATGTCCCTTTTCAGAATCGGTCAAGGAATGCCATTATATTTTTTGGAGAATTTGAAAAATAATCGACGAACATGCTCATGAATAGAACAAAAATATATTTTTCCAGAATTTACTCCATTTTTTTCAAAAGCGTCTTTTATTACCGTCAAAAGGCGTTTTGGACGATATCCCTAGGGTAACAGGGACCCAAGATAATAATTCTTAGAAAAATACAATGAGTCATAACTAGTAGAGAAAATCACTTTGACGAACGTTCAAATAGGTTTCAACTTTTTTACATATATTGCACGTTTCAAAAAGTTTCAAAGATGCAGAAAATACAGGGTCAATAACACCCAAAATCGGGATATTTGGGGTGGAATTACCCATATGTCGAACGGGTTATGTGACGCGACCGCTGGTATAATTGACCAAGAATCGACCCGATCTCCGCGAGTTGTCATCTCGACCAATTTCAGTTTTACACTCGCTATACCACCTGGAGGTGTAATTATTCGTCGAATTGACTTATCAGTAGGTCCCCGATTGAATTTTAATGAAGCCCCATCAACGAAAATCAACTATAAATCAATTGTAAGAGAAGATAAAACAAGTTGTCGGTCCGTTCTCTCTCGCTCATACCGTGAGACCAATGGCCCTACCTCTCTCGCACTCATACCGAGAACACGCTTATTTAATTTCTCCATTGAGATCCCACGAATATTCTCTAAATCACGTTATTCAATTATTTGCCACACAATTAATTAAAAAAATATTACTTCAAGTGTATGTGTGTATACTCACGTTCTGTCCGATATCCGAAACGATGTGAATTTCACTTTGTTTTTCCTGTCTTTTCTCCTGCAGAAAGGATATTAGTACACGCGCTACTGTATTTCTTCGATCTGTATACTGATTATTGAGTCATGGCCGAACTGAATACTCTTCATATATTATAAGCTCACTGAAATTGGCACGTTCTCGTAACGAGTATGTCATTGGAAGTCTGTAGCAAAGAAAGGCAATGCGAGGCGCGTTGACTACAGTTGTGCTTCCATCGAAATATGCATGGCAATCCAACCATCGCATGAGGTAGAGAACGGTGTATAAGTCGGACACACGACGAAATTTCTCGTGACGCCTTGCCGTCTTCAGACACTGTGGATCCACGTATTTTTTTATTCAAAAACTAGGTGTACTAAGCAGCCCCGGCTAGTTGGCGGGAAGAATGATCAGGCAAACCTTAAACGAAGATATGTGTATATTGATTATGCCATTGTTAGTTATGATAAATAACTAAAGGCGGGATGGGTCTTGATTAAAATTTACCAGTACTTAAGGCGATTGCCAAATATAGTTTTATTTAATACAGTGTGAACGTGTAGGCAATTAGAAGAAGAGTGAAGGTCCGAATATTGCAACTTAGGTTGCTACCCATCAGTCAGCGAGCCGCTGCGTAGGGTATTTTAGCATAGGCGTATAGAACGCCTTTAAAGTGTCTCAAAGGCATGAGCGCAAAAGGCAAGGTGTTCGATTTTGAACTACTCTCCACTGTAGTTCGCAGAAATTATCGATTAAGAAGAATAATGAAATGGAGAATTATCGGTATCGCGATGTTTTGTCTTCGGTAGAAGGCGAAGCATCCCGATCTTGTCTATAAATTTAGTAATTGAATCGAAGTTAAATTTTATATGACTTTGATTATAACACCATTGATCAAATTTTCAGTTATATTTTGATTATTGAAAAAAAGATATTCTGAATTATTCCAAGCCCATACCGTTAAAAATGAAAGTCAAGTATGACGAGGATCTGGTCAGGGGCCAGGTGAGCCCATGCCTAAGGCCGGCACTGCCACGACGTGTTGTGGGAAGTTGAAACTGTGTACCCCACGCGGGCAGTTGATGCGTTTGAAACATACAGATAACTATAGACGAAGTGAGGCAGCTGAAAGAGTGTGTACAACTTGGAAACAGAGGGAAGGTCGGTCGGTGCGGATTGTCCTTTTCGCGCTTGCGTCATTCGAGGAGGATAGTCCACATCAACCGATCTTCCGTCTCTTCTCCGGCTGGAAGAAGTGAATAAAAAAAAAAAAAGACTGCAATTGATAATTTTCAGAACGATCTATGCGCATTAGGGTAGTCCTTATTTCGATTAATTTTGAAATGAATACGGGACACTCCCCTTGGACACCTTGCAAATATATAGAAATGAAATTCCTGCAAAATTTCTAACATGACCATGTGGCCCAAAATTCCGAGAGTTTAATTCGGAAAATAAATGTAATATCTCCAACCAGTTACTTTTTTTTTTGTAACTCCGATAAAAATCGACGAAATAATTTCAAATTTGACACAGTTGTTGCGTATACTGTGGAAAATAAACCCTGGAAATTGCACATTCTTATATTTATTATTTACTAACATATCAGGTCAATTAATATTTTCGTAACATTACTCTAAATCGCGGCACTAAAGCCATAAGGTCGTAAGAGGCAAAATTTTTTTTTATTTTTTCTTGGCGCAAAATATTTTTCTTGCCATATAACATCATTTGGGCATAAGCGCGAAAAAAAATTTGAGGCGAAATATTTGAAATATGAATCAATCAATTTTGTTTATACAAGTTCTATCGAAGAATACTCAGAAAATAATATGATAATTATATTATAATCGACGTTGCGATCTAGCCACAAATTTGGCCATAGCAAACGACGTCTTTTACGACGTCTGTTACGACGTGTTTCACGACGTATTGAAGTTGGAATAACTTGGTTCGTTACATCAACAAGATAAGAATGTAATATATCAATTTCACGTAGACATAATGTGAGTAAAGAAACAACAGTGAGATTTTATATTTTTCAATATTGTATTTAATATTTTTTTTCAACAATAAAAATATTATTACTACCATATTTTATATCGATACCCACGTTCTAACATGTCGTAACCCACCTTTGGAAAATTTTTACCATTGAGAAGATAGGACTTCACGGATTGGAATATTTATTTGAAAACAGTAATTCAACAATTTGACTGAAACCTACACATGAGCTGCGAAACATTATTATCATTCCATTTTTAAAAAAAAGTTCATTTCTCAAATTTTGTGGGATACGGCATGTTAGAACGTGGGTATCGATATATTTTTTACATTTTTTATATCATATTTCAATATTTTATATCTTATACATTTTTCATATTATATTTCATAATTGTGCAATCCTGCAAAATTTCAGCTCCTAATTCTAATGATATGAATGATAAAAAATAATCTTAGCGCGACTCGAACCAGAGTCCCCTCGATGACTCAACTCGGACGCTACCGGGTGCGCCAGGAATCCAGCTTGGAACATATATATCTTTGGTACAGATAAAACGCTCATAAAATTTCAAAGTCGATTTTTTCGAAAATTTCTGAATACGGCGTCAAACTGCTTTGGGAAATAGTATTCAAGGTCTGAGCTTCACGTACCATAAGTACAAAAAAATTACAAAAATCCGACTGCCGTAGGGTCTCTTCGTAAGGTGACCAAAAAAGGTACGTCCACCTTATCAGTGTTTGAACCATGTTCGAACAGTCTTCGGTTGAGTGCGCATGCGTGGAAATTCTCAACACGTGATACTTGACTCGCCGACCGAAAGAATCTTGATTCGCACGTGGAACAAGACGTCGGAACGTTCGACCATATACTAGTGGGATTGACGGCGATCATGGCACTATCGAATATTTCACATGCGTACGTGCGATACGTCAGTAACGGCACTTAAAAAATAGTGCCAATATCGTTGATAATAGATTTCCAACCTCAACACGAAAAAGACTTTATATCAAATAAAAAATACAAAGTATGGTTAATTAGTGACGACGCGGGACCGTCAACAAAATTTAATGACGACGTTCTGCTGAATGCAAACATTTTATTACTGGGCTGTAAGTATGCACTTACAAAAAAATTACATTGGGTAGTAAAACAATTGCCATATGAAATCGTTATAGATAAAGTAGGCAATTAGTACTTTAGCTCGACGTTACTTCGAAACGATCATTCTCAGAGAGAAATTCTATGAGAAGTTTTTTTCCTCTTTCGTTTTTCTGGTGGCGATATATTTAATTTTTTTTTTTTAATTTCGATTTTTTTAATTTTCTTTTTCAATTTTTTTCTTTACATTTTTTTCCAAACATGCAAACCCTGTTTTTACATGAATTACGTCAATGGCAAGACTGACTTTGGAATGATTCAATGATCATTCTTTCTCGATTATCTAGAGGCGACATTCTCTAGTTTATGTTTGAGACTAAGGCAAGATTGGGGTTTATTTATTGAGTGGGAAATAAAAACCAATCGTCGATGTTTCATCTGCTCAATGCAGGCTTTTCCCGTTTGCTTACCTCCTAGGCGAGTTATCAAGAGACTCGGTAGAGTCTCGCGCCAAGTACATTAAAAAAAAAATTAAAAAAAAAAAATTTTAAGTGCGAGACTCAACGAGTCTATATACCCGAGAGGCAACTACCCTAACCTATACCGCGAATTAGTATCTTCGTTTTCTTTCACCTCACAATATACACGAATCGAAACTAATTTTATCCAAGATGTGGGCATGAAAAGCTTTCATTTGAGCCCTAAATCGATTAAATCGGCGTCCGGAGTGCTGAGATATAATTAATTACTGATTCTGATACCTCGTTTCCTCGTATCAAATTTTCTCTTTCCTGTTCTTCAGACCAAGATTCTGCCAACTCAAACCATTCCCATAAAATCACATTTCGTCGCTAAACGCAGGACGTATGTTCTACGCTTATACACAGAACATACGTCTTTGCGGATCTGGGAACAGACATAGAAGGGAAACTCCACACAAAAATTCAGACCAAGATTCATTCCATTAAAACCATTCCCATAAAATCACATCGCGTCGCTAAACGCATGGCGTATGTCCTATGCTCATACACAGAACATACGTCCTTACGCATCTGGGAACATGACATAGAAGGGATAAATCTACACAAAAGTTGTATAGAGTGGCGTAAGTACGAGAGTCACGACGTAGTCGGCGCTACTATCGCAGACAAAAAGCGTCTGCAACACTAGTAGACGCGTGTTTTTATTTCATATTTTTAAATCCACATGAAGGAAATAGAATAAAAGATACGAGCAATGCTTAATCAAAACTAGTGAATACCCACTAAAAGCCCCTCGAGTGCGAAAACCTCACGCGAAGTACATTGATGTGATAGTCACCAACAAAAATATTTCGATAGGTTAATCTTATCTTAAATCCTACGATCTCGACATTTTGAGGTTATGCGAATCAACTGACGTGTAAAATTCATGGTGATACCATAGATATAAGGTTAGTAGATTGGACAAGTTGCGAAAATTCGGAGTCATATGGCAGTATGTCACAAAATAATAGCGACAACAAATGCTGCCATCTACATTTGATGGTAAAATAGAATATCTATCGATATAGTAAACAAATTTATGGGTGTGCGAAAATCAGTCAAATCTTTTGCTGGTAAAATGGTAAAATGCTACAAATTTCTTACCAACAAAAATCACCACCTGGCCCTATTTTGAATCCTGACTTTCAGACTTATGACGCGTTGACGTTACACTGCGGCTATATACAGGCGATTCCTTTTTGATGAATAAAATAGAAAACGATTTTTCGAGAAATGAAATATAAAAAACTCAAGAAAAAATTCAAAAAATAACAGTAAAACATAAAGATGGGTACTAAGTTTTGATTTTTTTTTTCGATTTTTTTTTTGTTTTTTTTTTTTTTGGGAATCGTTTTTGATTTCAAACACGAATCGCCCTATGTAAGTTTGTATGACTAATTGAAAGACACCCGCACTGTATCCCTACAAATGCAATGCGCTCTGTTAAGTTATATAGCGACTTATATTATTTTCTCATGAAAACGGGGTAGTTATCATTCTTCTTCGATTTTTTTTTTGAATGTTGACTTTGGTCCGCTGAAAAGTAGACGAAAACACATCGCTAAGGTTTACAGTCTGTGCACTATACTATAGTATATTGACTTAATAATTAGCCAATATATTACACTATAGTCTTCTCTTTCTTAAGCGGCGATTTGTCTTTGTTCTCTCACTGCGTTGAGACCCGCACTAAGCCGCCACAGTCGTTTGAACATGATCGAACACGTTCGGTCCGTGGCAACGTGGCTACCATATTTTCAAGTATTCGCATGGCACTGCTTCATCGGTAGCAATGCCGCTAGCGAACGTCTGATTGCGATCCGTTTTTTTTTTCTTGATCTCCTGAAAAGTACACGAAAATACATTGCTAAAGTTTGAAGTCTGTGCAATTTAGCGACCACTATAGTCTTCTCGTTCTCATGTGGCTATTCGTCTTTGTTCTCTGAGTGCTTTGAGACCCGCACTAAGCCGCCACAGTCGTTTGAATATGACCGAACACGCTCGTTCCGTTGCAACGTGTCAACCATATTTTCAAGTATTCGCATGGCACTGCTTCATCGGTAGCAATGCCGCTAGCGAACGTCTAATTGCGATCCGTTTTTTGTGCCAACTGTGAAGTGCAGCCAATTGTTCTGAAGCAGGACGGAATATAGCGTGTGAGTGAATATAACCATAATATCTACCACGGATAATATATCTGTGTCCTGATTATATCCAGGGCTTTCAGCTCTTCAAAACGAACTTGCAGGAATACTACGATGATATTATCGTTGCCAAAGGTAAGTGGAAAATTGTAAGTGAAATACGAAACTTCACTGCACGTGTTCGCACTGTTACATTGTAAAGGAACAAGAGAGACCTATGTGAAGCACGTGGGCACCCCTAGCACGGTAGCGTTGATTATAATAATGTATAAAAACGTGACACGAATATTATACGAACAAAAATCCTGTACAGTTTTCATAGTTCAATTCCCTTTTTGTCTTTTATTTTTTGTTTTTTTTTTCGTTATTCTTTTCGTTATTTTTTTGCTTTTTTCGTTATTCTTTTGCTTTTTTTGTTATTTTTTGTTTTGCGCTCATGTTATTACACCCGTTACACAACTTAATCTAAAGCCAGTATAGTAAGAGGATATTTCCTCAGCTTTTCCTTAAATGTTTACTATACACATATTCTATGATATTAACAAAATTAAATTAAAGCGAAGAAAGAAGAAGAAGAAAAAGAAGTCGAAGAAGATGGAGAATACCGTATAAATATATGTAGGTATTTCCCATACATATAGGTATATAAAAAAGTATGAAATAATAATAATAATGAAGTAAAAAAGAACTCAGTCGCTTTCGGCGTTACACCCTTCAGGCAATAAAAACAAAAAAAAAGGAACTGTAAAGGAACATAAAAAATAGATATAGCATATAGAATATAACACGTGTAAAAAAAAAAAAAAAAATTAAAATCATCCAAGTAGTGCGAAAGATCCAGCGTTGTATAATTCGCCAGTTCACGTGTACATCTAATTAGAGAACACAAAACGGTATTAGTTCCTGTTCCATTTCCATTTTTATGGATAGCTGAACAATTAAAAACAATGTTTGATACGTATTGATTATTGATATTTAGATTCAATTGAATAATTCTGACGACATGTTATCCTCGAATTTTGTATGGACAGACCGTTTAAGTATTTTTTATGTTTTTGAGGGGATTCGATTTTATTTTTTTTTAGAGATTGGTAATTTTCAAGATTTTTCAAGGCTGAAGTGACGCAGAATGCCCAATATGTGAAATTTATGCATGCGAAGTCATGGACAGTATGCAACTTACCGCTAAGTATGAAGGATGTTTCGCATTTTTCTTGATGGTTTACGCGCCTTGCGCTTAGCTGCATTCGCGGCACGGCTATTAACTTTGGCTAATTTTGCAGCCCGGTTTTCGAACGTGCAATGCCGTTGCAGTTTGACCCTGAGCATGAATCGTACAGCGAATAACCGATGGGCATGACATCCATCTGACTCATCGAACCACTGTATGTCGATCTTGTTGGTTGCTTGGATCGCATGATTGACAAGCTTCACGAGGATATCAGCCTTATGCTTGCGTCGAATAAAAATACTGTGGAAGGACTGGAGCTGAGCCTCGACGATTTTATAATATTTATCAGTTGGCCTTTGTAAATTTATGACTGCATGTTCGTCATTACTGATATATTCTCGGCATTCAAGGTACCATTCATTTTTATTAGCAGTATCCGATATTTTTTTGGCCATGATATCTCGACAGCGTTCACAGGTGTGTATTTTCATTAATTTATTCACGGTATATCCGGCAAAAAATGCAATAGCGTTTGCTTCATATGATCCTGTATTTACAGGAGCTGCTGCGGCTTCGAATAAACGGATACGTGTGATCAAATCCATATCATCGTGATCCTCGATGTCGCTGTCGCTGTCGCTGTCAGTATCTGAGTCGTCATCGATTTGAGCTTCAGCTTCAGAGACATCGACTGGGGCGAACTCTCCATCCTCGAAAAATTCGACAGCAGTGACAGCGGCGTCGTAATGTTGATTTGTTAAATCACCCGCCAGACCTGTCTCATCATTCGATGGCAAAAGAGCAAGGTATGGTGAGTCAGCGCATGTAACATTACCTCGTTTGGAAGAAATGATATTGCGGACTGAAATCAGATGCCGTGCGCTGAATCGGAACATCCTGCATGTCGGATTTGGATTAAATCCTCCACGCCCTCGGAATCGTGAGAATAGCTGCTCCACAGAGTCTTGGTTGCACAGTGCGGTGCACAACTTGAAATCCTGGAATTGACTGCATAGTTCGTAATAAAGATTTAAGATACCACGAACAGTTTGGCAGATTCCGATAAACGATATAGGCCGCTTCCATCGCCGTTTAGCGAGTACTTTCATGTCCGCTGCCCAGGACAGAAAATCTATCAAGATCTGCTCGACACCCGGGTTCTCAATGCACAATGGCCGCTTCGCAGGATTCAGGCTATATAACCTTGAACTATTACAAGCATCGATTATTGTGTCCATATTTCGGCAAAATTGAGCTGTGCTGACAATTGTTTCAGAGCGGACACTTCCTGAATGGTATGCCAACTCCAGCGCAGAAGCAAACCGTTTGCTGAAAATCTGGAAAGCCCGAGATACGTTCATGCGTTGAAATCTATCAGGCCACATGTGAGCCTCGGTGATATGACCAAGAAGATTGGATGTTCCACATCGCTGATCCTCGTGGAATGTTCTGGTAAAATCTGAATATTTAACAATTTTACCTGGTACACTGATTGTACCCCACTTTCTTAGCATGCCTAAGACGTTTTTCACCGCATGCGGAAAATCGAAGAGAGCATGGATCTTAATATCCCGATGCATAAAATATGGCTGGCTCTCGCTTACTTTTAATATATTATATGCTTTTCCGTTTGTTGTACCCTGATCACACACCGTCATTTTCAAGATAGCTCCAGTATCATTGATCTTGTCTATGCACATTTTCAGCAACTTCACAATATCTGCGCCACACACGCTGTTGCACGGCAGAAAATATGCTAGGAGAGTCCGCCACTGGTTGCGCGGATGCAGTCCGTTTAAGCAGAACACGAATGCATGATTTGCACGTCGAGGAGTCCGGCCGAGAGGTCCAAGATCTTCAAAACCTTCGATGACGTCGGTTTTCATGTCATATTCTTCGCGCTCCATGAGAGACATTTCATCCCATTTCAAAGCACAACACCTCTCATCGGGTGAAATGTCTTTCATGGCCTGTTTCAGCGCTGAGAATATATGTTCGCAAAACCCAACGTTCACTTCGGTTTCCGCGACCCATCTTCGAACCGTTCTATCTGCTGGCAACTTGAGCCCCGCTTCACGCAACTTTTCATATGCCGATGCCGAATAAAAGTGCAATCTCATTGCCAGGTCTCGTTGATCTTCAGGGAACGGCATCGTGGTATTATCATGACGCAACTGCATTTGAATCATCGTACGACTGACCTCGGACTTTACCTCATTAATATTTATGTAATTAGGCGACTCTTGCTTCTTCAAGTCCACCGATTCACTCTGAACTTCAATTTCCAGATGGCATGGCATTGAAGCACCAGAGGTAGATTGTTGCATCTGAGATTCCAACTTCGAGATGATACTACGCAATCTGTCATTATCGGATCGCAGCCGCTCAACGCCATCATCATAAGATTCCGCACATGGCGAGACCGGGTCGTCAGCTTCGAAGTGGCATGACTGATTATGAGCCGTAAGATTTTCGGGTATTGTCATCTGCGGAGTACCGTAAGTCCGTTTCACCTCAGTCTTATAAAACGACTGCATATCACAGTGGCTCAGTACTGTGTGATAATCCACAGGAATAGCCCGCCTTGTCAACTTGTCGCGGCCAGGTGTTAAAAAGCAATCTGCTTTGAAATGTAGCGAGCACAGTCGGTGGTGCTTCAGGTTCACAAAGTGTGAAGCTTCCCGTTCTCGTGCTTTAGGAGTGAAAAAAAAATCTAATTATACCATAGATATAGAAAACATCAAATAAAAAAATTAATAAACTTCGTTTATTCATTACTTAATTTTTTTTTTTTTTCCACAGGTGCCTGTACATTCACATACGACCGCACAGTGGGGCCGAATCCAAAATTTGCGGACATAACTCTGAATTCGGTTGAAAATCTGTACTCGGGGGTTTTCGGGGTCGCTGATTACGAATCCGAAAACGAAAATCTCAAAAACAAAATGGCGGATCCAAAACGGTAACAAATTTCTTGAAAAACACGTTGAATTCGGTCGCCAATATGTACTCGGGGGTTTTCGGGGTCGTTGATTACGAATCCGAAAATAAAAATCTCAAAAACAAAATGGCGGATCCAAGACGGTAACAAATTTCTTGAAGAACACGTTGAATTCGGTCGCAAATCTGTACTCGGGGGTTTTCGGGGTCGCTGATTACGAATCCGAAAACAAAAATCTCAAAAACAGAATGGCAGATCCAAAACGGTAGCAAATTTCTTGAAAAACACGTTGAATTCGGTCGCAAATCTGAACTGGGAGGTTTTTGGGGTCGCTGATTACGAATCCGAAGTCAAAGATCCAAAAAACAAAATGACGGATCCAATATGGCTGATTTCTACGGAAAAAAATGTTTTATTTAGACGAAAATGACAGTAATTTGCTTAAACTAGGTGACTACAGAAATATAAAAATGAAAATTATATAGATAGATAGATATATGTTTATTATTATCCATTACAATGTTGGACAAAGCCTACCCTGCATTTACAGTACAGTATGCAGGGTAGGCGGAGAGGAAGCTTATAGCCTAACTTAACTTAGGTAGAGAGAGAGAGGGGGTACATATAGTACAGAGCAAGCAGACAGGTTGTATATATAGGTATATAAATATACCTACATATATAGAAACACCCGCATTCGCACGAGGGACAAGGGAAACCGCCGAAAAACCTTGTCCAGGTGTAGCCGGATCCAAGCTAAAACCACCGTGAGTCAAGTCTAATAGTTCTAATCTAATCTATAAAGTTAGTATTTACAAATAACAATAATTTTCTTAAAATTAGGTTATTACAAAAATATGCAAATCATAATGATGTATACATACTAAAAGAATAGCCGTTAGATCCTTAATTATATATATACCGTGAATATTCGGTGAGACTACACGATCCCCTTCCTATAGCAAAACTAACACAAGCGCACCGCGTGCGTGAGGCTAGTTTAGGACGGAATGAGGCGCCAGTAGCATTGCATCCCCTCCCGAACGAGACTCACGCACACGGTGAGCGCCTGTGTTGGTTTTGCTGTAGGAAGGGGATCGTGTAGTCTCACCGAATATTCTCGGTATATATATAATAGGAAAATGTTAGGTGATATAAAAAATTCTATAATGTGTATTCGTTAATCTACTTGGTTACGTACAACCTTAGTAGGTATCATCATCGGAAGAATCACTTGATTCGCAGTCCGTGGATTCAACTGGAAAATAGCTTGAGCTTGCCTCATTTGTTGAAATATCCGCTATAAAAAAGATGAGCGTTATGATAACAAAAAATTGATTTGGGCCTCACCGGGCCCACCTGGGGTACTGGGCCCACAATGTGAGTACACCCCTGGGTAGATATTTCGAAACCACACAACTTATGTATAAACCATTTCCCGATATTTTGTGTTTTCACCGCTCGAAATTGCGAAAAATGTACTTTTCGCTACAAAAATGTGCACCAACAGCAGGCGCGTAAAAATGCGGACTATTTTTTGGTTGTTTCCATTAAACAATACATCAATCTACAACCTCCAACAAGAAAGACCGCGGGACAACAGGGAGCAACTCAACTTTTCTCTACGTGTTTACAATTTTTCGTAGCAGTTTTACGGTAATTTTCAGATAAATCATTCTTTTTTCGATGCCACATGCATCACTACTATACATTTTCAATTTCACGGTGATATTGTACTTACTTTCCCCTTTCAAATCCATTTTTTAGAAATTTTTTGGCGTGATTTTTGTCAGCTTCAGCACGTTCTAAACACAACACTGTGAATTTCACTCGGAGCGCGCTGCGTCTAACTCGAGCGAGGGTCACTTTCGAACTGTGGAATAAAAGAGCAGGTATAGGGGATCTTACCCTCCCCAGTCTGGAATCCGACCCTTGGACTATTACTTTACTTACTCCTTCACTCTAAAACCCCGAAAACAAAACTTGATTTTTCGGGTTATGTCCGCGAATTTGGGATTCGGCCCCACTGTGGACCGTGCGGTTCCAGAATGTCATTAGCTGCCCTATTGTACAGGGTGTAAAAAATTAAGTGTCACCATTTTACCAGATATCGATAAAGAGTAGAGAAAAATTAGGAATCAACATTCCACCGATCCCGACCTGGAGAATCATCTGGTAAAACGGCGACACATAATTTTTTTACACCCTGTACTTGCGTTTTGATTCTCGAAAAATAAGTCCGCCAGCGATGACATCGCTCGCTTGCGGAAGTCCAAGTACTCGGCAGATAATCCGGAATGAAAAAATGAAACATATTCCTTGTGTTTATATATGTAATTCACCTTAAGTGAACTAGAATCAAGGATAAAAACTAATGCAAAGAAAATTGTGAGCTATCGAAATGAAACTTTGGTCAAACTTTTTTTTTCGATAACTCACCAGTGTCAAGTGAACCTTTTTTCTGCTTGATTCTAGTTCACTTCATGCGTAATTTCGTATACACGAAATATATGATTGATTTCTCCATCCCAGATCACCTGCCGAGAACCTAAGACTCCGGCACGCGAGCGATGTCATCGCCAGCGCAATCCACGTCTGACGTCTCTCTCTCCACCCCCTTTCCGTACTTTTATTCATACTAAGGGGGTGCATACACCTTAAAAACAATTCATTTCAAATCGCTGATACGCTGTGACGAAATATTACATTGACTCAGTTCTTTTTACAGCAGATTACTAGCGTTTTGAATTATCGTTCTGAATTATTGAAGAATATTTGGGCTTCGCGTTACGTAGTTCTCAGCTACCGATGAAAAAGCTGCATCGTTGATTGAATCTTTTCGAAATTTGGAAGAAACATTCTACATTGATTTAATTCCAGACCAAACTAACAATATCTAATGAATTTTGATTTTAAGTATGAAAATTATTCAATCTAAGCCGTTTTTATATTCAATTCGACAGAATAATAGTTTTAAATAGAAAATTTTCATACTTAAAATTAAAATTCAATAGATATTGTTGGTTTGGTCCGGAATTACATCCATGTAGAATGTTTACTCCGAATTTCGAAAAGATTCAATCAACGATGCAAGCTGTATGCTGCGCGCAGCGTTTTTTTATCGGTAGCTGAGAACTACGTAACGCGAAGTCCAAATATTCTTCAATAATTCAGAACGATAGTTCAAAACACTAGTAATCTGCTGTAAAAAAAAACTGAGTCAATTAATGATTTCATCACAGCGTATCAGCGATTGAAAAAAAAAAAAATAGTTCCTAAGGTGTATATACCCCCATTGAAGAACATTTTCGTATTAAATAAAAGCCATTCAGAGATCATACCCAATTTCAAAATTCTGTATATAATCAGTTTTTTCGTCAGGGATTCTGAAGTAATTGCTGATTTTTAAACAAAAAATAAAGGGATATACCTGCATGTCGTATCCATAGTTCATATCTACAGTCTTTAGTCTGTGGAAAACAAAACAACTGTATCCCCTCACTGTTACGGGTTGAAGCACAATCTTTATAAAAGCACACATCACGGGTGGTCGATGTCATGACACAGCGTCACTTAAATTTGTTTAAATGTCTAATTATTTACTACTAGAATTTTTACGACTGTTCTAGAGACGATTCTAACAGTGACTGCCGAATTTCGACGCGAAATCAAATGCGATACAAAAGACGCAGCGCCGGAGAACAGCGTACGACAAAGTAGGATGTTATTGTACCACGACAATAACCATCAATCCGATCTATGATTCGACTGTTGGAGGTTGATAAATTTTGTCGAAATTTTTTTTTTTCCGATCTTGAAGGCCCAAAAAAAAAAAAAGGTTATTATAAGAGCTCTAATACAATTTTGGCCATGATTTTGGCAAAATAATACAGCTTGCATGTTCAGTCAAAACAGAGGAACTTTTTTTTTTTCCGAATGGAACGGCTTCGATTTTTTTGATAGCTGTACAGAATATTCGGGAATTGCTGCATGAAAAAATAATAGCAGCGCGACAAGACTTACGATTCAAAAGTCATCCACCACGTTGACGGAATAATTTTTTCCGCACGGCGTGCGTGAAGTTCGATTTTGCGCACGCTTCGCGTGCATAAAATTAAACTTGACGCACGCTGTGTTGAAAAATGAAATACGATACACGTGTGAAAGATGATTCTCGACTCGTGTGATTGTCACCCTGGCTATGCTCGGACGAAAAACTTCACACTCGTCCTAAAATCAACACTTTCGCACCAGTATCGAAAAGTACTATTTCCTAAATCAGCAAAATAAATATAAGGAAAATAGTTTTCACTTTCGAATAGGGGTCAAAATGATCGTCTTCGGACACAGAATTTTTGAGATTTTTTTCAACAGAATCGAAAGTGTCTCTCTGTTTGAAGTTTTGAAAATTCGTGAATAAATAACGGTTCGCAAAAAAAAATCTGAAAAAATTCATGAGTGGGTGTAAGAGTTCGGGTAACCGTATAAAAAATTATGAATCAAATCAGAAATAGTGAGGGAAAATATATGTATATGTATCTGATGGGTAAGACTCCAAGGAAAATGGCAAAAAAGTGGGAAAATTTTTGAATGTAACTATAATTGTTAATTCATATGATTTTCAATTTGTATAATTGTTAATCGTGTAAAAACATGTGTACTGGACACTGAAAGCTCTGAAAACACCGAGGTTCCTACCACCGAGGGAAAACTATACAAGAAAGGACAGCAGCATTATCCTGAGGCCTTTTGGCTGTCGTATTTTGACCTCTAGAAATACCTCATAGCGTGCACCGGTGGGTCTCCAAACAAGCGCCAAAGTCAGCGCTCCCTCTGGTCGAGAGGATCATCTAGGCTCACCAGCGGGTCGACGACGTACGGGGATGTGTCAACACTCCCCCGGCCACCTTACGTAAGGGTGCCTTACCGAGCAGTGAAAGAGCGCCTTCAGAGTCTCCTATTCTTTAACGTTTCGGGCTGGATCTGAATCAAACTCCGAGCCATTATCGTCTCAACGACCGTTATTGCAGCCGGTTTATACCAGAAGTCTATCGAGTAGGCGGTCTATTGATGGGAGCCCTATCGTGACCGAGGTCTAGTTGCCTGGTACAACAATCCCAGTGGAGGCTCCGGCGGATTGACAGCAGCCGTCAGGCCGTCACCCTTAAGCCAGACTTTTTCGACGAGCGGAAGCCAGCATCAATCCAGCGCCAGGTTGCTACCAGAGAACGGCAGAGAGGGTCCGAAAAAGGGGTCGAGCCAGAGATGATATATTAATACTGCGCTCACTATCAAACGTGCAGTAAATCCTACCGTCGATCAGGCGACAACTAATTATCGGTACGCAGGCATATCACAGGTGTTTGCATTTTGGTACCTGCTTCGTACTACCTATAACTTACAAACGAAGCGACATCCAACTAACGACGCAGGGGCAGTGTTTGCAGCCGATCGTATGATCTATTTCGACTAATAAGGATGACCAGGATACATGCCAAGACTTATCACGCATCACAGGCAGTTTCACAAGTCGAGCTTTACACGCAGCTTACTTGATCTACGATTACCTCCTACATGCGTCGAGGGTATTGTACAGTAATGTTCATCGATGGGACCCCTGTGTCCCACTTTTATTCCTAGCCTTTGTTCAAATGGAATTTCCCTTTTACAAATATTTTATTTGTCCATGACCAATGAAGCAGTAACAGGTCTGCTCCACCTCGTACCTGTCAAATTCTTAATAACCTGAAGTCCCCCGGGTCATGGGCAAATGGAATATTTGTCGAAGGGAATCTCGATTTGAAGAAAGGCTAGGAAAAATAGTGAGCCAGAGGACCCCATCGATGAACATTACTTACATCGCTCTTATATTGGAAGATATAATCTATCACTTTTAGTCTGATTAATATCGGTATCTAATGAAATGTAACTAATGCAACGTCTCAAGTTTAATTTAAATACAAGTTTCACGCTACTTAACCCGCTTTTTGAGGTGAGCCTCAGGTACTTGATTGTGAAGGCACGAGGTAGTTCTCTGATTAAATATCGCTTTCAGCTGTAATATCGTTGTATACCTCGCAGCTCTGTGTTTTATTTCGTATTCGTTGAGCTATCTCGTGGCTGGCCAAAGTATTAGCCATCGCTTTATGAAATCTATGTAAGTAACTTCATAACACCAACTGTTATCAAATTACAGGTGTCGAGTAGTATTTTCAATATAACTTTTCAACAATTTTGCATGCATAAGATTCAACGTAACGCACGTTGTGTTGAAAAAAACAAAGTCTAAAACACGTGCGAAAGATGATTCTCGACTTGTATGATCATCACCCTTGCTTCGCTCGGGTGAAAATTTTCACACTCGTACGAGAATCAACACTTTCGTACTAGTATTGAAAAGTACTGTTGCCAAACTTTCCCTGGAGTAAACCCCGAGAGAATAGATAGACGCGAAGACCATGATACTCATCATTAGCGTTATTTGATTGTGTCATTGTGTCATCGTATGATAGGAAATTCAGTTCTTATTGATTTATTTTCTTTCCGCTGTAAAATAATTTTTTGTAAGGGAAAACCCTACTGAATTTTTGACTAGAAACCGAAAATTCATTTCTTAGAACTTCTGCAACATTCAGACTATGGTGGGATGTCTATTGAGATAGGGGAACCTTTCGCATGAAACTTTTCGCGAACTGGCTGTTTCCGAAATTTTCGTGGGGTCTTCCCTTAATCATTAATCAAATAAAGCCTACACAGAGGAAAAAAATTCCTTGTTTTAAGAAAAAGATTTCTTGTTTCAAGAAACTGTAGTTTCTTGAATGTTTTTTGATTGAATCAAGTAAATATGTTCCTTATTCGAATTAAGAACACATTTCCTTGATTCAATCTAAAAACGTTCAAGAAACTACGGTTTCTTGAAACAAGAAATCTTTTTCCTAAAACGAGAATTTTTTTCTCTCTGTGTATCTACCTTATAATTGCCGAGTACCGGTATTGCTTAGTAATGCTGTACAGTTTGATTTAGTCATTTTATATCGAAACAGCTTAATGTTCGCTGTCGGTTATGCCTCATGAATTGATTGTGTCTTAACGCGTACAGGATAAGGTTTATCCAAATTTTTCTTGTATACTAGCTTCTACACTGATAGAAGGATTTGTTGATCTTTAATAATATTTATTCATATTCAACAAATGATTTATTAACTCATATACTTAATAAATATTTGTTAACAGTCAACAAATGATTTATTTATTCATCTACTTAATAAATATTTGTTAACTGTTATTAAATATTTGATGTGCAGAAAGATGATTTGTTGAATGTTACAAAATATTAATTTATATTCAAAAAATCAAAAAATGTTTCTAAATAAATCGGTTTATTAACAGTTAAGAAATCCTTCTATCAGTGTATTGGAGTATATATGCTTACATCTGTAGTAGTATAATTCAAAAGGCCTGTTTTTATTTTACAATTATTATTGATAAACCTGAATTTCGTCTGAAAAATGTATTGATCAACCTGAGTTAATGAAATAATATCTATCTTGCTATTGATTTATATTGTATTTTTATTATTTCATCTCCGCTAGTAGTTTTCAAATTTTCTTCTTCGAAAAAGTTAAAAAAAAAAAAACAAGTTGAAGCGAAAGTCCAGACATTATGAATTTTGGTTAAAAAATCTTCATTTCTGACACAAAATTTCTGAGAATTTTTTCAGATTTTTAGATCACGGCCATCGAGGTGTTAAAATAAAACTATAAAAATTCACGAGACGCTCAAATTTGTTTTGGAAAGTCTGAAAAAAATTCGGATCGCTATTTAGAGTCGGGAGAATGATACAAAAAATCGCTGACCAGATCTGAGAGGGCGAGGGTCAGGACCAGGTCGATTTGGCATGGAATGCCCCATATGTATTATTTTGAGGGTGACCGCATATGCCGCAGCTCAGCTGTTAGCTATTATTTAGGTCATATACTATGCTACAAATCATAACATTCTACGTTGATAAGGTAGCACTGGATAATGCGCAAATTTGTAAAATCTGTTGATAAAATTAAATATCTATATTATCGATCAATTTGTGCAGATCGTTGACCAAAACGCAATTCTGTTGATAGAAAAGAGTGCTGAAGCGAAATACACGAAAAAGCTTTTTTCGACTGTCGTGCCGCCTACATTCATGGCGCGACACTGTTTTTAAAGGCCAACTTGTCCAATCTACTAACCTTATATCTATGGTGATACATAAAAAAAATAACAATTGTGAACGGATAATTTTACGATTAGGTTTGGTTTATTTTTATTTATGAATTCAATTATCGGGGGAAACTGTTTTTTGGTAGTAAGTTACCGCCTGAGGAAGTCTGACGATAGAAAATCAAGAGAAAATGTTGAAGTTGAAAAATATGAGGATAGCATCATTTGATATAAGGAATGGCAAGGAGCCAGACCAATAAAGCCAAGTTCAAGCATTGGATTGCAACAAGTTTCACTTCAAGCTCTATGTTAAGCTCATCTCCGAAGGCTCGTCTGCTCAGACTCAAATTATGAGTCAACGTTATAAACGTAGGATTCGAACGAGTTTTATGATCTATATTTGTATCATCTAGTCAAAACGAGACTGTAAGTCGACGTTGTATGTTGGACTCTGATAGGCTTTATTCTACACCCCTAGCGAATTGATTCATACCAAAATTTTGAGTATATTTTGAGGAAGTTTTAAATATAGTATGCATCAGGTTAACTTTTAGGTATGTTTTACGAAAACCTTTCCAATTATACCGAAAAAATACCGAAATAACCGTAAATATTGAGTATGTTTGTGAACTTTTTATACCCAAATTATGCTGAAAAATCTCTACTAAGTTTTCCAAAAAATCGATAGATGTCGTTGACAAATGATATTTACTGCTTATTCTTCTAGACTTATTCTTCTAGACACCCAAAGGGTGCGTTTCAACATTAGCTCGAAGCGCTGTCAGTAGTCTTGTGTCCCTGTCATACATCTTGATTTTCTCCAAGCTCCATTTTTGTCCCTCTAGAATAGTCTAGATTTTCAGCGCTTCAAGCTACTATCGGAACACGGCCTTTACACTGTGTACAGTATATCCTAATCTCTATTCTGTTGTTTAGATTTTTGTTGGTTGTGTTTACGTTAGATTTATTCGTATCGTAATAAAAAACAATGGATATGAAAAAAAAAGAAAACTTCATCCAACGACAGTGTATAAACGTGATAAAAAAATTTGTCAACAAGTGTTGCAATTTAATCTTCAGTATTTTGGATCTGATTTGTTACCCCAAATACTTTCGCATACTGAGGTAATGTATACATATTTTCTTACATATGATAAATTGAAATTGTAAAATATCAAATCAACTTTTTTTTCGACTCCCGAAATTGTTAATAAATTATTCATGTGAAAAAATAATATACAGTCAGTAATAATATACAGTCGTGAACTAATAAATCACAACCTAAAAATTAACTTACTGAATTTTGATATGCACATTTTGTTTGTTAAAAAAAGTCGCTATATGTTGTATTATTTCAAAAAAAAATTTCACCTTTTAAGGGTTAAGACTACGTGACCGTCAATTGGGGCTGAAGAATTATAATTAAAAAAATGATTGTCAACGATTAAAAACAAAATAATATCAATTCTTCGTTGCAGGACTCCGAATCAGAATGTGATGATGTTGAATCTGTCATGTCACTCAATAGTACTACCAATCCAATTCGAAACTCAGAAAACATCAGCTCTCCTTCCCCAACGCAAGAGAATTTTGAATCTTCAACTTCCAATGTGGAAGTATCAATGAACATTGATCATACTGATCGCACTGTTGAATGTCATGACGAGGTGATGAATACTGAAAATAACAATAGCTTCACCTATGATAGTATCTTGAACAGTTCTATACTTGAATCAGCCGATAATAACAACATTAATGATAACAGCGGTTATTGTGAAAAAGAAGATCATCAGAATAATAACAGCAACGATGATAGTGACGTAGAGAATTATAGCACTGATGACAATAATAATGACTATCGCGATTCTAATAACACAAATTTATACCAGAGTTATGTTTTAAACATACCTTTAGTTTCTTCAGATAAATTAAGCCCTCAAGATCACTTACTTTCAATTTTAGCGATGTCAAGCAGATATAAATTATCGTACAAAGCTACTTTGGATTTCTGCAAATTGATCAATGCTACATAATATAATTTAAGGTGTTTACCAACGAGTAAAGAAGCATTGAAGTCTGTTCTGGAAAAAGATGAGAGATTGATAACATATCACACATATTGCAGTAAATGTTGCGCGTATTTGGGAGAAGGCCGTGAACCAGAAAAAGACTGCTCTTGTAATCGCTGTGGACCAAAGCAGGAAAACCAATGCTCTAAATATTTTCTAAGTCTAAATTTGTCTTTACAAATTTCAAATTTACTTGCGAGCCCAAACATTGCTGAATCGTTGAACTATCGATTTACTAGAATAAAAAAAGATCAAGATGCCATTGAAGATATTTATGATGGGGCTGAATATAAAAAACTTTGTACGCCTGGAGAATTTTTAAGTAATCCTCATAACTTTTCATTTACATTCAACACTGATGGATGCAAAGTTACTAATTCATCAAAATTAAGCGCTTGGCCAATCTATGTTGAAATCAATGAACTGCCACCACATCTGAGAAAAAAACATATTTTACTAGCTGGAATATTTGTTGACACTAAGGAACCTGTAATGAACTATTATTTACGACCCTTCACCGATCATGTTAGAGCTTTACATGAAGAAGGAGTCATTTGGAATCCGACGCCAACCTCGGAAGTACAATCGAGATTTGTTGCACTAGTAGGATCGGTAGATACACCAGCCCGATCTGAAGTGCTACGGATGAAACGGTTCAATGGTTTTTTTGGTTGCACCATGTGCTATGCATCTGGTAAACGTATAGGTAGAAAGCATGTTTACCCTGTAAAACACAACGCTGATAAACTGAGAACAGATAAAGAAATACGTGCCGATATGAACAAAAGTTTTCAAACAAATACGGAAATTAATGGTGTCAAAGGACCATCGGCGTTAATGTTGCTGCCCTTATTTGACTTGTCCAAAGGAATGGTCGTTGATAGTATGCATGTTGTTTTCTTGGAGTTGTTAAATGGCATACTAAATTACTATTAAAAAAAGATTATACAATGAATAATCAAAAAAAGAAAGTTGTTGTTGATTATTATATAGGTCGACCTGAACAGAAAAAAAAAATTGATTCCAGATTGTTAGCCATAAAACCACATAACATCCGTTCAAGGCTACCAAGATCTATAGATACTATTGCAACTTGGAAAGCTTCAGAATTACGCAACTGGCTTGATTATTGTGTGATTTGCCTGAAAGATATTCTTCCCAAACAATATTTAGATCATCTTGGTTTATTAAGCGAAGCAGTAAACATACTGAATAGTGACTCGATATCACCTGAAGAACTGAAACGCGCCAAAGATTTGCTTAAAAATTATGTCACATTATTTCAAAAATATTTTGGATTGACAAATATGACGTATAACATACACTTACTGACTCACATAACTGATAGCGTTCGTGATTGGGGTCCGTTTTGGGCAAATTCGACATTTGTGTTTGAATCTTGGAATATGAGGATTGGTAAGAATATTACAAGTCCACAATCCCCATGCGTTCAGGTAACTGATAAATATTTGCTGTCAAAATATCTTTTTAGTTGCGCTGAAGATAATTCAATAGCTGAAGAAACCCGAAAGATTATAAGAAGGCTGATGAATGTGCCGCTAGTTGAAGGTTGTCACAATAAAATAGTTGGAAAAGGAAAAACCACAAAAGTGAAACCGAATGAATGTGAGAAACACGCCCTTGCTATATCAGGATTTCACCTAAACAGCTTGAATTGCTATTTTAAAAGAACAAATAATAGCGTTAATTTCAGCTGCAGAAAAGAAAAAGAAACAAAATTTTGTAATTCATTTATGTATTGCAATGGCATAGGCTTTGGTGAAATTTTAAAATTTGTTTCTTTTCTGACTGAAAATAAGACGATTACCGGAATAATTTTTCTGAAGTATCAAGAAATTGATGATAACTTAAGTGTGTCTTATATTAAAAAAGTTATATGTTCTAATGATATCGTTTTTGTTGACGAAAGATCAATTATTAGTCCGGCAATTAATATACAATTGAATGATGATTCATATGTTTTTAAAGTACCCAATTCATGGGAGACTGACTAGATATTAATTGTTTATTTAGAACTCTTTTATCATTTTTAGATTACAGTATGTTATATAATTGGGATGTAGTTGTTCATGACGTATTATTTAATGTTTCAAAACCATTTGCTGCCTTTTGTAGAGCACTGTTAAATAAATTATTCTATACGTAAAGATTGAAAAATAGTAGTTTTCTAAAAAATACAAAAATAAATTGGATGTTTCCATCAATAAAACAATTTTTTACTACTGAAATAGAAGTTACTCAAAATTTACTTGTTTCTGATATCAAAAATTTATGATATGCTACAGTGTAACATTCTATAGAGAGTAGTTAGAATCAATTGGAATCTCCAGGAGAATAAATTCTAATAAATTTTCAATTTTATCCTAACTCCAGCAAACTTATCAATACGTCGATTGAAATTTCTTATTAATTTACTTATTTTTTTAAATATTGTAAAACTAATAAATGTTTTTTAATTTACGATTTTAAATGAATAACTCAATTGGTATCGAATTTCTATTTAAAATGGCCATGAATTGTTTATGGATGATTTGATCAGAGTACAATGCAGAGAATGAAGTTATCGAGGATGAGGCTGCCACCCACAGGCCACGTCCTCAGGTCTGAAACAGGAAAATGAAATTTATCAACGATTATTGGTTATTCGAGCGATTCATTATTGTCGAATTATGGTGTATGAACAAACCTATCAGAGATTGAATGCTTGGGAATCGAAGAAAGGCTACCGATGAGCCACTGTCGAACGTAGTAAACTTTTACTTCAACCATTTTTGTCTCTCAACTTTTACTTCTTTCGGAGAACCGAGTGCTGACATGTACCTCAGCGAGGCTTTATAGCGTGCGGAGGGGCTTTGTCGCAGGAGTTCGTAGTGCGATAAGGTAGCATACGAGGAGCTTCGTTGCAAGGGTTCATAGCACGTCAACGATATCCATCGAACATTTCTTATGTTCGTAGTGCAATGAGGCAGCGTACGGGAAGCTTTGTTGCAACAGTTTGTAGCACGTCGACGATATGTAGTCCTTCTCTAGACTTTGGCGAAGCCTTGCCGCACAAAAATTTGATAGAAAATGCTCGCCGACGCACTGGGAACTCTTACAACACAGCTCCTCTATACGCTACCAACGCACTACAAACACCTGTGACGGAGCTCCTCCGCAAGATGTGAAATATGAACGTTGAATGCTCGACAGACAAGTAAGAAATGTTCAATGAATATCGTCGACGTACTACGAACCCTTGCAACGAACCCCTCGTACGCTGCCTCATCGCACTTCGAACATCTGCGACAAAGCTCCTTGCCTGCTACGAGACATGAACGTTGAATGCTCGTTAGACAAGTAAGAAATATCCAATGAATATCGTCGACGTGCTACGAACCCTTGCAACGAAGCTCCTCGTACGCTGCCTCATCGCACTACAAACTCCTGTGACAAAGCCCCTCCGCATGCTATGAAGCCTCCCTGAGTCTCCGATAGAAGTAATCGTTGAGAGACGAAAATGGTTTGAGTGAAAGTGTACTACGTTCGACAGTGGCTCATCGGTAGCCTTTCTTTGATTCCCAAGCATTTAATCTCTGATAAGTTTGTGCGTACACCATAGTTCAACAGCAATGGATCCCTCGATGAACCAATAATCGTTGATAATTATAATTTTTCTGTTTCGGATCTAAGGACGTGGCCTGTGGGTGGCAGCCTTATCCTCGATGACTTCATTCTCTGCATTGTACTCTGATCAAATTATTCATTATGTTATTAATAAACTGAAGTTGACACAAACACTGGAAACTTTCTCACGAATTCTTAATTTTCATTATATTGAATACTAGTATTTAGAACAGATATTTTGAATGAAATCGAGTTCTGAAAATAAAAGAAAAAATCAATAAATCAATAAATAAACCAATATTTGATGATGTTGTCTTCAATGATTTATTCTCCACTTCGTCTCAAATATCGCTCAGAATTGATAATCATATCTGATTGATAGATATTTAGTTGTAATTCATTGATAAATTTCGAAAATAAATGTTCACATCAGGCGAATTCATTTTATTCGCGTTCATTCTTTTCCGCGTTCAGTGTGATGATTGCTTTTGAGGTTAAGTATTCATCGAGTTAGCGCAGACGATTCGGTGGAAGCACCACTGGGCGTTTATCCCCTCCCGAACGAGCCTCACGCACGCAGTGCGCGCCTGTGTTGGTTTTGCCGTAGGAAGAGGGTCGTTTACTCTCACCGAATATTCTCGGTAGTTTGATGATCGCAGATTTCACGTATCGTATAAGTTATTGAACTATAAAAATCCAGCAATCAATTAAAGACGTATAATATTCAACAGGTAAAGCAATAAAAAGTATTAAATGTTCGGTATTAGTTGTCGCTTATTATTATTTTTATTGTATAATAATATACCTGACTTTTCGTGGACGGTGAACGCCAGGGCCACCAACCTAAAACTCGCTTGGCTACTGAGATTGCGTTCAACCATACCCTGTTTAAGCTATAACCTTATTCGGTACAAACTCGAGAATAGCGCGCGTAAAATTTCGACGTTGGAAGCATTTCGTTAGACGGAATGGAACAGAAGGACAAGTACAACGAATTCTGCTCGTGCATGAATTATTCTGCGAATAATAACCGATCAATGTGATTTCGATATCAGGCGCTTCATTCAAGAAAATTAGTGAATCATATGTGAATGAATGGAGTTGCGGGAGAATTGGATCAGGTAAAGAAGTTAATTTAGTCAATTGATCAACAAAATTCATTAACTAATGTCAGGTTTGAGTAGTAATTAATTTATGTTTTTGCTGAATCGTTGGAAGAAGAAAATGATTACTAATTACATTATAAAAAATTACGGCACATCAGTAATTCGTATTACATGCTGCTGTAATTGAACAACTAATACTAAATAATGAATGAACTCTTCGGATTGGAGAAATGGATTACTGACAGATTGTTCAATAGTGATAAATCAAAGAAGATCGATTCCTCGACGATTGTGTTAGTCATTTTCAACATCAGGGCTGCGTCTAGAACAAAAAAGTGAGAATCGATAAACACCATGGCATTAGAGGTCGAAATCAACTTTGAATCAAGGCGTTCGACAAACCTCATTGTTGAGTCAGCTTCGAGGTGTATCGTCGAGGTTCATCGAGGGCCTTGATTTATTCTCGTCGAGGTATTCAACTCCAAGAACCTGCTTCGGTGCGGCTTGATTGTGTCGTCGAGGCTTATCGAGGGACTCAACGCCAGAAATCTGCTTCGCTGTAGCTTGGATCAGCCTTAGCGGGTATCGTCGTGGCTCAACGAGAATCAACCAAGGGCTTCGATGAGCCTCGACGACACATGCCAAGGGACTCAAGCTACAGCGAAGCAGGTTTCTGGAGTTGAGTCCCTCGATGAGCCTCGACGACACAATCAAGTCGCAGCGAAGCAGGTTTCTGGAGTTGAATACCTCGACGAGAATAAACCAAGACCCTTGATGAACCTCGACGATACACCTCGAAGCTGACTTAACAATGAGGTTTGTCGAACGCCTTGATTCAAAGTTGATTTTGACCTCTAATGCCATGGTGTTTATCGATTCTCACTTTTTTGTTCTAGACGCAGCCCTGATGTTGGAAATGGCTAACACAATCGTCGAGGAATCGATCCTCTTTGATTTTTTTTAATGTAATTAGTAATCATTTTCTTGTTCCAACGATTCAACAAAAACATCTGGAAAATTGCTTGATTCATAATAAATTGATTACTACTCAAACCTGACATTAGTTAATAAATTTTGTTGATCAATTGACTAAATTAACTTCTTTACCTGATCCAATTTTCCCGCAACTCCATTTATTCACATGATTCACTAATTTTCTTGAATGAAGCACCTGATATCGAAATCACATTGATCGGTTATTATTCGCAGAATAATTCCTGCACGAGCAGAATTCGGTGTACTTGTCCTTCCGTTCCATTCCGTCTAACGAAATGCTTCCAACGTTCAAATTTTACGCGCGCTATTCTCGAGTTCGTACCGAATAAGGTTAGCTTGAACAGGGTATGGTTGAACGCAATCTCACTAGCCGATCGAGTTTTAGGTTGGTACCTCTGGCGTTCACTGTCCACGAAAAGTCACGGTATATCATTATCGCTTAACCTAAAAAATTTTGCATCAAATTTAGTTTTAAGGCCCATCCTTAGTCGCCCACCTCCTTTCCATTCAATGTAACGAAAAACGGGCCGGGGAGACACATTTCGATGATTATCCGAGCCCAGGCGTTGAAAACGCAAAAAAGGCCAACGTAGCGCGAATTCTATTTCAATTCCAAACACATACGTCCAAAAAAAATTTCGTTTCATGCGAAAATAGAGCCAGCGTTTGCTTTTTACTTTTTTCCATTGTCAAATGGTTTTTCCATTGTCATTGGCTTTTGACAATGGAAAAAAGAAAAAGCCAAACGCTGGCTCTATTTTCACATAAAACGAACATTTTTTTGGACGTATGTGTTTGGAATTGAAATAGAATTCGCGCTACGTTGGCCTTTTTCGCGTTTTCGACGTCTGGGCTCGGATAATAATCGGAATGTGTCTCCCCCGCCTGTTTTTCGTGACATTGTATGGAAAGGAGGTGGGCGACTAAGGATGGGCCTTAAGGTGCTGCACTACGCAATTCCACTAGACCCGAAAACATTGGGAAAAAAAGGGTTATTAAACGGCATATCGGTGCCCAGGCAGAGATATTCCGTTTATAACACCTTTTTTCCCAATGTTTTCAGGTCTGGTGGAATTGCGTAGGGGAGCACCTTAACTATATTAAGTCTCTGTCATTTTGTTTATTGTTCACTTATAGTTCCTTACATCGTTAATCGTTATAACTATAAAAATAACAAGATTAATGAATATGTCTTTACTTTTATTCAATTGAAAGATTTATGTTTCCGTAAATATATTTTTATTGTCATTTCCATAATCTAAATTTCCTTTAATAGATAGAATGCCATCTTTACCAAACCGCTGTTTAGTCAAAGAGCTCCAAGATGATAGAGAAATGATACTGCCTATTTCCGCAATTTTCATACGGGATCTGGACACCGGATTGTTGACTACTGCAAGTAAAGCAGATATTCAATCGCAAGTGCCGATCTACATGCAATCTGGAGAAAATGTTACGGAAGTTATGGTGATTCGATACGCTGGTAATTATGAAAATTGACATATATATAAATTAGGGTGTTTCAAAAAAAAAAAATTTTTTTTTTCCTTTCACTAACAGGCTCAAAAGTTTCATTCGGGTTAAAAAGTATGCCTGTTAAAATATGAGCTCTTAATATTAATATTAAGAGTGGCCGCATCGCACTTTTCGATTTTCCATAAGAATAACATAGGATAAATTATATTTGCTTCTTCTGATTTTTATAACTAGCAAATGATACGTCACACAAAGAATCTACAGACATATTTTTGTTGGGAAATGAAAAATGAAAAATAAAAAAAAATAAAAAACTAAAAATTGAAAAAATTAAAATTAAAATCAATCAAAATAAATTAAAATTTGACCTTGAATAACTTTTGAACGAATGGACTTATTAGAAAATGACTCGGAACTTTTTTGTAGAGCGTTCAATTCTCTACAAGATTGAGCGATGGTTTTTTTCTTATAATACACGATAGGCCAGCAATAAAAATCAGAAGATGCAAAAAAAATTTTTTCCATGTTATCCTTATGAGAAATAGAAAAGTGCGAAGCGGACAACCTTAATATTAATATTAAGGGCTCAAATTTTAACTGACGTTTTTTTACGCCAAAAGAAAACTTTTAAGCCTGTTTGCAAGAAAAAAAAAATTTTTTTTTTTTTTGAATCACCCTAATATAAATAGTCCTTACACACCTACACAATCTTAATAATTATATGAACTTTAGAAATAGTAGAGTTTAAACTATTTTTCTTATTTTTTCTACTTATTATGCATTCAGTAGTTTTATAGTTCAAAATACAAGGATTATGATAGTTTGGTAATTTTCAGTGATAATTTTTTATTTATAAACGATAATATATTTGATTATTTTTTAACAATGAACCAATCGTTAAATGGTAGCTGCTCTTATAAAATGAAAACGCTGGAATAATTGAGAAATGCAGAATAATATTAAAAAATTGTGACATCATACTAAATAATGTTTTGCTTACAGAGACAAAACAAAACTTGTTGAGTCTTCGAAGATCTACTGGTAAAAACAGAATTCAAATAATAAAAAAATTGAGTTTAACGCCATATGAAAAGCTCAAAGCAAGACCGTTCCACAGAAACTTAAACCACGACAACTTGTCAATAAGCACAAAACTCAAAAAAAGTCATCCCAAGTAATTTTGTGATATTTACGATCTATTTAGTGAACTTGTTAACCTATATATTACATAATTTTATTTTTATTCTAGAATGCAGAGCAAACGTTCCGGGGAAAGTCAGTTGCAGCAAGCGACAATATCATTATGGAACTTTTCAATGCCGATAAAGAGAACAATAATAATTTAAACTTTATTCAAACGCAAACAGTAAGCATCACTTCTAGCAAAACTTTTCCAATAACGTTTTTACCTTTTTACTTGATGAAAATTCTCAATAATTAAAAAAAGATTTATATATCTGAAATCAAATTTTCAAAGTAATCTTTCAGAGCGTGCTGCAAAATTATTCAACTGATTGATTTTTAAATCTTTCAGCCAGTAATAATTATGTTAACAAACTCAACTATTAATAATTATAATCCTGCTAATTAGACCAATTAGTACTATTACAGTATTACTATAGATTCTTAAGAAATAAAAAAAATTAATTTCTCCTATTGAAGTATGTATTAATAAGGACTAAATATCATTACATTTAGAACTTGCAGTGCGTAGTCATTTTTATAAATGGCATCAAACTTAAAAAGGATTGAAAATTGATCGAGAAATCCTATCTGATCAAACAAAGAATGGCTCTATATTCATAGAAACTGTGTAAGTTATTATCAAAAACAGACAAAAATCATTACCACTAATTTTGTCACTATCATTCTCAACCTATGTCAGCATGACCATCGATATGTTTCGTTAATGAAAATATCAGACAATAATCTTTATCGATCGCTTCTGAATCATCTGCTGATATCGATTGCTCATTATTTTTTAGACTTTTCAGATAGTTGGGATAAGTGGAACATTGCTTGATCTCGTATTCACTGCACTTCCATCAATTATATGAGAAATAAGACATCAAAAAAGTGTCATTTCAATTGGAATATTTTTTCTGTTAATTAAAGTACATCATAATTAGAAGCTCACGTTACTTTTCGGATAACATTTTAATTGCAGTTGCAGTTGAGTAATTAATCGATTGATATGTTAAATTAAAATCAAATGATTCAAAAATTATATAAGACACAAAGTTAGAAAACAATCATATGGTAACAAATAAAAAACAAAAATTGAAATGATACTTTTAAAAGTAAAAACCGTAAATTGGTACCTATGCAAAAACATATATCAATGAACGCATGGGCAGGTATTTGTTTATATATTATTCACACATTTCTATCTGAGAATTCATTAATATATTTCTGAGGATGAATGTGAACAATAATTATATGCACGAACTATTATTTTTTTCTTTCATAATTTGGTGCTTCTCTTTCAATAATTTATGCTCAATTTCAATGGTGTATTTGACTGAAAACAATTTTTATTTACTGAAATGGTATAATTTTGTTGCGTGATTTCATTTGAACGGTTTATTGATCTTGAGTAAATTTCATAATAAATTTTTCATTTGTTTGTCTTTAGGAAGATTTAAACATTGGGGAAAGTTTAAATCGTAATACGACTCAACTATCGAGCACACAAACAGTACAAAGAAACGAACCGTCTTATGAAGGATCTTCAAGAATTTCTTCCTTCTCATCATCACCAGAAATCATTTTACAAAAGGATACGCCAATATTGGCTCGTGGAGAAACTTTGAAAGCTCTACGACTCAACTCGTTACATTCAGGCAAATCATCTCGACAAAATATTCCCGGAACGACTCATCAAGAAGCTTCTACAACTCCGTTATCTCACTCATCACGTGGAAACACATCATCTGGCCATCATACTCCTAGATCGCCTCATCGAGCATTTCCTACCACTCCGCCATCTCACTTATCACCTCCAAACACGTCGTCTGAACAACGTATTCCTAGATCGCTTCGGCAAGAACTTTCTATAACTCCGCAATCTCTCACTTACCGCAACTGAACACACCACCTCAACAAAACACTCCGCGAAACACATCTGGACCACCTGCTCCTAGATCGACTTCTGGAGGCAACCCCAGAACACGAACTTCTTATTCATCAGATGTAAGAACGTCATCAGTAAGGCATGCTCCCAGATCAGCTCATGGAAATACACAAGGTACTTCCAAGTCACAAACATCCATCCCACACACATCAACGAGGAACAAGACGCGAAATCATCGTCACAATCGCGAGACTTCCAGATCACCTCGACGTCAATCTAGGTCAAGACAATCGACCAATTTACTTAATTCTTCTCGAAGTTCACGCAGCTCTTCAAGTTCACGCAGCTCTTCAAGTTCACGTAGCTCTAATAATTTAGATGAAATGGTCAGTAAATCAGAATTGCGTCATGGATTTAAATTATTTCGAAAGAAAATGATTTCTGACGTTGAAAAAGTTATCAAACAACACAATCTCGGGCGACCATCATCGAAAAACGGAAAAGTGCGTATATTACCTTTGAATTTCACTTATTAGTATATGTTCTTCATTTATTTTCAAATTATTAATTTAAAATATGTTTCAGGTTACAATTGAAGGAATTGTTCTAGATGCTAAAATTTTTTTGAGAGCATTGTTAGCTAAAAGAATGAGCTTACGTGCAAAAAGATTAATGCGGGCATACTGGACTGAGGAGGAACGGGATAGGCTGATAACAAGACCAAATAAAAAATATCCCAATGCAATTATTGTCAGCTCGCAAAATTATAATGATATTATCCATCTTTGTTATGCTCTACAAAAAACACGGTTTCTGAGACATACTAGAAAACAAAATCCTGAGCATAATGTGTATCAATGGGTTATTGACTTTCTGAAGAACGATCGGCTTGCTCGAAAGAAACAGAAAAACTCTAGGGCAGCTTATAACCGGCAATGCAGGGCAAAATCCATTTAGATATCTAAAATCTTCATTGTTTTCATTACATATAATATGATTATTTTAATTATATATTTTACTACTTATAATATTTTCTTTGTTATTATTATCACAACTTGAATGCAAAAAGTAACAAACTATCAAATAATAAAAGTTTATAAAATTTAAATAAAAATTTATTTGGATTTTTTCTCATTAGTTCCTCAGTCATTATATTCTTTCAAGTTGATATTACTAGATGCATTGAAATATTCTCATCGGCGTATGGATTGAAAAAAACAAATGGGTATCATTTGGGTATGAAATTTTCACAAATATACCTAAAATAGTAGGGTTATTTCGGTATAATTTGGGTATGTTTACAAAATTTTACCGAAAAATTACCGAAAAATTACCGAAGTTTATTAGATATTTTGGGTATTTTTTCAGTATGACCTAATTCGCTAGGGACTCGATGTCAACGTAGCCCATTGACCTTCGGTGAAGATAATTTCTTAATCCATGTTTTACAAACAGCTTAGATTCTCCGTTCTCAAAGTCTGTATAAATATCTATGATTACATGTCAATTAATAGTACAAACTATTAATTCATAAGTTAATTTCAAATTTCCATACATAAATTTGTTAGATTTTGGTATGCAACTTGTGTCCGTATGTTCGACTCTCTTAAGTTTTCTTCAAATTCGGATCAGTGCTATCATGAAAAATAGAATGAAAATACTTATCGTTGTTAAAAAAATAATCGATCGACTCCCTCTTCCTCAGATGATATGGATTCTCATGTATATTTATTTATTTATTTATTGTTCAATTTTGTAGCGGGTCGCCGTATAAGAAGAGAGATGTTGACTGAAAGTTAATAGCAATGGTGTTAATACGTTATTATTGGAGGTAGGAAAGGGGATGGAGGGAGGGGGGGCCACCCGCCCACCCACTTCCCCCCCTTCCTCCAGGGGGTTATTTGGACTAAGTCCACTGCTCGAGTTTAAATTCATCTCGACGTTTCGGGCGCTGAAATCTGCTCCCGTCCTCAGGATGGTAGTCTGGCGACTTCCCATAGGCAGAGTGATCAAATTCCGTGCTCCTACCGGTATATATAGGTTCGTTGTCGGTGGCGCCAGCTATGACTGGTGGCGCCGCCTTGGCTTGCTCATGGCCTCCCTCACCTCATCCCTGTACAACGGTAACCAGAGTTTGTTAAGTTCTATGCTGGGTTGACTTACAGCATTTGGTGTGACTGCTATGCAGGCTGACTCCTTCAATTTCCGTTTGATAGGATTGGATTCCTTCAACAATATCCGGGCATCATCCCATTGAAAGTGGTGTTCATTCTCCCAGGCGTGATCGGCCAATCTCGATTTCGATCGTTCGCCCATTTTAACGTTTTTCCGGTGTTCCTGGATGCGAATGTTTAATGGCCTTCCAGTTTCGCCGATATACACATCCCCACATTGGCATGGAATTCCATATACACACTCCTTGCTTTCTTGCGCAGTATGTCGGGGCTTGGTTTCTGTCAACAAGCCACGCAAAGTGGATGTTGATTTGAAACGTACCTCGATGTCATGTGCTCTGCATATGCGACGGATCTTCTCCGCAGTCCCCGCTATACCGCTATACCGCTATATTGTATTCGCCTTCACAATGGAAGTCGAAGACAACAATACGCTCCCATTTCTGGATACATTAGTAGAGAGAGGGTGGGGAAATACCCTGCAAACAAGCGTTTACCGGAAACCCACGCACACGGGAAAATATCTAGATTACCAGTTGAACCACTCAGGGAGCACGAAGAAAGGTGTGGCGCAAAGTCTTATGGATCGTGCGTTCCAGATCAGTACGACGCCGGAAGGCCTAAGGAAGGAACTAGAAATAGTGCGAAAAGCTCTACGAAATAACGGCTATCCAGATAGCGTCATCCAAAAAGCGCAACAAAAAGCGCAGCACCGAACTACCATCACACAAGGAATGAGGTCGGAATACTCTATGAACGTCGGCACCCCGAGTTTTGCCATGACGATCCCCTATATAGCGGGGACTGCGGAGAAGATCCGTCGCATATGCAGAGCACATGACATCGAGGTACGTTTCAAATCAACATCCACTTTGCGTGGCTTGTTGACAGAAACCAAGCCCCGACATACTGCGCAAGAAAGCAAGGAGTGTGTATATGGAATTCCATGCCAATGTGGGGATGTGTATATCGGCGAAACTGGAAGGCCATTAAACATTCGCATCCAGGAACACCGGAAAAACGTTAAAATGGGCGAACGATCGAAATCGAGATTGGCCGATCACGCCTGGGAGAATGAACACCACTTTCAATGGGATGATGCCCGGATATTGTTGAAGGAATCCAATCCTATCAAACGGAAATTGAAGGAGTCAGCCTGCATAGCAGTCACACCAAATGCTGTAAGTCAACCCAGCATAGAACTTAACAAACTCTGGTTACCGTTGTACAGGGATGAGGTGAGGGAGGCCATGAGCAAGCCAAGGCGGCGCCACCAGTCATAGCTGGCGCCACCGACAACGAACCTATATATACCGGTAGGAGCACGGAATTTGATCACTCTGCCTATGGGAAGTCGCCAGACTACCATCCTGAGGACGGGAGCAGATTTCAGCGCCCGAAACGTCGAGATGAATTTAAACTCGAGCAGTGGACTTAGTCCAAATAACCCCCTGGAGGAAGGGGGGGAAGTGGGTGGGCGGGTGGCCCCCCCTCCCTCCATCCCCTTTCCTACCTCCAATAATAACGTAAGAAGAGAGATGATGAGAGAAAACGTTAGGGTTGCAAGATATCGGGATAGTATGATTTGATATAAGAAACGGTAAGAGTCAGACGAAGAAAGCAGAATGCAAGTGTTTGACTTCACAAACTCTCATTTAGGCTCTACGCTAGTCTTGCATCAATAGGCTCAATTCTACATTTTGACTACATGCTCGCAAGAGCGGTAAGTCGAAAAAAGGAAGAAGAGGAAGAAGCTCAATTCTATATAGTTTGATACCTCCTGTTTATACCCGAATTCGAAGTTGACGTTATGGGTAAGACTTCGACGAGCTTCGTCTAGTCAAAACCAGACCGTAAGCCAACATTGTGCATTAGACTGCGACCAGCTCTATTTTATTCTCTATAATATTCACTATACGTCACCATTGTGTATTGAACTTTAGTAAATTTTATATTTTACACGTTACAAGTGCGTTTGACAAATATCGAAATAGGTGTTTCAAGTTCTGAATAATTACAAAGCTTTGATAGAATAATATCATTTTTCGTTCCCTGAAGTGCCCATAGTTACGGATATTAATTTTTCATACTTCCTTTTCCTACTTATATCTGCATCTCGCAATGTTCTTCTCTTGTGAGTGAAGGCATGCATAATTCGCTTAAAAATAACAAATAAAATCTAAATAAATATAAATAACGAACAGAAACTATGAGGAGAAAGCACCAATATCACTCAAATATCTCGAGTCCCTCCGACGGACTCTTTATTTCTTTTTCTTGTGTATTTCTGACTAACTTGACAACAGAGTCCTATCCCAGAACCCAACGAACTACTAATCTATCTACTCTTCTTTCTCAATTTATTTCACAGTTATTGGAGCGACGTTCATTACTAAGCGAGATTGTAACGAGTCTTGTGATATAATTCAATAAATAAAATGTATAAAATGTGGGAAACATTGAAAATAAAAATGATGATCTATATGACACATATCTTTATTATTAAAGTGGCTTTGTGACCAACCCCCACCATGATGGCGGTAAGGGTAACTGAAAGAGGTTCTTTAGTGGGCGTCTCCGTCTTTCTTCTTTTTGTTACCCTTACCGCCACCATGGTAAGGGTTGGCGAGATCATATAACAGGTCGACTAAATTATGCCGCCTCCTCCGCCTTGCACGCCATTGTTGCCCGGCGCGTTGGTGCCGCCGGGCAACATTTTCTTCTGGAAAATTGAAAATTACATCATTAATATAAAGAGTTTTGAAGCATATACTAGTTTAAGTAGACTTCATTCTATTATTGAAATTATACGGTATACATCATCAGAGATGATGATGACTGACTAGTGGCAGTTGCTCGCATACCTCAAGTCAACTGTGGGACTCCAAGCTTTTCTCAACTTATATGACTCAATGATATCAGAAAATTTAGTGAGGTAACAATAATTGTCAAACTGGCATTGTCAAAATGATAATAAGGATACAAAAGTGCTTTGGTAAAATAATTTAAGATGAGTTATATATCGATGGACTAATGCCAAAGGGGCGTAAGTGACATTTTTGGGAATTTTTGAATTCATACTGCCATACGGGCGTAAGCGCTATACCTGGCGGGTCTAAGAGAAAGAGATTTATACAGTCAAAAGGGCGTAACTGCGACGGCGCTTACGCCCGTATGGCCGAAGCAGCTTCACGAAATTGAAAAATTGGTCAAATCTTACTGCCAGAGGGGCGTATCACCTCCTCAAAAAATGTAGTCACTTACGCTCGTATGGCCGTAGCAACTCAACGAAATTGAGAAATCGGTCAAATCTTACTGCTAGAGGGGCGTATCTCGTCCTGGAAAAATTTGGTCACTTACGCCCGTAAGGCCGTAGTAACCCGACGAAATTGAGAAATTGGTCAAATCCTACTGCCAGAGGGGCGTATCTCGTCCTTGAAAAATTTGGTCACTTACGCCCGTAAGGCCGTAGTAACCCGACGAAATTGAGAAATTGGTCAAATCCTACTGCCAGAGGGGCGTATCTCGTCCTCGAAAAATTTGGTTACTTACGCCCGTATGGCCGTAGCGACTCGACGAATTACAAGATCAGTCAAATCTTACTGCTAGGAGGGGTGTCAATACTCAAAACCGTTTGTTTTGATTTTATTTATGTTTAGTCGGATTTGTTGGGGTATCAATCATCTATTACCAAGATAACACATAGACGTATGGTAACAAAAATTCCAACAAACGGTAACTAAACGATACTTCAATACATTGGGAAGAAAAATGTTTACAAAATATTATATACCTAACTTTTGTTCGCAGCAATATACAATTATGCAAATTATATCTACCCATATTCCGAATAAATGATACGAATTTAAATTATATTAGTAAGTTAGTATGGAGGGAAGTTCTGTATTTGTAGCCACAGTTCATTTCGCAACTAGTTTGGTTTTTGCCATTGGCTAGATCGGATTTATAATATCGACCGTGATAGTGGTGAAATGTGCCAGCTATCAATGAGGCAGAGCCGCTCTTCCAGCTGGCTCATCATCTTCAGGGTCTGCAACGGTTGATCGCGAACAATCATTGAAATCAAAATAAAAGTCAAGTAAATCATTGTCCGCAGAACGGTTCGCAAACCAGAGAAGCGCAAAAAAGTTCAAGGACAGTGCAAACAACTTAACACAGAAATGAAACACATAAGGTGAGTGCACCAGTTACTGACACGAATAAGACTTAATCAGTGAAACCGAAATTTGCCGAAAGTGTTAAACAATAACAAAAATTGTGTACTTTTTAATGACACAAGCCAGTTACTCAGAGAATACAATTTAATTTTCCATCGATTTCAGTGTTAATTACAGTGAGAAAGATGCGACCGAAAATGTCAATCATTAGGACAGTGTCACTATCCGGGCCGTTCACCGTAGCACTTCTTTTTTCAGTTGGCGCTTTATATATATTCATGAACACGTAATTTTATCTACGAGCAAGTGAACCTGACACCTACCGTCGAACTTAGCCACGCATGTTAAATTGGAGTAAAATCTATGGTATTGCGCTGGAATTATCCGCGTTCTGCACAGTTCGTCAAGATCCTTTTTTTTCGCCTTGCTGATGGGCAGAGGGCTATTATAAGCATCTATCAAATACCTCGAGGTGAATCGACGGCGAAGCCGTACTTCTTGAAAGTCGTCCCAATACTCATTTTTCACGAAGATTGATCTAAGAATCGTGAAATAGTTATGGCCAGGTCATATCAGTGTGATTGATTAAATTATGGGAATGTTAAGGCCCATCCCTAATCGCCCACCTCCTTTTGATCCAATGTGACACATTTCGATTATTATCCGAGCCCAGGCGTCAAAAACGCAAAAAAGGCTAATGCTGCGCGAATTCAAATTCAATACCGAACACATACGTCCAAAAAAATGTTCGTTTCGTGCGAAAATAGAGTCTACAGATGGTTTTTACATTTTTCGTAATGTACTGTTTTTCGTAACAATGTGAAAATCATCTCTAGTCTCCATTTTTGCATGAAACGAACATTTATGTGGACGTATGTGTTCGGTATTGAATTTGAATTCGCGCAGCGTTGGCCTTCTTTGCGTTTTTGACGCCTGGGCTCGGATAATAATCGAAATGTGTCACATTGGATCAAAAGGAGGTGGGCGACTACGGATAGGCCTTAAGCGCCTACAGTCCGAAGCAGAAGTGACATTTAATGAAAATTCGAGTAGATCGCAATAGTATAAAAATACGAAAAAAATCTGACCGATGGTAGATTCTAACAACGTTGCTCTCGAATAATACTGATATTGGAAAGATGTTGACAAGACACGGTGAAAAAATATATTCATAAAAATTTTAGACTTTTTTTTTCTCATGCAATTGTTGAAAGTAATGCTCTCCTAATTTTGGAATGTTTTATTTCAAAATCTTTAATTGGCATCAGTTATGAAACTGATAAATCAATGACTGCAAAGTTTTTAAATTGCAGTGTGAAACTTCCGTACGAAAACATCTGAAAATCACAACTTTTTATGATTGATCCCCGAATCCAGCTTCTGAATCAGAATGCATCGGCATTTTTAAATTCGATGAATTTAGTACTTCTGCGAGTCCTTCCGAATCTGGATCCACTTTACTTTGCTCCACTTTATTTTGGATCCATTCGTATACGTTTTGACATCTCCGATTATCTGCGATAATTCACACATGAAACAGAAGCCAAATCACGTATTGTATCATCGCGGGATATTTCTCGTGAAATGAAATATCTTCGCAAATATACCAGAATTTTAGTTCAGCTAAATATTTGATTCACGCTCGCATTTTTTTCACAGATATAGAACTTTCTGTAGAGCATCTACATCTTTTTGTTCTACATCACAACGAAGTACACATTATGAGTCTTCAGACTCTCACACCAATAAATACAGCACTTCGAGATACCCTCACGGGCACTCGGACTGAAAGGTGAAGGCGCAATGTGACTGAACCATCTCAGGATGTATCTAACATTTTCTTTTGTGAATCTGGCAAATATTTCTTTCCATGTGGAGTACACATGGCGAGGTTGATTCTGACCCGGATATGATTGTTTGGTTAATACGATTTGACACGATAACCGGATCACTTTCGGGCCAGAATCAACCTCGCCGGTCATACAAGAGTAATTCAAACCAAATTTTTGTGTTCCTTGTAATTTTTGAAATCATCCCATCTCAAGGCGCTAACACTGTACGGTTTTCCTGTCTTTTTGGCATTGCGAATGATTCGATGCCAATCATCGGGAGTGTATATTCGCTCATTAATTGATGCCCGTTCGATGACAGCATGCATGCTATCGCATTCCATAAACGTGTGACCTGGCTCGAGGAATTTTAAATTTATGATACGCAAAGAATTGTGCTCCATTAGAGCTCGACCGAGCATCACTGGTATAATCGAGTTTTTATTTTGTCCTATAATGAGAATAAAAATGGTCACTATCGCAACATACTAATTTTTTACGATGAAGCATACGTGAATCATCTACCTGGGCAAGAATCGCAAAAAAGATTCAACGTCTCAGTCGAACCAGTCAACTCTTCTCGGATAAATTTCGCCAGACACGTTGCGATCTCGTTGGCCCCACGATTTCCTTGATCCTCCCGCCAGAAATAACAATTACCTTACATAAAAATAAAAAAATCCATGAAAATGAAATTTCGCTCCAAAGTTCCAACTGAATCGCCTGAATTGCCAACACCAAGCCATAGCAACGCAATTGTGCATAACCAAACAGAGTTAATAGTTACAGATTTCTGTGTAAAAAATGACTGTTTGAACGAAAATTTTATTCTGGGTTTGGAGGACACTGATATTGGAATTACAGCACTGTCCTAATTCGGCTAAAACCAAAGGTTTCATGAAAGTTATCAATAAAATACGTCCTGATCACTATCTGAATATTTCTCAAATTTGATACACCATACCACGATATAGACGTACCCAAATAACGTAACAGCAATTGAGGCATCGACAAAAAATAAGGTGAATTTACCGAGCTTTTTTGCCGTCTGAAATACTGTGAGATTAAATGCGGCCAATTTTCTCTTGTAGAAAAGAGGTTTCGCAAAAAACAGTGGCGAGTACAAAACAGCTTGCAGATCGAAGTTCGCTGTTATCACCCTCCTATCGGCCTGGCTTCGCTCTTTATCAGCTTCTCTTTCGTTACGCGCAGCCTCTTTTCTCCTCATGTGTAGCTCGTATTTGTCTCGTGACTCAGCTTGTTCTTCCGGCCGTAGGTCAAAAAAAAAATAGCACCAACACTGATCTTTTTTCGGTTGGTGAAAACTTATATTTTTTTCGGCCAACTTCCGGGCATAGACAGGCTGTGATACGACTTGCATGTGCCGCTCAGTAGCATACTCTTTGTATAAACGGTATGCCGATGTCTGATTTAGTGTGCCTTCAATGTATAATTTATTAGAGTCACGTCTGCACCAATGGGCTGGAACTTTTGGCAGGGCATTTATTTGTTGTTCTACACAGTCCATCGTTTCCTGGGAGAATTTGTTATGGGGTATATGCTTTCCCCGATGATCGGGAGAAATCGCGCCAACCCCACTTCTACTGAACTTCGCGAGGGCTACTCGGACCATTCTTTCGGAAACACCGAGAGTCCGAAAGAAGAAAACTTTACACACGCGAATCAAGTTTTCTCCTACTTTTAGATGATACCGTAACGTGTAACTGTAAAACAATAAAATTAATATGAACGCAAAAAAAAAGGTCGGTAAGTCGGTGAGATAAAACCTATAACTTTCTGCTCGGAATTTTCCAGCCCAAAGAGAAATGCGAATAAAAAGATTTCGGCAATTTTCAGATATATGGGTTAAAAGAATATTATAAAGTCAACAATGAGGAAGCAACCATGGTGGCGAAAAAATGAACAATAAAGAATAGATTGACAAACGAAATGAAAAGTGAATCGATAACTTTTCCTAGTTTCACAAACACTGCATCAATTGAATTTAAAATTTATTCAGTTTTAAGTTGAATCGCATATATGCAATCGATTGAGACCAAAACCACCCGCATCCGATGACTCTGATTTCTTCATTGTTCATCAAGGTGCCACAGAACTGCCGTCAAACCACAGATTTTCGATAGATATATGTCATACCGAGACGTCAAATACGAGGAATTTCATCGACAAATTGAGCCTTATTTACGGGACGCAGATAGGTGAAATAGGTTTTCCTGAAACAAGTAGGTATGTATTTCTACAGAGCGCTTGCTCCCTGTATTGAGTGATAGACGTTTTAATCTCCTGGATGCGGCAAAAATACGATAAGTCGGTAAGGGCCGGATTCTGATGCCGCCATGCTGGATATGCATAAACGACCTGTCACTTTTATTTATTCGGAATACACATTACTGGGTAATCTACGCTGAAAATCACTAAGCAAGCGCACTACAGATTAATTCAGGCTTCCATAAAAAAATAATTCCATGGAATTCGTTTCTTTGTTTGGGCTCAATTTGTCGACGAAATTCCTCATAATTGACGATTCTGACGTCACAAAATAAATATAGGACATGCCACTACTGTGGCACCTTAATTGATGATCAGAGAATTTTCATCTGATTTTTCGTTTCATCATTATCTAGACGATCTATTACGACAAATTTCAAGAAATCTTCATATTTACAGGAACGAACCTCTTCTCTACAAACATGAGCCTTTCGAGTCCGGGCGATTTCTACCAAATAACTCGCTTCTCTAATTATTAGATATCGATAAATAAATTATACTACAATTCTTTCTTCTTTTTTCAAAGTGAAGTGTAGAACATTTTTTCGACAAAATTGAGAGTATGCTTACAATTTCTTTGGGAATTTGTGTTTTAATTCGAACAAGTGAAAGGGTAGTCGAGCTCGAAGGACCCATGTATCAGGTGAGCTTTTACAAACCCCGATTCTGGAAGTTTGGAGAGACTCACCTTGTATATTATTGGCTGAATAGAAAAGTCACGTAACAACCAAAAAAAGTGAAGAAAATGTAAAAAGATGAAAAAGAAATGGAGATATTTGATTATTACTCAAATTTTCGATACCTGGAAATGTTGGTAGTCACGTGACTTTTCTATGTAGCTAACGATATGTATGCCGGAAGAGGGTGTTGTTTCTCACGTGATACGAAGAGTTTTAATATTATCAACAAGAAATATAATAATTATGAGGGTACCGCCGTCTTGATCTTCCTTTAACTGTCTTTCGCTTGATTCTAGACTTCGTGACTAGTTTTGACAACAGTTCCCGTTGGCGGTTCGAGTTTCCCAATTTCCAAAAAGATTTGAAAATCTCACACCGCATTACATTTCGTACTGTGAGTATGCATTGGTCGGGACAGTTGCAAGGTGCTCGCAATGCTTTGCCAGGACGATGAATATTTCTTGACGAAACATAGGGGTTACCAGTATTTTTTGCTAACTTCCTTTTATTTTTCACCCACTCTTCGGGAGCTGCGATCCTTCTACGCTTTCTCTTTGGCCGTGCAGGCCTTCCCTCTATACTCAATGCAGATATTTGCGATGTAATTTGAGTATCTTCTGCTTGATCTTGTTCACTCCTATTGTCTTCCCAAGAACAGTATACAAAATTCTCATCAGTTTCCGAGTCAGAAATAATTCGATTACGGCGTCGCTTACAACATTTATTGACATTCCGCTTAGTTATAGAGCTAATGCCAATGCTACAGCCCGGAATGGCTTGTTCACAATCGATATTATTAGGCACGTCTGTCAAGAAAGTTGTCACACATGAATTTTCCGAATCTGAATCGGCCAACAAATTCTCACAGGACTGACGATACGCTGAGATGTCTATTCCCGAGAGGACATCGACGTCTTCATTACAAGTACCCATTGTCCCGAAAATACATGAGCCTTTGAATCATATACTCCACTACTACTTTTTAATTCTTTAGCGTCGAGTGAAACTAGAAAAGTTTGAATCGTATCTCTCTCCAACAATGAGTTTCATCTATGTGTTACCAAAGTCAGTGAGAGCTCCGATTCAAACGTGCGAACGCGACGCAGTTCGCACACTTACCGCTAGAGGCGCCACAGTTAGATCATTATTTACAAAGGAACGTGTTTATTCCAAGGTCGGAAGTTCACGCCTCTTTTACTTCAACTCGCCCCATCTCACCCAATTTTTAGAATTTTTCAATGAAATTTGCAGAAATCATATTTTATAGTGTTTCAAGATTGATTGAAAAATCAAACTATTAATATTGTCGTAAAGGTGAAGTAAAACGTTTCAAGGCCACGGCCGAGTGCCTTCCCTAGCGGTAAAACAGAGATACCCGCAGCGTTTGGTAGCGCTCGGTTTACACGTATACTGACTACAATGTCGGTACAGGTTGTGATCTCAACTGAATGTTGGTGTTTTAGTTTTGAGTAACGGAGAATCAACGATTCTCAGCCATTTCTTCATCAAATGACACGGGATTAGGCTCAAAGTGTTTGGTATTTCATTTCGGAGTGGCTAATTATCCGGAAAATGCGATTATCTACGGCGACAATGAATAATCTCGCGATTTATGTGGTCGGCACGTCAATCTGTTAAAATTTTTGTCAAATTTTGGAAAAGTGAAATAATTAGCCACTTTCTGCCACAATTATGTGTAATCCCTTAAAGTTTCATCGCGATCGGTTCAGTAGTTTCGGAGAATTATTGATTGCCGTTTTCGAGGTTCTGACAAACGTTTCACTTCACCTTAACACAAAAGTTATTATTTTATTCCGAGACATTGCAAAAATCAGTCATGGATATCTAAAAGAAAAAAAAAATTACGGGCATACGGGCGTAAGTGATCCAATTTTTTGAGAAGGAGATACGCCCCTCTGGCAGCAAGAGTTGAACAAATTCTTAATTTCGTCGAGCTGCTACAGCCATACGGGCGTAAGTGACCCAACTTTTTGAGAAGGAGATACGCCCCTCTGGCAGTAAGATTTCACCAATTTCTCAATTTCGTCGGGTTACTACGGCCGTACGGGCGTAAGTGACCCAACTTTTTGAGAAGGAGATACGCCCCTCTGGCAGTAAGATTTCACCAATTTTTCAATTTCGTCGGGTTACTACGGCGATACGGGCGTAAGTGACCCAACTTTTTCAGAAGGAGATACGCCCCTCTGGCAGCAAGACTTGAACAATTTCTTAATTTCGTCGAGCTGCTACAGCCATACGGGCGTAAGCACCGTTGCAGTTACGCCCTTCTGGCTCTATAAATCTCTTTCCCTTAAACCCGCCAGGTATAGGGCTTACGCCCGTATGGCAGTATCCGACTTTTTGTTGCTTACGCCCTTTTGGCGTTAGTCCATCGATATCATCATACAATTGAACATGAAAATAAAACGGTCGTGACTGTGCATAATGATTAAATGAAAATAGATAACGTTGTCAACTATACCTCCAGCCGCTCCGGCCCCTTCGGCCCCTTGAGCCTCTCCGGCCCCTTCGACCCCCCCGGCCGCTCCAGCCCCAGTCGCCCCATTGGGGGCTTGTCGGGCCCGTTTGCCCGCAACGTTTAAATTTTCTATAAATAAAAGCATACAATCATATTGTTGAACTGTATATACCTCGACATCGTGCAAGCTTTCCAATTGTTTGTAATTCAAGGCATTGGATGGTTCGACTAATAAATCTAAAATCTCAAATCCGTCACATATTGATGTACATACATGGGGGACTCTATCGAACCTTCCAATTTGAGTATATAATTAATTAATGATTCAAGTCGAATTATTGAGAAGTGTATGGGAGTATATGAGATCCTCCATTATGGGATCAGAACACGATATTTTTTCACAGTAACATGACAGATTTGTGTATATATGGTGGAAGTGAATGTTGGTCGCCATTTCGACGGATCATTCTGCGGATCAAGATCGGCGAAGATGCCTCCGCAGAATTTATTGGAACCTTGTTTGAAACCAGGGTCAAATTTTTTATCCAGAGGAAGATTCGTCAAAGAGGGATCACGGGTCGAAAATGAACCCATTAGCATGAAAAAAAATAATGAATCTGAAAACAATATAGAAAAGAGGATTGATCTGCGACCTATGGATCCTTTCAGACTTTTGTTAACCTTCATGAGTAGAATGTTTTCAAAAGACGAAAATTTTTAACTGTAATTTACGGGACCACGTTTGAAGGTGATTTACGCCGAATGCGAAGAATCACCTGGCAAGGCGGCAACACAGAAGCCAGTCACAACCTGCATAATACAATTCTTCACACTTACGGACAGGATTTACGTGATCGTCCGCGTCGGCCTGCCAGTTCACCGCTGGCAGCTCTGGAAATTCCATCTCATAATCGCTCAACTGTTCAACGAATATAAAATAAATGCATGAAATTAATCGAATTCCAGCAGAATTAATAATATCCTGTGCTAATAATATAAACTTACGCTACTGGTGGGTGTCGGAGGTCTACCCTCGTGCAAAGCCATGGTTGCAATGACGAACGATTCTCTGGGATTCCCAACGTAGACAAAACCATAGACAAACTGCAGTATTCAAAGATAGGAGCTCTACCAGGATGCACTGAGTACAGTTTTCATAGTAGTCCACTCGCTGATTGGTTGGAAACTAGGGTCTGAACTCAGTTGCATTGATAAAGTGCACTGAAATCGCTCTATCTTTTGAACTTCCTGCTATGATACTAGTCTATGGTATTCTAGTCTATGGTATTGGCTACGTTGGGAATCCCAGAGAATCGTTCATCGTTGCAACCATGGCTTCGAACCGACGATCAAGTGCCTCGCCTGTCGATAGCGTAAGTTTATATTATTAATATTATTAACATAGGATATCATTCATTCTGCTAGAATCGGTTAGAATTCGATATATTTCATGCATGTATTTTATCTTCATTGAACAGTTGCTCGACTTCGAACTCGATATTAACGAGGAATTGAATATGGACGTCGACGGCCGCGTGAATCCTGTCCGTAAGTGTGAAGAATTGTATTAACATGCAGGTTGTGACTGGCTTCTGTGCTTCCGCCTTGCCAGGTGATTTTTCGCATTCGGCGAAAATTACCTTCAAACGTGGTCCCGTAAATTACAGTGAAAAATTTTCGTTTTTTGAAAACGTCCTACTCATGAAGGTTAACAAAAGTCTAAAAGGATCCATAGGTCGCAGATCAATCCTCTTTTCTATATTGTTTTCAGATTCATTATTTTTTTTCATGCTAATGGGTTCATTTTCGACCCGTGATCCCTCTTTGACGAATCTTCCTCTGAATAAAAAATTTGACCCTGGTTTCGAACAAGGTTCCAATAAATTCTGCGGAGGCATCTTCGCCGATCTCGATCCGTCGAAATGGCTACCAACATTCACTTCCACCCTATATACACAAATCTGTCATGATACTGTGAAAAAATATCGTGTTCTGATCCCATAATGGAGGATCTCAAATACTCCCATACACTTCTCAATAATTCGACTTGAATCATCAATTAATTATATACTCAAAGTGGAAGGTTCGAGTGAGTCCCCCATGTATGTACATCAATATGTGACGGATTTGAGATTTTAGATTTATTAGTCGAACCATCCAATGCTTTGAATTACAAACAATTGAAAAGCTTGCACGATGGGCAATTCCACCTCAAATCGGCCAATTTTGGGTGTTTTTTGACCTCGTATTTTTGAATCGATTCAAACTTTTTTTACGTATAATCTACATCAAAAAAGTAGACCCGTATTTTTTCGTTGGTCCAAAAATTTTTTTTTACGCTAGTTATGAATTATCGCATTTTACTGTAAAAGTGGCGCGCGGGCGGCTTTGAGAATTAATATCTCGGGTCTCCTTTACCGTAGAGAGATGTTCCAAAACGCGTTTTAAAGGTGATGAAAGACACTTTTTGATAAAATTTTTCAATTTTTCAAAAAATATATTTTTGTTGTTTTCATAAGCGAAGAAAATGTTTATCGATTTTTTTCGCAATCTAAGGCCATTTTTAAAATTCTAAAAAAAATACGATCGCATTCCTTATTCAATTCTGAAGATGGCCAATTTTTGGAATTTATGGAGCGATTTTTCTAAGTATTTTTTTTACAATTATTTGTCTGGCGCTGCGTCAGGTTGTTACACGCATAGCTCCTACTAAATCCTCAGGGCGCCTACCGGCAGGCAACCCGACGACACGCGTGGCCACCGCACCGCGCAGCCGTCTCGCCACAGCCGAGACCGGTGGCCACCGCACCGCGCGCGCCCACCTCCAGGCGCTTGGCCGCCGCGCCGCGCGCACCCCCGCCTCTACGAGCTGGCCGACGCTCAGAGGCGAGCCGTAATCACGCGCGCTGCCACACCGCGGCGCCGCGTCGATTACGGCTCTCGCGAGTAAATTGGTACGAAGCGGGAAGTATATAGCCTAGTGTTTCGAAGCTCGACACGACCATCTACAACCAACACGCTCGTGTATTACATACATATTCTACGTAGTGCAAACTACTTGAATAAATAAAGTCTGATTCGATCTGACTTTCTTTTTGATCGCTCTCCTCTTTCCCCGCCGATGCGTTCGCATCTACCAACGACACCTGACTCGCCAGCTGAGCCGCAAGTTCCAGAAACACCGGAGACCAGCCAGCTATTACAACTCACACAGGCAGCTGGAACTACTGAGGGAACAAGAAGCCATCACCTGGCAACTAGGCCTAAAACCGATCGGCCCTATCGATCAGCCTCGCCAACATCCACGGCGAAATACAAGGGTGCACGTGGACGGAGTGATCACTCTTGGACTGGTCATAGACCATAGCCAGACTCCTTATCCCCTCCCAAAAACCTCCCGCATCCCTAGGCCGAGAGTCAAAGCGGTCGCGGAGACAACGACGCCTGGCGTGGAGCGCCGAAGAACGCAGCCTACGCTCATCCAGCCACCACAGCGGCTGCAGAGGCTTCTCGGCACTCCTCCCAAACAAACTCCTACACCCGTACCTCCAACCCTTCCGCTACCTAAACCCCGACCAGCTTCCCGACTCCCCCTTCCAATACCACGGAAGGCAATCCTAACCTCTCCTACCCGCAAACCCCGTCGTGCCTGATGGCCAGCTAACCTCAGCACGACGATCCTTCACCACCGACTCCCTCCTCATCCAATTCCTACTCCTCCAAACCCCCAAAACAACAGAATTATAAAACACCACCACCTAACTAGGTGCCAGTTATTGATTGGGGAGCCCCTCCAGCTAAGGCCCCTCCCCTAACCTACATCAAGGTTGCCGCGCCGCGCGCCTCGTGACTACCGCGTTGTATGGGACTCGGCAAATGGCGTGGCGCGCGGCTATCCATATTGTATTCTTTGAATTTCCAATGCCATATTTTAACGGAATTTTAACGAAATTTACAATTGCGTACACAACCAAGTTATTCGACGAATATTTTCATTTGTGTGGACAACCGATGAATTCCAAGAATCTCCTAAGCCGGCCCAGGTGTATAGTTATTAGTTATCAGGTAATAAACCGACTGGTCATACTTGGTGCACTCGGTCACCGGCTTTGTATAGGTACGTGCATGCCTCAGTGGCATCATTCGGAGAATCAGGCATTGGTTTGGGCATAGATATAAGGTTAGTAGATTGGACAAGTTGTGAAAATTCGGAGTCATATAGCAGTATGTCACAAAATAATAGTGACAACGAATGCTGCCATCTATATTTGGTGGTAAGATAGAACATCTATCGATATAGTCAAAAATTTTACCCGTGTGCTTGAATCATCTGAATATTCTGTTGGTAAAATGATTAATTTCTTACCAACAAAAAACACCACGTGGCCTAATTCTGAATTCTGAATTCCGATTTTCATACTTATGACGCGGTGACATTATACTACAGCTATATACAATGTATATCCTCTAGAAATGCAATGCGCTCCGTTAGGCTAGCGGCTTCTATTATTTTTTCATGTTAACGGGGCCGGGTGATGATCATTCTTTTTCGGAAAACAAATTTTTTTTTTCACTCAAAAACTATGTTGGATAATTTTTTTCCATGATAAGGCCACGATAAGAATTCGAATGTAAAAGTGGACGATATCTATGGTGAACGGCTTTGGGGTCCGAAACTTAGGGGATTTTCACATCACCGTAGGGGAACACGTACGGCAAAACGGGCACCAAATCAAAAAAAAATAATAATGTGGTCGGAAATGACTTTTTATAAAATACGGCGAGGTATTTTGGATTAATAACACTGGTCAACACGATTTTTGGGTCTGTCTTCTGCATATGAAATTTTGGTTGCTCCTACGTTAATAAGAACGGGAAAAATAATTTTTTCGATCAAAGTTTGCTTTTGAAGAAACTAGAGCAATTTTTTGTATTTTTAAGAAAAATGATATATATATTGATTTATGATGATTTATATATTTTTTTCCATTATTTTTTTTTAAATTACGATTAAAAAAGTTTTTGCTGAACACTCGAGTCTTCATTATTCAAGATTTGTGATAAATAATAGCAAATAAATATAAAATAACAAAAATTCAAGTTCAAAAATGAAGAAAAAAAAGCAAACTTTAAAAGCTAAAAATGGAAATTTGAGTGTTTTTTGATGTCTAGAATCAAAATTTAAGCATTAAAACAGAAACCCAGAAAAAATAAATAAAATTGTTGACCTGTGTAATGACACAAAAAATAAAAAAATTAAAAATGAAACGAAAAAATTCATTTTCATTTTTTTTATTTTTTGTACACAATGACACAAAAAATACAAAAATTAAAAATGAAACGAAAAAATTCATTTTCATTTTTTTTATTTTTTGTATCATTATTAATGCAAAATACATCGCCGTATTTTATAAAAAATCATATCCGACCACATTATTTTTTTTATTTATTTGATGCCCGTTTTGCCCCGTATTCCCCAATATACTATTATATAAAATATCAAAATTACAGACGGATTGACATTTTCGCCACAAATCGTTTACAGGTAATTGGTGCACTCATATATATGGGGGGCATTCTATGCCAAATGGACCTGTTCCTAAGCCTCGACCTCTCAGATCTCATACGCGATTTTTTACATCATTCTTCTGACTCTAAATAGCAATTACAAGTTTTCAGATTTTTCAAAATAAATTTGAGTACGTTATGAATTTTCAAAGTTTTTTTTTTCATCACCTCGATGGCTGCGATGGAAAAATCTAAAAAAATTCTCCAAAATTCTGTGTCACAAATGAGAATTTTTGAACCAAAATTCATTATGTCTGAACTTTCGCTTCAATCTGTTTTTTTGAGCTTTTTTCGAAGAACAAAAATGAAAAAATATAAGTGGGTATCAATACACCGTGGACTGCTGCTTGAATATTTCTAACGATAGCCAAGGATTCTTGGAAATTTTTCAGATTTTTTCAAACGTTTTATGTTTTTCGAGAATAGCGACCTAAAATTATGGTTAGAAAGCTTAAAAAACAGGTTGGAGCAACAGCCCAGACATTATAAATAATGGTTATAAAAATTTTGATTTCTGATACAGAATTATTAAGAATTTTTTCAGATTGTTCGATCAGGGCCATCGAGGTGCTGAAAAAAAAAACTTTGTAAATTCATGACGCGCTTGAATACATTTTGTTGAATCTGAAAAAAATTCTGATTGCTATTTAGAGTCAGAAGAATCATACAAACCATCGCGGACCAGATTTGAGAAGTCGGGGGTCAGGACCAGGTCGATTTGGCATGGAATGCCCCATATGTATTATTTTGAGGGTGACCGCATATATGCCGCAGCTCAGCTCTTATAGCTATTATTTAGCTCATACTATGCTACAAATCATAACATTCTACGTTGATAAGGTAGCACTGGATAATGCGCAAATTTTGAAAATCTGTTGATAAAATTAAATATCTATATTATCGATCAATGTGTGCAGATCGTTCACCAAAACGCAATTCTGTTGATAGAAGAGAGTGCTGAAGCGAAATAAACGAAAAAGCTTTTTTCGACTGTCGTGCCGCCTACATTCATGGCGCGACACTGTTTTTAAAGGCCAACTTGTCCAATCTACTAACCTTATATCTATGGTTTGGGAAAATAATATAACCAAAGGTGTTTTGAGAAATTTGAAATTACCAAGGCGCTGATGCGATTGGCTCGGTAAGGGTTTCACATTTGAATATATAACCGTGGATTTTCATAGGTCAGCTCAGTGAGTTGAGATGAGCAATAGAGTGATTAAGAGATTCGATTCGACAGTTATTAGATGATTGAGACGTACTTACCTTGTGTAGTGATACTAAATCAAATGAAATTTAAATTAGCAAAATTAATCTGCAAAACTCGCATATAAGTGACAACACCCCTTTAGGTGGAAATAATAAGACAAGACAAGACAGTACCGACCTTATAGACTACACAGACACAAATTCCATGACCGAACCCACAAACCATTATGTCAATCGAACAGTATATGACTTGCTAAGATGAGTGATCCGAAACCAACAAAACTAACAATTACCGATAACTCTAATTCCGAAGACGATAACTGGAAGCCAGTCAGGCCAGGAAAAAGACAACGTAATAAGAACCCGGAAACGGATAGACCTTTCAAGAAAACCCAACCTAAAATGGCTAGCGCACACAACTCAGACCACGACTCGGACGACGCGGGGGACGTAAGCGACTCAGATGAATCAAGCAGCACACATAACGACACAGTAACCCAGGCAGAAACAGACAAAAAAATGCCCCCGATCATAATAAATCAAAAAATAGCAAACATAGTACAATTGGCAGCCCAAATTAGAGGGATCTGCCGAAAACAAGTCACCTTTAAATATAATAAACAAAATCATGGAGTGTTCACCGAGGACCGAGGTGACTTTGACGCGGTCAAATTGCTTTTTACTCGGACCTCGGTGGCATACCATGCCTACAGCCTTAAGAGCGAAAAACCTAAGCATCTAGTCATAAAAGGGCTTCCTAATATGGAAATAGCCAGTATTATCAGTGACCTCAAAACGAACAATATAACAGTAACCAAAGTGATATTAATGAAACAAAAATCAGACCCCCCGCATAGCTACCCAATGTACATGGTGACACTCCCCAACTCGCACCAAGTAAATGAACTCAGGAAAATTAAGTACATAAACTCATTTAAAATTAAGTGGGACAACTTTAAAAATAATAGAAAAGTGACGCAATGCTTCAGATGCCAAGGCTTCGGCCATGGCACACTCAATTGTGCAAATCCAGCAAGATGTGTCAAGTGCATTAAACCCCACTTAACGAAAGAGTGCACTAAAAGTAAGGACACTCCCCCGAAGTGCGTAAATTGCTTGGGAGCCCATCCGGCAAATTATAGTAAATGTGAATACTTTCTTAAACACATCGAAAAAGTGCAGAGCATGCAACTTACAAGAAGCAGAGCACACATTAAAGATCAAACCAGATCAGTCAATCCCCACCCACAAAATCAACCCTTACTGACAAACCCAAACGCAAGAACCAGCGACGTCACCGCAGAAGCACAACAAAGCATCCAGCTCATGGCTACTAGCAAAACATCGTATGCAGCAGTAACTGCAGAGAACACACATCAGAGCAGAGATCAAGCAAATACGTACGTATCGCCTAACAGCAGCAGCAAAGACATGAGTGATGTCCAACACTTCGCCTCACTAGTAAACGAAGTAAAAAAATTAAACTCCGTATGCAATCTTGCCGAAATGCTCAAATTAGTTAAGAAATTAAATGATAACCTGCAGGGTAGCCAAGACATAGTCACCAAATTAATGGTAATAAGTAATATCGTAGCCGAGTATGAATAGCATAAGAACCAAGTCAAACCTAAATATTATGTATTGGAATGCCAACGGTCTCCCAAACAAATTCATTGAAATACCAGAATTTATTGCCAAACACAATGTAGATGAGCTACTCATTAGTGAGACCAAACTGATCAAAAATATATATTGCAATATCAAAGGTTACAGGTGTTACAGAAAAGACCGAGACGGGACTACCCGCGGTGGCGGTGTGGCCATTTACATTAGAAGCAGTATAAAACACATAGAGATACCCATTAATACTAATAGTGCTCTTGAAGCGCACGGAATTAAACTTCAAAACAATACCCTTATTATATCGTGTTACCTCCCACCTCGAGCCACCTTAGCTACCAATGAACTTCAAAATATATTAGGACTAAGTAACAAGGTAATTCTAGCAGGAGACATAAACGCGAAACACCCACTCTGGCATTGTCTCAATACAAACAAAAACGAGAGACTTCTATATGATTTCATACAAAACAAACCTATAAATTTAGAATTTCCTGATGGCCATACACTTACCCCCACGAACGGGGGACGCTCGTCAACAGTAGACCTAGCTATTATTAAAAACATCAACAATATAGAAAAACCAGAAATAATCAATGAATTAGATTCAGACCATTCTCCAGTATTAGTAAAAATCAACAACGCCCAGGTGTTCCTATCTGACACAAAGATCCTAGACTATAAAAACACGGATGGGAACCAATTTAGGGCAAAGCTCGACGACGATATAATTATTGATAGAAAATTGCAAACTACCGAAGATATAGAAAGAGCGGTAAATAATCTAACAAAAAATATCAAAGATGCCATTACACAAACCATACCAACTAACAATCAATCCTCAAATAACGCTATATTGCCAGAACACATCAAAACACTAATAAAAGATAGAAACTATAACCGACGTAAATACCAGAAAACACGCGACAAACGGTATAAAATCACACAAACAGAACTTACACGACAAATTCACCTCGAGATCACTAGAGCACAAAATCAACAAATAGAGAATAAACTAAAATCCTTGAACACCAGGGATGATTCCCTCTGGAAAGCAATCAAGCTCAGAAAAAATAAAGACAATATAATACCAACACTGCAAGGGCCAAATGGTCTTATTTTCGATCCAGAAATTAAAGCTAATGAAATAGCAAACGTATTCGAGTCAGTCCACCACCTCACAAAAAACTCTAGTGACCACGACACAGAACAATTCGTTGCAAATAGATATGAACTCATAACACAAACCGAACTAGACCTTAAAGACATTCCCCAAATAACACCGAGCGAAATTAAAGTAGCAATTAAAACCACAAAATCTAATAAAGCTCCCGGCAATGACGGAATACAAAACATTGTACTAAAAAACATCAGCAGAAAAGCACTGGTCCAACTTTTATATATCTATAACGCATGCCTAAAAAACTCACATTTTCCAACCTCGTGGAAACTGGCAACTATCTTACCTTTTAACAAGCCGGGCAAAGACAAGAATCTCCCGCAAAACTATAGACCGATCAGTCTCCTACCAACCATGGGTAAAATACTTGAGATAGTCATCAATAACAGGATGAAAAAGCACTTGCAAGACCGTAGTATCCTAATATCCGAGCAATTCGGCTTTAGACAAGCTCGAAGCACAGTACAGACACTAGCACGACTAACCGACTTCATCAGCACAAACTTCAATATTAATAAAAGCACAGGACTACTTCTATTAGATATTGAAAAAGCATTCGATACAGTCTGGCATGAAGCTTTAATTCATAAACTGGATTACTACGGTCTTCCAAGCTACATCACAAAGTTCATTGATGGCTATCTCAAGGACAGAGCCTCCGCGGTAAACATCAAAGATAAAAAGAGCGCAATACGTAAGATAGTTGCCGGGGTCCCCCAGGGCTCAATCTTGGGACGAATGCTTTTCATAATCTACATAAACGACATACCAAAACACGATAAAACACAGTTAGCACTCTTCGCAGATGATACGGCCATCTATTCTGCTTCCTGGGATAAAGACACAATAATAAAACATCTACAACAACACATCAACCTCCTGGAACCATACTATACTAAGTGGAAAATAAAAATTAACGTCAACAAAACAGAGTCTATTATTTTCACACATAAAAATAAGAAACCGAAAACGACAATATCAATGTACAATCATAATCTTCCACTCTTAAATAAAGTCAAATATCTAGGTGTCACTCTTGACCCGAAACTCTCCTACTCGCAACATATTCTAACAGTAGTGCAAAAAACAAACGCGGCTATTGCAATATTATATCCACTCATATGCCGAAATAGTGCATTACATCTAGATAATAAAAAGACTATTATTAAAACATGTATACTACCAGTGATATTTTATGCTAGTCCAATATGGAGCAATACAAATAAATCCAACTATAGGAAGTTACAAACTCTCCAAACAAAATGCTTGAAAATGATAACTAACGAAAACAAATATACTAAAAACGAGATAATACACAAACAACTAGACATAAAATACATAAGAGAACAAATAAAAATATTCACGATCAAATTTTATACTGAAAAATTACAAAATATAGATATACTACGGGATACCTGCAATATACGTACTACACATCCCTATGCTAAATATAAACTTCCGCAACGAGTATCAATAGATATGAATACAATATCTTAAGCCTTCCATTGTAAATACTGTATAGTTAGCATGTAAGATAGAGTTAAGCTACCCCAAACATATTTAGGTTTTTGATAAAAATTTTTTCCTAAAAAATAAGTCCACTAAGACCACCACTAAAAACATATGTGCATACTGTAAAAATTAAAATAGACCAAAATTGGGTTAAGTCGCTAGACAGGGACCAAACATTATAAACCTATGTACAAAATTATATCTGCTAGATGTAAAAAAACTATTGAAATCAATAAACTCCTTTTGACTTGACTTGACTTGGTCAGCTCAGTCGAAAATCGTTTGCATATTGAGTAACAACTCATTTGCGTTAAGAAATCGAAGTTATACCAGCTGTACAAGTTAATATACGGAAATAGTTTGTTTTCCTGAAAGAAAATTGAATTTGCGAGTTTGAAGTCGAAATGTCTGCATCCAACTCGTACTTCAAGTGTTTTAATCCTTTCGAATTGGAAAACCATCGAGTGCGGGATGAAAATCAGCTTCGAAAGGTCACAGAATCACAGCTAACTTTGCTCAACCAAGATAGAATATCGAACAACTTATTCATTTGTCATTCCTGTCGAATGAGAATTACAAAAATGGATAAAAACGTAGTTCCATCAACATCTACACATCAAACCACTGCACAATATGAGGACCAGTCTTCGACATCAGAGAGTAACAATATCCTGGAAACATCAGTATCGACGCTTGCAGATGTTCCAAATTTGCCAAAGGATATCTGTACTGAGGAATCTTCGTCCGTGTCAAGTCCGAAGTTTGAAGCAGCGGTAGAAACATTGAATCAAGCTCTCATTTCGCTCGGAGAGTCGCCAATAAAGAAACGAAGATTATCTCAACAATCATATCCTGCTGAGAAGTTTGAAAAAATCAATAAGATAATTGGTGAGGAAATTTTCTCTGTAAATGTAACGAAGCCAACGATAGACGACGACAAGAAGAGTGCCATTTTTGAAAAGCTGAAGCAAGCATTTCGTGAAACGAATGACAAGAATTTGAAAATCAGAATTTTGACTGTTGTGGCAGATTGGCCAACCATGGAAATTCAAGCTCACTTTGACGCATCTAAACACATGATTACTGTGGCACGAAAAGTAGAAGAAGAAAAGGGGATCTTGTCATGTGCGAATTCGAAAATGGGCAAGCGATTGGATGATGGGTTGATCCGGGAAATCGTCGATTTTTATGAGTCAGACGAAACAAGTCGTATAATGCCAGGGAAAAAGGACTACGTTACCGTTGTTGAAAATGGCGAAAAAATTCAAAAGCAGAAACGATTGGTATTATGCAATCTCAAGGAAGCATACCGGGAATTCAGGCAAAAATCTCCAGATAAAATACATAGTAGCTTCAGTAAATTTGCGGAATTAAGACCCAAAAATTGTATTCTGGCTGGAGCAGCAGGCACACACACCGTTTGCGTTTGCATCACACATCAAAATGTGAAGTTGATGGTAGAAGGTGCAAAAATACCAAAAATATCTAAAACGATGCCGGTTCATATAGAAACATACCACGATTGCTTGAAGCAAATGATTTGCAATCCTCCATCTGACGATTGTCACTTGAATAAGTGTAAAAAATGTCCAGGGGAAATTAATCTTATCGATTCATTCCAGTCGGCATTTGATGAGGAAATGATAGAGATGGTGACGTATAAGCATTGGGTGACTGTGGATCGAGCAACGCTGGAAACTATTCAAGCTACTGTACAAGATTTCTTACAGAAATTATCATCCGCTTTGCAAAATTTGTTACCGCATGCTTTTCTTGCTGAGAAGCAATCAGGCTTTTTGAAAACGGTGAAAGAAAATTTGACAGACGAGGAGTGTATCGTCACTGGTGATTTCGCAGAAAACTATGCATTTGTATTTCAAGATGCAATTCAAGGAGTACATTGGAACAACGACCAAGCAACTATACACCCATTTGTGATCTATTATAAAGAAGATTCAATATCAAAACATAAAAGCTTTGCTGCGATTTCGGACTGCTTAAAGCATGACACTGTGGCTGTAAATTTGTTTCAAGGAAAAGTTATTGAGATCATCAAAAACACGTTAAAAAATGTCAAAAAACTCATCTATTTTACTGATGGTGCTACAGCTCAATATAAGAATAAAAAGAATTTCATCAATCTCTCTCACCATTACGATGACTACGGCCTCCACGCGGAATGGCATTTCTTTGCAACATCCCACGGAAAAGGACCATGCGATGGTATTGGTGGAACGATAAAAAGATGAGCAGCAAGAGCTAGTCTCCAAAAACCGGATCAGATCATGAAGACTCCGAAAGATTTATTTCAGTGGGCAAAAACAAACGTTCCTAGTGCAGAATGCCTGTATTTCGATAAAATACAGTACAGCACTCACGAGAATACCTTGAGGTCACGTTTTGAGGGTGCTAAGCCCATACCGGGTACCAGAAAATTTCACTCATTTGTACCACTTGATAAAAAACAAATCGAAGGTAGGGAGTATTCGGCTTCGGCGAAATATTCTCTAGTGAATGTATTGAAATAAAGTATTGTTATCAATTCCAATCATGTACGACTCAATTATTACCCCAAATTCTGAACACACATGCTCCAGAGGCTAGATTTTTGCCAATCACGAAATATTCAATCTGAATACCTGGAAAGCCGCGCGCCACGCCATTTGCCGAGTCCCATACAACGCGGTAGTCACGAGGCGCGCGGCGCGGCAACCTGACGCAGCGCCGGACAAATAATTGTAAAAAAAATACTTAGAAAATCGCTCCATAAATTCCAAAAATTTGCCATCTTCAGAATTGACTAAGGAATGCGATCGTATTTTTTTTAGAATTTTAAAAATGGCCTTAGATTGCGAAAAAAATCGATGAACATTTTATTCGCTTATAAAAACAACAAAAATATATTTTTTGAAAAGTTGAAAAATTTTATCAAAAAGTGTCTTTCATCACCTTTGAAACGCGTTTTGGAACATCTCTCTACGGTGAAGGAGACCCGAGATATTAATTCTCAAAGCCGCCCGCGCGCCACTTTTACAGTAAAATGCGATAATTCATAACTAGCGTAAAAAAAATTTTTTGGACCAACGAAAAAATACAGGTGCACTTTTTTGACGTAGATTTCGAGTAAAAAAAGTTTCAATATAGAAATACAAATATAGAAATAAAACGCTTAACTAAAATCTTAAGGCAGTAGTCTGCTTTAGAAGCCGAAAAAAAGCGTTTTTTCAGCAATTTTTTTGAAAGGGAAGGGAATGATTGCCGTAAACGAAATTTTGAGACACTAGTGTATTATATTCAAGCTTTAAGAAACAATTTTTATTATTAAAAAATATTGAAATTTTTCAAAGTTGTAACGATTTTTCTGGGGCGCCTGGAGTCTGTACTTGTAAATCGGTGCCGGTGATGGAGGTCGTGCGATGCATCTGAAACAGTCGAACCAAATTTTTTTTCAGTTTTTATAAGTTCCTTTTCTATATGAACTAAAAAAATACCGAAGAAATGATGAAATTCCAAATTTTTTCGAAGTTTGAAAAAAAAAATTCACTTTTTTGAAAAAAAAAAATTCATTTTAAGTTGCAAAACAAGTAACTTAAATAGTACTTTTGTCTAATTTTTTTAGTTCAAATAGAAGATAATTTAATACTGAAGCTAGATCACTTTGATTTTTTTCGATCGGACATATGAGCGGATCCACGTCACTTCACTCAAAAAAAAACCGTCAAGTCACGGATCTTTGCGCCATTCAAAATATCTTTAGTACTGTGGAAAAAAAAAATACAAGTTGGAGGATTTTGAAATTTTTTTCAAAATGGCGGAGTTAGAGCTACGTGAATTTTAGTAAACTGCTGTTGCACCGCTATGTTTGAAAATTCATATCTCCGAAAGTATTCATAGGAGCGGGCTGATCCTTGAATCATTTTGTTCGTAAAAGAATGCGCTTTTATAGAAAAAAATTTGTTTACAAAAAAAAAAATTCCTTCAATTTTTTTTTGTCGTTTTTTTTTTTAATTTCGCTGCCATTTCCGCGGGACTCACAGAAATTCCTGAAGATAAATTTTTTTGGATACCCGAATCTTTCCCCTTCAACTCTAAAAAAAAAAATTCATGGAGAAAATACCCGGGCCGGAGAAAAAAAATGAAACGTCTTGTCGCGCGTCGCCGCGCGGTCGATCTATTGCAATATTTTGGTGGCTCTGGGAAGTGCAGATGTTTTTAGCGATGATTCGCTCGATGACACTTAGTAGGACACTTCTGTTTGAAGTTAATTCATAATTTTCATGAAATCAAATTTTTCTTTCTTTCATCTTTAATTTTGTTTTGACGAGTTTATGAGATATTGGAATGACCGCATGTAATTTCAGAGTGCCACGAACTGTCAAGGCTTTGTCAAATCGATTTTGTAAGATAGATTCTTCTGCTTGATGTTCTGCAGACGTACAGTACGCAGAAGATATGCTTCGAAAATAAGAATATGCCCAATTATATAGAACCAGCGGTGTTTGAATAGGATCGGAATTGCCAATCCGTTGTAAACTCACACGTGAGGCTAATCTCTTAACAGTTCCACCTACCCCATCACACGGCCCTTTTCCATGTGATGTAGCAAAAAAATCCCATTCGGCTGAAATTCTTCTTGTTCTTATATTGGAAAGCTGCTCCATCGGAGAAATAACTTATTTTTTCTACAGGAATTGAATCTTGGAACTTCTCTTCCATAAAGTTGACGAACTTTTTTGAAATAAATGAACCGCAACTGTAGTATGTTTCAGATGCTCTGAAATTATCACAAAACTAAAATGTCTCAACTGGTCGTCATCGTAACTTTTATAGTAAACCACGATTGGATGAATAGTCGCCTGATTATCGCTCCAGTGAAACCCTTGCGTAGAATCTCGTACAACGAATACATAAATTTCAGCGAAATCGCATACTACCAAAAATTCGCCAACTGTCAAGGTCTCTTCTGCGTACTGTACGTCTGCAGAACATCAAGCAGAAGAATCTATTTTACAAAATCGATTTGACAAAGCCTTGACAGTTCGTGGCACTCTGAAATTACATGCGGTCATTCCAATATCTCATAAACTCGTCAAAACAAAATTAAAGATGAAAGAAAGAAAAATTTGATTTCATGAAAATTATGAATTAACTTCAAACAGAAGTGTCCTACTAAGTGTCATCGAGCGAATCATCGCTAAAAACATCTGCACTTCCCAGAGCCACCAAAATATTGCAATAGATCGACCGCGCGGCGACGCGCGACAAGACGTTTCATTTTTTTTCTCCGGCCCGGGTATTTTCTCCATGAATTTTTTTTTTTAGGGTTGAAGGGGAAAGATTCGGGTATCCAAAAAAATTTATCTTCAGGAATTTCTGTGAGTCCCGCGGAAATGGCAGCGAAATTAAAAAAAAAAAACGACAAAAAAAAATTGAAGGAATTTTTTTTTTTGTAAACAAATTTTTTTCTATAAAAGCGCATTCTTTTACGAACAAAATGATTCAAGGATCAGCCCGCTCCTATGAATACTTTCGGAGATCTGAATTTTCAAACATAGCGGTGGAACAGCAGTTTACAAAAATTCACGTAGCTCTAACTCCGCCATTTTGAAAAAAATTTCAAAATCCTCCAACTTGTATTTTTTTTTTCCACAGTACTAAAGATATTCTGAATGGCGCAAAGATCCGTGACTTGACGGTTTTTTTTTGAGTGAAGTGACGTGGATCCGCTCATATATTGTTTTTGCTATCGCCGGCACCGTTTTCTAAAACTTGTGAAAATGAAAACTCGAGAAAACGGGCTTTAAAGTTTTCGGTCCAAAAAAATATAAGTTTTTGGATACTTACACGGATTAGATGTTAATCAGCTATCCCCGGGCCATACAATAATCCTTCCTCTTGGATAGTTTTGGAATAGATTTAAGACAAAAACGAAAAATCGATTTTTTGAAGCCTGTAAAGCAGACTACTGCCTTAAAACATATCACAAATTCGAAACTGAAGCTCGTAGTCATCGAAAATAAGTGGTAAATATAATGTACTTTTTGAGTCCATCAAATAGAATACATCACAGTGTTATTTAATCAATTACGTACTAAATTAACAAACTGAAAAATATTTAATCCAAACTCTGATACTATATACATTCAAATAAAATCTTAAAGTAAACGGCGAGTTTAAATTTATATATTAATGGTTCAATTACTTGGAAACCAATGCTTCTACTGACTTCTGTGCATACGAATATCTTTTAGCAACAATTTTTTTTTTTTAAATATGCTTCATGCAATGGAATGTCAATGTTCCACGGACTAACTTCGCTTTTTCAAATCGAGATTGTAATGCAACAGCTTCTTTTTTGTACTCATCATTTGTGAAAAAATCGACGTAGATATTTTTAATATTCTGATTATTCTATTTTTAGAGTATTTCTTTCCGTGCTTTTCTAAATTGAACGGATTGAAGCAACAGTCAAAACTTTTCTGTTTTGGTGCTATAATAGTTATTGCTATGATTCGATTTTGATGCACCTTGAAATTTTTAAATATTCTCCAGTCGTGTGAAACTACGTGAACAAAGAATCGATGTGACTTTAGTAAGCGTCAAGACGATACTGAAATAGTCAAATCCTGCGATACATTTATATATTCTAGGGAGGCCATGGAAGGGTGAAAAGAGGGTATTTTAAATACCTGAGGGTCGACACACAGGTGTTCAAATAATGGGCATATTTATTGCATTACGCGGAATTAGTTTCTCACCTGAGTTCAATTCCAAGTATGTAACGACGCGCGAACAGGGTCTTGCCGCCCCAACGCTCGTGTACCCGGCCGTGCGCGACGTCCCGCATGAATCAACCGCTTTGGAAATATAGTTTCCATCGGAGTTCCATTTTTAAACTTACAGATTTCGTAGAGAATGAATCAAGGAACACGCTCGTATTTTTTTCAGAATTTTCGAAGGTGGTAGTCATCTCGAAAATCGCGTTTGAAAAGTATAATTGTTAATAACAAATAGAAAATTATTTATTACATGAATTAAAAATTCATAACATGAAAGTGCAATTCAAGAGCTTCAAAATGAGTTTTTTTCGGCATAGGCATTGAGAAGTCACTTTTTGACGCCTGTTTTCGATCCGTAAAGTAGCACTTTATACGGCTCATTTCAGAACTGCCATATAAAGTCTTTTTATGGCAGTTTTGATGCGCAGTTCGAAGTGCGCAATCCAAAGCTGCCGTATAAAGTCTTTATATGGCAGTTTTGGTGCGCAGCCGAAGTGCGCGACAGATCGCGCCAGCCATAACCTCACTCTTCGTTGTATCAAGTGCGAATCTCAACAGGCGTCAAAGTGACTTTTCATGCCTATTTCGAAAAAAATATCGTATGGGGCGCGCCCGTAAACCGTTTTTGACTCGAATAATGATTTCAGAACTCGCTTCCGGCTCGCCTTCGGCTCGCCTTTAGCTCGTACTGAAATCATTATCCTCACCAAAAACACTTGGTTTACGAGCATGCCACATAAAATACTATTTGACGATGTCTGTACGACAAAGGGAACCGGAGATATTAACGTTTAAAGAAGAGCGCGATCCCGAATTTTGGTGTTTTTTTCGAAAATTCAACCCCTTGCAGCTGCTAAGCCCTTTGAGTAAAAAAAAAAAAATGTTTCATATGTTCATTTCACCCAGAGAATGTGTAAAAAAAATTAAAAAAGAATCCGAAACATTGACGAATATTTTTGGCCAAATCCGTCCCGCTTGACGTGGATTGACTCAAAAGCGATATCAATTGTCCTAAGGTAAAGTGGCCATTACTGGGACAGTGTAAAAAGTGCGTCCTATACTGGGACGATAATAAATAATATTTTCTATCTATTACATCTTAAAATAGAACATCAAAGTAAAAATTGTTTAATATTTTCGAAGTTCTTATTTATTTAATTACACTATTTGTTTTTATTTTGATAAGTTAAATGTTTTATAAAAAAATATTAAAAAATGGTTCTTAATGAATGCGTATGAACCTCGTAAAAACTCGCCATTCTGTTTGTTTTTCAAAAGTATGAGCCTAACTTTTCTGTCCTTGATTTAATGAATTTTTGCACATACATAGGCAAAATATTATTTCTACACATTCTGCTTACGTTCATAAATGAAATGAGTGATTATTTTGATTATTTCATTGAATATATTTTTTTTAATCTTGTGTTCCATTATTGGACAAGTTTTTGAATGAGTTGCCTAAACTGGAACGGGATGGCGCTGGGCGTCCCAGTTTCAGACTCGTCAGCGTGAGTTGCATATCCGCGTTACCAGTACTGGGACGTGTATTTCAAGAGTGTTTTAAACGGTATTTTGCAATAAATTATATACCTTGAAATAGTTTAAGGATTATTTTTTAACTTCACGTGTGTAGTCAAGTACTTACAGTCGATAGGAAAATTACTTGAAGTGCAGTATTGTGTGTGGATAAATCTAACCTCAATCTCACCTCTAATTCTATATACCGTCTAGGTAAGTTATTATTCATATTAATATGTATTATACTTCAATTAATTTTACAGACATCCAAACTTGTGCAAAAAATGGCCAAAACCAAAAAAAATGAATGTAAAAATACGTCAAAGAAGAAGAAAGAGCAAGATTTGAAATCTAAGAAAACTAGATCAAAGGAGAAAAGTAAAACCAATAAAATTAAAAAGAAAAGAATAGAGAGGAATTATAGTGTGCAGTCGATCAAAGAAGCATTGGACGCAGTTGACAAGGAAAAGTCTTATCGTGAAGCAGCAGACAGCTTCGGAGTTCCGAAGAGCACGCTGTACAGGTTCAAGAAGAGTGATAAACCAGCACTAAACTCCAAAAAAGGTGCTCCAACAGTGCTCACTGCGTCTGAAGAAGAAAACTTTGTTGCCTGGATTCTCTATCGTGCTGAACGGGGGTTTCCTGTTAATAAGAAACTGTTGTTGGATACAGTTAAAGATTATGTGACAAGTACAGGAAGAGATAATCCTTTCAACAATGCTGGACCAGGATACAAATGGTATTGACTGTTCATGAAGCGGCATAGCAACTTGAGTATCCGTTCTGCTCAAAACCTAACTACTACTCGGGCATCTGTATCAGAGAGTGACTTACGACAGTGGTTTGCTAAATTGAAGATATACCTAGAAGAAAAAGATCTTTTGAACATAGAGCCAAAAAGGATATTCAATTTGGATGAATCATCCTTTATGTTAGTGCCTCCAAATAATGATGCTGTTATTGCCAAGAAAGGAGCGAGGGCTATCTACAAGGTTGTAAGTGGGAACGAGAAGGGCAATCTTACTGTTCTGTTTACTGCGGCTGCATCTGGACAATTACTCCCTCCGATGATCTTATTTGATCTTAAAACTACTCCGAGAAAAGAAGTCTTGAAAAAAATACCCAGTGAATGGGCAGTAGGTAACACAGAAAAAGGTTGGATGACATCTGACAGTTTTTATAAATATATAGTGAATGTTTTCTATAACTGGCTGGTTGAAAATAGGATTGAGTTTCCTGTCATCTTATACGCAGATAACCATTCCTCACATTTAACGATGCCGTTAGCAAAATTTTGTCAGGAAAAACAAATAGAGTTGATCGGACTCTATCCAAATCCTACCCACATTATACAGCCACTAGATGTAGGATTGTTTCATGTTTTAAAAGATAAGTATAAGGAAGCTAATGACGCCTGGAGGATAAAGAATAATGTTGTAGACGGTAAAAAATACATGTTCGCTGAAATTTTGAAGACAGCTTTGGACTCCTACAATTTTTCAAACTGCATTGTGAGTGGGTTCCGGGGATGTGGACTATTTCCGTTCAACCCTGATGCAGTACAGTATAATGTACTTAACAAAAGTAAAAAAAATAAACAAAATTTGACTGCTGAGGATGCAGTGGTAACTGCTGCAGATAGCTCATCCAGTAAGAGTGACACGTTCCTCCAGACTTTCGAAAGGAAATGTCTTTCTTCCAGTATATTAGATGATTTTAGAAGAAATGAATTGAATGAATTCTGGACTGGAGACATTAAGTTAGAAGGTCTCTTTGAAACTTGGAGAAAATTAAGAGGCACTTCTGGTAAATAAATGAGACTCGTATTTTCTTAATGCCACTATACTTAATGTCTACTGTTTTTATTCATTCATGAGTGTATTATTACCTATTTTAATTGTAAATTATAAGGTCCGATCAATTTTCGATATGATTTTTTAAAGCTTCATTTTTCAATTATTTATCCTGATTTTTTGTAATGGTGATAAGAACTGTAAATGTTATTCTTCATCTTAGATAATATTACAATAATAGAAAATCAGAATTCAACGGACACTGTTAGCAATATTGGAGTTGTTGATGTCACAGATGATACAGCAGTGGCATTTGAAGATGTAGATATAACCAATTTAGACATAGTATTTCAACAAGACTTGATAGTAGAAAACAGCAGTTCAGATAACTTGGCTCAACCTACAAATTCTTTCAATTCATTTGAAAATCAAGAAGATATAGCTTTAAATGAGACATGTAGTGCACATGAGAATATTGGTTCTGTCGCTCCTAATGAGTTAGAAGGTTAGTCAAAATTATTATCTAAATTTTGATTATGTTCGTAATAATAATTCACGTATTTTTTTAGACGTAAGCACTTATGTCATCGAAGAGACTATTGGTCAAACCAAGGCACTTATGACAGACGATCCTGCATATATCTATGGGATTCCTACTCCTGACGACAGTTTGTCAAGTACGTGTCTGCGAACTGGTACATTAGATGAGATTGTAAATAATAATATGGATTCTGCATTTAATATTGTCTCTTCTGAAAAGTCACAAGGCTGGTTATAATTAATATTTAAATTTTAAATATATTCAAAGTTATAATTCATATTTTTACTATTCCAGATGTGAGCACTTGCATTGAAAGAACCGTTTTTCAAGAATCTACTAATGGTCAGGACCATTCATTGAATGATAGTTCCTCAGGTCTACATAGTGCTAAAGAAGTAGATACAGTCATAGACGTATCTACCAACAAGTCTTTGGATTCTACAAGTCAATCGATCGGCAATCTAAAGGCCAATCCTGATAATAGTCTATCAAGTCTCCACAGTGATAGTGAAAAACACACAGTCTCAGATTTATCTTCAAGTTGCCCATCAATTTCTACGAGTCAATCTATAGTGACTGACAAAAGTTTGAATCAAAACGGAGAAGCTAAGGTTGTTACAAGTGAGTATACTTATTTTACTAATATATAACATAGCATACCATATTTTTGATAATATTTTTAATGTATGCTTATATTCTAGCTAACGGGGATTTGAATATCTCTCAGGAAATTCTCAAATTTGCAAAAATCCCGGAATTTAAACCGAAAAAGAGGAAAGTTGAAAGGAGTGAGGTCACGGTCAATACTGTAGGACAAGTTCTACAAACTCTGCAAAAAAAAGAAAATGAGAAAATATTAAGACAAACCCAAATTGAATTAAATAAAAAAAAGAAAGAAGAGAAGAGGGTATTGAGAGACAAAGAAAAGACCGTAGCTAAATCTTTTCAAGAGAAAAAGAAGCAGTTGAGTGACACTAAAAAAAATTTGAATTCCCAAATTAAAGCTCTCAAAATCACCATAAAAAACGAAGTGAATAAAGAAAACCGAGTTGTACTAGAAGAGCAGATGAACACCTTAATCAATAATATTGCAGAAATTGAACAAGAACTCGTGCATGTTGAAGTGCAGTGTCTGCAATCAAAAATAAAAATAAAACAGGAAAAGATTTGAAGATTTTTTATACTTATATAGGTATTTGAGCTGTCACCAAACATTTAAAGACTAAGTATTAAGTTTAATGTTATCTAAGAGATGAAGAATGAATTGTTTAATTTGAGTATAAAATGTTCATGTTTATATGAAAAATGTTTATGTTCGTGTTCATATATGTATTTTATTAAAAAATTAAGATAAATAAATGATGTTCTTATGTTCCACAATATAATCGATTTTTATTCTTTTCATGTATCCCTCAAATTTAAAGTAAATTCGCAACTTCATTCTAATTAGCCCCATTCAATTTTGCTTGTCCCAGTATTGGGCATGGTGCGTCCCACTTTAGGGTTAACCGCAAAACTGCTGTCCCAGTAATGGTTAAAATGACTATCTATGAAAATACAGTATTTTAATACTTATAATGCATTAATCATCCTATATTATTGTGGGAATCTGATCACGAATGTGTTGGCTATCTGCTATAATTTTTCTTTTATGGAATAAAGCAACATACTTTTTTTTAATTGTGCTTATGTGACTTAGGTTGTCGTAAGTGTCCCAGTAATGGCCACTTTACCTTATAAGATTGACGATAATTACCAATGTTGAAACGGTGCGTGCCAGTCACAGTATTGAGAAATATTCTTTCATTATCAACGGTCAAACGAAGTCTGCGGAGCAGGGTTGGAAGTCATCATGGTTCAAACAAAAACACAGGTGAGATTCTGTGTTTTACTTTGAATTAATTCGATTTGCTTTCCAACATTCGGAACTTGTAGTCAACATCCAACCACAAGTAAAATGAAGCTCCGAGTGTTCCACAATCTTTTTATTCGACACAGCTTTGGATTTCCTATTTGAAATAAAGATTATCATAGACATAATTAAGAAAGCCAAAGTGATCCGAACCCTTTCATAATTAAAAAAAATAAAAATGAATTGATTCAAAACAGTTATTTGAATGACGCCAGATCTGTTACATAAGCCTACAGCTGTTTGAGCATTCTGCAATGAATTACTCTAGCTAGGCTCAATAGTTTGAGGACTACAGTCGACGCAGGCAGACATCAATGGTCCAGGATCTTGTGCGAGTGTCGCAGTACAAGTTACTGTTACATGGTGAACTACAGACCTACGATGCCTCTACAAATGTTCAAGTTAACATTCGATGGCTGCCGAATAGTAGACCAGGCAATCATAGAACTCTCTGATTATGATAGGTATAGCTTGAGGATTCAATGTTTCAAATGGTGGCTCGCAGCTGTGAAAGGTTCTCAATCCTGCCTGCGACATGTGCGCTGGCCTACAGAGTGTGATTGAGCAGCCATACATCAGGTGAAGGAACAGAACACTAGATCAGCCTACTTCTCAATCTGTAAAGGTTCAAACACAAACGAACTCATGGTAGTCAAACTTGGACAGCAACAGCAGAATACAAGGCAGTACACGCTGTAAATACCAGAGGATAGAATCTTGCGTCATTCAGAGGGACGCATATTTCAATCATTACTAATTAAAATCGTGTTGTACTTGCGAACGAAGAACAGGTGGTTTTCAATCAATAAAATGCACGTACGTCTCTTTCAATAACTTTGATTGCTCTCAAGGCACCGACAGTCGGTCTTCTACGATGCCCAGATGCTATTTTTTGAATCGGCCGGACATTCTCATTGACATTTGCAATCATACAAAGTTCCATCAGAATGAGACTACCAGTTTTTGCATTGTTACGCCAGTAACGAGCAAAACCATGTATTTGGCCACAAAGCAGATGTTACCGAGAACTGTGTTTAGCCAGTTGATCATAAGCTACAATGGTCTGGCTGTAAATCATTTGGAGAAAACATCATGGCAGAACCTCATCTTGGTCTTCGTGATTGCTGCTTGGAGAAAGTTCGAAAACTACGTATCGGCGATTACAACCTCCTACACAATTTTCGTATCGAATTTTCGCACATTTTATTATGCGGTGTACATTGCCTCATCTCCGAGTCAAATCACTACAATCCAATTGCTAGAAGATTTCAACGAAATAAACAACAAGGTTTTCGTTTTCGGGAAATTTCACAATCGTGTTTATAACCTGCAAAATTGAAAAAGCCTATCACTCGGATTTGCCGATACTGTTGTGTGTCGATCTTTGTTATTTCTGTTACCACTGTAACCAAGTATCTGGAATTTCCAAGATTTTGATTTCAGCTCATCACGATGTATTTAATCACTAGTCATACCTGAAATTGTGATTTCTAAATTTTCCGGTAGGCACAAAATATTATCAGTCTGTTAACGAACTTTCTGTTGGATATTTTTACGCGAGAAAAATTAATATTGCCTCCGGCAACAAACTTTCTGTTAGATACTTTTACGCGCGAAAAATTATGCTCAGACGACTCGTGATTGGATGACACCCACAATTCTGAGGCAATAAACAATATAGACCAACCAATAGAGATTTTTCCTCACACTCAAATATAGCAGCAAATGACCTTTACTACCTTTTAAAATATAGCACGTAGATAAAAACGCCGTTGTTGGCCCCAGCAAAATCGCTTTGTGGAATTTTTTAAACAACAAAAACTGTCAAAAATTGTCATTTTTCTGGTTTTTTGCAAATATCTCAAAAAGTGATGGAGGAATCGTTAAAATATCAATGGGACTTTTACAGGGAACTAAAAAACCTACAAAATGGTTTTTTGTGCAGCCGGATCGGTGCATTTTCCACTGAGAAAATTCGGAAAAACCTGTAAAAATAGACCATTTTTCGAAAATTCATAACTTTGACAAATTCAAAGCTGGACAAACGATCTTGCGGGGAATAATGGATAATAACATGTAGTTTAACTGTACGCAAGATGGTTTCTGTCCGATGGGTAGTTTTTGCACAATCGCGTTATAAACAATTTGAAGGCTTATCTTGTAAAATGCGGGAATTTAAGGGAAATTGTCGTATTCGAATTTTCTAAACGGCATCTGAAAGTAGAGATCAAAATCTTCAATTTGTATATTTTGGATTTTCACCTGGGGTGTGGGAAATGTGTTTAAAACGTCCCCGAAAGTTGCTCCAAACGCTCTGAAGTGCACTCGAGGCAGAGTCGGGTACCGGTAGTGGGGGAACCAGCTAGCCGAGGAGAGTGTCTTAGCGCGACGGGTTGCTATCTAATGCGGCGCGGCTTCGCAGAGCGAATTCTTACTTTAACAGTATATTTTTGTTAACTTACTTTAACAGTTTTTTTTTATTAACTATAATGTTTTTTATCGACTATTACAACTTGAATAATGTAGGTAAAGCATATTGGAAGGTGAGTGTGTGTATTTTTATTTGATGTGATTAATAAGTTTCTCACAACTCTATACGTACTCTTTTCATGTCATACATATTCATAGCTTTTGTTGATTTATAACAAAATGCGAAAAACTTTTTTTTTTTCTTTTCATAAATGTGTAAATATTTAATACTGTATAAAATTCAAGAATAAATCATCAATAGTGCTGACGCAATTTGTTTTTATCGAAAACTACTCGAAACAAGATTTTGTAAGTACTGATGATTCGATTTCTCAACTTAGTATTATTTTTTTTTTTTTTTATAATTTGAAGTCATAAAAATCGAAAAGTATAAATAAATCCTTCAGATACTGTTCATATGCCTCTTCCGATTAATGCGACAGATTATTATAATATAAGCATATTATACGCTGTACTGCATTATGTCAACTTGAATAATTTTTTTCAATTGCAAGATAATTTTTTGAGAAATTTTTTAATTTTATATCAATTAACTATGGTTTTAATTACAACAAAATAAGTGATTTGAATTGAGTTTTTCGTTGGAAGCATCGTAAATTGATTGACTTTGTATTTATTAATTTCACAGGAATCATTCACGTAAATATATACAAATACATTGACCATGGATATTAGCAGTGATAAATCACAAGCCTCAGAAGTTTCTGAATTACAGAATGAAAGGTAGATTACAAAAATTGAATTTTTAGATATATTTTAGGTACCTAATGTTAGTCATTATTAATTCGAAAGTAGAATAAAATGCAATAATTTTACATCAAATCCTTTTAAATGGTATATATTAATATTCTCTTATTTCACTTTACCATTGTGAGTGCTTTAATATCAAAAATGATAACTACAGATTTTTGTGGTGTAGCGTATTTGATAGTTTTATTATTTAATTTAGTAACAATGATGGTGATTTGGACAATCAAAATGAAGTTGTTCCATATCAACAAGATGTTGAGGATGTACAGTGGGAAGATATTGATAATACTTGTCCACTTTGTGACAAAGTCATGGAACCCTCGAAATCAAGAGTCGTGAAAGAACGAGGCATCGAAAATGCGATAAGGGCAAGCAAGAGAAGGATGGATAATAAACATTTGAAGCTAAAAGACTTACAAGAAGTTACTCTTCACACGGCCTGCCAAAAGAAGTACACCAAGGAAGGTAGCATACAAACCGCTATAAAAGCGTACAAAGATCAGCAGGCCGCTTCTAATAAAAATCGACAACGTAAATCTGAAGGCCTGGTATTTAATTTTTCTGCTCACTGTTTTTTTTGTTACGAAAAAATTTACGAATATAAGCCAGATGCTAGAAGTGTAAAAAATCAATCAACGATCGTTACTATATTAGAACAGCTTAAAGCTTATCCGAATACGGAAATGAACAAAAATATATTCTCGCGCATTCGCAATTTAGAACACTGTGACAACGAGTATTATACCAAAAATAAAGTGTTGTATCATAAGAATTGTATGAGTAAGGTTTACCAATATCGACCGAATAATGTTAAAGGAAAGCCTATCGGTGAGAAAATGTCGGACGTATTAGCTTTTATTATAAATTTCTTGCTTGATAATTCTGATGAGTGCCAGTTTTCTTTAAAGTCCATTTCAGAAAATTACAAAAATACCCATGGTTCAGCAGATTTTCCTAGAACTGATGTTCTTCTAAAGCATTTGAAAAACCATTTTGAAGATGAGTTAATTTTTCATTCAATCAAAAACGATTGGATACTTTGCTTCAGACAAAGTTTAGGGAAAATTATCGAGGATAGTTGGTATAATCAACGTCAAAACAACATCGAAAAAGAGAAATTAAGAGTCATCGAGTTAGCTGCTCACATGATATTGCAAGATATCAGAACAATGAAACCATGCAATATGGATGTTTATAAATCTCCGACAAATTTTTTAAATAATTTGGATGAGGAAATTCCCGAAAGTTTGAAATTATTCCTTGACATTTTAATTAGAACGCATAAACACACACCTAAAAGTGAATCTTGGGCTCAATGGAATAATAAAATAATAACGATAGCCCATATTATTATGTCATCTGTAAGGCCACGGTCCTTCTCATCTTCTCTTTTGCTTGCTCTTTCATCCATGATACATAAAAAATTTGCTGCAAAAGGTCTTATTGACTGTCTCTATAACATGGGGCTATGCGCTTCATATTCAGAAACGGTTCGTTTTGAAACCTCGATTGTTCACGATCCTGAACATGTGCGTTTGTTACCTGATTCTTACGTTCAATTTGTTTTCGATAACGCCGATCATAATACAGCTACAATCGACGGTAAAAATACTTTTCACTCTATGGGTGGGATAATGTGTGTGACACCAGCTTCTTCTGTACAGTCAGACAACAATATTATTCGTTTAAAAGGAACTTTACCTTCAGTTGATAGTGGGAAGTTTGGCTATATACCCTTAGTTGATTACGATCGGACAAAACCTTTTTCTCTTAAAAAATTCATAGTTAAAGACTTGGACACACTTAATACCGTTTCATCAAGAATTCGCATCAAGCCCGTTGAATTGATATGGTTTTTTGGAAAATTTGTGAAAATGGAAAATTTGGGAAAAGCCATGGTTGGCATGGCTTCATGAATAAACTTCACGCTTCAAATAATGATTTTTCTGTGTCAAAAATAATTCCATTGCAATTCGTTAATGCATCTCCAAGTGATTACATGACTATCGTCACCGTGCTGATGGAAGCAAGGCGTAAAGCTGATGCGGTTGGACAAAAACATTGCTTCGTTACATTTGACCTACCTCTCTGTCAAAAAGCCTGGGAAATTATAGGTTCAGTAGATCCGGAAAACGATCCTCATAATTTGAATTCCGTAATCGTTCGCTTAGGAGGTTTTCATTTGCTTATGTCATTTCTCGGATCCGTAGGCACGATTATGGAAGGTAGTGGATTGAAAGAAGCGTTTTCCCAAATATATGCCAAATTATCGGCTGAGAAAGCTCTCACAGGGCACGCCTTCTCCAGAGCTGTAAGAGGACATCTTTTAGTCCAAACTTTACTTGCCAATTTAATTTTGCAAAATATTGAATTTAGTGACAACGAAAAATCATATCTTACAGCATCCGTAGAAAAATTAGGAGATGACGAAAACATTGAGGAGAGTTCAATTTTAACATCAATAAATTCCAAATTCGTAGATCAATTAAATAAAATGAGAGATAATGGTCCAACTAGTCAGTTATGGGTACAGTATTCTGAATTGATTTGTTTAATGCAAAGATTTATAGATGCAGTAAATTCTGGTAATTTCAAAGAACATCTTGATACTATACAACTAATGATACCGATTTTTTATGCTTCTGGTCATCATAACTACGCAAAATGTGCCCAACTGTATTTACAAAATATGTTGGAATTAGAGACTAGAATGGATATTGTTGAGTTTGATAAGTTCTGGCGTCAAGGATTCTTCACAATCAGGCGATCTCTCAGATATTGGTGTGGAATATGGTCAGATATGACCATAGAGCAAGTGCTCATGAGAGCTATGAAATGCAGTGGAGGTTTAACACATGGTCGAGGAATAACTGAAAGTGTAGTTAGTAAATGGGTTTTATCTACAATTGCTATGATGGATGTGTGTAACCAGATGGAAAACTTTTGCAATGTAGCGTTTTCGACGTCAGAGCAGCACATTGATAACAGGAGCAGTCGCATATCTCGTGACGCATCTGACCTATTTAAATTGAATGACTTTTTCGCAACTCATGACCCGTTCCCTGCAACTAACGTTATCATGGGGATTGTCTCAGGTGTTGTTGGTGATTCTAGCATCAATTGCCACAAAGCTTTTGAGGTTGGAAAAAATTTGATGAAAGCGAATGTAGGGAAAGATTTTGCTTCTTTGATATTTTCACGGAAAAATAAGGTTCTTAATTTGCAATCAAGTAACTCCAAAATTAAAAATATAGCAAATGAAGAAATAAGCATATCTCCTTTATTAATATTTCAAAGAATATCGCTGAACATTGCTCATCAGAATGACATGAAAGATTACATGAAATACGAACTCTCTCCAGTGCCATTAGCTTTATTTAACGAGGGCGGAATGCGTAAAACCGCGAAATCAGAGTTTTATGCTCATTACTCTGCTATTGAAAGTATCCCACAATTTTCTAATGATTTAATTCATGTTGTAGACGGTGGGTATTTTCTTCACAAAGTAGTATGGAATGCGAACGAAAATATCGAAACAATAATTAAAAAATATGTAAATCATGCTTTGCGCAATTACAAACCCAACAGTTACATCATATTTGACGGTTATCCAGATGATGAGACGTTGACAACAAAATCTGTCGAACGATCTCGTCGTAAACTAGCTGATTGTAGTACCGAAATTCACTTTGAAAACAATACTAAAATTACAGTTCCTCAAAAACAGTTTTTGAGCAACGAAAAGAATAAAGTTCGTTTGATTAGCATGCTTTCAACAGCTTTAAATAGTTCAGGTTTTAAAACTAAGACAGCATTTGAGGATGCTGATTTACTTATTGTAAATTCGGCAATGGAAAGTGAGTCAACTGTCGTAATTGTCGGTCAGGACATAGATTTACTCGTAATTTTAACCCAGTGTTACGAGCAACCGTGCTGAAGGCTCGGTTGTCGAGTTGTTAAATAATATAAGAGAGTAATCTCCGAGCGGCTGGAGACCAACCTCTGGGGTTTGCTTGAATTAAGTCCTAAGGACACCTGCGCAATCTGTGAATTGACTAGGAAGTACGTATATAGCGAACATATATTTATTTGGAATAACAAGGAAACCAATGATTACCAAATAAATTATCCAATACACTAAGCTATACTAGAGACTATACGTGAAATAGCTAAAAGTAAACTAAATGCTATTTGATATGATGAAGAATGGTTTGATTAATTATGGGTAAGGAAAGTAGAGGAGGGAATGAGCCTACCGAATTAACCTCTGAGCGTCACCCGAGCCAACTCCAAGAACCCACCGGTCGAGCGACTTCCTTCACGAGGATCCTGGTGCAGCTTATGCCGAGTAGTCCGATCCGCGTCAGCTGTCTGTTTGATGGACCTTCTTCGAATCTGCCCTCTGGTCTGCTTCACACGCAGCCCGTTATCAGGAGTCTTCGTTCTCGGTTAGGCGTGGTCCCGGGTACGCGTTCAGAGGGGTGAGCACTTTGCTCAGCTTTCGGTAATAATTCGACTGCCTGGCAATCACCTCGGTTTCAATAAAGAAACCTCGGGTTGCTTGGCGGTGGGGTTTTCAGCAATTCGCTGAATCACTGGTCCCCTGGCTCATTTCCTGCTCTACTTCCGGCCGAGCGCGCGCGTGTAGGAATGCGCTGATTGCACTACTTGCATGAAAGGGCCGTTCGTAACACCCTCCCCCAAGACGCTGGCTCCGGTACCGGGGTCAAGCGTATGAAAATTAGGATGGGCCTAAAGTGTCACGCATTCCTTCCACGCGGTCGCTTTGCCGATTCTCTACAGCTAAACTACTTCTAACTTACTTCTAAGTTACATACTAGGCTTAAGATTAGGTTTACAATCTTCTTGGGTCTGGTCCGGTTGTTGGCAGGATGGCATCACTCGTTGGGTAGGGCCACGGGTGGTGGAGGATGTAGCCTGTCATTGGCTAACTCCCTTGGGCCCGGAGTCCTTCAGTTTGAGCTTGTCTAGATGCTTCAGTTTCCTCTTTCCACTCCGATCAGAGATGATAGCGGTGTTTAGGCTAAGCAGCTCCACGATCTCGTATGGGCCTTCGTAGTAGGGGTCTAGTTTTCCCCTGGCCTCACGTTTCGCGTATACCTGATCGCCCACCTGGAATTTGACAGGATTAACCTTCGTGTCATACCTGCGTTTTGAGGCGCGTTTTGCATCGTTCAAGTTGTTTCCTCCAACTTCTGCTAGCTCATCGAGCCGAGTTACTAGGTTCGCCATGTACTTGGTAGTGGTCGGTACATGTTTGGCCATCGGTAGTGATTCCGGCGTCCTTTTCGGTTTGCCGAAAGCCATTTCATGGGGCGTGAATTTCGTCCCTTCGTGAATGACTGAGTTGTAGCACCGCATGGCGTCAGGCAGCAGCGCATCCCATTCCCGTTGGTCATGGGCATAGTGACGCAAATAGTCTACCAAACCCGTGTGACTCCGCTCTAGCGATCCGTTCGTCTAGGGGTGGTATCCCGAGGTCATCACGTGGTTAACCTTGTTAATCTTCAAGAACTCCTTCATGTTTTCGCTGGTGAAGCTTCTTCCGCGATCGCTGAGTAGAATCAGCGGAATGCTGTAGGGTTTGAAGTAGCCTTGGTCGAGGGCCCTGATGATAGAGACTGAGGTCTGGTCCGGTAGAGCGAAAGCATGGCCCAGTTTCGTGAGTAGATCCAGAACGGTGAGTATGTACTTATTTCCGTTTCTGGTGGTCGGGAGTGGTCCGACGATATCCACGGCTATTTTCTCCCATGCTTCCACCGGGGTATCTGTAATGATCATTGGTTCTCGGGTTTTAATTCGGGTTATCTTCTGCTTTTGGCAGCTGGTGCAGCATCGGATGACATCTTGCACCTCGTTTCGCATCCCAGGCCAGTAGTATCTCTTTCGTAGCCGTTGATAGGTCTTGGTTACGCCTTTGTGTCCTCCAGTAGTCCCTTCGTGCCATCTTCTCACGATGTTGAGCCTTTCCTCGGGGGCGGGGGTTTCGATCTCCCCAGTACAGAGATATATTTGGCACGGGTAGTCTCGGAAGATGGTTCCCACAAGAGATTTCACGATCGCAGGCTGCCAAGTCTCTAAGGCGTCACCCCGTGTAGGGATCCGAACTTCGGTGACCCTTTCTGCTCTCATGGCGGCTTTTAGTAGTTCCAATCCGTCTACGAAGTCTTCGGGAGTCATCCGGTGATAATATTGGTCCATACAGGCGACCGAGAATATGGTCCCCCTTTTCCTTCTGGTAATAGCCACCGCACCTTTCTCTGATATTTTTCCCAAGAGATCGTCAGGGTGGATGTATTGCATCTCGCGTAGTTGTTTGCCTACCGGAGTCGTAAGTATGCAATCAGCTGATATGAAATGTGCATAGTTACCCTTTCTCATCGTCAGCGTGTCTGTGATTACGTCCACCTTGAGCGTACGGTCGTCGTTACTTCTATCGTGGCCGAGTGTAGAGTTACGCATCGCACGTCGGCCTACTTCCTTGTCTCTCGTGTCATCGGCCTTGCTGACGTCGTCGACATATGGCACCCTGGAGGTTGTTATTGTTTCTACCGACTGTTTTGGTTCCTCTACAGGCGTCTCGTCGTCCGAAGTGGTTGTTGAGGTGGTCGGCGAACCGTACGGGGTCGATCTTCCCGTGGGTAACAATGACTTGCGTGGAGTTGGTAGGAATGAGACTCGGTTTTTACTGGCCTGTCTCGTAGGTTGTGACCCAGTGGGAGTCTGTTGACACTTGCTGACGGTGGTGTCTCGGTTATCAGTAGTTCCTGGCAGGCGCGATTGGTTGAGAGATTTTGAGAGTTCCAGAAGTTGTTCCTTTGCACTCTCTATGGTGAGTGGTTGGGCCTCAACCCACAGGTCATTGGCCTTTTGGTTTAACCGTTGTTGCGTAGTTTCTGCGGGTTGTAAGTCCGAGAGATTTAGGGCAACTACCTTTCTAACGCCGTTTGGGTCATCTTCGTGGCTGCTGTCCCCGGAATCCATTTCTCTGGGATCGTAACTACTCCTCGGGGTCCATAGCCCTGGGTATTCCCTCTGTAACAGATCTTGGATTACCTGGCTAGTGGTTGGATCTCTCTCTTGGAGCATCTCTTGGAATTCCACCCGGTCAGTCGTCAACTCGCATGGTTCGTTGGTTACATCGTGGCTAGGGCCTGGCCCATAACTCGCTTGAACGGTAGTATCCAGGGAAGTGTCGTCGCTTTCCTCGTCTTCCGAGTCGCTATTCCGTTGCTCAGAAATAGCAGAAGTTGTTAGGTCGTTCTGCGTAGATGATAACTGATCCTGTATACTGGTTCCCAGGCCCACGGATGTATTGCTGCTTTCGTCGGCATTCACGTAGGTGAGTGGGGCGACCGTGGGGTTGCTACGTGACTGGCTGGTTATTGGGCTCAAGTTCGAGTAGGTGATTGGCCCAACTCTCGGGTTGTTACGTAACCGGCTGGCTACCGAACTGGTGTTCGCGTCCTGTTTTCGTACAGTCGGTGGTTTGTAGTCCGGATCTTCGCCTTTCTTCAGCTTCAAGGGTAGACACGTCATCACAGGGTTGCGTGAAAGGGCGTCAGCATTAGCATTAGCTGTCCCCTTCTTGTAGATGATCTTGAAGTCGTATTCGGCCAACCGCAATCTCCAGCGCGTAAGCCTAGAGCTCGGATCCCGATGATTGTGGAGCCAAACGAGAGCCTGATGATCCGTGTAGAGGGTGAACTCTCTACCGTATAGGTAAGGCCTAAAATAATTGATAGCGAATATTACAGCCAGGCACTCCTTCTCGGAGGTAGAGTAATTGATCTCCGCTTTGTTCAGGAGGCGGGAGGCGTAGTTCACAGGTTGTTCTTCCCCCTTGGCACCCTGGCTGAGCACAGCACCCAGTGCGTGGTCGGAAGCATCCGTCGTCAGCACAAACTTTTCGTTGAAATCCGGGTATCTAAGCACAGGTTCCTCACAGAGAGCTTTTCTGAGGTCCTCAAAGCTCCGTTGCTGCGCCTCCCCCCATGTGAAAGCTGTACTCTTTTTTAATAAGCTGGTCATTGGTCTAGCACGATCTGCAAAATTGGATATGAATCGCCTGTAATAGCCGGCTAGGCCGAGAAATTGTTGAATGTTCCTTTTGTCAGTTGGGGTCGGAAAGCTTCTGACAGCTTCCAGGTTCTTCGGGTTAGGTTTAACCCCGGACTCTCCGAGAATATGGCCTAGGTACCTCACCTCTGTACGAAAAAATTCGCACTTATCCGTTTGCAGCTTGAGTCCGTGTTCTCTCAGCCGTTGTAACAGTCGCCTGACCTTATACCCGTGTTGTTGCAGGTTTGAGGAATATACCACGATGTCGTCCAGGTATGCCCGTTGACCGTAGAGAACGCCGTCTTCTGTTGATCCTTCGGATCCATGCCGATCTGATGAAAGCCACTGGCGAGGTCGAATACGGAGAAGTACCTCGCCCCCCCTACTCTGTCCAATATATCAGTTATATTGGGGAGTGGATAGCTATCTCCTACCGTCTTCTCGTTGAGTGCGCGATAGTCGGCCACCATTCTCCACCGTTTGTTCCCTTGAGAGTCCGGTTTTTTAGGGACAATCCACAGGGGGGAATTATATGGCGAAGATGACGGTTGCACGATCCCGTCCTCGAGTAGTCCGGCTACTTGTCTCTGGATCTCTTGCTGATGGACCGGAGGAAAGCGGTACTGCCGTGTGGATAGGCACATCATCAGTAGTAATAATTTTATGTGTCAGCGTACCTGTTTTTCCTAATTTGTCTCCAGCCAGGTGGAAACGGTCAGAGAATTCTTCAATGATCTCGATCATATGCTTCCTTTCTTCTGCGTTGAGATGTTCAGTTCGGAGGGCCTCGATGATCCTGATTACCCGATCCTTGCCCAAGTTTTCCTCAGGTTCCTCATCGTATTCGGTGTCTTCCATAGTCAGATCGTAAGGCTCTAATTGTTGCGGAGCGATGGTGATTTCCACATCTTCGTCGTTGGCGTTAGTGACCATCGTGTAGCATTTTCCATCGCGATTTCTTACTGCTACTTCGCCGATGTAAACTTGAGGCGGTGTGGCGATACGAGGCAGGTATCCTTCCTGTATCCCGTTGTTCTCAAGCGGGATCGAGACTTGAGTTCTACTGCGGGCGGCCAGTCGCAGAGTCGTTTGGCGAAACTCTTTTTCCACGGCATCTATCTCTCGCCTATTACAAAAAGGGATTGGCTTAATAGGTGCCTCACAGGAAACGATAGTTTTGTGGTGGAAAGAAATTTCCGCCTGATGTTCCAAGCAGAACGGCGATCCAAGAAGTCCGTCTCCGTCGATGCTGGGATTGTCGTGAACGTAGAACAGGCTGGTCTTACCCAAGGTAGTGAGGGTCGTGGTACCGAGGGTGTACAGCGGTTCTTGTGATACCCCTATTACTGCTGCCACGAACCTCTCGATGACCGGGGCAGCTTCCCCGAGTGCATCAATGTGCACCAGGTTCACTCCGGCTCCAGTATCTACGGTGAACTGTCCCTCACCCTTCTCCAGTTCTGGCGCTCTGATCCGGATTCTCGGGGCGGGGGACTGCGCGATGTGGCACCGGGTTTTCGCTCCGGCTGGGCTTCTTTCCTCGTCCCGCCCTCGAATCGTACGGTTTTCTTGGGTTCCGCTGGATCTGTGTCGTGACGACCGCCCTCGTAGTTTAAAGAACCCGTAGAGGAGCCAGAAGCGTCACGTCGGGCAGGTTCTCGGGAGAGAGGCCGGAAAAATGGGTCCTGTACCTCGCGCTGTCTGCGCATCAAAGTTCGACAGAACTCGATCGCATGGCCGCTGCGTTTGCAGTAAAGACAGGGCGCACATCTCTCGCCTGAAGGTGATCGTTCCCTGGAAGGAGAGCGGGAGAAATTATTATCAAGTACCTTCATCCCTGCACTGAAGACTCTCGCCAGTGCGGTCGGGCTGAAATCATAGCGGCTGGAACGCCGTCGACGGTCCGCTCCCGATGACGTAGTACTATCTTCCGTGGTAGTCGTCACTATGTTGTCCCGTCGTCCTCGGTATCGGCTTTCATGTTCTCCTCTCGCATCGTGTGATGGCCTCCTAGCCGGACTGTCGTCACGGTCGCAGTCTTGGTAATTTCCCATGGCTTGCCTTCGATTTCTACGTGCCCGATTCTCTTCGATGACGAGATCGTATGCTTCGTCTAATGTTCTTGGCGCTTTCGGGACTATAGAGTAGTATATCCTTTCTGGCAGCCCCCGAAGGAAGTTGTCTAAGGCAGTTCTCTCCATATTAGTGATGTACTCACCGCTATTTTGGTAGGCAGCTCGAATAGCGGCGCGTGCCTGGTGTACCAGCTTAGAGGTTCGCCCGACATATCCTGCCAGGGTCTCTCTGTCTTGTATTTGGAGCCTACCAAGTTCAGCAAGATACGAGGCGGGATCCCTTCCAGGGGCGTACCTTTTTTTTAGATGATTGGTCAGTTGAAGGACAGTTGTGAACGTTTTCCTTTCGACACTGACTCTTGCTGCGTCTACCAATCTGGTTAACACCAGTTTGACATATTCTTGTTCTTCTTCCGGTTCGATTAATGTGAAGCCGTCCGCGATCTTCCGTAGAACCTCTCCAAGGGGCGGGTGTTCGCCGTCAAACTCTGGTATCCGATCCACTACCCTGTAGAGTGTATCCAGTTGCCTAGAGGACCGAGTATACTCGAGGAGAGTATTTAGCAGCTGGTCTGTATTAGCCATTGTACCGTTGTTATCTGGTTGGACTCTGGTATCTCGCGAAAGGTCGTCACTCGATGCTCTTTCTGCTGCTGTGTCGGCGTCTCGTGCCGCTGCGGCCAAGCTTAAATGCAGGCTATGCTTTTGGCTGGGGGAAAGTATACCAATTAATGGAGATCTTCGACCAAAGATTATTTCGCCCTCTAGGGTTGGTGTGGTTGGCGAGTCTAAGGATGTCGACCGGGTAAGTCCGCCCGGCATCAGTTTCGATGTATCTCGCTCTTCGCCACTTTATCTCGGTGATAGGTGTCAAGGCAGTTGGCCCGAATTAGCTCAAGAATTAACCAAAGGCGGATATTGCGAATAAAGGATTGCAGACAAGGATTAAACTATTGTCAATGAAACTATGATAAACAAGTAATTAAAGGAGAATAAATTCAGTTCTAACGTTACACTACACTGGCCGCGTATTATACGAGATTGGAATGTATCGCGTCAGCAGAATCGTCACTTCGCGACGTTTCCTGAGACCATTGAACTACAGCGGCTCGGGTTCTCGCTAGGCCGAGTCGCAGAATGCACAGTTTAAGCGCACCCCACACTTAGCACCATTTGTTACGAGCAACCGTGCTGAAGGCTCGGTTGCCGAGTTGTTAAATAATATAAGAGAGTAATCTCCGAGCGGCTGGAGACCACCCTCTGGGGTTTGCTTGAATTAAGTCCTAAGGACACCTGCGCAATCTGTGAATTGACTAGGAAGTACGTATATAGCGAACATATATTTATTTGGAATAACAAGGAAACCAATGATTACCAAATAAATTATCCAATACACTAAGCTATACTAGAGACTATACGTGAAATAGCTAAAAGTAAACTAAATGCTATTTGATATGATGAAGAATGGTTTGATTAATTATGGGTAAGGAAAGTAGAGGAGGGAATGAGCCTACCGAATTAACCTCTGAGCGTCACCCGAGCCAACTCCAAGAACCCACCGGTCGAGCGACTTCCTTCACGAGGATCCTGGTGCAGCTTATGCCGAGTAGTCCGATCCGCGTCAGCTGTCTGTTTGATGGACCTTCTTCGAATCTGCCCTCTGGTCTGCTTCACACGCAGCCCGTTATCAGGAGTCTTCGTTCTCGGTTAGGCGTGGTCCCGGGTACGCGTTCAGAGGGGTGAGCACTTTGCTCAGCTTTCGGTAATAATTCGACTGCCTGGCAATCACCTCGGTTTCAATAAAGAAACCTCGGGTTGCTTGGCGGTGGGGTTTTCAGCAATTCGCTGAATCACTGGTCCCCTGGCTCATTTCCTGCTCTACTTCCGGCCGAGCGCGCGCGTGTAGGAATGCGCTGATTGCACTACTTGCATAAAAGGGCCGTTCGTAACACCAGCATGCGCACATTCATAATAATATATTTTTTTTAAAAGAAGGCAACGGCCGCGAAGCAAATAAATATTACTCTTCAAATAGTTTTAAACATAAAGAGCTGAAATCAATAGTTGGTTTCTTACATATTTTTTCCGGCTGTGACACAACTTCATGCTTTTATTATCAAGGAAAAAAAAAATTAATCAATAGTTTTGAACCTGAGCGGTTAAATCAACTAGCACAAATATTTTATCAGAAAGGTGCTAATAAAGATGAAATAGCAAACAATGCTTTCATTATAATTCGAGATTTGTACTGCAATAAGGCAGAAAAAAATCTCATCGAGAAAACTAAGGATTTTACTTTAAATGATCTTCGATATTTGCATTTTAACAAAGCAAAAGTAAAATCGAATTTTGCATTTGAGACTTTACCTCCCACAGAAGGAGCTGCTAAAGAGCACGCATGCCGGACTTACTACCAATTGCAACTTTGGCTAGGTAATAGCTTAAATCCAACAGACTGGGGATGGAAAGTATCAAAAAATCATTTAGTTCCAGTGGGAACAAAAGATCCACCTATGCCACATGCACTTTTAAAGCAAATTTCTTGCAAGTGCAAAACCGGGTGTAACTCTGCTGCATGCACTTGCAGGAAGCATGGTTTAGAGTGCTCTGACTTATGTTCGAGTTGCACTTATGGAGCTTGTTCAAATATTACGCAATCAATTGAAGATATTGATTGCGATAATGAATTTGTCAATCACGAGTGTGATGAGATTATGAATGAACGAAGTGACATTTTTAAAACTGATAATAACATTAATAATGTTAAGGAATGGGATGAAGTGTTGGATGACAACGCGAATATTGTATCAAGTGCTCAAAATAAAGTATCAAAGAAAAAACGTAAATTAATATGAAGGAGGATTATTATTTATGTTTACTTAATTAATTTAATTATTTGTAACGAAATTTAATAAAGTAGATCTAATGTTGTAATCATAATTTAATCAAAAATGTTAGCGAAAAAATAAAGCCATACTCATATATCGTTTATATTGAAAAGTTATTGTCTTTGTCAGTAACCTCAAATTGAAATAATCTTTGATTTTTTTATTTTTTCACGAATGTTAGATTTAATCGATAAAGATTAAGCAATACATTATAGTTAATAAAAAAAAACATCACCAGAAAAACCTATACACAAAAATAGACTGTTAAAGTAAGAATTCGCTCTGCGAAGCCGCGCCGCATTAGATAGCAACCCATCGCGCTAAGACACTCTCCTCGGCTAGCTGGTTCCCCCACTATCGGTACCCGACGCTGCCTCGAGTGCACTTCAGAGCGTTTGGAGCAACTTTCGGGGACGTTTTAAACACATTTCCCACACCCCAGGTGAAAATCCAAAATATACAAATTGAAGATTTTGATCTCTACTTTCAGATGCCGTTTAGAAAATTCGAATACGACAATTTCCCTTAAATTCCCGCATTTTACAAGATAAGCCTTCAAATTGTTTATAACGCGATTGTGCAAAAACTACCCATCGGACAGAAACCATCTTGCGTACAGTTAAACTACATGTTATTATCCATTATTCCCCGCAAGATCGTTTGTCCAGCTTTGAATTTGTCAAAGTTATGAATTTTCGAAAAATGGTCTATTTTTACAGGTTTTTCCGAATTTTCTCAGTGGAAAATGCACCGATCCGGCTGCACAAAAAACCATTTTGTAGGTTTTTTAGTTCCCTGTAAAAGTCCCATTGATATTTTAACGATTCCTCCATCACTTTTTGAGATATTTGCAAAAAACCAGAAAAATGACAATTTTTGACAGTTTTTGTTGTTTAAAAAATTCCACAAAGCGATTTTGCTGGGGCCAACAACGGCGTTTTTATCTACGTGCTATATTTTAAAAGGTAGTAAAGGTCATTTGCTGCTATATTTGAGTGTGAGGAAAAATCTCTATTGGTTGGTCTATATTGTTTATTGCCTCAGAATTGTGGGTGTCATCCAATCACGAGTCGTCTGAGCATAATTTTTCGCGCGTAAAAGTATCTAACAGAAAGTTTGTTGCCGGAGGCAATATTAATTTTTCTCGCGTAAAAATATCCAACAGAAAGTTCGTTAACAGACTGATAATATTTTGTGCCTACCGGAAAATTTAGAAATCACAATTTCAGGTATGACTAGTGATTAAATACATCGTGATGAGCTGAAATCAAAATCTTGGAAATTCCAGATACTTGGTTACAGTGGTAACAGAAATAACAAAGATCGACACACAACAGTATCGGCAAATCCGAGTGATAGGCTTTTTCAATTTTGCAGGTTATAAACACGATTGTGAAATTTCCCGAAAACGAAAACCTTGTTGTTTATTTCGTTGAAATCTTCTAGCAATTGGATTGTAGTGATTTGACTCGGAGATGAGGCAATGTACACCGCATAATAAAATGTGCGAAAATTCGATACGAAAATTGTGTAGGAGGTTGTAATCGCCGATACGTAGTTTTCGAACTTTCTCCAAGCAGCAATCACGAAGACCAAGATGAGGTTCTGCCATGATGTTTTCTCCAAATGATTTACAGCCAGACCATTGTAGCTTATGATCAACTGGCTAAACACAGTTCTCGGTAACATCTGCTTTGTGGCCAAATACATGGTTTTGCTCGTTACTGGCGTAACAATGCAAAAACTGGTAGTCTCATTCTGATGGAACTTTGTATGATTGAAAATGTCAATGAGAATGTCCGGCCGATTCAAAAAATAGCATCTGGGCATCGTAGAAGACCGACTGTCGGTGCCTTGAGAGCAATCAAAGTTATTGAAAGAGACGTACGTGCATTTTATTGATTGAAAACCACCTGTTCTTCGTTCGCAAGTACAACACGATTTTAATTAGTAATGATTGAAATATGCGTCCCTCTGAATGACGCAAGATTCTATCCTCTGGTATTTACAGCGTGTACTGCCTTGTATTCTGCTGTTGCTGTCCAAGTTTGACTACCATGAGTTCGTTTGTGTTTGAACCTTTACAGATTGAGAAGTAGGCTGATCTAGTGTTCTGTTCCTTCACCTGATGTATGGCTGCTCAATCACACTCTGTAGGCCAGCGCACATGTCGCAGGCAGGATTGAGAACCTTTCACAGCTGCGAGCCACCATTTGAAACATTGAATCCTCAAGCTATACCTATCATAATCAGAGAGTTCTATGATTGCCTGGTCTACTATTCGGCAGCCATCGAATGTTAACTTGAACATTTGTAGAGGCATCGTAGGTCTGTAGTTCACCATGTAACAGTAACTTGTACTGCGACACTCGCACAAGATCCTGGACCATTGATGTCTGCCTGCGTCGACTGTAGTCCTCAAACTATTGAGCCTAGCTAGAGTAATTCATTGCAGAATGCTCAAACAGCTGTAGGCTTATGTAACAGATCTGGCGTCATTCAAATAACTGTTTTGAATCAATTCATTTTTATTTTTTTTAATTATGAAAGGGTTCGGATCACTTTGGCTTTCTTAATTATGTCTATGATAATCTTTATTTCAAATAGGAAATCCAAAGCTGTGTCGAATAAAAAGATTGTGGAACACTCGGAGCTTCATTTTACTTGTGGTTGGATGTTGACTACAAGTTCCGAATGTTGGAAAGCAAATCGAATTAATTCAAAGTAAAACACAGAATCTCACCTGTGTTTTTGTTTGAACCATGATGACTTCCAACCCTGCTCCGCAGACTTCGTTTGACCGTTGATAATGAAAGAATATTTCTCAATACTGTGACTGGCACGCACCGTTTCAACATTGGTAATTATCGTCAATCTTATAAGGTAAAGTGGCCATTACTGGGACACTTACGACAACCTAAGTCACATAAGCACAATTAAAAAAAAGTATGTTGCTTTATTCCATAAAAGAAAAATTATAGCAGATAGCCAACACATTCGTGATCAGATTCCCACAATAATATAGGATGATTAATGCATTATAAGTATTAAAATACTGTATTTTCATAGATAGTCATTTTAACCATTACTGGGACAGCAGTTTTGCGGTTAACCCTAAAGTGGGACGCACCATGCCCAATACTGGGACAAGCAAAATTGAATGGGGCTAATTAGAATGAAGTTGCGAATTTACTTTAAATTTGAGGGATACATGAAAAGAATAAAAATCGATTATATTGTGGAACATAAGAACATCATTTATTTATCTTAATTTTTTAATAAAATACATATATGAACACGAACATAAACATTTTTCATATAAACATGAACGTAGGTTTTTTAGTTCCCTGTAAAAGTCCCATTGATATTTTAACGATTCCTCCATCACTTTTTGAGATATTTGCAAAAAACCAGAAAAATGACAATTTTTGACAGTTTTTGTTGTTTAAAAAATTCCACAAAGCGATTTTGCTGGGGCCAACAACGGCGTTTTTATCTACGTGCTATATTTTAAAAGGTAGTAAAGGTCATTTGCTGCTATATTTGAGTGTGAGAATAACCTCCCTTTTTCCTCTATTGGTTGGACTAATAGGCGTCACCGTTCCCGGTGATGAACTATCTGTTCGATATTACGTACCGAACAGACAACACCAGCTTCCAAATTTTTTCAAAATGCCGAATATCAAGTATACGGTAGAAGAAAGGGTGAGAATGGTTCAGCAGTGCGAGCAGGGTACTAGTTACCAACAAGTTTCGGACCATTTCGCGGCGGAGAATCCGGATCGGCCAATTCCATCGGCTTCGACGATCTTCAAGATGGTGAAGAAATTTCGGACGACGGGTAACGTGGACCCGAAGAAAAACGTTGTCTGCCAACCGTCGAAACGGCTGACTGAGGAGATCAAGTATCAGATCTTCCTCAAGGTTTCAGAACCCGGAAGAAAGCCAGCGAGGATCATCGCTCAAGAACTGGACATATCCAAGTCGTCAGTCCTCCGGGTTCTCAACGAGGATAAGTGTCACCCATTCAAACTTGAACAACACCAAGAGCTTAGGGCTGGGGACCCCGAGTCCCGTTTGATTTTTTGTAGGGAGATGATGGACCGCTTCAACGCAGACAGGGGTCTTCTGAACAGGATCTGTTTCACAGACGAATCCACGGTTGTACTCGTTTCTGCGCCGAATAATCAGAATACGCGAGTGTGGGCTTGGAAGAACCCTCATATGCAGGTCGAGTCCCAGACGCAATATCAACTAAAGCTGAATGTGTGGCTCGGCTTGTGCTACAACCGGCTCGTTGGTCCGTACTTCATCGAGGGGAATCTCAACGGCGACAAGTACCTAGCCTTGTTGCGTGACCACGTTGTCCCTGCTTTGAGAGCCATCGAAGGGGATGTGAGGAGATTTTATACGTTGAAGTTCAACAATTGTTGTCGCGAATACTGAAACATTTTAATTGGGGTTTCGTGAAATAAACATTGCTTCCTTTACCTATCAGGGCCCCCCCATCTGGTATCAACAGGATGGAGCACCTGCGCACTACCGCCTCGACGTCAGGGCTTATCTAGACCAACAGTTTCCCGATCGGTGGATTGGTAGACTCGGTCCAGTCTTATGGCCTCCTCGATCACCTGACCTCACTCCGCTGGATTTTGGACTGTGGCCGTGAATGAAAAACACCTTGTACACGGAAAACCGCATCGCCAACCTCGCCGAACTGCGAGCTCGGGTTATGGAGATCTTCGCGGACATGAGTCCTGAGATGCTCGTAAACATAACCGAAGGGTTCTACGATCGCTTAGGCGACTGTATCAGGATGCAGGGCGGACACTTTGAGGTCAATCGTCGTGGACAACCCGATGATCAGTGAGGGTGCGGAACATGTTTGGTAGCTCCATCTACGTTGGTACAAGAAGCCTTGGAAGTGGTGTGGACTTTGATGAAGCTCCAGAGTGCAGACGGTTTCGTCACGGGAAGTCAAATTTATTTACCCTTATTTTTAAAAACTTGAGTGCCCAAACGCGAAGGTAACAGATTAAAAGCATATACAAGCATGTGCGGCCTGCTACATTTTGCATCGCTTGTTGTCAATTATAACTCATCCGACGACCTGTTTAGTGTGACTGGGGCGTACTTTTCAACATCCATGTTTATCAATAACTTAATTCCATTAAACAGCACTTATTTTTTTCAAAGGAATTGGCAGCTGTTTGTGGCTCTCCGGCAATAGCCTGTCGTAACGACTACATGACAGCGGTTCGTAATCATCCTTGAATGGTGATGTTTAGGGTTAGTTGAGATTGTTATAAATACAATATGGTGAAATGAATGTGTGATAATTTTTACCTTGAAATTACAGGCGCAGGCATGATGTCCAGTCTAGGATTCGTGCATTTCTCGAAGACTCGAAGACGTCGCGGTTTAAACTGCGCTAGTGACTGTAACGAGGACTAATTTATTACAACATGACAATCATCCTTGTTATTCATTGAATAAACTTTTAGTAAGCTTCAATAAAGTTTGTCTCACTTACCTAGTTCAATTTATTGAAGTTTCAACACCAAGATACGATTAATAATTTCATTCAAATTGGTTCTTCTCGATGAACTCTTCGATGCTGATTGATTTCCAGTTGTAGCTTAGGTTAATTCGTTGATTGCATTAAGATATTATTTAAAACGGATTAATCGATTTTTGATAAATATTCGTAGCTTATTCACATAGGTTTTATTCACTTTATCAATCATTTGCTTCAAATAAACGAACATAACCACACATGTTTAGCTTCCGCGATATATTGGCAGTCAGCCGGCTTCTATCAACAATGGCCGCCGAGTTGCATCGACCGCGCGTCAAAATCAGCCTAGGGATTTTCCGAGCAACGAGTGGCTATCCCCATGAAAATACGAAATATAAGCCGTCTGGGCGGACGGACCATTCTCTTTCACCTGGTCCTCGCGGTATATGAATGAGTTTGATTATATAAATATAAATCTCAGCAAGCAGAACTTACTGTAAATAATAATAATAATAATAATAATAATAATAATAATAATAATAATAATAATAATAATAATAATAATAATAATAATAATAATAATAACAATAACAACAACAACAACAACAACAACAACAACAACAACAACAACAACAACAACAACAACAACAACAACAACAACAACAACAACAACAACAACAACAACAACAACAACAACAACAACAACAACAACAACAACAACAACAACAACAACAACAACAACAACAACAACAACAACAACAACAACAACAACAACAACAACAACAACAACAACAACAACAACAACAACAACAACAACAACAACAACAACAACAACAACAACAACAACAACAACAACAACAACAACAACAACAACAACAACAACAACAACAACAACAACAACAACAACAACAACAACAACAACAACAACAACAACAACAACAACAACAACAACAACAACAACAACAACAACAACAACAACAACAACAACAACAACAACAACAACAACAACAACAACAACAACAACAACAACAACAACAACAACAACAACAACAACAACAACAACAACAACAACAACAACAACAACAACAACAACAACAACAACAACAACAACAACAACAACAACAACAACAACAACAACAACAACAACAACAACAACAACAACAACAACAACAACAACAACAACAACAACAACAACAACAACAACAACAACAACAACAACAACAACAACAACAACAACAACAACAACAACAACAACAACAACAACAACAACAACAACAACAACAACAACAACAACAATAATAATAATAATAATAATAATGAATGAATGAATGTTTATTGATTAGCTCATTAGCTACAGTTTGTACATTTCATTTTTACAATATAAGGATAAACAATATAGGTATATAACAATATATGAATATCAGTACCGTCTGCTTTTTTTTTTTTTTTTTTTTTTTTCTTATATGCGCACATTTTGTTTTATATATTTTCCGATGTGTCTCTTAAATACTTTAATATTTGTTTCGTCTCGTATTTCATCTGGTAACTTATTGAATAGGTCAAATCCTTTATATATTATAGATTTCTCTGCCGTATGAGTGTTGGTTTTGTCAATTTTTAACAACCTATTATTCCTTGTTTCGTAACCATGGGTAATACTAGAAGTCTTTATATGTTTCGTCAAATAATTTGGTGAAAGTCCATTTTTCATTTTGAAAATGAAAATTAATGTATTGAATGCCAACCTTTGATTAATAGAAAGCCATCCCAATGTTTGTAACATTTCATTTATTTTGGTATATTTGTTTACCCCCAGTATGTTACGCATGGCTCTATTTTGCAACTTTTGTAATATATCAATTTTACCTTTGGAATAGTTTAACATCACTGTTGAACAATAGTCAATATGTGGAGCAACGATTGAGTTATAAATTATCGTTTTAGTATAATTCGTCACGTTGTTTCTCAATCTACTAATTACATTTATTTTTTTTGCCATTTTTTGCCCAACATATATCGCGTTGTCATCAAATTTCAGATTTTTGTCAATTATTATACCTAAGTACTTAGTTTTGTCAACTTCTACAATGTTTTCGCCGTCTATGACTATTTTACATTTATTTTTAACACATTTGTTGTTCTTTTCGTCTCTTATCATCATAAAGACAGTTTTTTTCAAGTTAATTTTAACTGATTACTATTCAACCATTTTGTCAAAACACTTAAGGCATTATTTAATATACATTCAATTTTGTCTATATTCTTATCACTAAAATATATTTTCATATCGTCAGCAAACAATTTACATCTCACGTCAACACTTTCAAGTAGCTCTATAATATCGTTAATGTATAGAATGAATAAGAGAGGCCCCAATTTAGAACCCTGAGGAACACCATGTTCTACATTAATTTTATCTGATAATTCCCCGTTAAATTTCACAATTTGTTTTCTGTCTTTTAGGTACGATTTAAACCATTCAATTACTCTTCCTTGAATTCCCATACTTTTCAATTTTACAATAAGTTTGTCCCTATTTATCGTTTCAAAGGCACGAGCGAAGTCGATAAAAACAACCCCGATATATAAACCATTGTCTAGATTATTTCTCCACTCTATGAATGAGCTGTGTAATGCAGTCTCACAAGAGAAGGACTTGCGGAAACCTGACTGCTCGTCCTTTAATATGTTATTATTTGTTATAAATGACTCCAACTGATTTTTCACGATCTGTTCTAAAATTTGTTCATATACAGGAAGAGTATTTATTGGTCTTAGGTCTTCGCATTTTATGCTATCCTTAACTTTTCTAATCGGAGTTACTACAGATGTTTTCCATTCGTTTGGCATAAACCCAAATTTTAAGCAATTATTTATAATATATAATATTATCTCTTCATTATTATCACAAAAGATGGTGAATGTTTTCACATTAATGATGTTAAGTGAGCCTTTTTTTGGATTGAATGCTTTCATTATTTTTTGTAAATCATTATAATCTATCAATCTGAACTCATCCCATTTTTCATGCGTACTATTCAAGTTATTTATATTTTCAACCTCCACATCATTTTTAATACTATTAACGATTTTCTGAATACTCTCTGAAAAATATAAGTTTAGTTTATTTGCAATCTTGATCGGATTTTTTTCAATCTTATCACCAAATTTAACTTCCTTCATACTGCTACAACTATATTTTCTATCACCTATAATTTCTTTCAATGTTTTCCACATTTTTTGTGAGTCGCGTTTATTTTCATCAATGTTATCATGATAGTACTTTTTCTTGTTTATTTGCTTTTGTTTTACAATTTCATTACGTGCTCTTTTATAGTTATCATGATCAGCTATTAAATTTGTGTTTTCAAATAATCTATATAGACTATCTCTTTTTTTAATCAAATTTATCAATTCTTTATTTATCCATGGCTTCTCTTCCCAGTTTTGCTTAACAGTAATTTTTGTGAGAGGCAATACTTCTTCCACTGAATTTTTTATACCCTCTATTAATGTATTTACCAACAAATTGAATTTGTCTTCGTCAAAGGATTCTTCCTCATAGTGTGTCAGCTTAATTGAATTATAGTACGCAGTTAGTTTAGATTTATACCTATCTACGTTTAATTTGTTAAAATTTCTGGTATAACGCACTTCAGGTATATATGTATTAATTTTTAATTGTGGTAACAATATTTTTATTATATTATGGTCGGATATTTTAATTGTGTCATTCACTTCCGTTTTGATATAAAAATTTGCAAAGACCAAGTCAATCACCGTGTTGGACGTCAATGTCGTTCTAGTCGGGACGTTTATTATTTGTTTTAACCCAATAAATTTCATTTGATCAATCAGCTTATTACCATAGTATGATGGTTTACTAATGTCGACATTAAAATCGCCCACGATAATCGATTCACCCTTATTTAATAACCACTCGGCAAATATTGAAATGTTATTGCAGAATTTAGTAATATTGCTACTCGGCGAGCGATATAAGTTACAGATATTAATTTTTTTATTTGCATTAATTTGAATGACGTTCATCCAAGATCCTTCTATCTCTTCGTTAATATCAACTACTTCGTAGGTAATAGGTTTTTTGATAAAAGTCAGAACACCACCAGTTCTTTTACTAGTAGAATCGGTTCTTACGACATTATAATTCATCAAATTTATCTCATGATCAGGAATATCATCCGTCACATGAGTTTCCGATAAGCAAATAACGTCCGGTCTTTCAGTATTCACCCATAGTTCAAACTCATCTTTCCGATTTATGAAACCACATATATTAACACACACTATGTATAGGTCTTTATATCTATTGCACTTCACAGTGTGCGTATTTAATTGCTATTTTTCACATTGCAAAATATTAGACTGTTCTTGTCTTATCATTTTTTCATACACTTTGCACTGCGGATCCGTCGCTTCATGTTGTATATTCCAGTCTGTGATATTGTATTTCTTGACCATTTTTTCACAATTCACACATTTTATCACATTATTATTGCACTTTTTTTCATTGTGATTTCCTGCACATTTTCTACAGGTTTCCTCTTTTGTACACTTATCTGACCCGTGTCTATATCCCCAGCATTTAAAACATCTTTTAACGTTTATGTAGTCGAATATTTTATAATTTTTCCACCCTATTTTAACTTTTGATTTTCGTAGTATCTGCTCGTGTATTTTAGGATTCGTTTTCAATAAAATTGATCCAGAGTTTTCTGTCGTCATATACGTTTTCACAATTTTAAAATCAGAATCGTCATTTATGCTATAGAGTTCATTTTGTTTAATGAATGTGTCACTAAAAGTTTTTTTATCCATATCGATCACATTTTTCTCCACATGCACAATTTTTAACATCGGGTGTTTTTTGTTGACTGCTGTGACGTCACACGTATCACCAAGTTTACTCTGTATTTCGTTGGTTATAAGAATTTTATCCGAAGCTTTTGCTACTTCTAATATTACATTTCCATTTGTTTTGCTTTTGATTTTTTCTATGCCTATGCCAAGTTCGATTACGTCAATGTTATCTCTTACCTCATCTAAGGTTTTTTTACCTTCTTGCTTATTTTTTGGTTTAATGATGATACACTGTAAAAAATGCGGTGTTAAATTTAACACCGTTTTAACACCACAACGTGGTCTATATAGGTCCATTACTTCGGTGTAAACCAGCGGTGTAAATTGCTAGTGTAAAATGTACGGTGTACGAACGGTGTTTTTGAACAACACCACTTTAATCGACACTGAAAGTGTTATTCAAATTCACACATAAGAGGTGTTAGTGCAGTATGGAATAATAACACTTCATGGTGTAAATATGTAACATTTAATGATGAAATCGATCGTCACAGTAAGGTGTACATTATCCACATGAGCATAGGTGTTAATTCACAGCTTCAATACTCTGGCGATGTCAAAGTAAGAATATGGGAGGTGTTATTATTAGTGTTGAGTCATAACGCATAAAAGTGTAATCAATTGTCACTGAATTATGTCAATACTAGCACGGTATGGTGTGGTGTGCGCACACAACAACGAGAGTTAATGGTCAGCTGTAACACCCTCATGGAGTTTGAAACAACACGTAGGAGGTGTTTTCTGTCGAACCATCACCACTATCGGTGTGAACCAGCGACACTGAATTATGTTAGTACTAGCACGGTATGGTGTGGAGTGCTCACACAACCACGAGTGTTAATGGTCAGCTGTAACACCCTCATGGAGTTTGAAACAACGCGTAGGAGGTGTTGTTTTCTGTCGAACCATCACCACTATCGTATGTGAACTAGCGACACTGAATTCTGAAGACACTGTGATATTATGGTGTAAGTCGCTCCCATGGAACACTTTTGTGGTGTGAAATATTAGTATTACATGGTATTAGGATATAATAACAAAGTGGTTACAATGAAAACAATATGTATGGGCAGGTCCACCAATTATCTTTCAACGATCCGGGATCAAAGTCTCGATTTGTCTGCAATTTGGATATCTCATAGTGTGTATTGAGATGTAAAAGTCCACTAAGTATTAGAACTCTAAGCCTTACCGTTCAGGAGAGACGCGTTGATTAGTCTTTCAACTTTGAGTACATTGACTTTTATATTCGAATTTTTATCCCATCTCTATCGCAAACAAAAGAATTTGATCAAACGTGTTTTTCATGTAAAAATGTCTGATCTTTCCGAATATAGAACTTGTTTCAAGCTAGATTCTCGAAAACCATAACAAAAACACGTGTTTTTTCAACGTTCCCCAATTTTCTTTTTCAAATTTGATATTTTTATCTGAAAGCTTGCAGTTTTTGAACAAAGGAACTGAAATTTGTTTTGGGTGCTCGAAATGGTATCAGGCGGGAGTTGCATTTATGTTCATTAAATTAGGTACGAATTTTTTTTTTTTCTCTCATTCAGCAAAGTATCTTCATTTTATTCTCATTTGTGAAAGAGCTATATTTTTTACCTACCATAAAATGAAGATTCTTCGCTGAATAATGAAAAAAAAATATTTTATACTCAATTTAATAAACATAAATGCAACTCCCGCCTGATACCATTCCGAGCACCCAAAACAAATTTCAGTTCCTTTATTCAAAAACTGCAAGCTTTCAGATGAAAATATCAAATTTAAACAAAAAAAATTGGGGAACGTTGAAAAAACACGTGTTGTTTTGATGGTTTTCGAGAATCTAGCTTAAAACAAGTTCTATATTCGGAAAGATCAGATATTTTTACATGAAAAACACGTTTGATCAAATTCTTTTGTTTGCGTAGAGATGGGATAAAAATTCTAATGTAAAAGTCAATGTACTCAAAGTTGAAAGACTAATGAACGCGTCTCTCCTGAACGGTAAGGCTCAGAGTTCTAATACTTGGTGGACTTTTACATCTCAATACACACTATGAGATATCAAAATTGCAGACAAACTGAAATTTTGATCCCGGATCGTTTACAAGTAATCGGTGTTATATATGTAAGGCAATACTTTATTACATATTAAAAACGATATAGAAATTTAACATATGCTTTTAAACACTCAAGTTTTTGAACAAAATTTCTGTCATTTGTATGTACGTTAATACATATTACTACAATTTTTTGGTTATAGAAAGTAATTCCAGTCTTCTCTTTTTCACTTTTATATTCATGTTAACAATAGTGACTTTGACACACCAAGAGGTTTCCGTGAAACCTCGCAGTCACAGCCAACTCGGTATTACCCAAGTTTTTCGTCCGCTTCTTGCAGGCTGGCCATCCCTTTTTTAATTTTAAACTGTCATTTATTTAATCATTTCACGGCCTTTGACTGTTTGAAATTGAAAAGGGGATGGCCAGCCTGCGAGAAACAGACGAAAAACTTTGGTAGTGTCGAGTTGGCTGTGCAAGATTTCACCGGAACCTCTTGGAATGTATCTCTATATTATACATATGTATAAAATTTGTACTGCAAAGTTTATGCACGATAACGCTTAAATAACGAAAAATTATACTTAGGAACTATATGTGAGTCTTTAATATCTCAAACTTTCATCACATCAATGATTTATCACATATATTTATAGAGTAGTGACCTTGGCAAAAAAAAATTGTATGGAGCTTTGATCATCAATTCTGATAATCAGGACGATATTAAAGGTCATATGAGAGAACATATAAATCGAAATTATGAAAGTACGGTTTGACAATTGCATTTAGAGAACGTACGTATGAATTAATTCTAGACTTAGCTTAAAAAATGATGGCATATTTAGGTACTATATAAGTTTTGATACTATCATACGCTTGATGAAGGTTGTATGCAACTTTATGATGCAACGACGAAATGTCCACGACGCTATAGGAATTCGACATGTCTTCCTCGACTTGATATGCGCATAAAGTTTCATCAAAATGTGTACTCTTCCACTTCTTACATAGACACATCGGAATATCATTATGAACGAATAATTTATGGATTTTTTGAAAGATAGGCAACTCAGTGTTGTCGGTATGCGTTGTAATGAAAAATCTTACTCTATAAGGAAATATAAAATTCAGTTTATTTACTGATAATACTGAGGTATTAGCACTTATATCTATATCACTAGACTCTACAAATAGTTCGTGAACTATTTCGGAGTATTTAACAAAGTGTCCCGGGCCTGCCTGGATCTTTGTGTCCAGATCTTTCTGGTTGATAATCCAATTATAGAACATGTAACGTTGGTGCTGATCAGCTAGTGTTTTGGCGATATGTTTGAAATTACAATATTTGTTAGCTAAATCTTTAAAATAACTGTGCTTGGCTTCAAATCTCATGGACCATAAAAATATTAGTGGCCCCATACGTTCGATTACGTGTGGGTAATGGATCATAAAATGGTGTTTAGGTAATAAAGACCTATGAAATTGGGCTTGAAATTCGGAGTGATGTTCATCTATCAAAGATTCTAATTCACGTATCATACCTCTACTAATTTTTGGGGAAAATATCATTTGCATAATGCCTAACAGCAATTCTATGACGTGCCACTTTTTCTGTACTTCATCTTTTTTTATGATATCACTTATAATGAGAGGCAAATAGCGGATAAGGCACCAACTTTGTACCGCCCGTTGTCCAATCAATGAACCAGGCTTGTCTAATATTATCGGACTGGGTTTGTTACTCATTTCTATGATACCATAGTCGAAGGTCTTGATTCTGTTATTTAAATCAGAGATTTTAATCAATTTCAGGTTGTTTGTAATTTCGTGGACGAAAAGTTTGATTTCTAATTGGACTACACCTTCTAATGCATCATGCCCTATATCCACAGAGGGAAAATCAAATACATTGAAATATTTCAATTCATTGAGCACAGTGGGATTTTTAATTCCCAGTACGTGAGAAGCTGGTGCAGTTGGCTCTGTATAGGTTCCATATCTAGTAGATGAGCGAAGATAATTTGGATTTGGTTTTGTCATGGTGTGAGCTTCTTCTTTGTTCGCTATGCAAATTCTACAATAATGTGTCGCAGAAAATGATTCTACCATTCCATAAAGCATACTTGCACCTAAGTTATCGAAACTTAGCGCTGAAATTGTGCCGCGGATAACTTTATTTCCCACTTGAATACCTCTAGATTCCAATATTTTTATATCTTCAACAATGGGTTTTAAAATGGCGTTCATGCCAAAATTTTTCATGTCAGCAGTATAAAATAGTGCTACCAAATGAATGTATTGTAAATTTGCATTGAGATGAGGTTGAAGATTGCGAAGAACAAAATATATGCCACCCAGTTTATGGGCACCGGTTTTACTGCCAAGAGGGTTGACTGTCTCGAAATCGTCAAAATACAATTGCAGTTGCAGCCCGTACTGAGAAGTTTGAAACAGAGAATTTGTTTGAAAACATTTACCATTTGTTATATCTTCTACCATCTGAGAGTTTTCTGGTTTCACAGCCTTCACTTGTTTTCGCACAGATTTATTAGACAAAATAGACTTGAGTGTCTCTAATAAGGGAACATATGTCATAGTACAGGGCATTGCAACAGTTTTATAGATATTCAAGGACTTGTCGTACACTTGATCATGGCGCATTCCTATCGATAACTCGACTGGCTGAACGAAATGTTTTGAATTAGAATAAATGTTATGCCTTTTATGAGTACTCTTGACTTTCTTAATCTCAATTTTTTGATTATTTATATAAGTTTCCACACAACTATTTGTAGCTCCAGTTTCTACTTTGGTTATATCTAAAATATCATCCATTACATCACTCAATAAATTTGCAGTACATTCCACAACAGTTTGAATTGTTCTTTTTGGAATTCCAGTTGACTCCAATGTTAAGAAAAATTTATTCAGAGGTGAAGCATTAGGTTGGTCACGACCAAGATCATCTTCATACTGCCAAGAATCATCAAGATTCATCAAGGAACTATTACGGTCTGAGACGATTGAATGTTCAAAATCATTGGATTGGGAAGACGTGGCAACAAATTCACCAGTCGCTAGTGGGTCATCAACACTACATGTTCGATCAACATTATCATTATAATCGAGTTCGAGATGCTTGACTAAATGTTTCCGAAAGCCTGAGTATGTTTTGAAAATTAGTGAACATGGGGGAAAGCAGCACTTCAAACGTAACTCTAACCCAGAAAATAACGCATGGTTTCGTCGGAGATGCTTAACTATTTCAGTGACTGATTGTACACTTTCTGAGCAAATATAACAACATATTGAGGTCATCTTGAAGATGGTTCCAGAAAAAATTGCTCTAGTTCACTATATTATTGAACATCCATCGCTACATGTTCTATAGTTGGATTACCAATTAAGTGTATGGTGCATATGTAGAAAACTATGAACCACTGCAGTGAGTTAGCCACGTGCGTACTTCTCTCATTCGAGGAGTGAATTTGACTTCATCCACGTTTAACTTATAATAAAATACCTGGATAAACTGGTAGAAGCTAAGCAAATTGTCGTCAAATTTAGTATTCAAAACAGAGTGAGTTTTGAATAACTGATCGAACGCCTCTAATGAAGTCTGTCCGTCAGTTGGCAGATATTGCCCATCTACAGCAATAAAATACGAGCTAATTGCACCTCTATTTGCTCCTACGGCCAATAGACATGGCTGCTTAGTTTTGACGTTCGCGTTTTCCAAAGGAGTTCCAAGCTGCAAAAGAAGCGAATATGTATATGAGAAAATATCAATAACAATGCCTTTTTTCGTACAGTACTCAACCCCATTAACTTTAATTAAGAAGTTCAGAAGTTGGGAGTTTTTACATTCCTTAACGATTTTGGGTCACCTCAACCAACATTAATCCCTTTTGAAAACAAGACTGGAAAGCCTAGTATGATTGGACTACCGATACTACAGATACTACACAACATTATCGATAAAAATCGAGACGAATTCAATCAATTCACAAAATTAGATGAAACCCCCTTACACCTAGGCTGTCATAATATAAAAGTGAACTCATGGCCACATACCTTCAAGAACAAGATCAGTTTATCTATCGCTGATGAGATCTTATCACGATCTGTTCTCTTTCTTCCCTTTGCAGTAGGAGGGAGCATCCTCAGTAGCGTAATAAAACCTCGAGTATGAGGATCCCAATCTAAATCAATTCAAGCGAACATTCTATGAAAAAAATTCAATAACACAAGACAAGGTTTCAAAGTGATGGAGTCGTTCCATAGATTTCACATAAAATATTTCAATTGTCAATGAGACCTCCTTTCATCCTAATCAACAAAATCCATACTGTGAGAGACTGAAATTTTGATGTGAAATATTGTTGAGGAAATCTCAAACTTGCTTAGAATATCCCCGAATTTAGTGGGTTAATGGTTTGAAATAATAACCTGCTTCTTCGTCTTGCTGCACATCATTCTTTCGAGCAATATGTAAGGATGCTGCTTTGAAAATGTTGTGGTGTGAAAAGTTTTCCAATTTTATAGTTGGATGTAAGAGAGAGAACTCGTAGTTTATCTTTGAAAAAAAGTATTAGATCATGGTGAATAAATGATTCAATCGGATCGATGTTATTTGTGGACAATGAATAATGAATACTCACAAGATATGAAGTACAGACAAATTTAGGGTAGTGCTCTAAAATATTTTCGGGAGTCGTTCTTCTTTTTACAAATGTCAATTTCATAGCAGATTTAATTTCATCTTTTTGAGTTTTAGGACACGCATGTTTGAGAAAAAGCATACGTTCAGCATATTCTTCATCAGAGAGTATTGGAAGTTCTTCTGATGGAGTAGTTGTTTTTTCCGGTTCTTTGTCCTCAGTTTTCAATTTTTTAGATAATTTCAGGTCATGTCGTTGATTTCGATTGATCGTTCTTAATCTCCAGGAAATATACCCACTTCTTGTCGCAGGGTCATAAAATGCCTCCTGAAGTACAGGTAAGAATAAAATAATAGCATAATATATCTTGCAGGGTTCTGTATCCTGTGAATTGTTGTGGGTCAAGTAGAATCATGGAAAATAGTATTGAAAATTGGAAAAATGCCATCCAAAATACGAAGACTGTTGAACGGGCGACTGAAGTAAAATCTTTGAAAAAAACATCAGAACTTGATCCGTCAATTTTTACTGAAAATTACTATATCATCTTTCAGAACCCATGGCAATGATCATCGTGCCCAGCCGTTTTCTTTGCAAGTGATTCCAAACCCCATGTCAAAAATAAGTTCAATAAATTAGGAAATCAGTGATTATTTCGATCATCAATTTTCTAGAAATTCGGTATGGCCGTGAATCAAGTTAAAAATCAACCCAACACTCCTATCTCATATCTCCTATATCAAACGATTTTATTTTTGTGCATCGACTTCCTCCCTATTCAATCATCAAGAATGGCAATGGAATATGTAATAATACTTACATAACCTTCCGTAGATCCTGGGTCTTTCAAAGTAGGAAATGTTAGAATTATGCTCTGCGCATAAGCGACTTTTTCTGCAGTGGATGGATGTGCCCCGAATCTGTCCACTAAAGAATTAACAACAACGTTCACAAGCTTCCTGCGAGTTTGAGCATTCAGAGTCTTTGTTTTCTCATATTCTTCTAAAATTTCTAAACCTCCTGGAGTCGACTTGATGACTTTCAACAAATTCTATGGAAAAAGACAGAATGATTCATTCACCATAAGATAACTTTACAGTGTTATGGAAGTTTATTCTTTAAATTCCATTAAATCTGAACAAGGAATTTACAAACTGAACTCGCACCACGTTTTCTGCTGATATTCTTGAAGTTCCTGGTTCGTGCGTTACACTTGTTAAAGAAGGAGCTTCACTTACAGTGACAGTGGTTGCCAGTGAACTTTCAGAAGTCAGTTCATCGTTACGAAAATCAACTTCTACGGACAAATTCCAATTTTGTTCTCAATATTTCATATACAACACATGTAATTCAACATGAGTCTCACAAAAATACAATATATATAGCGGGTGTTTTCGGGCAGCAGATGATTCAATTATTGGGAATTTTTAATTTCGAAAGAATAAATCATTCTGTCGAAATCGATATCAGACTGTGTATACTAGAATTCCTCTTTAAAATCATGAAAAGTTGCATTTTTCCCATAAAACAGAGAACCAAAATATGTATTTGATGCCTTGGAACTTGTGTTGTCATTATGAGTACGTACCGCGCAGCTTCGCTTTTTCAGAAATATGAAGTACTGCCAGAGGAAAACAGTCAAAGACGATATCATCAATTATTGCCCCATCATCATCTTCGATTACTAGTGGTTCGTTCAATTGGAACTTATCTTTAACTGTAAAAGAAACAGGAAAAAATAGTACATTGTATACCGAGCGGGAAAACAGTTATTAGCGCGCCAAGTATGAAGGTGAGCGCCGAGGTGTTCTCAACTTCATACGAGGCGCGAACGACCGTTTTCTCCTAGGTGAACATACTTTTTTCTTCAATAGCGGTACGAGAGTGAGTTTTCATCCGCAAGCAAGAATGGAAACTCGCTGGTTTCGCTCCGCTGTTGTAGAAAATAATTTTGCTGCACACTTTTGTTTCATGGTCGTTATCAATGATGTGAATCGCATGAACAGTAATGTTCATTAATGAGTTTGCAGTGGCTAACTTTTTCCTCTGACGTTTTCAGAGAACGAGACTCCATTCCAGTTGTATTTCATATACCCATAGCCGAAATTATAATAATAATCATGACCCCTTATAAAAATAATATAATATTATTTCAATTGATTGTTTCCGAAAAAGTCAGAAAAAAACAGTTAGCCACCGCAAACCCATTAATGAACATTACTGAACCTCAAGATTTCTGCTTCTGCAAAAATGAACTTTTGCAAGCCGTATAACTTGTAAAGGTTTGCTCTGAGCAATAAGTTCTATCAGACTTTTTTCTTCCTCTTTCAATCATTATAGCATCATAGTGAGATTATACTGTACTTGTATATTATTTTAGTAATATATTGTGCATGGTGTTTCAGAATTCGCGTCAGGCATTTACCAAGATCAACTGTCAAAGAAAATGGCACAGCAATCTTCTAAGCTAATTTTTTTTCTACAAATTATACATTTGTTGTAGCAGTTAATTATTAATTTGCCAATGACACAAAAATAAAATGGATGCACACAGCTGAGCACGCTTCTTTTCGACAGGCCACCGTGTATAAGATGCATCTTATATTAGTAAATTTATAATTTAGGCCCATCCCTAGTCGCCCAGCTCTTTTTGATACAATGTGACACATTTCGATTATTATCCGAGCCCAGGCGTCAAAAACGCAAAAAAGGCCAACGCTGCGCAAATTCAAATTCAATTCCGAACACATACGCCCAAAAAAATGTTCGTTTCATGCGAAAATAGAGACTAGAAATGGTTTTTACATTGTTACGAAAAACATTACATTACGAAAAATGTAAAAACCATCTCTAGTCTCTATTTTCGCACGAAACAAACATTTTTTTGGACGTATGTGTTGGATTTGAATTCGCGCAGCGTTGGCCTTTTTTGCGTTTTTGACGCCTGGGCTCGGATAATAATCGAAATGTGACACATTGTATCAAAAGGAGCTGGGCGACTAGGGATGGGCCTTAATTACTAAAGAAAATGTATGGATATCAAAAAGAATTGAGGAAAAAAATTTCGATGTCATTATTGATGAGGATTCACCTCGAGATTCACCCCGTAAAATTCTTGGCGCGAATTCTCATACATACGCAAGCTAAACGGATAATTTTGGTTACCCCCAACAACGAACACGTGCTCTAGTATACAAACTCTACAAGCGTGGTTGTTTGTACCCGGCAAGAACACCATTCGGTGTTAACACGAAAAAATCCTTCACTGATGGAAAAATGAGAAATTGAAACCCCTCAATATTAGATAAAAAAAGATAGTAGTAGACGTAGCATTATGCGCACGTTCAATTCTAGTAACGTTACCTTATTTCAGAGGATTCATACGCGGTATGTAGTCAAGTCACTTACCTGCCAAAATAACCTCTTCGTAGCTAGCTTTTTTCTCTTTGCTTTCACAAGGAATTTGTATCCACTTAGTAGATTCTCCGGGAACTTTCACACGTCGAAGTTGGAAGTATTTTTTTTCGCGACCGACTGATTCTCCATTGCCCAGCACGTGGTCGCCATGCTCGAGAACTTGTGGCTTTGCTGCATCGAAGCTTCTCGACTCACGATCAGTTTTAGGTGACGCAGATTGTGAAATCGAATCGTCTCTTGGGTTCATTTTGGCGATGGAAATATTTCTCGATATTGAAACTATTAACAATTAGTCTCGGCATACGGAAAAATGCAGCCGTTACAACAACCCCGTAAATCGTGATGGAACCTGTACTCGCACGACACTGACGACTGAAGCGGAAAGACGCCATGCGCCAATGAACACGTTTAAACAAGCAGCGTTCTGGCGCGGCGTGGCGCAGCATGTATTCTTGAATAATCGTAGTCGCGAATTCCATTGGAAGCAGCCAATAGGTAGCTTGATTCTTGTGGATTTTCATAGCTGCACAATGGCTGTATCCGTATTCTGCAACTGTGACGTTGTTTATCTGTTGCCATGCAGATATCTACTGATCTACATATCTTACACTTTCGCTCTTGTTTAGTCAGTTATTGTAGCTGCAATTATTTTGCAGTTAGGAATTCTGCAGCTATACGTAGCCGCAAAGTTAGAGAATAACCCACCTGAAGTATCTTTTAGAGGAATCTGACAGTGAAAATAGCGTCTGTGGAATATTTCTTATTTTTGTCCCTGATTTTCCAGCTATTTTGTAATGGGGTTGATTACTTCTCTGAGTTTTAAAAAGATACAACAAAACAAAGACCAGATCAACTCCATGAGGTTTCGATTTATTCTACATACACGGAAAATAAATTGCTGTCATTGCTACAACACATAGAGTTAGGTTAACTACAGAATGGAGTAAAGCATAGGACAACACCAAGTTGAGGTTAAATTAGCATCATTGGAGTAAATCCAACTTATCAATGCAGTAACATTCGCGGCATATGGAATAATTTTTACTATTCTTAGAGTATTTTTAACGACAGTAAATTTAACACAATCTTGGAGTAAATAGCGTCGCAATTTATTTTCCGTGTAAACACTCGCTTTTGTTTTAACCACATCGGGGGGTGGTCCCTACTTTTTTCGGTGTCAATTCTTACATTGAAAAAAAGTGCCTCGTGGAATATAGACACGAAACGGTGTGAAAGTCGGGGTGAGATAAATTCAACCAATAGCCGGTGTTAAAGTCAAATGAAAAACACCCCTTTTGTTTTAACCACATCGGGGGTGGTCCCTACTTTTTTCGATGTTAATTCTTACACCGAAAAAAACGTGCTTCATGGAATATAGACACGAAACGGTGTGAAAGTCGGTGTGAGATCAATTCAACCAATAGCCGGTGTTGAAGCCGAATAAAAAACATCACTTTTGTTTTAACCACATCGGGGGGTGGTTTCTACTTTTTTTCCGTCGTAATTTCAACACCAAGAAGCATATACTCGACTGAAAATGTACATCAAATGGTGTGACATAAACTTATGACACCGCAATCAACACCATAGCCCTTATGTCACCACCAATGGGTGTCAACTCGCAGCCGGCACACAATACGGTGTGCAAGATAAATAATTAACACCGCTTTTGTTAATACCACATCGAAAGTGTGGTTCTTACTTTCCCTCGGTGTTAATTTCAACACCAAATAATTTAACCACTCACTCCATCGCAGTTTACACCGCCGATTTTTTACAGTGTACCTTCATTATTGGCTATAGAGATTTTCTTTACAGCTGTGCTGTATAGTGGTTTGCTTAAACTCACACTAGCACATTGTTCGTCGACACATTGCTCACCGATACGCTGCTCACCAACACTAACTGACTTGCCACAGCTGATCGTTGAACGCACGAATACTTTAATTTCTTCTTTTAATTCCTTTATTTCTTGTTTAATTGTTACTCCAATAACATATGTCATTTCTTGTTTGATTTCTGTCAATAAATTTATATTGTCGCTTTTAAATTGGTTCATTAGACTAAATAACTTGTTTAATTTCACTTTAATATTGGCACTGTCATGCTCGGCAGCGTTGTCAGTACTAATTTGGTTGTCAAAGCTGCTGTTCTCCAGTACGTTTATGTTGGATTCTTCCAATACATCCTCTTCACTATCAGGTCTTTTTCTTTTTAAATCGTGTTGTTCAGTAACTTTCAGATGTAATGTCCTAATTTCACCTTGACAAGATATCATCTCTGTGCCTTCATATATTTTATGCGAACTTGTAGTTCGACAAGCAGGATGAAAATCTTTCAAGCATCTTCCACAGCTCTCGACTACACGACTTATCTGTTTCCTACATCTAGAACAATTATACACTTTATCCGGCATCTTTTTATGTATGTCTTCAGATTCCACTTAATTTATTTAATTATATTCCAATATAAATCAGATTCGTGGTTTAAAGTATGATGAAACGGATACATACATGGACTTCTGTAGTACACAAGCCTTCACACCTAACCTCAAAATATGTCAAACAATATCACTGAAGAAAACAACTCACCCTGCACCAGACTTGCAACAATTTTTAGGCAAAAATGTAAAACACTATTTCTTTTAGGGCTCCATCACATTTTTTTTCATATTAAAGTACTTTTTCACACTTTTTAAGTTGAAGTTTGTGGAGCTCACAAACTCGCGTCATTCAATAATAATAATAATAACAATAATAAGAATCATAATAAGAAACAAAAAACAATAAAACAATGAAACTAAAACTACTAAATTCCATTACAACAAGAAAATTGACAACTAATTTCATGGAGCATGATAGCCACGAAGCAGTGACGACGATTTTAATGGTGGCTGAGGGGGAAAAAAAATTATATTTGTCCTTCCCAAATTTAACGTGGATACATGCATTGACGAATTGTTTGATGTCTAAACGGATTGTCATTCGAGTGTGACTGGTCGTATACTAAATTTCTCACTTGTAAAATATTTATATAAGTTGATAATAGAGATGATAAATTCTTATAATTATTTAAAAGTTTTTTAGGGAACACATTTGGGTCTCATAAAATAAAATAATAAATATTCATAAATTTTCTTTGGAGGTAAATCAGTCATAAATCAATTTAATAAATTAGATTTTCAGTCAGGTCATGATATTCAATATTTAGTTTCATATGCATCAATTAATTAACATAACAATTAAATTTCATAAATATAATTCTTAAAAATTGTACATTTTACTCATTCATTCATATCTGCATACCACACTCACATATAAAATTGTTGTCTCTTGTATGATTGTTTGAACAGGGTATCTTTCTACAGGAAAATTGATATACATACATATTAATAACGGCAAGTCAATTTGCTTAATAACTTATCTTTGGAGGTTATACACGTGTCAATGCGTCTTGGAGATGGTAGGCCATTTCATGGCATACTAGATATTTTTGATCATAATAAGATATTTTCTTCGTAGATTCGTTTACGTTGACGTTGATTATGTAGCTTGATCTTGTCGTTATTGATGAGTATTAATTAATTATTCATATTTACTTGGATGGAGATGTTTTAGGCGGATTCGCATAATAGCTTTTTTAATCGCGCACATTTACTTCGTTGGATTTGGTGAGTTTTCTCTCTAAATGTTTGTTTCGTTTATATGTATGTAAACTTTACATTTAATTATGCATAATTTATTAACTTTTTATGGTTTAAAGTTATGATTCAATGTCTATTATATTAATTATGGTTATGAAACATTTTACTTAACGTCTGTCCTCTATCCAACCTGATACAAGAGTGAACGAGTGTTCTTGTTTCTTCTACACTTCCGCACTGTATATAAGTCAAATTTATGTTTAAATGGGTAATACCCTACAAGTCAAGTTTGGCGGTTGTGTTCAAACGTTCTTATCGTTACACACTTCAACAATACTTTTATTATTAGTTGATTCACAGCAGCTCCGAAACAAGGAAAACATTGGACTTCAGTAAATATTTTTGATCAAAGAAATGAATAATTAAAATTTTGGTATGGTGACACAATTTGTACTGGATATCATGCATCTTATCTTTATCGGCATTGTCAAACGTATGCTCAGAGCATGGGTGACGGAGCCCAAGATCACCCAATAAACCTATTGCACAATTTGTCGACGACTTTCCGAAATAGCAACCGTAAAAATAAGTAAAAGCATTATAATTCAACAAGACATGACTATTGAGTACTCGCGAAAAATGTTGACAAAATAGGCTAAGCCACAAGACGATGCAGTGACCATAGATTGCCCGAAATGCTTTGCATGTATATCGGCAATCATCGTAGCACAGGTACTGGAGCTCGGACACTGGCGCCATGTGACACTACAGCAATGGGCCTGTTTTATCAGTGACAATTGATCTGAAAACAAAAATTAAGATAATAAGCAACGATAATATACATGAATGAGTTGATTGATGCATAAAAATCCAATCAAGTAAATCTCAACCATCAGAACTCACCATAAATAATAATAATAATAATAATAATAATAATAATAATAATAATAATAATAACAATAACAATAACAATAACAATGACAATAACAATAATAATTATTATTATTATTATTCGCAAATTCCTCAATACTGCAGCCAATGTTTATTTCCTTTGGCTTTCAGAACTACTTTCAAACACCATGGAAACGCTGGTGAGATCCCAAAAGAAAACCAGTTGCGCAAATTTATCAGTGTCTTAGATTACTTAAAACTTGACTTTGAATGCAAATCAGACTGTACTACTAGCTTATAATCCGATAGCAGCTTGTTTTATACATCAAATTAGAATGTAGCCTAGTTACCTAGTGCTTAGAACCAGATATATAAATGTTCTGTTCATACATAATACCTAATGAATAGCAAAGACTAACAATAAATCATAAAAAGAATATCCTATAAAATTAAAACTATAAAAGTACAAAAAATAATAGAAACTTACAATGAATAATATAAATATATAATGATAAATGAATATTCATGAAAATAAATAAAAATACATAACAAAATGACGGTAAAATGTGTTTAGAAATGACAGTTTCAATTCGCAATAACCTAATACAAGAATAATGTTTTCAGTAAAAATGGAAGCCCGATCAAAATTGATTGCCAGCCTGTCCATTAAGCAGGGTGAAACTGCGGATGAGGTCATACGAATGAGCAATGCGATAATTGCCATGCACCAAAGTATCGTGTTCGCGAAGCCAGCCGAAGTGGCTGAGGCACATGATAATTTTCATCTAGCATTTGGCGATTGTTTGCCAATCACGTCAAGTGCTTCCTTGCTGGAGTTCGAGGAATTACTCGGACTCAGCAAGAACTACCGCCTAACTGTAAGCCAAGTTTGACTTGAATATGTTTCAAAAGACTGATAAATCATTGTGATTATACTAGGTTATTAAGAGGGTATATACATTATACAACTTTCAATGAGTTTAAATTCTCAAATGTAAATCAATTTGTGCTGATGACTTGAGAACTCTGATAGAATCGAAAAAAATGATGATGTTTGGGAAGGGTTGGACCTGTATTGTGCATATTTTACATCATGTATTTCTTCAAGTCCAACAGTTATATGCTGAAGACAAGAAAATACGAAATCACTCGGTTCCTGCAAAAAATAAAATCTAACGTTGGACCGATCTTTGCATTTATGGTGTTCAATCGTTCCGAAGAGATGTCTCTATCAGAGATGAGCATAGAACTTTTTGATAGCGCAAAAATTACTGGAGTGGTTTAATTTTTTTGAATTTTGTTCAGAATAAAAAAAAAAAATGGGTTCATCGAAAAGTTCTATGCTCATCTGATAGAAGCATCTGTTCTGAACAATTGAAGTCCAAACTTCCAAGATCAGTCCAACGGTTGATTTTATTCTTTGCAGCAAACGAGTGGTTTTGTATTTTTTGTCTTTAGCATATCACCGTTGGGCTGGAAGGAAAAAATGATGTAAAATATGCATGATGAGGGTCAAATTTGGATTTTATCAGAGTCCTCAAGTTTACTGCAAAAATTAGTTTCTATATGAGATTTTCAACCCATTTAGAGGGGTATATACCCCAGGGTGGGCCAAAAAAAACTTTTAATTTTTTTTTTTTAGTTACCATGAAAATATCGTCGAAGATGACGAAAAAAAAATTCTGTTAAAGTTTGAGTTCTTAATATTAATGTTGAGAGGTCGCTCATCGTGATTTTTGATTTCCCCTTTAAATAACACGGGAAATTTTTTTTTTTCATTCGGAATTTTATTGCGCTCGAACGAATTATCGACCAGTGGAATTGAATACATATTCTTGTAGGGAATTGAACGATCTACAAAATAGATCTCATTTGATTTTTTTTTTTAAATTGTAAAAGTCATCATTCACAATTTGAGATTGTACTTTAACCTCGAATAACTTTTAAGCGAGTCGAGTAAGCAAAAAATCATATCATATCTTTTTTGTAGATCGTTCAATTCCCTACAAGTATATGTATTCAATTCCACTAGCCGATAATTCGTTCGATCGCAATAAAATTCCGAATGAAAAAAAAAAAAATTTCCCGTGTTATTTAAATGGGAAACCAAAAATCACGATGAGCGACCTCTTAATATTAATATTAAGAGCTCAAACTTTGACAGAATTTTTTTTTCGTCATCTTGGACGATATTTTCATAGTGACGAAAAAAAAAAAAATTAAAAGTTTTTTCTGGCCCACCCTAATATACCCCTCTGGGAAAATAGGTTTAGGACTTTGTTTATCTTAATGATTTGCATGAATTCTTTTGGCAAGAAAGGAATGTATATAATTTATTGAAACTTTGAGAACATTTTATACATATATTCGAATAAATATTGTAATTTTTTTGAAGTATTTCCTCGTAAAATATAGAAGATATCAGCTGCCACCCATCGGAGGTCACCATCTGTTCGTGTACATTCTGGAGGCCACAGTTTTCATCCGAAATCAATAGGGCTTCAAATGTACTTTAAGGACATGTCTTTCTGCTATATGAACCTAACTTTGGAGTAATGTCGTTGTTCTATGTATTTTTTTTCATTGCAAAAAAGTTATAAAAAAATGGCAAAAAATTATGCTCCTTGTTTAAACACCTCTAAAATATGCAATTTTCAATTTTTTGTGGGGAAGTTAAGTTCATGTAGAAGAAGGACATGTTCTTGAAGTACATTTGAAACCCTGTTGATTTCAGATGAAAACTCTGGCCTCCAGAATGTACACAAACAGCTACGCCTGATAGTGACCTCCGATGAGTGGCAGCTGATATTTTCCATATTTTCCGAGGATATACTTCAATTACAATATTTATTTGTATAATGTTCTCAAAGTTTCAATAAATTTTATACATTCCTTTCTTGTCGTAAAAATTTATGCAAATCACTAAAAAGACGTAGTCTCAAACCTATTTCCCCCGTTAAACAGTTTCTTTCCAAACACACAAGCCCTTGAAAATGCCACCATCTCAGATTCATATGAAAATGAATAATATGAAAATAACTGATATACCGTATTGCATATTTTTATCATGCTCGAAGGTGCAATATCTACTTAGAACTTGCGGTGGACGGGGTGTCAAGGAGTTTATATTTGATATGATGCGGAAGCTGCTGGCCAATAATATGGCTGTCGAATTTAGTGGGCAGGGAAAAAGAGGGCCAAAAAAGAATTTTTCTGTGCTGCGCATGTATAAGGCGCTCCTGTGTAAGTGTAATTAACATGCAAATTAACATGAAAGTTATCCCTAATTAAACCATCATTTCAAATAATCTACAAATCATAGATCTTTGGGATAGACCTTAGTATCTAATTGAATAAAACCTATATAACTCAAACATGATTCCCACTTCATCCACGGGCAATCAGATCTATAATGATTCTTGACAAATTACTAGTCAGGAGAAGGCAGTGAACATTGAAATTGAAGTAGGCTCTATAAATCTGTAATGATAGGCTTTAATCTGAGTAGCCTATCTGTGAACCCAGAGTCGATCATGCGGTTAACATATATTAATCAATTTGCTTGCAGTCACTCTTAGTCTTAATAATTCAGCAGAGTTGTGTTAATAGCCTTCGAAAAATGTCAACTTCCGTTCCCAAAAAGGTTAATAATCTGTGAATAATAGAACAGTGAGGATTTCTCAAGTGACCTAAGATAATCGGAACTTATAAACTTGAATACCAAATGAATTTTATATGAAATTGTTGCTGCTTACCTGTGATACTGCGATGCAGTGGACAGAATAATGTTGAGTCCGAGCCACGTGCTTAGCTGCTCTTTCAAAATTCTTCTAGTCGGCGTTGCCTCTTTGTCACACTATTGTTCATCAAACCAACGTGCTCAGCTTTTTGTTTTTTGATTGTTCTTTTTCCGGCACACTCTTGTTCATTAAACATTTGCACTAAGTAATGGTGACACTATCGAAACAATCTTACGACATATAATATTATATCTTTATAACTTCGTAGGCGCCTCTTTGGAAAGATACCCGGGCCACGCCGAAAAGGAAATGTTGGGGATCGTGGGCCATTTCTTAATCGGCGCTCGTGATTGTGGCGAAGCCAGGAAGAGCCGGAACGCCAAGGCTCAAGCCGCTGCACGCCTGCTAGAACTCGGTGCTGGTGACGGTCCTGGGTGCTTCAATGACGACCCTATGTTCATCGCTGATGGCCCTACGCTCTTTGCTGACGGGCCCATGCTTTCTGGTCACGGTGGCATGGATGCGCGAGTGTGAACTCACTTATATACTTTTTTTACGGGCTATCGGTGCCTCTTTTTTTTTTTTAGCCTAAGGCTTATCTCCTGTTGAGGACTATAGGATCACTGGAATCCAATATTCATAAAGGTGCTGCCTGCAGGCGAATTTCCGTGTACGCTTGGTGTGTTTGATTTTGACCGGTATGAAGCTGGCATCACAGTGTTCTGTCTCCTTCTATCCTTTATAGGTGCTTTCCAGGTAGAATCAAAGTGATCCGAGATCACTTGAGATTCTAACCTTACCCCAAATGTAAAGTTTTTATTGAATAATGCTAACCAATGCCAACCAATAAAAACGCTGGATTTCGGGTCAGGTTAGAATCTAAAGTGATCTCGGATCACTTTGATTTTAACTGGAAAGCACCTTATGGTTACATAGAGACGAAAAGAGACAGAAGACTGTGGGGCCAACTTCATACCGGTCAGAATTAAACACGCTGCAATAATTGTTTGTGCAATTAATAAATCAAATTTTCAACTATGAACAACACATTATTTCCATTCTATGAACCACTATCTTCTATAATACAATATATGGACGAATAATTATACTAGTTGATGTATTGGGAATTGTTAATGGCTAACGATAAAGGCCGGTCTACATAAGACGTTTACGTTCCCGTTCCCGTATCCGCTAGGAATTGGATGTATGCATTTAGCGTGTTGCGGTCTACATTGAAACGCACCCGCTCACGCACCCGTTCCCGCACACGTAGGAATTGAAATATTTTATATTTTCTAACGTTCAGCCAATCGTATCGAAGGTGCGTATGCACGCGCTCGTAATACAAAATAATTCTAGAGATCGCGTTTAAAGAAACTTCGTGATCAACATCATTTTCGCAAACTGAAATAAATCGAATTTAAAAAAAACGTATCATCAACAATGGATGTTGCTGATCATAGAGATTTGGTGCTATATGGACTCACTATCTGTTCAATCGCTATGATTATGCGTTTACGCATGAAAAAGAAGTCTGCCAAACGTCGTTGGTGGGTTCGACCAATGTTGCTGGACCGTAGTAGATACGGCCACTTCCACAATCTTTTCAAATTTATGAGGATGCACGACGATGAACAATTCTTCATATACACACGTATGAGTGTTCATCAATTTGAAAAACTCCATAACCTTGTGAAAGCGCGGCTAACCAAGTCAAGTCATCGAAAGCCACTCAGTTCGGAGCATCGCCTAGTTATCACAATCTAGTAAGCATTTTCTTCATGTGTACTGATGAGTTATCATTTTCAACGTATGATATTATAGTATTGATACGTCGTACTCTGTAATCCTTTCTATATTTCAGTTATCTTGCCCATGGAGGAAGCATGCAGTTAACAGCTTGGAGCTTCTACGTTTCAAAATCAACTGTGAGCGCTATCATTCGAGAAACCTGCCAAGTCATTTGGGATGTTTTGTCAAAAATATACTTGCAGCCACCAACTACTGAAGTATGGGAAAATAAAGCAATGGAATTCAACCAGCGTTGGAACTTACCTAATTGTATAGGTGCAATGGACGGCAAACACATAATGATACAATGTCCTAAGAAATCTGGTTCTAGATACTTCAATTACGAAAAGACCTTCAGTATTATTTTAATGGCAATTTGCGATGCAAATTATACATTTACACTTGTGGACATTGGGGCATTTGGATCTCAGAGCGATGGAGGGGTCTTCAAAGAGTCTGCTTTTGGTCAAGCTATGGATAACAACGAATTAAGAATCCCACGTGATAAATCGTTGCCTGGAACTGATACAAGTTTTCCATATTTTGTGGCGGCTGATGAGGCATTTCCCCTGAAGCGATACATCATGCGACCATATCCAGGAACGAAGTTGACACAAACGCAACAGGTCTTCAACTATCGATTATCCCGCGCACGACGAGTCGTGGAAAATACTTTCGGTATTTTAGCGAGTCGATGGAGAATTTTCCGTACAAGCATAATAGCTGAAGTCAGTACGATTGAAAAAATAGTTTGTGCAGCAATATGTTTGCACAATTTCTTGAAAAAAGAAGATTCAGTCATACAACCCAGGTATTGTCCTCAAAATTATGTCGATACATATGATCGAGAAGGCAATGTATTATTCGGGGAATAGCGAAGAGATCAAGTCTCACAGATGAATGACCTAGGACGTACTGGTTCAAATCGCTATGCTCGCTCTGTTGAAAATGTACGAGCCACTCTTGCAGATTATCTTGTCTCAACAGAGGGTGAAGTAGAATGGCAATACTCTCACGTCAATAGAGGAAATTTTTAATGTTCAAAATCATGCAGTTATTCAATGAGAACAGTATAGTGTATTATACCCAATGTAACATATATTTTTCAATAAACTTTTTTATAAAATTTAAACTGGCATATAAAAATACTGATAATAATAAACTATATTTCAAGAAAACTTTCATCACAAATAGTACACAGCTACACAGTTTGTCGAGTATTTCAAGGCTTGTTTGGTAATAGTGTTTCTTATACTCTTAGCACTGCAATGATATAATTCCAATTATTAATTCATCAACAATATAACCGTTATACGGTGAGTCAAAACTTCTCCAAGCCTCGACTAAGCATATCAATACCTCAGTTGGAGTCGTCAGATTCCAGTTCATGTAGCAGTTCGGCAACTTTGAATCTCAAGTTTCTTCGCTTGGATTTTCTCATTCCTTTGAGTGATGCATACAACGAAACACAAAAGTTCCATTCCACATCATTTGTTCGGTCCTCACTTTTTGCATTTAGTGAATCTCGTACACTATCCAACACTTGGATCACATGCCCCTCAACGTCTGTTGCCTTGCTCTTATTAAATTTTTTTTTGCCTGTTGGAGCCTCAGTCGAGGAACTGGACTGTACTGGATGTGGCCTTTTTGACTGAGAAGCTACCGGTTCGATTTTGTTTTTCAGAGGTAACAAATCAACGATACGACCATAAATATTTGTAAAGAAGGATGTGCTGAGTCCGTACAAAAATCGTCAAATCACTTAAAAGCAAGCTTCTTCGACGGTTCAATTCCTTGGGCCGATTATGAGCGCCAATTCGAAATTATTGCAGAAATAAACTCCTGGTCACCTGTAGTTAAGGCCGAAAATCTTGCTGGTTGTTTAAGAGGACCTGCCTTAGCTGTTCTCTCTACACTTTCAAATTCCGACATTAAAAATTATGACAGACTCAGCACGGCCTTACGACTAAGATTTGGAAACCAACTGATATCAAAATTGTCTTTGACTCAATTGGACCTTAAAAGACAGGCAAAGGACGAAGGTCTTGCCTCACTGGGAGTAGAAATAGAAAGATTAGCTAGAATAGCCTTACCAAATTGCGATGAATCAACTGGAGACATGCTAGCTTGTAATAAATTTATGAACGCCATAACGAATCCAGAGTTGAGACATACTCTTAGCTTGACAGGACCTTCTTCTGTCCAAGAAGCAGTCATCAAAGGTCTAGAAATTGAGGCGTTGACTAACCATCATTTGGGAGCAGGAAAAATAAGACGAGTCGAGACTGAAAAGACTGCAAATACGTTAACGAGGACAAACGAAACAAATAGATAGACTTCGAATTCAAATTACAACGTCAGAAAAACTACTCCCTGGCAGCAAAATAATCCTAGAAATAACAATTTTAATAGAAATAATAACCATAATTATAAGGGACAAAATTACGGAGACAGATCCCCGCTCATATGTAAGTTTTGTCATAAGATTGAACATATCACAGAAAAATGCTTCTCATTAGAGAAAAGAAATAGCGAAAATAATAATAATAACTACTCAAACCAACAAACTTCTTGGAGGAAAGATCATATTTCAGAAAGAGAGACAGAAAAAAGAACTCCGGAAAGTCAACCAGGTTCTTCTAACCAAAAAAACTAATCATCGATGATTTTGAGGGGCAAAAATCATGCAGTGTCAGACCCAAAGAAAGCCCTATTTTAACTCAATTCCTCTTAAGAAACCTAAGACAAACAGGTTTATATGCGCGAGGGACTGTCAACGGAATAAACTGCCTCTGGGTCATAGACACTGGGGCAGAAGTGACAGTGGTCCGCTCGGATCTCCTAAAATCTATTAACCCCTCCCAACCATATACTTCCCTCCGTACTGCTACAGGAGAAATAACCCCAGTTTTAGAAGAAGTTTTAGTACAAATCAATGTAATAGGATGTATCGAGTCTTCGCATAAAGTATACGTAGCAGACATTGAGGATGAAGGGATTTTAGGGATTGACTTTCTTTCAGCACACAATTGTGTAATTTCTACAGAAGGGAATTTATTAATATCGGGTCGACACAAGATAGCTCTTTTAACTAATAGGAATAAAACATCCGATTTTCCTCAAATTCAAATGATAGATCTTTCTAGGGAAGAATTAATTTCTTTTCCAATTCATTTAGAAAATCTCTTAGAAAAGTCATCTGTTGGTTTAAATCCCATACAAAAAGAAAAATTCAAGACGTTGATTGAAGAGTATCAAGATGTTTTCGCTAAAAACAACAACGATAAAGGAAGAAGCAAATTAATAACCCATACCATTGACGTAGGAGATAATCCACCAATTAAACAAGCGGCTAGGAGGTTACCCTTGAATGGAAGAGAAGAGGTGGAGAAAATGGTAAACGAAATGCTCGCCATCAACGTGATAGAACCATCTTCAAGTCCTTGGGCTTCACCTATTGTTTTGGTCAATAAGAAAGATGGAACAAAAAGATTTTGCATCGACTACAGGAGGTTAAATGACATAACCAAAAAAGATTCGTACCCCTTGCCAAGGATTGAAGAAACCCTCGATTTAATAGCTGGAGCAGAATGGTTCAGTACTATAGATTTACAGAGTGGTTATTGGCAAGTAGAAATGCATGAAGCAGATAAAGAAAAGACAGCTTTTGTGACCGGTTTAGGAGGATTATGGCATTTTAAAGTAATGCCCTTCGGGTTATGCAACGCTCCTGCAACTTTTGAAAGAACGATGGAAACAATCTTAAAAGAAATAATAGGAAAGAAATGTCTGGTGTACTTAGACGATATAATCGTTTTTGGAAAAACGTTTAATGAACACATAGAAAATCTAACCGACGTCTTTTCTCGTCTTAAACAAGCAGGACTCAAGATGAGTCCGAAGAAATGTCATCTTTTACAAAAAGAAGTCCACTTCCTCGGACTTATAGTCTCCGCAGAAGGAGTGAAGACAGATCCTGAAAAAATAGAAAAAGTATCAAATTGGCCCCGTCCTGTAGACAAGGAAGGTATTCAAAGTTTTATAGGGCTTTGTACTTATTATCGTCGCTTTGTGAAAGGATTTGCTACCATAGCAAGGCCCCTTCATCATTTAACCGGGAATAAAGTTCAATTCAATTGGTCCAAGGATTGCGAAGAAGCTTTCACTAAATTAAAATCTTATTTAACATCATCTCATATTCTTGCCTATCCTCAAGTAGAACATCCTTTTATATTAGATTCAGACGCTTCTCTTTTTGGAATAGGTGGAGTCTTGTCTCAAATTCATGATGGAAATGAAAGAGTAGTTAGTTATTACAGTCGGTTCCTTAGTAAAACAGAAAGGAATTATTGTGTAACTCGTAGAGAATTGTTAGCTGTAGTGAAAAAAGTAACTCATTTCCATCATTATTTATATGGGAGAAGATTTTTGATTAGGACAGATCATGCTTCTCTTAAATGGCTGCTTTCTTTTAAATCTCCGGAAGGACAGGTAGCTAGATGGATAGAGAGGCTGGGCCAATATGATTTTGAAATCCAACATCGTGCTGGACAGGCACATGGAAACGCAGACGCCCTTTCCAGAAGACCCTGCGAAGGACCTACGGAATGTAAACAGTGCACCAGATTAAACAAACAACAAGACAGATCATTTAGAGTTCGATCAATCACTTTTGAAGGAGACCTGAAGCCACGGAGAAAGGCTCAACAAGAAGATGAAGTTCTGTCACAAATAAAGACTTGGAAAGAGTCTGAAATACGCCCAGAATGGCAAGATGTGTCCGCTCAAAATCAAGATCTAAAAATCTATTGGACACAATGGGATTCCTTGTTTTTAATGAATGGTTTATTATACCGCAAATGGGAATCTCCAGAGATGAGGAAAATAATATGGCAATTACTAGTACCAAAGGACAAGGTACAAGAAATCCTTAATCACTATCACAATTCGTTATTATTGGCGCCAGCTATGACTGGTGGCGCCACCAACAACGAACCTATATATACCGGTGGGAGCACGGAATTTGATCACTCTGCCATGGGAAGTCGCCAGACTACCATCCTGAGGACGGGAGCAGATTTCAGCGCCCGAAACGTCGAGATGAATTTAAACTCGAGCAGTGGACTTAGTCCAAATAACCCCCTGGAGGAAGGGGGGGAAGTGGGTGGGCGGGTGGCCCCCCCTCCCTCCATCCCCTTTCCTACCTCCAATAATAACGTATTAACACCATTGCTATTAACTTTCAGTCAACAACTATCACAATTCTCCTGCAGGTGGACACTTCGCATCCAATAAAACTTTAGGTCGGATTAGGGAACGATTTTTCTGGGCTCGATGTAGATTAGACGTAGAGGATTGGTGTAGGTTATGTAACATCTGTATAACGAAAAAAGGTCCTCGTACCAAGGGTCGAAGTCCCCTACAAATATACAATGTCGGAGCACCCTTCGAGAGAGTGGCTATGGATGTTCTCGGGCCACTACCTCTTTCAAGATCTGGAAATAGATTAGTTATTGCTGATTATTTTACTAAATGGCCCGAGGTCATTCCTATGCCTAATCAGGAAGCAAAGACCGTTGCTCAGATTTTTGTTAGAGACTTTGTTTGTCGATACGGGACTCCCCTTGAATTACATACAGATCAGGGTCGAAACTTCGAGTCAATATTAATGGAAGAAATAACTAAGGTTTTAGGAATTAGGAAAACTCGTACAACTCCCCTTCATCCTCAGTCTGACGGGATGGTAGAACGCCTTAACCGAACTCTTTTAGGTTATCTAACCTCTTTCGTCGACAAAAGTCAACGAGATTGGGACGAGTGGATCCCTCTTTTTCTTCTTTCATATAGATCAGCTGTACACGAGACGAAAAAACAGTCTCCAGCCTCGATGTTAATGGGTAGGGACCTTCGATTACCCTCAGATTTAGATAAAGGACCTATTCCTTCACCAGGTCCTCTACAAAATGATTACGTTTCTGTTTTAAGAGATAAATTGGAACAGATTCATAATTTTTCAAGAGATAGAATTCAGGTTATGTCAGACAGAACAAAAGCTCGTTATGACATTAGAGCAAGGGACCTTGAATTTAAAACAGGAGATTTAGTATGGCTTTTCCAACCAAGAAGAGAGAAAGGACGTTGTCCTAAGTTACAATCAAATTGGGAAGGTCCTTACCCAATAATTGATCGAATAAATAGTGTAGTTTACAGAATACAACGTTCTACGCGAACAAAACCAAAGGTGGTTCATTTGGATCGCCTGGCTCCTTACGAATCAAATAAACTTACCCATAATGATAAAATCAATAATATTCGATCTTTAAATATAGATAAAAGTGCATCTATAAATGATGACTTTTCCCTACAAAGGGATGATCAAATCTTTTCATTGGATTCTTCCAGGTGGTCCAAGGAACTGCCTTTTGGGATTAAACGACGGAGTTATAGACCCTTAACTATACTCGTTGAAGGAAATATTGGAAGTGGTAAATCAACATTCACTAAAAAAATTTTAAATGATAAAAATATTCTAACAATACTAGAACCTTTAGACGAATATCGTAACGTGGCTGGCGAGAACCTACTAGAAAAAATGTACAAAGATCCTAGAAAATATGCGTATCATTTCCAACATCATGCCGCGATGACGATGCGGAGTAAACATTTAATTCAAACCACGCTACCTATTAAAATCATGGAAAGATCTATTTATAGCTGCAACTGCTTCATAGAAGCACGAAGAAGGATGGGAGAATTTGAAAATCTAGAAGCTCACTTATTAAGGTAGTACCTTCGCGACAATCTCAACCAAAAGTTCAATCCCATACAAATGTACAAAAATTCGAATAATTTTATCAAACAGTTGTTCAATACATGTTACTATTGAGTAGTGTATTCACGAGGAATATTTATAACCATCCCGAAAGGTTTTTCAGAATTTTTTCGCCACCGGTGAGCCAACTTTTTGCTCGAACTGTCCGTGCTGAGCACTAACACACAGAATAGCCGACGTATACAGATACACATATGCTGCTGCATACGGGCGAGAACGTCGACGATGTCATGTTTCTCACGGCTGTATCATCGAAACTATACGGTCAACAATTCTCAGATTTTTTCAGAATATCTGGATGATACTCCTCTAGCTTCCTCTCATTTTTCATTCAATTCTTGACGTACGTTTAGACGGTATAATTGAAGATGTGTCGCTAGATCATGTTTGGTGCATATGATACATGTTAATCCGGCCAACTTCAACCCTAATTATCTCGAGTTTGAAACCGTCAATCCCTTCAATATTGAAGAGACGTTTAGAAAGCATCTCAATTAGTACGTGGGCAAAGTTTCATAGATTTCTTGACAAATTGATGTCACGGAGGTACTACCTTAATGGAAAATGTTAGGGTTTTAACCAATGAGTCCCCAGCATACGAAGTCGACTTGATTGTGTATTTAAGGCTGTCCGAGGGGGTGGTAAGGTGGGGGTAACGGCACATACACATGTACACACCTACGAGAGAATTTCGCACGCTAAATTCTCGAGCATAAAAAATTATTTCGATAATCTGAAGTGTGCGAAATGTTCCTTGAGCAAAATTGTTTTGGGTGAAATAGTGGAGGTTAGCCACAAATGAGCCTGGAGCTGTAATAAAATATTATTAAAATTTGGTCATAACAGCTGACACACGGATATACACACTGACATATTAAAAATGGCTGCCGCGTCAGACGCCTGGAATTATATTTTGGCGATAAAATGTTTTTCGGCACTCACTGGTTACTGAGGACTATTTCACCCACAACAATATTACGGCCAAAATAGCTCATTCACGATCTCAAGTTGCAAAACAATCTGAATTCTGAGAATTCAGGGTGCGAAAATTCGCTGCAGATGATGAGCTCCGTGTTAGGACCCATAGCCGGCAAAAATTATTCGGAGGCCCCGTCCATCTCACTCATACAGTCCCACACATTTACATTGAATATAAAACATATGCGAATAAAGAGGGATAGCCTGCTCCAGTATTCTGAAGTGTGACTTAAATAATTATTCATTAATAAGCAAGAACTTGGATTTAATAATAAAAGCACCACATGTTTTCATAAACTCGGTCCTGCAGGCTACAAGTTCGAAAAATAATACATAGGGGCGCTAGTTCCCCCTCGGACAGCCTTAAGGTTATCTCCAAAAGAGTCGTATTCGCGGATAAACTCTCGGGCTCGTTCCGAAGAAGATGGCATTCCGCTAGAATATTTAAAAGTCCTTCACCAAGTCCACGAAGATTGGTTAAGGCAGTAGTCTGCTTTACAGGCTTCAAAAAATCGATTTTTCGTTTTTGTCTTAAATCTATTCCAAAACTATCCAAGAGGAAGGATTATTGTATGGCCCGGGGATAGCTGATTAACATCTAATCAGTGTAAGTATCCAAAAACTTATATTTTTTTGGACCGAAAACTTTAAAGCCCGTTTTCTCGAGTTTTCATTTTCACAAGTTTTAGAAAACGGTGCCGGCGATAGCAAAAACAATATATGTCCGATCGAAAAAAATCAAAGTGATCTAGCTTCAGTATTAAATTATCTTCTATTTGAACTAAAAAAATTGGACAAAAGTACTATTTAAATTACTTGTTTTGCAACTTAAAATGAATTTTTTTGTTTTCAAAAAAGTGAATTTTTTTTCAAACTTCGAAAAAATTTGGAATTTCATCATTTCTTCGGTATTTTTTTAGTTCATATAGAAAAGGAACTCATAAAAACTGAAAAAAAATTTGGTTCGACTGTTTCAAATGCATCGCACGACCTCCGTCACCGGCACCGATTTACAAGTGCAGAGTCCAGACGCCCCAGAAAAATCGTTACAACTTTGAAAAATTTCAATATTTTTTAATAATAAAAATTGTTTCTTAAAGCTTGAATATAATACACTATTGTCTCAAAATTTCGTTTACCGCAATCATTCCCTTCCCTTTCAAAAAAATTGCTGAAAAAACGCTTTTTTTCGGCTTCTAAAGCAGACTACTGCCTTAATTAAATTGAGATTTGCGACTCTTCCAGCACCTGTCTTAATATTAGACGCTGAACTTTCCGCGGACGACGTATATAAGAATTTCTGTGAGGTTATGAAACCATATGACTTCTAGGTTAGACTCGGAAGAAACTCCGAAGTAGTTTCGAGTCGGAATAGTTCGGGTCGAGTCGGAATAGTTCGGGTAGAGTCGGAATGGTTCGAATAGAGTCGGAATAGTTTGGAGTTCATTGATCTAGATCGAATTAATATGAGAATCAATAAGACGAATAAAAGACAGAAGTAATTAGTAAAAAAAAGAAAATATTTATTTTAACAATAAAAAAATTATTAGACATATTTAGTAATGGTTTAGAACTTTTTTTTCAGTCACATGCTTTAATAATGTCTTAAACTTCTCGCATTCGTGACATTCAACCGCGTCCTCCGCAATCCGGAGTAAGGAAGTCTTGCATAAATAACAAGAGGTGTAGCTCCCAATGAAGTCTAACTCCCCGATGAAACAACGATGTATAGCAGACAAGCGATCGACTTTGTCGATAGGGATTCTATATAGAAGAAATAATAATGATAAATATTATTATTAAAAAAAAAAAAAAAAAAAAAAATTCAATTAATTAACGAAATCACTTTTACAAACCTCGTCAAATAACAATTCACACATGATCGAAGAGGAGAATCTTTTAGTTTAACGACTTCCCCTTTAGCGCATTTAACGCGACCCCATTCTCGCTCAAACCACTCTTTAGTCTCCGAAATATTGTTGCCGATTCCCTCCCAATTCAATTGAGAAATGAGAATGCCTAGCCGAATAGCGTCTTCGTTTAATGAGTTCATGATTACGAATGACGCTATCTTTAGCTTCTTCTTCTTCGTAGCATTTATTAACAAAAGATAATTTTTTTTTTTATAAGAATTCCTATTGGTTTTCGGAGAAATCTTCGTTTGGTAACTAAGCAACATTTTTATGATAGGACTCTGATTGGTTCTCACAAGAGTCTTTATTTGTTTAAACAAACTTTGTTTTATTAAAAGAGCTGCTATAGGTCGTTTGAAAGTTATTCATTTATTTCAATGTTAATTCCCGCCGAAAAACGTCGCTAAACGTAACGATAGATGTCGCTTCGGTATACTTTGAAAATTCAATTTTACCGCCATAATAAGGGATCCGAGCGGAAAATTTCGAGATTTAGGTTATGTTTTTAGTTTACAAACATTAACCCAAGTTTTTCAGCCCCCGAAATTCCGATAGTAGGATTTCCTTAGTAAACAATGAAGGAATGATATTGCGAGATGAAAAGAAGGAAGCCTAACCCATCCCATCCTGACCTATTAATCCGGTTTCCCAATTCTCTCCAGATAAGATCGTTCCAATTTATATTTATAAAAATTATAATAACATAATAATTTAATTTGTCTATAGATTTTATTTAAATATTACATTTCAATTTATTATCATGAGTATATATAATTTAAAAGGAAAAGAAGGAATCTATAATTTAAAAGAGTTTTTAAGAAACTCTTCAATATGACCTTATTATTTCAAGCGACTAACATTTGTCCTCCTATCTAGGTCGTTATTTGATTTATTCAAAGATGCTTGGAGTTGGACCTCTTTGGGCTTAAAATCAGACTTCACTTTGATGGAATCTTCACGCCCTCTTGTCCTTGGTCCTGTAGTCCCTCCAACATCCCCATGTTCCAGTGTACAGGACTTTCTTCAAAGTAACAACGGGATTCTTCGCCTGTTTCCTGATTCCTGTTTCCTGATTCTTCGACTCAAGATCCGAAGAAACTTTATACACCACACAATTTCACTTTGATTCAATTAGTCTAGACTATCTTTTCAAGGTTTTCTGCGGTTTCCCTTGGGATTGAGACAAATGTCAGATAGAATTTGGGAAACATTTTAATTTATTGAGCCGCAGCTCCAACATTCCCAAATAACACACAAACTTGTCAAGCTTATGATGATTTTACACACTTATATTCTATATTGTACTCACCTCAAGAGTCGGGTCGACTCTTTTACTAAGTGGGGGGTAGTGTTATATTAGGGAAAATCACCCATACATTACTAATTACACATGATCAACATCTAGTAGTCCATATGATAAAACACATCTCTTAAAATATAAGAATCTCGGTTGCTGTGTACACAGCTATTATTGTAAAAACAAATCAGTCTGTTTCTAGCTAGCTACTAGTGCAGACCTGTATTTCAGAATACATAATATTTTTGCCCAATTCATATAATCTCTCCAGATTCACTTTATTTCCCTCGGGAACCCACATTAAATAATTATATTACTATAACGAAATATAAAAATCGTTACAATATATATATATATATATACTTGGTACTCATAATAGATGCACAATATTCCATGTTGATGTGACAGTTGTATTTTTTAAGTAAATCTGGATTATAAGGAACCACCATAGAATGGTCTACTTTTACAAATTTTCCATCAATTTTTCTATTATTTACATGACCTTTCTTTTGATTGTTCTTACGTTGATATACCGGGAACCCGTTCTTATCAAACTGTGTTGATTCACAAAATGTCTTCGGGAATTTTTTTGAGCAATTATTTGTATCTTTGTTTACACAGGGAGAATATTCAGTATGAGGACCGTGTAACATGTGTTTAATAACTAATTCTTGAAATTCGGGATTATTCGAAGGTATTTCTGCACTAATATATTTATTAATAGCTTCTGGAGTTGTTAATTTGTTTTTATAATTTAATACAAAAAGCATGTGTGCATGAGGTAAACCTATGCTAAAATGTTACCAAAAATTTTCCCGCTGATTATGTCAGACAAAAGAGCTCGAAATTTAGCGTAGAATAGTCGTACGGTTATATTTGGAATATCATTACATTTTGTTCCCGATGGAAAGTCAATCAAACTTCTTTTTAATTCCGGCAAATTTGGATTGCAGGTTAGCGTAATGAACAAATCTGGTCGACCTATCGTCCTAACAATAGCCATCGCATCCTGATAATTTTGTTGCATATTTCTTGGAATACCTAAATATGTTGATGGCAATACAAAAATATTTCCTAAACGTTCTGCATTTTTTAAATTCAGTGAGTCGTTTAAGGCACTACGTGCAACGTGATCAAATAATCCCTGATAACATTCAATTCGCAGTTGTTTTTGATTGTATCTCAAAAAGTTTAATCTATTATTTTCTATAATTATACAGAGATGTTCTGTGGAAAGTGGTCAGTCTAATGGCGGCACAATTATTTTTTTTCGCGAATGACAACGCTGTCGCTCGATCACAGACAAGCGATCTACTGATATTTTATATGTCTGTGACTGATAATAGACGACGTAGCGGTAGCTGTCACGTCGTAGGTTATAATGAACTGTCATATTACAATATTGTGTAATTAAATTGTAATATCGTTCATAATACGACGGTATACGATACTATTTCATAAATAAGTAGTACTGAATTGTTAAATTAATTACAGATGTCAATTTCTATTTATTTATAACATTAGGTTATAAATAACTGTCTTGGTGAAATTTACGCATCTCGGAGCGATAAAGTTAATTAGGCAATAGCATACGAAATTGATTCTTCATGAATTCATTTCAGGTGTGAATTTCTGTTTATTTGCTACACTATTTACATCCGTGAATTTCTTCGATGACTGACTGACCCCGTCTAGCGTTCGGACGAGGTCATCCCAGGCTCTTCCTTTAGCCCTCTTAATTTCTTTACGTAGTTCTCCTCGTTTCCGCTTATACGCTGTTTCCTTCGCGTCGATGGCCTCTGCAGGGGCTGCCTGTCTTCTCAGTTTTGTGAGTTTCCTTCTTGCCTGGAGGCATTCCTTCCTCATTTTGCTTATCGTGTCGTTCCACCAATATACCTTGCACCTATTGCTTTCTCGTTTTTTACGGGGCATCACTTCGTCGCATGCCACTTGAAGGAATTTCTCTAGGGCCGCTGCCTTGTGTTCGGCGTCTCCCTGCGAGCTGTCTGGGTCTTTCGCTAGGGCTTTTTCTAGCGCCTCCGCCTCCAGTTTCGCGAGGTTCCATCCCTTTCGTGTTATCCTCGACGTCTTGTCGGTGTTTTGTGGTCTCCGGGCCGTCGTGTTCACCTCGTAGTAGAGCGCTTTGTGGTCACTGAGTGTCTCCTCCGGCAGTATCTTCCAGGTGGTGAGGGGGGCGATCCGGGGGGACACCATTGTGATGTCAATAGTTGAGGTCGCCCCCCGTCTATCGAACGTTGGCATGTTGTGGTGGTTAAGGCAGATCAGCCCGTGTTTGTCCACCAGGACCTCTTTTATTATGGAGCCTCTTTTGTCTGTGTTTGTTGACCATGTCGCCGCCTTGGCGTTTAGGTCTCCGGCTATCACTAGGCCGTCCGTCCCTTGGGCGGCGGTCGGCGCTTGCTCGATTTGGGCGCTCAGTTCGCGGACCTGGCGCTTGAACGCGCTCCAGGCATCGTTGGGGGCCAAGTAGCAGCTGTACACCACCAGGCCCCCGACTTGGACTCCCACGTATCCTTTCCCACCTGCCAGTCTTTTGGATGATAGTTCGTTGTTCAGCATCACTATTGCACTTTTTCTGTCCGTGCTGTGGTACCATTTTCCCCATGTGGTGCCGCTCCTCGCGGGCTCGCTGATAACCAGCACGTCTGCCTTCATCTCTAGGGCTGTCTTTCGGAGGAGATCTGCTGCTGCTCTCGAGTTGTTCATGTTCAGTTGGATTATTTTCTTTTTCTTCTGTCCTGCCATTTCTAGTTGTCAAAGGCGTCAATCCTCGTACTGCTGCCTACAGGTGTTTCCAGTGGCAGGTGGGGGTTCGGGGGGTTGCCCTGATTCCTCCCTCCGTCCTGTTGTTGTTGTTGTTGTTGGTGTGGTGCTCTCATGTCTTCTGTGGTGGCCGGGGGGCTTGCCTGGTTTTCATTTTCATTTTCGTTTTCGTTTTCTCTCTGAGGGTTTATACCCTTCGGTCGGCCTCTTCCGGCCCTGCATTGTTATTCGTTGTGCCCTGGTCTGCCGCAGTTCTCGCATCTGACGGGGGTGAGGGGCTGTGGGATGATTTTGGCCCTTGTCCATCCAATGAGTATTTTCCCCATTGCTTCCAGGGCATTGATTACCTCCCTGGGAGCGCGAATTGTTGCCGCTTTTTCTTTCCAGGGGTATTCGTAGAGTCTAACAATCTCCGTCTGTTCCTTGTCTTCGTTAGCTTGGGGTATTTCTGCCCTGATTGCTGTCATGATATCCTCTCTGGTTACCAGGGTGTCTAGGCCCCTTATTTTTACGTTCGCTCTGTCTCCTAGCACCCTGGCCGTGGCGGCTTGTCCCAGGTGTCTCCTGAGCGCTTCAGCCATTGGTTTTGGATCGCTGTCCTTTGCCAGGTTTATCAGGGCATACCCGCCTCTGGTTCGCCTTGTTCCGATCACTGTGGTGTTAGGGGGTGGTGTAAAATTGTCCTTCATGCGTCTAAGAATGTCTATGTATACTGCGCCTGGTATATCTATCAGTATCGCGTCTCCCCTGCGCCGTGATTCGGCGGGCTTCCTCTTCTCTTGCTGCTCCTTGTTGTCGTCGGTAGCGCGGCGTTCCGTCTTGTTGCCGACCTTCGTCCGAGCCACTTCGGCGTACTCCTTGGGGGGGTTGGGGGGGTCCATTACTGGATCTGTTTGTGTGCCGATCGATCTAAGGGTCGGTTTGCCCGGTCTCTTGATTATCTCCTCTGTTATATTGGGTTTTCTTCTTTCCCCTGTCTGGGCTGGCATGTCTTTGTGCACCCTGTCCTCCGTGCCCCTTCTTGTCTGCCCATCCGGTTGCTTTTCTTCCGCCTCATCGCCGACTTCCAATTGTGGTGTGGGTATGTTGCAGTCTATTTCCAAGTGGCCCGGTTCTTTGCAGCGGTAGCATACGTTGGTCGGCCGTTTGCAGGACCTGGCCATGTGGCCTTTCTCGCCGCATCTGTAGCACTTGTCATTTTCTATGTACTCCCGGACCCTTGCTCTTCCCCAGCCAATAGTGAGGTTTTCTTTCCTAGTTAAGGTGGCGGCTGCTCTTACCGGTAGCGTGATGCATATCGTTTCGGTCCCCGTGTTTCTCTTTTCTGAGTACGATGGACGCTTTCTCGGTTCCAGCTGCCGTCTTGATGGCTTCTAGGACTTCGTGTTCCGTGCACGTTCCATCTGTAGTTGTTACTATGATTCTTTTTGTTTTGGCACCCATGATCTCTGCGGTGTGCCCCTGCTCCTGAAGTCTCTGCTTCAGCAGGGTGGCACCCTCTGGATCGTCTATTGTCGCTAGCGCGTCCTCTGAGTTCCAGGCTTTTTGGATGCTTATTATGTTCAAGTCATGGACATATACCCTCCTTTTTAGCTCCTCGATAAGTTGTTCATACATATAAAATACAGACATATAAAATATTAGTAGATCGCTTGTCTGTGATCGAGCGACAATCGAAAATCGACTATTATATTATCGAATTAATTCTCTACATTTTTTATCATGTAATATTAAATTTTTCAAATTTTCATCGTATTGACTTAAAGGTGATCATTTTACTTTTCCGCAATGGAGACAGCTTTTTTTTGAAAATTCAACCGACCAGAAAAACGCCGAACAATGTGGACAAATGTAATTCACTTCTCCGAAATCTAAATAAGCTTCTTCATTAGGAAATAATTTAATAGCTTGTTGTACGTTTCTTCGTTTTAGAATTCTTTCTTCGTTCATGTTTTCTACAATATCCTCTTCCCTTTTTTTTCGTATCCTTTCTTCTTTCATGTTTTTCACCGTATCTTTTTGCCTTGCATGTTGTATTCTTTCATCGTTCATGTTTGTGACCATGTCTTCTTCCCTTTTATTTCTTAGTCTTTTTTCGTTCACGTTTATTACAACGTCCTTTTCCCTCTTGTTTCTTATTCGTTCTTCTTTCATGTTTATTACAACGTCCTGTTCCCTCTTCTTTCTTATCCTTTCAACATTCATATTTGTTACGATGTCTTTTCCCTTTTCTTTCTTATTCTTTCTTCTTCCATGTTTCTCACCATGTCGTTTCATCTTTTATTTCTTATTCGGTCTTCGTTCATGTTTTCCACAATATCTTTTTCCCTCTTCCGTTTTTTTCTGTCTTCGGTCATGTACTGAATATTATCCGTTATCCTCCCGGGAAATTTTTTTTTTATATAATTATATAAAATTATATATAGTTGACCATATATAATTATATAAAATGATATCTCAATTTTGGCATGATATAATTTTATATAATTATATATAAAAATATATATTTTTATTCAATTATATAAACTCTTATATTTAACTGATTTTATGTCATCATATAAAATAAGACATTTTTATATATAACTCTATATAATAATATGAGACGAAATATATGAACCAAAATTCTGTAGAATTTTTTTTATTGCTGCTCACTTCAAATTTTATTTCTCAAAATACATTTTAAATTTTTATTTTTTAATAACCATACAAAATATTATCCTTTTCCTATCCTTGATATATCGGTAAGTTCATAAAGAGTTATTGTTCCAGCTAAACTCATCCACACACACACACATTCACACACACACGAACGTACACCCAGACACAGCAGAGCAATCACACGAAAATACAGTCAGTCACACATCAGCTCTGAAAGAGTCCACACTCAACCTTACATTATTTAATAAATACTTAAATCAATTCAAGTTCAGCATTAAAGATTTCTACCCTTCCTCCGATCCACTCTCACTTACAGTACTATTAGCAATCTAAACATTTGGTCCTTCGAGCCGGATCGGAGCAAGCCTACAATCAATGAACAAACAGTGAAAATTTAGTGCACGCTTCTATCTTCATAACGCTAAATCAAGTGCCTCTCAGCGTGTGAGTGTGAGTGTGTGTATTGACAGCCTAACACGACTTTAGACACGATAGTGTGCGTGACCGCTAAAGTCCTATCTTGTTATGTGAACTCTCTTTCTCCAGCAACAAGGAATCGCTCTCGCTTCCTTACATCGATACTTAAGTGTGTGTGAGTACTCTTCATTATACACACACCTCTGACAGCTAGCGTACACAATTCCACAGCTGACAAGTGACGCTGTTGTCCAAACAAGCTAGCTGTCTCGCTCACACCTGTACTCGTCGCCACGCGTTACATTGCGCTATCTAGCATATCTTTCGCGTTAAACTCTCCATCAGAATGAAAGCTCGAATAGAAAGACAATCTAAACTTGTAGGTCAAATATCGCGCACCTACGACAATCTCAAAAGGCTCGGTCAAGCGAACATAACTCGCGGTGTGATCGAAGCACGACTCGCTAATCTCGAACAAAAATGGAAACAATTCCATGCCGAGCACTATTCAATGGAAGACGTTGCCACCGAAGACGAGCGCAAAACTCACTACTTCAAGGATGATTACTTTTCAACAACCGAAGAAATTTATTTGACTCAAAAGGCAAAGCTGCTCGATTGTCTCCAGACACTTACCGACATAGCACAAGAGGCACAACGAGTCGAACTAGCTCCAGCTGTACGACAATCGCTGCCGAAAATCAACGTTCCAAAATTCTCGGGAGATTACACCGAATGGCTCACCTTCCGTGATCTCTTCAAATCCCTCGTGATTGACGCGCCCTTAGCACCCATAGAACGAATGCATTATCTGAAAACCAACTTGACTAAGGAAGCTTCGTCCTTGATCGCCTCAGTCCCAACCACTGCCGACAATTTCGAAGTCGCCTGGCGACTTCTAGCGTCGCGTTATGATAACATTCGTCTCCTGACTAACGCTCAAATCGCAAATCTGTACTCACTTCCAGCGATGACCTCCGAGTCTTCTTCGGAGCTCAAGGTTCTTTATAACGGTACCTCCAACGCACTCGGTGCGTTAAAGGCTCTCGGTCGCCCAGTTGACAACTGTAGCGACTTTATCGTGTACATGACCGTGCAAAAACTCGATAACCAGTCTCGGCGTGAATGGGAAAATTCTGTAGGAGCAAAAAAGGATCCTCCGACCTTCCCAGAGCTCCAAACCTTTCTTGAAAACCGTATCTGTTCCATAGAAGCTCTTGAGGGAACGACGAAACCTTGCGCAACCGCCGCATCCAGGAAGAATGCGTTATCTAACTCTCAACGAAATCCAAAAAAGGCGTACGTCTCATCGTCTCAACAAGGGGTTAAATCTCATGTGTCGACCAGCGCGCCGATATCTCAAAAATGCGCTCTCTGTCACGAAGAGCATTTTATCCTCTTTTGCGACGCCTTTCGAGAAAAATCAGCCGATGATAGGAAATCCTTCGTCCTAACTAACAAACTCTGTCTAAATTGTCTCGGATATCACTACGCGCGCGACTGCCGGTCCAAGAAGACATGTCAATCATGCAAGGGTAAACATCATACCATGCTTCATGAATCATACCCGTCGACATCATCTGCTTCGCCCTCAACTAGTTCTCAGCTAACCGCTGAGAAACCAACCGCTTCAACAACACTTCAAGTCACAAATCACAACGTCAGGGTACCGAGCACAACGCCCACACGCGTGCTTCTCGCTACCGCGCTAGTGAACGTCTCGATCTCGAAAGATAATAAAACCCAAGTTCGCGCTCTCATCGATCAAGGGTCCGAAGCATCCTTCATTTCTGAATCTCTTGCTCAACGATTGAACCTCCCGCGATCATTCGCGTCAGTCATCGTTACAGGCATCGGAGCCAACTCGGCTACGACTTCACGCGGCTCCGTGTCCTTCTGGATCGCATCCCGAACAAATTCGGAATACCAATGTCAAATAAGCGCTCTCATATTACCGAAACTGACCGCGTATCAACCACCGAGTCTGGTCTCAACCGAACGATGGAAACATCTCGACGGACTCACTCTAGCTGACCCAGACTTCTCTTCAACTAGCCCTATCGAGCTTTTACTGGGCGCTGATGCTTACGCAAGGTTGATTCTCGATGGAATTCGAAAGGGAGAAGAAAATTCTCCAGTCGCTCAAAATACACAATTAGGTTGGATAATCTTTGGCCGAGTTGCCTCTCATTCAGCTAGCTGCTCATCCTTAAGCAGCATGCTCATCTCGCTAGACACTTCTCTTTCAACCAGTCTGCAGCGCTTCTGGGAGCAAGAAGAAATGACACCTCAGCCTAAGACTCTTCTCCCGGAAGAACTTGAATGCGAAAATCACTTTCTCACTACACACTCTCGTGCGGAAAACGGTCGGTACACTGTACGCCTACCCCTAAAGAAACCAATCACCTCCTTAGGCTGTGTTAAATCTAATGTAACTCTTTACTTATATCGGCAGAAGACCGATGCAGTCTCTCTATCTCAGGGTGCTTGGACTTTCTCCACGGGCCTACTTATATTTTCTAATTGGGATGGTAGTTGAATGATTAAATTCACACATTTTATAATAATCATAAATAACGTTTTATTATGTTTATATGGAAGGTAATTATTTGATATAAAGATTTCTTAACTCTAACATAAAATTGGTTGAAGCGTAGATGATATTGAAATAATAACTTGAATTAGAGGTGCCTAGACAGCTAGGTCTTTTAAAGAGTTTTTGGCGCGATTTTAAGATAAAGGGTTTATTTTACCTGAGTATATGTTACTATCGCTAATTGCCCTAATACTAATGACGTGTGTATACGTGTTCGATGTGATTTTGCCTAGGCTGCTAGGTCTTTTAAAGAGTTGTTGGCTCGATTATTAATATTGAATGAATTTACTTGGCTCGATTTGAGTGAATTTACTTACTACGTTAATTTAATTTTGAATTTGAATGAAGTTTGTTTATCTCGAAATGACTCGACTGATAATTAAATTCAACAGCGGTGCTTATAAGAAGCATGGATCTAACAGGCGAGGAGGCCGAAACAACCACGCTAGATTCACCAATACTTCTAAAGCGGAGCTGCGTATATAAAAATGCAATAGGAATACCAAAGTGATCAAACAGGTGGGGAGGCCGAAACAACACCACTAGAATAGCACTGAGATATCCCCAGAGAGACTTGCTCTGATTAAACATCGATATTTGCTGCTACCTCATTAAATCGAAAGACAACTTTGTTAGCGAGAAAAATATTAGACAAAAATGGCGATAGGCGATAGTTTACTGCGCCGTGGTAGATGGCGTCTTCTCTAGTTGACCGCGCTGATGGCAGATGGCGCGCGCCATTGACGGAAGGCCTGATTTATTGATTTATTAACCATATGATCCTAATGTTTATGTGGGTCGTGGTTTGGCCACGTTACAATCATCCCCACAGTAAAGTGACTCTGAACCCTTTATCAATTTAAATTGTTTAATGTGTTCCGAGGAACTTTGCTGGCCGCAATCTGGGCAGACTTAGAAAGTTATTAATTATATAAATATAAGAATGAAATACATGAACTTAGACAACTAAACGTGCCCTACTGACACAGTGACATGTTATGAAAGAACGTATGATCGTCCGTTTAAGGTTATGAACAAATATAGTGAACAGTTTGAAGGAAAACATATCCTTACTTGATAAAATTAAGTGTATGTGTAATATATACGAAACAAAACAAGAGAATATATGCTTCTCGTCGTGGATTAAAACTAATAATGTGTGTATCAAAAGAAATTATGAAGGAAAACATATATGCTGACTAGGACAATAGAACAGGTAATTTATCTATATATATATATGTATGTATATGTGTGTATTTGTACTTCACGGCACTTTATTAAGTCTCCACTTTTAACTGAATGTTTTTCCTTTTAGAAACGCTTGATTTAGAATGTCGAGCGGGATCGAGCACATTAGGGGTCCACGGAAGGTGGTGAAGATGGGGTTAAAGGGATCACTGTTCGGGATAGGGGCCTCTGCTTGTAGAGAATCGGAGACGGATGAAGGAGAGAACGTGAGGGATTGTGGTAACTCACGAGGGGAGGAGGCGGCGGATGGTGTGAAGGACCCTGGATCGTCAGGCAGAGAATCGATGGCGGTGGTCCATACTTCGGGGTCGTCGAGTGACAGGTGAGTCGTTTTAGACTCTGAGGGTCTTATCTGTTCCCGGAATAATTTGGTGTTGGATCCCCCCAACCTGAGGGTCTGAAAGGTTCTGGCGTTCCAGCCTTGTCCCGGTATGAAATCTTTTATGTTATCTTTGTCGAGCACGGCGATTGTCCACAGAGTCCCGACGTCGCTGCCACGCTCTTCCGTCGTCTTCTTCCACGGAAGGAGGGATTTAAGGAATGATATGGCAAAAGAAAGGAGGGTCTTCTCCCTAGCTCAACATTGTCGTGTTCACGTAGTTTTAGCGAATTTGTAATTTACTTATATATATTTATTGTTTTTCTTTTCTGTGTATGTGTATCCTTATTAATTAAACTAAAGCTATTTATAATTAGAACTATTTATTCTGAAGGCTTCCTATACCTCCTTAAACTAGTGCGGTGATATACATCGATAATCTTTGATGGGTTGTCGAGACTCACCAACTACACATGTCCCTTTTTTCTTTCAATCTAAAATTATGGTCCTGACCTACACCCCATGTCATCGCGTTCATAAAATAAGTTTTCGAAGGATCCGGTGATTGGTTTTCTATTATTCGGACTGATCCCCCAATACCGGTCTGAGTCTGTTCGTCGATTGTGACCAGCTGTAAACTTTGACGCTCGGTCCCTTTATTATATTTTTTGAATTTAACCGTTGGTTTGTATAACGTGGTATCTTTAATCCTAGTTGTTTTTGTCTCTAAATCTATGGCAACGCGGTTTTTATGGTTCAAATCAATCCCTAAAATCTTATCTTCTAACGCTAAAGGTAATACGTAACTAGGTGTCTTGATCTGGTGCGATCCTATATCGATTTGAATAGGGACTCGCCCTTTTATCGTCGGCGATTTATGTATGAAGGGTTCGCGAACCTTAATGTTTTTTACTGGCAAGGTTGGTACACTTTGCTTTTCTATTATTTTTTGGTGAAATGATTCGGAGATACCTATGATTTGACTTCCCGCGTCTAGTGATGTTGACGTAATTGATTCGTCAATTTTAATTTTTAATCTAGGACAATCTATTTGACAATCGATAGGACTTGCATTCTGTTCTGTCGGACTATTTTCTATTTTTTTAATTAGGTCTTTTGACATGCTGTTAATTTTAACCGAACCCGGGCATCGACCTCTGCCTAAGTTCGTGGTTAGTTTAAAGGTTGTTCTACGTAATTCTTCGAGTGTTCTTCTCGAGGTGAAGACGGCCCCGCTTCTTTATGCATAGGGTTTTGCGTTAGTGGAGCTAACCTCTGATTTGAATTTACTGGTCGCTTGTCGTTGCTATAGTTCCTATCGTTATTGTAGTTTGTCCTGTCATTATGGGACCTAGGTGGTTGGTTATACGCTGAAGGCTGACTGTACGCGGAATGCTGGTTATATGCTGAAGGCTGACTATACGCAGGTTGTTGGTTGTATGCTGAAGGCTGACTATACGCAGGTTGTTGGTTGTAGTGTGCTGAAGGCTGACTATACGCAGATTGACGATTGTACATATTCTGTGCTGCTCGCTGACTATTCGGATAACTTTGATTATAGAAGGGTTGTTGATTATAATTATTTTGTTGATTATATTCAGAATAACGCGATTCGGGTTGGTCAAGTAACATCGGGTTTTCCATAATGCTTAACCTTTCAACTATAGAGTTTATATCGTTGCAATCAACTGCTCCGATTAATGAGTATACGAAATCTTGTGGATACTGTCTTATGGTGTGATACGCTATTTCGAATTTCGACATTTTTTCGTCGATGCGCGTTGCCCGGTGCAATTGATCGTAAAAGTACTCAGTCATTGACATGCCGCTTCTAAAGTCATACCGTCTATTCGCCCATTCGCTCCGCTTCCGCAATCGCGTCGGTTCGCTCCAGTACGCTCGTATGAATTCATTTTTGAATTCCTGATATGTGTTTAAATTAGCTTTTGTGGCTCCGAACCAAGACTTAGCGCTGCCTTGAAATATGCTATTGTTTGTTTTTAATTCTATAATTTGTTCATTGATATTTATGTTCCATTTTTGAAACCAATTTTCTAATTCATCTAAAAATTCCAATGGGAAAATTTCGTTGTTGTTTGAGAACGTAGGAGGGTTTTCCTTAGCTAACCTTGTTAGTATGGGCAGCTGTCTATCTGTGGCGTTGCGAATTTGGATAATTTCTGTTTCTATTCTATTGAAGTCTGATGCTTGCGGCTGTGCCTGTCTACTTGTACTTTGTTTGTCAATGCTTTGAATTCTTTGGTCTAATCTTTTGATTTGAGCGGCAGTTTCAGACCGTAACTCTTTTTTAGCTTCTTCTATATTTGTTGAGAGTTCTGTTCTGTATTTATCTATTTTATCATGTGATTTTTTGAATTCTTGTTTCATTTCTACTTGAAAGTTCGTGATTATTTCTTGTAGACTATCTATTAGACTATGGTTTTGTTTTTCTTGAGTTTTTGCATTACTTGGGCCCGAAGTACCCCTATCTAAATCCTCGACAACCTCATCTGATGTTTGAATTAAATCGTCGACTACCATCCCGTTTTGATGCGTCATTTTGACGTCCGGTTTTTTCGCACTTCTTGTGAGAACCATCCCCAATTATATATGTTTTTTATTTATTTATTTATTAAGTAGAAACTGCCCTCACGTTGGGCGCCATTTTGTGTTAAATCTAATGTAACTCTTTACTTATATCGGCAGAAGACCGATGCAGTCTCTCTATCTCAGGGTGCTTGGACTTTCTCCACGGGCCTACTTATATTTTCTAATTGGGATGGTAGTTGAATGATTAAATTCACACATTTTATAATAATCATAAATAACGTTTTATTATGTTTATATGGAAGGTAATTATTTGATATAAAGATTTCTTAACTCTAACATAAAATTGGTTGAAGCGTAGATGATATTGAAATAATAACTTGAATTAGAGGTGCCTAGACAGCTAGGTCTTTTAAAGAGTTTTTGGCGCGATTTTAAGATAAAGGGTTTATTTTACCTGAGTATATGTTACTATCGCTAATTGCCCTAATACTAATGACGTGTGTATACGTGTTCGATGTGATTTTGCCTAGGCTGCTAGGTCTTTTAAAGAGTTGTTGGCTCGATTATTAATATTGAATGAATTTACTTGGCTCGATTTGAGTGAATTTACTTACTACGTTAATTTAATTTTGAATTTGAATGAAGTTTGTTTATCTCGAAATGACTCGACTGATAATTAAATTCAACAGCGGTGCTTATAAGAAGCATGGATCTAACAGGCGAGGAGGCCGAAACAACCACGCTAGATTCACCAATACTTCTAAAGCGGAGCTGCGTATATAAAAATGCAATAGGAATACCAAAGTGATCAAACAGGTGGGGAGGCCGAAACAACACCACTAGAATAGCACTGAGATATCCCCAGAGAGACTTGCTCTGATTAAACATCGATATTTGCTGCTACCTCATTAAATCGAGAGACAACTTTGTTAGCGAGAAAAATATTAGACAAAAATGGCGATAGGCGATAGTTTACTGCGCCGTGGTAGATGGCGTCTTCTCTAGTTGACCGCGCTGATGGCAGATGGCGCGCGCCATTGACGGAAGACCTGATTTATTGATTTATTAACCATATGATCCTAATGTTTATGTGGGTCGTGGTTTGGCCACGTTACAAGGCGATTCTCTCATTCCAGCAAGGAAAATGCTTCAACACATGGAGCGTCGTTTTTCCCAGGACCCTACTCTCCACGATGCATACTCAGCCTTTATGACAGAGTATGAAACTCTCAACCACATGGAGCTAATTCCACCATTGAACGCAAATCCACAACCTTACTATTATCTTCCGCACCATGGTGTTTCGCGAGATTCAAGCACTACGACTAAGCTCCGCGTCGTTTTTAACGGATCGCAGAAAACCAACGCTGGACACTCCTTGAACGATCATCTCCACGTTGGACAGAAACTTCTCCCCGAACTCGTCAAAATCCTACTACGATGGAGACTACACGCGATTGGCTTTTCCGCCGATATGGAAAAAATGTATCGCCAAATACTAGTGCACGAGAAGGACCGCGATCTGCAACGAATTCTCTGGAGAACAAATCCCTCATTGGAAATGAACACCTACCGTCTTCGAACAGTAACTTACGGTCTCACGTGTGCTCCCTTTCTCGCCTTAAGAGTGATACGCCAACTCGCTCAGGATGAAAGAGACCGTTTCCCTATAGGATCTCAAGCTCTCTGCACCGATGTTTACGTCGACGACGTCTTATCTGGCTCTGACGACGTTCCATCAGCCTTAATCAAACAAAAAGGAATAATCGAAGTGCTCAAGGCGGGCGGCTTCGCTCTTCGAAAATGGACGTCGAATTCACAAGAACTGCTCACCCATCTTACACCGGAAGTTACAGCTAGCACGACATCAATCGTTTGGCAACCAGAAACCTTTCAGATGTTGGGGCTATTGTGGCAATCGAGCAGTGACTCGTTCCTCTTCCAGCTAAAGAGCACTGAACTCCGGTATCCACTGACGAAAAGGAACGTGCTGTCTCGGATAGCCCAGCTTTTCGACCCGCTAGGTTGGCTTGCCCCAATCACAATCCTTACCAAGATTTTTATGCAATCCTTATGGCTTCTTAAGCTTGGCTGGGATGACGCACTACCAGACGATAAAGCTAAACGCTGGATCGAAATCTACTCAGACTTACCTGCAATCTCGGAGCTTCGGATTCCCCGATGGCTTGGAACAAGATCATCGCCACAGGAACTCGAACTTCACGGATTCGGAGACGCATCGATTTCCGCCTATGCCGCGGTACTATACTTACGCGTTACTCGAAACAACAAAACCTCGGTTGTTCTTTTAACCGCGAAAACCAAGGTTGCTCCTGTAAAACAAGTCTCCGTGCCTCGATTGGAACTCTGCGCCGCTAATCTCGTTACGCGACTCGCTAAAACTATCACTGAAATTCTCGAACTCGACTGTCCGGTTCATCTCTGGTCTGACTCGACCATAACACTCGCCTGGATACGAGATCACCCAAACAGGTGGAAAACATATGTCGCCAATCGTGTAGCTGACATTCAACTCACCCTTCCTCGAGCTATCTGGCATCACGTTGAGTCAGATAGCAATCCAGCGGACTGTGCGTCGCGAGGAGTTCTCGCATCCGCTCTTCGCGAGCACCCGTTGTGGTGGAAGGGACCCGATTGGTTAAGTCAAGATGCAAATAGCTGGCCGTCTAGTCAGCAAGAACCCCCTTGCAATCTTCCAGACGCTCGAATCACCTCTCATGTCACGACTGAAGAACAAGACGAACCGTTTTTTCTTCTGACTCGATACTCGGATTTAACCAGGTTACTCCGAATTACTGCTTGGTGCTGTCGCGTCATTTCAATCAAGGCTAGTGAGTGTGACCGCCAGTCGACTCTGACTCCTTCTGAGATTACTGCATCTCTTCAGCGTCTAATTAGAACAGAACAAACTCGCAATTTCCCCAGCGAAATTCGCATACTCGCATCTGGACGGACTCTAAAAAAAGGATCACTTCTGCCATTGAATCCTCTCTTAGACGACCAAGGATGCCTCCGCGTAGGCGGGCGGCTCAAAAATGCCAGTCTCAGCCCGGATCAGAAACACCCGTACATACTACCACGAAAGTCTCCACTAACAAACTTATTAATCAAACACAGCCACCGCGAGACTCTACACGGTGGAGTCCAACTCACTTTGGCTACTCTCAAGCAACGGTATTGGATAATTAACGGTCGCACTGCGGTGAAAGCCGTCATACATCGATGCCTCACGTGTGTGCGAGCCCGAGCTACAACAGCCACTCAGCTTATGGGGAATCTACCAAAGGCCCGAGTCACTAAATCTCGTCCATTTCTCCACTCAGGAGTGGATTATGCAGGTCCAATCTACCTCCGCACAACAAAGGGAAGAGGACACAAATCTTACAAGGCGTATATCGCCATTTTTGTTTGCTTCGCAACGCGAGCGATACATCTCGAAGCTGTATCCGACTATACCACTGAAAGCTTCTTAGCTGCATTCCGAAGATTCGTGTCTCGCAGAGGAAAATGCGCAACGCTCACAAGCGATTGCGGAACAAACTTTGTCGGAGCTGATGCACAACTCCGACAACTCTTCGCGTCGACATGTTCCGAATCTGAAAAAATCTCGAATCTACTAGCTAACGACGGAACCTCATGGAAGTTCAATCCTCCAGCGGCTCCGCACATGGGAGGAATTTGGGAAGCAGCCGTAAAATCGGTTAAACACCATCTTCGCAGAGTAGTAGGCGAAACCACCTTGACATTCGAGGAGATGTCAACACTCCTATCCCAAATTGAAGCCTGTTTAAATTCTCGTCCGCTCCAAGCTCTCACCGATGATCCAGACGATTTATCGGCCCTCACACCAGCTCACTTCATGATCGGTGAGCCCTTTACTGCCATACCAGAACCGTCTCTAGAAGACTTGGCGACATCGCGACTTTCACGGTGGCAGCTCATTCAACAAATGCAACGCCACTTTTGGAACCGATGGTCGGCTGAGTACCTTCACCAACTGCAATCTCGCCCGAAATGGCAACTACCCCAAATGCCTCTTCAAGTCGGCGATCTTGTCCTGGTAAAAAACAAACTTCTACCTCCTACAAAATGGTTGCTAGCTCGTATCATCAAGGTCCACCCCGGCGAAGATGGACAAGTTCGCGTCGCAACTGTTAAGACGTCAGCCTCAACATTCACTCGCCCAGTTGTGAAGCTTTGTCCCTTACTAAAAGGTGACGAAGCTCAGTGACCAGATAACAGGACAAGGGACACTTCGACCTACCGATGAATATCTTCGTCCTCCGACGAGGCGGGCGGAATGTTCCAGCTAAACTCATCCACACACACACACATTCACACACACACGAACGTACACCCAGACACAGCAGAGCAATCACACGAAAATACAGTCAGTCACACATCAGCTCTGAAAGAGTCCACACTCAACCTTACATTATTTAATAAATACTTAAATCAATTCAAGTTCAGCATTAAAGATTTCTACCCTTCCTCCGATCCACTCTCACTTACAGTACTATTAGCAATCTAAACATTTATTAATACAGTTAATAATACTAACGAAAGAGATAAAAAAAAAAAAGAAAATCAATATAAGTGCTGCAAAAATTATATATACATATATAAATATAATCATCAAAAATGTTAATTAATACTAAATATTGATCGATAAATTATACTTGCAGAAACGAGCAATTTAATGAGAAGAATTCAACACGGCTTTATATAATTTTATAAAAAAATACAAAATATAAAACATTTTATATTATTTTATATATTTATATATCATAATATATAAGCTGTAGTTTCGAGGTTGCTGATTAATATATGATTAATTATATACGATAATATAAAAATTTATATAATTTTATATAATGATATATTTTAATCTAAGAAATCCAATAAAATTTTATATAATTTTATAACAAAATACAAAATTTATAAAATTTTATATCTTTATATATATTTATATATAATAATATATAAGTCTACGGTTCAGGGTTTTCTGATTTATGTATGATAATATATAATTATATAAAATTTTACAAAATTTATATAATTTGTAACGAGGCAAAATAATAAGGCCTCGTAAGTGAACCATCTCCTCCTCTGAACGAAGTGACCACCTTATTTAAAAATTAGAACCAAAGCAAGAAGTCCCAGCTCAAGTGTCCAAGGTCCCTAGTTGTAATAATAAGTTCTTGTACTAATGCTTTTTTCCCGTTCCTCCCTATCTTATATTCCCGTTCCGTTCCGGCCCGACAACATCGAGGAAGATCATCCCTGAATCCAATCCGACCTGGCGGGCCAGCCGGCTTTCGAGTGATTAACCAGGGGACAACGAATCCTCGTATCCAGAGATATGCCTGGAAGAGCGCTGCATGACGAATATCTAACCAGGAGTAGCTTCCTCCTGCTAATCATCTGTCTCGTACCGGCTTGGTCCACCGGTCCAAATGCAGAAATTCCGCCTTCCAGGATATCGAGAACATGACGAGCCATCTAACAAACCCCTGGCCAAAGCTCGAAGTGTCAAAAGGCCCTGCCAGGTCTGCGACGAAACCCAGCAGAAGAAGAATACGCCCATTAATTTTATGCGTAGATGATATACCTCCCCCAAAATTGCAACTGCATAGCGACAAGCCTAGGAGCCTCACTTCTTGCTTGGATTCAGTATCGAAAAGATATAGTACTAAATATTTTTTAGTTTTCTTTCTTAATTATCCCAGTAAATCGTAATAACCGTAAATTCTCCTCATATCATTAACGTCAGTTAGTGTTGTTTTGTGTATCGATTAAGGTAAGATTCCAATCCTAAACGATCCTTCGATTGACATTAAATTGACTAAAAGAAATTCGTTTCTAATTGCGTCGTTGTGACGCCGTTCATATATCGCCGAATTGTCGTGCCGTAGTTTCATTTGATTATTGATTATTGTTCGCTGTGTTCCCCCCATTGTATAATAACACCTTATTGATCGATTTTTCGAGAAAGTAACGTTATTCCTTATCGTGTCGTCATTAATTACCGTACCGTCATTTATTATCATACCGTCACTCCCCTGTCCTTTGTTAAATATTTTGTTATTAATTCTCTTTTTCTATATAATTAATTGATAACTGAATCTCCCTCATAATTGTTGTAAAATCTAATCCAAGAAATAAGGATTTCCCACGTGGAAGAATTTGTTGCGTAGTAAAAATACGATAATTGATCTCGACGGCTTGTTGAGCCACGTGTTTTTGGAAGAATCGATCTACAGGCTGTAGAAACTATATTGTGATGTTCACCTGAGTAATTTAACCCTTGATTAACTGAACAAAGTGCCCCATTCTCCCCTGAACCCTTGAGCTGGTATAATTATTGTTATTTAAAGTTAATATTTGTAATAGATTCTAGCGTCCCTTTTGTTAGTTGGTTACTGCGTAGCCACATGGCGTGTATCGTGTAACATTGCCTTGGCCATCTTTGTACGGCCTTATTTGAATTCGATTCCGACGCCGTGCATTTCTCTAGGGAATATTCCGTGTTATCGACCCGTCCCATTAGTCACTAGAAGTCCGCAAATCATCGATTCTGGACTTTTCGATCCCTCTATGTTACCGACTCATTTCCTAGGAACTAATATATTTCAATGATTGATTCCTGTTATACCATAAGATATTGTTTTCTTTCTTTTTGTCTCAGTGACTTGTTCTAGTTTACCTACCTCTGTGTTCTATATTCACTTATATTCTGTATTACCCCCTGCCCTACTCTTATGTTTGTGACCTAGTCAGTCAGCTGTCTTTGATATTATTTTCCCGTACCTTGTTTAATTGGTATTTAAGCCGACATCAGTGATCGGCCTTGACTATTGAATTGTTTTATCGTGTGTATTATTGTTTTGTTCGTGTTAATTGTTATCACCTATAATTTTGTGTTACGGGTTTCTTTGTGATTAAATCCATAAACCTAAAATCCTTTTCTTATTTTTTTTTAATCTACATTATCCCGCCCCCATGTTCCCCTCACACTGAGCTTACCGTGTATTATCGTATCACTTTTAGTTAATTATCTCGTCGCTATAGTTGTATTTATTATATTTTATTCACTTCTTTATTAATATTATTTTGAATTTGATTTTAACGTCATTTTGTTACCGCGGTATCATTTAAGGTACCTGGCGCCCAACATATCGTACCTTCATCGGGAATTAACTATTTTTGAAATCAACTCTAATTAGTAAATTCTTCGGTGAGCCAATCGTGGCTAGAGTGCCTGGTTTTGTAGTCGTGGCCTGCCCGGCCTCAAACCCAGACCGTCGGCAGTGTACGTCACAAATTTGGCGCCCAACGTGGGGCCCACGATAATAAGATCCCCTATCTCGTTACGTACCTGACTAGTCACAACTTTGTAGTTTGTTTCCCTATTCCCGTTTCATTTTCCATTTCTTTCTCGCTATTGTGTTTGTCTTTTGTAACTAGGTAACTTATCTTATATATTAACAATGGATCCGACCCCAAGTCGCCCTCTTAACCCCCCTCCAATTGTCTCACCGACCCCAGAGTTCTCGTGGCAAGACACCACTAGCTTGTTAATAGAACAATTAAGCGTACTCCCCGAATCAGAGATAAATGACTTGCTCCGACAAGCGTCCCTCACAATTACCGGCGATTTAGAAAAACGCCTGTATCGACTATTAAGGTATCATCAAAGGTGCAGCGGGTACAACACCACATGGGTCCCCGAAAATGACGAGTGTCCCCAGATAGAGACTGTTAGGGAAGATGAAGCCTCGGGGCCTCAAGACATAACTGTCATACCGAAAGGGGTAACCACCCCTCCCCCAGAACTACCGCTCTTCCAGCCAATACCCAATGGTCAGTCGACAACCAAGTACGCGAGTCACGTTGAACAACCGCGAGTGAGTTTCGCGGGAAGCCCGATAGAGAATCCAGTCCCTTCAAGGCGGGGATTAGTCCCGGATTATTTCACCCCGACCAGAACTCCGCAAAACGTTCACCCTGGAAGAAGCGCGACGTATGTAGTATCTCCGAACCCCCATTTTGAAACGGTAGGAATAAACCCGTACGTAGACACGGTGATTACCTCCCCCCGATTGATTCCCAGATCCGTATTGGACTTCCCTAACGTGCCGCAGAACCGTCTCCCCGTTAGAACTCCGTACCCTGCCGTGCCGCCTCAACCCTCTCCCCGATTCTCGAATCTCTCGATAGAGATCCCCGTCCCTGAAACTCGAGCCCCCTTGGCCGACCTATATCCTACCGATCGACAATATCGTACTGAGAGGACCCAAGTCCAACATAAATCCGATACAACTCGCGACTTACACAATATTGTTAGCCGTTGGCGCCTTGACTTCTCGGGAACGCGTGGAGCAAGTGTGGAAGAATTTTTGAAGCGGGTAGAAGAATGCCGCGGTAGTAGTCACCTGAATGACCAGGACTTGTTTGAGTCCCTCTCCCATATCTTGTCCGATAAAGCCTTGTACTGGTTCCGAATGAATAAATCCAGTTGGGCAGGTTGGCAACCCTTTGTCGCTGCCTTCCGCGTTCGGTTTGGAGGAATCAATTTCCAGTTCCGATTAAAAGAAGAAGCGCGTAGACGAACCCAGGGCATAGACGAGCCCATTGCCGATTACCTACTGAGTTTGAGGATGATCATGGATTATCTAACGCCTTCCTTACCGGAGAGAGAACAATTAGAACTGGCTTATTCCAATCTACACCCCGATTATCGTACCCTTCTTCCAAGGGATAGTTTCTTCACATTGGAGGAGCTCGAGCGCGCCGGTGAACAGGTGGAGTCATCCCGATCCCTAGGGAAGCTATATATCCCTCCCCCTACCGCTGAAGATTCCATATTACCCGAACATGCGTATGTAGGTCGCCGTATCGTACCTCAGCCGCGATTAGCCGCGTTGGCCACCCCCGGGGTCCTCGAAGTCCCCTCAGAAGCCCCAAAGCCGACCCCGAACCTAAGAAGAGTGTCACCTAAGGTAGTAAGACCCGCGATAACCCAGCAACCCTTCGTGACCGAACGCGAATCACTGACGTCAGCTCCAAACTCAATAGTCATCCCCCCCCCCTACACGTCCAGCCATAGTAGACTGGGTAAACCCTTCCGTTGCGTCCACTAGTGGCGTAAGACCCCCCGCGCGTTCGACCGCGGTGTCCTGGGCTAACTCCCCAAACACGTCCCCAAGTGGCGTAAGGCCCCCTACCCGACCTATACCCGCCCTGATGTCCCTAAATTCCCGTCCAGCGGTCATCAGCGAAATCCATTGTTGGAATTGTCGCCAATCAGGACACATGCGCCGCGAGTGTCCCCAACCATTATCTCGTCACTGTTTTAGATGTGGAAGACCAGGAGTAACCGTAAATGATTGCCCGCGTTGTACCGACCCCGCTACGGAAAACCCTATCGGGAACTAAGGACTGGGGTTACCTCTTGTTCCCCGATTACCGTAACGCCCCCGACGAAACACCCATTGATAAATTATAGTCCTATGGTAGCTGCTCTTTCCCAGGATAATCGATATTATTTGGAGGTAGTAATAGACAATCAACTGGTTCGAGCCTTATTCGATCCAGGCGCGTGCGTATCGTATATCGGTCGGTTATCCCTTAATCGTTTCGCAAAGGCCCGGGAAATAGCCTCTCGAAATCACCGATCCGACATAATTTATCCAAATGGGAGCGTCGAGAAGACTCAGGGAGAGATAGCTCTCCCTGTCTATTTTGAAGACTATCGGAGAGATCTTGTCATGCGTTTCGCCCCCTCCTTCGAGTATGAGGGTATCCTAGGGATGGATTTCGCCAATGCCTTTAATATCACCGCGAATTTCCAAACTCATTGTTGGAGTAGTCCCACTTCTAAAGGAATGCCGTTTCTAACCCGATCCGGACAACCTTTTGGTACCGCATCTCTGGGAATTGCTGAGGTAAAGCCGGAGAAACCGGGTTCCTCCAAAGAGGGCCAACAATCGTCGTCTCCAAACCTTATCGTACCGTCTCGAACCCTTATCGTACCGTCTCGACTCACTACCGTTCCGTCTCGACCCCCTACCGTACCGTCCCAAACCATTACCGTACCGTCTCGAACCCCTATCGTACCGTCTCGAGCCCCTACCGTACCGTCTCGAACCCCTATCGTACCGTCTCGCTCCGCTATCGTACCGTCTCGAACCAATATCGTACCGTCTCGAACCCTTATCGTACCGTCTCGAACCCTTATCGTACCGTCTCGACTCACTACCGTTCCGTCTCGACCCCCTACCGTACCGTCCCAAACCATTACCGTACCGTCTCGAGCCCCTACCGTACCGTCTCGAACCCCTATCGTGCCACCTAGAAAATCACCAATACCGATTCCTAAGAATAACGTACCCACTTCACCTCCTACCGTCCCGCAGGATTTTCGTTTTGGGGAGGACTTACCTACCGTCTCGAAGACTTACGCGCAAGTCTTAAAAGTACGTCCTCCGATCTTAAAAAATTCGGCCAAGACTTCGCAAAATTCCAGTCCGGTGTTGAACGACTTACGACGTCGTACGAAACCCTCTCTATCTTGCGAGAAGGATTCTCCCAAGAAAACCGTCAACTTTGCCGAATCTTTAATGAATACCGAGCCTACCGAAGTCCCGCGCGACCAACTGAACCCCGTTACCCCACCAATTGGGCCTAACCTTTCGAATCCCGGTATCGCGGAATTAACTCCGCTCCAGATGGACAGAGTAACACAAGTTTTGGACGAATTGATCCCCCCCTCACTAGGTTATCCCGGTCTTACCGATTTAACCGTTCATAAAATCGACGTCCAAGATCACCCCCCGATTAAACAGAGATATTATCAAGTTTCACCGATAGTAAGGGAAGCCATGTATGAGGAGGTAAACACAATGTTAGAAGCAGACATAATAGAGCCATCCAATAGTGAGTGGTCAACTCCCGTAGTAATGATTAAAAAGCCAAACGGGAAATATAGATTCTGCTTAGATTTTCGCAAAATTAATGAAGTTGCAAAGAAAGACGCGTACCCTTTACCGTACATGAGTGCTATCCTAGATAAGCTTAGTGAGGCCAAATATATCTCAACCATTGATTTAAGTCAAGCTTATCACCAAGTCCCTCTAGATATCGCGAGTCGGGAAGTATCCGCTTTCACAGTCCCAGGTCGCGGGCTTTTCCAATTTAAAAGAATGCCGTACGGACTTTCAGGAGCCCCAGCTACTTTCCAAAGGTTAATGGATAAGCTAATCGGTCCCGAAATGGAACCTTATGTTTTTGTTTATTTGGATGATATAATCATCGTGAATTCTGATTTCGATGAACATCTCAAATGGATGAGGATAGTACTTAATAGAATAGCTCAAGCCCACCTAACGATAAATCGGGAGAAGAGTTTCTTTTGTCGATCCAGTGTAAAGTATCTCGGGTTCTTGGTAGATGAGCAAGGCCTACGGGCTGATCCCGAAAAAGTCTCGGCAATAATTAAATATCCGGCCCCCAGAAATATAAGAGGAGTACGGCGATTCTTGGGAATGGCCTCATGGTATAGGAGATTCATTAATGACTTTGCGACCCGAGCTCAACCCCTAACCAGCTTATTGAAAAAGAATCGTAGGTGGAATTGGGAAACTGAACAGGAACAATCGTTCCAAGACCTGAAAACCGCGTTGATTACCGCCCCCACTTTAAATTGTCCCAACTTCTCGGTCCCCTTTTTCTTACAAACCGATGCCAGTGATACCGGAGTAGGAGCCGTTCTGACTCAAACAGTAAATGACCAGGAATACGTCGTAGCGTATGCAAGTCGAAGCTTGACCCCTCCGGAGAGGAAATATACCGTTACCGAGAAAGAGTGTTTAGCCGTGATCTGGTCAATCCGAAAGTTCCGTCCCTATTTAGAAGGATACAAGTTTACCGTAATCACCGATCATAGTAGTCTTCGTTGGTTATATCACTTGAAAAACCCTACGGGCCGATTAGCCCGTTGGGCCTTAGAATTGTTAGAGTACGACTTTGAGATAGTACACCGTAAGGGAGCCCTCCATCACGTACCGGATGCCCTCTCCCGTATGTTTGAAGATTCTACCGACGAAGAAGTAGCCGCGATCTCCGAAACTACAGATGCCTGGTATAAAAAACGCGTAGAAAACGTAAATACGCGCCAAGTTCAATACCCGGACTGGAAAGTAGAAGAGGGGCGACTCTACTGTCATAGAGTTGACGATTTAGCTGACCCACTCCTCCCAGACTTAGATGCCTGGAAACTAGTTCTCCCCCAAGAATCCCGAAATACCGCGATTACCGAAAACCATTCCCTCCCTACCGCTGGCCACTTAGGAATAGAAAAGACGTATGCTAGAGTTGCCTTACTGTACTATTGGCCGGGAATATATCGTGAAGTAGCTAACTTCGTTAGGAATTGTGAGGTTTGTCAGCAATGTAAAGTTGAACAAGCTAGCCCCCGCGGATTAATGGGTAATCGAGTCCTAGAACAACCGTGGGTAATGATCGCGGCAGATATTATGGGCCCATTTCCTCCCAGTAGACAAGGTTTCACCTACGTACTGGTGATTCAAGATTTGTTCACTAAATGGGTAGAAGTTATCGCATTACGTAAGGCAAATTCTCAGTCAATAATAAAAGCACTCGAAGAGTTAGTATTTTTCCGTTGGGGAACCCCCGAAGTCTTGCTTACAGATAATGGCACAGAGTTTGTTAATAAGGCCATGAAGCAAGCTTGTAGAGAAATGGGAATTTATCACACTACCGTCCCCCCTTATCATGCCCAAGCCAATCCCGTAGAGCGAGTCAATAGAGTTTTGAAAACAATGATAGTAGCTTTCATAGAAAATGACCATCGCTCTTGGGATGCCCATTTGTCCGAATTCCGTTTTGCCATAAATACCGCGACTCACAGTTCAACTCAAGTAACCCCTGCCTTTTTGAATTTTGGACGTGAACTTAGACCCGGTACTTCCTTGAAAAGAAAGGAAGAAGGCCCTCCCCAGATCCAACCCATACCGCCCGAAGTTTGGGAAAATCGAGTTAGGAGATTATCTGCCTTGCGTGATCTCGTAGCGAAAAATTTAGAGAGTTCTTCTGAGCGACAGGCTAAATATTATAACCGTGGTAGAAGGGATTTAAAATTCGCCATAGGTGATTTAGTCTGGCGTAGACAACATATCCTATCGTCTGCCGTCGATTTCATAGCTTCCAAGTTAGCTCCGAAGTTTAAAGGTCCTTACGTAATATCGAAAGTCTTATCAGCTGTGGTTTATGAATTAGAGGATTTAAAGGATAACCCCGTTGGAAAATCACACATTAAAGACCTTAAGCCCTACCGTGCCTTCCCTACCGTCGAACCCCCAGAGGCCCGCGAAGAAGAAGTCCCCCCAATAATAGACGAAATCCCCCCAATTGAGACCGAAGTCCCCCTAGTAATAGAAGGAGTCCCCCTAAAACTAGACGAAGTTCTCTCGGATGAATTAGATGTCACTAACGCACCCTTACTTCCTTTAAGGCGCAATGTCGCGAAAAATTGTACCCCGGTACCGTTCGGGGGCCCCATCGAGTCAGCGAACTCGGGGCGAGTGGTCGGATCGTCAACGACCGAGTCATCCGTGGGTCGAGGAACCCGATTGGGAGGTTCGTCCGAGCCCAGAGGTGGGCGAAAGCCGCGAGTCGCTCCCCTTATTACCGCGACGAAGGCTCCAGGTAAAGGAGCGTTGCGTCCCGAGGGACCTCCTGGACGTATCCAGCCCAAACCCGGAGGATACAACCTCCGAGTCAGAACTGGAGTTTGATTTCCCTCTAACCTCCTCTCGTACCTCAACCCCTCTTCCCCATGCCGATAATCCCTTCCCGATCTTTCTTCCCGCTTCCGCTCCCGTTCTCCTACCGCCCTTACCTCCTTCTTCTGACTTTCGTCCCGTTTTCCTTCCTCCGTTACGCCGACCTAATGCGGTTTCGGTCCAGCAGCCATATCCAAATCTCCCGCGTTTGGCCTCCCCCGCACCAAGACCGATGGAGCCAGCTCCAGCTGGTATGGTCAATCTCGCACCCGATCATGGCCAAGCCCATGAGCAGGTGCGGGTTTGGTATCATTCCGCGAAAACCCCTTTTTCCCTTCCCGAACCTCAACCTCTCCCTTCCGCTGCCGACCACCTTCCTCCTACCTCCTGTCTGTTAACCAACAACTCCTATCGTCTCCCCGAACTCCCCCCAACCCCACAACCCCCTAATCCCACTCCGACTACCCATCCCGACCCCGATCCTCATTCCGTTCCGGCTAATAAGGCCATACCGGGCTCTAAAACCACCTTGAGTCCGTTGTGGAGAGTGGCAGGGGCCAACAGCCGGACCGGAATTCCCGCTCCTTCACTTCCCTCCTCTCCCACCGTTCGTCCTCTCTTCCCTCTCCCCGATCCTGCTCCGGTGATTCCGCTGTCCGATCAGTGTTGGAACTGTCGGGCAGTGGGACACCAATATACCGCCTGTCGCCAGCCGCGTCAGGGCAAATTTTGTTACGGGTGCGGCAGGAGCGAGACTACCCTGCGTACCTGCCGTACCTGTAGTCCAGCGTGGTTGGACGGCGGGCGCCCTGACCATTCCGTTCCCGTTCCCGTTCCCGTTCCCGTTCCCATTCCCGCTCCCATTACCGTTTCCGTTCTCCCTGCCGTTCCCGGTCCCATTACCGTTCCCGCTGCCGTCCTAGTCCCTATCCCCGTACCGATCCCAGCCCAAGTCCTCCCCCACGTCTCCCCCGAGACCCAAAGGCTGCTGGCCGAAATCGGGGCCATATTGGCTCGACACCAATAAAAATATCTTTTTCCCGTTCTTCACACCTTCTTCACTACCTTTTTTTTCCTACCGTACCGACCCCCCCCCCCATTTTATTTTATTATTACCGTTCCGTCCCCTAACCCCTACCGTTCCGTTCCCTAAACCCTACCGTTCCGTTCTCTCCTTTTCGTTTTCCTCTCGTCTTTTCCGTTACTTCCGTTTTCTTCTTTCCTCTCATCTTCTTCCCCCAACTATCGTCCCTTGCCGTACCGACCCCTACCGTTCCGTTCCCTGAATCCCCGCATCTTTCCCGTTCCCAACCCTGGGATCAACTGGAAAACAACCAACCTCAAGGACAGAAATATCCCAACCAACTCAGGTATCCCTACGCTCATTTTATGTCTTTCGCTCCGTTCCCTTATAATGAAAAATATTTATGTTTATTTAATTGTTTCTCGTATGACTAATTTCCTTGTACTAATATCCTTTCCCGGCAATGGCTGTTCCCAGGTGTTGTCTCCCGAAATCCAAGTAACAAAGGGGAAAACTGAAAAGGAATTGGAATCGGTTGTCATCGATAAAACACCTTACTAAGGCTTCACCAGAGGACTCAGCCTCAAGTTTTACTGTGAAAATGGAGAGGCGAACCCCCACATTCCCAGAGTTGGCTAAGACCCATGTTCTATACTACGTAAAGAACTACCCGACCCTGTATTCGAATCATGTTGAACCTTCCCGAAGACCCAGATTGACCCCCCTCTGCCGTTCCGTCGATATCCCTACCTTCGGAGCCCACCACCCCACTGCCCTGTATTGGGTTGAAAAACGAGACGAAAATACCATTAACAACCCTTCAGAAGGGATTAGAAAAAGCGAGCCCATAGTACCTGTCAGAGGCCAATGTTGGAATTGCCTAGAGTTCGGTCACGAAGACATTCACTGCCGCTTCAAGCGGGTGGATGTCTACTGTTATCAGTGTGGTTATCGTTACCTTCAGGGAAACCGACTCTGCGGAAGATGTCTAAGACGCGAAGAACTTAGAGTTTATAGGGCCGAGCATGTCAAAGAGATTAACTTCCGCGGGACCCCCCAAAGATCTCCCCCACCCCCACCTAACTCCCCAGAACCCTAACTTCCCTTCCCTACCGTACCGACTCCCGTAAGTTACCGTTAGTTTTATTGCTAGTTTTAGTTCTACCGTAATTTTTGTTTGTTCATAACCTAATCCTAATCCACTGTTTAGTTATTACCGTCTCGAACCTATTTATGTTTCTTCTCCTTGTATTACCGTATTAACCATAGTTCCTAATATTGATAAGAGAAAAGCCTCAAAGGGCAATTTTAGTTTAACCTCCCCGACTTATAATGAACCGAGGGAGTAGAATGAGGTGTGCTATATAAAAGGGTGTTTACCCTTCTTAAAATCGTGTAGAAAGAAAAGGAGCCGTTGGCTCCACAGAGTCACCAGGTGTAATAAAAACACCAAATACCAGTCTCAGGGAGTTTCTGAAAAATCCCTTCCCCTTAGAGTTAACCCCTTCCGGTTGTATTGATTATTTATTGGTGAGTGATTTATTTGTTATGTTATTTAAAAATTTAATCTTTGACACTTGAGCTGAAGCATGAAAATTCGGTGGAGTAGAGAATTGCTAATTAAGATTAACTTTCAAAGAAAAGAAATCAATCGAAGAGAGTTGATGGTTTTGGAAGCTTTGCAGGTCTCGCTAGGAGACCACACGCTTCGTCTGGGGGGGGGGGTGTTGTAACGAGGCAAAATAATAAGGCCTCGTAAGTGAACCATCTCCTCCTCTGAACGAAGTGACCACCTTATTTAAAAATTAGAACCAAAGCAAGAAGTCCCAGCTCAAGTGTCCAAGGTCCCTAGTTGTAATAATAAGTTCTTGTACTAATGCTTTTTTCCCGTTCCTCCCTATCTTATATTCCCGTTCCGTTCCGGCCCGACAACATCGAGGAAGATCATCCCTGAATCCAATCCGACCTGGCGGGCCAGCCGGCTTTCGAGTGATTAACCAGGGGACAACGAATCCTCGTATCCAGAGATATGCCTGGAAGAGCGCTGCATGACGAATATCTAACCAGGAGTAGCTTCCTCCTGCTAATCATCTGTCTCGTACCGGCTTGGTCCACCGGTCCAAATGCAGAAATTCCGCCTTCCAGGATATCGAGAACATGACGAGCCATCTAACAAACCCCTGGCCAAAGCTCGAAGTGTCAAAAGGCCCTGCCAGGTCTGCGACGAAACCCAGCAGAAGAAGAATACGCCCATTAATTTTATGCGTAGATGATATACCTCCCCCAAAATTGCAACTGCATAGCGACAAGCCTAGGAGCCTCACTTCTTGCTTGGATTCAGTATCGAAAAGATATAGTACTAAATATTTTTTAGTTTTCTTTCTTAATTATCCCAGTAAATCGTAATAACCGTAAATTCTCCTCATATCATTAACGTCAGTTAGTGTTGTTTTGTGTATCGATTAAGGTAAGATTCCAATCCTAAACGATCCTTCGATTGACATTAAATTGACTAAAAGAAATTCGTTTCTAATTGCGTCGTTGTGACGCCGTTCATATATCGCCGAATTGTCGTGCCGTAGTTTCATTTGATTATTGATTATTGTTCGCTGTGTTCCCCCCATTGTATAATAACACCTTATTGATCGATTTTTCGAGAAAGTAACGTTATTCCTTATCGTGTCGTCATTAATTACCGTACCGTCATTTATTATCATACCGTCACTCCCCTGTCCTTTGTTAAATATTTTGTTATTAATTCTCTTTTTCTATATAATTAATTGATAACTGAATCTCCCTCATAATTGTTGTAAAATCTAATCCAAGAAATAAGGATTTCCCACGTGGAAGAATTTGTTGCGTAGTAAAAATACGATAATTGATCTCGACGGCTTGTTGAGCCACGTGTTTTTGGAAGAATCGATCTACAGGCTGTAGAAACTATATTGTGATGTTCACCTGAGTAATTTAACCCTTGATTAACTGAACAAAGTGCCCCATTCTCCCCTGAACCCTTGAGCTGGTATAATTATTGTTATTTAAAGTTAATATTTGTAATAGATTCTAGCGTCCCTTTTGTTAGTTGGTTACTGCGTAGCCACATGGCGTGTATCGTGTAACATTGCCTTGGCCATCTTTGTACGGCCTTATTTGAATTCGATTCCGACGCCGTGCATTTCTCTAGGGAATATTCCGTGTTATCGACCCGTCCCATTAGTCACTAGAAGTCCGCAAATCATCGATTCTGGACTTTTCGATCCCTCTATGTTACCGACTCATTTCCTAGGAACTAATATATTTCAATGATTGATTCCTGTTATACCATAAGATATTGTTTTCTTTCTTTTTGTCTCAGTGACTTGTTCTAGTTTACCTACCTCTGTGTTCTATATTCACTTATATTCTGTATTACCCCCTGCCCTACTCTTATGTTTGTGACCTAGTCAGTCAGCTGTCTTTGATATTATTTTCCCGTACCTTGTTTAATTGGTATTTAAGCCGACATCAGTGATCGGCCTTGACTATTGAATTGTTTTATCGTGTGTATTATTGTTTTGTTCGTGTTAATTGTTATCACCTATAATTTTGTGTTACGGGTTTCTTTGTGATTAAATCCATAAACCTAAAATCCTTTTCTTATTTTTTTTTAATCTACATTATCCCGCCCCCATGTTCCCCTCACACTGAGCTTACCGTGTATTATCGTATCACTTTTAGTTAATTATCTCGTCGCTATAGTTGTATTTATTATATTTTATTCACTTCTTTATTAATATTATTTTGAATTTGATTTTAACGTCATTTTGTTACCGCGGTATCATTTAAGGTACCTGGCGCCCAACATATCGTACCTTCATCGGGAATTAACTATTTTTGAAATCAACTCTAATTAGTAAATTCTTCGGTGAGCCAATCGTGGCTAGAGTGCCTGGTTTTGTAGTCGTGGCCTGCCCGGCCTCAAACCCAGACCGTCGGCAGTGTACGTCACAAATTTTATATAATTTTATAAAAATTTATACAATTTAGTGTAAGAATCTAGATATAATCATACAAAATTATATGAAATGAGATACAATTTTATATAATTTTATATTCTCATATATAATTTTATATAATTTTTTTTTCCCGGGCTGTTTTTTTTAAACGTTGTTCATTCATATCTTCCACCCTGTCTTTTTTTCTTTATTTCCCTCAACGTTCTGTATTCATATTTTCTGTTCTATCTAAATTTTTTTCACTCATTATCTGCACACTCGTCAGATTTTTCATTTGCCTATTTTCATTTATCAAATATTTGTTTTTTTTTCATAATAAGTACTATTACGAGAACTTTTGTACTCATTCCAGAAATTTGAATTCGAACATTCTATCACATCATAGTGACCTCGATCCATAACACCAGGTAATGAAAGTATTAATTTATGATTACCGTGGGCTAATCCATATTCTCTTGGAATTTCGAAATTGTTGACGTAAACATAAACATGAACGTTATATACAGCGTGAATTCCTATCTATTAGACAGGTGAACTTGAGCTGAATTAATCTGAGTTTTCAATTGCGCATCGAGCGCAGGCAAATTTGCTGTGCGGCTAACTTCATTTATTACTGACAGATAGCTGCGATGGGTATAACTCCCCAATATTTTGACAGTTCGGCTTGGTCGGAAGTTGGCCGCACTGAAAATTTGCAAAATTTGCGTGCGCTCGGAACTTGTTCGGAAATTTGGCTCAAGTTCACCTGTCTAATAGATAGGAATTCACGCTGTATATTCACGAACGATAGAATTCCTACTTCACCACCATAAACACTGTTTTTTGACACATATAATTTGTAATGATTTTTGTCTATAATTTTTCCATCGTGAGATGAAGCACCTATTATAAAAGCCTCATACAATAACCAATTATTCACGACATCCGCAACGATTCGTAATCCAACCGATCTATGTTTTTCCTCGTCGTTATATAAAAAGTATGCGAATGACCTGAACAAACAGTTACCGTCACCTTTGATAGTTTTTTGAATAACTTTATTCATAATAATCTGCAGGAAGTGTTTGGATTCTTTTCAAATTCTATTCACTATTTTATGTGATAAACATTTGATAACTTAACTTCCAAACCTGTTGTTCCGAGTTATGATGAGTTTTTCTTTATATTGTGACGGACGGTATGGGTAGAGTGGTTAATGATCCGAACGGTTCTATTGACAAGCGAGGACCTGTCGACTATTAGGATACCCGTCACATGCGCGAAAATAATAAAATTCAAAGAAAAGATCTATCCTGGGATAGACCGGTAAATAGGATCGTTGCCGCCTAGTCCTATACAGGGCTCAATTGAAATGTTTAAACTATGGTTGAGGCTAATGAATACTAGGATGATTAAAATAATAAAATAAAAGGTGATTCAATGATCATGAGAATTAACTGGTAAAATCAAATATATATTCTTGAACGATAATGGATATGAAATATATAATTCAAGCGGCTAACAAATGATTGCCGGTTGAACAAATGAATAACATAAAATATTAATTCACGAAGTAATGAAATAACGAGGTAATATAATGATCTCCGACGTGGGGATCGTGAAGGCTTGTTACTATATAAGATTTATTATTAATGAAAAATAGTAATGAATTTAAGAAAAGGCTCTTCACGATTCACACGCGTTGATATAATGAATATAATGAAATACTGAAATAATATCATAGAGGAACTACTGGAACTCTCTATGAAGAAGCTTTACTATCTCTCTCTCTTTACCAATAATACTGAATCGTATTCAATAATAAAAGAAATCATGTATGGCTTTTATAACATAAAATACATATAGTTATTGAATCAAGATCAGTAATTATGTGTTTAGTAAATTATATTGACACAAAGGAGCCTCGTACTGGGGTTAGGGTGAATCCCGAAATTCTATGAATTACCCCGCTCGGCTCGTCAGGTTAAGAATTGTCTCGATCTTGATTCATTCACTATAATAGTAAATGATGAAATTCCCCAATATAGGAATTTATATTTATAATGTGTATGCCACTAATTTTCGTATGTCTTTAATTATATATGTTTAAAAATAATATGGTAATATAAATCGAGGGTAATAGTGGGATCTTGATAACTCTTCTATAATAAAAAGGTAACCCAACAGGATTAGGGTGGAACCCGAAATTCTGTGAATTATCCTGTTTGGTCTTGAAAATTTATATTCATACCAATCTCGATTTATATTAAAATAGGAAAATAATGCAGTTTATATGAGTAGCAGTTCAAGCTCGCCGGGTGGTCTCGTTACTAGGAAGGGTTTACCCCGAAATACCTCTTGTATTGACTAGTTACGATATTCCCGTGGTTATACTACTCATGTGATTAAATTATATTATAACATGCAAATAATTAAATTTAAAGAATTCTGGAAAACAGTCTAACGATTTTGAATATAGAAATATAAATGAGCGAACTTGTGTGAGCGATCGTGATTACTTATCTTTGGCTGAGATGGCGTAGCATGGGGCTACTTTCGATATTTAGGTATAAGCCTCCCTCACCTTGAGAACCTCGAAGCCTTTGATTAGCGTAGAATTTAGATTTTATTTATCACGTTTAATGTTCGGAACTGAAGCTAATTAAATTGTTAATATTCACTGATTCGAAATAGTCTGTATTGAATGTTAATTTAAAGTTGGAATAGCAAGATTTATAGTTGTCTTAGATATTACAAATACTCTAAATGAGTATAAGGCGGAAAAATGAAGTTATTCTTATTAAAAATTCAAAGGCGATTAATAGAATAATCGAATTGTGTCTCTGCACTGAATTTAGTATATTAAATAATCAGACCACCACCCTGTGGATTATGTCACGATTATTACTTAGGGTTGACGAGTACTGAGTCCTTTACACTACCACTTTAATTGAAAAAGAAAAGATTGAGTGTAACTCTTGGCTCTATTTAGCACACGGTTCTTTACGTCCACGCACCTCGCGATTTACCAGAAGAAAGAACGTTTGTAGTTGTATAAAGTAAATAGTTTAAAATAATGAAGTTAAAGCGAATGCATAAATCTTGAAGAGATTTACGGTTTGAATTTTGTTGACGAGTACTGAGTCCTTTACACTACCACTTTAATTATAAAAAGAAAAGATTGAGTGTAACTCTTGGCTCTATTTAGCACACGGGTCGATACGTCCACGCACCTCGCGATTTACCAGAAGAAAGACGCTGATTTAAGTTCAAAGGCGACGAGGTCCCCGCGGTTGCAACAATGTATGTATTACTGCGCGCGTGGCTTAGCCAATTAGGGCCTTGCTTAGTGGCTAATTGTCGCCTGATTGGTTTGAGGGACTACTTGCAGTTAGCGTAGGCGTTGGTCCCTTGTGACGTCACGCGGTCCCATGCTATTCCATGCCTCACCTATAGTCTACTCACACTAGCTTACTTTGAATATCTTCAAACTATGTTAATAACCCGAACTTATATTTGAATTATGAACCGTTAAATGGCTCTTTAGTTTTCCATTATTCTTGCTTTTGAAATCTTATTATTCTACTTCTAGTTAGCTTAATTTCCTTATTTCTTTGGAAATTAGAGAGAGAGCAAAAATTACATCTACGCGCTAACCTATAGTAGTGTGAGATCGAGGGGTCAGCAAGACTGGGGTTCCAGTGTTGCCTCGCCGTTATCTACTCCTACGTGACTTATAGCCGTTTTAAGAAGGGAATAAACATCCGATAGAAATAATATTATATTTCGATGTGGTTACTTTTTATACTCTAAGTCACGTTCGAAAAATGAAACAACAAGTTGTTGAGGTTCAAAGAATTTATAAAATCAAAGAAAGAAAAAGGAATTTAGGATTCCGGGATATATATATATATATGTGTAAAAGAAAGAAGTCAGCAGGATTAGGGTAAACCCGAAGTTCTAGGAACTATCCTGGTTGACTTCCCAAAAGGAAAAATATATACCGAAATCTTTAAAATCTACGCACGTAACATCCTTTCCTTCTTAAAATCTATCAACGTCCTCGTTGATTTAGCTCGCTATGTCCTAAGTTAGGTATGATTATATTTAACTTATGTTCTAATTAGGCGCTAATTCCCCTTAGTCGTGAGTCCATAGCCATGCTGTCGACTCGGATCCAGGATCCACGGGTACGTGGAACTCCGAACGAGCGCGTCAGTTAGGGAAAATCCGAATTGCAGGGTTGCAATACCGAGCGTGTACCTCAGGGTGCTCCACGCACCGTGTCTCCTTTCTCCATGACGTCGCCAGCACCGCTCTGAAAACTCACAATCTATTAATATAATGTACTATTCTATACTTGACTTGATTAGTCTAAATCTTATTTGGTAATACCTAAGGTATTCCGGAAGGTTATTGGAACCTATTTTTCTCTTATATTTAGTTAATTTATATGTAATAACTTTTAGGATAAGGTACCAGAGGCTTGGAGTTTATACGTCACCCAAGGTACGGTCCGACTAGAGAAAATCTCGAAGTGTCTTAATACACTGCCGGCCGTGTCCTCCTTCAGAACAACGATGGGGTAGTCCTCTGATAACTAATCCGTAGATATTGGTTTGCCTTGTCTCGTCGGAAGGGTCGAGCTCCTGTATCTCCCAGATACAAGTTCAGCACCGCAGAATTTGGTCGTCCTCTGATCACCTGATAGGCACAATCGACAGTCGGTCGTCACGTCGGTTGTTCTTAATTGGTTAGGGCCTCTTGATCCGGTAGTACTCGACTGCTAGCTCTTCCGGGACCTTCAGGTTTTGACGTTTCTTTTATCTCGGAATATGAAACCCTATTACCCGTATCCGGTTTTAATTGAAATGATGTTTCAGTTTCCTTCTTGTTGATCTTATTTCTCCGTTCCTTCAGGTCGGTTCCGGTTTTACGCCTGCATTTCTTGCAAAGCCTCTTGCGGCAACAAATAACGATGATTACAGTTACCATGCCAATTTCTAGCAGATAACCTCCGTAGACTAGATGTTCTTGATGTTGTTCCCCTCTACGTCGACTGCCTAATTCTTCTAGCTGGTTCTCTACTTCGTATAAGGACTTCCCTAAGTCTATGTCTTCCTTGTGCTGCTTAGGTTTTTCGCTTAAATATTCCAGTAGGTGGTAATTATTTATCACTGGTGAAATTTTACTGAGATTCAAGTTGAGTTCAGGTTGGTATAAGTATTGTTGGTTTTGTGAGAAGACTTCGACTCCAGGCAGGCTTACGTAGTGTGTTTTCCCTGTGCATTTTTCTTTTAGGTAAAGAATTCCTGATCCTTCGAGTGAAATTAATTGGTCTCTAGTATTTGTACAAATAATTTGGATGTTCTCAGGTTCTTTTAATGAGTAGAGCCAAGCTCCTATGGAATTAAGTCTCGTCCAGAAGGGCTCATGTTCAGATTTCAATCTTATATCGCATTGTCGTAACATGTTTACATCCGGTTTTAATAGTAGTGATACTTCACAAGTTGTTGATGTTGCAGTTTCAAAAAGAGGTAATTGTAGCGGACACATATGGCAATACCAAGTTACTATACATTCTTTTAGGTAGTTCTCGTCCGGGAGGAAATATGTTCGGTGGTCGTTGCTTAACCCGATATGAGATCCTCGTGGTATTATTTGAGCTGAAACCGTTACATTTCCTACCTCTTGTGGGGTCGGCCATGTATGCATTTGGTATAGATGATAGGTTGCTCTTTCTACCAATGGAATGCGTAGGATCACAATGATTTTTCCTTTGTAATACCCCAATTCGGATGTAGCTAATTTCGTAATTTCTTCCCCGCGATATGAATGTTGCGGTAATGGTAGTTCATATATGTTGATTTTTTCGTGAATTTCTCTAATTATTGTTTTAAGTTGTCTGTCAGTGACTAATAATCGATCCACCTTCCCTTCTCGTGCTTTCTGTATCACTTGTATGAATCGTTCTGCACTGTTTTCGTAGTGCTCTAGTGTCTTTTCTATTTGTAGGCTGCAGTTCCATAAGGCCATCTTGTACCTATTCTTCACCAGGTCTATGGTCATTTCGTTGAGAGAGGAGATAATCCTTTCAATGGTGTTTCTATTGTTGACTATTTTCTCTCGATGGTCGTCCATTTCGTCATGTAATTCGTGTAATTTACTTGAAATTAGGTGAGTTTGATTTCTGAGAATTTTAGTTAATTTGCTTTGATCCTGGTACAGTTTATCTATTTCAAAGTTAAAATATTCACCATCTTCTATGGTTAATGTTCCGAATAAAAATTTGCTTGCTGAACCTACAAATTCAAATGGTGCGCCTCTCTTTACTATAGAATGCGGCACATTGTCTATATCTACTATCGAGACATCTACGCTGAGCTCATGTATTTCGTTCCTTAATTCTTCGGCTATTTGAAATTTTTCATCTAGGAATCCTTTACGTAGCAACATTTCACAGGATACATTTAGATATTTAACCGTCTCACAGTTCTTGTATGTGCTTAAATATTCATTCATGACCTCTAAGAGTTGTTGTTCTATCCTGTCCACATCCAGGTGCAATACTAGTCTCCATTCTGCTCTTTTGAATCGAATGTTATGAAGTTTTTCGAAGTAAAGTCCCGGGCTCGAGTCAATCGGTGTTATTACGTAATCGTTATCTTCAGTTGTTGCTGAATCGATGATCTTCATGATGAAGAGGATGGTCCAGATGATCTTCATTGTTGTTATTAGCTCGAAAGTGAATTAATCGCGAATAAAAGTTTTTTTTTTTTTTTTTTTTTATTGTTGTTTACTGAAAAACTATATTTTCCGTATTATGTCGAGAATGTCTAATGTTAGTCTTATGAGGTCGTGCTCGCCGTTGTCACCCCAACTAACCTGTGTCGGGTAAGTTCGTTCGTTAGTCTGTCATCGTTGGCAAGTTTTCGTTGGTGAGTTTGGCTCCAAAATAGGACAAATAAGAAAGTGAATGTTATTACAATTTATTACCATCTGAACGTCTAGGGTTGCCCCGAAGTATCTTCAATACTATCGTTCAGTTAGTAACTTATTAGTTCAATAAGCCAGTTCAACCTTATCTATGTGTTTCACGAACCGCTCACCACTCTCTTTCTGTAAAATAATGTTATTGTTTTCCAGAATTCCTACTATTTTATATGGACCTTGGTACCTTTTACCAAACTTACCCTTCCGGACCTCCACCTGTACACGTGCCATATCTCCAATTTTTCCTGTAAATGGGCGAACTTTCCGATCGTAAAATTCTTTAGATTTTTCTTTGGATAATTTAAGTTGTTCTCCGGCTATAGCCTGCATTTCGCTTAACCGTGTTATTAGATCACCCAGGTAGGAGTTGTACGTGACTAATTTCTCATCCGTCGGGAAGGAGCTAGGTGTTCGTGCTATTTTACCGAATACTAATTCGTGTGGTGTGAAATTCGTTCCTTCGTGAACAGAAGTATTGTATGAAAACATCGCAAAGGGTACTATCTCGTCCCAATCATCGAACTCTTCCTTATAGTGTTTAATGTAGTCAGCTAACACCATGTGGCTTCTTTCTAGAGCTCCGTTTGATTGCGGCCTATAGCTCGATGTAGTTATATGCTTAGTCTTGAATAACTTCCCTAATTCCGCGAATAAACTATTAACGAAACTAGTTCCTCTATCGGTGAGGATTACGCGTGGTGCACCGAACTTTAGTATAAAATTCGTTACTAACGCATGAGCTATAGTCTCTGCCTTGATGTTCGGGACCGGCACTGCTATGCAATATTTCGTAAGGTTGTCTTGAATGGTCAATATGTGTTTATTATTCCTAGTAGTCGTTGGTAAAGGGCCTACAGTATCTAAAGCGATTTTCTCAAACGGTTCGGTTGACGTGTCCGTGATTAACATGGGCTCTCTAGTTTTAACGCGGACTAGCTTGTGTTCTTGACAGCTGTTGCACTTCCTTATGAAGTCCTTTATATCATCACGCATTTTTGGCCAATAAAATCTCTCGCGGACCCTCCGATACGTCTTCGTTACGCCCTTATGTCCTCCTACTAAACTACTATGCATCTCAGAAATAATTTCGTCCCGAATTTCTAACGGTGGGACTTGTGTTATTCCCGTACATATGATTACACTCGTATCACTATCTTCAAATGTTTCTTTTAATAATTTGGGCCATAATTCAGGAGATAATTCGTCCGTGAAATCTCCTGTTTTTGATATTCTAAATTGTTGTATTTGTAATTTTTCCAAAATTATTTTAAGATTTTCTAAACCGATATTTATATTTTCTACAGAAATTTTGTCAAAGTATTTATTTTTGATGACTATACTGAAAATTTTGTTTCTACCTCGGTTCGTAACTATTATCTGCCCGATTTTTGGCTTTGCTTGTTTTTGTTCTTCTACGTTTATTATTTCCAAATCTGATAACAACCTACTAATAGGTGTTGCTAATTCTGCGTCTGTTGATGTGAAGTGAACGTAATTATCTTTAAGATAAGTTAAATTTTCTCTGGTTGTTGTTATATTATTTTGAAAAGTAAACTTTCGCTTCGGTAAATTTAAAGGCGAAGTCGGTTCTACGTCAGGAAGTATGCCTTCTGTAATCTGTATACTAGTAGGTACGGGACGCTCGATTAGTGGTGTGAGGCTTGGCTCCAAACGTCTTGGTAATTTACCAGCCTTTGGTCTACCTATAGTATGTTCAGTCCCTGGGTACGGAGTAGAGAGTGCTATAGGTCGTGGAGCTACTATAGGCGTTGGGAGCTCTACTCTCCTGTGGACCGGCTGACTGATAACCGATGCGTCTCGGCTTACGCTAGCTGTAGTCGAGGTATAGGGTGGCCCCGAAGTATCGTTTGTACTGACCTGACTAACAGCTTTTTCAGTCCCTAATTCTTTTGTCTCATACTTCTCTAATAACTTATCTATTCTAGAATTTAAGACTTCGTCTTCAGTTTCATCATTATAAGGGTCGTGTTCACTAATTATTTCGCGTGTTGTTTCGTCAACAATCCTTTCCGCGGAGATCGCTCTAGGTAGATCTGCTATCTCCGGGCCATCCGGTTCTTGTTCGACTAAACTTCTTTCATGAATTGACTTATCGAATCGACTAAATGATTCGCGCAATTCCTTGATATCTATAGGCGGTTTGAAAACTAATTTACTGAACTCTTCCTGATATTTACCTTGATTATGGGGAGATTGATTTAAAACTGTGGGTGCTTCAAAAGTAAATACGTCATCGTCCACGTCACTGTCAGTGTTTTGTACTGGTGCTGTTATTCCTATTGCTAACGTGTCTAAGTTGTATTCGATTTCTTTATCTGAGCCTATGTCTGTCTGTACGTCAGTTTGTTCGTCGGTTTGTACGTCTGTCTGTGCGTCTGGCTCAGGTTGCTGCACCGGCTGCGTATCGAAGCCTAAACTAGGTAGAACACTTTTGCGTTTCCTATACTCTGGTGGTTCTGAAGATTCATCGTCCGAGGAATCTTCGATAGTTCTCTCTACTATTGGCTCTAATACTTTAGCTGGTTTTATCGCAGGCTGTACGGTAACAGCTGGTTTAGATTTAGATCGCGTTCGCATGGATATTGCACTGGTATTCAATGATGGTATCGTATTTAGTCTTTTCCTAGGTTTTGTTACGGTTGATTTCGGCTGATCTACTGAAACTGACCTACTTATAGTCTTAGGTGGCCCAGGAATTTTTGAAGGCTTAGTTGTTTTACTGCCCTGTTTATTTATTGGGTATAGTGTTGAAGCAAGTTTAACGTCTTCGGTTTTGGTCCTAATGTTTGTGCAAACATAAATTTTAATTCCTGTTCCCGAGAAAAGATAACGAAGCATAGTTCGTACTTTCCCCCAAGGTAGTCGATCTAGACCACAGCCAATTATCGGAATCCGGACTGATTTTACTGAATCTTTTATTAATGTTTCTCTAAAATTTATTAAACTCAAGTACATGTCTTCACAAGTTGGTTTATCCCAAAAATTTTGCTTAGTCATGATATAATAAATGTTTTGATCTTCGAGAACTAATTTGCCCACTGAATGTAATTTTGCTTGTTTCTTTAACTCTTCTGGTACCCCGTATCTCTTTTTAAATTCTTCGGCTATTCCTGAGCTCATCTCTAGGTCTACTGAAACTGCATGCGCATAATTATCTATTTTCTCGAATAGGTCTTCGTGTACCTCCTCAACATCGTTATCTTCTACAGTGGTTGACTTAGTTAATTTTACAAAATCTTTATATTTTAATGTCTCGATTTCTTCTGATTCGATGTTACTTTGTTCTGAACTATCTGTACTTGTCTCATCTGAATCGCTTGACTCATCGCTGGTTATTGGATTTCTAGATAATGCGTCGGCATTTGTATTTAGCTTACCCGGCTTGTGTACGAAGGTATATTCGTAATTTTGCAATTTTAGTCTCCATCTTACTAGGCGTTGACCTGGATCTTTGATAGAATTGATCCAGCGTAATGGTTCGTGATCACTGACTAGAGTGAATTTACGCCCAAATAAATAAGGTCGAAAATGCAAGACCGCACACAAGACTGCTAGGCATTCTTTTTCGGTTGTAAAATAATTCTGTTCCGCACTTATCAAAGCTCGCGATAAATAAGCCACAGGCATGTCGTGACCGTCCACCTCCTGGCTCAGGACCGCGCCTATTGCATAGTCTGACGCGTCCGTCGTTAGAGTGAATGGTTTGTTAAAATCTGGGTATTGTAATATAGGTTTTTGGCATAAGGCCTTACGTAAAATTTTGAAACTGTCACGTTGCTCTTTCTTCCAAACGAAAGGCTCGTTTTTCTTTAATAAATCAGTTAATGGCTTAGCTTTAGCGGCAAAATTTTTAATGAATCTACGATAATAGCCCACTAAACCTAAAAATTGTCTAACATTTTTCTGAGTTTTGGGTCTGGGAAATTTTCTCACGGCTACTACCTTTTTGGGATCTGGTTTTATTCCTGCTTTGCTAATTACATGTCCTAAGTATGCTACTTCTGTTTTCAGGAATTCACATTTATCAGGTTGTAGGGTCAAATTTGCCTCAGATAATTTTTTAAATAATCTACGGATTTTCCTTCCGTGTTCTTCTAAATCTTTTGCAAATACTACTATGTCGTCCAAATACACGAACACTTCGGATCCCTGTAAGCCTCGCAAGACTTGGTCCATGAGCCTTTGGAAGGTGGCTGGTGCATTTTTTAATCCTTCGGGCATTCTCAAACATTCGTAATGTCCGTTTGGTGTTGTAAACGCGGTTTTCGCGCGATCTCGTGGGTCCATCTCGATTTGTTGAAACCCACTAGCAAGATCGAAAGTCGAAAAATACACCGCTCCTCCCAGGTGATCCAATGTATCGGTTATGTTAGGTAATGGATATGCATCACCTATAGTTTTATCATTTAAAGCTCGAAAATCCATTACGATTCTCCACCTCGGATTTCCTTTCGAATCGGGCTTCTTCGGAACTATCCAGAGTGGGGAATTATAAGGAGAGCTAGATGGTGTTATCATACCGTTCTCTAATTTTGTTTTCATTTGCTTTTCAATTTCTTCTTTGTGAACCGGCGGGAAACGATATTGACGTGTGTTGATCGGGATATCATCTACGGTTGGAATTCGATGCTTAACTGCGGATGTTGCTTTTAATTTGCTTCCCGGTAAATGGAAAATATCAGGGTGTTCCTCGATCAAATCTAACACATGAATTCGCTCCTCGTCGTTCAAATGATCTAATCTTAATTTTGATTCTATTTCGGCAACCCTATCCGTGGACGTGAATTCTTGTTCTGAAAAATCTGAACTCGAATCATATCCTATTTCTTCAGGAAAATTATGGTATTCAAACGGTGTGACTTCCTGGGGAGAGATCTCCACCTCGATATCTTTCTCTAGCGTATTAATGGCCATTACACGGCAGGCGCCATTGCTTACGGTGACGGCAGCCTCGCCTATGTATAACCCTTCCGCGATCGGGATTCTCGGTAGATACCCCTCCGTTAGATCACAATTGATTACTTCCACGGGTATTATTTGCCTAGTGCGTGCTTTTATTGTCCAAACACGTTTGTAAGGTAATTTAGTTTCCGAATCAGAATTTTCTTCGTTAATGAATCTAAACGGCCTAATTGGTTCTGTTTTTGTAACAAGCGTATTATGTGAAAACGATATCTCTGCTTTTTCGCGCCTTAAATAATCTTTTCCTAGGATACCGTCGCTTTTCAGAGGAAAATCCGAGCTTACTACGTGTAATTTGGTGAGTTGATTTTGTAATGTTATTTCGGCTGTACCGAAGGTTTCGATTTTATCTGTAGTTATACCGGTAATTGTCGCGGACTCGTCGAGTGCAATTAACTCGTCTGGATGTAAAACATTTGCTTTTATCAAACTTATGTCTGCCCCGGTATCGATCAAAAATACTCCAACCCCGGTTTTCAATTCTGGTGCCTTGATTTGAATTAGCGGCGATTCTCTATTTCCCCCGCACGTGAGAACCCTCGACCCGGTTCTTCGAATCGGACGCTCCGACGCTCGCGGCTCGCGTTCCCCGTCGTCGCGTCTGGGCGACGGGACGCGTTCGCGTTTAAAGACTCCGTCGGTCTGGCTCTACTGTTATCCTGCGGTGACGGGGATCGAGATCTTACCGTCGCTCTGTTATTGTTATCTTGGGCTGTATCCAGTTCTTGTCTAAATTGGATAGGAAGAGGCGAGTTTGACCTAAACGAATTATTCGAGGACCTATTTGATGGTGATGGTGACCGTTGTCTATCGTCACGCGGCCTGTGGATACCGGTATCCATTTGCGGAGGGTATCCATAGGGTGGATAGTAAGGGAACCCCATCGGTGGATACATATAAGGGTAAGGCGGGTAATAGGGATACGGACTCCTATTCTGGTGTTGCATAGATCTATCTTGTTGGTGACCTATTGAGGGAGAGAAATCTCGCCATGAGATGTCTCGTTGTTCTGGGATAGAAGACTTGCGTAAAGTACCTGTGCCCTGACGCTCTGTAGTAGGCGACGGACTTTTATCTCTACCTCCATTACCCTCCTTGTTCTCGTTTACAATGAAGGTTGGGTGCCTTCGCTCCTGAGCAGTATAGTAATCAAATATCTTGCCCGAATTAGGTGACGGTGATCTTTGCCTATCATCGCGTGTACCGGAGACCCTTAACAACTCGCCCGATGGTATAATTCCGCTTTTCATCCGAGTCTCTATTTTAACCGCGCTCTCGTGTGCTTTTTCCAAAGTTTTCGGATCTCGTGCATCTACCGCTCGCGACAGTTCGTCTGGTAAGCCCCGTATAAATGCATCTAACGCGCACTCCTGTACTGGTTTCATCATTTCTATTACGGCTTCTTCTCCATACTTATCTCTCAGGCAAACCTTAGCCCCGCTAATTAGAATATTCAACCGGTCATAAAATCCGCTAACCGTCTCATTACGTTTCATACGAATATTCTCTATTTCATGATGATAGTATGGGTAATTTTTCCCTGGCGCGAATCTTTGTTTAAGGTGTTTGGTTAACTCATCAATTGTTCTAATGCTTTTCCCGTATGTGCTGTCGCGCGCAGCACCTTGTAACTTACCGAGTACTGCCTTCACATAGGGTCCTTCCGAACCCGGCGGTACATAAACCGATCCATTATGTACATCCTGCAGAAAATCTTTTAAGGGAACGTTTGTCCCATCAAAATATGGAACACCCAGGGTGCTATGCTGCAACGCGAAACACTCAGCCATCGATGCAAGCATCGATTCGCTAGCTGTCAGATTTACATCTGAATTTGGCATTTTTAAGCAGAAATTAAGAAGAACTTTAGTTTTTAATAGAGAAGAATACTTTAAGTGGAAAAAGATTGGTTTTCACCAGTCAACAATTTATCGTGGAAAATGTCAATTACAGTATATCAAGAGATTCGGTAGAATCTCGCGCCGTTCCGTGGCGGGAAATTTCCAATCCCGCTGAGGAAATTTATTAGTTAACTAAGAGAGAGAGAGAGAGGATTTCTTCGAGTTTTGTGATTTTTGAAATTTAGAAAAATTGAGAATTTTGAAAATATTTTTTTTTTTGTTTAAACAATTCAATTGTTTAACGGCTTAAAATCCCACCGCTGCCACCAATTTTCGTATGTGACGGACGGTATGGGTAGAGTGGTTAATGATCCGAACGGTTCTATTGACAAGCGAGGACCTGTCGACTATTAGGATACCCGTCACATGCGCGAAAATAATAAAATTAAAAGAAAAGATCTATCCTGGGATAGACCGGTAAATAGGATCGTTGCCGCCTAGTCCTATACAGGGCTCAATTGAAATGTTTAAACTATGGTTGAGGCTAATGAATACTAGGATGATTAAAATAATAAAATAAAAGGTGATTCAATGATCATGAGAATTAACTGGTAAAATCAAATATATATTCTTGAACGATAATGGATATGAAATATATAATTCAAGCGGCTAACAAATGATTGCCGGTTGAACAAATGAATAACATAAAATATTAATTCACGAAGTAATGAAATAACGAGGTAATATAATGATCTCCGACGTGGGGATCGTGAAGGCTTGTTACTATATAAGATTTATTATTAATGAAAAATAGTAATGAATTTAAGAAAAGGCTCTTCACGATTCACACGCGTTGATATAATGAATATAATGAAATACTGAAATAATATCATAGAGGAACTACTGGAACTCTCTATGAAGAAGCTTTACTATCTCTCTCTCTTTACCAATAATACTGAATCGTATTCAATAATAAAAGAAATCATGTATGGCTTTTATAACATAAAATACATATAGTTATTGAATCAAGATCAGTAATTATGTGTTTAGTAAATTATATTGACACAAAGGAGCCTCGTACTGGGGTTAGGGTGAATCCCGAAATTCTATGAATTACCCCGCTCGGCTCGTCAGGTTAAGAATTGTCTCGATCTTGATTCATTCACTATAATAGTAAATGATGAAATTCCCCAATATAGGAATTTATATTTATAATGTGTATGCCACTAATTTTCGTATGTCTTTAATTATATATGTTTAAAAATAATATGGTAATATAAATCGAGGGTAATAGTGGGATCTTGATAACTCTTCTATAATAAAAAGGTAACCCAACAGGATTAGGGTGGAACCCGAAATTCTGTGAATTATCCTGTTTGGTCTTGAAAATTTATATTCATACCAATCTCGATTTATATTAAAATAGGAAAATAATGCAGTTTATATGAGTAGCAGTTCAAGCTCGCCGGGTGGTCTCGTTACTAGGAAGGGTTTACCCCGAAATACCTCTTGTATTGACTAGTTACGATATTCCCGTGGTTATACTACTCATGTGATTAAATTATATTATAACATGCAAATAATTAAATTTAAAGAATTCTGGAAAACAGTCTAACGATTTTGAATATAGAAATATAAATGAGCGAACTTGTGTGAGCGATCGTGATTACTTATCTTTGGCTGAGATGGCGTAGCATGGGGCTACTTTCGATATTTAGGTATAAGCCTCCCTCACCTTGAGAACCTCGAAGCCTTTGATTAGCGTAGAATTTAGATTTTATTTATCACGTTTAATGTTCGGAACTGAAGCTAATTAAATTGTTAATATTCACTGATTCGAAATAGTCTGTATTGAATGTTAATTTAAAGTTGGAATAGCAAGATTTATAGTTGTCTTAGATATTACAAATACTCTAAATGAGTATAAGGCGGAAAAATGAAGTTATTCTTATTAAAAATTCAAAGGCGATTAATAGAATAATCGAATTGTGTCTCTGCACTGAATTTAGTATATTAAATAATCAGACCACCACCCTGTGGATTATGTCACGATTATTACTTAGGGTTGACGAGTACTGAGTCCTTTACACTACCACTTTAATTGAAAAAGAAAAGATTGAGTGTAACTCTTGGCTCTATTTAGCACACGGTTCTTTACGTCCACGCACCTCGCGATTTACCAGAAGAAAGAACGTTTGTAGTTGTATAAAGTAAATAGTTTAAAATAATGAAGTTAAAGCGAATGCATAAATCTTGAAGAGATTTACGGTTTGAATTTTGTTGACGAGTACTGAGTCCTTTACACTACCACTTTAATTATAAAAAGAAAAGATTGAGTGTAACTCTTGGCTCTATTTAGCACACGGGTCGATACGTCCACGCACCTCGCGATTTACCAGAAGAAAGACGCTGATTTAAGTTCAAAGGCGACGAGGTCCCCGCGGTTGCAACAATGTATGTATTACTGCGCGCGTGGCTTAGCCAATTAGGGCCTTGCTTAGTGGCTAATTGTCGCCTGATTGGTTTGAGGGACTACTTGCAGTTAGCGTAGGCGTTGGTCCCTTGTGACGTCACGCGGTCCCATGCTATTCCATGCCTCACCTATAGTCTACTCACACTAGCTTACTTTGAATATCTTCAAACTATGTTAATAACCCGAACTTATATTTGAATTATGAACCGTTAAATGGCTCTTTAGTTTTCCATTATTCTTGCTTTTGAAATCTTATTATTCTACTTCTAGTTAGCTTAATTTCCTTATTTCTTTGGAAATTAGAGAGAGAGCAAAAATTACATCTACGCGCTAACCTATAGTAGTGTGAGATCGAGGGGTCAGCAAGACTGGGGTTCCAGTGTTGCCTCGCCGTTATCTACTCCTACGTGACTTATAGCCGTTTTAAGAAGGGAATAAACATCCGATAGAAATAATATTATATTTCGATGTGGTTACTTTTTATACTCTAAGTCACGTTCGAAAAATGAAACAACAAGTTGTTGAGGTTCAAAGAATTTATAAAATCAAAGAAAGAAAAAGGAATTTAGGATTCCGGGATATATATATATATATGTGTAAAAGAAAGAAGTCAGCAGGATTAGGGTAAACCCGAAGTTCTAGGAACTATCCTGGTTGACTTCCCAAAAGGAAAAATATATACCGAAATCTTTAAAATCTACGCACGTAACAATATCACCCAAAGCGGCAACTTGGACCAAATTTCACCAAATTGTGTGAGGAAATTCCGCCAAATTTGCTTACGGTTCTGCAAGATCCTATTCCCTGTATCCAATATGAATCTTCTGCACCACCAATTGATTAAAATCTAGCTATTTTGTCACAAATGACATGCCATCTCACGTCCGAAATTCGTGACTACATTTCGTTTGTTCACAGTAAACAAATTTACAATAAAATTGAACTTCTCGAATATCTCATTTTTTGTAACTATACAGGTGATTCTGCACGCAAGGACAAAGTCCCTAGTCACGTCTGAAATTCTGAATTATTGTTCTCGAAAAGAGACGGTGACCTTTAAGGTCGCGAAAATAGAGAAGATATTCATGTAAAACGGCTTTGAAAACGTTTTTCATGGATATCTTCTCTAATTTCGCGTAAAAAAAAACATTTTTTGGCCGTACGTGTTCGAAATCGTACATAGAATTGCGCGACGTAGTTTGTTTCATTGATTCCGGTGCCCAGGCAGAGATATTCCGTTTGATAACACCTTTTTCCCAATGTTTTCAGGTCTGGTGAAATGGCGTAGGGAAGAAACTTAAATAAGAATTGTGACGCTTGTAATCATAATAGAATTTTCTTTTCTTTTCTCCAACTGAAAAGCGTGCTATTGAAAGTCTACTCATTTTTTCTAATTATCTTGTTTTTTATCGACAATGAATCAGGGAAGGGGTTCACATGGCTTCCCTGACCTCCCCCCGCGTCTGCCGTGTCAGTACCGCAGGGAATCAAGGGTAATAGGACCGCATGAAGGGGTTCACGTGATTCGATCCAAAGGCCCAAAGTGCAAGAGGGGAGGGCATGATTTCACATGACTCAAAGCAAGAGCCCAAGGCGCGAGAGGGCCTGGGAGGGGTTCACGTGACTCGATCCAAGGGCCCAGGGATGGGAGGTGGAAAGCCGAGGGAAGCCGAGGAGACCCGAGAAAAGCCGAGGAAGGCCGAGTGGAGCCGACGTGGCGGGAATATTACCCATAATTCCCTGCGATACTGACACGGCGGCGGCGGCGGTGGCGAGATATCTTTATAATATAGAGAGATATATACATATATATTTATTTGTATAGATATATGATATATGTAGTTTCGTGACCATGGTTTGTAGTTGAAATAAATTCGTCAGATACGGTCAGGTTGACTTTTTTGAGTTTTTTATTGACGTTTCGGCTGTCAACGGCCAGCCTTCAGACGAGAGGTGACATTCCTCTAGCCTAGGTGTTCATGCTACGGCGTTTCTTCCCGTCTAAACGCCGTAGCATGAACACCTAGGCTAGAGGAATGTCACCTCTGGTCTGAAGATGGCTGGCCGTTGACAGCCGAAACGTCAATAAAAAACTCAAAAAAGTCAACCTGACCGTATCTGACGAATTTATTTCAACTATAGATATATGGAGCATTGCATATCAACTCGACCAATGATTTTCCATCACCATTTTTGATTCGCTTCACGATTTCCTACATGATTCTTCAATCCCAAAAAACACTGCTGAATTTTTTTCAGATTTTTACCGCCAACCGTTATTTTTTTATGAATATTCTCCTCTATCTGAAATCGTTTTGATTTTTTAATCTAGACAAATTATCAAAAATCGAATTTTTAATTCAGATTATTTTGACACCCGTCCAATAATGGGCAGATTTTTTAAAGATTTGTTTAGCACTTTAAACATTTTTAACACACGAAACGCCATGTTTCAACGTTACGAAATTCTACAAAAATTACCCAAAATTCTGTGGCCAGTTCTGAAATTCGTGATAATTTTTTTTAGATTTTCGTGACATAGAAACATGGCATTTTGTTTATTCAAAATGTTTGAAGTGTTAAAAAAGAATAGCCAAAAAATCTGCCTATCATCAGACGGGTGTCAAAATGATCCGAATCAAGGATTAGGTTTTTGAGAATTTTGTGAGATTTTCAAGAAACTCCAATTTTCGATGGGATGGAACATTCATAACAAATCAACGGTTGGCGGGAAAAATCTGAAAAATTTCAGGAGTGCTTTTATGAACTCGGAGAATCATATCAGAAATCGTGAAGCGAATCAAAAATGGTGAAGAAAAATCCTTGGTCAAGTTAATATGGAATACCTCATATGTATATTGTATATCTTATTCGTGAATTAATTAAGTGATATAAAATTTTTTAGTCAAAATAAAAATTTGATTACGATTCTCATTACATTTTTGAATCCAACCCTTTTATTTCATCATATAAACTTGACAAAAAAATCGATATTTTATAAAAAAAAAATTCATAATATATTTAAGAGTTAGATTGGGGAAGTTTTGAACACTATCAATAACCGACCCAAATCAATCACGTTTTTCAGGTGTCGGAGGTCAATAAAAAAAACTCTAACGTTTCGGCCCGCGAAAAGGGCCCGCTTCAGAACTATCATCTACTAATAATAACCTACTTTTACATTACAAATTATTATACAAAAATATATCATTTCTATGCATTAATTTAACAGATCATTTATTTGGACTGTGCCCGGGCAAAGGCTATCCTGAATACAAATTTTAATAAAGGCACTTTATCGTGTGAACTCAGTATTCAACCCTATACAAGAGTTAACATATTGGGAAAACATAATATTGGACATCAAGTTCGTCCATTCACGCCCGACTTGATTGAAATAAGCGCAATCGGAGAGAAAGCCCAATATATAAGTAAGCGAACACCAGGATTTCCACTTTTTTGAACCGCGTGCATTTGATAGGGCTAAAAAGCGGAATTTCCTTCACGAATGATACAATATTTATTATAAAATGGTCTTATTTTGTTATTCCATTTTTTCAATTTACTATTTTCACTCAGACTTATGACTTCAAGAAACTTCATCAATATTTATGTTTCTTTGTACAACATAGGAGTCCAGGGCTATATAAAGTCGGTTTCACGACCGATGAATCGACAAGGGTCACAAAACAGTGAAATTTGTGCGGGATCTCTAACGGACGGTGTCTATAAAATTGAATTTCGCGTCCCGAACACCGACGCCATTCTCGATAACGAGGATGGTGATCATATAGAGATTACAGGATTCGCACAGACGAATGGTTAGTTCAAATACCTGAATTAAAAAATGATGCAAGTTATTCCGGTAAACCAAGTTTAAGGTTACGACTTAGGGGAGAGCGGGGCGAAGGGGGCACCTCGGCTAGAAAAAAAAAAATCTCGCCAATTTTTCTAATTTTTTTTTTTTTTTTCATAAAAATTGTTTCCCAAAGGAACTTTTTCGAATGAATGAAATAATTTTTTCAAAACTTAGAGGCAAAAAGGTATAGATAATGATGAGAAATATTTATTCGGTTTGACAAATTAAAATTAACACCAGACATTTTAAATAAATCAAATCATAAGCGGGTCCCGTCAGTTAGCATACATTATTAAAATGAGAACATACAGCGTGATTCCTTTTGCGCGCACCACCTGGTAAGGGCGGATTCCTTGTGAAATTCTAAGACTAATTTTCCTTTACCAAAAAGTCCTGGGACTAATGGTTCTCGGGCTACAGAAGGTCTTAGTTGACCAATCACAGAGCCTACAGCTGCTCAAGTTAGGGCCGGGTCAAAAGTAATAAAACTAGCAGTGCCCGTGGCGTGTGGATTTTCAATGAAATAAAAATAAATGATTAAATCTAGTGACAAATTCTTTCTCCATATGGCATTTAAGTTACAGGTAATAGTGAGTATTAACGACGTCGTCGCCGGGAGTTGTCTTCGCACAACATACGCTTTCGGTATCATTGACCAGGACCACGGCTACGTGGTATTGTCCTCTAGGTCCACCACCACGTAGTTTCCGTCCCCCAGGTCGACCGCTACGTAGTTTTCGTCCTCTAGGTCCACCGCACCGTGGTTTCCGTCCCCCAGGTCGACCGCTACGTAGTTCTCGTCCTCTAGGTCCACCGCACCGTAGTTTCCGTCCTCCAGGACCACCGCACCGTAGTTTCCGTCCCCCAGGTCGACCGCTACGTAGTTTTCATCCTCTAGGTCCACCGCACCGTAGTTTCCGTCCTCCAGGTCCACCGCACCGTGGTTTCCGTCCCCCAGGTCGACCGCTACGTAGTTCTCGTCCTCTAGGTCCACCGCACCGTAGTTTCCGTCCTCCAGGACCACCGCACCGTAGTTTCTGTCCCCCAGGTCGACCGCTACGTAGTTTTCGTCCTCTAGGTCCACCGCACCGTAGTTTCCGTCCTCCAGGACCACCGCACCGTAGTTTCCGTCCCCCAGGTCGACCGCTACGTAGTTTTCGTCCTGCAGATCCAGCGCTACGTATTTTTCGTCCTCCAGTCCACCGCTCCTCCAGGACGGAAACTACCTAGTGGTCGACCGAGAAGACAAAAAACTACGGTGCGGTGGTCCTGGAGGACGGAAACTACGGTGCGATGGAGCTAGAGGACGAAAACTATGTAGCGGTAGACCTGCAGGACGGAAACTACGTAGCTGTCGACCTGGAGGACGGAAACTACGGTGCGGTGGTCCTGGAGGACGGAAACTACGGTGCGGTGGACCTAGAGGACGAGAACTACGTAGCGGTCGACCTGGGGGACGGAAACTACGGTGCGGTGGACCTAGAGGACGAAAACTACGTAGCGGTCGACCTGGGGGACGGAAACTACGTGGTGGTGGACCTAGAGGACAATACCACGTAGCCGTGGTCCTGGTCGATGATACCGAAAGCGTATGTTGTGCGAAGACAACTCCCGGCGACGACGTCGTTAATACTCACTATTACCTGTAACTTAAATGCCATATGGAGAAAGAATTTGTCACTAGATTTAATCATTTATTTTTATTTCATTGAAAATCCACACGCCACGGGCACTGCTAGTTTTATTACTTTTGACCCGGCCCTAACTTGAGCAGCTGTAGGCTCTGTGATTGGTCAACTAAGACCTTCTGTAGCCCGAGAACCATTAGTCCCAGGACTTTTTGGTAAAGGAAAATTAGTCTTAGAATTTCACAAGGAATCCGCCCTTACCAGGTGGTGCGCGCAAAAGGAATCACGCTGTATAAATAAAATATACATGTGAACTGAATGTTTATTTTATTAATAAAATTACAGCAAATCCTATACACATTTTCGTAAAATCGGAAAATGATTTACGAAAGTTGGACCAAACGAAAATGGAATTGAAAAAATTGATGAAGGGTGTAAAAATTCCAAAATCAAACACCACCAACCAAGATCCGGCCACAAAACGGGCGAAGTTAAATTAAATGAATCTCACCAAGCGCTGGCCCGGATAACGAGGGTATTCTGACGCAACCTCGTAACTCGATTTTTGAAGGATAACTCGTATCTTAGAAATTCACTAAAAAAAATAAGCTTAAAATATTTTCTATCGTATATTTGTCATTTACATCTATAAAAAAACGATAAAACTTTCAAATTGGCAACAAATGATTAGAAGTTTTTGATTTAGTTTGTTCCAATAAAATGGTTTTTGTTTCTTCTGTAAACCAGTGTTTTTTGAGTTACGAGGTTGCGTCAAAATACCCTCGATAAATGTACTTATTCGTTCCACCTTATTGTTAGCTCATTTGGTTCGGTCAACTATGACGTAGAAGTTTATCAAAATGATTGTTTGAAAATTATTACAATATTTATGAAAAATTAAATCTATTTAATTTCCCATCGGTATTCTTATTGTTTTTTCATTCTTGTATACATTATTGTTATAGTTCTTTGTAATCGAAACTTTCGCATTAAAAAACAAAAAACTTATAATTATAACATGTACTTTTGCTCAGAAAGTACGTATTTGATTCTACTGTATTTAATAGTTTTTATTTCAACCAGAGCTCGCGTTTAATAATATTTTTCGTGGGACCTTATGCCAGGGCGTTTGGAATGAATCCTTGGGCCTAATTAAATATCTCTTTGTATAGGTAGAGGGTGACGGAATCAATTAAATGCAATTTTTATCTAACGAGTTAATATATAATATAGTTCTATTTTATTTTCATAGTTTTAGGTACATGAGAATATTTCCGGAGAAATATAAGGATGATGTTTTTAAGCAGTGTTATACTGGTCTTTCTTTATATGAATATCTTAGCCTATCTGTATATGTTGCGAGTAATATTCCGGTATGGGAATTGATAATATAAATATTTGCTAAGTGAAGCTGCGTTATTGCGCAGTATAGAATCTATATGGAAATTAAAGAACAAGTAATACGGAATGATGCTGGTTCTCTGTACAACGGGTCGGACAGACAGGAGAGCCGAAGCAGACGAGGTAGCTTCTCCGTTGTATAAGGAACATGGGACATATACGGGCCCCGCAAAACTAAACCTGAACAGTCTTTACTGTTTTCTTAATAGCTAATTATTACCTATACATAAGAGCAAAGGGAAGGTACCGAAGTTTTTACCATCTAGTTTTAATATTCAAACTCATTTGAAAAGAGGAAGGCGCTATTTATTTAAGCAAATGAATAAATGATTCTACGTTAAATTAAAAGAAAAAGGCGAAGTGATCTGAATTATTGAGCTGGCTTTTTGTATAACGAAAAGACAGACAGGAATGCCGAAGCAGACGAGGTAGCATCGTTATACGAAAAGCAAGGACGAAGTCAGGACAGGAGCAGAAGTCGAAACAAACTACCCGTACCGACATTCATCAAAATCAAGGGATGAGATCTTTAAGAAGTAAAGTCTGCTCAAGCCAGCCGCGAGCCGGGGACTTATATAGAACTGGGAGTTACTTTGATAGCGAGAGAAATTTTAGCGCTGGGCCGAGGATCGGGTGCGCGTCGCCGCTCAGAGATGGCGCGCACGAGAACCTTTAATATTGTAACTTCTTGCATATGTTTCACCAGCGGAAGGCTAGTGAAATTATGCGAGTTCGCGTGAATTCTTTGTCACGGGTATGAATTTTGGAGCTCCTCCTAGGAAAAATGTGTAAAACCTTTTGTTACCCTAATACAGACTTGGGATATGATACACTCTCAGACTCGGGTACCGATTAAAGCTATACCGTTGCTGCTTGAGTGTATCGCACCGAAGCTGCCTCCCTACTACAGACTTGGGATTGTTTTATACCTTCCAGACTCGGGTACCGATTAAAGCTATACCGTTGCTGTCTAGGTTTAAACGCACCGAAGCTGCCTGTTACAGACTTGGGATATGATACACTCTCAGACTCGGGTACCAATTAAAGCTGTACCGTTGCTGCCTGAGTGTACCTCACCGAAGCTGCCTACTAGCTAGCTAGACACGTTTTTATTCTGGTGATTTTACTCTGAAAGAATTTAGGTTTAGATGAAGAAATAATTACACGAAATGAAACAGCAAGGATATGATTAAATATTAGTGTTATATTGGAAATCCTTGTTAGCAGATCATATTTACAATATTTACAGTGAAAAATGGTTTGAACTGAAAATGTGACTCGATATAATCAAATAATAATTTTTCTTAATCTAATTGTGTGATTTGATTGCTTTATTTCTCTAGTTCGTTTTTCTAAAATCGCTTTGATTTTAATTGATTTCTTTTTTCTTTTAGGTAAGATCTCGCTTTGAATAACTTCCTTTTGTTTGCTTGAATTTTTTTTATTCTTATTATTTTTTTTTGTATGGTAAGACCTCGCTTTGAGCGCCTTCCTAATTTGAGGTTATGTGAGTTTACTTTAAATTAATTTTCTTTATCAATTGAATCGATGTGAGTCGATCGACTGCTTTAGTACGAATCGCTGCCTTCTGCCTCTGCGTGGCAGCTTATATAGTAAATTTTATCAGGGTCTTCTGATAATGTGACGTCATTCAGGGTCTTCTGATAATGTGACGTCGTGTCAGGGTCCTCTGATGCGCGGCCTGTTTGCGCGGTCGTACGGTCGTGATTCGGTCGTTCTGCTGGGTGCATACTTCGAACACGTTACAATATATATTTAATATATATTTAATATTAACGGTATGTAATTAGGTTTGATTTTGTCCACGTTACAAACATAAAATATATGAAATAAATTAAAAATTTTCTTCAAACTCTGTTCTTTTATTCATTTCTTGAACGAGAGAGTGAGAGAAATCGAAAAATAGTTTATCAGAAAGAAAGAGAGAAAAAAGAATATTTATTGAATGCATAGAATGAATTGAAAATTTTCTTCAATTTTTGTTCATTAATTCATTTCTCGTGTGTTTATCGTGATCTCTCTTTGAAAATTACAAAAACATTTAGAAAAAAAAAAAAAAAACCATAGCTTCCCGGGTAACAATTTGAAGTGGCAGCCGTATGGCCGCTATATGGCCAACCGACCCGGCCAATGTGGCCGCCATGTCAGCCGAGGCCGGCTTTATCATGGCTAGTACCTGGCAACGACGACCAAACTATGTCACTTCTTGATGGCAGCTAGCTGGATGAACAGCCTGGTTAATCTATGGTTTCGACCTGGCGGCGACATGGCAGCGCTGCCTCGCTGCCATGTCGATGCCAACTAGTTGCCGGATAACAATTTGAAGTGGCAACCATATGGCCGCTATATGGCCAGCCTACCTAATCAATGTGGAATGTGGCCGCCATGTCAGCCGAGGCCGGCATTATCATGGCTAGTACCTGGCAACGACGACCAAACTATGTCACTCCTTGATGGCAGCCAGGTGGCTAAACAACATGGTTTACTTTTGTTTTCGACCTGGCAGCGACATGGCGACGCTTTCTCGCTGCCATGTGGAGGCCAACTAGTTGCCGGGTAACAATCCAACGCGGCAACCATACGGCCGCTATATGGCCAACCCACCTAATCAATGTGGCCGCCATATCGACGTGGTCGGTTTTATCTTGGCTTTTACCTGACAATGACGACCAAACTATGTCGCTCCTTGATGGCAACTAGGTCGATAAACAATATAGTTAATTTATGGTTTTGACCTGGCAGCGACATGGCAGCGCTTACTCCTTGCTACGTGGGGGGCATACTAATGGCCGGTAATTATGAGACTTATCTGAAACGTGAAAGCCATAAAGTAACCATGAAAGTTTCCCAGTGACCTGTCATATTGCGGCCACCCTAATTTTGAACGAATGCCGCTACTTGGATTCTATTCTACCTTCAGTACATATTTCATGCACACAGTATTTATTCCAAAAGAACTGTTGTGAAATTTACTAACGCGAAGGTAGTATGAATCGTTTGACTCGTAGGTTAATTATGATTGTTGTAACCGACGGACCTCGCGAATCCGGTTCCACACGAAACGGATTTCGCCCAGCTAGGTCGTACCGTCGCCTTTACCGATATACTCAGATTAAGGGGAGGGAAAGAGGGGCGAGATTATGGTCGGATAATGAATCAAAATCGAACAGACCGTTCACAGATCATTTATTTGAGCATTTCTCAACATTGGTTTTACTGATTCAGTTAATCGATTACTAATAGGGCTATGCGAGCATCTAATATCTACTCTAGGTATTATTCGCGCAAGGATGCGAGTCTATTCGCGGGCAGAACTGGTGCAGGCCATAGGTAAGCATATTCGAGTACAACTTGTTACTCATATAATTTTTCCGCGGGCTGTGTTATCCATGTTGGTTTTCCCAACAAGTCAACCGCCTCTCGGATCTCCTCTACACGAGGTTACCAAGAGACGGCCAGCCCGCGATACCGGACTTTTTCCGGCTTTCATTGTTAACCCGCGAACTGTAATATCCACGCTGGTTTCCCAACGTGTCAACCATTCCGGCCGGTCTCACTAAAGTGAGACCGCCGGGGAAGGCCAGTTCACGCGTTAACAAATCTACCTGGATTCGCGGCTGTAATATCCACGCTGGTTTCCCAGCGTGTCAACCATTCCGGCCGGTCTCACTAAAGTGAGACCGCCGGGGAAGGCCAGTTCACGCGTTAACAATCTACCTGGATTCGCGGCTGTAATATCCACGCTGGTTTCCCAGCGTGTCAACCATTCTGGCCAGTCTCACCTGGGTGAGACCACCAGAGAAGGCCAGCGCGCGAACCCCCCGAAACCTTACACAGTTCTGCCCTACTATACTAACTCGATCCCGTGAACTCAAGGGAAACTATAATCCGTTTTCTGATTTTCAATTATCGTTTATAAACTAGCTCTCGCGCCCAACGAATTCTACTAAGCGTTCGTGTTCTCTAATCAATCGTCGAATCGACAGCCTCTCATTTACACGCAATTATATTTCTCGCACACACTACGTGCTACCCGAAATTTTCTTACGTCTGTTGCGTACCGCGGTTTTGCAAATACTGACTAGTCTTAACTTCCTTTTTCTTAATCTTCACCCAATTGCGCACGCCGCGAGTACCCCTTCTTTTCGCATTTTGTATTACCTAGTTATTTAGCGGCTATTTGACTATACATGACAATGGTGCGGGTGAGATAATCCGCTTAGGATTAGCAGATGCCTTTAAACTATGACAATACTGGCCTACTACGACTACAGACAATTGGTTAATCCTTCACATTTACGGACCGACGCTCACATGCTTCTACAGTGTATGTTACTAGGCACACTTTCAGATATGTTACCGTTAATATAAAGGCTGCAAATAACTGACTCAGTTTTGCGGGAAAGTAGATCTTTATTTTATTTATTTTATTTTATGAAGTGGTAGCCTCGCTCGGCAACAATTGTGGTTGGCCGGCAACGGTTAGGTGTAGTCAAGCCAAAGTTACTTTACTTGCGAGTGTTGCCGCTCATCTACCGGCATGGCAAGGTACTAAGGTAGGTGGCGACGCAATGTATGGACCAGGTAAATGCCAGGTTACCTCAAGGTGAAGTGAAACGATTCAAGGCCACGGCCGAGTGCCTTCCCCAGCGGTAAAACAGAGATACCCAGCGTTTGGGGCCGCTTGGTTTACACGTATACTGGTTACAATGTCGGTACAGGTTGTGATCTCAACTAAATGTCCGTGTTTTAGTTTTGAGTAACGGAAAAACAATTATTCTCAGCCATTTCTTCATCAAATGACACGGGATTAGGCTCAAAGTGTTTGGTATTTCATTGCGGAGTGGCTAATTATCCGGAAAATGCGATTATCTACGGCGACAATGAATAATCTCGCGATTTATGTGGTCGGTACGTCAATCTGTTAAAATTTTTGTCAAATTTTGGAGAAGTGAAATAATTAGCCACTTTCTGCCACAATTATGTGTAATCCCTCAAAGTTTCATTCCGATCGGTTCAGTAGTTTCGGAGAACTATTGTTTGCCGTTTTCGAGGTTCTGACAAACGTTTCACTTCACCTTGAAACATGGCCGTGTCAGCTTGTCCCACGTAAAAGCTATACGGCAATGCGAGGTGGTTGCGCGGCGGATGCGAAGTAATCTTAGCTCATGGCCATATCACATGGGCACTATGTGAAAGCTACATTGCGATGTAAGGTGATTACCATGAAAAATCAACATCGATTTTCAATCTTGCTGCGCCATCCACGCACTCATGCTAAGCTAGGTGATACGATGACGTAGTAATTAGATGGCAGCCACCCCATTATCGGACCTAGCATGAGTCGGTGGCAACATTTTAAAAGTGGCGATTAGGTTCGTCATGTTATTCGTATAGTAGTCAGCAGACATGTTATCTAATGCTGTAATCATGTCAATGCCATGAACACACGGTCAGCCGGGTGTCACTAACAGTGCTTATCATTTTTACAAATCTATGATCTCCAAATTAACAAAAGCCAATGTTTCAGGCTTCTATTCGATTTCAGATAATTGCAGTAGTACCTCGATTATACGAACCAATTGGGACCGAGATTAGTTCGGATAATCGAAACGTGGGTTTTTTGGGACGAGATCATAAAGAACATCTTTTTACATAGAAACAGTACATACATATATTAAAATTTGACATACATATTAACGTTGAAAAAAATAAAATGTGCATATATATCTCTCTATATTATAAAGATATCTCGCCGCCGCCGCTGCCGCCGCCGCCGTGTCAGTCGGCTCCACTCGGCTTTCCTCGGCTTTCCTCGGCTTTCCATCTCCCATCCCTGGACCCTTGGATCGAGTCATGTGAACCCCCCCCCCTGGCCCTCTCTCGCCTTGGGCCCTCTCTCTATATTATAAAGATATCTCGCCGCCGCCGCCGCCGTGTCAGTCGGCTCCACTCGGCTTTCCTCGGCTTTCCTCGGCTTTCCACCTCCCATCCCTGGACCCTTGGATCAAGTCATGTGAACCCCCCCCTGGCCCTCTCGCGCCTTGGGCCCTTTCTCTATATTATAAAGATATCTCGCCGCCGCCGCCGCCGCCGCCTCCGTGTCAGTCGGCTCCACTCGGCTTTCCTCGGCTTTCCACCTCCCATCCCTGGACCCTTGGATCGAGTCATGTGAACTCCCCCCTGGCCCTCTCGCGCCTTGGGCCCTCTCTCTATATTATAAAGATATCCCGCCGCCGCCGCCGCCTCCGTGTCAGTCGGCTCCACTCGGCTTTCCTCGGCTTTCCACCTCCCATCCCTGGACCCTTGGATCGAGTCATGTGAACTCCCCCCTGGCCCTCTCGCGCCTTGGGCCCTCTCTCTATATTATAAAGATATCCCGCCGCCGCCGCCGCCTCCGTGTCAGTCGGCTCCACTCGGCTTTCCTCGGCTTTCCCATCCCTGGACCCTTGGATCGAGTCATGTGAACCCCTCCCTGGCCCTCTCGCGCCTTGGGCCCTTGCTTCGAGTCATGTGAACCCATGCCCTCCCCTCTTGCACTTTGGACCTTTGGATCTAATCACGTGAACCCCTTCATGTGGTGCTATTACCCTTAATTCCCTGCGGTACTGGCACGGCAGACGCGGGGGGAGGTCAGGGAAGCCATGTGAACCCCTTCCCCGATTCATTGCCAATAAAAAACAAGCTAATTAAAAAAAATAAGTAGACTTTCAATAAAACGCTTTTTAGTTGGAGAAAAGAAAAAAAATTCTATTATGATTACAAGCGTCACAATTCTTATTTAAATTTCCTTCCTACGCAATTCCACCAGATTTTCGCTATGACATATTCAGTACTATTATAAATTTACCAAAGAATAAATTTATGATCACAATATATACCTTTGTGCTATGCTTAGATGATTTATCGTACGAAGAATCAGTATTTTGAGGCATAATTGATGATATATGCTTTAGGCCGTATCAAATACAAACAATTTAAAAAATAAGATAAAATAAATAGATATGTGTCAGTCACATGAATTTATCCAAACAAATGATGAACAAATGATATTTTAGATAAATATAGTTACGGTTTACATTTCGTGTTTCTTCATTTGATTTCATGACGCGAATCGATATTCGATGAATTTTCGTCGTCTTTTTAATGAATATATAGGGCGTGTTAGCATAATTAACTAATAACCGCTATATGACACAATTGACTAATTAACATTACATCTCATTTTCGGAATATTTCCAATGGAACAACCTTAAATTCCTTTTTTTCCATAATTTTTTGTTAATATATGACGAATTTTATAAATGATGTACAATAATCAACATCAATATATACATGGGGGGTTGGCGCGCGAAGCGCGCAGGGGGGCGCAGCCCCCCTAGTATATATATATATATATATATATATATATATATATTAGGGTGGTTTTTTTTAAACGAATATTTTTTTTTTTCAACTCCCCATTGAAAATCTTGTAGTAGACGTCGAATAAGGAATCCTGTCCAATTTTTAGCCCTTAATTACAATTCTAAGAACTCGCACTTTTCTTTTTAAGTTTTCCCATGCTAAAAGCATCTAAATCTTACTACTTTTTCTTTATCCGCGCACAACTCAGCCGCATTTCAATGGATTGTTCTCATCCAAGACTCATTTGACAGAGAATTTAACGTTCTTCAAAAGTGTCCATGATAGTTTGATTGATTTGAAAATATTGAACTTGACATTTTGTTAGAATTTCATATTTCAAAAAATCGAAGTCCTTGTATCTTTTGAAATACTGGTTTGAGAGACTTTATTCATAGGACTTTTTTGTAGAGAAATAAATTTCCTACAAAATCGCCAAAAAGTTTTTTTCTCCAAGTCTAACTGTTTATTCGCCCACAGTAAGAAAGAAGAATTATGCATAAAATCGACTTTGAAGGCTCACACAGGTGCAGCGGTTGAAACCACAGCCAAACTACCTAAGGCACTTTTGAAGAACACTAAATTCTCTGTAAAGTGAGTCTTGGATGAGAACAATCCATCGAGATGCGGCTAAGTTGTGCGCGGCGAAAGAAAAATTCGTAATGTTTACATGCTTTTAGCATGAGAAAACTTAAAAAGAAAAGGTCGAGTACTTAGAATTTGAATTAAGAGCTAAAAATTGGACAGGATTCCTTTTTCGACGTCTACTACAAGATTTTCAATGGGGAGTTGAAAAAAAAAAATATTCGTTTAAAAAAAACCACCCTAATATATATATATATATATATACTATGTTGATCTCATGTTTGAACTCACAAATTGTCCGACAAGTCATAACGTTGACATTTTTAAAATAAATTATTTTTTAATGTTTATAACACTAATTTCTAAGTCTTTCCAGTCTTTTCATCTCCATAGCATTTCCGTAATATTTAATGTCCTCTGAACTGAATCAAATTGGTCAAATATTGTCTAGTGGAGACTTGTTTATCGGTTGCTGACTTTACAATGTAGAAAAGTCTCGTTTTAACATATTTCTGAATTATACATCTTATTAGATGAATGCGGTGGTTTTCAAGAGCATCCTGATTTTCACCATGCTCAATTAAATTTTTGAAGATGGCTTCAGAGCCAAGAAATTCCTTCAAAACCATAGCCGTGAGGTACATTTCGGAATACTTTGGTTTTAACAACGTCTCACCTTTCTTTCCTATACTTTCTTGATACGCAAATCTAACGGCTTTTTCAGCCTTTTGGCAAATCACGAAAACATCCTTGGAAGGATACAACAATCCACCCCTATTCTTGAATGTAATTAGGCTATATTCCTTAGAATAGTTTGAGCCCATCAATGCTTCAAGACATACTTCGCAGCAGAGTTTAGAATGCAAGTGCCTAACAACGAAACCTGCCATGTAAGCTATTACACGTTTTGAAAATTCTGTGATGGTCAAAATATGTGGAACGTAACTATGAATTTGTATAACTTCGCAAGTCGTAGTCCAATCACGATCTGCAGTTTCACAAAGTCGGTAAATTTCCGATGACGAATTAATAACTTGTAATGAAGAAACATTTCTAGATGAAACGTGAAGAATTGAAATGTGCTCAAGTGGAATACAATTTCCGGTGTCATTTCCCCTCAATTCATTGTGCAGTAATAATTTTTCAAAGGCACTTGAAAATTGCCGACCTGTTGGATTATTATTATGTCCACCGTGTGAACGAATGCAACTGAAAAAAGTTTCCAGATGGTCCTGACTCAACTTATATGTGGGAATATATTTAAGGAGCGAGTTGCTGTCTTCACAAAGTTTTACGTCATCCTCTTTAAACTTTGAATGCAAACTAAAAAGCCAATAAATCCAGTTCTTTTAGCTGTATTAATCAGGAGCTGACCCGGGAAAAAATGGATTAGATCTGAGTATATCAATGAATTTGATCAAATTTGATCTAGTTAGATCTAAATTTTGGGAAAAATTAGATCTAAATAGATCTCCCAAGATCTACTTGAACCTCGCTACACATAAAATTGCATTTGTACGTTTATGCGAATTCGATCAAAGCAAATGTAGTGAGATCTCTCGAGATCTGTTGAGATCCAATTTTCCCAAAATTTAGATCTAACTGGATCAAATTTGATCAAATTTGATCTAATCCATTTTTTCACGGGGACCGTTGTATAATTGAAGATTTTTTATGTATATCGACAATTCGTCGAGTTTCCTAAAAATTGCAGTCTTATTAACAGCATTTAAAGCTTTCTTGTAATTTACAGTACTCAAATCTTTACTAAAATCGTAGCCTTTCATATTTCTCGAATTGAAAATATCGAAAAGGTCGTTAATTTTATGAATAAATTCAATTGTTGATCCGCAATTTAAAAACTGTTCCATTTTCAGGTCGTCTTTACAAACCTTTAAAGCATCTGCTACAGATCGGCTAAACAATTGGGCAGCTAGTCTAACTTTCATCTTTTGTTTCTCGTAATTAATGTGTGCAGAACGCAACTTGTTACCCAAATGCATACCCTCATGAGATTGGATTTCATGAAGTGAATCAAGAAAACTCCACTCTATCAATCCACCGTTTCCATCCCTGAATATTTTACTACTGCCAAGAGTATTACGAAATAGTTTTAGCATGTGGCATGGATCTAAAAAAACGTAAATTTCTTCCTGCGTTACAGGATGCATGAACCACCACTTATAATCATCTGCTTTGTTTTTCGCATTTCTATTTCTTGTTGCACTATCTTTGACATCACTAACGTCAACTGTTTCATTCTCCTCTTCAGTATTCACAACATCTGTATGAATGTTATTAATAATTTGCAATGACTTTACCGCAGCTGTATTTGCTGCCGCACCATCGAAAGTAAGAGAAACTACCTTTACGTTACAATCATGCAGAGCTACTAAACACTGATTAATTAAACCTGCAATATGAGTAGCCGACAGCCCATTTATTAGGAAATAAGCGACTGGAATTTTCCAAGACTGATTAATACAATTTACCATGAAAACGAGGGCTTCGGAAGCTAGAGCAGGAGTTTCATTGTCATCAAGCGGCATACTCTGTCCTAAATTCACAAGACCCTTTCCATCTAAGTCAGAATGTTGCATAATGTGCATTCCGTCAAACATAAGGGAAACAAGTAAAGAATAATTACAATCTTCAGCTCGTTTTTGTATAACGTCCAACGCTTCGGAACAAATTCCAGGTTCCCCCTTGACCACCCGATACCACTTAGAAATAGTTTTAGCATGAGGAAGAGCAGAATTAAATTTACGTCGAACGTATGCATAAGCAGCAGGTGAATAATAATGCAAAGTTAATGCAAAGGAACGCAATTCCGGACTATAAGTCTTTGGAATGCTTTCATGATTTATGTTATTTACCTGCCGCTTTAATAAGTCTTTGTTGAATTTTCCAATTTCTTCGATTTTCTTAAGCTGACCCTCCGAAAGGAAATTCTTTTCCCTCAATTTGTCCATCACTTTTTGCATAGAAGCAATCTTTAACTCAGCTAGATGCAACTTGCGAGATACGCGGTTTTTTTCTTGCTTGCCTTTTTGCAATTGGTTTTTGAAATTTTCTCTCATCCGCTTCTTTGTTGGAGAGTGAAATATTCGTTCAGGAGAAACAGATGTTGCTCGATCCACAAACTTCCTTTTCTTTAAATCTGCAAGATAAGCGTCATTTCTTTAAACGTAATGTTCTACTTATTACAGGTATACTTGGGAAATTATAGATCTGAAACTCACCACATTCGGTCTCTTTATCACATCCCGGTAATTCCTCATTCTTTTGTGTTTTAACATGTTTCGTCATCGATTCACTACAATTGGGCGATGGATATTTCTTGGGAGTGTTTCCGTTACTCTCAAGAATAACTTTATCTAAATGATTATGAAATATTTCTACAGATAAGGGTTTTGCTTCTGAATTGATCACATTCGAGTTATCGTTACTTTCTGACAGTATTTCATAGAACACCTAAAACAACATTAAATCATTTTAAATTGCAGTTTTCTGATCATTGTCTCCAATGCTTTGTGCATTTATTCAACCAAACAATGTTCTCTCACTCTCAAGAAAATATCAACAATTTTACTTACAAATGGAACAGCATTCTCTTGCAGTCTGACTTTGCACAAACTCTTGTCAAAATCCTTTTCAAAAAAATGTTCTGAACAAACTCGATGTCCATCTGTCACTTCTCCTTCATTTAATTGTAAGGCTTCAGCCCATTGCTGCCTTCTTTGTTTGTTTTTTGGAAAACTGTTACAAAATAATGCTATTATAATATTCAAACCGTACCTATGATTTGAACCTTAGAGCCAAACACACGTTTCAAAAAGACAAGTATAACTAACCTAAAATTTATATCGCTAGTCACTTACCGATGATAAGTCACTTTTTTTTCTTGTTTTTCGTCATATTTTTTACATCTTAAAGCATTTTTGCAGCATTTGACAACACATTTTCCGTGAATAGGCATTATTTTTCACATTCAAACCAAACTCACGTATAACGTATACCGAACTAGGTTTGACCGGTTTGACACACTACAAAAATGTCGACATACTACCGCCGAAACTCATCGACAAATCACCAAGCGTCCTCCAAAGGAGTGGGGAGCGCATGCGTAGTTCATGTCACCCCCTTTACTTACGTGCGATAGACAAGGGGGGTTTGTGCTCCGTCCCTATATTTTATAGGTCCATGCGCCACGGTACATATCCTGAACGTACCCATCATCGGTACACTATTGACTAGGGTAATGCTTATTGAAGGCCTACCTTCCGGTGTGGAAATTTTCTTGGGGTTACCCGATTATTCTGTTCTACTCACAGTAAATATGAATCTAAACGCATCAGTTTCTTTCGTTGGACAATAGTGAATATACTAAAGTATATTCGACACTCAAGGACACACTGATTGTTAATCGTACCTCATGTTTCCGTGATTGATAATTTTCAGATCAATCCATGCCCGCCAAGTTCGTATCATCATACGAGATACTGCCTTAGGCAATATTCCCCGTCGCCAATATGCTATTATGTGAGTGAATATTCTTCAATATGCTATTATGTCGAAGGTAACGAATGATTTCCTATCGGTTTTCCATTGATTTCCATCATACTAGCATTCGGGAAACATAATTTGAAAAATGAAAATAACTGCGAGAGTGCTTGGCTTTGTTGCCTGATTTCACGTACAAGGTTTTTGTATTATTTTGTGTAAAGAAATGACGTTTGTAATCTGTCGCTGGTAAAGAGTATGATGCTTCTCAGTTTTTGGCTGGTGAAACCATTTTTGTACTTGGCGGTAACTTTCGACATTTACAATGTTTTTGCCGGGTATTTCATTACTTTTTGTATATACTACAAACGGGTCAGCGCTTAAATGACTTCAATGTATTAGGGTATTTCTCTACAAACAGGGAAATTCGGTGTCTCGCACCAATTTTATTACAAAATTACGCCGTTTTGCTTGAATTATTAGCAAAAATGAAAATTTATAAGTTATTCCATTCGTGCATATCATAAAAAGTTACAATTGAAGCGCTGTAATTTTTTCATATTTATCTGAATACAGAAAAAACAGTTCCCTGGTCGGTCACCAAACCAGAATAACTGTCAGAGAATCTAATTTGAGACAAAATACTCTCGAAATCCTAAATGCACCACCACTGTATTAAAGAAGAAGAATAATTATTTGTGAATTCCCTACTTCGGTATTTTTAAATTGATATCAATTGATGTAAAAAGTCGGCTAAATCTTGTCTCGAAATTTGATGAACAGTCCCCTGGCTCAATTTCTAAATGATGTCCAGTGTTGTCTATGGTACATAAAACGATGATCCTGGGTTTAACGGGACGTAGCCGGTGTAAAGTTGACCCACATGAAGTCAGAGGCACGCTGTCGCTATTTTGTTTAGCTCCACGTGAGCTTTTACCGTAGCAACGTGTGTCAGGGCCACGATAAACAACAATCCCCTGGTAAGTCAAATGTATATTCTGCTTATATAATTATAATTATAACTATTTCTATTATATTCAAACAACGGACATCAAACATTGCATACGTTAATAAGAGTCGATACTTTAGAAGTTTTCAGGATATTTTGAAATCAAGCCCGATTCAACAGTCCCCTGGCCACAGTCCCCTGCTCTAGAAGAAGCCAGGGGACTGTTTGTAATACCAGATGACTGACTTGTTCATGTGTTTTATAGGCAATGGCACCCAAGAAAAAAAAAAAATTAACTAGAGAAGAGATAGTACAGCGAAAAAGAGAGGCGGAACGTCAACGGTATGAGCGTATTAAGAATGATCCCCAAAAGAGGCAAGAAATGAAGGAAAAAGAACGTGTCAAGTATTTGAAAAAAAAAGAGCAGGGAACCAGAAAACTAGTTAAAGATATGAGCAAACGTGAACACCGAAGCGCGAAGAAACAGTGGAGGAAGCATTGTGCCAAATATCGTAATAAAAGGAAAATTTTAAGAGATATCACTAACCAATTTGTGAGAGAAGATACACCGGATCCCCATGTAGAAACTGACAATGAACCTGAAGGGTCCAGAGAAAGATTTGCTTTTAATAATTCACCCAAAATGAAGAAGAAACGTAACGACAAGTTGAGAAAAAAAAACATGAAGCAGAAACTTGCAGAGATTGCTGATTTAAAGAAGAAACTTGCTAAGTATAAAAAAAGAATTTCAAGATTGGAGGGGACAAAGAACTCTAACAAAATTGACACACCGAATGAAAAATTAAACAAGATGCTAGACACTCCAGAGTCCAGGAAAAAATTGGTTAAAAAGGCACTTTTTGGGGAAGTATTAAAGGATCAACTGAAACAACATTATTCAAAATTAAGTTCCTGGAAAGATAAACGTGCTCTGGGTCAAGTTATTTCGGGAAAAATTGTTAAAAAATATAAACTCTGGAGAATGAAAGATACAGGGATTATAACTTATAAGAGCGTGAAGAAGGGTAGCACTGCCACAATACAACGTAGATTAAACAGACTATCAGACGAAACTGTTACTAATATCGTCAACTTCTTCGAAGACGATTCTAATAGCAGATTAGGTGCGGGAAAAAAAGAATTTGTAACAAGGAAAAAAATTAAAAAGCAAAAAAGATATCTACTAGATTCTCTGACAGGTCTCTACAAAAAATTAAAGACGAATGATAACATCAAGTTAAGGCAGTAGTCTGCTTTAGAAGCCGAAAAAAAGCGTTTTTTCAGCAATTTTTTTGAAAGGGAAGGGAATGATTGCGGTAAACGAAATTTTGAGACAATAGTGTATTATATTCAAGCTTTAAGAAACAATTTTTATTATTAAAAAATATTGAAATTTTTCAAAGTTGGAACGATTTTTCTGGGGCGTCTGGACTCTGCACTTGTAAATCGGTGCCGGTGATGGAGGTCGTGCGATGCATTTGAAACAGTCGAACCAAATTTTTTTTCAGTTTTTATGAGTTCCTTTTCCATATGAACTAAAAAAATACCGAAGAAATGATGAAATTCCAAATTTTTTCGAAGTTTGAAAAAAAATTTACTTTTTTGAAAACAAAAAAATTCATTTTAAGTTGCAAAACAAGTAATTTAAATAGTACTTTTGTCCAATTTTTTTAGTTCAAATAGAAGATAATTTAATACTGAAGCTAGATCACTTTGATTTTTTTCGATCGGACATATATTGTTTTTGCTATCGCCGGCACCGTTTTCTAAAACTTGTGAAAATGAAAACTCGAGAAAACGGGCTTTAAAGTTTTCGGTCCAAAAAAATATAAGTTTTTGGATACTTACACTGATTAGATGTTAATCAGCTATCCCCGGGCCATACAATAATCCTTTCTCTTGGATAGTTTTGGAATAGATTTAAGACAAAAACGAAAAATCGATTTTTTGAAGCCTGTAAAGCAGACTACTGCCTTAAGCTATCAAACATTTCGTCGCCTCCGCCCTTTTTGGGTAGTGATGCCTAAAGTAGATGATCGCGATACGTGTTTGTGCGTTACTCACGCAAATATAGATGCAAAGTTATCTGCATTATGTGGAGCAAAAATATTGAATTACAGTCGTCATCAAAAACTGCTAGAAGATCTGTGCTGTGATCGGTACAATACGAAATGTCTGTCTAGACGGGGTGGGATTGAAATTCCGAATTTCAAAACCTCCGAAGGGTCGAAATTCCGAATTTATTTAACTAGAATTGAAATCTCTCGGAAATTCCAAGTCACGAAATTTATACAACAGAAGGATCAAAATTCCGAGAGCAGTAAAACACAAAACATCCAATATCAGAAAGCGCACTGGACCAACTGCGAAAGTAACGAATATTATTGTAGCCACACGAGAGAAAACCGTATTTCAATAATCAGAAAGCGTGTTCCTCCAATAAATGAAATTATCAGAAGACCGGGTTCGCGAATGATCAAGATTTCTGAGCGAAAATGTTGATAAAAAAAAAATTCCGACAGCTCAAAATACATAAATGATACGACCAGAACAGCTAAATGACGAACGGTCAAAAAATCGACGGCCTATAAATCCGAACGGTCAAAACTCCGAAACTCTAGAGCTCCGAAAGTTCAAAGCTCCGAAAGACCAAAACTCCCAAAATTCCGAAACTTTTGAATTCTCGAGCTCACTGTCAGACAATGTTTCGTGAGTAACATTCGTGTAAGACATGAAAACTCTCGAAAAATATGTTGTTTCCTGTTGAAGAAACCCTTCCTTTTATTTTGTATCGTATGGTAAAAATATTTGAGTCGCGATTTTTTTTCTCAGCCATTTGTCAGATCTTTCGAACGTCTGTTTTAGTTATTTAATTTCGTACTGTTAGCGTGCTACTAGAAATGACACGCGTGAGCTGAACTGAAAATGGGGTGATGTTATATTCGAACAAGGATCAAGAATGATATACAATTTTAATAATTGAAAATCAAAACGCATTAACGGCATGATAATCTAGGAAATATACATTGCATTCGTTGGAATAAGAGGGAAGAACTTGTGGATTTGACGGTCAATTCGGAGAAACATGAATTCTTCCTAGATAATTCGCAGCTATTATTATTTGAAATCTTGTTTCGTTATTGGTTGGAATGAGGAACTGATGAGTAGTTACAAAAACTGCTATTATTGAAAAAGTGGTTTTGAGGCTTTTTTGCGAGGACTTGGGAAGTTCGGGAAAATTTAAGAAATAATGATGCACACAATTTTTTATATGTATTTTATTATAACAAAAGTAATCCCGTCAACTAATCGCCTACGGGTTCAGTATATGACGCAATATAGTATACGAATTCTTGCAACTGTGAGGGCACCTCGTCATCATATATTTTCCGTGAGAACTGAGGTAGATTCAAGCCAGACATACAATCCTGGCTACACATTTCAGCGCTGAAAAATAAAAAATCATTAGAGTATGTTATAACGTCTTAAAAGTATAAATTATGGAATGCATTATAACTTCATTGTTAATGAGCCGAAAATATCAACTATAATTTGTCTTTTCACGTTAGTGCACCTTCAAAATATTATACTCTATGTTTACAAGGGTGGTCCTTGAAAATAAAATTTTCAAATTCCCCTCATGTCATTACACAAAAAGGAAACTCTTTAGGGGGTTGAATAAAAAAATTTAATTAAGGATCACCCTAATGTTTACGTTTCGAATATGGAATGAAGTTAAAAAATAAAATCAACAACAGAGTGCATATTCGACTCCAATTGCCCATCGGTCACGTTCAACACTGTCAACACATCCACGTCTCGAAAGACGCAGGCAAAGGCCCACAATCCACAGTACTAGAAGCACGATGGAAGCGTGCCATCGGCTGCATTACTGCATGCGTACGACAGATAATCCGATGGACTAATAAGAAGACTTACTGAGATATGCACTTGCTTATCTTATGTCAAACAAAAATTCAAAAAAATAGGTTCTTCAAAAACACGACAACAAAGGGTGCATATTCGACTCCAATTGCCCATCGGTCACGTTCAACACTGTCAACACATCCACGTCTGGAAAGACGCAGGCAAAGGCCCACAATCCACAGTACTAGAAGCACGATGGAAGCGTGCCATCGGCTGCATTACTGCATGCGTACGACAGATAATCCGATGGACTAATAAGAAGACTTACTGAGATATGCACTTGCTTATCTTATGTCAAACAAAAATTCAAAAAAATAGGTTCTTCAAAAACACGACAACAAAGGGTGCATATTCGACTCCAATTGCCCATCGGTCACGTTCAACACTGTCAACACATCCACGTCTGGAAAGACGCAGGCAAAGGCCCACAATCCACAGTACTAGAAGTACGATGGAAGCGTGCCATCGGCTGCATTACTGCATGCGTACAACAGAGAATCCGATGGACTAATAAGAAGACTTACTGAGATATGCACTTGCTTATCTTATGTCATACAAAAATTTAAAAAAACAGGCTCTTCAAAAACACGACAACAAAGGGTGCATATTCGACTCCAATTGCCCATCGGTCACGTTCAACACTGTCAACACATCCACGTCTGGATAGACGCAGGCAAAGGCCCACAATCCACAGTACTAGAAGCACGATGGAAGCGTGCCCTCGGCTGCATTACTGCATGCGTACGACAGAGAATCCGATAAAGTAATAAAAAGACTTACTGAGATATGCACTTCCTTATCGTATGTCGTGCTACAAAAAAAAAAGAATGGGTTCCCACGAATGAGAATGTCAATTGATACTAAAAATTTGGCTCTGTATATGCTTTAAAGCTCGTACAAACAATGAAGTTATATAGAATATAAATCATCATTACACTATGATTTAGTATGAACATTGCGTTTTCATAACATACCCAAGTAACATTACAAGAGGTGCAAAATAGATTTAATACACTATCTACGTAACATTAGCTGCTAAGTTGTACATTTACAATTTGGACTGAAATACAAACAAAATTGAACTTCAGATCGTCAACGATTCTCAATTTAATAATTTTTTGTTCCCAAACCAATTCGAAACGAGTCGAACGTTTCGTATCCACAATATGTCACTGCTTGATAGCCGGTGTGAGTCGAGTTAACGAACGCCAATAAAAAGAAAATAAGGCATTTTCTATAAAAACGTTTCCGACAAAACTCTGTCCATTTCGAGAACGAGGTCTAATGGCTATTTTTTTTACTTTGGTGTGGGACTTCACAGTCACTCGAAGGTCAGCTTTATTTTCCTAATTGCAAACCCCTACTTTTTTCTTAAAATTGTACGAATTCGCATTCGAGGCCAGAAATAAATAATTTTAGTTGTTGGACTTTGGAGTGTGATTTTTGGAAATTGAAATACTTTTCAAATATCTATGGATACCGATATAAGTTTCATTAAACTACTTTAAATATGATGAATTATAGCAAGAAATTGAATGTCATCTATTTTGCACCTCAAGATAACCACGTAATGTTACCTTTCATTATCTTTTTATTACGGCGCCTTCTATGTCCGTAGGGTTGCATTCATCAGTCTCTGTCTCCGGCCTTTATCTGAACCTTCTCTTCTGGCGCAACTTTTAATTTCTGCACGAAGGTGCTGTAATAGATCAATCAACGTTAATAATCACACTCAATAATTTCTTTATATTATGATAGTAGCTGATATACAAGATCTAATAAGACGACTGATCTACCATGTAAACAAAGCGTATACCTCTGATTCAACATACGGCGACAATGATTGCCATCAACTTTAACACTCGTCATCACACACTTTGACATCTCCTGCAGCAGATACTCCTAAAATTGAAATTACCAATTATTCAGATTTCAAAATCATTTCTTCACTTCAAAACGTTTCTGGATTCTTTAAATCCGTTTTTACATAGTAATACATATAATTTTCATGTATATGGGCATATCCATGGAATTTTCAACTTTTATGAGGTATAGTAGTTGTATCCATTTCAAGTACAAATTGGATACCCCAAGGGTATTTTCGACTGACGAATATTTTTTCTCAACAGTTACTGTGATATGCTAGTATATTTAAATTCATTTCCGCATGTTTTGAGAACAAAACTCCCCGAGAAAACGACAGATCACTGTGAGGATGGAGCACTTTTCTTTTTCTTAAGTACTATAACTTGTTGACCGAAGATAATAGCAAGCTGATTTTTTTTTTTTCAATTATTGTAAGTACGTAAACAATAGAAAAATGCGGGCTAGATATCTGTGCCGGTCAGAAGAGCTACAATAAAAATGAATGAAATAGCGATGACGACAGTTTTTGAACTAGAGATGATTTTACTTTTTTCATTACAACTTTTTGACCGATCCATTTGAACAAGCGACCTTAAAGTATCTTATTCTACTCATCTTAAGCTATAAAACGGTACTCGACCGGAAAGTGTGCCCAAAACCTGAAAAAAGGTGCGAGCTTTTGAAAATTACTATCTGAAGAATGACTGAAAAAAAAAAATCACTATTTCACATGGCACACCTGTATATCGATTGCGATCCCATTCCAAGCAATAGTAATCGATAACATTCGTAATAAGAAGTATATCATCAAATCCGTCGATACTTTTATACTTTTTTCAAAGAGATAAATACAAACAAGTTAATACTTTCAAAAGCAACAGTTTTCATTTTTGTTCAAAATTTTTTTCATAAACATATCTCTTATGGCCAGTCCACAATTAACCGTCCCGTACCATACGGTAGAACGGGTGCACGCACAATAGCAATTACAATAATGATACTGTGCTATTGTGCGTGCGCCCGTTCTATGGTACGGTGCGGGACGGTTGATTGTGGACTGGCCATTACGGGCAGGATTCCAGATGTCGTTTTAAACAGCAAGAGCATTTATTTTTCATTTGTATATATTTTTTTTCTTTTGTTTTTTAATTTTTTTAATTTAGGAAAAAAAAATTTCATTAAACTACGCGTAAGATTCTAGGAGCCCTCCATCCGGAGTGCGGAGTCGACCACAAAAATAATTTTTAAAGATTATATCAAAAAGAAAATTGAATTTTACTTTTCCTCCATCAGCACTTGGCCGAGCCTTAAAAATGAATTATTCTAATTTTTCCGTGTATACTGAGACTCAAGAACACAGATCATTCTAGTTTTATAGGTGTGCGAGCAATTCTTCCCAAATTTATTCTGATACCTCAAAAGTTAAAAATTCCATGGATATGCCAATATTTGTATTGATCGTTCTCATTATTACCGACTCCGACTATGTTCGAAATGAACCAGAATCAGAGGCACTCACTGCCATTTCCTTTGCTTCGAGTCATCAAATAAAAAGTATCGAAATTGAAGTAAAAAAACAAATTGATTCAATATGAACAATTACTATGTACAGCCTTATTCTGGAATTCACCCTTTTTACAGAAGTACAAGTACACAATTCTTCGTTCAAAGCTTGCGGTGGCTCGTATGGGATAGGTTCGAAGGCAGCTCGCGGTGCCTCATCTGGATTGCTATTGGCATATCTGGAAAGTTTTGGCAGTCCAATACGTCGATAGTATCATTTTTTACTTCTGCTTCTGGAATAAGAGAATTGGTAAAATAAATTTGTGGAAAAAAAGCATAATATGATATGTAGTTTTTACAATCTTTTCAGATAATTAGTAGACTGACTAGGAGTCAGTCAGGCTTCTGGGTCATGGATCTTGACCAAACTTATAAGGGTATTTCCTTGAGCCAAAATATAAACTACCTGCTGAATAACTCTCCCGAGTGGGCCTTTACTTTATCAATTTACCTTGATGTACAATAGAAATCAGCGTAACCTGGGTTTTGCAAATTGCCACGAAATAACCAGTTTTCATGCTGCGTTATGAAATACATTGCACTGAATATTTATACATTGAATACAGTCATTATTGTACATCAGATTGTTGAACTTGAACATCCCAGCTATAGAAAATCACTTTATTCTGCGCCTACTGACACATTGCTTCTCCTCGTTTGTCACTCGTAGCACATTCATTTGGTAAATTTGAAGACTTCTTTCCATTTCAAGGATGCTAAATATATGGTCAATTTCAATACTAACACCGGCAGCTCACAAATCCTATAAATTACCACATAATATCAGTTCAACCGAAATACTATAGTTATTATTTCAGAAGAATATACCTATATTAAGGTCTACGCGCACTACGTGGAAGCGAAGCGAAGGTATCGGAAGCAATCGGATGCTGTAGGAGTGTCCACATCCTAAAAAACGTGTAAATTCAAGTCGAAGCAAATTGAAATATGATTGAGGGCTCATTCGATTCGGCATAATATTGATTTGTTTATATCTTCTTCAAGTGTTTATGGGTGGGTATGAAGCCTTCGCACATTATTCTGGACGTCATCCCGAAGCGAATGAACCTTTCATCATATTGTGATTCACTTTAACTTGAATTTACACGTTTTCTAAGATGTGGACACCCCTACAGCATCCGATCGCTTCCGATACCTTCGCTTCGCTTCTATGTAGTGCGCGTTGAACCTCATATAGGTATATTCTTCTGAAATAATAACTATGGTATTTCGGTTGAACCAATATTATGTGGTAATTTATAGGATTTGTAAGCTGCCGGTGTTGGTATGAAACTGACGATATATTAAACATCCTTGAAGTGGGAGGAAGTCTTTAAATTCACCAAATGAATGTGGTTCGAGTGACAAACGATGAGAAGCAATGTGTCAGTAGGCGCAGAATAAAGTGATTTTCTATAGCTGGGATGTTCAAGTTCAACAATCTGATGTACAATAATGACTGTATTCAATGTATAAATATTCAGTGCAATGTAGAATCTCATAACGCAGCACAAACACTGGTTATTTCATGGCAATTTGCAAAACCCAGGTTTCGCTGATTTCTATTGTACATTTAGGTAAATTGATAGAATAAAGGCCCAATCTGGAGAGTTATTCAGCAGGTAGTTCATATTTTGGCTCAAGGAAATACCCTTATAAGTTTGGTCAAGATCCATGACCCAGAAGCCCGATCGTCTACTAGTGAGGGTGGTCAATTAAGGTGTTGAAAAAAAATTATAGCTTATACCCGGTCTCCCCGGTTGAAAATGACTTTGTTTTCAGTTCACTGTTCCAAATATCTTTCCGTTTAGAACATCTGCATCATTTTTTCGTAATATAAGACAAATTTATACTATAAAAATTCTCGTCAAATAATAAAACAGGTGACAAAATGTAAAATTGTAATTACTATACAAGTTAATGAGTGTGTATGCCAATAGCCATGCTGCACGTGTTGACTATGAAAATTAAATAATAATTGACTGTTAAAAATTGCCCGAAGAAGGACGCAAAAGAAATGTATACGAACTAGAAATTTTTTCAAATAATTTTGTAAATAATTTTGCTACTAGAATTTTTCTCTCACCCGCTCTCCGTCGATCCAGATCAAGATGATGCCTCAAAAGAAATGTATATCCTTCACCTGACATGATTTTTCATTTAACTGAAAAAACATGAGTACGGTATCGCTCACAGCCGCAATATGTATACATCGAACCTTTCTCTCACATTACCTTCTCGTTTTGTCAAGTTAGTAGCCATCTGTCACGACACATTCAATTCCTTAATTCTTCGGCCTCGCAGAGTCACGCTGATTGTTCTGTTATCACTCTGCCATTAGAGTCTCACACATCTCTACTTCGTCAGTCCTGAGTTTTGGTCTAGGTCGGGGAATCCCCTGGCCACAGCCTTCTAAACTTGTTTTACGGCTCCCTCTCGCGTCGACTGATACGTCACCAATTACGTGAGAGGGTCTACATTCAAAACGCGCGAATGCCGAGTCACTCGAATTCCAGGGTGAGAACTGACGTGTCGAGGACGAAAGTAGAAAAAGTCTTCTACTCAATTAAATGTAAATAAGGATATTTCCATTTTCCGAAAGAAATCAGGGGCCGTATTGTGAAATTTGTATCATGGGTGACAAAGATGATAAACACTGTTTGGACCAATCAGTTAATAGATTTAAACGGAAAATCTGCTTATTCAAATGTAAAACAATTTCAAGATAAGGCCCCAGGCTCACAAGTAAACTTCACAAGCTACGCCTCGATTTTTTCTAAATTTTTCTATTTCCTTTTTTTACTACACGATGAATTCACACGATGATATCAAATAATTGTAATTGCTGGTTCATGCAGCGCCGTAACTTAACTTAATTTAAGAATCGACCAATCAGGAGGCTGCTTTAGCCACGCCCCAGATGAATTGAACCTCCTGATCAGTCGATCTATAAATTAATTCAAGTCAGGACGCTGCATAAACCAGGAATTATAGGAATGCCGCGACAATCTGAGGATGCGGAACGGTAGAGATACCAACCTAAAACTTGTTAGCAGCAGTTTAGTAACTCACTATATGTTTCTAGTTGAATCACTAGAAATCACTAGATTTTTACTGGACGTTACTAGATTTTCAGTGAGTTCAATGGCTGGCTTATGCAGCGCCGTAACTTGATTTAATTTAAGAATCGACCAATCAGGAGGCTGCTTTAGCCAAGCGCCAGATGAATTGAGCCTCCTGATTGGTCGACCCTTAAATTGAGTCAAGCTACGGCGCTGCATAACCCAGGCGTAATAAGAAAATCTAGTCAATTACTAAACTGCTGCTAACGAGTTTTCCGTTAGTATCCCAGGCGTTCCGCATCCTCAGATTGGTATACATATCGCGTGTCTAATGGTATAAGGTCGTATCCCCCAAAAAGGCGATTTTGGTGGTGAAAGGTCGTATATATTTTTTTTTTTTTGCGGCGTTCACTGTAAAAGTACCCAAAACACATAGATTCATTGAAATTACATGAAAAAATAAATAACGGTAAAGGTCGTATGTTTGGTGCATCCGACCTTTTTCTAACTTTTCTGGAATATCGATGTATTTTTGCGTTTCAGAAGTTTTTGGAGCATTTGCACCAAAAAACAGATTTTGGCGGATATGACCTTACACCGTTAATTAATTCAATAGTTTCTCGAATCCGTCTTTTTTGAACGCATTTTGACATTTTCGGCGGAAATACGGGGGAAAAGAAAATATATGCCCTTTTACTTTTATACGTGGTAAAAGGTCGTATATTGACGCATACGTCCTTATACCGTTACACACGCGATATGTTATAGGATACGAAGGCTACTGAAAAGTAGATTTTCCAGATTTTCACAAGGAATCCACCGGTGTAAGGAAAGTACCGCATTCTGGATCACGCTGTATGTGCAATATCTGAAGCATCTCGCTCCAAGCTCTGTGGGCAATCTTCCCCGATATGGCTTTACGCAGTTCGGATTGCTATAATACAGTTATACCTATATTTAATATAAAGTCATTACGAAATTTTCAAAAATCAAATTGAAATTTCAAATTAGAACAAAAAAACTGTACACAACGGAAACGTAATAATATTCTTCTCTTATTCAGCATATCAAATAGTTTTGAAAAACACACCTGAACCACTTGTAACTACAAAAAATACATCAGACTAATTCATCAGTACTATCAATACTACAATATTGAAAATTACACTGAATTTCATGCCGTGTGGCCTATAACACTATTTAGGAAAAACTGATGGGATAGAAAATTTTAAAAATAATAACACATTAACTTTCATTATGTAATAATTTTTATTCGTTGAATATTTGCAAGCACTCTCGGAAACTTGAGCGACACTTCGGACACTTTTTTGGGCGTTCTTCGGCTATTCTGGTCGCACAATTCTGGCAGCAGCAATTGTGCCCGCACGGGACGAACCCGTGGGATATATCCGCCATCAGGCAGACTACGCATTTTGACACTGTAAAATAGAAAACCGTTTGCCTATATAGGGTAAAACTGGGGTAGATGGCCGTACGGGAGAGATTGGCCAGCGTTAATATTTTTTATATTACTCGATATATGGCACTGCCTATAGAGTGAATCGCTTCGTACCGAGCGTACGGACAAGTAAAAGTTCAAAAGTGTCGGGAAAAAATATTAAAAAGTGAGTAAAATCCTCCTTGTTGGATTTTGACTGTTGGGAATTTTTTGAGCACGCTCACCGTTTACGTGCTGACTATATTAATTTTGAATGATCACACATTTTCACAATTTTGATGGTATCATTAGAGACTTTTGTTGTATTCTAGCGTAGAATCATTAAAGGTTACTTCCGATTTGTTTAAATAATTGATGTCTTCCAAATGTCCGGGATGGATAGCCAAAACCGTTATTTCTTTGATTTCGCTTCATTTTAGTGTCATCGGTTTATGTAATGACAGAAAAATCGCCGATCATAGTAAAGCAATGCAAGCAAGTGGGTTCCCTTGGCATTGATGATGTGAAAACGATTGCATTCCAGTTCGTAGAGAATTGCGATTATTTTTTAACAGGAATTAAATTTGCCCGCCGCATGAGTGCACGAAAATTGCACAGAATTTGATGATTTATGCTTAGTTTGTGAGCAGAAGGAAAAGAAGAATATAAAAAAAAAGTCGTGGGTAAAGGTAAAGGAAGAGTATGAAGCGTATGACCATCTCTCTCGACCATACAGGTAAAGATAGCCAATCGTATGTTTTTTGGAAACTGTTTTTTGCACAGAGAAAAGAGTTTCTTTATAGTTAAAGCACGTATATTTGCACGGAAAAAAATTGCTATGGTTGGACAGCAATATATTTCTGGTTGCGATTTCTTGCTGAAGTTGGAAGAAAATATTTTTAAAACGACTGATCGTATGGTAACGGTATCGAAAATTATGGGCATTGCAAGTAATACATTTTTGAAACGGCAATCGTATATGTTGTAACGAGGCAAAATAATAAGGCCTCGTAAGTAAACCATCTCCTCCTCTGAACGAAGTGACCACCTTATTTAAAAATTAGAACCAAAGCAAGAAGTCCCAGCTCAAGTGTCCAAGGTCCTTAGTTGTAATAATAAGTTCATGTACTAATACTTTTTCCCGTTCCTCCTTATCTTATATTCCCGTACCGTTCCGGCCCGACAACATCGAGGAAGATCATCCCTAAATCCAATCCGACCTGGCGGGCCAGCCGGCTTTCGAGTGATTAACCAGGGGACAACGAATCCTCGTATCCAGAGATATGCCTGGAAGAGCGCTGCATAACGAATATCTAACCAGGAGTAGCTTCCTCCTGCTAATCATCTGTCCCGTACCGGCTTGGTCCACCGGTCCAAATGCAGAAATTCCGCCTTCCAGGATATCGAGAACATGACGAGCCATCTAACAAACCCCTGGCCAAAGCTCGAAGTGTCAAAAGGCCCTGCCAGGTCTGCGACGAAACCCAGCAGAAGAAGAATACGCCCATTAATTTTATGCGTAGATGATATACCTCCCCCAAAATTGCAACTGCATAGCGACAAGCCAAGGAGCCTCACTTCTTGTTTGGATTCAGTATCGAAAAGATATAGTACTAAATATTTTTTAGTTTTCTTTCTTAATTATCCCAGTAAATCGTAATAACCGTAAATTTCTCTCTCTAACTTCAGTTAGTGTTGTTTTGTGTATCGATTAAGGTAAGATTCCAATCCTAAACGATCCTTCGATTGACATTAAATTGATTAAAAGAAATTCGTTTCTAATTGCGTCGTTGTGACGCCGTTCATATATCGCCGAATTGTCGTGCCGTAGTTTCATTTGATTATTGATTATTGTTCATTGCGTTCCCCCGTCATGTGATAACGCCTTATTGATTGATTTTTCGAGACAGTATCGTTATTCCTTGTCGTGTCGTTATTAATTATCGTATCGTCGTTTATCGTAGTACCGTCACTTTCCTGTCCTTTGTTAAATATTTCTACATTAGCCCTCATGATAAATGTAATTAATTGTTAATTGAAACCCCCCCCCCCCCCCTTAATTGTTGTAAAATCTAATCCCAGAAATAAGGATTTCCCACGTGGAAGAATTTGTTGCGTAGTAAAAATACGATAATTGATCTCGACGGCTTGTTGAGCCACGTGTTTCTGGAAGGGTTGATCTACGGGCTGTAGAAACGATATTGTGATATTCTGATTAATTTAACCCCTTAATAACTGAAAAGAGTGCCCCATTCTCCCCAGAAACCTTGAGCTGGTATAATTATTGTTATTTAAAGTTAATATTTGTAATAGATTCTAGCGTCCCTTTTGTTAGTTGGTTACTGCGTAGCCACATGGCGTGTATCGTGTAACATTGCCTTGGCCATCTTTGTACTACCTTATTTGAATTCGATTCCGACGCCGTGCATTTCTCTAGGGAATATTCCGTGTTATCGACCCGTCCCATTAGTCACTAGAAGTCCGCAAATCATCGATTCTGGACTTTTTGATCCCTCTATGTTACCGACTCATTTCCTAGGAACTAATATATTTCAATGATTGATTCCTGTTATACCATAAGATATTGTTTTCTTTCTTTTTGTCTCAGTGACTTGTTCTAGTTTACCTACCTCTGTGTTCTATATTCCCTTATGTTCTGTATTACCCCCTGCCCTACTCTTATGTGTGTGACCTAGTCAGTCAGCTGTCTTTGATATTATTTTCCCGTACCTTGTTTAATTGGTATTTAAGCCGACATAAGTGATCGGCCTTGACTATTGAATTGTTTTATTGTGTGTATTATTGTTTTGTTCGTGTTAATTGTTATCACCTAAAATTTTGTGTTACGGGTTTCTTTGTGATTAAATCCATAAACCTAAAATCCTTTTTCTTATTTTTTAATCTACATTATTCCGCCCCCATGTTCCCCTCACGCTGAGCTTACCGTGTATTACCGTAGTACTTTTAGTTAATTATCTCGTCGCTATATTTGTATTTATTATATTTTATTTAATTCTTTATTAATATTATTTCAAATTTGATTTTAACGTCATTTTGTTACCGCGGTATCATTTAAGGTACCTGGCGCCCAACATATCGTACCTTCATCGGGAATTAACTATTTTTAAAATCAGCTCTAATTAGTAAATTCTTCGGTGAGCCAATCGTGGCTAGAGTGTCTGACTTTGTAGACGTAGTCGGTCAGGCCTTAAACCCAGGTCGTTGGTAGGCACGTCACAAATTTGGCGCCCAACGTGGGGCCCACGATAATTAGATCCCCTATCTCGTTACGTACCTGACTAGTCACAACTTTGTAGTTCGTTTCCTTATTCTCGTTTTATTTTCCATTTCTTTCTCGCTATTGTGTTTGTCTTGTGTAACTAGGTAACTTATCTTATATATTAATAATGGATCCAACCCTAAGTCGCCCTCTTAACCCCCCTCCAATTGTTTCGCCGACCCCGGAGTTCCCGTGGCAAGACCACACAAGCTTATTGATTGAGCAATTAAGCACACTTCCCGAATTTGAAGTAAATGAACTGCTTCGACGGGCGTCTCTCGCGATTACCGGTGATCTAGAAAAACGTTTGTATCGACTGTTAAGGTATCATCAAAGGTGTAACGGGTACAACATTACTTGGGTCCCAGAAAATGATGAGTGTCCCCAGATAGAGATTGTTAGGGAAAATGAAGCCTCGGGGCCTCATGACATAACCGTCGTACCAAAAGGGGTAACCACCCCTCCCCCAGAAATACCGTCTCGTCAGCCAATACCCAATGGTCAGTCGACGACCCAGTACGCGAGCCACGTTGAACAACCGCGAGTTAGTTTCGCGGGAAGCCCAATAGAGAAACAAGTCTCTCCAAGACGGGGATTAATCCCGGATTATTTCACCCCAATCCAAACTCCGCAAAACGTTCACCCTGGTAGGAGCGCGACGTATGTGATATCTCCGAATCCTCATTTTGAAACAGTAGGAATAAACCCGTATGTAGACACGGTGATTACCTCCCCCAGATTGATTCCAAGATCCATATTAGATTTCCCTAGCGTGCCGCAGAACCGTCTCCCCGTTAGGACTCCGCTCCCTGCCGTGCCGCCTCAACCCTCTCCCCGATTCTCAAATCTCTCGATAGAGATCCCAGTCCCTGAACCTCGAGCCCCCTTGTCCGATCTATACCCTACCGATCGACAATATCGTACTGAGAGGACCCAAGTCCCACCTAAATCCGATACAACTCGCGACTTACACAATATTGTTAGCCGCTGGCGCCTTGACTTCTCGGGAACGCGTGGAGCAAGTGTTGAAGAATTTTTGAAGCGGGTAGAAGAATGCCGCGGTAGTAGTCACCTGAATGACCAGGATTTGTTTGAGTCTCTCTCCCATATCCTGTCCGATAAGGCCTTGTACTGGTTCCGAATGAATAAGCCCAGTTGGGCGGGTTGGCAACCCTTTGTCGCTGCCTTCCGCGTTCGCTTTGGGGGAATCAATTCTCAAATCCGATTAAAAGAAGAAGCGCGTAGACGAACACAGGGTATCGATGAGCCCATTGCCGACTACCTACTGAGTTTAAGGATGATCATGGATTATCTCACGCCTTCCTTACCTGAAAGAGAACAATTGGAATTGGCTTATTCCAATCTACACCCCGACTATCGTGCCCTTCTTCCAAGGGATAGTTTTTTCACGTTGGAGGAGCTAGAGCGCGCCGGTGAACAGGTGGAGTCATCCCGATCTTTAGGGAAGCTATATATTCCTCCCCCTACCGCGGAAGATTCTATCTTACCCGAACATGCATATATCGGTCGTCGTATCGTACCCCAGCCGCGATTAGCAGCGTTAGCCACCCCCGGAGTCTTCGAAGCCCCCCCAGAAGCACCAAAGCCGACCCCTAACTTAAGGAGAGTGTCACCCAAGGTAGTAAGGCCCGTGATAACTCAGCAACCCTTCGTGACCGAACTCGAGTCAGTGACCTCAGCTCCTAACCCCATAGTCACTCCCCCCCCTACACGTCCAGCCATAGTAGACTGGGTAAACCCTTCCGTTGCATCCACTAGTGGCGTCAGACCCCCCGCGCGTTCGACCACGGTGCCCTGGGTTAACTCCCCAAACACGTTCCCAAGTGGCGTAAGGCCCCCTACCCGACCCATACCCGCCCTAATGTCCCTAAATTCCCTTCCAGCGTCCACCGGCGAAATCCATTGCTGGAATTGTCGTCAGACGGGACACATGCGCCGCGAGTGTCCCCAACCACTATCTCGTCACTGTTTTAGATGTGGAAGACCAGGAGTAACCGTGAATAGTTGCCCGCGTTGTACCGACACCGCTACGGAAAACCCTATCGGGAACTAAGGACTGGGGTTTCCTCTTGTTCCCCGATTACCGTAACGCCCCCGACGAAACACCCATTGATAAATTATAGTCCTATGGTAGCTGCTCTTTCCCAGGATAATCGATATTATTTGGAGGTAGTAATAGACAATCAACTGGTTAGAGCCTTATTCGATCCAGGCGCATGCGTATCGTATATCGGTCGATTATCCCTTGATCGTTTCACGAAAGCCCGGGAAATAGCCTCTCGAAACCATCGATCGGACATAATCTATCCAAATGGGAGCGTCGAGAAGACTCAGGGAGAGATAGCTCTCCCTGTCTATTTTGAAGACTATCGAAGAGATCTTGTCATGCGTTTCGCCCCCTCCTTCGAGTATGAGGGTATCCTAGGGATGGATTTCGCCAAGGCCTTTAATATAACCGCGAACTTCCAAACTCATTGTTGGAGTAGTCCCACTTCTAAAGGAATGCCGTTTCTAACTCGATCCGGACAACCTTTTGGTACCGCGTCCCTAGGAATTGCTGAGATCAAGAAAGAGTGAACCGATATTACCGTCTCGACCAAATATCGTACCGTCTCGACCAAATATCGTACCGTCTCGACCAAATATCGTACCGTCTCGACCAAATACCGTACCGTCTCGACCCATTCTCGTACCTTCTCGACCCGCTATCGTTCCGTCTCGACCCCCTACCGTACCGTCCCAAGCCATTACCGTACCGTCTCGAACCCCTACCGTACCGTCTCGAACCCCTACCGTACCGTCTCGAACCCCTATCATGCCACCTAGAAAATCACCAATACCGATTCCTAGAAATAACGTACCCAGTTCAACTCCCACCGTTCCGCAGGGTTTTCGTTTTGGGGAGGACTTACCTACCGTCTCGAAGACTTACGCGCAAGTCTTAAAAGTACGTCCTCCGATCTTAAAAAATTCAGCCAAGACTTCGCAAAATTCCAGTCCGGTGTTGAACGACTTACGACGTCGTACAAAACCCTCTCTATCTTGCGAGAAGGATTCTCCCAAGAAAACCGTCAACTTTGCCGAATCTTTAATGAATACCGAGCCTACAGAAGTCCCGCGCGACCAACTGAACCCCGATACCCCACTAATAGGGCCTAACCTTTCGAATCCCGGTATCGCTGAATTAACTCCGCTCCAGATGGACAGAGTAACACAAGTTTTGGACGAATTGATCCCCCCCTCACTAGGTTATCCCGGTCTTACCGATTTAACCGTTCATAAAATCGACGTCCAAAATCACCCCCCGATAAAACAGAGGTATTATCAAGTCTCGCCGATCGTAAGGGAAGCCATGTATGAAGAGGTAAACGCAATGTTAGAAGCAGACATAATAGAGCCATCCAATAGTGAGTGGTCAACTCCCGTAGTGATGATCAAAAAGCCAAACGGGAAATATAGATTCTGCTTAGACTTTCGCAAGATTAATGAAGTCGCTAAGAAAGATGCGTACCCTTTACCCTACATGAGTGCTATCCTCGATAAGCTTAGTGAGGCCAAGTATATCTCGACCATTGACTTAAGTCAGGCTTATCACCAAGTCCCTCTAGATATCGCGAGTCGGGAAGTATCTGCTTTCACAGTCCCAGGTCGTGGGCTTTTCCAGTTTAAAAGAATGCCATACGGACTTTCGGGAGCCCCCGCTACTTTCCAAAGATTAATGGATAAGCTAATCGGTCCTGAAATGGAACCTTATGTTTTTGTTTATTTGGATGATATAATCATCGTGAATTCCGACTTTGACGAACATCTTAAATGGATGAGAATAGTTCTTAATAGAATAGCCCAAGCCCACCTAACGATAAATCGGGAGAAAAGTTTCTTTTGTAGATCCAGTGTGAAGTATCTCGGGTTCTTAGTAGATGAGCAAGGCCTACGGGCTGATCCCGAAAAAGTCTCGGCAATAATTAAATACCCGGCCCCCAGGAATATAAAGGGGGTACGGCGATTCTTAGGCATGGCATCATGGTATAGGAGATTTATTAATGACTTTGCGACCCGAGCTCAACCCCTAACCAGCTTACTGAAAAAGAATCGTAGGTGGAATTGGGAAACTGAACAGGAACAGTCGTTCCAAGACTTGAAAACCGCGTTAATTACCGCCCCCACTTTAAATTGTCCTAACTTCTCGGCCCCCTTTTTCTTACAAACTGATGCAAGTGATACCGGAGTAGGAGCCGTTCTGACTCAAACCGTACATGAGCAGGAGTATGTAGTAGCATATGCTAGCCGAAGCTTGACCCCTCCGGAAAGGAAATATACCGTTACCGAAAAAGAGTGTTTAGCCGTGATCTGGGCAATCCGCAAGTTTCGTCCTTATTTAGAAGGATACAAGTTTACCGTGATCACCGATCATAGTAGTCTTCGTTGGTTATATCACTTGAAGAACCCTACGGGCCGATTAGCCCGTTGGGCATTAGAATTGTTAGAGTACGACTTTGAGATAGTACACCGTAAGGGAGCCCTCCATCACGTACCGGATGCCCTCTCCCGAATGTTTGAAGACCCTACCGACGAAGAAGTAGCCGCGATCTCCGAAACTACAGATGCCTGGTATAAAAAACGCGTTGAAAACGTAAATACGCGTCAAGTTCACTACCCGGATTGGAAAGTAGAAGAGGGGCGACTCTACTGTCATAGAGTTGACGAGTTAGCTGACCCACTCCTCCCAGACTTAGATGCCTGGAAACTAGTTCTCCCCCAAGAATCCCGAAATACCGCGATTATTGAAAACCATTCCCTCCCTACCGCTGGCCACTTAGGAATAGAAAAGACATATGCTAGAGTTGCCTTACTATATTATTGGCCGGGAATCTATCGTGAAGTAGCTAACTTCGTTAGGAATTGCGAGATCTGTCAGCAATGTAAAGTTGAGCAAGCTAGCCCCCGCGGATTAATGGGTAATCGCGTTCTAGAACAACCGTGGGTGATGATCGCGGCAGATATCATGGGCCCATTTCCTCCCAGTAGACAAGGCTTCACCTACGTACTGGTGATTCAAGATTTGTTTACCAAATGGGTAGAGGTTATCGCGTTACGTAAGGCAAATTCCCAGTCGATAATAAAAGCACTCGAAGAGTTAGTATTTTTTCGTTGGGGAACCCCCGAAGTCTTGCTCACAGATAATGGCACAGAGTTTGTTAATAAGGCCATGAAGCAAGCCTGTAGAGAAATGGGAATTTATCACACTACCGTCCCCCCTTATCATGCCCAAGCCAATCCCGTAGAGCGAGTCAATAGGGTTTTGAAAACAATGATAGTGGCTTTCATAGAAAATGACCATCGCTCTTGGGATGCCCATTTGTCTGAATTCCGTTTTGCCATAAATACCGCGACTCACAGTTCGACTCAAGTAACCCCTGCCTTTTTGAATTTTGGACGTGAACTTAGACCCGGTACTTCCTTGAAAAGAAAGGAAGAAGGCCCTCCCCAGATCCAACCAATACCGCCCGAAGTTTGGGAAAATCGAGTTAGGAGATTATCTGCCTTACGTGATCTCGTAGCTAAAAATTTAGAGAGTTCTTCCGAACGACAGGCTAAATATTATAACCGTGGTAGAAGGGATTTAAAATTCGCCATAGGTGACTTAGTCTGGCGTAGACAACATATCCTATCGTCTGCCGTCGACTTCATAGCTTCCAAGCTAGCTCCGAAGTTTAAAGGTCCCTACGTAATATCGAAAGTCTTATCAGCTGTGGTCTATGAATTAGAAGATTGTAATGGTAACCCCGTTGGAAAATCGCACATCAAAGACCTTAAACCCTACCGTGCCTTCCCTACCGTCGAACCCCCAGAGGCCCGCGACGAAGAAGTCCCCCCGATAATAGAAGAAGTCCCCCCCATAATAGACGAGACCCCCCCAATTGAGATCGAAGTCCCCCTGGTAATAGAAGGAGTCCCCCTAACACTAGACGAAGTTCTCTCGGATGAGTTAGATGCCACTAACGTACCCTTACTTCCTTTTAGGCGATATGTCAAAGAAATTAATACCCAAGTACCGTTCGGGGGCACCGTCCAACCAGCGGAACAGGGGCGAGTGGGCCGACAGGTACCTGCCGCCGCGCCCGTTTATAGAAGAACCGAACCTGGAGGTCAACCAGGTAACGGTGATCGAAGGGGGCCGCGAGGCACTCCCGCTGTTACCCAGGCAAAGGGTGTTGGTCAGGGGGAACTCCGGACCACGGGACTTGTTGGACGCGTCCAACAGGAACCCCAGCGCTACCCCCTTCGGAACCGATGTCGAAACGGGGAGTGAGGAGTCGGAACTCGACATAGACGAACCCCTGGCCACATCTTCCCGCAACCCCACTCCCCTTCCCCATATCGAAAATCCTTTTCCGTTCTTCCAGCCCCGTCCCGCTCCCGCTTCCCTACCGCTCTCTTCTTCTTCTGTACCGACTTTCCGCCCAACTCCCCTTCCCCATACCGAAAACCCTTTTCCCACTTTCCAGCCCCGTCCCGTTCCCGCTCCCCTACCGCTCTCTTCAACCTCTTTTGCGACCTTTCGCCCCGCTCTCTTCCCTCCTCTGCGTCGACCTGGCTCACTGATGGTCCAGCAGCCTCGACCCAACCCTCCGCGCCTCGCTTCTCCAGTGCCTCGGGCACAAGAACCAACTCCTTTCCCTCCTCCCGTCCGTCCCGTTCTAAAGTCCTCCACTCTAAACCTGCCGTCCACCTCCTACCTACTAAGGGATAATTCATACAATCTCCCCGAGCTCCCCCCAACCCCACAGCCTTCTAATCCCGTCCTAGCTCCTAATTCCGTCCCCGTCCCCCGGTCCGCTCTGGCTTCTAAGATCCAGCCGACGACTAAGGCTCCGCTGAATCCCTTGTGGAAAGTAGTTGGGGCCAGCAGCCGGACCGGTATCCCCGCTCCTTCCCTACCTTCCTCTCCCACCGTCCGTCCTCTCTGTACCTTCCCGGGTCCTGACGCGGTGACCCCCCTGCCAGATCAGTGCTGGAACTGTCTGGCAGAGGGACACCGCTATACCGCTTGCCCTCGACCACGTTCGGGCAAGTTTTGTTACGGGTGCGGCAGGAGCAGGGCTACCCTGCGAACCTGCCGTACTTGTAGTTCGGCGTGGTTCGAGAGCGGGCGAACGGACCGTTCCGCTCCCGTTCCCGCTCCCATTCCCGATCCCGCTCCCGTTCCCACTTCCCTTCTCGTTCCCGTTCTCGCTCCCGCACCTCTACCGAACCCCATGCCCAATCTTCAGGGCGTTTCACCAGAGGTGATGAGGCTGCTGGCCGAAATCGGCGTGCTGTTAGCCAGGCGGCAATAAGACTTCCGTTCCTTTTTCTTCTTCTCTCGTTTTCTTTCTCTTTCCCTACCGTTCCGTCCCCTAACCCCTACCGTTCCGTTCCCTAAACCCTACCGTTCCGTTCCCTCCCTTTCGTTTTCTTCTCATCTTTTCCTTTACTCCCGTTTTTCTCTTTTCTCTCGTCTTCTTCCTCCCTACCTATCGTCCCCTACCGTACCGACCCCTACCGTTCCGTTCCCCAAACCCCCGCACCTTCCAAGTTCCCAACCCTGGGATCAACTGGAAAACAATCAACCTCAAAGGACAGAAAATCTCACCCCCCTCAGGTATCCCTAAGTTCATTTTATGTTTCTCGCTCCGTCCCCTTAAAATGGGAAAATTATTTATATTTATTTAATTGTTTCTCGTATGACTAATTTCCTTGTACTAATCTCCTTTCCCGGCAATGGCTGTTCCCAGGTGTTGTCTCCCGAAATCCAAGTAACAAAGGGGAAAACTGAAAAGGAATTGGAATCGGTTGCCATCGGTAAAACACCTTACTAAGGCTTCACCAGAGGACTCAGCCTCAAGTTTTACTGTGAAAATGGAAAGGCGAACCCCCACCTTCCCAGAGTTGGCCAAGACCCATGTTCTATACTACGTAAAGAACTACCCGACCCTGTATTCGAATCATATTGAACCTTCCCGAAGACCCAGATTGACCCCCCTCTGCCGTTCCGTCGATATCCCTACCTTCGGAGCCCACCACCCCACTGCCCTGTATTGGGTTGAAAAACGAGACGAAAATACCATTAACAACCCTTCAGAAGGGATTAGAAAAAGCGAGCCCATAGTACCTGTCAGAGGCCAATGTTGGAATTGCCTAGAGTTCGGTCACGAAGATATTCACTGCCGCTTCAAGCGGGTGGATGTCTACTGTTATCAGTGTGGTTATCGTTACCTTCAGGGAAACCGACTCTGCGGAAGATGTCTAAGACGCGAGGAACTTAGAGTTTATAGAGCCGAGCATGTCAAAGAGATTAACTTCCGTGGGACCCCCCAAAGATCTCCCCCACCCCCACCTAACTCCCCAGAACCCTAACTTCCCTTCCCTACCGTACCGACTCCCGTAAGTTACCGTTAGTTTTATTGCTAGTTTTAGTTCTACCGTAATTTTTGTCTGTTCATAATATTATCCTCATCCACTGTTTAGTTATTACCGTCTCGAACCTATTAATGTTTCTTCTTCTTGTATTACCGTATTAACCATAAGTTCCTAATATTGATAAGAGGAAAGCCTCAAAAAGTTAACTTTAGTTTAACCTCCCCGACTTATAAGGAACCGAGGGAGTAGAATGAGGTGTGATATATAAAAGGGTGTTTACCCTTCTTAAAATAATGTAGAAAGAAAAGGAGCCGTTGGCTCCAAAGAGTCCTTAGGTGTAATAAAAACACCACATACCAGTCTCAGGAAATTTCTGAAAAATCCCTTCCCCTTAGAGTTAACCCCTTCCGGTTGTATTGATTATTTATTGGTGAGTGATTTATCTGTTATGTTATTTTAAAAATTTAATCTTTGACACTTGAGCTGAAGCATGAAAATTCGGTGGAGTAGAGAATTGCTAATTAAGATTAACTTTCAAAGGAAAGAAATCAATCGAAGAAGAGTTGATGGTTTTGGAAGCTTTGCTGGTCTCGCTAGGAGACCACACGCTTCGTCTGGGGGGGGGTGTTGTAACGAGGCAAAATAATAAGGCCTCGTAAGTAAACCATCTCCTCCTCTGAACGAAGTGACCACCTTATTTAAAAATTAGAACCAAAGCAAGAAGTCCCAGCTCAAGTGTCCAAGGTCCTTAGTTGTAATAATAAGTTCATGTACTAATACTTTTTCCCGTTCCTCCTTATCTTATATTCCCGTACCGTTCCGGCCCGACAACATCGAGGAAGATCATCCCTAAATCCAATCCGACCTGGCGGGCCAGCCGGCTTTCGAGTGATTAACCAGGGGACAACGAATCCTCGTATCCAGAGATATGCCTGGAAGAGCGCTGCATAACGAATATCTAACCAGGAGTAGCTTCCTCCTGCTAATCATCTGTCCCGTACCGGCTTGGTCCACCGGTCCAAATGCAGAAATTCCGCCTTCCAGGATATCGAGAACATGACGAGCCATCTAACAAACCCCTGGCCAAAGCTCGAAGTGTCAAAAGGCCCTGCCAGGTCTGCGACGAAACCCAGCAGAAGAAGAATACGCCCATTAATTTTATGCGTAGATGATATACCTCCCCCAAAATTGCAACTGCATAGCGACAAGCCAAGGAGCCTCACTTCTTGTTTGGATTCAGTATCGAAAAGATATAGTACTAAATATTTTTTAGTTTTCTTTCTTAATTATCCCAGTAAATCGTAATAACCGTAAATTTCTCTCTCTAACTTCAGTTAGTGTTGTTTTGTGTATCGATTAAGGTAAGATTCCAATCCTAAACGATCCTTCGATTGACATTAAATTGATTAAAAGAAATTCGTTTCTAATTGCGTCGTTGTGACGCCGTTCATATATCGCCGAATTGTCGTGCCGTAGTTTCATTTGATTATTGATTATTGTTCATTGCGTTCCCCCGTCATGTGATAACGCCTTATTGATTGATTTTTCGAGACAGTATCGTTATTCCTTGTCGTGTCGTTATTAATTATCGTATCGTCGTTTATCGTAGTACCGTCACTTTCCTGTCCTTTGTTAAATATTTCTACATTAGCCCTCATGATAAATGTAATTAATTGTTAATTGAAACCCCCCCCCCCCCCCTTAATTGTTGTAAAATCTAATCCCAGAAATAAGGATTTCCCACGTGGAAGAATTTGTTGCGTAGTAAAAATACGATAATTGATCTCGACGGCTTGTTGAGCCACGTGTTTCTGGAAGGGTTGATCTACGGGCTGTAGAAACGATATTGTGATATTCTGATTAATTTAACCCCTTAATAACTGAAAAGAGTGCCCCATTCTCCCCAGAAACCTTGAGCTGGTATAATTATTGTTATTTAAAGTTAATATTTGTAATAGATTCTAGCGTCCCTTTTGTTAGTTGGTTACTGCGTAGCCACATGGCGTGTATCGTGTAACATTGCCTTGGCCATCTTTGTACTACCTTATTTGAATTCGATTCCGACGCCGTGCATTTCTCTAGGGAATATTCCGTGTTATCGACCCGTCCCATTAGTCACTAGAAGTCCGCAAATCATCGATTCTGGACTTTTTGATCCCTCTATGTTACCGACTCATTTCCTAGGAACTAATATATTTCAATGATTGATTCCTGTTATACCATAAGATATTGTTTTCTTTCTTTTTGTCTCAGTGACTTGTTCTAGTTTACCTACCTCTGTGTTCTATATTCCCTTATGTTCTGTATTACCCCCTGCCCTACTCTTATGTGTGTGACCTAGTCAGTCAGCTGTCTTTGATATTATTTTCCCGTACCTTGTTTAATTGGTATTTAAGCCGACATAAGTGATCGGCCTTGACTATTGAATTGTTTTATTGTGTGTATTATTGTTTTGTTCGTGTTAATTGTTATCACCTAAAATTTTGTGTTACGGGTTTCTTTGTGATTAAATCCATAAACCTAAAATCCTTTTTCTTATTTTTTAATCTACATTATTCCGCCCCCATGTTCCCCTCACGCTGAGCTTACCGTGTATTACCGTAGTACTTTTAGTTAATTATCTCGTCGCTATATTTGTATTTATTATATTTTATTTAATTCTTTATTAATATTATTTCAAATTTGATTTTAACGTCATTTTGTTACCGCGGTATCATTTAAGGTACCTGGCGCCCAACATATCGTACCTTCATCGGGAATTAACTATTTTTAAAATCAGCTCTAATTAGTAAATTCTTCGGTGAGCCAATCGTGGCTAGAGTGTCTGACTTTGTAGACGTAGTCGGTCAGGCCTTAAGGGCTTTTGAGCGCTCCGCTGTTTTACCGACGGAGTAGCATTTTCGGCCAGTCGTCACAACCGCAATTTAGTCGACGGATCACGTCTCTATTGCTCCACTGATCACTCTCAGATTTCGTAGGGGTGATCCTCAGATTATCAGCTAGTGCGGGCTGGTTTCCGAAAAGTAATCGAATGAAATTCCAATTATTAATTGATTTATTTATACGAAGCTGTGAAATCAGCTGACACTAATACATGGCCGATACACAGACACAGGGTATTAAAACAATTTTCTCTGCACTTCATCTGGAAAACCGGTGCTAGGGATACCAGCGCGCCGTACAGGCTATCGTTAACAATCTTTTGATATTATTCCGCGGTAAATTAGAGGAGCAGGAGCAACAGCAGACGTCGACTAAAATCCGAAGTGACAGGCTAGCGTGGACACGAATACATGCAGAGACTGCCCTATAGATGTAGTCATTTCAATAGGGTTCTTGAGCTAGGCGCTAGAGGCGCTCTTCCGATCGAGAAGTTGTTGGGGCTCGCTCAAAAGCCCTTAAACCCAGGTCGTTGGTAGGCACGTCACAATAGGTATTGCAGCTATATTTCTGGCTGTGGCCATACTAGCAAAACATTCTAGCTAATATGACCAGGATTATTGTTGTATCCCAGTAAACATTTTTTTCCGTGTGTATATAAGCAAATAGATATTTATTCATGTTTAACAAATATAAGTTGATTCAAATGATATTGGGTTGAGTCAAACAATGACTATACCTAGATGATTTCACTCAACCCAATATCATTTGGATCAACTTATATTTGTTAACTATGAATAAATATCTATTTGCTTATATACAAATATACATTCTTTAACTATAAAGAAACTCTTTTCTCTGTGTGTCAATGTAATATCGATCAAAAACCATATATGTGGTAAACTTATAATAAAAATATCTTCAAAGTTTGCGGTAAAGCCAAAAATATTGTTACAATCATCATAGTTTTCCAACCATAAGGTTCCACCGAAAATATGGCCATCTACCCCGGACTTACCCTATAACTTTTTTCTTGCCATCGCGTATTCTATGCCCTACTCCTACTGTACAGAAAAAAATGACCGAATAACAAGAATATTCGTGTAACAAAATAGAACACGAACACAATATTTATGAAAGATTTAAATACTTTTTCTAAAACTGCAGCATGTTATTGGCTCTGACTATGAGACTCTATATGAAACTCAATAATAACCACACCACCGTGTGAGTATGGAATCGAATACCATCGATGCTTGTTGTAATACTCATGACTGGTATTTTAAAAATACAACATCGGTTTCTCACGAATTTTGGAGACAAAAAACATACACAAACATGCATTGCTATTCGTCACACAAAACCTTTCAATAATATGAAGTTTCGCGAAACACTATACTAAATCTGTTTTGCATCTTCAACGAATATGTAATGTTACCTTGCATATGGTTCCTCTTATTGCGCTTTTTATGTCCATACGGTCTCACTTGCCGGTCACCAATTTGCGATTGTATTTGCCGCCTTCTCTTTTTGCGTAAATTTTTTTTCCTACTAGCAGATGCTGTGAAATAATAATAAATCTATAATAACCTCAATTCCTGATTTTTTCATTATATCACATAGTACATTGAATGATGTATTACCTCTCGAATTGGACTCCTGCTGCACTGCAGATGGTCCTCCTACGTTACGAAATAGAAATGCGTTATCCAGTTTAACAATAGGTGCATTTGTACATTACTACCGGATGATTCCTCGCTTACATCTCAGTAATATGGTATATTTATATATAATATATATATATAAACTACTCAACAAAATTAAAGGCCCCCCCCTAGCATAAGCTGCCATTTTCAGACGCCTTGACCGAGTCAGCTGAAATTTGTACCAGGGCTAGTCCAAAGTGTTTCAAACTTGGCCTTAAAGCCGATTTTCTGTATCTTCAAGGGTTGCGATGTGGCAGTCCGAAAACCAACCCTCTGCGTAAAATCAAAGTCACAGGTCTGTGGCACCGGGTTCCAACACCGATTTTGCGCCCAAAAAATGTTTGAACAACTCTTGGTCGAGCCAGACGGTTCGGTCTACTGCTGAATCATGCACCCTCGCCAATTCAACCCCTTCGTTCCCATCCCTCCATCATCCGAGGGTAAACAAAACATTTTAACTAGGGGTGTGCGGGTACCCGATTTACTCGGGTACTCGGTGCTCGGGTCGGGTCGAGTACTCGTCGAGTCGAGATTCTTTCGTTACCCGATTATATCGGGTACCCGAATACCTTCGGGTACTCGAATGTTTTCGGGTACTCGAATCGACCCGAATACTCGAACAATTCCGGGTACCCGACCGTTTTCGGGTACTCGAATGGTTTCACGTACTCGAATGGTTTCGCGTACTCGAATGGTTCGGGTACTCGAACGGTTTCGGGTACTCGAACATTTTCGGGTACTCGACCGTTTTCGGGTACTCGAATGGTTTCGGGTACTTGAATGGTTTCGGGTACTTGAATGTAATATGTTTACCGGCACTCAGCTCGGGTAACCGTCAAGTTTTAGAAGAATATCTCTCATCTCTATGCATCCATGTCGTTGCCTAATTCAAATTTAGTTGAGTATTGGCTTCGACTTTCAATTTCAATTTTCAGGTCCTATACTATTATAGGTAGTACGGTTGGTATAGCTAACAATAAGAACCAAAGTGCGGAATATATTTGAAAAATACAAAATTATTTTTACAAAAATTTAAGTGAGATAGGGCTCTCAGTTCTTTCTAACTTCGGGAATGCATAGTCTCTCTTCCAATCACGGGCGCGTTCGAACACGTTCAGCATTGCTGTCATGTCGGTGCGTCGCTTAGCATGCGGGAACGTTGAAGCGTCCGAGTGTGTTGAGTGCGGCGCTTGCGATACTTCTTTCACTGCTACCGATTCCGTTCTTCGAAAGACGAATAGAACATTCTGAACGATTTTTGTCTTTATTATTCGCGATGTCGGCATCCGATAGTAATAGTGTCCCTGGTCGTAGTGATAGTGATTGCACCGAATGTGATAGCGGTGCAGATGATTCAACACAAGTGTTCACACAATCAAAGAAAAGAAGTACCGTATGGGATTTTTTTGTTGCAATTGATAGTAAACGTAAGTAGACATCGACTCATTTAATCATTTTAATTCAATCAATTCAATTTAAAGATTACTCATACAGTAGCAATGAGACATGACCGTAGAAAATGAAATAAAAGAGTAAATGAGTTCCAACATGCAGGATTTACCTACTTGATGAAACAGATATTATAATAATCATTTATCAGTAATAATTAAAGATTAATTTGATGATAAATTAGCATTTGAATCTGAAAATAAATATTGAATATAAATAATAATAAATAATCATTCTTCAACACATTTTGCCTCAAAGAGAGGAACTATAGTTCTAGTTACTGAAAAATGAAAATATCTTACTGAAGTGAACAGCTGAGCATGGGAATCATGTTTATATTTCCCGGATATAACGTGCTTATTCTCTTTTCTCGCAATCCGACTGTTAGTTGTTCGTAAACTGTGCATATTTTGTACCATGGCATTCGAATATTTCATTGTCTCTTCTGACAAACACTATATATATGAAAAAGTTATTTCTTTACGTTGATCCATTCGAGCGTTTCAGCTAAGTTACATTGATTACAGACGCACAATGTAACTATTGCAAAGCAAAGTTGCAAAGGAAGTCCGGAAATACTTCTGCAATGAGCCGTCATTTGCAGAGGCATCCTGAAGCAGCTAAAGCACTGCTGGCGAAGCAAGGGGCGAGAGAAGTAAAAAACGAAAAGGGCGAGTCGCGCCTCGCGAAAGCGTTCGCACTGCAGAAGTCTCTCGAACCGGATTCCGCACGATCGAGGAGCATCACAAAGGCTATCGCTCATACGATAGCGTGTGATCTGCAACCCTACAGCGTGGTTGATGACGACGGCTTCAAGAAGTTGATGAAAGTTCTTGAGCCGCGGTACCAGCTACCGAGCAGAACAACATTTTCACGCACCATAATCCCGAAAATGTATATGGAAGAACGCGCACGGATCGCCAATATAATTAAATGCGATATGGCTAACGGTATGATCAGATATCCCATACACAATTTCTATCGTTGTTTCTTGAAGCGTTTGTGTCCCATATAAATGTAGAAACAATTTTATCTATATAGACTATTGAGGCCTACCCCTACTCGCCCACCTTCTTTTGATACAATGTGACACATTTTTTGTTCGGTACTGAATTTGAATTCGCGCAGCGTTGGCCTTTTTGCGTTTTTGACGCCTTGGCTCGGATAATAATCTAAATGCGTCACATTGTATCAAAAGGAGGTGGGCGACTACGGATGGGCCCTAATACAGACATTGTAAATTGATATAGAATTCAGATTTTTTTAGTTGTATTTGCGAACTGAATTTTACCTTTCTGAATAATCAATTACTTTTACAACTGCTCTTGTAAGTTGAAAATTCTTTCAGTTGTATCATTCATTCCTATAACGGGAAACAACTTGAGAATAATTGATTTCTATTTATATTTTTGATCAGGTATTGCTTCCATCGCTGTCACAACTGATGGTTGGACATCTCGCAGTGTGGAAAGCTACATGACACTTACCGCTCATTACACGACATTCGATTTTGAACATCGCTACTTCTTGCTCAACATGCGCTATTTTCCGGAAAGTCACATCGCTGAAAACCTTCACGGTTGCATCGAAGACGCACTTTTAGAGTGGAACTTGGTCGCCGAGGCTCGTCCTATTTTTGTGGTTACAGATAATGCCCCAAATATCGTTAAAGCTGTGAGTATAAACGACACATGGGAAAGAATCCCCTGTTTCGCTCATACGTTACAATTAGCTATCAAAGACGCTCTAAACGACACTGCGGGCTTCGATCGTACGCGAAAAAAATGCAGATCGCTCGTTGGCTTTTTCGCGAGAAGTTCGACGGCCCATGCTAAGTTGGATGAAATGCAAACGTCGTTGAATCCTGACGCCACGCCACTGAGACTTATACAAGATGTCGAAACAAGATGGAACTCAGAGTTCGCAATGTTTCAGCGCTTACTGGAGTTGCGAACGGCCCTTGGGGCAGTTCTATCGTTACCGAAAATGCCCTATAATTTAACAAACATAGAATGGGATATGATACAATCTTACGCGAATGCCCTTGGAGCCTTCAAAGAAGCTACTGTTCTTATGTCCGGCGAAAAGTACCCAACGCTACCGTCGTACATACCAATTGTCAAGGGTTTGATAAACGCTACAGAGGATTTTATCAAGGAGAATACTGACCAAAAGGGTATCAGCCTTGGCAAGAAGCTGTTGACCGCCGTAAATGAACGCTTCAATAGCGTTTGCAAAAATGAAACCCTGATCTTGGCGATGACTATGGATCCGCGATATAAAAATCGTCTACTGACTTTTGAAGAAAAAATCAACGCGGAAGAGTACCTTGTCAACAAAATAAAAGAAATACAAAAAGCCGAGGAGGATGTATCTGCCAATGACGCAAGACGCGACACCGTATCCAAGTCATTAGAAGGTTGAAAAATTAAAAATTAATACATAGATTATACATAGATTCTCAACTATTTAACTAAAAAGTCAATTCAAATTTGGCATCGCACCATACACGCTGAAAACCTATTATATTATAAAACTATATTTCAGACCAACCACCATCAAAATTGATGAAATTTCTTTCGGCAATTGACGAAGAAGATGACGCAAGCGCCGAAAGTACGCCAACTATGGAAGTACGGCGGTACTTTTGTGACCGGGTAGCTCCACCAAACACAAAACCTGGTTCATGGTGGGAAACAAACCGACATCGGTATACGGGGATCGCGAAAATTGCGGCAATTTATATCTCGATTCCTGCTACTCAAGTCAGCAGTGAATCAAGTTTTTCGACAGCGGGTAACATTGTTACGCATAGCCGCTCCAGACTACTCACCGAACATGTTGAAGAGCTCTGTTTCCTTCACGCTAACCTCAAAATATAATCCTTTAAGTTTGAATTTCTAATAATCATTTGATATAATTTTAAATCTTATTACTTACGTTGTACTAACTACTAGTCAAAACTAGTCATATAATTCATTAAATTTATGAACAGATTGGTACATTTTTTAAATACATCCCGCATCTTGGTCCTTATTGTTAACTACTAACCATACTGCCTAGATTAGTAAATTAATTGAATTACTAGGTTTAAAATGACATCAATACCCGACTACATTTGAATTTCCTAACGACATGGATGCATGGAGACATTTTTCTAAAACCCGACGGGTATCCGAGCTAAGTGCCGGTAAATATGCGAGTACTCCGAAACATGTGAGTAGAGTCATGTGGGGTAACCGTACGCAGCGGGTAAGTGTACGCAGTAAGCTTATACACAGTACACTTATACACAGTACTGCGTACACTTACCCGCTGCGTACGGTTACCCCACATGACTCTACCCGAAAAAATTCGTGTACCCCGGAACATTCGAGTACCCGAAAACGTTCGAGTACCCGAAAACGGTCGAGTACCCGAAAACGTTCGAGTACCCGAAAACGTTCGAGTACCCGAAAACGGTCGAGTACCCGAAAACGTTCGAGTACCCGAAAATGTTCGAGTATTCGAGTCGATTCGAGTACCCGAAAACGTTCGAGTACCCGAAAATGTTCGAGTATTCGGGTGGATTCGAGTACCCGAAAGTTTCGGGTACTCGACCCGACACAAATAAAAATTGCTCGACTCGACCCGACCCGAGAAAAAGGTCTACCCGCACACCCCTAATTTTAACACATTTTCGAGCATCGGAGACACAAAGGTGTTTCCGAATCGTTTTTACGGTTCAGCCGAGCACTTGCAACCCACCCGCTCCTGAGCAACTGCAACCAACCCCTGAACAACCCTTAGCCTAGCGGTAACTTTTCACTCATTTTTTTTCAAACATTTTTTGGGCGCAAAATCGGTGTTGGAACCCGGTGCCACAGACCTGTGACTTTGATTTTACGCAGAGGGTTAGTTTTCGGACTGCCACATCGCAACCATTGAAGATACAGAAAATCGGCTTTGGGGCCAAGTTTGAAACACTTTGGACTAGCCCTAGTACAAATTTCAGCTGAATCGGTCAAGGCGTCTGGAAATGGCAGCTTATGCTAGGGGGGGGCCTTTAATTTTGTTGAGTAGTTTATATATATATATATTAGGGTGCTTTTTTTTTGACGACTATTTTTTTTTTTTCACTCCCATCTTGAAATCTTGTGGGAAATACCTAAAAAAAAATTTCCTCAAAATTTGAGCCCTTAATTTAAATATTAGGCGCTCACCCAAGGCATGCAAAGATTTCCTGCTTAAAATACACGTAAACTTTAATTTTTTTTTTTCAAAATTCTACAGTTCAGTGGCATTTTATGGTATAGTCTAGGACATTAGTAGGTTTTCTTCAGAATTAAATGCTCTACAAAAAAGCCTATTGCAGTGAAGTCGTAACTCACACCGGCGAGGTCGTACGGGTCACCCAAACCCAATTTTTTCATGAAATTCTTGTTTTTTTGCCCTTATCTCATAAATGACAAAAGCTACAAAAAAAACATACGAGACAAATTTTTTAGGAAATTTAATTTCCTACAAAAAAGTTGCAGAGAGTCAAATTCCTAACATCGAAATTTATTGAGATATATTGGGCTTTTAAGTTGAGGAAGTATGGAATTTCTATGAATGATTGCGTTAAATTGTCGAATTATTGATTTTTTATTTTTTTATATCGATGTTAGGAATTTGGCTCTCTTAAACTTTTTTGTAGGAAATTAAATTTCCTACAAAATTTGTCTCGTATGTTTTTTTTGTAGCTTTTGTCATTTATGAGATAAGGGCAAAAAAACAAGAATTTCATGAAAAAATTGGGTTTGGGTGACCCGTACGACCTCGCCGGTGTGAGTTACGACTTCACTGCAATAGGCTTTTTTGTAGAGCATTTAATTCTGAAGAAAACCTACTAATGTCCTAGACTATACCATAAAATGCCACTGAACTGTAGAATTTTGAAAAAAAAAAAATTAAAGTTTACGTGTATTTTAAGCAGGAAATCTTTGCATGCCTTGGGTGAGCGCCTAATATTTAAATTAAGGGCTCAAATTTTGAGGAAATTTTTTTTTAGGTATTTCCCACAAGATTTCAAGATGGGAGTGAAAAAAAAAAAATAGTCGTCAAAAAAAAAGCACCCTAATATATATACAGCGTGAATTCCTATCTATTAGACAGGTGAACTTGAGCCAAATTTCCGAACAAGTTCCGAGCGCACGCAAATTTTGCAAATTTTCAGTGCGGCCAACTTCCGACCAAGCCAAACTGTCAAAATATTGTGGACTTATACACATCGCAGCTATCTGTCAGTAATAAATGAAGTTAGCCGCACAGCAAATTTGCCTGCGCTCGATGCGCAATTGAAAACTCAGATCAATTCAGCTCAAGTTCACCTGTCTAATAGATAGGAATTCACGCTGTATATAGATATACAACTCTGACAACTGACGGTCGGCAACCCACATTACTGAGATGCTAGCGAGGAATCATCCGGTATACATCAGAACATATCGAAATTGTACGCTCCACTATCATTGGATCATATTTCAAAACATTTCAGCCCATCAGAGCATTAAAATCCGAATACGATTAAATCACGGACCACCCTAATCGTATACCTACACTAGGGTGGTCGTTGAATGGAAAGTTATCTTTGATGGCCTTCAATCGGCTCCAAATGTGGAAAAAATGATTCTCTAATTTTTTCAGATTTTCATTTTGACACCCCATGGGCCCTACTTTCACATGAACTTTGTTTAATTCGAAAAAATCCTAATCAAGTAATTTTTAGATTAAAAATCTAATCAACAACCCTGAACCGAATAATGAACGATAATATTCATATTTCTGTAAAACATAGTCAAAAATCGTATATGGGTTATTCTATACGAGTCGTGGGTGTTGGTTAAATATTCTATATCCATTTTTTTTAATAATGTAACTATTTAAGCTTGGCGCTGAGAAGCCTACATTCGAATTGAACAATATAAATTCAAGTACAACATAATAAACGTTGATTGAATCTCTAGCGATGCCTTCAATTTTTTTTCGCAAGAATTTCAAACTATTTACGACAAAAAATTAAATAATGACAGAATCAGTTGCAGAACTGTGGCATTGAAATATTAAGCACTCATGTGAAATACCTGAAACGGAGGCACAATGTAATATCAAGTTTACCAATAGAACAAAATGAGCTGTATTAAAAAATGATAAAATGAAGAATTATATCTTAGATAAATCAATAGAAAATAATGAATCAATCGATGTATTGAAATATGTAATATAATAATATTAATTTTTTCAACACGTGCATCTAATAGGCCCTGTTTCTTGCATGTAAAACGAATGGAACATCGCCCATTTCTAGCGTGGACTTCATTACCTCCCTAGGGAGGTAATGTATCTATTGCTACCTTCCAAAAGACGGTCTCGAAGGTTTTCAAATATTTAGAAATTCTTTAAATTTCCAAACTTTCCGAAAATTTCCAAAAATTTCCATAAATCTCCATACTTTCCAAAATCTCCAAAATTTTTGGAAATTCCCAAAATTTCCGTCGTACATGCGCGAAAACGGGCCTATACATGCACTCGTTGAAAAAATTACGGTGTGCAACAAGGGGGGGGAGGGTAATTTTCCCCCTACACCTACACGCACACACACACAAGTATATGTATCTACCTGTATTTTCGTTCAAGTCAACTGTACTGGGTAATCTCGCCTCTTCTCGCTGTTGGGCATTATCCACAACTTCAACGTCGTTTATTATTTCAAAATTGTATGGCTCAAATTCTTAGAAAAAAATAAAATCAGAGAATAAATTACGCGAACAAAATAGGTAGTGTATTTTCACAATCACGCCGAGCAGTTGCATTTGAAATTCGCATCTTTGACAAAATGTTCATTACCTATTTCAGCATCCATAGATGCGTCTGGTTGCATCTCAACACTCGCATCATCTCCATCTATGCAAAAAATAGTACATTACGTAACGATGGCGGGAAGTTGGTGATCCCAGCACGAGTGCAGGGATTACCAACCCGCCATCGTTATGTATACTATTTCTTGACACGAGCTGCGGGAAGAAGCCGTAACATGACATAATAACCGAGTACTTCCAAGCGCGTATATATGCTCGAGAACTGAAAAGGTGGATGGCCAGCTTGCAATAAACAGACGAAAAACCTGGAGCGTATGGTGACGAGTTGGCTGTGACTGAGTGTTAACTCTCGCGATAATGCAAACAATGAGAATTCGTGGCTCATTACGGTTCACTTCAGGAAACAATAACTTCCCGCACGCTTCACAGGCATGGGAAAACGCTCTCCCCGCACGCCGTGTCAAAAATGGTATTTCCAATTTTATACAGATCTACTGTTGCTGTTATTCAGCATATGATATATCTTTGGGACCAAATTGAAAAAAAATTCTCTGATTCATCACAGATCGTCAAAAACACAAGGAAATTTGTTACGAAGCTGTTCGTGATGGAATTCAGAGTTTCCATGGAAAAATATCATAAATTATATAAAAAAAATTTCAAGTGGTAATGAGATGAAATAGGTTCCGAGAATGCAGAAAATAAAATATTAACGATTAGGTCGTCCAAGCTTTTGGTGAAATTCGTCCATTCAAAGAAAGTTTATACAAATACCTGTGTCCTCGGTCAAATCAACGGCAGCGGGTAACCTAGCCTCGTCACTCTGTTGGGCATTGTCCACAACTATATTGTTGGCGACTATTGGTTCCACGTCGTATGGCTGAAACGCTTTAAAACAAACGTATTGAGATCGAATTTCTCCAACAAATAATAATAGAATTGGCACATCTCGCCAATCAGTTGCATTTGAAATTCTCTTCTGTAAAAATTTTTTAATTATACCTAATTGTTCGTCCATAGTTTCATCCGGCTGCATCTCAAAACTCTCATCATGTATATCTGTGCCGAAAAACAAATAACAACAAATAATAATAGAATTGGCACAGCTCGCCAATCAGTTGCATTTGAAATTCTCTTCTGTAAAAAATTTTTAATTATACCTAATTGTTCGTCCATAGTTTCATCCGGTTGCATCTCAAAACTCTCATCATGTATATCTGTGCCGGAAAACAAATAACAACAAATAATAATAGAATTGGCACATCTCGCCAATCAGTTGCATTTGAAATTCTCTTCTGTAAAAAATTTTTAATTATACCTAATTGTTCGTCCATAGTTTCATCCGGCTGCATCTCAAAACTCTCATCATGTATATCTGCGCAGAGAAAAAAAAATAGATATTTACGGGGTTGGTTTTCTCAGATATCGCATAAGGGAGCGGCCTGATATGACAGAGTATGTTGTGTATCAATTAGTACTCAACTGATCATGTGCTATATCAACACGTATGCACTTATAGATACGTGTTGATAGCATATGAAATGTAGAGTACGAATTGATACACAGCATATTCTGCCATATCCGGCCCCTCCCTCATGCCATACCTGGACGAACTCACCCCGTATGGTAGACCGACCAAGAAAATCTTATCTTCTTTACGAGCCATCACCACCTAAAACTGTAGTGTTACATCAAGTAATGACCCCCATGAAGCGGGACCCTGTATGTCAAGATTGTACGTCAGCCGAATCACTATCTCTTTTCCATAAATACCTAAATCCTCCCCCTTCAAAATGAACTTAAAACGAATTTGATATCATTTTGAGTTGGATTGGGATTTGTTTGATTAATTTTTTTTTTCCAGTATTAATTGAATGGGGAATACAAGAGGCACCTCTGGTTCCGCTTCATGGCGGGTCGTAATTTGATGGAAAACTACCGTTTGAGGTGGTGGAAACTTGGAAAACCTTCTTATTTTTGGGTGGGTCCAATATATCGATGGCCTAAGTCTCGAATGTCGTAACCCACAAATGAAACATTTTCCGAGAGAGAGAGTAAAAAAAAGTCAAACAAAGTCAAAAGAGTGAAAAAAAGTCAATTTCCTAAATTCTGTGGGTTACGACATTTGAGACTTAGGCCATCGATATGGGTTTGTACACTAAACGTAATGGATTCTGAGCCGGATGTGTTTGATAATTCTAGAAACAGCCAATCGGCGCTCTGGATTACAAAAATGCAAGGCGCCGATTGGCTGTTTCTTCAATTGTCGAACACATCCGGCGCAGAATCCATTACGTTTAGTTTACACTAAACGTGTTTGATGTTGATCGGTATGAAGTTGGCCCAGCAGTCTTCTGTCTGTTTCCTTCTCTGTGTAACCACGAAGGATAGTAGGAGACAGCAAATTGTGGTGCCAACTTCATACCGGTCCACATGGTATGGTTTCCACTCAGTCACAGCCAACTCGGTATACTCCAGGTTTTTCATCTGTTTATTGCAGACCGGCCATCAGCATTTTTCATCTGGTTGAATTGATTTGCTTTCGGAAGACATCGATTCGAAAAAAAAGAAGAGTGGATGGTCAGCCTGCAATAAACAGACGAAAAACCTAGAGTGTGCCGAGTTGACTGTGACTGAGTGGAAACCATACCCGTGTCCTCCCTGTATATGAATTTTATCCAATCCGAAGTTGAAGAATGTAAGCTGTATAGAGTATAGAATATTGTCTCTAAAAATACACAAGCAGTCTGACACTTTGCATTAATGAGCCGTTTCCAGGTGCTGTTGTGTTTGGTTTACTTGAATATTTTTAAACATACTATGATTTTGTGCTTGTCCTGCAGGATTTTCTACGGCAATATTGCGATGGGGTGCAGGCACGTCAATTACTCTGTCGTCGTAATCTGGATCAACTCCTAAAAAATTGATGAGTACGTGTTTACCACAAGTGATGATGAAATTATTTTTGCAAAGAATAGTAGTTTTTTAAATCTACATGCATCATGTAAAAGTATTCAGAAAACTTTGTCATCGCAGACCTGTGTAATTATTTCATAGGAATAATAAATTCGATAGTATATTTTTTCACTTCAGTAAATTATTGTGATTTTACGCACTCAAATCATTATTGCCTGGTGCTTCGTTAAATTCCGCGTCATCATCCGCCACAGGTTCGTGAACAATTTGCATGAGTCTCTGCGAAATGTGGCCCTTTAACGTCGCTGTCTTGTCGATAAATTCGGACGGTGTGATTGCGTTAGTACGCAACTGTCTCCATGCTATGAATTGAATAATAATAGCTCAAGAATATAATATTCTTACTATTCTCACTCTGTTATGCCCGGTTTTATAAACGACGGGTACTCATCGACCCCGGGGTGAATTCCACCCCAGCGGTAGCGCTCAATTTTGTCGCCAAAAATTGAAACATTGCGATGGCCGTTCACCTTTACGTGTGTTTCTTGGCGAAAAAAATTGAGTGCTACCCCTGGGGTGAAATTCACCTTGGGGTCGATGAATACCCCTCGTTTATAAAACCGAGCATTAGAATGTTTTGATGAAAATGAAGGACGAACCGTTGATTAATTGTTTCTGTCGATAAATCGTCTCGTATCGAGGATGACGTTTAATTTTTTTATTCGCTCTTAGGGACCGTACGTCATCCCTGGCATTACACGTTAGATGTACAAGTTTACCTATAGCAATAAATTGACATGAAACCATATTCTATACGAAAAAGTAGTTGATATCTGAGATGAATTGAAGCAGAACCACAAAAGTCAGTAACCTATGAATATCCATGCACTGGGATGTCGCCCCAGTTTGTCTGCCAGCACGCTGTTATACGATTCAATTACATTATTTGTGCGTCGGGACAGTCCGTAAACGCTGAATCTAGCCGGTTTCACAACCCCTAGCCACTGGCGCTCGTAATAGGAAAGAAAAGCTGCGAGTGAGCATCTCAGAGCCAACGGCAGTGTACTTTTCAATTCTGCGTACTGTGCCTCAATCATGTCTTCCGGCAAGTACGCTAGTGACATCAATTTTTTCAAAAATACCTTCGCAACCTCGTTTTCTGTGATGAGTGTCTTCAGTCGCAATGACTTTATTTTCTTTATCAAAGCCTAATTATTACAACAAAATTATGAAAATTCGTAAAAATGATTGAACAAAAGAAACAGCGTAGATAATATTTTGATAATAGATATCGAACGATTCATACTCTATCGTAATGTACGTTACAGCCTGTGATGAGAGCATTTCTGAACACGCTCTCACAAGCATTTCGTAATGCGTGCTCGAAATCGGTCATGATGACCGCTACCGAATCACCATGCGGCATAATGTTTTTTAATTCGGTAAAAACAGCTGTGTAGGCGCACTGAGTTTTACTGCTCATCAACACGTGTGCGAATGGTAGGGCCTAAGAAGATCAATTAAAATTACTGCGAACATTCAATAGACACATATCGATGAAAGCTATGATTATTTAATTTGTCCGTTTATCTTACGTGATCGTATACTACGCCTAATATCGAAACTAGTTGATAAACACCAGTGACTCGTGGCGTTGTCTGAAATGTTCCATCTATAAAGAGCCTCGATACATTTTCGAATTCAGTTCTTATGAAATCGAGATCACAGATAAGTAAATGTAGGTGACCGGTGTTGTCGTTGATCGTTCTGCATACGAGTCGTCCCACGTCATATTCCAATAATCGCTGATTGTCAGGATTTTGTAGTTCTAATGCCATCGATTGCAAGCTTAACGGACATGGTGGATAATATCGTTTTCTCCACCGTTTCAGAGAACTCTTTATAGTATGAAAGGGTATTTCAATTTTTATAACTCTTGGGAACCTATTATAGTAATAATGACAAGAATTGTGATTATTTCTAGTTGAAGTAATAGCATAATTATAATATTGGCCATGAAATGAAAGTTAACGCCAATCTCTCAGTAACAAGTTAACCGCCATTCAGCAATTACAACGGAAGAAAACTTCTATATTTTCGATCAAAGAATAGATCACATGTTACAACCTCAAATGAATGCAGGCTGTAGACGTAATGTGTTTTGATTGCTATAAATAGCGCACGAATTCAATTTGCCCGCAAGCAAATAATATTGGAACGAATACTTACATCGCAGCCACAGTTTCATAAACTTCCCTGAGTTTCCAAAAATTGCGTTCGAGTGCAGACTTTAAGGCATCGCGAAAATTAGCCTTCAATTGAGCGTGGCGATCTTCGTAACAAATCATCGAATGTTCCCGGTTAGCAACTATATCGCCATTTGGCAATTTTTTAGCTGTGCCGAAACAAAACTTCGTCCTACACCGCAAGTAGCTGTATAAGAAAAGATCTTCGATTTCAACGCATGTGTAAACAATTGTAAAAATTAATAGAAACCACTGGTAGTAAAAATAATTTCATGTATACATAGGTATGTGGAATTCCACGTCAACTCGATGAAGCGAAAGCATTGATCTTTTTTGATTTTTTCAGAGAATTTTTATACTATGATAGTTCTTGGTTTAAAACATGTCTTTGAAATTTTTAACATTTTTTATCCAGCCGTTTTTCAGTTGTGAATTATTGAAAACTCGAAACAGTGCCGATTTCTGACCGATTTTTCTGAATAAATTTTTCAAAATACTATGCCCAACGACGAACATTATCTGGTGATAAAAAAAAATGGACGGATTTTTTTTCTATTTTTAGGATTTTTTTTTTGTCATCAACATTCTTTCTTTCAAAAATTTATGATTTATTCCAAATAGGACGCAGCGATAGAAAACGAGATTTTTTTCCTTTTTTTTTTTTCAATTTATTTATTCATTTTTGTTTTATTTTTCGTTTCAACGCAATCTGGTTCAATGTTTGAACTGATTTTCGTTTTCTTTTGCTGTTTTGCATCTAAAATAAATCACCAATTAAAGTTTTGAACGAAAGAATGTTCGTGATGGCGAGAATAAATGAAATAAATGGAAGAAAAATTTGTCCACTTTTCTTTATCACAGGAAAATGTTGGTCGTTGGCCATAGTATTTTTGAGAATTCGTTCAAAAAAATCGGTCACCGCGCCGTTTTCAGTTTTCAATAATTCACATGTCATGTTTTAAACGAAGAACTATCATATAAAAATTCGCTGGAAAAATGAAAGAGGGTCGATGTTTTTGGTTCATCAAGTTGACGTGGAATTCCCCACATATAGTTCGCCATTACGACATATTAGTCATTACGTACTGCCAGTGGCAGCGAGCGTACGTGTACGTGGTTTTCAACGACCGAGAGCCTAGGATGATTTTTCCTCGATGTACTGGTCCACATCTACAGAATGTCGCGGTATGTAGCGCGGTGAATTGAGTATGATACTGCTGGTTGGTTTTCAGCACATGAGGTTTTACTGCGAGCAAAATTATTTAAGAAAAACCGGACCTATCACCGACCCCCTACGATTTGGCTGATTTTTTGTGGGCTTGTTACCCACCTAGAGAGTAGTCAAAAGCCAAAATATTAGGTCCTGCAAAAATTGATTGGCTGAGCCAGAGCCATTCTTCGTTATTATAAATTTTGCGACATTTTTTTTCTGATTTCTTTTGCTTCCGTGTTCGAATTAGTCTTACATCTCGGTATCAGCTGCTCCCAACCAAAATATGTGTTACCTATCTAAAATCCGAAGTTACTTGCGAAATCTTGGAATTGGCGAAATCCACAAGTCAACACATATTAGCATTATCTTTCCCCTTCAAAACCCTTAAAGTTTTGTGTGAAACTTTTCTGTGTATAATACTGTTAGTCTTCGAGATATTTGCCTGGGGCGATTAAAACGGGCCACCCTGTACACTGATGGAAGGATTTCCTAACTGTTGATAAATACATTTCGCGCCCCTAACGCCATAAAGGCATACGCTGTATATAGATCTACCCTAGGAGCCATAAAGGCATATAAATTTTTTTTCCGCCCAATCGCTTCAGAATAACATGAAATGGATATTCTGAGAAAAAAAAACTAAGTAAGACCAATAAGGCCTATAATTATACACATGCCTTTTTGGTTTTCGGCGAAATGATAACTAATGCCAAAAAAGTATATATAGGGGAGACTGGGTACAGTTGCAACAGCGGGTACGGTTGAAACAGTGCGTTTATCTCTTGAAGTAAAAAAGATAGGCGAATGATTCCGACGCGAGACCAACTATCCAGGATCAACGATCGTCCTCGCGTCGGAACCATTCGCTTATCTTTTATGTGTTCGATAAACCCTCTCAAAAGAAATCCCATTCCTTTTTTCATACTCTCAAAATAAATTGTTAAAGTTAGGCCTCATTTTCTGCCGCTAGATTGGTGTTACCCCTTAAATAATTTTTCTGTTTCGGTATTTAATAGCAATTTTCAGTCAATTGTTCTCGTGTACAATTGAATATCACAAATGTGAAAAAAACTGTTGATGTAATACAAACTTCGATAGTGATCCAATTTGTATTTTACAGATAAAAGTATATTTAAAAATATCTCATAATATACGAGTGGTATATTACATTTTTCGTATATAGTATTTGGTCTGTTATTTAGAATGTAGTATAATTTGTGTGACGCATCAAAGGCGGCTAGAACCACAGCGTCTTTGGCGGTGAGCTGGGGCAGCTCTCCTCTGTGAAAATGAAATTGCTAGCGCGATAATCCCATTTTTCGGAATGAAAAAAGTAAAAATAACGCCTCTTCACATATGGACTAGGCATAACATTATTTTGTAACCGTAAGATACCGAATATTCTCTATCATGAAAGAATAAAAATAAAAATGTAAGTTATTATTGATATTCGAAGAAGCTGCATATTTTCATATAGGTAAATACTGGAAATCAGTATATTGAATAATTGATCAATGTAGAGAATCTTGAGCGACAGCCTGACTTAATTTGTGAATCAAAGTCTGAGCAGTTCGACCCTTTCGCCGTTTCCTGCGTTGCGAGTCAGCGAGTCCGCCACCAAAGAAGTAGAACCGCCGCGTACAAATTTGTTCGTCGAATACAAACAATAGGTACACACAATGATTTTGAAGCCTGATTTTTTGTTAATTATCTAATCGCGATACTCGCAACCTAAATTCAATGACGGAAAGAAATTTTTTTAAATGTAGAGAAATGATTGGACTCACACGCCGGAAACTGATCTCCCACTTATTTCATAAATTCTGCCGTCTTTTATACGCTCCTTTAGCGGAATCCTGACCCTCTCGTTTGCGTTACGAGGCATCGTAGGGCAGAATACGATGTAAATGTGCGGTCCTTCCTACTGAACTTCCTGTGCACTATCCAAAACTATAAGTCGCCAATATATTGGAAGTATCACAATTAAAAATTAAAAATGTATAAATAGATATTAATGTATAAAAAATCAGTTCACAAAACAGCTATAAAAGTAAAACATGCACTTAATAGGCGCATTAGGAGGAACATTCATCTACCGCAGAAGGCCCATGACGCTCTGCTACCGATTTGTTAAACATGAGAGCTTTTATAGACTGTCACGTTGCGTCCAAGTCGTCGGTGGCGAACAGCATCCGTACCTCGCTCTACGCATTCTAGGCCGGCCAATCAGGCTTCCGATTGAAACGCTGAGAAGATGGTGCGAGATAACGCAAAATTGTACAGAAACTATTTTGTAAAGAATTAGATTTCCTATAAAAAAGTCCGCGAGGACATATGCCTACACCCAGAAAAAAAGTGTCTTAATTCATACCGGCGATACCGACTTGATATGAAACGGCATGAATCAAGTCGAGAGTCGACACAATTCAAGCCGCTGGAGACAGCTTGAATCATACCTGCTTCAAAAATGTCAAGTCCAAATCCCGACTTGATCCAAGTATTTGGTTCGACCAAATTCAAATCACAACCTCAGCCTGATCCAAGTATTATTTTTCGGCTTGATTCAAGTATTTTTTCGGCGTGATTCAAGTACTTTTTCAGCTTGATTCAAGTATCATTTTTCGGCTTGATTCATGCTTTTTTACAACTTGAATCCCACCTTTAGCATTTTTGAGAGAAATCGCTCTACTCTCGAAAAGGATTGAAGGTACATAAAAAAGTGTGTAATTTCAGTAACCAAGCGGTGAAAAAAAAGATGTAAATTCAACTAAAACATGAATTTTTGTTTAATATTCTCTAACGTGAAGGGAATCGACGTATATTCATAAGATTTTTTGAATGACGGAGGAAAGGTTGGGTCAAAATCTGATTGTGCACTTTGCGAGACAGATAGCGCACAGTTCTTTGGTTCTTCTTCTACTTCTTTGAGTGGCTGGCTGTACTCTTTTTCTGTCCAATAAAGAGGAGTACTAAATGGTGTACATTTGCGTGATTTTTTGCATAAAAACAAAAATGCTCCAAAGGATTCAATTTTGGAATTGTTATGCATCATATGAGGGAGGTGGGACAAAGCCGGTAGTGGGGGCAAAACCGGCAACCAAAAAACAAAAAATTACCCAATAGCATTTGCGAATTAAGGCGGGTGTTGCAATCACACGAGATTAGAAGAAGTTTTTCCGTCGAGTATTGTACCAAATTTCACTCTATAAAGTGTGAAATATCACGAAGTATCACACTGAGTGAAGTAAATCTACTTTTCACTGACGTTCAGTATTAATGTCCACCTGGTAAAACAAATCCGGATGCTACCCAAGAGAAGCCGATTTCCGGTATGAATCAAACCTTTTTCAGGTTTAAAACAAGTAGCTTGTGGATTGACGCCGTGTTTCTTGAATTACGTCGATTATCTACTCATGGGGGTCCAAACTTCGGACCGTGAGACAATTAGTCATAATACTTGAAACATGCCGGTTTTCTGGATGAATCAAGTCTTTTTTCCGGATCGAATCACGTAGTTTGTGACTTGAGGCCATGTTTCTTGAATTGAGACTGTTTTCCACTTATAACGAGTCTGAATTTCGGAATGATATGAGAAATGATATACTACTTGAATCAAGTAGTGTAATACTTGAATCAATCCTTAAACTGACTTGATTCAAGACACTTTTTTTCTGGGTGTAACGTCAATAGTTTAGGTGTGGGAGGAATCCGAAATTTCGCACTCGAATAGTTACTTTTTCGTAGATTCGCCACACGCTCTGGGACATCTAAGCCCGTATCAGATATCGAGCCTGGGTAAAATATTATTGTAAATGATGAATGGATGAATAATAAGACAAAGATATTTTTACAACTTGAGAAAAGTATATCAACTAAAGGTGACAGAGTACTTGATTTAATAAGAAGTATATTGCGTGACTGATGAAAACAGAGCGTAAGCGACGACGAAAAGTGCGTTTCAAATGGCAAAGAAGCGTATGTTTTTTTTCGTCATGCGATAGTAAAAGAAAAAAAAATAATCAAAAAAAGGGATTAAGAAGAAGAAGAAGATAGAAAAATTGTCAAAATGAAGAACGCCGCTGTTTCTTCTCGAGGTGAAAATTCATCCAATTTTTCTAAACAGCTACGCGGAGAAAATTCAATAATTGAAATTACTATCTGGTTATAGTGAATTTTCTAATATTAACTCGATAGTAGTGAATACTACTTAGATGATTGTATAAAATATCTGAATTGAAGTATTTATCATCTGTATGATAAATACTTCAATTCAGATAGTTTATACAATCATCTAAGTAGCATCATCTGTATGATAAATACTTCAATTCAGATAGTTTATACAATCATCTAAGTAGCATTCACTACTATCGAGTTAATATTAGAAAATTCACTATAACCAAATAGTAATTTCAATTATTTAATTTTCTCCGTGTAGGGGTGTACCTCCGGTGTTTAGGCCTTTTTACTTCCAATTCGTTTTATGTTTTCAATGTCAACATTTTTTTTTTTTTTATTTCAGAGGCTTTCTAGTCGAATGACGAAAAAAAATATGCCAAAAAGTATTTTTCGATGAATTGGAAATTCTTGTTAAATGGAGTATAATATGGTGTATTCCACGTGAGGTGGACCGGTTTTTCGCCAACGGTCAGCGATAATTTCCAAAAAGAGCGCTAGCTCATAGCGGTGCAGAAAAGAGAGGCATGTCTCGGCAAAGAAGGTGAGGGTTTCTGCGACACCCTTGACTCGGTGACATATGCACTTGATATAGCTCCTTGGCAGGGCTACGCTTTTCTTTCCTATACTGCTGTGTCACACCGTTCTTTCCGGTATCGCTGAGCTACGCTCTTTTCGATAGGAGCCATCGATATGTTGTTCCGATTCTTATAATTTTCAGAACTAACACAACAATCTGAATGCACTGTCCGCAAATGCACAACGCATTTTCATTCGTACGTACATTTTTTTCTATACATAAGCTACACAACTACGTCATTTGTTCTTCGAATGGCTGCAGTATTTTCTTTTTTGAACGCTATTTTAGCTGAAGTACAGGAGAATTTTTAGATTTCCAGTATCTCCTACCTTTGAATATTGTACCACCTCAATTCATTACTTAGAATTATCAATCGATGATTTTTGAACAATTTTGGCATTATATACAGCATAATGTTCTCCGCTTGATTTCAATTAAATAAAAAATAGAAAAGTTGCGTGCGCCATGTTTTCACTTGAGCTCCAGAGTGCACCGTGCAGGCGGATTTTTCTTGGTCGATCCGTAACGTTCGGAGTAATGGGAATTAAAATAAAATATTGAGTCTTTCTACCCCCTGAAAACGTTCTCATGCGCTTCCCTATTTGAATTTATCATAATAAACAACGGCACATAAGTATAGGTGTACTTGACGCAAGTTCACGAACACCCTTTATAACATACACGAAGTTATAAACGAAGCAGAAGTTTTCAATGAATTAGTGTCTCGTTGTCCGTGTGTGTTCTCGAAACTATTTTTGAAATATATCGTGCAATCACTTTTTCGCCGAAATTCCACCTATCGGGATTGGAGATTCCGAATGTCTAAGACTTGAATTATTCATGATATGCTATACAGAGACATGTTGTCCCTCCAAGAGCATTTTTTTGAGAAAATGTTAAAAATCAGAAAGTATCTTACTTACCGTTATACGTTTATTATATTGCAACAGATATATAAATTTCATAATGATGAAATCATTCTCTTCTGAAATTACACACAGTTCTTCTTCTTCTTTTCCTTCGAGTGACTGTATGCATTACACACAGTTGATGACTAGCACGAACCACATTGAACCACATATCCATAAATGACCCTCACATAGCAACTCGTGTGTGCGAGCTTCATGATATAAAGTCGTAACTCGAAAAATAAAAACAGATAGTCGTAAGAAAAAATCGCAAGAACATGACGCAGTACCTTCAAAAATCATATTATGTAATCGTAGATTCCTCTTAAGGGGGTACATTAGGGTGGTCATTAATTTCTGACATATACTTGCCATCCCTTGAATCGATAGATAATGCCCCAAAAACTGCGTCTGATTTTTTTCAGATTTTGAGCGTGATTCTAAAGAGTGCCGAAATCAATTTGAAGTTGAAAAAATTGGAAAAATTAAACAAAAAATTTCCCTCAATTTTCGAGTAAAAAATGAAGAAACTAATGTTCACTGCAGTAATATCATATGATGAAGCCAAAAGACTGATTCACTCAATAGTTTGGTCAGAAAAAACAAATACATTGTTTGTCGAAAAGATTTCGTTTTTTTGTCATCATACATTAATTAATTAATTCATACATAATTAATAACGGTCATTAGGAAAAATCGAATTTTTTTTTTGGTACACGTGTCCGTAAAGTACGTGCTTTAGGGACTGTTTTAGACCTTTCCTGGCATCGGACAGTAAGACTTTCCGTTTACGCGAGGGGCTGAAAGTCGTACTTTCCGTGCAGGTGTGGTGAAAACAATTATCCAAGTCGAATGCGAAACAACAGAAGAATATAATTCTCAGGTAAAGCCGTATTCGGTTCACGTTATATCTCTAAAGCTTCATGTGGTACAAAGATTGGGCTCGGGCCTGATGTTACCATAGCAGATCAGAGATCGCACTCTTCTGTGGCGGAAATACGTGATCCGATCACGCGAATATACGTTACCTGGACCCTGCAGTGCTACTTCTTTTAACAATGATGGGCGAGAGATGGTTGATTATCAATTAACCAACTATGAAAAGGTGACGAATCACAAATTTTAAATTTCGCTTGAACATGTGCTTCCGAAGGCTCTTCAGTTTTTGCAAACGAAATGGGTAGTCATAGCTATTTATATATCAAGTCCAAGAAGTGTCACTTTTCGGTATGGGTAATTTTGGAAATTACCCATACCGGATTTGACACTTCTCGGACTTGATACATACAATATTCTATGCGATCAGTTGTTTGAAGGTTCACTTTTTAGAGAATCGCACGTTTAAAGTGTTATACTTACTTTATTATCCAAAATTACTGGTATTATTGCGTTTTTTTTTAATAATATAGTCAAAGATGAACAAAAAATGATATTATTAATTAATTAATATTGATTAATGAAAACTGATCAATTGACTGCGTCTTCTGATGTAACAAATGACAATTTGTTTTGTAATGTGTGAACGTATTCAAAACTAACGCACAGTGGGGAATTTTCACGAAAACGTGGCCATAATCCAGGGGATCATCGGAATTTTTCCAAATTTGGTATACCAACGTTTTTGGGGTCGCTGATTACGAATCTGGTATCCAAATTTGGAAAAACAAAATGGCGGCTCCAATATGGCCGATGAACACATTAATTTCGTAATAAACTCGATTGATTATACACTTTACCGATGGTTTCGGGGTCGCTGATTACGAATCTGGTATCCAAATTTAGAAAAACAAAATGGCGGCTCGAATATGGCCGAATCAGAAATGAATTTCGTAAAAAAACTCGATTGTTTGTACACTTTATCGATGTTTTCGGGGTCGCTGTTTACGAATCTGATATTCAAATTTAGAAAAACAAAATGGTGAACTTAAAATATGTGTGTGGAGCGACTGCTATACTAGATTAGACAATAGATTCGGGAATTCCGGGGTAAAATAATCATTCTCTTGCAATATAGTAAACAATGTTTATTGGCAGGAACTAAAAGTAATAATTCAATCCGAATCCGGATACAGATCTTCATGTGCGATAGTTGGGCTCGCTAATAGTGAAATGGCTTCTGACGAAAATTGCTTCAATTTTTTTTGAGGTAGTTTCCTCAGGCTTGTGATGAAGGGGTCGGATGAAACTAGCAGCCAATGTAAAATATCTTGCATAGTGTTTTCACGCGATGATTTACGAGAAAATCCATCTCTAAACTTCTTAATATCCTTGTTTCTTGCTTCCTGAGCCTCCTCTGATAATTGTCCAATAGGTAAAATAGCCGAAGCTATTATTAAAGGACCATGGATCAATATTTTGTGGACGGTTGTTGGCATATAATACCATGAATATTCGCGCACGTACAGTTTCGCAGTATCCAACGCGTATTCTTTAAAGTTTTCCACGTTTATATCGTACCCACTGGAGATAACTTGTAGAATCACATGGAATCTTTTTATAAGTTCTTCTTTCAAGCCAGTTATCATTGATGTTACTTCGTGGTTCTCAAAAAAGCGACGCGCAGTATTTCCATCATTGGTGCTCCCATACCCAGGCTTTGGACGATCTACTATCAACCCCAATTCAGACTTCAAAGATTTTTGAATCTGTGCTTTTCGATCATTAACCAGCTTTTTGTCATCTTCGGTTCGTGCCTGCCACTTTTTCAGATCGATTTTGTATGATAGATGCAAAAGGCACTCAAAAAATCGAATCCATGCATGTAACGTAGACATTCCGAAATTCAAGTTCTTTTCGTCCACCTCTCTTTCCAGGATTTTATCGAGATTGTTAAAATCTTTTGAAGTAGCTCCACATAAATAGCATCTCTGTGAAGAACTCGTAGACGTAACAGCGTTGCAGACTTTTCCATCTATCATAGTAAATAGCATTTTATAATTAACCGTTACTTCTCTGCCATCAATTCCAATTTTCAATGGTTTCAAGGATGAGATTTGTTTCTCGATATACTCCACTTCATCCTTCGTAGATTGCGTATTTTCGTGCAGAAATTGCATTCTTATAGGACGGCAAAAACGAGGAGATGATGGCCTCGGATTTTTCCACACAATTTGACCACCGGAGTCCATCGATTCACTCTCAAAAAATGTGAGCTGTAACGGCACAAGGGATGTTAGGAATATGCTTGCGTCTGAATTACTGTCATCGTCAAATTTCTGTTTGTATACACTTTGGCCGGAACTTCCGTCACACCCCCATTTACAGATTAAGTTCGCATTTGCCAAGTTGTCCTTATGCACTGATTTCAGAACTTCTCTCTGACTAAGAAGAATACGCTTGCATGTGTGGTCCAGCAAGTCTTGCAATTTAATATCAGCACAATTTTCGGTGATAGATATACTAGACCGTGGTGGGTAACATAATGCTTTGGCCTCTCGAACTGCTTCGTAATTCGGATATAACCGACAGTTATGATCTTTCATCGATGTTCTGATAGCATTATACTGATGTCTGGTGAGTTTGGCTTCGACCATAACCGAAAGAGCTTCATCCGTTGATAGTGTCGTATGTTCTGCCCTTGATGATGTAGGTACAGGTGAGGGTGTTATAACGGCCTTAACAATTTTCGACGAATCTAAGTCTCCGGAAGAGCGGAGACTCATCTGCGCTGCATAGCACAACTCCTCAGCGGTATGACTTTTACGAAGTTCTTCTGTTCTTCGTCGTTTTGATTGCTCACTTGATGCAGCAAAGTCTTGCGACGGACGACCAGTTGTGGTGGCTTCATTCGGCTTCGAATCAGTAGGAAAGGCTACATCCATCTCTAGCCACTCTTGATTGTTATTGAGAAAATTTGTCATTTTCCTTCCTGATTCTTGCCATTTTGTGCGCATTTTGGAGAATAACTTCGACAAATTTATCTTGGTATCCCGGTGAATTCGAATGGCACATTCACTTTTCTCGGATAATTCTCGCTCCAAATGGATTATCTGCTCCTGGAGATCCGCGGCCAAGTGTTTTTGTATTATCGAAAAGATTTCCCTTCGTTTGAAGGTAATAAGGGAAGTTCCAGAACCTAGAAAAAAAAAATAGTATTTCGTATTAATTATAAATGTCATTGTGATCCGAATGAGGATTAGACATACGCCTTTGTGCACTTGGTAACACAATTTTTCGAATACAATAACAAATTTCGAACAAATCCCTTCGCCTCTCGGAAACAAATTGTACGTAGGTATGCCAAATCAGGTATCAGAATGTCTATGAACAATATATTAATATTTAGAATCTATTGTCAGAGTAAACCAGTCGACCGAGTCCGCTTAGGGTGAGAAAGTTCCAAGTAAGCGAGCTACCTGCCCAGCTCGGCTGACTAGGCAGCGCACTGGCATGGAAACGCGGCGCGGCGCGGCAAGCGAGTGCCGCGCCGCCGCCGGGGGCCTTCTCGGAACACGCATACGCTCACTAAAAATGCTCTGGACCAGCCCGCGCACGTTTGCGCACTCTGATTCACACTTCATTCGAAAGCTGATATTCTAAGCTTTAATTTAAAAAAAAAACGAAGGCGGGATGTCGTGGGACTCTCAACTAAAAGTCTACGCAAAGTCTATATTTATTTCCGATCGAAGGCACTTTACAGGATTATCGTTAGACTACATAAACAGGGACAATAAATATTATTTTTCAATTGTAAAATGGGCAAAATTTTCTACATACCTTGAGGAAGATCATCCATTTTGGTGAAATTGATTATCACTTTACACTGTTGAGTTAGAAGTGTTCAAAGTCAGAGCGAATATTATAGCAAAATTCAGCTACGCAACCGTCACGGACGAAGGTCAACTTTGAACTGAAATATCTAAGAGACTATGAGGGTTAGAGGGTTGGGACAAACGGGAGGTTACGCAGAAATTAGTTCTCAACCAATCCCCTTGGTCATTATACCTGCATAGGAAAGTTCGTGTTTCGAGTTTTGGCCACGTTTTCTTGAAAATTCCCCACTGTGTAACGTGACTATAATGTTTACTTCAATGAAACATATTCATACTGTCCGATAATGTTGTTCCTGTCCGGTAATGTTGCTCCTGTCCGGTAAAATTGCTCCTGTCATATAATATTTCACTATATTTTAGTGACCTGAAATTGGTCACTTTGCGGCCTAGATCCAGTGCTAAAAAAGTGAACTTTTAAGCAACGTATCGCATAAAACAAATTATAGCGACACCCTCGTCCTTTGAAAATACCTTTTCTACAGGTGCATATCAAAGCGGAGCGCAGAAATTTTCCCGAAATTTTTCTTCCAAAATAGAACATTTTTTGAATGCTGGCAGGCGCGTGCGTATCAGAGTAGCGGATCCGTTCGTCCTGTAGGCAAGCGTATCGTATTTAACTGTGCGTCTAGCTTTTAGCCGACTATGGCTGCTCACACAGCCATAAATCTTTATAATTTGAGAAAAAAAAATCATATAGGGTCATTCAGAATTCATGATGGATTTTTTACAGGGTCAAGAATTGTAAAAATTTGGATCACAATTTTCTGATCAATGTTTTTTTTTACGAAGGTCTTATTTATAATTGAAAATTTTTTTGTGAATTGAGAAAAAAGCGATGTTTTTCTAAAACGTTTTATCTTTCATTTTCAAGAAAAAACGTGTATTAAATCTCTCTATTGTATAGTTTCTAACATTATGTGATTTATCACACGAATTTCTCCAGCAGAGTTTGCAAGGACTTTTCGTAATAAAAATCCCGTTTTGACTTCACTCTTGACAGCAGTTTCAATTTCTGCCACCAGACTGCGTATCAATACGCGAACGTTGCGAATTTCAACCGCAGTTACATCAGCGGTGCGCCATCTACCCGCGTCATACTGACTACGATACCTGCATTAATTTTAAATTTTCGGAGTTTTGCACTTTCTGATCTTTCATTTTCGGAATTTTTGATGATCGGGGTAAAGATTTTCGGAGTTCCGGACCTTCGGAAGCATGATCAATTGCTCATAATATTTTCTCATGTTTGAACTTTCGGATTTTTTGTCCTTCTAAAATCTAATTTTCGAAACTTTGCGGTTTTCTGAACATTAGAACTCGGAACATTTTATACGGGTATCACTGACTGTTCGATACACTGATTTGTTGAGTTCGTACTGGTTCGGAGGAATACCGACTCTGTGTATTTAAATACTCATCATTTTTCCTTCGGTACTCACGTTGTTCTACACTTTTTACTATCGGCTATACAAACTTTCGGGTAAATAACCTTTCTGAAAACTCTTAGTCTGAAATATGAAAATTCGGAATTTCGACCCTTCGGAGGTTTTGAAATTCGGAATTTCAATCCCACCCCGTCTAGACAATGTGAACTCTGCATTGATAAAACGCCTTCCTACCAGAAATTTGATAATAGCAAACCTATAATTTACAAAAAATGGGTAGTAGAAAAACAAAAATACCTCGATCCAAAAACCAAACGGCCACGTGAAACCAGAAAATACTTGAAGAAACCATTCACTACTGAACCCCACAGCCTCATTGAAGACCTAGATCAGGATTTAAAGGAGTTTTTGTGTCACGAGAGAAACATTGTTCATCAATTTAATACATTAAAAATATTGAGAAAAAACCTCACCGAAAAAGACGCAACAATCCATATGGATTTTTCAGAAAATTATTCAAGTAAATACGGAGAGGAGATACAGGCGTTTCATTTTGGAGGATCTCGCATGCAGATGACTCTTCATACAGTAGTCGTTCATATGCAGAATTTGACCCAATCATACTGCACTGTCTCTAAAAATAATTCACATTCACCAGCTGCTATTTGGACTCATTTACAAACAATTTTTGATGCCTTACCACCCCAAATCGAAAATCTCCACTTCATAAGCGATGGCCCGGTAACGCAATACCGCAACAAAACTATGTTCTACACCTTAGCTACGAAATTATCGGAACGACTTCCAAATATACGACAGTTCTCATGGAATTTTTCAGAAAGTGGACACGGAAAAGGCGCTCCAGACGGAATAGGCGCAACTTGTAAAAGAACGGCTGATTCTGTTGTGGCAACTAGAGGCGACATCGACAATCTTGATACTTTTGTGAGGGCTGTGGCGCAGAGATGTCCGGGAATAATATTAAATGTTGTTGAGGATACTGATATTCAAAAAATGATAGCTGGAATTGAACAAGAAGCAGCGAATATAAAGCCTTTCAAGGGGACTCTTCAAGTACACCAGGTAGCAGGGAAGGTTCACAATCAATCATTAGGTTTGAAGTTTAAACCCACGACAATCACAATGAGGAGTTTGAGCTGTTTCTGTAGCGATGTTGAGTGTAAACATTTTAAGATTGGATCTTTGAATTATGAGCGACAGTCGAAGCTTACCGTTGAAGATGTCTATACTGATCCGGAAAGTGACGATGAAGCCGGGCCAAGTTCTGCGATCGTCAAACCCTTCGCAAATGGTGATTTCATTTTGGTGAAACTTCCCGCGAAAAACCAAGAATATCGTTACGTGGGTGTGATCGAGAAGATTGATGAAGACGATGGTGAAATTACCGTTACGTTTTTGAAAATTTGCGATACTAAGGCTCAAACATTCAAGTATGATTCAAATGACGTAGCAGATGTTACCTTTGACCAGGTTATAGAAAAACTTCCAGTACCCCGTGTAGAGTTCAAAAGAAAGCGAAAATATTATAAATTTGATGCCCCTATCAATGTTTTTGAAAAATGAATATTAAATTAAAATTAATTGGTAAGTTCAGACGCATCTATAATAGTCTTCAACTCGTTTATACCTATGTTTTAAAGTCTATAACTGGTAGAAAGTAAGAATTCTGAACATTCAAACGTGTTATTGCCTTGTCAGTATTATTACGAATGAGGAATAAGTAATAAAAAATTTTCACGTATCATTCGGACTTTGTTTTACTCTATACAAAAACAGTCCTCTGTTACATGTAACAGTCCCCTGCCTAATTTTTTTTAAAAATCTCCAATAAATTATATATTACTGCAAATATTTTTAGGCCCTATGCTGGACAGTACTCCGTTAATTGTTATCTTCATCCTAGAACACTTTTTTGCATTAATCGGAGAAAAAAAAGGACGGGACACTTTTACACAGAAATTCGCCCTGTTTGTAGAGAAATACCCATTACACATATGGAGATCAACTCTCAGTCATTTGTCATAAAATGAAATGATGTATTTTCGGGTTCGCGCAACACGCACGAGATATTTTATAATAAGATCAGGAAATCTCCTTCTGAAAATCATACGATAGTTTGTACCAATCATAGTTCATGCTACCCGTGACTCATTCTATTTTGAGGCCCATCCCTAGTCGCCCACCTCCTTTTGATACAATGTAACACGTTTCGATTATTATCCGAGCCCAGGCGTCAAAAACGCAAAAAAGGCCAACGCTGCGCGAATTCAAATTCAAATCCGAACACATACGTCCAAAAAAATGTTCGTTTCATGCGAAAATAGAGACTACACATGGTTTTTACATTGTTACGAAAAACATTACATTAAGAAAAATGTAAAAACCATCTGGAGACTCTGTTTTCGCACGAAACCAACATTTTTTTGGACGTATGTGTTCAGTATTGAATTTGAATTCGCGCAGCGTTGGCCTTTTTTGCGTTTTTGACGCCTGGGCTCGGATAATAATCGAAATGTGTCACATTGTATCAAAAGGAGGTGGGCGACTACGGATGGGCCTTAAGATGTAGTACAAACATAGAATACGGAAAATGTTTTTCGATTGTCTGATTATAAAACTCTTATGTAAGATAACCAAGCCCAATATCAAAACAGACCATCTATAATATTGTGTTCTACCGTGTGATTCCTCGCTTACATCGCAGTGATTTGGGTAGTAGATCGTCAGGTATAGTCAGCATGAAAAATTATCTGTGATCGTAGCCGCAGAGTTCTATAGCACCGGTCGATGACGCTCTTCAGTCTTGACAGCTATGGCAATGTGAGTGTCATATTATTACGGAAAAGAATTATTACACCCACAAAATGTTCTTTGTGCACCGAATGATCGTTATCCAGAGGATTGCAACTGATTGGGGATGGATAACTAAGTAAAACTAGTTTTTACAATTACGAGTGCATCTGTAAGAGCGTAACCTCAAAACGGCAAGTAACCTCAAGGACAAGTGACCGTTTTCAGGTAGGCCAAGGGGCTTTACGGTCCTAGTAATTGACACTTAGAGCCAGCGTGGCTCTGAGAGACCGGGCGTGCCGACCATGACACTACATGACCCAGAACTGGCCGAAGTCAAAAGTTCTACTTTTACTTTTACTTTTTTTATTTTTTCGTGTTTTTTATTTTATTTTTTTATATTAAATATAGCTGCGCGCTTTAGGAATTATTAACAATTTTCTGTAATTTTCGCACTACAATTTTTTACGGGTTTGCAAAGAAATCATTAGAAGTTATTATTTCAGAGAGCATGCAGCAGCCTCGGATTTTTCTTGACCTGGCATCCTCATAGCTAGATTCGTACTAGCACAGGGTGTGAAGGTGTTTAATGTTGCCAAATCATTCTACGGGGTGTGTACAGGAACAGCTAATACACTGTTTAACGAGAAGGACATTAAACTGGGTCGGTTGCACAATGCTAACGAGTAGGGGCATTTTCCACTGCATACCAATAGACACGAGTAACATCCTAAGCTAGCATGTTCTGAGATGTACCATGTTAATCCATTTAATACCAGATCACCTAACCATTCACCTTTCAATTTCAAAGAGAATAGTGTTGCCACAAGATACGAGAAAAACGAAACAAGACAAGATGAGAGGTGTTGAGACCCAAGACGAGATGATGATTTTTCTCTTATCGTTTGATTCGAGACACTACAAGAAGACTTAAAATAATACTTATGAATCGATATCGTATGCTATTGACTTATTAACTTCAACACTATTAGATGTGTAAATTTCACCTAGACAGTTATTTATAACCTAATAATGTTTGAAATAAACAGAAACTGACATCTGCAATCAATTTAACAATTCATCACTACTTATTTATGGAATAGTATCGTATACCGTTGTATTATAAACGATATTACAATTCAATTACACAATATTGTATATATTATATTGCTCGATGAATGATATCCACATCGCTTTGTTCGTAACCCTACTTGTCGAAGAGATGCAACGGGTCAGTCAGTCTGTGAAAAAAAACGTGTTGCTAAAATTTTTTTAAATTTATCGGATACCCGTAACAAACTTTAGTGCAGTAGAGTTTTTTTAAATTGCTCCAGATGTGGAACAGTGGCAAGGAAGAGGTTGAACTTTTGACTTCGGCCAGTTCTGGGTCATGTAGTGTCATGGTCGGCACGCCCGGTCTCTCAGAGCCACGCTGGCTCTAAGTGTCAATTACTAGGACCGTAAAGCCCCTTGGCCTACCTGAAAACGGTCACTTGTCCTTGAGGTTACTTGCCGTTTCGAGGTTACGCTCTTACAGATGCACTCGTAATTGTAAAAACTAGTTTTACTTAGTTATCCATCCCCAATCAGTCGCAATCCCCTGGATAACGATCATTCGGTGCACAAAGAACATTTCGTGGGTGTAATAATTCTTTTCCGTAATAATATGACACTTACTTTACCATAGCTGTCAAGACTGAAGAGCGTCATCGACCGGTGCTATAGAACTCCGCGGCTACGATCACAGATAATTTTTCATGCTGACTATACCTGACGATCTACTACCCAAATCACTGCGATGTAAGCGAGGAATCACACGGTATAATATTTTTCGAGCTCAACTAAAACAAATATACATACGGGGCATTCCATGACATCGTGATCGAGATCTGGCGGTGACATTTTAGATTTGCTTAATAATTTATTATTTCAAACTATTTTTCAAAAAATGTATACACAATTTTTTACAGATTTTTCCAAGCGTCGGTACCTGAGATACGATCTTCGAAGTAAAAAAAAAACACCCATATTCAAGAATCTGAAAAAAATCAGAAAAATCTGAAAAAATATTATAAAATTTTCGAGCGCTACTAGAAGATGGAGGTTTGATTACGGGGAAAGGTGAAGTTGAAAAATGCCGAAAAAAAATATTTGAAAAATCGTAATATATTTTCGACGTATAAACGAGCAGAAAGTCCTTTATCATATGGGTCTAAAAAAGTATATTTTCAGAGTTAGGTACAGGAATCGAACATACGATATCTATATTACAACATTGTAGTTATACCGCGAGGACCAGGTGAAAGAGAATGGTCCGTCCGCCCAGACACCTAATATTTCGTATTTTCATGGGGATAGCCACCCGTAAGTCGTAGCGCTGAAAATCCCTAGGGTGATGCAACTCGGCAGCCATTGTTGATGGAAGCCGGCTGACTGCCAATACATCGCGGAAGGTAGACATGTGTGGTTATGTTCGTTTATTTGAAGCAAATGATAAAGAAAGTGAATATAACCTATGTGAATAAGCTATGAATATTTATCAAACATTGATCAATCAGTTTTAAATGACTGTAACGAAGACTAATTTATTACAACATGAAAATTATCCTTGTTATGCATTGAATGAACTTTTACTCAGCTTCAATAAAGTTTTTCTTCCTTACCTAGTTCAATTTATTGAAGCCTCAACCCCAGGATACAATTAATAATTTCGTTTAAATTGGTTCTTCTCGATGAACTCTTTAATTCTAATTAATTTCCGGTTACAGCTGAGGTTAATTCGTTGATAGATATCATTCAAAACTGATTGATCGATTTTTGATAAATATTCATAGCTTGTTCACGAAGGTTTTATTCACTTCATTTATTATTTGCTTCAAATAAACGAACATAACCCCACACGTCTGCCTTCCGCGATGTATTGACAGTCAGCCGGCTTCTATCAGCAATGGCTGCCAAGTTGCATCGACCGCGCGCCAAAATCACCCTAGGGATTTTTCAGCGCAACGAGTGGCTATCCCCATGAAAATACGAAATATAAGGTGTCTGGGCGGACGGACCATTCTCTTTCACCTGGTCCTGGCGGTATGTATATCTATATGCATATATAAAATAATTATTTTGTTAATAACTCCGGCATGCGTGATCGAATGTTGCTAAAAAACAATAGGGGGCGAGATTTCCGTGTCAAGAACACCCCCTCCAAATCGCAAGTTCATAGGTGCAACGGTTTGACAGATATCGTGGTCCCAAGAAGAACGTTCTGCGACGAAGAAGGAGGAGGAGAAGAAGAAGAAGAAGATTGCGTTTTCGATCAACTTTGATGATCGATATCTCAGGAACCACCGGGTCAATTTCGTTCAACTTTTTGGAGCAATGTTAGGTGGAGTGGGTCTTACGCCGCTACAAATTTTGTTACAAATATTCGGTGGTTCGAAAGATATGACGGTTTTTTTACAAGGACAAGAGCTTGCTCGGGTAAATGATTCGGGGCTGGCGCGCCGGCCTACGGGTACTTGGCGGCGATTCGCTGCCGCGAATCTTGATCCATGATAAATTACGCAAGTCAAAGCTGCGCTGAAAGTTGGAGTCAAGACATAACATAACATAACATAACATATCATTTTTATCTAATTAGACATGTGGGATATATTCGATCGGCCGCAAAGGCCGCGAGTGACATGTATTCGATCGGCCGCAAAGGCCGCGAGCGACATGTATTCTATCGGCCGCAAAGGCCGCGAGTGACATGTATTCGTTATTTTGGGCTTTTTTTCAAATTTCCGAGAAAAAGAGTCACACATCTCTTAAATGCCAGATCAGTTTCAGTCTTGAAGGAGTTTTTGTCAACGTATATTCTGAAATTTTTATTCAAAAACCGCGAATGGAAGTTGAAAATATTCGTAGTTGAATAAATTTGAAATGACGAATACTGAGTGAAATTTTTTTATATTCAATCAATATGTCTTGAGCATTTTGATAACTGAGTTACTTTTAACATGTTTCAGAATATTCTTAGGCACAGCTTTTCCATTCCTGCTTTTCAGAGTCATCTGTTTCAAATTCTTGCGGCCAACCAATTTCAATAATAGTTGTGTGACCATTCTTCTCGGCTTGTTAGAATATTTTTCAGTGATGCTGTGAAGCTTGGCGGTTTTGATAAAAATATTGCTCCCTTGACGGAGTTCAGTTTTATCTGAGTCTTCTTCAGTGCCATCGTCGTTACTCTCATCATCATCGTCATCGTCGTCATCGTCATCGTCATCATTGTCATCGTTGTGATCATCGTTGTGATCATCGTGATCGGACTCACCGTTTGTTCGACCTCTACTAATACCTGCAACACAATCATCATCTTGCCCACACTGATAAAAAAAATGACTTGATTCAAGAAAAAATTTTTCTTCAAAACGTCATTCTTGTTTCAAGTTATTTAATTCTCTTAATTCTAGAAATTAACTCTTGAATCAATAAACTATAATTCTTGGATGAAAAGTAAAAAAAATCTCGGCTTCTGTTTCCGGTGTGAAAGGTGACAGGTGTGTATGAGAAGTGTATGAGCGTTTGCGATAAAACAGTAAGAACAGAAGAAGGCGCTGGAGAAGCCGGTGAGTAAGGGGAGGGAGAAGGGGCTAAAGAACATAGCGAGTGGGTTAGGGAGAAGGAAAAGGGCAGGGAAAACGTAGGATCAGGAAGGGAAAGATAGTGAGGTTAGGTGTGTCTGGGGAGTAGAAAACAGGCGGGACGAGATACGCGCGAAAGGAAGAGAGTACAGCCGGGGCGGCATCTATTAGGCAGAGGGAGAAGGAAGGTCGGTAAAGCAGGAATAGGAGTAGGTAGACAGTAGGAAGACAATAGTTTGGTGGAAAAACAATAATACTTGGCGGTGACTTCAGGCAAGTTTTGCCGATTGTAAAACGGGGAGGAAAAAGACAAATACTAGAAGAGACAATTAAATACTCATTCCTATGGAATATATTTATTAAACTTAGATTACATAAAAACATGCGAGCAACAGAGGACGCACTTTCATTTTCAAAATGGCTTCTCGACATAGGTAATGGCGAAATTCAATATCATTCGCCGGACGAAAAGATGAAGAGTGAAGATCTTATTGGAGACTTATATCCACAGAATATTACAAGTCACGAATTAACAAACAGAGCAATTCTTGCACCAAAAAATGTCGAAGTAAATCAGCTGAATACAGAAATTCTACATAGAATGGAAGGCGATCTACTCGAGTCCCATAGCATTGATTACGCCACACTGCAGGGCATAGACACGGCTGATGCAACGCTTGACGAAGAGGCCACCTTACGATACCCAATAGAATATCTCAACAGCTTAACACCTTCAGGTTTACCACCACACAAGTTACAATTGAAAGTTGGCGCTATTGTAATGTCATTAAGAAATTTGTCAATATCCGATGGCATATGTAACGGAACAAGGTTGGTTGTTCGTGCACTTCATTCACGGATACTTATTGCTGAACTACTAACTGGAGACAAAAGGGGACAAATTGTGGAATTACCACGTATAAAATTAGACACACGAAATGACATGGACATGCCATTTGTACTCTACAGAAGACAATTTCCGGTACGGTTAGCGTTTGCTATGACGATAAACAAAGCACAAGGACAAAGCTTTGATTTTGTTGGTCTTTACATAGACAGACCGCTTTTTGGGCATGGGCAACTTTATGTTGCGCTGTCGAGGTGTAGGTCGAGAAACGGAATAAAAATTCAAACGAAAAGCGATAAAGAGATATACAATATTGTATACAAGGAGATACTTGCCCAAAAAGATTGATTGAAAGTGATTAAGTCTAAATAATAAACGCAACAGTAAATGAACAAAACACTATCAGGCTGCATCATGCGCTAAATCTATATGGAATATTCGGAAAAGGTTGCATAATAAGCGCCACCGTGAATGAACTGATTAATATGAGGCTGCATCGTGCGTTAAATCTATACAAAAGATTCGGAAAAGGCTGCATAATAAGCGCCACCGTGAATGAACTGATTAATATGAGGCTGCATCATGCGTTAAATCTATACAAAAGATTCGGAAAAGGCTGCATAATAAGCGCCACCGTGAATGAACTGATTAATATGAGGCTGCATCATGCGTTAAATCTGTACAAAAGATTCGGAAAAGGCTGCATAATAAGCGCCACCGTGAATGAACTGATTAATATGAGGCTGCATCATGCGTTAAATCTATACAAAAGATTCGGAAAAGGCTGCATAATAAGCGCCACCGTGAATGAACTGATTAATATGAGGCTGCATCATGCGTTAAATCTATACAAAAGATTCGGAAAAGGCTGCATAATAAGCGCCACCGTGAATGAACTGATTAATATGAGGCTGCATCATGCGTTAAATCTGTACAAAAGATTCGGAAAAGGCTGCATAATAAGCGCCACCGTGAATGAACTGATTAATATGAGGCTGCATCATGCGTTAAATCTATACAAAAGATTCGGAAAAGGCTGCATAATAAGCGCCACCGTGAATGAACTGATTAATATGAGGCTGCATCATGCGTTAAATCTATACAAAAGATTCGGAAAAGGCTGCATAATAAGCGCCACCGTGAATGAACTGATTAATATGAGGCTGCATCATGCGTTAAATCTATACAAAAGATTCGGAAAAGGTTGCATAATAAACGCCACCGTGAGTGAACTGGTTAATATGAGGCTGCATCATGTGCCACGTTTGTATAAGAAGTTCACAAAAGGCTGCATAATAAGCGCTAAAATAAATAAAAACATCAGGCTACTATGCGTCGTGCGCCACAGCAAATACCAAGGCTGTAATGATAATATATGACAATGTTCATAATAGTATGAATCATTCGGATACAAAAAAAACGTGTGAAAATTAAACTAATGTCCGGTAAATGAGAAAATAAAAAAATATAACAAATGTATATATACATGTATAAAGACATTTTTACATTTGCACAGGTTGATTCTTATTTATTGTTAGCAAAAGTAATAATAGATGATATCTAGAGTAGGAATAATGATAACGGTAGGAATGAGGATAAGGATTGGGAAAGAGAGCAGGATATGTGGCCGTGCTGGGCGACAAATTGAGCAGTAGGAGCAGAAACGGAAGAATCACATCATCAACATCACACAATCATCAACATTCCACAGCGAAAGATCATCAACATCTCGAAACTACAAGCTGAATGCTCGTGAACCGCGACCAGAACAGCCACTGGCGAGGAGTCGTCGCAAGAAACCCCTAGCTGGTAGATCAGCAACAAAATCAGCAACATCAGCCGCCGATGAGGGGCTTTGAGAGACGGCAGCGAAGGAGTATTTGAGTTCTTCCGCAGAAAATTCCTCCGCGTCGTTCGAACGGGTAGGTGCAAATTTATATTCCAATTGGAGAAAAAATGTAAATAAATACCAAAACATGTCGGGGCCCAATTCATACTGAGGCCGGCAGTGAATATAGTATATTTTAAAACAAATATGACGCATAGCGTGATGTATCGATATATTGCAATTGTTTCAGATAAAAGAAGAAATCAATGCAGTGAATACGATAACACAACTGTAAACAATCATTCGTTAAAATGGCAACGGCCGAAATAGACGTGAGTATTTACGACGAATATTCCTCAATTATAATTATATATAATTATATAACATAACTGAATCCATAAACACTTTTTATAGATATCGAAGATAGCCGACGACAATGTCAGTGCGGCTGACGCACAAGCTGCATTCGTTATACCAGGTAAACGATATTTTAACGTCGTTGGATGAGTGTAGTCTTCTCAAATCTCGAATTAATTTTAATATGATGAATTAATTTTATAGATGACGGTTTGGATGAAATTTTAGCAGCGGCTGCCGCCGCTGTAGAGGAGGCAGAGGCAGCGAAGGCGGCTGTAGAAAAAACAACAAATTAAAAACAACAAGATTTTTTTATTATACGGAGGGAGGGAAAATTAAAAAAATAAAAAGCAGTATTGAATGTTAAAATTTGTTGTGTTTTACTTCATACCGGACAGACTCAAGCACGCCTCACATTCGTCTACTCATGTCGTTTCCACTCATTCAAAGCCAACTCGGCACACTCCAGGTTTTTCGTCTGTTTATTGCAGGCCCGCCATCTGCATTTTTTCCGAAGACATCAATTCTAAAAAAAAAAAAAGAATAGCGGGCCCCATGAAGAGAACAAATAGACGAATGTAGGGCAAACTTCACATAATACAGGTTATTATTTAGAAGAGAAATACAAAAAAATCATTTAAAATATGTTTATTTAATAAAAAACATAAAATATATTTATTTAATTAACGAACAAATATACAATTTAATTAACGAACATAAAATATACAATTTAACACAGAACGAGAAATATACAATTTAACACAGAACGAGAAATATACAATTTAACACAGAACGAGAAATATTAACAAAATAACTAAAATAATGAACTATTTCGGGCGGGACATCTCCCGCAGGAGCTCTACAAGATTCCTACGGCTTGCAGCAGCGCGGGCCTGCTGCTGCAGCCAGGCTTGGCGCCGTTGCTGCTCAGCGCGCCGTTGCTCCTCAGCGCGCCGCTGCTGGAGCCAGGTTTGGCGCCGCCGCTGCTCAGCCCGCCGCTGCTGCACCCACCGTCCCGCCCTGGAGCCTCTGGGCCGATATACTGGAAAATAAAGAAATAATGGGTTTTTAATAATTAATACTGACTACCCAGACAATTAAATTAAATTAAAGGAAAATAAACAGAAATACCTTTTGCTGGCTCGTCTCCTTTCTCATCTCCGGCCTCATGCCCCTTAACGCCCTCCTTCTGGGTTGGTTCAGACATCTGTAAGAAAATGTGGTTAATGGAAGAACAAATCATCAATTACACAGAAAAACCGATTAAATTGGTCCAACAAAAATTATTTTGTCCCAAGAAAATTTTCTGCAATTCGCACTGTAAACCGAAAGTTCCTTCAGGCAAGAAAAAAATTCGCTTGAGCCAAGAGAATTCTCTTGGTTGAGAAAATTTTGACTTGGCTCGGGAGATTTCTCGGTCTTCAATATAATTTTCTTGGCTCAAGTAAACCTTTTTCTCTGTGTAGAATTAATCCATATAAAATGAATTTAGCTAATATGATGTATTATATTATATTAACTCGAGTACTATAAATGAATACTTACAGTTTTTATATGTTATGTTTTTATTTATTTTATATGTGATTCGGTCAACGTTTATTGATATCACTGGTTTTTATTTATCGCTATAACAACAAGATAAAAAATGAATGAATTTTCAGAAAAAGCAATTAGAACAAACTCAATAAAAAACGAATGTAGCAAATCCATGAAGTTGCAGCCTACATACTGATGTATACTTGGCCAGGTTGATTCTGGCCCGGAAGTGATCAGGTTAGCGTGTTGAATGATATACCAAACAGCCACTTCCAGGCCAAAATCAACCTCGCTGCATGTATAATACTCCATTCACCTAGAGAACGACACACTTGCAACGAGTGCGATAGCGACAGCGCCAACGCGATCAAGGCGGAGTGAGAGAGAGGACGGGGGTCTTTTTTTTTTTTTTAAACCTTTGAATGGCTTAACTCCTATTATGGAATGTAGCCGAGAGGACGGGGGTCGTACTCTCGGTGAACGGGGTATACAGGGTGAATTCCTAACGTCTGAACATTTGCAGTAGTGTTGAGGTGGCCAAGAGTCCTGCGCAGGCAATTATCTCCCAATTTCAACGGATACGAAAGCCTGGAACCAAACTAACAGTTGACAATTTTCATTAGTGGCCACCTCAACGCGCGCTGCTCCGAGTGTTGCGACGTTGGAAATTTTCCCTGTATGCAACAGAGTGAGGCGCGTAGCGCCGAGCGCCCGAGGCGCGTAGCGCCGAGGCCTCGGAAGCGAGCGAAGCGAGCGACGAGGCGGGGTTGGCGCGCGAAGCGCGCAGGGGCGGAGCCCCTAGTATATAATTGTTTATATAAAATTATATATAGTTGTATATAAATATATACAAATATATATAAGTTTATATAATTTTATAAAACTATATAAAATTTTATATAACACCGTATCGAATGGCTTTATATTACTATATAAAATTATATATAGTTGTATATAAATATATACAAAAATATATAAGTTTATATGATTTTATAAAACTATACAAAATTTTATATAACACCGTATCGAATGGCTTTATATTACTATATAAAATTATATATAGTTGTATATAAATATATACAAATATATCTATATAAGTTTATATATAATTATATTCATCATAAAAGGTAAAAATTTTTTTTTTCATTTCCGCAGCCCTTTATTCACAGGTATAATTTTACAAATTCACAAACTATAATAGAATCCTTAATATTAATATTGATCTGTTCTAAACGCATAATATTTTTATTATTACGTATATATTGAACAAAGTTTTTGATACAGAACAAATATAACCCGATTAAAAAAGATTATATATGATTATACCGGGTGTCCCATTTTAAAGTACCACCTGATTTATCTCGAAAAAGACTGCTCTGATCGAAAATTGACTCCAGTGAAACTTCTAGGGTTCGAAGGGGGACGTTCGAAAAAAAAATTGTTTTCAGTCTCAAATTCAAAATGGCGGCGCTACGATGGCAGACATGTTTTTTTTAAATGGGAACATGACTTTTTTCTCCTACCAAAAAATTCATCACATCAAAACTAACAACTTTTGCATGACCGTTTTTCGGATTAAGTCCGTAATTTTTGAGTTACAACGCAATTTTTGACTATTTTAGCGCTATCCAGGATGTACCACGAGGAGGTAAAGTCTTAACATCCCATGTGTAAATGTGTGTGTGCGTGTGTAATGTGGCGGATTATTCGACCTCTTCTCGCTCGCTGTTCGAGGACTCGAATTGTCCTACGAGAGAGGTGACGACGACGAGGATATTCGCGTCGATACAACCTTTCTGCTCGAGCATAATTGCCCCTACATCTGCCTAAAATAATGAGCATGTCAACTATTTCATTGGGAGTAAAATCAGGCATTGTTGAATTAATTGCCGTACACCAGTGATGAGCAACACGACGATTGTGGGCGAAGAAGCCCGCGGAGACTCGCGGGGTGAGCGAAGCGCGCCAGCTTCCCGCCACTCTCGAGGGCCAACACGCGAGGGCCGACACACACACATACGCACACATTACACACACACACACACATTTACACATGGGATGTTAAGACTTTACCTCCTCGTGGTACATCCTGGATAGCGCTAAAATAGTCAAAAATTGCGTTGTAACTCAAAAATTACGGACTTAATCCGAAAAACGGTCATGCAAAAGTTGTTAGTTTTGATGTGATGAATTTTTTGGTAGGAGAAAAAAGTCATGTTCCCATTTAAAAAAAACATGTCTGCCATCGTAGCGCCGCCATTTTGAATTTGAGACTGAAAACAATTTTTTTTTCGAACGTCCCCCTTCGAACCCTAGAAGTTTCACTGGAGTCAATTTTCGATCAGAGCAGTCTTTTTCGAGATAAATCAGGTGGTACTTTAAAATGGGACACCCGGTATATGATTATATATAATCTATACATAATCTATATATAATTATGTATAATTATATATATAATTTACATAATTATATATATAATTGCAGAACGGTTTATTTATAATTATGTAAAATTATATATGGTTATATATAATTATGTAGTTAGTAAAGTGTTTTTATTGCTTGTCTTTCGACCTTACAATGTTTTTATTACATTTTTCTTTTATTATGTTTCGCTATTCATCCGCTGCTTATCTCTTCTGTTTACATTTGTATTTACTTGCATGTTATTTTATTTTATGACCTTTCTAACTCAAATATAATTCTTCTATGCTGACCATACAATGTCTCTTATTCTATCCTTCTATTTATTTATTTATTTATTTCTATGTAAGTGCATATATATCTCTATTTTGTTTATCTTATTTATACATTTATTTATACTTATATTCTATCTATATTCTCTTGTTTTTTTTTTTTTTTTTTTCGGATTATGCTCCGTTGGCCTTTTCTTCTTTCGTTTTTCCTTCCCGTCTTTTCTTTTTTTCTTCTTATTTCTCTTCGCTCTTTTCCCCATCTTTCTTCTTTTCTTCTTTTCTCAGCTCGTCTATTACTTCTGCTAGCTTGTCTAGCAGCTCTCTCTTTCTCTGTCCGCCTTTGCTTTCTTTTTCTCTTACTGTTTCTTTTTCCTCCTTTTCGCTTCTTTCGTTTTCCTTCCTCTCCTTTCTTTCTATTTCTTTTGCATTTTCTTCTTTCTCTTTAACTGGTTCTTCTTCTTCTCTCTTCTTTCTTTCTTTTTCAGCCTCTTCTTTTCTGGCACAGTTTCTCTTATATCTGTCCTCTGCTATCTTCGCTTTTTGTTTCCATCTCGCTTCTCTCTCTTTGAACGTTAGGTCGTCTTCTATTACTACGTCTTCCATTATTTCGGCTCTTATTTTTCCTCTCATCACTTCTCTTTTATCTACTTCGCTCCATAGTTCTACTCCCGCTGCTCCTTTCGCTTTCGACAGATCTACTCCTCCGCATTCCCATTCTCTTTCTATCTGCACTTTCTTTCCTGCTGCTGTGCATATTATTCTTTTGATATCTTCTCTCCATTTCTTCGATCCTCCTATTCCTTTTACTACGACGTTCTTTCTTCTTTTCTCTTTTGCCATTCTTTCTGTCTCTTCTTCATCTCTCTTTCTTTCATTCCTGTCTGTCTCGGCCTTTCTGCTGTCTTCGCTTATTCCTCTTCTTTGCTCTTCTGGTTTTTCTCCTCCGCGTTGCTGTTTTTTCCCACAGCTTTCCTTCAGCACCTCTATCTCCTTTCTTAGTTCTTCTATTTCTTTTTTCTCTACCCTAGCTTCTTTTATTTCCTTCTTCATCTTTTCTATCTCTGCTCTGACCTCTCTTGTTTCTTTTGCATATCCTTCCATCATCATCTCTATTAGTTCCATCGCGCTTTCGTTTTCTTTTTCGCTTCCCTCGCTCATTTCTGTTTGCCTCGCTTGCGCCGTTCTCTCCTTGCGCTCGTCTCTAGCTTTGTCGCCTTACTGCTGTGCTGCTTCTTTTCTTCTGTTGCTCGCGGCTATTCCCCCTCTGCTACTGTTCCCCGCTGTCCTCCCTCTCCTGTCTTTTTGCCATTCGGTTGCTTGCCCTTGTCTGCTCTCGCTTCTCTGTGCCGTTTATCTCTCTCTCTCTGGCTACCGCCTCTCCGCAGCCTCACGTGGGGGGGTCGACCCCTCGGCCCCTCGCGCGGCTTGAGGCGGTTTGCCCTCTCTCTCCTTTTCTGTTTGCTCGCCTTCTCTCTCTATTCTTGCTCTCTCTCTTGTATCTTTTATTTCCCTCATTTTTGCTGCTCCGCTGCCGTCGTCATTCAGTATTTCTATTATCTTCTCTACTCCTCCTTGTCTCCCGCCTCCTCTGCATCTTTCTGTCACATGCTCCCAGTTTTCTTCCTCTGCGTCGCATATCCTGCATTTTCTCTTGTCTGCGTCCTCTTCCCAGTAGTTACTTCCTTTCATCTCGTTGCCTAGTCTGAATCTCGCTATCATTATCATTTCTTTTTCTTTCCTCGTCGTCCTTAGGTATCTCGGCGTTTCTAGTGTGGTTATTTCTTTGTAAATACTGTTGTATTTTGAGTTTCTCACTCTGTTTCCTCTCTCTTGTTCTTGTATTTCCTTGTCTCTTTCTGCTACTTTTCCCTTCATGTCTTCTCCTCTCTCTCTTCTGTTTTCAACTTCTTCTGCGCTGTAGCCTCGCTCTTCGTAGAATTTTCTTCTTTCTTCCTCCCAGTTTGATCTGTTCTCCTTCTTTCCTGTCTTTATTTCATTCCAGCATCTTCTGGCTAGTTCGTTACCTCCTCCCTCCCTCAGTTTTTCTTCGTATTTCATTGCTCTTTTTCCTGCTTTCGTTCTTATTTTGTATCTTTTTGTCTCTTCTCTTATCATGTATCCTGGTGTTCTTCCGTCTAGGCCTAGAGTCCATCTTATGAATTTTTCGTGCATTCTTTCCATTTCTTCTCTTTCCGTCCACCCCCATATCTCAGCACCGTACATGGCAATGCCTTCGACTAGCGCTTCGAATATCCTCATCCTTTTGCGCCAGTCTCCTCCCATCATTCTTTTGCCTATCCCCCATACCTGGCCCATGGCTATCGTTGCTTTCTTGGCTCTCTCTCTCGCGTGTTCCTTCATGCTTCCGTTCTTTTGCAACGTGAATCCTAGGTATTTGAACGTCTTCACCTCTTCTATGGCGCTCCCTTTCCATTGCCAGCTTTCTTCTTTTTCTCTGCCTCCCCCTTTTCTGAATCTCATTATTTTGGTTTTATCGGCGTTTAGCTCTAGTCCTTTCTTGTCTAGGTACCTTTCTGTTCTCTTCAGCATTTCTTTCATCCCCTTCTCGTCTTTCGCCAGTAGCACCACGTCATCTGCATAGGCTAGGGACCATATCTTCATCCCTCCTACTACAATTCCTCCATCTTGGCCTTTTCTCATAGTTTCTTCCCAGTCTGCTAAGTAGATGTTGAAGAGGTATGAACTTAATGGGCATCCCTGCCTTACTCCTTTCACCGTCCAGAATTTCTCCCCTGTTTCGCTCCTCACTCTTACTCTGTTGCTCGTTTCGCTGTATATTTCTTTTACCCTGTCTCTTATTTGTTTTCCTATCCTCCTTTTCTTCATTATCTTCCACATTTTGCGTCTATCTATTGAGTCGAATGCGGCTCTTAGGTCGATGAACGTTGCTATCACTTTTCCTCTTTTCTTCTTTATTTCTCTTCCTATTGCGTGGTTCAGCACGTACATCGACTCTGTGGTCCCTCTTCCTTTTCTGAATCCCACCTGGTTCTCAGGTACTATGGCTTTCTCTTCCATCTCTTTTTCTAGCCTATTTGCTATTATCGCTGCATATATTTTGTAGGCTGTCGGCATCAGCGTTACTCCTCTGTAGTTTTTTACTTCCTCTTTTCTCCCCTTTTTGTGTATGGGTATTATTAGGCCTTCTTTCCACTCGTCAGGGAGTCCTTTTCCTCCCCACACTTCATTCATTAGCTTTGTTACTTCTCTTATCATGTCTTTTCCTCCTAGCTTCCAGGCTTCATTTGCTATTCCGTCTGCGCCCGTTGCTTTCTTGCTTTTTAGTCTCCTTATTACTTTTTCTACTTCTTCTTCTTTTATACTGTCTGTGGTTTCTTCTTCCTCCTCGCTTTCTTCTTCTCCCTCTTCATCATCTTTATTGTCTTTTCCTTGTAGCAGTATTTTGAAGTGCTTTACCCATTCTTCCATTTTTATCTCTTCTGGGATCCTTGTTCTCTTGTTTCTTATTTTGTTCAGCACTTTCCACATTTCTCCTTCGGACTTTGTGTTCTTCATTTCCTCCACGATCTTAGTCGCTTCTTCCTCTTTTTTCTTTGTGCAGGTCTCTCTGAACTTTTTTCTTTCTTCTCTGTACTTCTCCACCTTTCCCTCTCCTCTTTTCCAGTCTTTTAGCGCTTTCTTTGCGGCTGCTTTTCTTTCTTTGCATTCCTCATCCCACCATTTGCTGTTTCGTGGGCCTTTGCTTCCTTGTCTTTTCCATTTCGCTGCCTCCTTTATTTTTTCTTTCAGTTCTTCAAGTATTTCTTCTGGGCTTCCTCCTGTCGTTGTTACCCCTTGAATCTTCTCTCTGTATGCGTTTGCCCCTTCTGCTGACCAGTCCATTACTTCTTTGTGTGTCTCACTTTCTCTCTCTTCTCTCTCCTCATTTTCTTCTTCGTCTGTTTTTATCGTGAGTACTACTGGGTGGTGGTCCGATTCGATTCTACTTTTTACTTTCACTCTTTTCGTTCTTTCCCAGGCCTCTGTATTTCCTATTATGTAGTCTATTACGGATTCGCCTCTTGGACCTACGTGCGTGATCTCCCCCTCTTCGTCTCCTTCGCACGTTCCATTGAATATTCCTAGTCCTTCCTCTTCTAGCCAGCTTATTAGTGCTTTTTCTTCGCTGTTCAACGTGTTATCTTTCGATCTTCTTTCTTCTCTCGTTTCTTTCCGGTCTTCTTCTGTTTCTGCTATTCCTCCCTCTCTTGCTGTTCTTGCATTCAGGTCCCCTCCTATTATTATCGGGCTGTCCCGTCTTCCATTTTTGATCTTCTCCGATAACGCCCTTGTTTTCGTTTTTACTTCCTGGTTCGAGTACACTGAGAATACTCTCCATTCTCTTCCCTCTATTTCTATTGTTCTTTCCATTATTCCTTCTATTTCATTTTCGTTATCTTTTTTGGTTCTTATCATGTTTGCACCTGTTCTGACTCCTAGCGCCATCCCCCCACACGCTCTCCCTCTTCTGCTTTCTCTTCTTGCCCCTTGTAGTTTCCAGTCGTGGCTGCTTGGCAGTCTTGCCATTGTCTTTTCGCTGTCTTTGCTTTCTCCCCATGTTTCTGTGAGTCCTACCACGTCCCATTCTTTGATCTCGTCCCAGAATTCTGCGTCTTTACCTTTTATTCCTGCTATGTTCCAGAATCCTACTTTTATCTCTTTTGTTTTTTCTTTATCCTATTCTGCTCCCCTTCCTCTTCCTCTTCCTCCTCTTCCTCTGCCTCTCTCGGTCCCTCGGGATTGGCTCGCGTGCGCGCTGTTCTCTCCTTCTGTGCTGTAGCCGGTCGCCTCTCTGTGTCTCAGCTCCTCTTTGTGTCTCAGCTCCTCTGTTTCATCGTCCCATGTCCATACTGTGCTTCCTATGGTTATCTTTCTGTATCCTACTCTCGTTTGGATTCCATTTCTCCTCTCTTCTCTTGCCCTGTCCCATATTCTGTCTTGTATTTCCATCTCTCTTCTGGTCAGGTCGGGCTCTATGACTATTTTGGTCCCTTTTAGTTTCCCCTTCATTGACATTATACTCTTTTTGTCCTCCCATTCTTTGAGTTTTACTAGCACGCTTTTTTTGTCTCTTCCTATTTCTCTCACTTCTGCTATTGGTACCGTCGCCGTCGTCACTTTCTCTATTGCCTTTTTTATCGCGGCCTCCCATTCCTCTCCGTCCTCTCTTTCGAGCCCTCTTATCACTATGTTCATACTTCTTTCGGCTTTTTCTCTTTTCTCCAGCTCTATCTCCAGTCTTCTCAGTCTTCTTCTGCTTTCTCTTCTGTCTTGCTCTATTCTTTCAGCTATTTCTTTCTCTCTCTGTTCTCTATATCTTTCTTCTTGCGCCTTTTTTCTTTCACTTTCTGCTTTTCTCGTTTGTCTTTCTCTTTCTATCCTTTCTATCATTTCTGCTAGTTTGCCTCTTTCATCTTCTCCTCTGTTTTTTACTTCTATTATCTCTTTTCTCAACGCCTCTCTCTCCTTTCTCTCTGCTTTTCTTCCTTCTTCGGCTTCTTCTCTCATCCTCTTCATCTCTTCGTTCATACTCTTCATTCCTCTCATTATATCGCTGAGTGTTTGCTTCAACCACTCTTCCTCTGGTCGTTCTTTTTCTTCATCGTTCTCGCTCTCCATTGCTTGCGCCGGTTTCTGCTGCTCTTCGGAGCTTTCTGCGTTTCCCCTTTTTTTTGGTGTCCTTTTTGTTTTATTACTCTTCTTTCGATTTCTATCTTCCAGTTCCTTCAGTCCTCCTTTTGATTCTTCGTCTGTCTCGTCTCCTTCTGCGTCTGGTTTTTTTCTCTTCCAGCACTGTAGGAGCGATCCGTCGGAGGCCGATCTCGCTCTCTCCCAGGTTTCCGCCTTTTGCGGTCTTCCTGCTTTCTCTTTTCTTTTCTCTGTTTTTCCGCCTATCGGCGTCCCCCACACCTCCTTTTCTTCTTCTGTGTATTTCTTTGCTTGGTTACTCTCTGCTTTCTCTTCAGTCTTTTTCTCCATGCGTGTTTCTTCTTGTTGCCTGTGGCGCTCTCTTTGTGACGTCACTCTTCTTTACCGACCGCGCCTTCCTCTTGGCTGCACCTGTTGCGTTTGTCGCGTACTCGGCTTGACGCCGTCTCTACTCTTTCATGCGCACTCTCTTCCTCTGTCAGGCCGCCTTTCTGTGTTCTTGTCACGTGATCTTGCGTGTTTTTCTTTTGCTATTCTGCATTTATCTGCACTACACTTTTATGCTCTGCCTTCCCAGTTCACGCTCTTGTGTTCCGTCACTTCGCGCACCTTTAGTACTCAACTTCGACTTCACTTTCTGTCACTGCACTCGGAAATTTTACTTTCTTTTCATGCGATTTCAGAACTGTCTCTTGCTTGTCAGCAGGTACCGGAAGCCTCTATCATATAATTATGTATAATCATGTAATGTTATATATAATTATACCTAATTATATATATAATTGCAAAACGGTTTATGTATAATTATATATAATTATATATGGTTATGTATCATCATATATAATCATGTAATGTTATATATAATGATACATAATTATATATATAATTGCAAAACAGTTTATGTATAATTATATATGGTTATATATAATCATATATAATCATGTAATATTATACCGTGACTTTTCGTGGACGGTGAACGCTAGGGGTACCAACCTAAAACTCGCTCGGACTAGTGAGATTGCGTTCAACCATACCCTATTCAAGCTAACCTTATTCGGTACGAACTCGAGAATAGCGCGCGTAAAATTTGAAGGTTGGAAGCATTTCGTTACACGGAATGGAACGAAAGGACAAGTACAACTAATTCTGCCCGTGCAGGAATTATTCTGCGAATATTAACCAATTAATGTAATTTCGATATCAGGCGCTTTATTCCCGAAAATGAGTGAATCATGTGAATAAATGAAGTTGCGGGAAAATTGGATCAGGTAAGGAAGTTAATTTAGTCAATTGATCAACAAAATTTATTAACTAATGTCAGGTTTGAGTAGTAATCAGTTTATTATAAATCAAGCAATTTTTCAGATGTTTTTGTTGAATCGTTGGAACAAGAAAATGATTACTAATTACATTATAAAAAATTACGGCACATCAGTAATTCGTATTACATGCTGCTGTAATTGAACAACGAATACTAAATAATGAATAAACTCTTCGGATTGGAGAAATGGATTACTGAGAAATTGTTCAATAGTGATAAATCAAAGAGGATTGATTCCTCGACGATTGTGTTAGCCATTTCCAACATCAGGGCTGCGTCTGGAACAAAAAAGTGAGTGTCGATAAACACCATGGCATTAGATGTTGAAATCAACTTTGAATCAAGGCGTTCGACAAACCTCATTGTTGAGTCAGCCTGGAGGTGTATCGTCGAGGTTCATCGAGGGCCTTGGTTTATTCTTGTCGAGGTATTCAACTCCAAGAGCCTGCTTCGCTGCGGCTTGATTGTGTCGTCGAGGCTCATCGAGGGACTCAACTTCAGAAACCTGCTTTGCTGAGACTTGGTTGTGTCGTCGAGGCTTATCGAAGGACTTACCTCCTGAAACCTGCTACGCTGCAGTTTGGTTGTATCGTCGACGCTCATCGAGGGACTTGACTCCAAGAACCTGCTTCGCTGCGGCTTGGTTGTGTCGTCGAGGCTTATCGAGGGACTCAACTCCAGAAATCTGCTTTGCTGTAGCTTGAGCCAGCCTTGGCGAGTATCGTCGTGGCTCATTAAGAGACTCTTACCAGCGCTTCTGGTACTATTCACCGGCTTAGAGTCACTGTAGCTCGGAGTATGGATGTTGTGCAACTTATCCCTCGATGAGCTTCGACGTTACATGCCTAGGCTGACTCAAGCTACAGCAAAGCAAGTTTCTGGAGTTGGGTCCTCCGTTGGGCCTCGACGATACGCTTGATTCGCAGTAAAATAGCTGTTCGCAGTAATATACCTCAACGAGAATCAACCAAGGGCTTCGATGAGCCTCAACGATACACGCCAAGGCTGACTCAAGCTACAGCGAAGCAGATTTCTGGAGTTGAGTGCCTCGATGAGCCTCGACGACATAACCAAGTCGCAGCGGAGCAGGTTTCTGGAGTTGAATACCTCGACGAGAATAAACCAAGGCCCTCGATGAACCTCGACGATACACCTCCAGGCTGACTCAACAATGAGGTTTGTCGAACGCCTTGATTCAAAGTTGATTTCAACATCTAATGCCATGGTGTTTATCGATACTCACTTTTTTGTTCCAGACGCAGCCCTGATGTTGGAAATGGCTAACACAATCGTCGAGGAATCAATCCTCTTTGATTTATCACTATTGAACAATTTCTCAGTAATCCATTTCTCCAATCCGAAGAGTTTATTCATTATTTAGTATTCGTTGTTCAATTACAGCAGCATGTAATACGAATTACTGATGTGCCGTAATTTTTTATAATGTAATTAGTAATCATTTTCTTGTTCCAACGATTCAACAAAAACATCTGAAAAATTGCTTGATTTATAATAAATTGATTACTACTCAAACCTGACATTAGTTAATAAATTTTGTTGATCAATTGACTAAATTAACTTCCTTACCTGATCCAATTTTCCCGCAACTTCATTTATTCACATGATTCACTCATTTTCGGGAATAAAGCGCCTGATATCGAAATTACATTAATTGGTTAATATTCGCAAAATAATTCCTGCACGGGCAGAATTAGTTGTACTTGTCCTTTCGTTCCATTCCGTCTAACGAAATGCTTCCAACCTTCAAATTTTACGCGCGCTATTCCCGAGTTCGTACCGAATAAGGTTAGCTTGAACAGGGTATGGTTGGATGCAATCTCACTAGTCCGAGCCCGAGCGAGTTTTAGATTGGTACCCCTAGCGTTCACCGTCCACGAAAAGTCACGGTATGTATAATTATGTAATGGATTATATATAGATCCATCTCTAATTATATAATATATGGCTATTAGGGTGGTCGTTGAAAATTAAATTTTCTCAAAAACATTATTAGATGTATAGCATGAAATTATTTTCAATAGTTTTTTTAAACGTTTTGCATCACAAATATAAGTATAAATTTTTACATTATCATTTGAAAGAGTGAATTTTTGTATCTTATGATAATATAAATTATCGCGACGCGTAGCTTTTAACATGTCATTATAGGGAGGTATATTAATATTGATAACCCGAGTAAAAAAGATTATGTAGAATTATATGGAATTATATAGAATTTATATAAAATTGTATAAGAGTGTATAAAATCATCCACGGCCTCGAAAGAATTTTTAATTGGTTGAGTATTTTCATTCGCAAGCAGTCAAGAATGTTTGATCTTATGTGGCTGAAAAGGATTCATTTTTGACGAAGAGTCGCGAGTAGAATTTTCAATTTGTTTCGTGGAGTTTTGTTATTCTCATTATAATTTAGAAAAATGATTATAATACATCATTATTGTACAGTGTCAATTATTATATCATTGTTGAACAAAAAATTCATTCAATCAAATGTCTATTAGCTCTGAATTCGACAGTTTGATCATAGGTTTCGACAAATTGGAAAATATGAAGCTCAATACTATATAAGGTAGTTTGGCGTAGTCGGTAGAGCGTGCGGCTAGTAATTAGAATTGGCGAGCGGACTTGGGTTCAAATCCCGTTAAGGTAAAAAAAATCGGATGACGTTTTTCGTAGCGAACTGACCATGCTTGTTGATCTATAAAAATATCCGGATGGAGATTTGCATGTAGATCCGCATATTCACACTTGCGCAAATTTTTTGGTTTTTTTTTTACGGTTCGTTTGTTGAGAAAGGCACCTGGATATAATTATATATGAATCTATACAAATATATGTCGGCGTGTTATTCAAAAATCACCTTGTTTGCTGAGAAAGACGGAACATTCTCCGATGACATGAGATCGACTCGCACTAACTTGTCAAAGGACTATCGGTGGCTGGATTTTATTTCAGAAGATATGAGATCCGACGATTATCGTCAGATTGATAGAAAATCGGCTTGAACTGTCACGTCTCTCTCACAAATAATCATTTTACATTCTCTTTCAAGTTATAATATATTCCCGTTGATAATTTAAATAAAATGTTTATATGAATTCTTAACAAATACTTTCTTTAAAAATCAATATTAAAATGCCTCCAAAATTATTGCGGAGAAATACTTCCTCTTCATCAACAAGACGAGAGGATTCGACTTCAGAAGTGGGATCGCAACCAGAATTGCAAGCAGAATTGAGAGTAATTCATGAAGAAATACAGCCACGCCAGTCAACATCTTCCGATCACAATATGTTTGAAAATACTCCAGAAGAAAGGTGGGAAAAATTGTTAGAAATTCAAAATCGAAGTATGATGGAGTTGGTGCCGGCAATACGTCAACCAGTAAATTCAGCGCCCAGAATATCTTTGCCAAATTTTGATCCTGAGACCGAAGAAGTTGATGCTCGTGCATGGTGTCTGACGGCAGATCTCTGCATGGAGAGAGAAATGTTACAGGGAAGCACTCTGATGAATGCTTTAAGTCGGGCAATGAAAGGGTCAGCTGCATCTTGGTTTCCCCAAGTAAGCTATGCTGGGATGACTTGGGACCAATTTAAAGATCTTCTTTTGGCTCGATATGATGTAGTTGAAACCCCTGTTGCAACTTTGGTGCGCATAAATTCTGAAAGGCCCAAAGAAGGTGAATGCATTGCAGCATATACCTCTAGAGTTTTGAGTGCTCTAATGTCCCGTTGGCAATCAATGACAGTTGAACAGATCGCGGTGTCTGTTGCTTTGGCCCATGCGGTTCAAATTAAACCAGGTTTGCAGCGACTGGCTTTTACAACAAAAATAGATACTCGATCTAAATTACAACAAGAACTGATGGCTCACGGATTTCGGAAGAGAACATTTCCCAACAAACAAGGCAGAGAAGATAGTTCTGATCCCATAAGAGGACGAAGATTATTTCTCCAATGAAATGTTTTGGTTGTGGGAAACTTGGACATAGGATCGCTGAATGCCGAAGTCGTCAGTCGACACAGGAGTCTAATTTTAAGAAGACAACGTTAAAGAAACCATCGGTGACCTGCTTTAACTGTGGAGAAGTTGGCCACATCGCACCCCGATGTACAAAGTCTGCTGCAACGACCTCTCAAGCAGTACGTCGTGTACAGACTTGTACGATCAAGCCGGTGGATGGACATTTGTTGCATTCTGGTGAGCAGTTCTTGTTTTATTTCGATTCAGGTGCTGAGTGCTCTCTGATTAAGGAAAGTATTGCGAACAAATTTTCGGGAAAAAGATTTCATGTTTTGGTGACTCTTTTGGGAATTGGAAAAGGGAATCTGTGTAGCTCTACTCAAATTTTGTCTGATGTCGTCATAGATAATTTTTGTTTAGAAATTTTATTTCATGTCGTGCCTGATATTTATCTTGGTTTTGATATTTTAGTTGGTCGCGAAGTGTTAAGTTTAGGATATTCTGTAGAATTATCAAGTAATGGTATACTTTTCAAACGGAATGCGACTGTAAATATTTGCGAATTGGGGGTCGAAGTGGCGAGTTTTGAAAATATTGATACTGATATTCCAGAAAAAGACAGACCTTTTCTTCTTTCTCTTTTGACCACTTACTCTGCTTCTTTTGTAGAAGGTACTCCGAATAGTAACGTAAATACTGGCCAGTTGCAAATTCGTCTCATAGATCCAAATCGTACCGTCCAACGACGACCATACCGACTTAGTCCAATTGAACGCCAGGTAGTTCGCGATAAAGTTAAAGAATTAATTGCAGCCGGTACTATTCGACCTAGTTGTTCGCCGTTTGCAAGCCCGATTCTTTTGGTCAAGAAGAAAGACGGCTCGGATCGTATGTGCGTAGATTATCGGGAGCTCAACAGTAACACTGTTCCAGATAGGTATCCATTACCTCTTATAGCGGATCAAATAGAGAGGTTAGGAGGTGCAAATTATTTTTCATCTCTTGATATGGCTAGTGGTTTCCACCAAATTCCTGTGAGTGCGGAATCAATTGAAAGAACTGCCTTTGTTACTCCCGATGGTCAGTATGAATATCTTTCAATGCCGTTTGGATTACGAAATGCTCCTTCCGTTTTTCAACGAGCAATAAATCGAGCCCTCGGAGATCTTGCTTATTCATTTGCCATATGCTACATTGATGATATTCTAATTCCATCGCGCACAGTAAAGGAGGGAATTGAGCCGTTAGGAATTATTGTCTTGGCAGCATTGACGAAAGCTGGTTTTTCGATGAATTTCAAGAAATGTTCGTTTTTGAAAACAAGAGTAGAGTATCTTGGTTATGAAATTTCTTCGGGAGAAATTAAACCTAATCCTCGTAAAATCAATGCATTGACTGAGTTACCGTCTCCTGAAACTGTTACGCAACTTAGACAATTTATCGGACTTGCTTCCTATTTTAGGCAATTCATTTCTCGGTTTTCTCAAATTACAGCTCCTTTGTATAAATTAACTTCCGGAAAAGGCAAAATTGATTGGAAATCAGAACATGAAGAGATTCGTCAATGTTTAATATCCCGGTTAACAAGTACTCCCGTTTTAATGATTTTTGACCCGACCTTTGCAATCGAATTACATACTGATGCGAGTGCTATTGGCTATGGTGCAGTCTTTATTCAAAAAGTTAATGGAAAGTCACACGTGGTGGCTTATTTCAGTAAAAGAACAACAGAAGTAGAATCTCGCTATCACTCGTATGAGTTGGAAACTCTTGCGGTTGTCAATGCTATCAAACATTTTCGTCATTTTCTACAGGGAAGAAATTTTGTTGTTGTTACTGATTGTAATTCACTTAAAGCTTCCCGTAATAAAATAGATTTAACTCCTAGAGTTCATCGATGGTGGGCTTTTCTCCAATCGTTTGATTTTGAAATTGTCTATCGAGACGGAAAGCAGATGTCTCATGCGGATTTCTTTTCTCGTAATCCTTTACCCAGGGCATTGAAAGATTCTCACATTGCAACCGTTGAACAAAAACAAATAAATCTAATGGAAATATCGGATAGTTGGTTACAAGCCGAGCAACAAAAAGACGAGGAACTTGTTATTATCATTTCGAAACTATCTGATTCTTATTCTAATTGTGATCTTTCCGATTCATACGAATTGCGCTCTGGAATTTTGCATCGAAAAATACAAAGAAATAACCGAACTATTTCTTTACCTATCGTTCCAAGAGCTTTTCGTTGGTCTTTAATTAATCATTTACATGAGTCACTGATGCATTTAGGATGGCATAAAACTTTGGAGAAAGCGTACCAACACTATTGGTTCCCTAAGATGTGCAAATACGTCAGAAAATTTGTGGAAAATTGTATCACCTGTAAAATTTCTAAATCAACTTCGGGAAAAGTTCAAATTGAATTACACCCGATTCCTAAAGTCAGTATTCCTTGGCATACTTTGCATATAGATATCACTGGAAAACTTAGTGGCAAAAGCACTACGAAAGAATACATTTTTGTAATTATTGATGCGTTTACAAAATTCGTTTTTCTAGAACATTCTTTTCACATTGATACCAAGAATGCGATAAAGGCTCTTCGATCGGTGGTTTCATTATTTGGTGCACCAGTGCGAGTTATTGCTGATCAAGGAAGATGTTTTGCTAACACAGACTTTAGAGAATTTTGTAATGTTCATAATATTCAACTTCATTTGATTGCTACTGGCACTAGTCGAGGTAATGGTCAAGTGGAGCGTGTTATGAGTACATTAAAAAATATGTTGACATCGGTTGAAACTGATAACGAGAGATCTTGGCAAGATGCTTTAGGAGATGTTCAAATCGCAATGAATTCTAGCATTAATAGAGTCACTAAAGCAAGTCCTTTAGAATTACTTATAGGAAAAGTAGCAAGGCCGCTTAGCTTACTTCCTTTGCATGATGAAGAGTTGGAAGTCAACATGTCTGAAATCAGAGAGCAGGCAGCTAACCTTATTGAAAGAAACGCACAAGAAGAAAAATTAAGATTTGATAAAACCAAAGCTAAGGTTTTGAAATTTGCGGTTGGTGATTTTGTTTTGATTAAAAATCACGAGAGAAACCAGACTAAATTAGATCAGAAATTCAAAGGTCCTTTCAAAATTCTTGAAGTATTACCAGGTGATAGATATCTTTTAAAAGCTTTAAATTGTAAACGTACATATAAATATGCTCATGATCGCCTTCGCGCTATGCCTGAGTGTTCTGTTCCTACTGAGCTGGATGTATGTGATGAAGAGGTTCCAGAGTAGTCAGGTATTGCCAGTGTCGGCGTACTTGATGAGGTTTTGTTTAAGTTAAAAGGTTAATTCTTGTGGTGAATTCTGTATCAAAGAGTGTACAATGAGGTAACTCTGCGATGAAAGTTGAGATTCCTGTGATGGAATTGTTATTTGGCACACACTGATCATGCTTAATAGTTGTAAATCACAAAGACCCTAACCCACTTCGGTGGACGGAGATGGTGCAATGTAACGGCTGATAGTGTGGTGTTGTTGTATGGTTGATGCGAACCTGCTTTGGTAGCAGATGATGTTTGAGGTCTTGATGTGCGACAAGGTTGACAGTTGGCAGATTTCGGTGTGAAATCTATGTTTGGATTTTAGACATTGTTTTGTGCAATTAATTGGAGGATATGGGAACAGAGCATTCTCATTTCATTAAGTCAGAATATTAGTTTACAAACGAAGGGTCAGGAAAGCCGAACGATTTGGAGTAGATACTTTGAAAATTGTTCGTTTTTCTTTTAGATGAAGATACTGAGGCACACGAGGACGTGTGAAAAAGTCAGTATGGCCGTGTCGGCGTGTTATTCAAAAATCACCTTGTTTGCTGAGAAAGACGGAACATTCTCCGATGACATGAGATCGACTCGCACTAACTTGTCAAAGGACTATCGGTGGCTGGATTTTATTTCAGAAGATATGAGATCCGACGATTATCGTCAGATTGATAGAAAATCGGCTTGAACTGTCACGTCTCTCTCACAAATAATCATTTTACATTCTCTTTCAAGTTATAATATATTCCCGTTGATAATTTAAATAAAATGTTTATATGAATTCTTAACAAATACTTTCTTTAAAAATCAATATTAAAATGCCTCCAAAATTATTGCGGAGAAATACTTCCTCTTCGTCAGAGGCTAGAGAGAACTTTACCCAGTGAGTACAGATGGAAGATACAATACGCAGAGAGGAAAGCGAAGAGAGGCAGAGCAAGTGGGGGGATAGTGTCAGGCATCAGAAAAGAAATAGAAGAGGTTGCAGGGGAGGTAGGAGGAGTGAATGAGAGAGGTGTGCATGAGAGAAGAGTCAGGATAGAGAACGAAATCTGGAGAATTGTGACTGTATATTGTAACGAGGGGATGAACAGAATGAAGAACGTATTAGCAAGACAAATAGAGGAGCAGGAGGAAGGAAACCTCTTGTTAGGGGGAGATTTTAATGCAAGAATAGGAAAAAAAGGAAGAGCATACAGATACGAGACAATAGAGGCAGAACAGGAGTGGGAAAGACAAGCAAAGGATAAATCGGAAAATAAGGAAGGGGAAACCCTCCTGGAGTTAGTAGAAAGCAAAGGATGGACAATACTGAACGGGAACGTAAAAGGGGATGAGGAAGGAGAGTTTACGTACGTGGGTGTGCAAGGAGCATCAACAATAGACTATGTCATAACGAATGAAGAAGCCTGGGAGAAAATAGAACAATTTAAGGTAGGGGAAAGGGTAGAGTCGGATCACCTCCCACTACTGGTAGAGCTGAAGGGGAGGACAACGGCAGGAACAGAGCCAAAGGAAGAAGCGGACAGGGAATTCGCAATATGGGGAGAAGAAGAAATAAACAAATACAGAGAGGGGACAGCGGCGGCAACCTTCGAAAAAGAGGGAATAGAGGAGGCATGGGAGGAAATGAAGGAAAAAGTACAAGAAAACATGACGACGAAAAGGACCAGGGTGAGAAAGAGGGGAGTAGGATGGAAAAGTTGGTGGGACAAAGAATGCAAAAGTGAAAAAAGGAAGCTGAAGAAATCATACCTAAGATGGAAAGCGCTAAGAGACACAGGAAGAGAAGAATACGTGCAAAAAAGGAAGGCATTCAGAGAGTTGTGCGAAGAGAAGAAAAGGAGAGGGGCAGAGAAACTGGAGCAGGAAATAAGAAACTTATCATCCGAAGGACAAGTACTGAAATATCTCAACAGAGAAAGAAAGGCCAGGAAGGTAGCAAGTGACAGAATCAGCAGGGGGGAATGGAGAGAATACTTCAAAGACCTACTGGAAGGAAGGGAGACCGGCGAAAGAGAAAGAGGGGAAGAGAGAGAGGAACAACCCATCGGGGAAGAGCGGCAGCTAACGGATGCAGAAATAGAAAAACAACTAGGAAAGCTAAAGACAAGAAAGGCAGCGGGAGGAGATGGCATCGTGAATGAGGCGTGGAAGTATTGCGGAGACAGAACAAGAAAACGGCTGATAGAGATAGTGAAGAGAGTGTGGAACGGAGAAGGAATACCGGATGGCTGGAGAGAAGGAGTAATATCTCCGCTGTACAAAAAAGGAGACCCCCACAAGGCAGAAAACTACCGGGGGATCACACTGCTTAACACAGGGTACAAGGTATACGCTGCGGTACTAGCAGAACGAATAAGGGAAGAGGTAGAAGAAAAGAACATACTACCAGAAACCCAGGCCGGATTTCGCAAGGGAAGAAGCACGATGGATAACATCTACATCCTACAATACGCAGTAGAGAAGGAGCTGGCCAGAAAAAGGGGCAAGCTGTACGCGTTTTTCGTCGACCTGAAGGCGGCCTTCGATAAAGTGGACCGGCACAAGCTGTGGGAGGCGATGGTGAAGGGAGGAGTCAGCCAAGGATTGGTGAATAGGGTGAAAGAAATTTACAGGGAAACATGGAGTGCGGTGAGGGTAGGCAACAATAAATCGAAGAAGTTCTACACAGAAAAAGGAGTGAGGCAAGGATGCCCCTTGAGCCCGACGCTGTTCGCGATCCTAATAGCAGATATGGAAGAGAGATTGAAAAAGGGACAGGCAGGGGGGGTTGTAGTAGGAAGAGAAAAGTTTTGGTCGTTGGCGTATGCGGACGATCTGGTGCTGGTGGCGAAAGATGAAAAAGAGATGCAGGAAATGATGGGAACGCTGGAAAAATACCTGAAGCAAAAGAAGTTAACACTGAATACAGAAAAATCGAAAATGATGAAGTTCAAGAAGGGGGGAGGAAAAGAGAGTAAGAAGGAATGGAAATGGGGAGAAGAAAGGATAGAGGAGGTCAAAGAGTTTGTGTACCTGGGATACAGGTTTAAAAGAAACGGGAGCGAAGAAGGCCAAATCAGAGAGATGGCTAGAAGAGGAAACATGCTAATAAGACAGGTATGGGGGTTGGGGGAGAGAAGATTAAAAGAAGATTTCAGAAGGAGGATGATGTTGTTCAACTACTTAATCATGAGCGTAATCCTATATGGGGCAGAAATATGGGGGTGGAAAGACTGCGAGACCCTAGAGAGGCTACACGAAAGATACGTGAGATGGACGTTAGGACTAGACACCTGCACCCCAGGATACATAGTATTAGAGGAAACCAAGAGAGACGCAGTAAAGATAAAGGCCGCGGAAAGAGCAATGAGATTTGAGGAAAAGATAAGAGAGGGGGGAGGCAAGAGGCTTCTCAAAGAGTGTCTGAGAGAAAGAGAATCGAGGGGCGAGACTGCAGGACAGAAGGAGAGGGAGAAGTTCCTAGCAAGACACGGGTTCAACAGACAGGGCATTGAGAGAGAAAGAGAGAGAGGAACCAACATCGTAGAGCTAATAGGGAGGAGAGCAAGAGACATACAAAGACAGGAGCAAAGGTCGAAAATAGACGAAGCGAAGTACAACCCATGGTACAAGTACTGTATAGTGGAGCAGATCCCGCGGTACCTGAGGAAAGTAGGAAGAAAAGGAGACTATAAGGCGATAGCAAGAATAAGATGTGGGAACGAAGAGGAAAGAAATAGATATTGGCTGAAGGAGGAGGATAGGCTATGTAAAATATGTAGGAGGGAAGGGGGCAGCTTCGAACACTTGCTAGAAGGGTGCGTACATGAGATAGAAGGAAACTTAAGGATAGAGGAGTTACTAGACGAGGGGGGAGAAAGAAAAGTTGTAGAATGGATAGGAAGGATAAACAAATCAAGGGAAAGAGCACGTAAGGAAAGAGAGAGAGAATGGGAAGGAGCGCAAGGGTTGAGTAGAGGAGGGGAGATAGATTAGGGTAACTCAGAGTGAAAGGAAGAGTGGACGCATGAGAGTAGACCGACAAAGAATGTACGGCCAAGTCCTAATTCCGAGCCAAAAGGCTGAATTAATAAACTATATATATATATATATATATACTTCCTCTTCGTCAACAAGACGAGAGGATTCGACTTATATATAAATTATATAATTATATATATTTATATATAATTATATATAATTTTATATAATTATATAAAATTATATATGGCCAAAACTCATATCTAATTTTATATAATTTTATATAGTCATCTATATATAATTTTATATAATTATATAAAAAAAAAATTTCCCGGGACTGAAATCTTGATCAAGTCATTTAAGTCAATCATTCAAATACTAGTTCTAAGGAAAATCATAATTGCAATTATGTCAGTTCTGAAGAGTAAATCAGTGGAAGTGTGCTTGTGTTCGGTATCACAGAAGCTGATTGACTGGAATGGGCATAGGAGAAATATTGTGTTCATATTTCAAGTGTGCGTGTTCATTCTGGGATCGGCCATACTTGTTGTTCAGTCAACCGGTCTCAGGACACAGGTCTTGGCATAATGAATAATTAGGTAAGCAATGTTATTTGTTTATACAGGAAAGAGAATGATGTCCGATGAACAATGGGAACGACTGGTAAATTGGAGTGAAACGAAACTCCTTAGTGGCGAACCCTCGATTATGCCAAGAGCCAAACCAGAACAAAGCTCTGCTATTGCGCAGGAGGAAGGAAGGAGTGAGAATGATGAAAAAGATGAGGAAGGCACAGGTGAGAAGGAAATGAGTAACAACGATGAGAAAGATGAGACGATGAGTAAGACCGATGAGTTGGCCAAAGAAGATGAGAAATATAGCGATGCAATAGCGGAAGCATTTAAAACAGGTAAAAACAAACCTGTAGTTACAAGCAATGTGCCAAAAAAAGTTAACGTCAGACCTATCAGACCCATTTCGAAATTCAGTTCTACAGTTGAAGAAGAAATAGGTAAATTACGTGAAAGATCTGATGCATCCATAGACTTATTGAAAACAATGAGCGATGTAACCAAAAATACTGCTGAATATTTAGTAACAGCAATAAAAGAAGTCAAAGAAGATATAAAACAGTCTAAAATTGATAGGCAACAAATGCAACAGACTTATGACAAACAAATAGCTCAATTGGAGAATGCAATTACAAAACTCCATGGTATCGATGAGGTTAATACTATTGGTGTGAACAAGGATAGAGAACTGACTGAAGGAAACATTGGCAATAGCGTTTTAAACACTGATGAGAATTTGGAGAACAGAATTTCAAATATAATTAAAAATCAGATAGAAGAATTTAGACAAGTAGAGACGAAAAAGAGAAGTGAAAACCAGAGTACCAGCACAGCTAAAGACGTAGCCGAAACTCTGAAACTTGAAATTTTCAATAAAGGAATTGGTGTGAAAAGAGAGTACAAATTAGATAGTAAAATGAAGTATGAATATTTTTATGATTACTTCCAGTCAGAACTAAGGACAAATAAACTTTTACATATTATCGATGAAAAGGTAGAGTCCAATGCTGATGAGAGAACTCTCGAAGAGCAAAAATTCAAAGTACGTGACATTCTCATAAACCACATAGACAGAAATTATCATTCCAAGGTAGTGCAATTATCAGATCCAGTACAAATACTTGAAAGATTGAAAGAAATCAAAAGGTGTGAAGTCAATGTTACGTCATTCACGGTGAGAAAAGAAATTTCCAACATGGAATATATTAAAGGAAAAATGAGTGCAGTAGAGTTTTGTGAGAAATTTGAAGAAGCAATCAGAACTTATGAGAATACCCCTGATGCAACTCCCTTATCCGAGGATGAGAAACGAGACGCATTTTATAATGCTGTAATGATATCAGTACCTACAGTACAAACAATTAATTGCATGGCCAAGCTAGAAGGTAAGAGCAGTATTACCTATGAAAAATTGAATCTCGTAGTTATGCAGGAAGAAGCGACTAGAAAACAGGCGAGTGGAGAGAGCAGTGAAGTGAGAACTGCGAACTTAGCAGATATCAGGTGCTATGGTTGTGGAGGTAGTGGTCACTTTGGGTCAAAATGTCCAAATAAAGGAAAAGGAAAAGTTTGTTACAATTGTAATAAATTCTGTGGTAATGAGGCCAAAGACTGCAAAGAACCAAGAGTGAGATCTGGCGGTTTCTCGAGAGGTAATTACAAACATCATAACTCTCGTGGTAATTATCATCATGGATCTGCTCGTGGTGTTTTTGGCGGGACGCAGAAAAGAAAGACAAATGATGAAGGTGTGTATGGTGCGAATGCTATAAAAAGAGGAAGAGGAAGGTTCGATAGTCATAGAGGCAGAGGGAACAACAATTCCCAAAGATCTAAGGCTTGGACTAACTCGAAATCTAACAAACAATTCTCCAATAAGTTCAATGAGGAGAATAACAACGACAAAGGTAAGCAGTTTAATGATGAGTTGTTAGATAATAAAGAATATCCCATGGAAATTGATAACGAAATACTAAATATTGAATCAATGTGCGTTGATACATTACATACAAGCCGAGATGAATATATCACTGAATTTTTAGCAGATTCAGGAGCGACAGAGCATTTAACTAATTCCAAGATTATTTTTAAAACTTTAGATGAGAAAAATACGGGTGTAATTAAATGTGCAAATAAAAATAAGTTAGCAGACTTAAGGGCTTTTGAGCGAGCCCCAACAACTTCTCGATCGGAAGAGCGCCTCTAGCGCCTAGCTCAAGAACCCTATTGAAATGACTACATCTATAGGGCAGTCTCTGCATGTATTCGTGTCCACGCTAGCCTGTCACTTCGGATTTTAGTCGACGTCTGCTGTTGCTCCTGCTCCTCTAATTTACCGCGGAATAATATCAAAAGATTGTTAACGATAGCCTGTACGGCGCGCTGGTATCCCTAGCACTGGTTTTCCAGATGAAGTGCAGAGAAAATTGTTTTAATACCCTGTGTCTGTGTATCGGCCATGTATTAGTGTCAGCTGATTTCACAGCTTCGTATAAATAAATCAATTAATAATTGGAATTTCATTCGATTACTTTTCGGAAACCAGCCCGCACTAGCTGATAATCTGAGGATCACCCCTACGAAATCTGAGAGTGATCAGTGGAGCAATAGAGACGTGATCCGTCGACTAAATTGCGGTTGTGACGACTGGCCGAAAATGCTACTCCGTCGGTAAAACAGCGGAGCGCTCAAAAGCCCTTAAGAACGGAGGGAGTCGGAAAGATAGAGATTGTATTGGCGAGTGGTAGAAAATTTGAAATTGATACTGTGATTCTTGCTGAGGCTCTGAAGGCGAATTTATTATCTTTGAGAAAGTTTGCAGAGATGGGTCTAGCAATTTATTTGGACAACAAAAAAATTGATATTTTCGATCCAGTGTCAAATGAGTCTTTTATCTCAGGCGTGTATAAGCAACCATATTGGATAATAGATTTAGAAATAAATAAACTCAATTCTATCGGTGAGGAAGTACATAAAAGTACGAAAAGACGAGTAATTGCAAATTTAGCGGAAAACGAGACTGAACTGAGAAAATATTTCACAAGAAGTGTAACTGCTAAAGAATTGAAAGATTCATTTGACGAAAATATAAGTTCTCGAATTGAGAGTGTTGAAGAATTAAAAATCGATGTACCAAGTAAAACTAATTTAGATAAAATTATAAATAGTGAGGTGAGAATTAATAACGAGAAGATTTCGTATGAACAATCAAATTTTGACTATACGATCAAATTTCATAATATTGATGAACTACCGTTTGATGAACAAATGGAGGAAATTACTCCGTTTGCTAGAGAAAACAAAGCGTTTCTTAAGAATAATAAAGCCATGTTGTGGCATGTGAGATTCGGCCATGCATCAGTCGCGTACCTTAAAGCGTTACAATCGAAATATGCTGACAATAAAGAGTTGAACGATGTGATATTTGATGAATCCATCTTGGATTGCGAAGTGTGTTTGGCATCCAAATTTAATAAATTATCATTTCCTACGGTGCGAAGGAGAGCAACAGCTCCTTTACAGATTATCCACTCTGATGTGATGGGCCCGATTTCTCCGATTTCACATCCTAAAAGATACAGGTTCATTTCAGTATTCATTGATGACAAATCACGTTTTGCCATGGCATACCCAATGAAAACAAAAAGTGAAACAGGTCACTGTCTAGAAATGTTTGTAAGAAGTGCAAGAAATTTATTAGGGTATGATGCGAAGGTGTGTTATTTACGTACTGATCAAGGAACAGAATATACCGGTGGACATACAATCGAAGTAATCAATAAATTAGGTGCAGAATTACAGTTAGCATGTCCTGACACTCCCGAACACAACGGTGTTTCCGAGCGTTTTAATCAGACAATCCAGAAAAAGGTAAGATCGTATATGGGGCATTCCACGTGAAATGTGACAGCCTCGGACCTCGACCGTTTTGATTTTCCTCAAATTTTGCATACAAACAGTAGGCCATCAAAGAAGACTGCCTGAATTATTTCAGATTTTTAAGCGACCAATTGGCCGAAGGCCGGGCGTTTCAAATTTCTCAGGAGTCAATTTTTCACAATTTTCGACGATGAATATTGGCGCAGTGGAAAACGGAATCGCAAAAGTGTTTAATACAATTTTTGAGGTAATTTTTCAACCTTTTGAACTGTGTGGATACATTTTTCGAAACATGCAGAATTACCACCAAAAATCATGATTATATCGGAAAAACGCGAAAAAAACATGTTTCCCAGGGTTAATTTTTTTATTTTTTTTTTTTTATTGTAGCCCTTGGTGTCGTAAATAAGTCCTGTAAGGGACATCTTGGGTCGGAAAACGATTACAGAAATATGAATTTTTTTTCAGTTAAATCACGTAAAAATGCAAATATTGAAATTCCTTCGTATTCTATTTTGATTTTTTTCGTACCATGTTTAAAAAAATTAAATTATTAATTTAATAAAATCAAAAAAATCTAATATTCGTTATAGTTTTTATCCAAGACGAATAACTCCATTGTTTTTTTTAACTATTCTTTACAAATAGTATATTAAATTAAAGAATTAATGTGCACTGGTACGAAAAAAATCAAAATAGAATACGAAGGAATTTCAATATTTGCATTTTTACGTGATTTAACTGAAAAAAAATTCATATTTCTGTAATCGTTTTCCGGCCCAAGATGTCCCTTACAGGACTTATTTACGACACCAAGGGGTACAATAAAAAAAATAAAATTAAAAAATTAACCCTGGGAAACATGTTTTTTTCGCGTTTTTCCGATATATTCATGATTTTTGGTGGTAATTCTGCATGTTTCGAAAAACGTATCCACACAGTTCAAAAGGTTGAAAAATTACCTTCAAAATTGTATTAAACACTTTTGCGATTCCGTTTTCCACTGCGCCAATATTCATCGTCGAAAATTGTGAAAAATTGACTCCTGAGAAATTTGAAACGCCCGGCCTTCGGCCAATTGGTCGCTAAAAAATCTGAAATAATTCAGGCAGTCTTCTTTGATGACCTACTGTTTGTATGCAAAATTTGAGGAAAATCAAAACGGTCGAGGTCCGAGGCTATCACATTTCACGTGGAATGCCCCATATGTTTGATGCGAAATTGCCAGAGAGTATGTGGGATCTGGCTCTGTCTGCAGGAGTGTATGCTTATAATCACACCCCACATGAATCAAATCAGATGAAAACTCCGCTGGAGGAATTTGCTAGTAAACATAACTTCAATATAAATCAGATTAAGAGATTCGGGTGTGTAGCATATATGAGCGGATCCACGTCACTTCACTCAAAAAAAAACCATCAAGTCACGGATCTTTGCGCCATTCAAAATATCTATAGTACTATGGAAAAAAAAAATACAACTTGGAGGATTTTGAAAAATTTTCAAAAATGGCGGAGTTAGAGCTATGTGAATTTTTGTAAACCGCTGTTGCACCGCTATGTTTGAAAATTCATATCTCCGAAAGTATTCATCGGAGCGGGCTGATCCTTTAATCATTTTGTTCGTCAAAGAATGCGCTTTTATAGAAAAAAATTTGTTTCTAAAAAAAAAAATTCCATCAATTTTTTTTTGTCGTTTTTTTTTTTAATTTCGCTGCCATTTCCGCGGGACTCACAGAAATTCATGAAAGTAAATTTTTTTGGATACCCGAATCCTTTCCCTTCAACCCTAAAAAAAAAAATTCATGGAGAAAATACCTGGGCCGGAGAAAAAAACCAAAACGTCTAGTCGCGCGTCGCCGCGCACGCCGATCCACGTGCGCGCGCGGCGTTCACGGTCCAAGAATGCCTCGAAACAAAGTTAAAAAACACGCTTTTTGATCGCAAATGTTCTGAATTTTTCAAAAATGATGATCATTTTTTATTCACTCGTCATTTTTGACGCGTAGCTCAAAAAATAAAACTTAAAATGTCAATTCCACCACGTTTCACATGGTTTTTTGAAAATCGTATTTTTTTTCTAAAAGTTCAGGAAATTTCCGATGAAAATCATGAACGAAAATTTTCTGCTCGTTGACCTCCAAGTCATCATTATCGAGATCATTTTATTCTTAACATCGAAATGCACAAATGATTACACAAAACCCTCAAATTTTATTCAAACCGTAACTGTGCCTTGGAGGTAAACGACTGGAAATTTTCGTCCATGATTTTCATCGGAAATTTCCTGAACTTTTAGAAAAAAAATACGATTTTCAAAAAACCATGTGAAACGTGGTGGAATTGACATTTTAAGTTTTATTTTTTGAGCTACGCGTCAAAAATGACGAGTGAATAAAAAATGATCATCATTTTTGAAAAATTCAGAACATTTGCGATCAAAAAGCGTGTTTTTTAACTTTGTTTCGAGGCATTCTTGGACCGTGAACGCCGCGCGCGCACGTGGATCGGCGTGCGCGGCGACGCGCGACTAGACGTTTTGGTTTTTTTCTCCGGCCCAGGTATTTTCTCCATGAATTTTTTTTTTTAGGGTTGAAGGGAAAGGATTCGGGTATCCAAAAAAATTTACTTTCATGAATTTCTGTGAGTCCCGCGGAAATGGCAGCGAAATTAAAAAAAAAAACGACAAAAAAAAATTGATGGAATTTTTTTTTTTAGAAACAAATTTTTTTCTATAAAAGCGCATTCTTTGACGAACAAAATGATTAAAGGATCAGCCCGCTCCGATGAATACTTTCGGAGATATGAATTTTCAAACATAGCGGTGCAACAGCGGTTTACAAAAATTCACATAGCTCTAACTCCGCCATTTTTGAAAATTTTTCAAAATCCTCCAAGTTGTATTTTTTTTTTCCATAGTACTATAGATATTTTGAATGGCGCAAAGATCCGTGACTTGATGGTTTTTTTTTGAGTGAAGTGACGTGGATCCGCTCATATTAAGGTACAGAGAAAGACAGGTCCAAAATTCAGAGCAGAAGGTGTGAGAGTAATACATGTTGGTTATACCCCAACGAGTTATCAATTTTTGAAACCTGAAGAAGGAAAGTACTATGAGAGTAGAAATGCTAGATTCAATGAAAAATTGGTCTACGGGGACAAATATAGTAAGAATGATATTAAGGATTTTCCAGTAGCTCAAAAAGAGGTAGATAGGGATAAGTGGTTTGTTGATTTCAATAAGAATGAGGGTGAGTCAGAGAAATCATTAAAACCGGAGGGAGAATGTAAAAGAAAGAGGGGTAGTTCTAGAAAGGAAAGTTTAAAATCGAAAACTAATGAAATAATTGAGACAGAAGTTGAAAAAGTGAGTGATGCAAAATCTATCACATCAACACTTGATGAAAATTTGATATCAAATACTTTCTTCATATGCATAACACAAGATAAAGATGATCTAAGTATAGATAAGTCAAATGACGAGGTTTATAATGCACTATTATCTAGTATTAATTCCGATCCATCAAATTACAAAGAGGCAATGAGTAGTGAGAATAGAGAAAACTGGCAAAAGGCGGTTAATGAAGAATTGAAGTCCATGGATAAAAATAAGGTGTGGATATTGGTACATAGACCAATAAAGATGAGTAATGGACAGAAAGCTAATATTATTGACTCGAAATGGGTTTTTAAACGAAAACTGGAACCAAATGGGAAGGAAAGATTCAAGGCGAGGTTAGTTATTCGCGGTTTTAAAGATAGGAATGTGTATGAATTGAGAGAGACATATGCTCCAGTGTCTCGTTTAAATTTGGTGAGGGTTGTATTTGCCATAATTAATAAGCTTGATTTGGATGTAATTCAGTTAGATGTGAAGACTGCATTCCTCAACGGTGAGATGGATGAGGAGATATATATGGAGATTCCAGAAGGTACATCTCATATGAAAAATGAAAAAGTAGGAAAAGTATGTAAACTACAGAAAGCTCTCTACGGACTTCGAATAAGTCCGAAACGATGGAATGTTAAATTCACTGAGGTAGCTTTGGGTATAGGATTAGTGAACTCAGATTTAGAACCATGTTTGTTTACATGGAGAGACGGAGAAAAACTTTTAGTTTTGTTGCTTTATGTGGATGACATTATTCTGGCAAGTAACGATAGTTTGAAATTAGAGGAAGTTAAATCAAAATTGAGTACTGAGTTTGAAATGACGATTACACGGAAAAAAATTAGGGCAGACTGTCTTACCAACGGGTCAGAAGACACTCTTCTATGGACGTCAGTGTATATACTCGCCCCATTTTCGGGAGTACACTGAGACGAAAGCGGGGGTAAGTGTTGTCTCTCGGCTGCGGGGAGCTAGGCTTCCCGTGAAAGAGAACTGAATTAACTTCAAGCGCTTGAAACTGTGACGAGAGTTAATTCAGTTCTCTTTCACGGGAAGCCTAGCTCCCCGCAGCCGAGAGACAACACGTTACCCCCGCTTTCGTCTCAGTGTACTCCCGAAAATGGGGCGAGTATATACACTGACGTCCATAGAAGAGTATCTTCTGACCCGTTGGTAAGACAGTCTGCCCTAATTTTTTTCCGTGTATAGGCGAGCCAAAAGAATTTTTGAATATTTCAATCAGACGCGATAGAATGAACAAGATAATCAGACTCAGTCAAGAGAAATATACCAATAAAATTCTGAGCAAATGTGGATTTGGAAACTCTCATCCACAAAGAACTCCAATGCTTACAACACAGGCATCCAATCACGAGAGAAAACGGAGAGAGTCAGAAATCAATGGTGAGTTAGTGAATGAAACAGAAGTGGCAATGAATTGTCCATACAGGGAAGTGGTAGGGAGTCTTCTGTATCTAGCAAGTACAACTAGACCGGATATATCATATATAGTAAATGTTTTAAGCTTTTAAGCAGACATCAGATAAATCCCACTGATGAAGATTGGCAAATGGCGAAAAGAGTACTCAGGTACTTAAAAGGCACGACGTGTTTAGGTCTTAGATATTTAGGTGAGTCAGACGAAATTCATAGTTATTCAGATGCTAGTTTTGCGGATTGTAAAAACTCTTTGACTACCTGTGGGTATGTAATCAAGTTGTTTGGAGATGCGATTATTTGGCGAACTCACAAACAATCTTATGTGGCGTTATCGACGTGCCAGGCTGAATATGTGGCGATGAGCGAAGCAAGCCAAGAAATGCTCTCAATATTCAATTCATTGAAACTTATTTTAATTGAACCTCCACTACCAATGATTTTATGGTGTGATAACAGAGCTGCGACAATTGGTGCAGAAACTAACGGGGGAAACAAATTAAGGCATATAATAGAAGTTAAAGCTCACCATATAAAAGAGTGTGTTAAAAGAAATTTAATAAAAGTAAACTGGATCAGATCAAGGGATCAGCTCGCAGATGTGTTTACTAAACCACTGACATTTGAATTACACAAACGTCAAGTTGACAAAATCATGAATGTAAATATTTAATCGATTATTTCCTGTTATTCTAGGAAGTAAATGAATGGAAGAAAAAAAATGAGAAGACCAGATGCAAAGAGAGAACTCATACGCAGTCGGGAGGGAGTGTTAGACTTGAAGTATACGCCTGCTATGTTATATACTCCTATTTAGCCTTGCTCATATTAGAGTTATTGTTTTGTTCTGATCGTTTCCTATTATTATTTATCTTGACGACGAGAGACTCTGATGAGATTTATTAATATAATAAAGTTCCAATATAAATACTTATTTATCTGTTTTATTAAACCCACTGTTCAACCAAGTCATTTAACAATAAGCTATGCGAGGAAAAGAAAAAAGAGCAAAATGAGAGCTTCATAAGGGAAGTAGAAGAAGCGAGAACAGAAAGTAAGGTATGGGGAATTGTTAACAGGGAGAGAAGGGGATGGAAAAGGCCCAACGAGGGGATAGGGAAGGAGGAGTGAAAAGAGTACTTTATGGGGCTGCTGGGTGGGGTGGAAGGAAAGGTTGTGGGGGGGGGGGGGGGGGGGGGGGAGTAGCGAAGAGAAAAGAGGAAGACGGGGAGGGGGATATAGAGAGAGGGGAAATAATCCTATAAAAAATAAATCCTAGGAAATAAAATCCTATATAAATGCTATATAAAATAAAATCCTAGAAAAAATATAATAATAAAAAAATAGGGAAAAAAATAAAAAAAAGAGAAGATGAAAGACGGAAAGGCGCCGGGAGGGGATGGGGTAGTCAGCGAGGGATGGCGACACGGGGGGGAGGAAATAAGGGAATGGGCATGGAGGGTTTGTAACAGGGTGTGGAGGGGGGAGGGATGGCCGGAAGAGTGGAAAGAGGGACCAATAGCGCCGATAATAAAGAAAGGGCAGGGGAAAAGCGTAGAGGAGTACAGGGGGGTAACCTTGATGCCGACCCTATACAAGGTATATGCCACGGTACTGGCGAGTAGGATAGAGGAGGAGGTGGAGAGAAAAAGGATGGTGTCACACAACCAAACGGGGTTCAGGAGGGGCATGGGAACGATTGATAATATCTATGTACTGAATTACCTAATAAGCAGGCAGGTAGGAGAGGAAAAGGGGAAGATGGTGGCACTATTTGTGGACCTGAAAGCGGCTTTCGACTCGATGGACAGGGGCGTACTCTGGGAAGCGATGGAAAGAAGAGGGCTAAGGGAAGGGTTGAGGGCAAGGGTAGAAGAGATTTATAGGGAAACGAAGAGCAGGGTGAAAAGCGGGGGGGAGGTGGGTGGAAGCTTCTGGACAGCGAGAGGGGTGAGACAGGGATGCCCGCTTAGTTCAGGGCTTTTTAACCTGCTGCTGGCGGACCTAGAAGAAGAGATGGCGAAGGGAGGGAGCGTAGGAGGGGTGTGGTTAGGAGAAAGCAGGATAAGAACGCTAGTTTATGCGGATGATATCGTAGTGCTAGCAGAAAAGGAAGAGAACATGAAGGCGATGATGAGAAGACTAGAAAGGTATATGGATAGGAAGAGGTTAGTGGTAAACGTAGGGAAAACAAAGGTGATGAGGTGCAGGAAAGGGGGGGGGGGGGGGGGGGGAGGAAGAAGAAAGTAGATTGGAGATGGAAAGGGAAAAGAATAGAGGTGGGGGAGTTTTGCTACTTAGGTTATGCAGTGAAGAGCAACGGGGGACAGGAAGCGCATGTGAGGGAAAGAGTAAGAAAGGCGGGGGTAGTAATGAAGCAGGTATGGGGGATAGGGAAGAGGAGGTTTGGGAGGGACTGGGAGAGAAGGCTATGGCTGTTCGACAGGCTAGTGTGGACGGTAATAAAGTATGGCGAAGAGATATGGGGGGTAAGGGAGTGGGAGGGGGTAGAAGCGATGCAAGACAAATTTCTTAGATGGACTTTAGGAGTGGATTGGCGAACCCCGGGGTACGCAGTAAGAGAGGAGCTGCAGAGAGACAAGTTGAGGGTAAGAGCAGGGAAAAGGGTATGGAAATTCGAAAGAAAGCTGGAAGAGGGGGGGGGGGGGGTAGCGATCTAGCCAGAAGCGCTTGGGGGGAGGTGAGAGAGAGAATAAGGGATGGAAGAATAAAGTCAAGATGGGAGAAGGAAAGGGAAAGCTTCTACGAAGAGAGGGGGATGGAGGGGTGGGGCGTGATAGAAATGAGGGAGAGAGGGAAAATAGCGTGGGGAGAAATAGAGGAGAGGGACAGAGAGATGCAAAAGAGGGAAAGGTGGGAGCGAGTGGTAGAGTCGAAATACAATAGATGGTACAGGGTTGTGAAGAGTGAGGGAATACCAGGGTACTTAAAGAAGGGGTGGGGAGAGAGTAGATGGAGAAGGATAGCGAGATTTAGGCTGGGAAATGAGATGGGAGAAGCGCACTACTGGGAGGGGGAAGAGAAGAAGAAGTGTAGAATGTGCAAGGGGGAAGACGAGTCTTGGGAGCATGTGTGGGAAAGGTGCACGGGGGGTAATGGGGGGAGGAGAGCTGGCAGGAGGCAGTAGTAAGGATACTAGGGGGGGACGGGGAGGGAGAAGATTGGCTAAGGGGGCTAGAGAAAAGGAGGTTGGAGGGGAGGGTAAGGGTGGAAGAGGGGGAAGCAAGGGGGGAGAGAGAGGATGGAGAGTGAATGGGAAACGGAAGTGCGGTAGGGACCTAGGAGATAAGATGAGATGAGTTTGGACTCAAGATAGGATAGGATAGAGTTAAGTTAAGAGTAAGAGAGTTAAGTTAAGAATAAGAGAGTTAAGTTAAGAATGAGAGAGGTAAATGACGGATAGAAGGTAGAAGTAAGTCAAAGTAAAGGCGAGTGGACAGGGGAGAGGGAGAGAGAGGAATAGGTAGAATAAGGATGGTAATGTAAGAAATATGCATAAGATTAGGTTAAGGATAGGTATAAGATAGGATAAGAAGATTGTGTCAGAAAATGTAGAATGAATGTAAAGAGGACGGGCGGAAGCTCTTGTAACCCTGAGGGGAACAATGAAGAACATACATACTAGACTGGGCCAAAAAAATTGACTATTTTTGTTTTTGAAAAATATATCGAGAATATTATTCAGAATGACAAGAAAAAATTATCGTGAAAGATTGAGCCCTTAATATTAATCTTAAGAGGTCTATCATCGCTATTTTAGATTTTTAGTCATAATTTGATGTTTTACGTCGGAACTGTCAAAACATTGAAGTGAAAGAATTTATTTTCGCTTATTCCTATGTAAAATTAAATTCCCTACAAAAGAGGTCTGATCATAGATTTTCGTCAGACAAGCCGTTTCCGAGTAATTAAGCTTAATAAATTTATATGTTTTTTCGATTTGACTTATTTAATTTGGAATTTTGTAACTAACAAATAAATCAATATCTGAAACAGATCACGACGGATTCTTGAAGGAAATTTAATGTTCTACAAAAAAGATCTCTTAGTATTTTTGCCTAAATTCAATTCTTCAAAAGTTATTCTTAATTAAAATCGAAGAAATTAAGAATTTTAATTGAGAATAACTTTTGAAGAATTGAATTTAGGCAAAAATACTAAGAGATCTTTTTTGTAGAACATTAAATTTCCTTCAAGAATCCGTCGTGATCTGTTTCAGATATTAATTTATTTGTTAGTTACAAAATTCCAAATTAAATAAGTCAAATCGAAAAAACATATAAATTTATTAAGCTTAATTACTCGGAAACGGCTTGTCTGACGAAAATCTATGATCAGACCTCTTTTGTAGGGAATTTAATTTTACATAGGAATAAGCGAAAATAACTTCTTTCACTTCAATGTTTTGACAGTTCTGACGTAAAACATCAAATTATGACTAAAAATCCAAAATAGCGATGATAGACCTTTTAAGATTAATATTAAGGGCTCAAACTTTCACGAAAATTTTTTCTTGTCATTCTGAATAATATTCTCGATATATTTTTCAAAAACAAAAATAGTCAATTTTTTTGGCCCAGTCTAATACATACATACAAGTAAAAAAATCTCCATTCAAGAATTTCTCTCTTTAACGAAGCACTTGATTGTTTTCAAGTAAGATGTACTCAACTTCGTCCAAGAATTTCTTTCTCTTGGATTAAGATAGGCGGTAACATTGGTTCCAGACATTACCGACTTGTTTCAGTGGCGCGTATTTTGAATTAAGATGTCATTTTACTTGTTTCAAAAATATATTTTTTTTTATTTTCAATAAAAAATTTGAAATGATCAAATGATAGGTTTATATGATCACTGATATAAAATCATGATTTATTAAGCCAAACATACAAACTTTTATTTAAAAACTATAGAAAATATTTTTTTTCACATACATTGAATAAATAATATGTTGAAATAGTTAAACGTACAATTTTTTTTTTTCAAATCGTTACAACTTACCAGTGCTTATAAGTAAATTATTATTGATATTTCTCATCATTAATGATTGCGAGGAACATTCATCTGATAAAATATTTTTTTTATCTACAGTTCTAACCATACTATAAGCCCTAAAATGTGTGTTATACGCAACTATCCTCAACAGTACACAATTGAACGTGAAATTTTTTTCATTTTCTGTATTAATAGATATATCTATAATTCCATAAAAAATCGGCTCATTACTCTCATCAAAATTATGAATTACTGCCATCCCTATTTTATATTTTATACCATTGATTTGATACCAGTCCACGAAAAAATTATTTAAATCCTCATTTTTACTTCGCGTAAACTTACTATAACTTATAATGTCATTAAATCCGATTTTACTAGAATACCTAAAACAAGACTTTAATTGACACCTGGTCGCTGCTGACAAGGGTAATTGTATTTGGCAAGATATCGAATCAGATATAATTTTAGCGTCTCGATGTTTTGCCTCATATTTAAACGAACTTACTAAAATTGGCGGTCCAATTTTTTTTATAATTCTTGCATAATGCAATAGTAAATGAAACTTCGGTTTCAAATTTTCGTTGAATAATGTGTCGAATTCTTCATTGTGTTGTTCAATTAAATTTTGTAAGTATTCTAATAGTTCATATGAAAATGTTTGCGAGGTAAGTATTTCTGTAATTTCTAACAATAATTTATAGTACTTCGAAGTACCATTTTCTTCTTCAACAAGATCTCCGACGATCAAAGCAAAATTTCTGACAAGACTTAACATTTCTGATGCAGACATTATAATATACTTATTTTTTAAATGATTAGCATTAATAGCAGGTGGAACTACTTCTAAATCATTGTACAAAAAATATTTCATCCTTGAATTTAGCTGCTCTGAAGAAAACTTTTTTTTTGTATCAAGTTACTAATTATTAATGCCATTGAATATCTATGTATGCCTTCCATAAGGTCATGCATTACATCAAATGTCCAATTATCATATACATGAAAACTTGGTAGATCATTCCATACGCAAGATTCTTTCAAGTTTAATTTATCTTCAATTTTTTTATCCTTAATATGTTTGTCATAATCTTCAACTTTTCTTATTAAATTTGCATCTTCACAAGTTTGTTTTTCAGAATGAGCTTTGGTTGTTAAACATATTCGACAAAAGTGAGTGGCATTGAAACTTTCCGGAAAACCTAAAATACTGTTCAGACCTAAATTATCTCCAGCTAAAGTTACCAGAACAAATTTTACTTTGAGTTTTTCGTTATTGATACAATCTCAATGCCATCTTCTTCAAGCTCTTTTAAGTCTAGTATTAAGGCCGTCCTCTAGTTTCTCGGGTCGAAAAAATCGATTTTTTTTTTTTTCATAAATCACATCTACAACATGTGTAGAAAATGTGTGCCAAAGGATTTTTCGATATTCGAAGTGGTTCACAAGTTACGGCCCTGGAACGGAGCAGGAGCGCGCGCCAGGCTGCTCCGAAAGCCGAGCGGCGCTGACCATTGTATTGATATCCCTAAATCTAACTGCTACCTGAACCTTTTGTGAATTAGGCCCGAGTAAAGGGGAGCCGAGACCGTTGACAGACGCTAGGAAGGCCTATTGTATGGTCCAGGCATAGCAGATTGACGGTGAGATGAAATTTTTAGTATAAATCACATGCGCGAACTTTCAAACGCATTTTTCTCGAAACACCATTTTTCGAAACGGTAACCACGATATTTCAGAAACTATTGCACCGATCTTGTTCAAATTTATACAGCATCTTTAATATGTTATAAGCCAGCGATTGGAACAGGATTATCATGATTGCTTCGATAGTTTTTTTCGTACGAGCGAAAAACTTAAGAAAAAATAAGTAAAAAATAGAATGTAATTTTCAAAAGTGTATAAAAAAGTCAATTTTTGTAATTTAGAATTCACTCTGGTTCAATCGCTAGTCTTGAATATGAAGATTAAAATGCCGTTTGGTTTTTTGATTTCAAATAAGCAGAACAGCCGCAATCTTGGTCACCGTCAAGCACCTCTTTTACTTGATGTCTTTCTGTCGGCCACTATAACTGCTATTCTATTATATATTTTGACTTCAAAAAATTTGTAAAGCTTATTTAAATGTTAATAAAGATTATGCAAAAATAATGAGATTGATTATTTCGATGCTTTGCCCGTAAAAAAATGATTGAAAAAGCCATAAAAAACAGCCGAGAAACTAGAGGACGGCCTTAATTTATTAAATATAGATTTATTACCAAACGTTATTCTATCGCTAGAATAAAACAGTTCAGTTAAAAAAATATTTTCTAACCTACTGGACATATTTGGCGGCACAGTTGCAATTGACGTGTATACAGCACCCAATTTATTTATTCCTGCATGACTTCCGAGAGGATTACCTGTCTCTAAGTCATCATAAAAAGTTATCAACGGAAGTACTATATCTTTTTTACCTTTTCGCTTCATTAAATCATTCCACAAAGTACTTTGCACAATATTTCGGATAATTTTATCGGGGTTACTTATATTTTCTTCAACTAATTGTTGTTGGTAATTATAAATAGTTGTAAATACTTCAGGAAGCTCCAGAAATAATTTCAATGAATATTTTAGTGGGACAATAAAAGCTTTTGCTTCTGTTAGATCCATAATTTTTTTATTGCCAATTTTTTTCTCGTTTCTACAAGTAACAACAACTTCACTTATAGGTTTAACATAAAACTCGGAATTGAAATATTGCTGAATACGTCTGTGTTCTGTTCCCAAATGCGTGAAAGCGTTTTCTATCTGAGAATATATCAAAAATATATTTTCTATTTTTTTATTAAGCGTAGTTTTTGAGTTATTCAATGAATTTAAAATATTTTTGAACAAATTTAAAATAAATGACTCAATCATTTTGAACAAGCTTTGAATCAATGATCTTGGCATGTTGAGAAAGTTATACATTAGGGTGGGCCGAAAAACCCTTGATGTCGAAAATTGAAAACGGCTAGTGTCGAAAAGTTTCCTTGGGATATGAAACGAAGGCTCCATTTTTTGGGGATTTTTATCTCGACTCCTTCCGCTCGGCCAAGAGGCTTGAAGTTGCCAATATTTGAAAAAAATCTCTGAACAATATTAAAAAAAACGACAACCCTTTTTATCGTGATACCCTCCTCTTTTCTCATCCGGGCTTGGGACCGGCAACGGCAGAATTTTTTTTTTTTTTTTTCAATTGAATTTTTTTATTGTATTGGTCATTCTTTTTAATATCATAGTAATTTAGACGTCTAATTACTTCAGAAATCTTTCTTACTATTGAATACCGGCATTCTCGTTCGAGATTCAAGGGCAGCTCGAATGTAACCATCGCGCTGGTCCCGCCCAGATACTTTTGTTGATGCTTCCATCACCAACTTGATCATTCGTTCAACCGCTTGATTGTGACACGGAAATTTTGAGAATTCCCAATTAGCTGTTACATCTGCATTATGAAGAATGTATTTCATGGCATCTAAATTCAAATTCTTCAAAACTGGAGGATATGTGATATTTCCATCACTCCAATCTATCATAAATTATAAATTATAAATTAAGAAAACAGGATGAGAAAAGAGGAGGGTATCACCGTAAAAAGGGTTGTAGTTTTTTTTAATAGTGTTTAGAGATTTTTTTCAAATATTGGCAACTTTAAGCCTCTTGGCCGAGCGGAAGGAGTCGAGATAAAAATCCCAAAAAAATGGAGCCTTCGTTTCATATCCCAAGGAAACTTTTCGACACTAGCCGTTTTCAATTTTCGACATCAAGGGTTTTTCGGCCCACCCTATTATACATATGGGATAATAATTCACTGATTTCAGAAAAATATTTATTGAAATCATTACTGGAGTTATCTGATCTTTCATTAACATTAGGGTAAGTCAAATCAGTATTTTGATAATTAGCATCCGAGAAAGTTGTTACGACAGAACTTACACAACTGCTTGTAGTACTATGATTAAAATTTGCGTGGGGTAAATTGAAATTTTGTACACAGGTACTTCGATTATACGATGATAATGAGTTTATTTATTGTCATAAGTAAAATTAACTTGATGAACCCGTTATATTTTGTGATTGGGACGCATAAAGTTAAAAAAAAAAAATATTTGATCAACTTACTTGATACAGGATTACGAAATCATCAATTTGTTTCTTCAAATATATTCTTGTTTCTATATTAGGACACAATTCTTCGAGAAAATCTGCTGACAATTTTTTTAACAATTGAATTGTTATGCCATTATCTAAGTGTTCGGGCGAAGTATAATTATTAGCTCAAATCAGCTGGACGGCCAGCGCCTATCACACGCACACACACAACCGTGCAGTGTTTACCCGGGTAGACTCAAACTCTCAATGTATTGCGCACCGAGCGTACGAACTATTCAATATCTGTATATGTATATCCCTGCGGACTAAATCGAAGTCTATATTATGTATCAGTATGTCTCAAATCTCCCTGTGGGAATCATCGATTGTAATTTCTCGGCCTCGTGGTCAACTATCTGTATATTCTATCGTAGAGTTTAAAATAAAGACACGAGTTTTAAGTAAAAGGAAATTTAAACGTGTAAGCTTTTCTTAAACATTCACCCGTAAGTCACTCATCCTAGGCCTCTCTCACTAATTGTGTTCACCCACGTCTAACGAACCTCTCTATCTATCTTTCTCGTAACATTTTTGGTCCTTCGAGCCGGATCAGTCGCGAATTGATTTGAACTATCTCGAAATCGTCGCGAATCTCGGGGAACGAATTAGTGGGTGAGTGACACGGTAGTGTTGTGAAAAGTTTATCGACAGCGTTACGGAAAACGCTAAAAGTGAAATCTCTCGGTGGAATATAACTGAAAACGGCTAATTTCAAACTCACATCGTAGTCGCGGATCACCTTGTCGAGACTCGTAGTCAGTGTGTGTATCAACAACTCGAGCGTCATGTGCGTGCAAGTAAGTGTGTCGTGCGCGTTCGTCTCTCTCTCAGTTTAAATACTCAAGTTAGATTCCCGTAGAATCGTTTGTTGATATATCTCGCTATCATGTCTCTCAGCGAGCTAATCGATCGTCAAAATGAACTTTTATGGCGCATCGCACGCACAGTGGAAGATCTGCAAAAGCTCGGGGAGGCAAAGATCACCTACGGTCAAGTGCAATCACGACTCAACGCTCTGGAGTCAAACTGGACAAAGTTCCAAGCGAATCACGACCAGATGGTCAAACAAAAATCCGCGGCCGATGAAAAGCAGCTTCCATTGATCGAGCAACGATCGTATTTTTCAAAAGACTACTTCGGGCAGTGCGAAGAAAAATACCTAGACTCGCGGGGACACATGCTCGATCTCCTGGAGTCACTCAAACCGGCAACCGCACCTCAAGTGGATGCATCTCTAGCCTCAGCGGCTAAGCCTACCTTCCGACGGCTACCTCCTATAGCCTTGCCATCGTTCTCGGGTAGTTTCTCTGAATGGCAACCTTTCCACGATCTTTTTGACTCAATCGTTCGCAAAAATGAACAGCTCTCGGATGTTGAAAAACTCCATTATCTAAAAACCAGCTTGACCGGGGAGCCTTCTCAACTAATCAGAAATATCGCTGTGACTGGTGATAATTTCTCTCGTGCGTGGAACACTCTCGTATCGCGCTACGAAAACAAGCGATTACTCACGAGCTCTCATCTCGGAAAACTCTTCGCGATTCCGCGAATCGGGAAGAAATCATCGGCAGAAATCAAACGTCTGCTCAGCGATACCTGCGAAGCCATCGGGGCTCTGGAAACCCTCGGTCGCCCTGTCAAACAGTGAGATGACATTATCGTGCACATGACAACAAGCAAACTCGACTCTGGATCTCTCGAAGAGTGGGAAAAGCGCGTCAGCGAGACTCGTGATCCTCCAGCCTTCTCAGAGCTCGAGTCATTCCTTTTAGGACGCATCCAAACCCTCGAGGCTGTGGAACAAGCCCAAGGTCAGAGTGCACCCAACAAGACGCAGGCCTCACCAGGAAAGCTTAGCGGTTCCACCACAAAATCTCACGTGGTACAATCAAAAGAATCATCGTGTTCCTATTGCAAGGAAAATCATTACATCGCGGCGTGCAAATCGTTTCAAGGGAAACCGCTCGAACGAAGAAAGGACTTCGTTACATCTCACAGTCTTTGCTACAACTGTCTCGGTCCACATCCAGTAAAAGACTGTCGATCAGACAAGAGATGTCGTACCTGCGAAGGTCGACATCATACTCTACTTCATCGCAGATCTTCAACATCTGCATCAGCATCTGGCAACGATGCTCCGCAAGGACAGGCTACCGCAGGCCAAGCATCTCAGCTGACATTGAGTACCTCAGCACAGGTCATTAGCCATGCAGCTCAGCCGAAGAACGCGCAGTGTTCACCAGTCCTCCTCGCGACAGCACAAGTTCTCGTTTCGAACCACGAAACAGGAGAATACATCACCGTTCGAGCCTTATTGGATCAAGGCTCTGAAAGCTCGTTCATCTCGGAGTCGCTCACGCAGCGATTGCGATCAACGCGGCGCCACGCCTCAATCCCAGTCATCGGAGTTGGAGCTCAACAATCCGGAGTAACCCGCGGGGTCGCGACACTCCAGATAAAATCCCGCGTGAACACCGAGTTCTCGTGTCTCGTGGATGCCTTTATACTCCCTCGCGTGACATCGTTCCTGCCATCGTTCCGAGTTCACGTGGAAGATTGGCCTCATCTACAAGGTCTCACTCTCGCAGACCCAAGCTTCGCGGAACCTGGTCAAATTGACGTCATCCTCGGCGCCGATGTTTATGGCCACGTGCTCATCCAAGGAATACGCAAGGGAGCTCCTGGCACACCAATCGCACAAGAAACCCAGTTCGGATGGGTATTATCGGGTCCTGTTTCGTCAGCAGCAGCGCACACATCTCATATCGCAGTTCAAGGGCTGCAATGCTCTCTGGACACCGAACTGATTGATCTCGTTCGGCGTTTCTGGGTGCAAGAAGAAGTGTCAACTCCAGTCGCACTCACGAATGACGAAGAAAACTGTGAGAAGCATTTTCGCGAAACAGTTTCTCGCGATGCGACCGGTCGCTATATCGTTCGGTTGCCAATCAAAGACAGTTCGGTTGATCTCGGTAACTCGCGTACCCCCGCGCATCAAATGCTCCTAAGGATGGAGAAACGGTTCGTGAGTGATTCGAAACAAAAGGAAGCTTACTCGAACTTCCTCCGCGAATATCTCGACCTCGGGCACATGTGTCGCGCTCCCAGTGGATCAAACAGTGACTCTCGCGTATTTTATCTTCCACACCATGGTGTCGCGCGCGAGTGCAGTTCAACGACGAAGTTACGTGTCGTGTTCAACGGATCACAGAAAACGGAGCGAGGAATCTCTCTGAATGACAATCTCTACGTCGGGCCAAAAGTGCAGACCGACCTCGCCGACGTTCTCATGCGGTGGCGGCAGTATCCTGTCGCTTTCTCCTCGGACATCGCCAAGATGTACCGACAGATTCTGGTTCACCAAGACGACTGGGATCTTCAGCGGATCCTTTGGAGAGAAAACTCACAGCTCCCAATCGAGGAGTATCAACTCTGTACGGTAACGTATGGTCTCGCATGCGCTCCATATCTCGCGATACGTGTCCTTCATCAGCTCATTCAAGACGAAGGGCAACGTTACCCCCTAGCAAATCGAATCATTATCGACAACACGTACGTCGACGACGTACTCTCGGGGGCAGACAATCTACCTCAAGCCCGCGAAAAGATCGAAGAACTCAATCAGCTGCTCAGGGCGGGCGGCTTCGAACTCAAAAAGTGGACGTCGAGCCACCCTGAAACTCTCGTGGACATTTCACCAGGTGATCGGGAAATCGCAAAACAGCAGAATCTCGATCAAAGTCCATTCTTTCGTGCACTCGGTCTCATGTGGAGACCCGAGATCGACTCGTTCGCATTCGCGCCTCAACCTGTCGAGGATGAGCACATCCTTACGAAACGAAAGATCCTCTCGGAAACCGCTCAGCTGCTCGATCCTCTTGGTTGGCTCTCGCCAATCACGATCCGAGCGAAGATTTTCATGCAACTGCTGTGGGCAATGGGCCTCGGCTGGGATCAGCCACTCCCCGACTCACTCGCGTCGCGCTGGCACACCTTCCGACAAGAGCTACAAGACGTCTCTCTGATCACAATCCCTCGGTGGATCGGTCTCAACTCAGAGTCTCCAGCGGTGGAGATTCATGGGTTCGCGGATGCTTCTCAAGAGGCTATCGCGGCGGTAATATATTTGCGAACGTACATCGACACTCACGAAGTGCGCGTCTCGCTTATGTGTTCGAAAACAAAAGTCGCGCCCCTCAAAAAAGTGACAATTCCGCGTCTCGAACTGTGTGCCGCGCTCCTCCTCGTGAGACTCGTGCGCCACGTGGAAAGCACTCTCAATCTCGCGAAAGCTCCGGTTCATCTGTGGTCGGACTCGACAGTCGCGCTCGCGTGGATAAAAAGTCACCCCTCTCGCTGGAAAGACTTTGTCCGCAATCGTGTCACCGAAATACAAGATTTCGCGCGTGCTCGTTGGCATCACGTATCGGGTTCGGAAAATCCAGCGGATCTCGCGTCTCGCGGTGCATCTCCAGCGCAAGTTCACACCTCACAACTCTGGATCGTGGCTTGCCAAGCCTTCGGTTAGTTGGCCGTCCTTATCTCCCACGTTGAAGGGAGACGAACCTCTGGAAGAAAGAAAGCAGGTAGCAACTCATCACCTCGCGGTATTGGATCCGCCACCAATCTGGGATCTCATCGATCGTGTTGTAATATTAAAACTCCGTTACTCAGGGATTTGGGAGTTGATCGGGTTGTTCCCAGAGGTGATTAAATAATCACTCTAAGTGCAAGATAGCAACGAAAAGTAGATTTTATTTAGTATAAATATAAGTTACAAGAGATGGGTTTTGGAGCACTTGCCCCCTTTCGAGCCTGAGTATTCGAAGATGATACTCTTCGCTTCTTTTCTGGAATCTGCTCAAGACTGAAGCGCGGCTCGGTCCTTAGCCTAATTTATTACGTTATTATGCTTACGTGTAAGTTGGCGTAACCTGCATGCGCTGCGCTTTGTCGCATTCCAGGTCACGCCTTGCTTAATTATTACAAGTAATTATTGCAAGTAGCCTATTTACGAAATATTCTGGAATGTTGAGTAACAATTCTCAACATCCCTCCCCCCTTAGGAGAATAGGCCTCCGGACTATTTTTACCTTATCTACTAAATACAGGTTTCCTTAGTCTTAACCTTATTTGCTAATCTTATTATTTTTTTTTTAATCCCAGTTTTATTATATTTTGACAATAATTCGATCTGTGGTTACTTATACGTAATTTCTTATCCCTATTTAGTACATGTTTCTTACTTTCTTAGTTTAACTCGGTTAATACTTAGTGTTATCTACGTCGTACCCGTAATAGACGAGTTACGTTTGAAATTGATTACAGTTTCCCTGGCTATCGGAGCCCGTTCCCGCGACTGCGGAGGCTCCGGTGCCGCTGTGTGCCGTGTTGTTTCTTTACGTTTAAATTTTCCCGAAGATACACATTTATATATTACGTAACCTATCATGCTTATTAATAATATTCCGCTTATGGGATATAATGGCGCCACATACGGCAGGTGCCGCCTGTGACTATTCTGCTTATCGTCTAATTCTTTATGTAAATTCTTAAGGCTAGTTCCCAATTCGTTCAATTCGTTCGCGTCTCGCAGGACGCTCTTTAGCACTACACTGACACCCTTATTGTCGGACTTACGGATTGCCTCCCAGTCCGTTTCATGTAAGCTTAGGTTATACGGCGGCAGGTAACTGAATTCCTGCTTGCTTTGGTATTGCCGTAGTGTCTCCATACGGAAATCCTTCGCGGTTACAGCGCATTTCCCGTTGAGAGCTATGGTGCCAGTGCCTACTAATGTCTCACGCGCCGCAGGCAAACTTTCGCAAGCTACAGTGATCGCCTCGGCCTCTGGAGCTACGTATAACCATGCCCCTGGTCTCTGCAAGGCTAAAACTATAGCCTTACTAACCCTAGCAATTCTTTTTGGGCATTTTGTGAGTTCTACGTCTAATTTGGAGAGAATCGCAATTTCGCAGGGTGAACCTATTCCTATCGAATTCGTAGGGCGCCTTGGGTCACACAAATAATGTTTACCTAATCGTTTACAAGTTCCCAAGTCCGCCTCTTTCATTCGTAGGTAATTTCTGTATTCGTGGTCCACCACCGCTAATTCCTCCGTTGTCTCCAGATAGCAATACGTATCGTTTCGTACCCTAACAGGCAGAGGATATACTTTGTTGATGTTGTACTCCTCATTACCTATCAGAGGTATCTTTATCACCGTTACTACCGTGTTCTCCCTCCCGTAAGATTTGATATCCGCGACCGTCATCAGTAACGAAACTCCTGGTCGCGTGAAAGGTATGGGGAAGCTGTAACCCGCCGGCAGGTGTGGTAGTGCCGACGAGAGGTACTCTAATATTTTGGCTGGGGTGAGCACGGTAGGGTTGATGATACCTCTTTTTATTTCGGTGAGAAATTGCACTAGGTCTTTTACGTCGCTTAGCAACGCGTCTACTATCAGGCCTATTGCCTCTATATGTTCGTCGAGGTTCTGCCTCGCTACTGTTCGTTCTATATTGTTAGAAAGACTGATGTTGAGTTGCCTAGTTATTTCGAGCAAGGTTTGTTCGTTCTCTTCCACTACCCTCATGGTGTTGTTAAAAACTCCTAGCGTGGAAGATACGATTTGTATTTGCTTGCTCATAGCTGATTTTAGGTTCGCTTGATCATCCCGAAGATCGTCGATCTCCTGATCTATCCTAGCCGCGTCTGCTGCATCCATAGTCCCGAACAGGGATTTCGCTATGGAGCCTAAACCGTCTATCAGACCTCGGCGCTTTCGTGCCGGCCCGACGCACAGTGGGGGATTTCGACCGAATCGCGGCCAAAAATCGAAAATGTGATTTTTTTTTTTTCAATGTATGACTGGTAGGGATTTTCTCAGGAATATCCCCTCTATTCAGAACCGTTAAACCTAACCCCCGACGACCTGGGGTTGCCGAGATATTTCAGTGTAAAGTTCACCCTCTGCAACGGCACATGCTTGACGCGCGCATCTACGAAATTCAGTACAAAGTTTGAATTCATATTTACGCGAAGTTATAATCACAAAAAAATATTGAAAATATGGCTGAGGTTCCTGAAGGTATGTAGAATATTATGGGTATTTTACTTTTTCTAAAAAACTATCGCTCTGTTTGTTTATTACATATAACAATACATCGAAAAAGTGACTATTTGTTTGAAAGAAAACTGACGATACACAGACGAAAAGTAGCAAATCCCGCGGAATCCCGCGATCATTCTTGGATTAATTTAAAGTATAAGCTATTAGTAAATGATTCTGAAAGAGCTAGCGACCAGTTTTGACCGGGTTAGATGTAATGTATTTTATTAGATCAGCGTGTGCGCTCAGCAAAGGCCTCTGGCTCGGGCGCCGCGTGCATCGCGCGTCATGCTACCTGCCTACCTGCTCGGGCGCGCAGCTGCAGGTCAGCTAGAACCTACATTGTGTCTCTTCTCGGAACGGATTATTCGGGGCCGAGGGGCAGTTCGTATAATTTCAGCATTTGAATGACAAAAGACTGTCCTTTTCTGAAAAATGTGTTCATGTGAAATTTTCTCGCAAAGGCACGTTCGAAAATTCAAAAGAATATTAAAATATAAAGAATAAATACACCTTATGTTCATCTCTAATCAAATCTTGATCAAACAACTATATATGACGTAGTGTGCAAACAGAGCTCCATAATAGATGTTATTTTAATATCGCAAATAACTGTAATTATATATGTATCCGTTTTTTTTTAAAGGATCTCAGGATCAGGTCGTCGTTTGGACGCGGAAAAAAATATTTTCGATACTGCGTAACTGCATGTCATCCGAGTTCGATTCTCAATTGGAAAGTTTGGAGCATGAACTGCCCAGGAAGCCCGAAATAAAGATATAAAAAAATATCGAGAGGGATTCTCTCGCAAATGCTCCCGAGAAAGGACGATGCAGGATGTCCTGAACTGGTTGCTGGTATCCTCAGATCCATACATCTCAAGTTTAAGGGAACTTCCAGCGAAGAAGCACAAAAAACTATCGAATGATGCTCTGCGGCTGATATCCTGTAGCGACGCAGAAGATGATTCAGCTGGGGAACTATCCATATCCGAGAGCGAAGAGTATGACTCCGATTGAATTTCAATACAATTTTTTTGAATAAAAGTAATTATCATAATCAATCGTCACCAAAATGTCTCAAATTTTTTCATAGTCAACCCAAAAACTCCTTTAGTATTTTTCAGCCATTTCCAACCAGTATTTCTAAGACCGAACGACGATATCTCGGCCACCATTTTGTTTTTGGAAATTACATCATCAAATTTGTATTCAGCGACCCCAAAAACGTATCCTAGACAACTTTCAGCCATTTCCAACCAGTATTTCTAAGACCAAACGACGATATATCGGCCGCTATTTTGTTTTTGAAAATTTTGATACCAAATTCGTAATTGGCGACCCCAAAAACGTATCTTAGCCAACTTTCAGCCATTTTCAACCAGTATTTCTGAAACCGAACGACGATATCTCGGCCGCCATTTTGTTTTTGAAAATTTCGATACCAAATTCGTAATCAGCGAACCCGAAAACGTATCTTAGCCAACTTTTAGCCATTTTCAACCAGTATTTCTAAGACCGAACAACGATATCTCGGCCGCCATTTTGTTTTTGAAAATTTCGATACCAAATTCGTAATCAGCGAACCCGAAAACGTATCTTAGCCAACTTTTAGCCATTTTCAACCAGTATTTCTAAGACCGAACAACGATATCTCGGCCGCCATTTTGTTTTTGACAATTTCGATACCAAATTCGTAATCAGCGACCCCAAAAACCTCGGAATACCAAATTTGGTACAGTTCTAATGTGTTCCTGAATTATGGCCGCGATTCGGTCGAAATCCCCCACTGTGCGACGCACGTGACGTCGCGAACTAGTTGCAAACCCCGTTCAACTTTGTCCAGCAGATTTCCCACCGACTCGCTCACGGTCTCACATAAAAGTGATCCTGAGTTGTCCGGAACCTCGCATGTTTTGCGTATATTCCCCAGGTGTGCTTTTACATTTTCCTCCCTCTCGAATACCGTGCGGAGGTCCATGTCTATTACTAAACTCCACCTGTCTTTGTACACCTGTAGCGTCCCTATTTCCTCGTAATAAACCCCCGGATTATCCTTGAACTTCTCGATCTTGAAGGATGGACCGACTTCCCCGTTAGCCAGCGCCATCGCCAAGCAAGATCTGCAAGTCAATTAGGTATTACTACTAATGTATCCCCTCCCTTTTTAGATCGTAAAATTTTTGAGGAATGTGGTGAGGGGTGAGGTAGGGGTTGGGGACGTGCTTCTCTTCTAGTCAATGTTCTATGAATAGCTTCAATCGGTTGGCGTGAACTTTGGTTTCCTTTCGACCCTTCCGGATGGTGTAGTTGACATCCGAATCTTTTTTCGTGATCTCGTATGGACCGACATACTTCGGTGTTAATTTCGCCGATCTTCCCCGCCGAACCGTCTCATCGAGCAGAAGAACCTTATCTCCCGGCTGGAATTTGGCTTCTACCGTCTTTTTGTCGTAGTATGATTTCGCTTTACCCTTGGCAGCTTCCAGATTCTCTTTTGCTTTGAGATTAGCCGCCCTGAGTCTTTCGCGTAGTTCCTGAACGTAGTCGTCATACGCGTAAGTAAGTCTCGGTGCTTGCTTTATCGATGATGGTATCTCTGCTGGGTGCCCGAAAACAAGCTCGTACGGGGTGTACCCTGTTGCAGTGTGAGGGGTTGTGTTGTACGTAAACATAGCGTACGGCAGCCACTCGTCCCAGTTGCTCTGGTCCTCTTCGATATAATTCTTTAGATATTCCGCTAGTGTTCTATGTGATCGTTCCAGTGCTCCGTTAGATTCTGGATGGTATGCTGTTGTTTGAATTTTCTCGATTTTCAACAGCTTACACATATTTTTAAATACATTGCTTAAAAAATTGGTTCCCTGATCAGTAAGGATTACCTTGGGAGTTCCATATTCGCTGTGACGTTGCAGATTAGCTGCCGTCACAAGAGTAGCTAAATTACATCTTTTTATTAGTCATATCGCGAGAGAGAGAGTATCAACGTCTAGACCCTCGGGATACAAGTGACACACCTAGTAATAAATAATAGAATTAGACTAATTTGAAGTGTTTTTCTGTTAATGTACCGCGAGAGAGAGAGAATGAGAGGAAAAGACGATAACGAAGACGACGATCCCGAACTTCCGTTGCAAGAGCTTCCGCTTCAGAGATGACCAGGACGGTATGAAATCCAGTACAGGATCCAGTACCACGGATAGTACCGCAACATCTACAAGGAGGACCGTAGACCTTGGCCTAATATCGCTAGGCAGTGAACAGGACTCACATAAAGTCTCCTGCCAGCCGATGCATCTTGCTACCCAGCATCTGGCTGATACGACGAGTACAGCCAGCTTCCATCACCCGCTCCAACCTACCATTACCGACTCACGAAAGGTCTGGCATAAGGACCAGTGCAGTAACGTTATCGCTGAAGGACGTATGACGCGTGAAAGGACAAGAATAGTGTCCCGCGTACTCTGGCTAGGGCAAGGTGGAGGTCCAGGAGGAACACCTAGGCCTGCCAGCAGTCTGCAGACGGGTTATCTGGAAGAGATAACCGCTGTGGAGTATATCCGATGTGGTTGGTAGCGCTTGGACGGTATCGCAGAGCAAGAACCAAGGTCACATCCTCCTGCCATCATCTCGCCGCTGAAATATCGCCAAACGGTGGTTCTACGGCAAGGAAGCACCAAGACCTAACGCCTAACGTCCGGCAACAAGATGACACCTGGAGACGGTCAGCTGACGAGCTGGTCGTTCGACGAGCGTTATTAGCCGGACCAATGAGCTAATTAGCCGTTCCTGATAGGTCCTCTATTCCGAATCAAGGGAATATCGTCGAGACTCACCGAGTTACATCCGGGACTCATCACTTCTACGTTTCGCCTAGAAGAATCTAGACGTACTCCTCTCTCTCGCTATCATATAATAAAGTAAAGTAAAGTAAAGTAGTAAGTTCAGTTAAGCTAAAGTTAAAGTTAAGTGTGTGCTATAAGCCGTTCTTCAATAAGGTAAGATCTCTATGATCTAAAATAGCTAATAACGCCACGATACTAGATCTGAATTTCTATTTTGTTTAATTAAATTAGATTCTTTTGTACCGCGTGTAGCCTACGGGCCACGCCGTCGCTTCTTACCTCCGATAAAGAAATTCAGTGAAGGCATCTCATAATTGGCTGTAGTTGATTCAAATATCTAGTTTGTTCTATATTTTTCCGCTTCAATTAGTCTAATCTATTTGCTTGCTTCGCGTATGATTTGTTAATATTATTTGAGAGCTTGTTCTTGCTTCCATTCTCGCTTTGAGAATACCTAATTCTTTCATCTATCTTTACCTTTGATTTGGCAATTTATTAGTAATTAATTAGAATATTAGTGCATGGTGTGTCGCTTACAATCCAACTCCCCGAGGGTTGGCTGAACGTAGTTAGTCATAGTTTTAAGTTGTTCATTTATTATCTTGTTCTATTACTTCTTTATTTGATTTCTTTGATTTACCTGATTTATTTGATTATTGTGCTATAATTGATCTGTTCATTTTGATATACTGTGTTATAATAAGTTCCCTCAGTTCTGCGCTATAATTAATTAGTTTATCGTCTACCATAGATTACTCCGAATTATTTATTGAGTTCTATATCGTCAAATAATAATTATTACCGCTAGCGAGCCGCATTAGAAGATTTGCTATAGAGTATCGTATCGCTCGGTGATACGTAGCCTGGAAAGTAGTTTAGCTTGTATTATATCGCTTCTTCGGCTCTCGCTAGCTAACCGGCGTGTTTACGTTTTTTATATACCGCTGCGTTGCGGAATACAGCTCAATAATATAATATTCTTTGCTTTGTAAAATCAGTAATTTCTAAGTATTATTCCAACCGTCATTTTTCATCTATTATTCTTTACTGTTATTCTAGTCACTATTTCGATGTAATTTGATATCTCTGATTATAACTGAATATCTCATTAGTTACCGCAGATCAATTTGTTATCGCACCTAGAAACTGAGAACAATATACGAAATCGTGGATTTCATTGAAAGAATTTAAATCTGGTGTTTTATATTTTATATCGTAGTAAGGTGAATCCACCCACTCTACTCTTATCTCTGTAAATCTGAGCTAACCGGAGCTTTAAGGCCGTCGTTCCGGTAATCGAGTCTTTCATTGAATACCGCTATAGTTTACTTTGATTTTTCTGTGAAAACGACACTCACGTGTCTGGCGCCCAACACTATCTCAAATTTTCTTTAAATTAGTATTTTATCCGAGGAACGCCGTAGGGTGCGGAGTTGAACTCTGAAACTCCGTTACAAAATGGCGCCCAACGTGGGGCCACGCCAATAAAGTTCAGAGTAATTTTGATAGAAAAATTATCGCAATAAAATATAAATCAGGAACCCAGATAAAAATTCGATTCGTATATTGTTCAACTGTCTTGGCCACGTTGTAGGTGGAAGAAGTACAAAAAATCTTTCGAGAGAATCATACGACGTAATTGGAATAATACTTTTTTTTGATAATCTAGATTAATTCTCTCTTGCTGACGAACCTCCTTTCAAATCCCCTAGAATTAAGAAAAATAGAAGGTAGTACGAGACAAGCCGTTATAAAAATCTAATTATTCGAACTAAGTATCGCGATCTTCGATCACCGTACCACAAATTTGAATTAAGCAAACTTCCAACCGTCGATTGTTAATCCGAAAACAAAAGTTTAACAACAAAATATTGTTCCTTTGTTCGGATTGAGTTCTATAATCCGCTTGGACTCAACTTATAGCGTTTCTTTGCTGTTTCCGAAACGATCGCTCGACTATTATTATTGAATAGGGATTATTGCTTTGTTTGTTGACTTAAATCTTAAAATCATAACATCGTATAACCGTTATTGTCCAAATATCGTTAATCTCCAATCAATAATCCGTTACCGATTCAAATTTGAATCTGTCCGTTAGATATCGCTACCGCATAATTAGTTCACCATAATTATATGTCACAAAGTTCTAGCGAGTACGATTGGGTACAATTAATATCTGAAAGCACCCTTAAGCTAGTGTTATCGCGTCGCAATCTTCCAACCGACGGTTCGGCACCAGAGTTACGCGAACGTTTAATAGCTTCTTTTAAGGCAACCCGCGTAGGCATGTCGCTAAAAGACTCTTCGGAGGAAGGGGGAATACCCCAGCCGCCTGGGGAAGACGAAAGTAGTCAGCAATCTCCTCACTCCCACCAACCTGGTGACGAAGGCAGAAGAACTCTTTCGTCTGATCCAGAGCATTTAGCATCGGTAGATCCCTCGCATCAATTACCGCCTGAAAATATTAGTCCGATAGAAGCAAACGTAGCGCTCGACCCAGGTTCCGCAGTTCGATCGACACCTCCTCCTAATACCGCGGCGAATACCGCACCTCCACCCCGCGAAAATAATGTAGCTGGCAGAAATCCCGACAGCCGACCGTTTGTACCGCGAAACCCAAACGCTAGCCTGGATTTAGATGCTTTTCAAATATCGCGACCGCGACTTCGAGGTACAGCTGGTTATACACCGGGAAGAGCTCCTAGTAGACCGATACTTAGAGAACCACCTAGGTCACCGCTACCAACTAGAGATCGTCCTCTCGAGTACGAGCCGCCGCGTAACCCGTATTATGACGACTACCGCTACCACGAACAGCTGCGAGCTGCAGATAGACCAGGGCCGCGCGAATATTCCGCTAGATATGAGGCCTACCAGGTCGAATATCCCGACGATGACGACTTACCACCGCGCGAAAATCAAGAATATCGGGAAGATTACCAGCCTAATAATCGGCCTAGGTACCGCGAGCACGAAATACCGCAGTTTCGACCGGAGGTTAGGTACCGCGGTCACGAGATTCCGCGATTTCGACCAGAGCCTAGACACCCAAGTTACGATTTACCACCACCTCGCAGAGAGACTAGACTTCGCGCTTCGTCTCCTGACCCAGAGTTTTACGCACGCGAACGACCTTGGCGACGAGATTTCGACGATGAGGATCTTCCTGGACCAGCAGACCAGGTTAACTATTATTGGTCTCCGCAAGTACGCGAGCCGGTTCCGCACCCGCGTCGACACCCGGCTAACGATTCTCGCGCTCCTTCCGCGATAGCCGCACTCGAAGCTTTGCGAAAATGGAATCTACGGTTTTCGGGCGAGCGTAGCGAAGACGGCGAAGCCTTCTTAATGAGAATTAAAGAGGGTAGAAAAATAGTACAAATTCGTGACGAGGACATCCTCAATAGCATTCCGTTCTTTCTATCCGGTATCGCGTTGTACTGGTATCGCGGCGAATGTTCCGCCTGGAGAACTTTCGCAGATTTCGAAGATGCTTGGCGACGAAGGTTCGCGAACGCGGATCTCCAATTTTCGATTAGAGAGGAAATTCACAACCGAACGCAAGGCGAACACGAACCCGCCTCGGACTATCTCACGTGCTTAAAAGCTCTGTTCGGCAGGCTACGATCACCCTGGCCAGAAGAAGAAAGACTAGATTACGCGTACCATAATCTGCTACCGCGTTATCAAGTAATGATTAGGCGCGACGAACTCCGAAATATCGCTCACTTAGAACAGCTGACGTCACAGCTGGAAGTCGGTTTTCGCTGCGCGAGTCGTTATAAGGCACCACCAACACCCGAGAAATCTATGATTCCGGAACTAGCCTACCGCGCTTCGAAGAATACCACTCCCAAGCCGAGACACGCAATTGCCGCGATAGATTCGCCGGACGAAATAGACGAATTGATAAATGCCGCGCGAACGCCAACTCCGCGACCTAGAGTCACGCAACCCGCGAGGAAAAAGCCACCCGCGAATACCCCTACCAGTCAAGCCTCAAATTCTGAAAATCTAGATTCGACTCCGGTACCGAATATCGCGAACGCCGCTGCTGCACCGACAACTGAGCCGTCGAAAACACGTGAAAGTCGCACGCCGAGACCACAGCTTTGTTATAACTGTCACCAAGCCGGTCATCGCTTTCCCGACTGTAAAGAACCGCGTACGCTGTTTTGTTACCGCTGTGGCTACCCTAACGTTACTAAAGCTACCTGCCCGCGGAAATGCGCGGAAAACTAAATGGGGAGCCGTTGGATCGGGTAACTACGGAAACTACCTCCCCACCCGACGAATTACCAAATATTGAATTACAGGACCACCTATCGCGCTTTGAAAAATTAGAAACCTGGTATAGTAGTCCGATAAAAACTTCCGCTCATCAGGCTATGCTGTTCATCACGTTTAAGATTCACGGGTATTCACTAGACGCGCTATTTGATTCCGGCTCCTCTCGCACCTTCCTGGGTACCAGAGGCATCGAATTAATAAAATCATTAGATCTCCCGCTTCATAATACTCAGAATCGTACCGTATATTTAGCAGCCGGTCAAACAACCGAGCTTATGAGCGAAGTGCAGTTACCAATCGAACTCCGCGGCCGTCACTTTGAGATTACCGCCCGCACACTACAGAATCTAGGTTTCCCTTGCATCATTGGATTAGATTTCATTCGCGACTTAAAAATGGTAGTCGATTTTTCCGCAGCTACCTGGTATTTTAAAGACGATCCGACCCAAATTTTTAAATTCGACGACGTTGCCACAAGTATAACGCACCTCTCGTGCAACGGTATCGTGACTTTATCCGAAAAACAGGCGCTAGAACTCGAACAATTTTTGAAATCGGAAGTACCACCCATGCCGGAGAATCTCGGAGCGACTAACTTAACGTCTCACCGCATCGATGTCGGGAATCACCCCGCTATACGTCAGCGTTGCTACCGCGTATCACCAAAAATCCAAGAAGCTATAGACGCCGAAGTCGATAAAATGCTAGAAGCAGGTATAATTGAACCCTCACACAGTGAGTGGGCCAGTCCGATAGTTATGGTTAAAAAGCCTAATGGCAAATATCGCTTCTGTATTGACTTCCGGCAGGTAAACAACGTCTCAAAACGCGATGCATATCCTCTACCGCGCATGGATGCAATCCTCGACAAGTTACGTTCCGCGCGATACATTTCTACCATCGATCTGAGTCAGGCTTATTTTCAAATACCGCTTACACCGGACAGTAGAGAAATTACCGCGTTCATAGTTCCGGGAAAAGGACTTTTTCACTTCACGCGAATGCCTTTCGGTCTAACGGGTGCTCCCGCTACTTTTCAAAGGTTACTAGATCAGCTGATCGGACCTGATATGGACCCTCATGCTTTCGCGTATCTCGACGACATCATAATCACAACGAAAACTTTTGAAGAGCATCTCGCTTGGCTCAGGAAAGTATTAAAGGTCATTCACACCGCCGGTTTGACTATCAATCCGGAGAAAAGTAAATTCTGTCGCTCGGAAGTAAAATATCTCGGTTTTCTCGTGAATGAAAACGGGTTGCAAGTCGATCCGGATAAAACTGCACCAGTTATTAGCTACCCGATACCAACTAACGTCAAGCTCGTGCGTAGATTTTTAGGCATGGCTTCGTGGTATCGCCGTTTTATTCCGAATTTCGCTGCTACTTCTGAACCGCTTACGCGTTTGCTTAAAAAGGCACAGCCATGGATATGGCAAGCTGAACAACAACTTGCTTTTGAAACTCTCCGGGATAATTTAACGAGTGCACCGACCTTAACTTGTCCAGATTTCGACTTACCGTTCACCTTACAGACTGACGCTAGTATTGTAGGCTTAGGTGCAGTTCTGACTCAGACTCGCGATGAAATGGAATATGTTATCGCTTACGCTAGTCGATCACTTTCAGACGCCGAACGAAAGTACTCCGTCACCGAACTAGAATGCCTCGCTGTCATCTGGTCTATCCAAAAATTCCGCGCGTACATTGAAGGCTACCGCTTTACGGTAGTCACCGACCACAGCAGCCTGCAGTGGCTGCATAATCGCAAAAACCCGACCGGTCGATTAGCGCGCTGGGCTTTGGAACTACTCGGCTACGATTTCAAGATAGTATATCGTAAAGGCGCCTTGAATGATGTGCCGGACGCTCTATCTCGCATCCCAGAAATCGTTGCCGCCGTTGTGCCACCTCCGATCACTTGGTACGAACGTAGAAAACATGAAGTAGTTACGCTACCTAAGAAATATCCCGCGTGGAAGATCGAGAACGACGAATTGTATTTTTACCGCGAAGATCCGATGCTCGGCAAATTAGTTACTGACCTGGAAGCGTGGAAGCTAGTCCTACCAGCTGATCGACAAGATCAAGTCTTACGCGAAGCTCATGACGAACCGCAGGCCGGACACCTCGGTGTCGATAAAACATATCGCCGCTTAGCCACTTCTTATTACTGGCCTGGCATGTTTCGCGATGTCACCCAGTATGTGAAGCGATGCGAGACTTGTCAACGGTGTAAAGTCAGCCAGTTAGCTCCTGCCGGCCTCATGGGTCATCGTGTTATCGAGCAACCGTGGACTATCGTGGCTACCGATATCATGGGTCCTTTTCCGCCAAGTCGCGCTGGTTTCGCCTACATTCTCGTTTTTCAAGACCTCTATACTAAATGGGTGGAGTGCTGCGCGCTTCGGAAAGCTACCGGTAAAGCAATTAGTGACGCGTTTAAGGAACTCATAGTTTCTCGCTGGGGTGTACCGCAGGTTTTGCTGACGGATAATGGTACGGAATTTAATAACAAAACATTAAAAGAATTAGCGACTACCTATAACATAACACACTGTACTACGCCACCATATCATCCGCAAGCAAACCCTGTGGAAAGAGTCAATCGTGTGCTAAAAACGATGATCATCTCATTTTTAGACAAGGATCACCGCGAGTGGGATCAACATCTTAATGACTTTCGCTTCGCTTATAATACCGCCTATCATTCCTCGATCGAAACTAGCCCCGCTTTCCTGAACTTCGGACGCGTACCGCAACCGATTAATTCGCTACGGCATAAAACGAACGAAAATCTTGCTGTCGCTCCGCTACCACCGAAACTCTGGGCTGAACGTATGGAGAAATTGCAGATGCTGCAGGAATGGGTTACCGATAACCTCGATAAAGCGTACCGACGCCAGTCAAAGCAATATAATCGACGACACCGCCCCCCAACTTTCGCAGTTGGAGATCTAGTGCTGAAACGGCACCATGTATTGTCTTCCGCCACCCAGCATATTGCAGCAAAGCTGGCTCCCAAGTTCCATGGTCCTTTCCGCATCTCCAGACTCCTATCTCCTGTAGTATACGAAGTAAGCGACATACGTAGTGGGAAAGTAGTTGGGAAAGTCCATGTTAAAGACCTGAAAATATATCGACCAGTGATGCTCCCTGTTCAATAGCCACTACCGCGACTACGACTACCGTCCCGCATTCTCGCCACCACCCGACCACCCGACGTACGACACCGCGATGGAAGATTGGTGGATGGACCCGAGGGCCCTACGATACCTGGTCCCATTTATACATGAGGTGGATTCGATCGAGGAACGGTATCCAGGCCTGGGGGTGGCTATCACCGAGGCCGTGAGAGCCGTTCGGCTGGAACCCGACCCTATAGCTACCGGCCGCGCTCGACTAGCGCCCTCGATCGCGGACATGGGGGTCCAAACGGCAACACCATCCAGCCGCGAAGTCGAGACGCAGACGGGTCCGAGAGTTCCGCCAACTAACGAGGCCGCCACCCAAACTCCGCGAGTCGTGAGGTGGCATACGGGTACTCAGACCGGCAGAGATCTGGTGCATACCAAAGACGCGTCGACCCAGACTCGACGAGTAACGTTCGACGTCCTACCGCCACGAGGTCCCATTCCGCGCTCCACCGATCGGTCTCCAAGCCCAAGACGACCGGCTACTTTCGACGATACCGCGTTCGAGTTCCGACCGCCGGTGAACACCACTGATACCACCTCCACACTACCGCCGACACCTGAACCGGAACCGATGGACTATGAGTCGGTAGCAGGCGCTTCCGCAACCGGTACACGGCCTAAAACGCAAGCTAAGGCCTTGCCAACCGACCGATACCGCCGCGAGGGGCCGCTTTCTGAAACACCGCCTGCCTCATACATAAGACGTGCTACGCACGAGCCAGCCGGAGCCCCCGACCCGAAGGTCTCGCGCACCACTTCGCGGAACCAGCCACAAACCGCTCCCAGACGTCACGCGCCGGCTCGGTCCCTCTGGGACACTACACCGCCGATACCGAATTGGCACGCACCATATGGTGCATGTTGGTGCTGCCACAACTATGGCCACCAACACAGGGCCTGCCCCATGGCACACGAGCCAGACCACTTATTCTGCTATCGTTGCGGACTATCCGGGTTCAAGTGTTCTGAGTGTCCCTACTGCCGAGGAGAGTGGGACAAACAGTAGTATACCGCCACCTTTTTTTTTCCCCTTTTTTTTATATCGCGCCGAGGATGTATCGCTACCTCGCCGATCATATACGTTGAGGATGTTTCGCTGCCTCACTAGCCTTAAGTCTGAGGGTGTACCGCTACCTCAACAATAAATATCAATAACCGTTATTCGTCTAGTCTCATCCGGTTTTGTCTCTCCTACCAAAATTTTATCCTTAGTTTTAAGCCAAAACATAATTATCTAATAGGCATCACTTATCTTTGATATCTTTCAGTTGTCTCATCGTCAGTAAGTCAGAACCATCTAGTATTAATTCTCTATTTTTTTTGTCTAATTTCTTCTATCTTCTTTTATTACTATCTCCCCTGTTTGATATTGCAAGTTCCTAAGGAGTGTCTTCTTTAGCATGTCTAAAAAGTTTAGTCTTCGAGCCACTTGCCGCAGATAACATCTTTGCATCTCGCTATCTAAGCATGGTTAGTATTTTGATAGTAGTAAAGAACAACTTAATACAGCTTCTCGTTCAGTAGCCACACCATGGATGATTCTGTAAATATCGCCAGAACTCGCTGCCAAATACGTAAGTAATCTATCTTTTTCATCTCTGTGTTAATTATTGTGCTCAGTCAATTATGAAGTTGCTTGTATCGCTTGTGGTCTAGCTATGACATAGAGGCCTTGCCTTGCCTAGGCCTCCTTTTAGGAGGGAGGAGTTGTGACGTTGCAGATTAGCTGCCGTCACAAGAGTAGCTAAATTACATCTTTTTATTAGTCATATCGCGAGAGAGAGAGTATCAACGTCTAGACCCTCGGGATACAAGTGACACACCTAGTAATAAATAATAGAATTAGACTAATTTGAAGTGTTTTTCTGTTAATGTACCGCGAGAGAGAGAGAATGAGAGGAAAAGACGATAACGAAGACGACGATCCCGAACTTCCGTTGCAAGAGCTTCCGCTTCAGAGATGACCAGGACGGTATGAAATCCAGTACAGGATCCAGTACCACGGATAGTACCGCAACATCTACAAGGAGGACCGTAGACCTTGGCCTAATATCGCTAGGCAGTGAACAGGACTCACATAAAGTCTCCTGCCAGCCGATGCATCTTGCTACCCAGCATCTGGCTGATACGACGAGTACAGCCAGCTTCCATCACCCGCTCCAACCTACCATTACCGACTCACGAAAGGTCTGGCATAAGGACCAGTGCAGTAACGTTATCGCTGAAGGACGTATGACGCGTGAAAGGACAAGAATAGTGTCCCGCGTACTCTGGCTAGGGCAAGGTGGAGGTCCAGGAGGAACACCTAGGCCTGCCAGCAGTCTGCAGACGGGTTATCTGGAAGAGATAACCGCTGTGGAGTATATCCGATGTGGTTGGTAGCGCTTGGACGGTATCGCAGAGCAAGAACCAAGGTCACATCCTCCTGCCATCATCTCGCCGCTGAAATATCGCCAAACGGTGGTTCTACGGCAAGGAAGCACCAAGACCTAACGCCTAACGTCCGGCAACAAGATGACACCTGGAGACGGTCAGCTGACGAGCTGGTCGTTCGACGAGCGTTATTAGCCGGACCAATGAGCTAATTAGCCGTTCCTGATAGGTCCTCTATTCCGAATCAAGGGAATATCGTCGAGACTCACCGAGTTACATCCGGGACTCATCACTTCTACGTTTCGCCTAGAAGAATCTAGACGTACTCCTCTCTCTCGCTATCATATAATAAAGTAAAGTAAAGTAAAGTAGTAAGTTCAGTTAAGCTAAAGTTAAAGTTAAGTGTGTGCTATAAGCCGTTCTTCAATAAGGTAAGATCTCTATGATCTAAAATAGCTAATAACGCCACGATACTAGATCTGAATTTCTATTTTGTTTAATTAAATTAGATTCTTTTGTACCGCGTGTAGCCTACGGGCCACGCCGTCGCTTCTTACCTCCGATAAAGAAATTCAGTGAAGGCATCTCATAATTGGCTGTAGTTGATTCAAATATCTAGTTTGTTCTATATTTTTCCGCTTCAATTAGTCTAATCTATTTGCTTGCTTCGCGTATGATTTGTTAATATTATTTGAGAGCTTGTTCTTGCTTCCATTCTCGCTTTGAGAATACCTAATTCTTTCATCTATCTTTACCTTTGATTTGGCAATTTATTAGTAATTAATTAGAATATTAGTGCATGGTGTGTCGCTTACAATCCAACTCCCCGAGGGTTGGCTGAACGTAGTTAGTCATAGTTTTAAGTTGTTCATTTATTATCTTGTTCTATTACTTCTTTATTTGATTTCTTTGATTTACCTGATTTATTTGATTATTGTGCTATAATTGATCTGTTCATTTTGATATACTGTGTTATAATAAGTTCCCTCAGTTCTGCGCTATAATTAATTAGTTTATCGTCTACCATAGATTACTCCGAATTATTTATTGAGTTCTATATCGTCAAATAATAATTATTACCGCTAGCGAGCCGCATTAGAAGATTTGCTATAGAGTATCGTATCGCTCGGTGATACGTAGCCTGGAAAGTAGTTTAGCTTGTATTATATCGCTTCTTCGGCTCTCGCTAGCTAACCGGCGTGTTTACGTTTTTTATATACCGCTGCGTTGCGGAATACAGCTCAATAATATAATATTCTTTGCTTTGTAAAATCAGTAATTTCTAAGTATTATTCCAACCGTCATTTTTCATCTATTATTCTTTACTGTTATTCTAGTCACTATTTCGATGTAATTTGATATCTCTGATTATAACTGAATATCTCATTAGTTACCGCAGATCAATTTGTTATCGCACCTAGAAACTGAGAACAATATACGAAATCGTGGATTTCATTGAAAGAATTTAAATCTGGTGTTTTATATTTTATATCGTAGTAAGGTGAATCCACCCACTCTACTCTTATCTCTGTAAATCTGAGCTAACCGGAGCTTTAAGGCCGTCGTTCCGGTAATCGAGTCTTTCATTGAATACCGCTATAGTTTACTTTGATTTTTCTGTGAAAACGACACTCACGTGTCTGGCGCCCAACACTATCTCAAATTTTCTTTAAATTAGTATTTTATCCGAGGAACGCCGTAGGGTGCGGAGTTGAACTCTGAAACTCCGTTACATCGCATATAATATTTTTTACGAATTCTCTAGCCACTGTGGAAGCTTCCTGGTCAGCTACTGGCATAGCTTTGCTGAATTTGGTTAAAGCATCTTGGAACGTGAGTACATACTTATTGCCTGAATGGGTTACAGTCAACGGCCCTACGATATCTAATGCACATTTTTCGAAGGCTTTCGAAGGAGTATCGGTGATTATCAGGGGAGCTTTCAACTTTCTCTGCGTTTTATTTTTCTGACATTTTTCGCATTTACCTATGTAGTCTTCTACTTCTTTGCGCATTTTCGGCCACCTGTGTTCCATTCTTATTCGTTCTAGTGTACGCGATACGCCTTGGTGCCCGCCCATGGGTGCGTCGTGATATTCGTACAAGATCTTCTTCTTCTTGTCTTCCGTATATTCCAGTTCCGATTCATCCTCTTCTTCTTTTCCTTCTTCTTCTTCTTCTTCTTTTTCTTCTTCTTTTTCTTCTTTTTCTTCTTCTTCTTCAAATTCCTGGCTATTGCTGTAAATCCTATATATCCTACTGAGCGCGTCCGCGTTCGTATTAAGTTTTCCAGGTTTGTACATTACATCATACTCGTGTTCAGCGAGTTTTAGTCTCATTCTCAGTAACCTTGATCCAGGATCCTCGATTTTGGAGATCCATTTGAGAGGGAGGTGATCCGTGATCACAGTGAAATGCGTGCCATATACGTATGGCCTGAACTGCCTAGTTCCGAAGACGATTGCTAACATTTCCCTCTCGGTTGTCGAGTAATTTCTCTCAGCTTTGTTAAGCGTTCGACTTGCGTATGCTATTGGTAAATCTTGCCCAATTGGTCCTTGAGAGAGGATTGCTCCGATTGCCTTGTCGGATGCATCTGTTGTTATTAAGAAAGGTTTCGTGAAATCCGGATACTTTAGGATGGGTGCCGTAACTAGCTTTGATTTTAACGTTTCAAATGCGCTCTCTTCTACCGTTGTCCACTCGAACTTGCGTCCCTTCTGCGTTAGTTGCGTTAACGGTCGTGCTAAACGCGAGAATCCTTCTATGAATCTCCTGTAATATCCTGCTAGCCCTAAAAATGACTGTACTTGTTTAACGTTTGTCGGGCTCTTAAATTTTTTCACGTCCGCAATTTTCGCGGGATCAGGGAGAATTCCCTCCGACGTTATCACGTGCCCTAAATAACTAGTTTCCTTCCGAAGAAATCGACATTTGTCCGGCTGGAGAACGAGATTGCTCTCCTGCAATCGCTTTAGTACCTCGATGAGCCTATCGTTGTGCTCCTGCAGTGTTGCACCATGAATTACAATATCGTCTAAATAAACGTAGCATTTAGATGCTTGTAGTCCTGCTAAAACGGTATTCATCAACCGTTGGAATGTCGCTGGCGCATTCTTCAGCCCGAATGGCATTGAATTATACTCATAATGCCCATGCGCTGTTGAGAAAGCAGTTTTTTCCTTGTCTTCTTCAGCCATCGGAATCTGATGAAATCCCGAGGCGAGGTCTAATGTAGTAAAGTACTTCGCTTTTCCTAACTGATCCAATATTTCTGTAATATTTGGCAAGGGGTACGAATCCCCTACCGTGATCTCGTTCAATTTTCTGTAGTCGACGACTACTCTAAATTTCTGCTTCCCTGATGCGTCAGGTTTTTTCGGTACTACTAAAAGCGGTGCGTTCCACTGGCTACGACTCGGGCGTATTATGTTACTCTCTAACATAGCTTCTATTTGCTTGTTTATCTCCTGTTTCTGCGACTCAGGTAGACGGTATGGACGAACATTAATCGGCTTTCCCCCCTCCGTCAATGTAATAGAATGACTGGTCGCGTTAGTAACGCCTAACTTATCCCCTGGTAAATAGAAGATTTCGCTATAATTTTCGCATATCTCAAGTAGAGTATTTTTCTCTTCCTCATTAAGATGATCTGTACGTATCGTATCATGTAATAGCTTGATTCGTTGGTTTCCCGATTTGCCGGTTATTAAACGTATGTAGGCCGCCTCTTCGTCGCTTGTTTCGCTATTTTCTTCGCATAGCTCCTCCAATTCCACGGTCGGCGTCTCCAATATCACCTCGTGATCGTTCAGGTTTAAAATGTCTACTATGCATTCTTGGTTCGCCGGTTTAGTTAAGCAATTTCCTAGGTATACTCCGTCGGCGAGTTCCTTCTTCTCTACAATGCCAATGAACTTACTATTTGTTTTTGCACTGACCTTCCTTATTGTTCGCGGTGCTAACCTGATTTTCTCCGTTTGTAACGGTCGTAAGAGTTCGAAACGCTGCCCGTGTATGAAAAATGCTTGAGCGCTTTTACCTATCGCGGCTTTGTGATCCTCTACGAAATCTATTCCAATGATGCCGTCGGCATCTAGACTAAAATCGTCTCTTACCACAAAGAAAGGATGCTCAATACTTCTATCCTTTAATGGAATTGTTAATATGACTTTACAAAGTGCCTCGACAACGCCTTGTCCTATTCCTGATAAACTCGTAGTTTCTTCTAAAACTGGCAAATCATCTTCCAACATCCCTATTTTGATGATGCTGGCATCGGCACCAGAATCTACTAAGAGAGTCATCTTTTCCTTAGTGGTTCCGTTTGCCGCTAATTCTATCCTGTTCCGACTTGCTCTATTAGTGTTGGCAATGTTCATTGATTTGTACGATCCTGCATTCCTCGTGGATTGTTGGGATCCCTCATGCCCTGTGTTTTTGCTATATGAATTTTGGAAGTTACCCGTACTAGTTTTTTGGTTGTCGCCAGATCCGCTGCCGTGATTTCCCGATCGTCGTTCATCGCGGCGTAGTCTATCCCTACAGTCTTTGTATAGGTGACCTCTGCGTTTACAAAAGTTGCATACTAACTCTACACGATGCACCGATCTATTCTGACTTGCTGTAGGTAACGATTGCTTGTATTTTACCTGGGTTCAGTCCCGTGCGAAATGTCCTGTCTGATTACACTTCAGACACTTTACTGCTGACGTATTCCTATCGCCGGCCTGGTTCGTTCGCCGATTTATAGAATTTACGCCGTTTTGCGATTTTTCTTCCTCTTCCGCGCCTTTTATTGAGGCCGAAAGTTCCGAGTAATGGTAAGATTTCACGATCATTCTCAAGTTATAATGTAACCCGTTTTCAAAAATGGCAAGTGTTTGATATCTGAGTAGGTCTTCTATTCCTTTTCTTTCTGCTGCTATATTTGTCCTAGCTCCGCATGCTCTAATAAGATCCATCATAAGACGCGTAACCCTTTTTCCGAAATCATGCGCGTTTTCACCTGTTTTCTGTCTACTCGAAAATAATTCTACCAACAGTGCTGGCGTAGAGCTTTTAGCTCCGTACAATGCCAAAAGCTCAGCTTTTAGCTTTTCGAAAGAATCTATATCTTTATATCTAAGTTCCATGGCTGCTTGGCCCTGTATCTTCGTTTTCAGGACCAGTTCTAACACGTCTGGTCTTTGAATCGGATTTACTTTATCTTTTGCATACTCGATTAATTGCAACAAATCGTCCACTTTACGAGGTTCGCTTCCGTCGAAAACATTGACCATCTGCCGTACCTCCTTCAATGACAAGTAGTCCGTCATCTTGGTTGCTGTGTGTTGCCTTGATTCTCTCTCGTCAGGAACCGATCCCGGAATGGTTTTTGTTTCCTGGGATGTTGCTTGGGGTTGGTCAGGAAAAAAGGAAGTGCCTGGTTTAGGCTTTGGAGAAGGAGTTGGCTGTCCCTTACTATTGCTTTTAATAAATGCTCGTAAGGTTGCCCTAATCTCCTCTACAGTGTTTGAATCACTGACTGCTAGCGCGTATCTTTCGCAAACTTGTAGGAGAACCTCTTTTCGGAGATCCTGTATCCACCCGGTTTGACCTTGCGCGACAAGTTCCTCAATCTTATTCCAAGTAGCAGACATCTACTCTAATCAGAAATTCTAATTCAAGCTTGATGAGCCTGAACTGACTCGTTATTTTGACGAAAAATATCTAAAATTCCTTATACTTCCTAAATACGATAATTTACTAATGCTCGCACGCTTCTAACTGGCAGTTAGCTCTCAATGACAATGTTTGCGGCTTAAATACTAAAACTGCGAGGATTTCAAATTGACTTACACAAAAATGACTATCTTCATCTCGCTTTTCCGCCTCTGCTGGGTTGTTGCTGACCCTCTGTGGTTCCTTTGGTGCTGCTCAACTGCTGCGTCCTGCTGCTGCTGCTGCTGTAGGTACCTCGTGCTGGTTCCTTTGCCTTGGCCACGAATGCTGCGTGCTGTAGCTCTTTCCTTGCGACGTATTTTTCCACTAGGTTACAACGACTGCGTGTTGCACCTTTTAACTTTCAACTTTTAACTTTTCTCTTTTTACTTTATTTTATTTTATTTAACTTTTCTACTTCTGTTTTAGCGTCAACTATCTTGCAAGCTCTGGTTTATCCGCTAGACCGCTGCCACCAATGTTGTAATATTAAAACTCCGTTACTCAGGGATTTGGGAGTTGATCGGGTTGTTCCCAGAGGTGATTAAATAATCACTCTAAGTGCAAGATAGCAACGAAAAGTAGATTTTATTTAGTATAAATATAAGTTACAAGAGATGGGTTTTGGAGCACTTGCCCCCTTTCGAGCCTGAGTATTCGAAGATGATACTCTTCGCTTCTTTTCTGGAATCTGCTCAAGACTGAAGCGCGGCTCGGTCCTTAGCCTAATTTATTACGTTATTATGCTTACGTGTAAGTTGGCGTAACCTGCATGCGCTGCGCTTTGTCGCATTCCAGGTCACGCCTTGCTTAATTATTACAAGTAATTATTGCAAGTAGCCTATTTACGAAATATTCTGGAATGTTGAGTAACAATTCTCAACAATCGTTACTCATCACTAACGAAATTGCTGAGAATCACCGCTCTTTGCAAACGTGCTGCGGACATATTCTTATCTAAATCGGTCGCGAAATCTCCTAAGAAAACTGTCTCGCACGGGCCGATCATGACGTCCGAACTGGAAGGCGCTCGCATCTTTTGGGTTGCAACAACTCAAAACGCTTACTTCGGAGCCAAGATTAAATTGCTCACACAAGGCTCGCGGCTCACTCGGCGCTACTCACTCTTTCGGCTCGCTCCATTCGTGGACCGAAACGGACTTCTAAGAGTCGGAGGTCGGTTGCAGCAATCATCTCTACCTTACGACGAGAAGCACCCTCTCATTCTTCCGCGAGCATCTTCATTCACCACGCTGGTGATTGATCATTATCATCAAGCGACTCTCCACGGGGGACCACAGCTCACCCTTGCCACCATCCGACAACGATTCTGGATCATCGGTGGAAGGGTACCGGTACGCTCGTACATTCATCGCTGCGTTTCGTGTGCGCGTCAACGCGCTACTCCTAGCGTCCAGCAGATGGGCCAGCTCCCTCATTCTCGCGTTTCGCAGGCAAGACCCTTCTTGCACTCTGGGGTCGACTACGCAGGACCTTTCGCAATTCGAGCCTCTCGCGGGAGAAACCCAAAAACGTACAAAGGCTACATCGCTGTTTTTGTGTGCTTCTCCACATCAGCTGTTCACCTCGAATTAGTTTCAGACTGCACAACGGAAGCCTTTATCGCAGCATATAAGCGCTTCACCTCGCGACGTGGAATCTGTGCGACCATCTCAAGCGATTGCGGAAAGAATCTCGTCGGAGCTGATGCTGAACTTCGTCGCTTACTCGCGGCATCATCGAAGGAATCCGCGCAAATCGCTAATATCCTCGCGTCGCATGGAACCCAGTGGCGCTTCAACCCTCCGTCAGCACCTCACTTCGGTGGTAAGTGGGAAGCCGGGGTGAAATCAGTGAAGTTCCACCTCAAGAGGGTCATCAGCGAATCTAAACTCACGTTCGAGCAGTTTGAAACGTTCCTCGCGCAAGTGGAAGCTACCCTCAACTCGCGACCACTGTGTGCACTCTCGGACGATCCAACAGACTCGGGTGCCTTAACTCCAGGGCACTTTCTCATCGGTACAGCTCTAAATACCGTACCAGAACCCTCGCTAGCGGACGTACCCGTCCAACGCCTCTCGCATTGGCAACTATCACGCCGAATGCTCGAGCATTTTTGGAAACGCTGGAGCACAGAATACCTCCAGACGTTCCAAAATCTACCGAAGTGGCAATCACTCAACGGAAACATCGACATCGGAGCCATCGTTCTCATCAAGGATGAAAACTTACCTCCATCGGTCTGGCCACTCGCGAGGGTAATCGACGTCCACTCAGGATCGGATGGATTAGTTCGCGTGGTGACAGTGAAAACGAAATCGTCAGTGTTAAAACGGTCGATAGTAAAATTGTGCGTGCTACCGGTTAACACTCAAAAATGAGCCCCTCACGGCGGGCGGCGTATCCTGATTTCGCAATCGTCAAACGATAGCGAGGCGGGCGGTATGTTCGGGCGAAGTATAATTATTAGCTCAAATCAGCTGGACGGCCAGCGCCTATCACACGCACACACACAACCGTGCAGTGTTCACCCGGGTAGACTCAAACTCTCAATGTATTGCGCACCGAGCGTACGAACTATTCAATATATGTATATGTATATCCCTGCGGACTAAATCGAAGTCTATATTATGTATCAGTATGTCTCAAATCTCCCTGTGGGAATCATCGATTGTAATTTCTCGGCCTCGTGGTCAACTATCTGTATATTCTATCGTAGAGTTTAAAATAAAGACACGAGTTTTAAGTAAAAGGAAATTTAAACGTGTAAGCTTTTCTTAAACATTCACCCGTAAGCAGTGTTGCCAGATCAGGGTATTTCTCCCTAGATTCAGGGTTTTTTCGTCGCATCAGGGGGAATATAGGGAGAAAAATTATTTAGGGTATTTTTTAGGGGTTTCCGGAAATCAGACTTTTTTTACACACCGATATCAACCGCGCCGACCGCGAGCAAATTCAAACCCAAAAAAACTCCGAACCATAGCACCAATCACATTCTGCCGAAATGAATACCACCTCTACGTTTCGTCCAATAATGAAACGACCAAATATTAGTCATAAGTATTAAACCCAAACCCAATAAATATATACACAAAATTATTGTAGTCAATATATGTTATTTATTTAAGAGCCTTCATTGGCACATAAAAAGAATATATACTATGTTATATCTATTGAGGCACACGAAGACTAGGAACGTTCGTAGACTAGGACGAATTCTTGAAAAAATTCGAATGGAGGCCCCTGGCCTTACGACGATAGAAAAAAAAAACGAATTACGAAAAGTGTTGAAGAGTCTCGACTGCTCTCTCTATCTATCTGTACCATTCGGTCATTCAGTGGGTAAAATACCTAGCACCATGACATCATCGTCAATTATCATCGAGTAGATGGTTTCTGAATTAAAGCGTTTCAGCATTGACGCCGTGGGTTTGAACTCGCAGCACTTGACGTCGAGTGTGCAGCGGACGTGTAAAATTGCCTCGACCATCTCAACCGACATTTTATTGCGCAATTTGTCTTTGACAATATTGACAATCGAAAACGCACGTTCGACTGCAGCATTTGAAAATGGCAGACTCAGCAGCCCGAGAACAAGCTTTGAAATATTCCCGAATCTCTTGTTCCCCCCCGCATCGGTGAGGTCATTGATTTCTGCCCAAAAGGTTTCATGAGGCTGCAACTAGCGGCCAGAGCTGGCGGCCACGCACGGCGTGGGATTGAGAGCCACTGTAGTTCCCACCGCGTTGCGCTGAGCGGTGGACATCGGTGCGAGTTTATTGAATAGAATTCACAACTATTGCGAAGAGTCAAAAAACTACTTACCTGCATGCGGCATGGACCTTTAACCATCGTTTTTTGATATCATTGTTACAAAATTTTGGGAAATTTACAAAGAGTGAATATAAACTAGGCTGGTTCAATGAATCGAGCCCTGTAATGCGTCTATGACTTATCTTAGCACGCGAATTCGACGATCCTGATTTTTTCCAGGTTCACTTAAAGATCTCCTAATCCAAATCTAATCGATTTTTGCTGAAGATGGCTATTTTGAATTTTTCGCGAATTAAACAAATAAAATAAACGCGCCGTATCGACGAACAGAGTCCCGTAAATCGATGTAACTTTTTTTAGCACGCGATTTTCACCATTCCAATTTTTTTTCAGGTTCACTTAAAGATCTCCTAATCCAAATCTGATCGATTTTTGCTGAAGATGGCCCTTTTGAATTTTTCGCGAATTAAACAAATAAAATAAACGCGCCGTATCGACGAACAGAGTCCCGTAAATCGATGTAACTTTTTTCAGCACGCGATTTTCACCATTCCAATTTTTTTCAGGTTCACTTGAAGATCTCCTAATCCAAATCTAATCGATTTTTGCTGAAGATGGCCCTTTTGAATTTTTCGCGAATTAAACGAATAAAATAAACGCGCCGTATCGACGAACAGAGTCCCGTAAATCGATGTAACTTTTTTCAGCACGCGATTTTCACCATTCCAATTTTTTTCAGGTTCACTTGAAGATCTCCTAATCCAAATCTAATCGATTTTTGCTGAAGATGGCCCTTTTGAATTTTTCGCGAATTAAACAAATAAAATAAACGCGCCGTATCGACGAACAGAGTCCCGTAAATCGATGTAACTTTTTTCAGCACGCGATTTTCACCATTCCAATTTTTTTCAGGTTCACTTAAAGATCTCCTAATCCAAATCTGATCGATTTTTGCTAAAGATGGCCCTTTTGAATTTTTCGCGAATTAAACAAATAAAATAAACGCGCCGTATCGACGAACAGAGTCCCGTAAATCGATGTGACTTTTTTTAGCACGCCAATTTTAGTATTCCAATTTAATTTTTTTCGTTCCAAATTCGGGCAAGGGCAGTTGAACAGGTTTTCAGTATTTGAACTTGATTTTGAGGTTCTTGCATAATGATAATTGAAAGATCTAATTTTAATTCGGAAAGGTGAGCTTTTTTCATACGAACAAGTATGGAACAACCTATGTTTCATATCTTTTTTCATGCTCGTAAAATTGCGGAAAAACTGAATGAAAATCAAAACAATTAAAAAAATCACAGATAACCTCATATAATAACAGCGAAAATAAAAAAGGAAAAATTCTGAAAAAAATTCGGGAGTCGTTTTGCGATGTAAACTTTCAGCTGGTAAAGTTACAAAAAGATCCGAGAGGGTGAGACCGGATCCGACGTCTAGGATTGGTAGACTTGCTCACATACAGTGCGTATTCGTGTATGCGGATAACTTGTTGATGCTTGAGAATGAATTAACAATGAATTGAACACAGATTCATTCAACAAGCGACCCGCATACACAAATACTTACTGTATGTATGTTTGAATAGGCTAAGCCAAGATCTTGATTGCCATTCGTTCCAGGCTGTCACGGTGAAACGTTGTTGTTTAAGTTTTACCTCATAAATGTGAATCAAACTGTGAAGTGTGCTTCCCGATTTTTCAACACGACGGATTGGAGATTCATCAGGTCAGTGAAAAAGTTATTGAATAAAAATTGAAGAATACTTACGTGCAGAACAAAGTTAACTTCGTGCGAATGCGTAACAATCACATACATCACAATCAAAATCATGAGCCGGGCTGGATTTTGGGATTAGGAAAGTTTCAGAGTTAGATAATAAAGCGGGTAACAGCAAAGGATGCGATCAACATAAACAATATGACTTGGATGGGGGAAGAGGGCAGGGAGAGGCAGCAAGAGTTACGATTATTCGTATTCATTTGGATTACTGAGTTCTATGAAAATAATGGCAGCTCTGCCTCTTTATGATCCGTAACATTCATGATATATATATTTATGATATGATATATTATACCGTTTTCTCTATTAAAATCACATGGTTGCATGCTCAATGAGTTAAAAATATTCACAATATACAATACATACACCTATACATGCACATGCTCATTTAACAGAACACAAATAAACCTGAACATTCATCAATAGAAATATTTTTTTTCTAGCGTCTACTTCTTATTCGGCACCTATGAGGATTTTTAAACTTGCACAATACGCAAGAGTTGTGTCAAATCCTGCGGGTGGATCGGAGCTACGTGCAATTTTCTTCGATTGGACCGATTGATCGAAGCTAACGGGTGCTTCTAAGATGACCTGTCTCATTTTGTACCGCTCGGTTTGTGGGCGGTGTTCACGGTGTTTCAGCAACCACCGTGCTATGCCTCTCCTTGCGGCGTTCATGTCATCTTCCGTAAAAGGATAAAATGAACTCACACATAACGTGTAAACCCACGAGCATAAATGAACTCCGCAATTCCCGGACGAATCATTGGGGTCTTTGGTCTCAGAATATTGCGGGGGAACATCTGATGGGACGCAAAGGATCCAGTTACCCCAACGCGTAAGTTTCTGCGAACGAGCAGCGCGATAAGATTCTACAAAAGTACAGAATCCATTAATTAAATTATTAGGTGGAGTTCCGTGCATAGAATCGATATACAGAAGCACATTGTGGGGAAATACTATGATGAGCAGGGTCCAGTGATTTCCTAAATGCACCGGCCACAGCCAGACATCATACGACCAGATATTTTTCATTTCTGCCCAGCGTTGGAAACCGATGCTCAAAGAACCTCTCATTAGTTTCTCAGTAAAGAATGACTCGAACGCTAGTACTTTCATACCATTACTGTTTGCATAATCTTGTGCTAGTACACAAAAACCATTCACAATATTATCGTCCAACCATTCACGTGGCAACAAAGTTCGTAAACAATGTTCGTCAAAAATAATACCAGCAGCACTTGTTTTCGCTGAATTGAACGGAAAATCTGGCGGGTAGTTCAGGGAAGATGAAAAAAAAGTGTTCTCGGCGAAATCATCAATTGTTGAAGACTCTTCACATAGATAAATGTCAGCGATCATGTTTTCTCGCGAATTGTTCGGTAATTCTGGTGAAAAAATTGAGGAAGTTAACACCAATGGTTTTACTTCAGCGACATCACAGGAATCGGGAATGGACACCGTCTCGGCAATCTCGGTATCTCGCACATAATTGTTATGGTTAAAATCTATGATATTCGGTACATTTATTACAGATTTTTTATCGCTCTTTGATTTTACATCATTACCATCTTTGCGGCTTCTTAGGTATTTGGGACATTTGAAATATGTTTGAGATTTTCTTTTCCTCATCCATATTTCTTCTGTCAGTTCTGGATCGTTTTTATTTTTACCTGTTTGCCTTTCAGTTTTCAGGGAGAATTTTCGTTCGCAAAGTCGCGCTCGCAGGAATATTTCCATTTTTTGAACAAACCTCGGTGCCGAAATATCAGAGATCTTAGCGAATACGTCTTTTTTCACGATCTTGAACCAATTCTCTACACTGGCGTTGCTTTCGCGTAATACACCGAATTTTTTCAATACGACCGCAGACCAGAGCGGAAAGAATGGCAATATGTGATCTAATAAATAGAAAACAAATTCAGGGCAGTAATAATTGTTCGCGATAATCGTTGAATTCTCAAATTTTGTTATCGCGTCATCGTAAACGGTTTTGAAAAATACGTAAAACGGTGAGCCGAGGCGCAGCAGATTCGCTGTATTGATTTCATCTGCAGATTCTGCATCCGAGTCCTGTGATGTAAGAAATTCCGTAGTAAAATCATTTTCACTGTCAACTTTTTCAGTATTTCGGAGTTCGTTAATAATGCTGTCGAAATTACTGCATTTCTCTTTACACCCGAATACTAACACAGCCAAGCCGAAAACAGTTTTCGCAGAGAGCATTTCATCGCAGTGAATCAGCTTTGTTATTAATGCAGCGCAGAGACTGCGTTGTTCAGGATGCCGAAAGAGAGTCTTCACCTTCCTTATCACCGTACGTAATACATGCGTTGAGCAGATATGTACGTGGGTTATATCGGGAAGAGTGATTGATTTGTCGTTGATCGTGGAATGAATTATTTTCAAGTATTGTGCTAAAGACATATCATTGAATGCTTTTAGCACAGATTGAATCAGGGTCAAACTGAAATCGGTCTCGACTTTATTAATAATCGTACGGCGGCTAGAGGTTTGCTTTAGTGTATGATTAAAAACGGTTAAAAAGAAGGAGATGTAAGGAACATTGTGAACACTGGATATAAATTCAGCTATCGGAAGTGGAGCACAATCTTCATTACCAGATACAATCAGAGCGTAATAATAAATCACCTTCGATACACCAGGGGGGCGAGCGACTATAGAACCTGTGGCATCAAGATTACAGAATACTGGCTTGGCTAGTGACAAAAGATAGAGAATTTGTGGCTCTGTATATAAAATAATATAGAATGGTTCCAGGCCATGCGCCTGTATATAACCAGTGCAATGTTTTCCCGGCCATGACTCTTCAAACTGTCGCCTCAATTTTATCAAAAATTGCGTTATGTCTTTGTCCAAGTCATTTTTCGTGTTGTTCTCACTAGACATCTTTTGCAACAACATCAAACTCGGTGCATCATTTCTGTTGCCTGCAACCAAGACGTCTTCGGGAACATCTTTTAACATATTGAGTTTCAGACAACTGGGCACTTTGCTTTCTAGCTCTTTTTTTAACGAAAGTCTATGGTCCCCTCTGATGAATCGTCGGTGGATCTCGCCGCTGTCATGACAAATTGCCTTATTTCGGTATATGTAAACGAGTATATCACGGAATGGTTGGTCGATAGGCGTCGTGATCTCAAATCTAAAAGAAGTGCAAGATGTATTTTTACACTTAGCAACTGCATAAAAGTACGGCGGTTTTTTTGCATAACATTTATGCCATTGAAAAGACAGCACGCAATGGGGGTAGTGCACTTTAAAGTGTTCATTAAATTCATCAGTCCAGCCCGGTTTTAAACGTATTCTACCCGCCTCCGAGAAACGCTCCCAAAATTCGCATGGAATAGCTACTTCGCCATCTTTAATTGGAAAATCGCACTTGTCAACTACAGTAGGACAACAGCTTTTTTCTTGTTTCACGCAGACCTCAAGTGCAGAATCATTCCTGATATCAGTCACTGATTCCGTGCGAAGCAAGTCGTGATTATTCTCCAAATAATCGCGGTCGTCCGATTCTGGGGTACTTAGTTCCCGTTTAGGAATGCGGATATCAAGAGTGGAATCATTGGTAAATGCTGATTCTGTGTGGAGTGAGTCATCAATGTTCTCAAGATAATTGCGGCTTTCCGATTCTGGGGTACTTGGTTCCCGCTCGAAAGAAATATCTGACACACAATTAACATCGCATGTGGGTGACAGATTCGCAATAATTTGGGGGGTGACAATACTGTCAAAATTTTCTTTAACTTCCGCAAAATGATTGCGAAAAGTATCATAAACTTTTTGCGAGTGTCTTCGTATCGTCCTTTTACATTGCGTTGACAAGAAACGAGAACACACCTGCTGCCATACGCTATTTTCAGCTCTATAAGACAAGGTCAATTCAGTGTCTCGTAGTTCGTCGATTTTTCGATCCGGGAAAATCTCCACCAAAATCTGTGCTAGTTTTTGCGGTGTAATAAACATGTTGAATGTACTATATTTTATTCATTCATGTTTGATGTAATGTTTCATATTTATGTTGTGTTCTGTTCAGTTATCTATAGCCTAATTTTAAGTTATTTTTACATGTAAAATTATTTTAATAGCATTTTAAAAAATAAAGTGGTTGAAAAACTTATAATTTTGTGAGAATATGTTATTTTATATTATATTTCCGTCGCGTTCTGATTAGTTAATGCGTGTCTATAAGTATTTGTAGAACAAGCAAAACACCTTTAGCATGCGGGTTTATAGAAACAGCGATGTCAAGCAGTTAGGAAGCATAGAAATCGGTGAAATGCCTCGATAATTTTCAAGTACTCCAAGAAATTTTATGCTTTTCCTGCTACGGAATTTGTATATCTTCGATAAACCTGGAATAAGGGGTTAATAACTACCACATATTGTAAAGCGATGCAGCAGGAAGGACAAATTTATCAAATATAGTAGTATTTTGCCAAATTTAAAGTGAAAAAATAAAGTTTATTCGATTCAGAAATTGGATGTATTTAATTCCTGTTCGCGGTTCCTTTTTGACATTTTCCCGTTTCTCCCAACCGAAATAGAAAATTCGATGAAAAATTTGAATAGTCCAAAGTGAAGACGACGAGTTTGAGAAGTGATGTGACTACCAAATTCGAAATTGGTTGCCCATATCCCTTTTTGACTTTTCTTTCAGTTGGTGATGTTGAGAGTGAAAGTGAGAAAAATTCTTCTGAGTCATGAAATTCGATATATAGGGTATTCCACGCCAACTCGACCAAATTTGAACCCCGACCATCTCGAGAGTATTTCAGGTTTTTTTGCAACATTCTACTCGGTGAAAAACGCGTCCGGATTTTTTTAAAGATTTTTTTGTCGAGTCGTTCATTTTTTTATGCATTTTTCGAAGTTGATCAAGAAAGCCCATTTTCAAAAATCTGGAAAAATTCACAAAAAAATGAACGGCTCGACAAAAAAATCTTTAAAAAAATCCGGACGCGTTTTTCACCGAGTAGACTCAGAGAAAAAACAATAGTAATGTTGAATAAAAAGGGTCAACTACTTGAAATTAATTTCTATCTAGTAATTGCCAAAGCTCAATCAAATTGCTGAGTACAACAAAAACTTTTTGGTAATCTAAAATTGTTTTTGTAACTGAAGACATTTAGTTAAGAGTAAGTGAATTTCATCTATAACTACCTTTTTTTTTTAGTACATGTAACCATAAATTGTTATTATCGTGACTAATAATTTTTTTTTCATTTTTTTATCTTCATTCTATGACACTCAATGTGATGAAAAAAAAAAAAAATTATTAAATAAATGAATTTCTTATTAAATTCAATAAAAGAATAAATTTTTTTTAATCAGTAACGTCAACTATTTACATAGTTGATTTAACTAGAAATAGTTATCATAACTATATTTTTAGATTTTTATTATAACTATAATATTCATTGATATGAAAACTCCAAAAATATAGTTGATGCGCTATTTAACTGTAATTTTATAGTTGATTTGACTCGTTTTTTCTCCGAGTGTAGAATGATAGAAAAAAATCTGGACTAGTTTAAAGTAATTAAAAGTAATTAAAAGAAAGACATTGGATTAAGTGTTAATATGAATATTTAAAGGTCGCTCGGAAACATCAAAAGCAATGCATTCACAAATTAGAAAAAATTATGAGCGACCTTTAAAAATGAATATTTTGAGCTAAAAATTTGAGAAACTTTTTTTTTCGTCTACAAGATTTTACCGTAACGAGAAAAAAAATAAAAAATGAGAAAAAATTGAATTTTGACTATTTTTGGAATTTTCAAAAATCGTGAGCGACCTCCCAAATTTTTTTTTTTGAGCTGATTTTTGTAGTGGGCTCTTAATACGTGATGAATTAACTTTTTTTCATAAGAGACTCAAAAAAAAATAGTCGGTTTTTTTGCGCCACCCTAGTATGTATTCTTCCCTCGATTTCCCCAGGTATTAGAATGAAATCTATCACATTCGTGGAAAACCATTGACAGGCTACTGCGAAATCATCGGTTTGATAAAATCCCCGTGGCCGGGGGTTTTATAAGATTGAAACAGGCCACGTGGCCAAGAATACTGCACTCTGATTGGACAAGATCGTGATAGAGGAGATAATCTCCATAAACTTCTGTTAGTCCCGCGAAAATGGTAGCGAAATTGAAGAAAAAACTGACGAAAACAATTGGCAGAATTGGCAGAATTTTTTTTTTTTTTAAAACAAGATTTTTTGTACGAAAGTACATTCTTTCACGAACGAAATAATTTCAAAATTAGTCCGCTGCGATGAATACTTTCGGAGATATGAATTTTCAAACATAGCGGTGCAACAGCGTTTTTTTTTTCAACTTTTCAAAATCCTTGAAGTTGATTCGATTTTTTTGTTGGACGGCAATTTTTTTCACTTTCACCCTGGAAATCACTTGTTACGGCCCGATTGTCCGTAACCGTTTATTACTTAATCCTAGGAATATATTATGCGTATTTCTTTACTTTGTTTCTTATAAAACAAACCAGAACGGGGATCACGTTGCTCGTGGCAGCTCTCGGGATTTAGACTTGTTTATCTTATTTTTCTCACACTTAGTTTCAAGTACCACCTAAGAGCCCAGAGCTAAGTCACGTACGACCACCGGGTGAGGCGATATCGTTTTGCTGATTCAAAACTGTAAGCTCTGTTTGACTAAGGTTCTGAACAACACTGACCCGAGAACTGCCTGAAGCAAGGGCCTATGCAGTGACGTTAGATCAAGTATACTATAGCTGATGCCGTAGAACCGTTGCGGAGTGCAACAAGTACACGTACGTCACATTGTACCAATAAGCAATTAGAATTAGCCTAAGCAGTAACCTGATTGGCTACGTCCCCTGGGCCAGGACCACGGGGGCGAAGCAGCATCAGGGAGCCGGAAGAACAAGAGCTGGAAACTATTGCATTCGTCCGTTACTTCTCACCTAGAATAGACGTGTGACCGGGTATTCCGTGTAAAGCAAGGGTGACTGTGTCTTAAAGTTTTTGCCCAAAGGACTTAGAATACTCGTTAAAGTAAAACAAAACCAATTTATTAAATCCAAATTCTCTCCTAACCTTTCGAGCGAAGACTCATTGTTTAGTGATAAGTGTTTTCAACATCAGTGTAAACTAACAATACTACCAACAATTCCATAATTCATAAATACCATAACTGGGTCTGCAATAGTGAGTTTCGATACCAGGATACTGAGGTACGGAATTGGAACTACCCACAATTTGGATAAACCAACCTTTGGGTAACTAGATAGAAAGTATCATCTCCGTTAAACTTACAAATCAATGAATCAGGGCCCGAGTAGTGGCCCCGGCCTCTAGGGACCGTACTATAGTATTCGACCGTTTCCGTTCTGGTTTCTCCGTTTATTTATCCATTAGTTAATTATTTTATTTTCTTTATCCTTAACCGCGGAAGCCGTTCGCCATCAACCGCGTTTCACCCTACATACGATTCCGTTGACCATTTTTCATCCAGATTCCCGGTTTCGAGTAAACCCAAGCGGTTGTGAGAGATAACTCCCTTTACTCGATCCCGGGGGGCTCTCACCCTTAGGACCGTTCCTAAGGTTCTCGTCAGACGTTGTTCCATGGTCAAGACCAGGGAACCGCGATCCCCGTCCCCAAGCGAACCCCAACGGGTTGTGAGGATCTGAACCCTTGCGCTTGGTTGGCGAGGGATAGTGGACTAGGCGCGGGTGATGGTTGACGGTATTCTTCGCGAATAATATCCTTTTGTTTCATATTGTTTACATAACTGTTTTATTGGAGAATATATGTAACTTTTGCCAGATTTCCACAAGCTTATTTAGCCCATCATCCATCCCATATATATAGAGATTGGATAGCTGGAAGGTTTGTAGCCCCGTCCGGGGTAGACAAGATATAGAACTCAAAATTTCATTTTCATTAGTATTAATATATCATGTATTTGGCGTGGCCTAAGAACCAGTAGCACCGCTCGGCTACCCTCACGTCACACACTTATTTAAATAAAAATCAACGGGCGGTGCAAAATAATTATGCCGAGTACGTTTGAAAATAACATGGAGACGGTAAAATTCAGCAAGACAATAATGTAATTATAATAGTAACAACACATTCGATGCTGGAAATGCAAATACGTGCTGGTTTTTCATAAAAAAAAACTAGTTTCATGTGTAATAATCTACCACCCTGGCGGCTTCTGTGACACGCTTAATATACCGTAGATATATCGTCTGTTCATCGTTCCATCACCGTTGTAATACGTACAAACATGCAGTAAATACGGTAGATTTGCGCCGAAAATGAACAAAGTTTGTACTGTATGTATGGGTACTTAAGACTCTCAACATACGGTTTAAACATCGTGTACATACCGTCCATCCGCCTATACAATATGCGACCTTTCGTGGTCCCTCCAAAATATACGTGAACATATGATATCTATACCGCGGTCATAAGGTATCAGTACTTCATTGTATCGTATCCATACCGCATTCACACCGCATTCACACCATAATCAAACCGCATCGAGAACGAACCGTACCGCGATGGAAAAAAATCTTATCTTAAATTTCAGCATAGGTATTAATAGCGACGCCTCAGTGGAAGAACATAGTTTTATAACAAAAAAACATGCTGTTCCATATATCTTTATCGAACGAGAGAGTATAATTTTATAATTAAATTCGATATATGTTTCTTCGCTGAGGCGTCGCTAAATTCTCATATCAGTAAAAGGGACATATTGAAATTTCAACGAAATATATATTTTATTCCCTGCATAAGCGATATCCATATGTGGGTGATATATTACATTGTACTTATAGATATTACATGTACTATTATAGATATATTATTATATATGATATATTGGGTGATATGGATAAAGCGAAGCCTACGCTCATATTGCTCTACTTTTGTGTTTATTCACTGTACACTTGTAAAATCACATAGGTAGAAGTATGAGCATGAGCATATACTCCGTTTAATTCGTATCACCCATTGTGTATCTTAGGGTTATTTGGGGATCGGTGGAATTTTTTCCGTGACGCCCCCTCGAAAGAGTCGAAATAATTAAAAATAAAAAACCCTCAAAATTACAGCTCTCTATCTCGACCCTAAAACGCCCCCCAAGAGCCTTGTTTTTTTGCCATAAGAATAACACGGGATTTTCATGAAAATTTTGAAACTATTCTTCTTTATTCCTAGTATATCGCTAAAATTTTTATAATTATCATTAATCACTAAGTAAATGAACTATCCTTCACAGGAATTGAAAAAAAAAAAAAAAAATACAACAAAACCTATTGAAGAGTGAATTTTCATTGATCTTCATGTAGCAATAACGGCACTATTGTATTCCTGTGAAAGATAGTTCATTTACTTGGTAATGAATGATAATTAAAATTTTTTTAGCGATATATTAGAAAGAAAGAAAAATAGATTCAAAATTTTCATGAAAATCCCGTATTATTCTTAGGGCAAAAAAACAAGGCTCTTGGGGGGCGTTTTAGGATTCTGAAAGAGAGCTGCAATATTGAGGGGATTCCTTATTAATGAGTTTGAATCTTTTGAAGGGCCTGCACGGACAAAATTCCACCGACCTCCAAATAAGGACGGACCTAATGTGACACATTACATATACCGTGAAGTTATGGGGAAGCCGAACGATGGCCGCACTATAGTTCGACCAACACAAGCTCGCGTTGCGTACGTGAGCTTCTGCTTACTGCTAGTGACTGCCAACTCGATGCGCCCGGCGCCTCAAGGATACTAAACTATAGTGAGATATCCTTGAGCCTCGGTGACAGGCGCCGGACGAATCGAGTTGGCAGTCACTGTCAGCTAGTAAAAGCTCAGGTACGCAACGTGAGCGTGTGTTGGTCGAACTATAGTGCGGCTATCGTTCGGCTTCCCCATAACTTCACGGTATGAAGCTCAGTTTTATTTCTGTGTCGTTTCCGGTTTGCTGTTATTATTCATTCGGCTTCGTTGGTTCTTCAACCAATCAGAGGCCCAAGTTTTGATGTTGATGTCAACGCGATCTGCTGTCGTGGGTACATCTATTTTCCTGACATCCTGCATTTTTTGGCAAATGTCTGAAAAACAATACAAGCATAGTTATTAATATAAATTATGCAAACCATCTATTAACGAGCAATCCAACCATTTATTATTAAATGCATGCATCTTACAATCTTACGTAAGGTAAACGCACCAATAGTGAAACACTAACCAATAGTGAAACAGCGGAGTTATTTCTGAAGTTATGTATAGAATTTTCAGAAAGAGAAATAACTCCGCTGTTTCACTATTGGTTAGTGTTTCACTATTGGTGCGTTTACCTTATCATCATTCTATAGAATTCAGAACGTCAAGACAACATACAACTGCAGTACGTACAGATTATTTTTGAATAGTCACGAGCGCTGACTATTATAGAATCATCGGAATTTGATGTAGATGTCTCAGTTATGGTATTTTGCCGCCGACGAGGTCGAGTGTAATGCTTCGTGAACAAGTTTTTCCGGTGGGCCTCCGGCCACAAAAGGCGCATGACCTCATTGGCACGTCGCCGCATTGTACGGGCCAACAAGGCCCCAGTGCAGTCATCGTATTTTCGGGTAATACCTGGGAAAATTTCGATATTCCCATCTTCATCGGGCTCAAAACTATCTACAGACATTTCGAGATCTCGCTCTGATGAGCTTCCGCTCCTCCTTCTACGCTTGCGACCAGCAGTGGTCGTCCCTCGCTCGTCGGAGTTGATGATATTCCTCAGGAAGTCGAAATTTTCATCCAAGGTTTTTGATGTCACCATGTTGTCACAGATATATCTTAGCTGGACGCGCTGTTTCAACAACTCGGTTATTATAGATTGGTTGAATTTGTTATTCGACGTATTCTGATTTGTGCTTGCACACAGTGGCGATAATCCGGTGCGTCTGCGCGGCTGCACTGTGGGTATAAGTTGTTCTTGATTTTCGGGTTCATCTTCAAATACGTCTGTCAACTAGAAATATTCAATATATTCATTAACATAAAAGCACCCATGATTTTCCACCTCGCATGCGATGTGTACAAGTACGCAGTTTTACTGAAAATTGAGATGATTCAATTCAGCACGTGAACCGCAAAACGTGTTACAGTTATACTTGCGAAAATAATCGATGAGCAATAACTACATATCACGACCGTATATATTATTCACATCGTCGAAGGCTGTGGTTCGCTGGAACTTTTGGCGCTTAGGTGTTGAATAACTCCCTTGTGATTCAGAGTCACCAATCGCGGGTAGCTGCGGGTTAAAATGAGGTGAAACAGTCTGTGACATAATTTAAATCACAATTTGGATCACATACATTGACGTCAAAATCGTATCATTGCCTATATTACGTAAGAAGCAAAAATTACCGTTTCCTCATTTTGGGATTCGTCAGGCGCCGAAGCCGTAGTCGGAGTATGTTGTTCAAGAACTTCCGTGTCAGCTGACGAATTTGAGCCGACACTGCACGGACTCGGACTCTGTGAAAAATATGCTGTTATGTCTCAGATTTGTACTTGCAACAGTTCACGAAATAGAAAGACGCAAGTTACGTATTTGCATCTGGAAAACTGCACTATTTGAGTGTTTCACATACTATGCGATAATGAAAATGCAATTATATTATACAGTGGTTTCCATATATCGGGCAATACTTACACGATCGTTGTTGACGTGACGCAATTTTTTTTGTGCGGAAAGTTTTGCCACCGCTTGTTCAGGCAACACTGCTAGTTCTATATCTTGTATTGAATCTGTGGTTCTGATGTTCCTTTCTCTCAACTTCCTTGTGGGTTTCTCTCGACTCACAGGTATGTCGTGGTCGTGAGATAAATTTGCGGCCTCAACCTTGCTCTCTTTCGACTTCCTCATGGATTTTTGTTGACTTACAGGTATTTCGTGGTCATAATTTAAATCTGCGGCCTTGACGTTGCTTTGTTTCAACTTCCTCATGGATTTCTGTTGAAATAATGTCAAGTTGTTGGAACAAATAATTACATTCTCATGTATAAAATGTATGTTAATTAGACCAATTTTTTTTTTCTACTTTTTTTTACTTCGGATACATTCGGAAAAGTGAGTAATGGGTGTAAAACGAAGCCTCGTGGAACCGGAGCCCGGTAGCCTAAGTTTGAAAGGTGGCGCATACGGTCTAAATTTTAGCAATTTGATTAAGGGTGAACATACACCTTTAAAATAACTCTTTTCATATCACTGCTACGCTCTGAGAAAATATTCTAGTAACTCAGTTTTTCTACAGTTGATTAGTGCTATTTTGATACATAGTTCATGTTTTTTCCAGATTTTATGTTCTCCGCTGAACATAAATTCAGTCCATCGAAGAAAAAGCAGTTGTCGTAGGGTATAGGCTGCTGCGTTGGATGGAATTTCTTCACCTTTTGAGGAAATATTCTGTATAAATGTAATTTAGGGCCAAACCAATAATATTTCATGAATTTAAATTTTAAACACATGGAATATTATTGGTTTGGCTCTAAATTACATTCTATACAGAATATTTCCTCAAAAGGTGAAGAAATTTCATCCAACGCAGCAGCCTGTACCCTACGATAACTGCTTTTTCTTCGATGGACCGAATTTATGTTCAGCGGAGAACATAAAATTTGGAAAAATCATAAACTATGTATCAAAATAGCACTAGTCAACTGTAGAAAAACTGAGTCACTAGAATATTTACTCAGAAAGTAGCAGTAATTCGAAAACAATTATTTTAAAGGTGTATGTGTAACCCCTTAATCAAATGGGAAAACTTGAGACCGTGTGCGCCACCTTTCAAACTTGGGCTCGGTGATTTTTGATATCATAGTCCTTGGTTTATACAACTACAAGAGGGTCAATGTCTATAATTCATCAACTTGACGAGGAATCGCCCATATACTATAGTCTATTTGTAGGGCCGCACATTTAATATCTAATTATCCCTCAAACACCACACTTCCGGAGCCAACCGTAACTACCACACTGGGTTAGCGTAACCCAGCATTTTGTCTTGCGAATATCTCGGCATCCAATATACCGATTTGGATGCTTTTTTTTTAATCGAAGTAAAGCAATGGCTCTCATAGCTTTTAAGATATATGAATAAATCTTGGAGAAAATATTTTCAAATTTTGAAGTTTGAATAAACGACTGGGTTACCGTGACCCAGTGTGGTGTTTGAGGGTTATACAAAGAACGTACTACAACCATATCTCTGAGGCTAAACTTGATTGTAATTTGAGGTAAATTATATACCAAAGAATAGAATTGCAAGAAACATGTCTTACACCCAAAGTAGTAATTTATCTTCATATATAGTAATAGAAAACATTCTCAATTGTAACTTACCCTTGTTTCACCTATGACAGCTTTTGCTTTTTTAACAGTTTGCATCGCTATCTCGGCCTTCGTGCCTAGGTTGTGCGCTGAAAAACTCAGCGATTTGACTATCGTCACTCGTTTCTGACTGCCAGAAGCTTTTTGTAGCCTGGCGATATCGCCTGATAAAATAACATTGATGTTATTAAACATTATGTTTACACTATCTTATGTTTTGATCTGAAACTTGTATACTACTTACCGATGTCCAACACACTAGCAATGGGCTTTTGAATATTTCCATCTTGCTGAAGACATATTTCCATTGGTACTCTGGAAATTAAAGTCGCTGCGTCGGCGATTCGCCACGATTTATCTTTTGCTTCTCGAACCCGTAGGCTACGCACAGGCACAATTTTTTTTAAATGTTTGTCATCAACGACCAGACAATATTTGTTTCGCTGGAAAAACAGAAATGTCAAAGAAAAAAAAATTAGTCGAGGGCTTCGAGGGTAAAGAGAAGAATGGAAAAAGTAAATGAGAAAAAAAAGTCAAGGGCTTTGAGGATAAAGAGAAGGAAAAAAAATTGAAAAACGAAACTGAAATAACAAAAAAAACGAAATAAAAAAAAATAAACGACGAAAGAATTCATTACAAAATTAACAATCAGTATAACCACAGCCGTGTGCCCGCCTCCTTTTGATACAATGTGACACATTTCGACTATTATCCGAGCCCAGGCGTCAACAACGCATGGAAAGCCAATGCTGCGCGAATTCAAATTCCATACCGAACACATACGTCCAAAAAAATGCTTGTTTCGTGCGAAAATAGAGCCTAGAGATGGTCTTTACATTGTTACAAAAAACATTACATTACGAAAAATGTAAAAACCATCTGTAGACTCTATTTTCGCACGAAACGAACATTTTTTTGGACGTATGTGTTCGGTATTGAATTTAAATTCGCGCAGCGTTGGCCTTTCTTTGCGTTTTTGACGCCTGGGCTGGGATAATAATCGAAATGTGTCACATTGTATCAAAAGGAGGTGGCCGACTGAGGATGAGCCTTGAAACCGGTGTTTGGAAAATACTGTTACGAACAAAGCCTTTCGTAGCGAATCAACAAGTCCGAACGCGCTGAAGGTTACTTACGAGTTATCCCACCCAACGGTTGATATGAATAAAATGTACAAGAATATTACAACTATATCATGTTACCATATAATTATATTATATAATTTATTAACATGATAGGGCTCAATTTATTCGGATCCCCAATATCAATCCTATGTCATTAACAACACTAATATCTCTATATACCTTCGTGAGACCGACCTCCCTCATTCTAAGCATACCTAATGGCGTGCACGTGTTCACGAACGATGCCACGGCATTAAATACGTTTTACAGCAGGATTAATACCCACGAACACTCATTGATATCTATATATGGCGATATTCTAGAAGAAGGCATTACAAACTAAAGATATTATCACCCTTTCGAAAGAAATATTGATAGATTGTTACGTCCTGAGTTAAATGTTATTTAGAAGAAACGAATCACTAGTTTATTCTTGTGAGGTTCTGATTTAAAATTGGTAGATTTCTATATTTCTTACCGAGTCTTAGAAAACTAGTTCTTCGGGACGTCGTTGAGCTCGTATCTGTTGAGGTAATGGGTTTTATCAGCCACCACTATGCGTGGGTGAAATAAACGTTTGAAGATTTCACTTTAAATTATAACAATATTTATTGAACAAACTTATTTCACAATCTGCTTAACAATTTGGTTGTTAACCTTCACACAGGTGATGATTAACTTTAGTTTTTTGGTTTCTATGATTTATGTAGTAGTTCACTTATTTATTAACTGTATCACCAAACACTTTGAATGAATAATTCTAAGTTATAAGTTTCTATGAGTTCGATCTGTATTCTTTGAGATTTCGTGACTAACTGACTAATATGGAATGGAAAAGATCTCTCCTCGCGGGTACGCGAAGGGGAGGTCCTGGAAAACTCGCGGGAAGGCGAGGTTTTTTCTATTGGTAAAAAACTCATTAAAACAAAAGCGGGAAAAAATATGGTTGGCTAGAAGAGCAATAGCGCGAGGCGATTGGGTCAGGGACCCAAGCGTCGAGACGCTACGAAGGGATGCTGCGAGTGTCTATGTTCTATCCTCATTTAAACAGAGCTATCTTTGTCTTTAGACTTTTCCGCTTTCGGTCATAAAAAATCTGAAGGATCTGAATATTTATGTTTCCTGAATAAGGATATTTTCCAGAGTTCGAAAGTTTACTTAAAGTTTAGGCTTTCCTGTTTATATTGTTTCAAGTGTTTCTAAGCATATTCGTTTCGTGAGAGAATGAGATGAATTTGTCTACATTATGGTTAAGATTGTTCCTTTCAAAAGTATTGACTTATATCTATGAGTAAAATAATATAAAAGAATTAAAGGAAAAAATCATAAATGGAATTACATCAATAGAGTATTATTATAACTCTGATGGTAATTGCACGTCGGTATTTTCATGCTTATGATAATAACTACGGTAACTGTTGTACCTATAGGTTAAATATTCGGCTTCCAGCCTAGGACGTAACAAGATATTTATATAGTATATGTACATATATCTATAATAGCAACTTACCGTTTCCATGCTCGAGGCAGCAGCTACAACAGCAACAGTGTGACTGAACTGAATCACTGAACGCGCCACTCACCACGTGTGCTCGAGTTGCATCGGGCAGATTTTTGAATAGACACCGAGCCGGTAGGTGTTGCGCATTACATTCGCTGCGCATTCATTGCCTCGTATGCTTGGGCTGTGTTCCGAAACTTTACTCTAGTGATCCGAGTATGTTGTATCTTTCTCTATTGACATGGGTGAAGAAAGGATAAAGACATACTCGGATCCCTAGAGTAAAGTTTTGGAACACAGCCTTGATATGGCGGGTTCCGCGCGGTAAAATATGAATTACAATATAGAAGGTAATTACTATAAAAGGTATTTACTATCAAATAGGTAATTACTATAAAAAATAATTCATATCGCATTAACATTATGTCTGGTTTTTTGACTCGGACTACCATAATTATGTCGATATATGTTTCATTTCGATGACATATGATTGAATAATATTTCAAAAATGGCTGCGTTGGAATATACTCACCGTGAAAAAAATTTATGAAGCTGAAATTAGGGAACGCGCATCGTGATGTCACGCTTGGCAACACCGCTACCCTCGACTGATCGAGAATATCAGCGTTCGAGTATCGATAACCGTTACTGTACGTTCTTTATAGTGAGCCGGCTGCGTCGACCAATCGTGCCATATTAATATCAAACACGTGGTTACGAAGAATTAACTTATAAATTGAACTACGTATAAGTGAGTATTGCCACCGAAATCTTCATCTTCAGGTAAGCATGTTCAGGTATATGCGTTTATATTGTTTATTATTGTGTGCTTGCGATTTGTCAGATAATTCATTGTAGGCACCAGTAAAGAAATTGCTTATCAAGCACGTGCGGCGTTGCCGCGATTGCTCGTAATTTGAAATAGTATATTCGGGAAGCACGTTGCACCGCTGTGTTATGCTGTCATGTTCAACAGAATTATGGAGAGTATTTCTCAGGTACCGTATATAAATCTGTAATCTTTCAATTAGGCATACAAACCTACATAGGGGCTTCCTCTGCGGAATAGCAAACTATTTTTCGCAAAATTTTTTTTTTTTAAATGGAAAAAAAAATCAAAAACAAAAAAATTTAAGCTCAATACCTGTCTTCATTTATTTTTTTCTTCAGTTTTTTCTTCTAGTTTCTTTTTATTCTTTTTTCTTACAAAAAATCGTTTTCTATTTCAAGAAGGATTCGCCCCATGTAGGTTTGTAAGACTAATTGAGACACCTGGTATACTAGGATGACCTTAATGTTTGCATTCTACCTTTTTTTCGGCGCAATTGAAAATTTCCTAGAGGTCGCTCAATAATTTTTTGAATGTTAAAATTCAGATAAATAATTTTTTTTCCGTATTTTTAGAGGTTTGCAGTAATTCGATTTGGATCACGATGTAGAAGAATCACAATATTATGTCAAATCAAATTTAAAAAATTTTATGGTTTCTACCTCACTATACAGGGTGATTCAGAACTCGTGACGAATCTCTCGAGGGGTTAATCTTCTTCAACAATTTTTTTTTTTTTGTTTTCATATCATTTGTCAATTTTAAAGAATCTCAAATGATGCCAATGTTTTTTTTTCTCAATATTAGAGAGATTCTCGGTGAAAGTTTCTTATTTGGTGGAAGATGTTGGAAAAATGTGTTATGGTCCCAACGAAACTTAACAGTAGGATATCCCGTTCATATTCATCTATACTACCATTACGTATGAAAAAAAATTCTCAAGTGGTCGGGTGAAAAGGCTCGGTGATTCGGCGCCCCATATACATTTGTTAAATTTCATAACGTATATTCAAAGTGTAGTGAGTTTATCTCGACCACAGCTTGTACTCATGTTCTGAAAACATCGATTCAGTCAGTACAATACATCGCGCCCTGAGAGATCCGTTCAGTCTCTCTGTCTCCTCCCGTCTCACCATTCTAACGAGCTATCTCACTCTAGCTCCTGCTCTCTCGATTGCACTCGTCACCGCTGTGCACAATCGAGTGAATTAAGAGATTCCCATTTTCGATACTTGAGGTGATACAGCCTGTATACGAGCGGGTTACGATTAAAATTAATATTGTATAATATAAATTTTGAATTGGTATTTCATTGTTCTATGTTTGCAACGTTCCTATACACCTCTGTTCACTTGTTTGTTGCAGTTTGTAACGTCTGAGCTACATTGAATCCTCGTCATTATATCGTCTTCATGTTATTCATATAAATCCTATTCAACGACGACCGATTAATGACATCGGCCTCCAATAAGACGTGCCACTCGCTTCTGTTTCGGCCACTATTATTTGTGTCATATTACAATATTCTTGACGTCCGTCTGCCAATCTGTGCTTCTCATAACAATTTTAAGTTGTTGTCTTTGATTCCACATTATTAATATGGATCTGAAGAAAAGGCAGGCTACCTATAGACGTAACAAGAAGAGATTGAAACAATACGGCGAGTTGTTTCTGCGTAGTGGGTTGCGTAATCAGTTTCCATCCGGTTTACTAAAAGGCGAGGTGAGTGCACTCGATTTTTAATACCAGAAAATGTTGGCTAGGTACAATGCAGGATATATGATTAACAAGACGACCATCGAAATTTTCAGACAGTTGTGTACGAATGTTTCGTGTATAGTTACCCGCAATAGACCATTTTTCTCTTTCTTTCTGATTGGACTCCTGGGTCTTTCATTGAGGCACACAGTTGATTAGCACTTTCAATTTTTTTTTTTTTGCTGAGAAACGAGAATAAGATGCTTGTATTGCAGGGTAGTACATCATCTGACGACGACTCCACACTGGAGCAGGAAAACGTTTCTGACGTGAGTTACGACCAAGACGTCGGAATTCTTCATCCTGCCGGAGCACGTAATATACGCGATGCTGACGATAGATTCGCTGGTGACAATGACGATGATCAAGACGATGATCAAGACGATGATCAAGACCTTGATCAAGACGATGACAATGACGATGATCAAGACGATGATCAAGACCTTGATCAAGACGATGATGAAGACGATGATCATGACGATGATCAAGACCATCATCAAGATGATGGTCAAGACGACGATGTTGTTGACGACGACAATAATTCTGATAATAGAGACGATATTTTGAGTGACGTTGAGGGTGTGGGTGATGAGGTTTGTTACACTATCGACAATTCGTTACGTTGGACTTTACCGCTGAGGGGAAAGCCTCACGTGAGTGCGCGAGATCATTTACTAGCTATTATATCATTATCAGTAAGACATAAATTATCGTACGAAGCGACGTTGGATATTCTCAGATGGACGTCCGAATCGCATCAGCAGAACTATTTGCCAAAAACAAAGGACACATTTTGGAAAGTATTGTGCCGGAATACTGCGACCATGAAACGACATTACTACTGCCAAAAATGCGACGGATATTTGGGAGAAACATATTTGGAGAAGACATGTCTTTGCCAGGCTTGTGGTCCCGACAAACCAGGTGATTGTTTGGAGTACTTTTTACAACTCGACATTGCCTCACAAATCAAGCAAGTGTTTTCCATACCGAATATCCATGAATCTCTGCAGTATAGATTTCGTAGGCGGAGAAAAAATTTGAATGCCATGGAGGATATATATGATGGCGAAGCCTATCAGAACCTGTGTTCGCCTGGAAATTTCCTGGAAAATCCAAACAACTTTTCATTGACTTTTAATACAGATGGCTGCAAAGTGTCTAAGTCGTCGAGTACGAGTGCATGGCCCATTTATGCCCAAATCAACGAACTACCGCCACACATGCGGAAAAGACATATGCTGCTCTGTGGTATATACGTCGACGATACACATCCTGTGTTAAATCAACTTTTGAACCCTTTCGTCGTTGAAATGAAAAAATTGTACAATGATGGCATAACATGGAAGCCATCTGAAGATTCTGAAGTTACATCGAAGTTTGTTGCTGTAATAGGATGTGTTGATTCTCCGGCCAGAGCGAGTTTAATCCGGATGATGCAGTTCAACGGTCATAATGGATGTTTGCATTGCTACGCCGTTGGTCATAGCTGTGGACCTGGGAAGCTCGTGTATCCTGTGGATCAGAGTTACGGACGCCTTCGTACTCACGATGAAGTCACGGCTGATATGCGCGAAGCTCTTCATACCAATAGAACAGTTCGTGGAATGAAAGGAATTTCGTGTGTGACAGCGCTGCATTGTTACGATGTATGCCGCGGTACTGTAGTCGACAGTATGCATGCTGCTTTCCTGGGTGTTGTGAAACAACATCTTCGTTTACTTGTGGAGTCTGCAGATAAGCCTTATTATATCGGAAGCCCGAACGATCTTCGTCTCATCGATGAACGACTCATGTCGATTAGACCACCAACGCGCCGATCTCGTGCTACGAGGAGTATAACCAGTTGGAAGCAATGGAAGGCTTCGGAATGGCGAAATTGGCTAGGATATGCGCCAGCCTGTTTGATAGATATCCTTCGCATTAAATATGTAAAGCATGTGGCACTTTTAACCGAGGCAATCCACTATCTCAATGGTGATTCCGTAACGCCGGCACAATTGGGCCGCGCTGCAGATTTATTAAGAAAATATGTCGAACAATTCGAAGTATATTTCGGTTTGGAAAACATGTCGTTTAATATTCATCTAATGACGCATATAACCGATTGTGTTAGGAATTGGGGCCCTATTTGGACGCATTCGGCATTCGTATTCGAGTCGTGGAACAAGAAAATCATCGACAGAATTACAAGTCCACATGGTAGGGTGAATCAAATTGCCTCGAGATTTCTGATGCAAAGCTTCGTCTACTCTGCAGTTAGCGACGATCGCATGTCACCCGAAGCTCGGAGCCTGATAATGAAGACGATGAAAACGAAGCGATATGACGGTGGCGATCAAGCCGAAGTCATCACGGCTGGTAAATGTGTGCAACGTGGACCTACAGCAGTTGAGCGCCAGTTACTTTTGGCCGAAGGTTTTGAGCCGGATATTTTATCTTGTTACCGTGCGCTGCGACGCAACGGTATACGATACGCGTCTTATGACGTTGAACGTCGTGGGAGAATGTGTGATTCGATAGTTATGTTCGGAGACGAAGAATTTGGCATAATATTGTGTATTGCTAAATTTTCAGATGAGGATGAAGAACGTGCTGTCATGTTTTTGAAACGATTCACATGGGTGGAATATGCATTTAACACCCGCCATGTCCACAAAGTCTCACTATCTGATGAAATTATATGCATCACTGACATGAAAGCCATGCAGCCGGCTATTCGTATTGAAACGAATGAACATTCGTATGTGTACTGTCTATCAAACTGTTGGGAGACTGATTAATTCAGGAGCAACAGCTATTATATATTGGAAGTCTATCCGTTATGTCCAGCTATTTTTACTTGTATAAAATTATAACGTTGGCGAGTGATTATTTATGTAAAATACCGATCTATGTTCATATATACGTGCTTATTTAGTTTTATATTATCTACTCTGAAATTGTGAGGATAGGATATTATTAATCGTAATCTAATTTTCTTTTTGTAACCCTCGGTGTCAATCGATCGATATACATATATATGGATGGTTGTTATACACTTTATTTTGAATTCTGATTTGGAAGATTTGATCGCTGTGCGTTTTAATTTATTTAAGGGCGTTGACTAGCTGAAAAGCGCGGGCTACTCCGCTTCCCGCGTGAACTGTGTCGAGCGAGACAGTAGACGAACAAGAAAGACAGAGCATCATAGCTGCTACTGTGGTGGGGGTAGGCTGAGGACGCTAGGCTCCCTACTCCCAGTTCAAAATTATACGAATATATACAGGGTGATTCAGAATTCGTGACAAATCTCTTGAGGGGTTAATCCTTGTCAAAATTGGGATCAAAAGTTCCTGAGCCATTTTTTCAAAAATGATTTTTTTCCTTTGAAATTTTTTTTCCGACCAACAACTTTTATTCTCAATTTTTTTTTCACAGCATTTGTTAATTTTATTAATTCCAATGAGTTTTTTTCATTCAATATCACGGAGATTTCTGGGTGAAAGTTTTTTATTTAGTGGAAGATGTTGCAAAAATGTGTAGAAGGTTCCGAAGAAAAAAATCATTTTTCAGAGGTATGGGTGAAGAACTTTCGATCCCAATTTTGACAAGGATCAACCCCTCAAAATATTCGTAACGAATTTTGAATCATCCTGTATATTAGGGTGGTCCTTATTTCGATGAATTTCGAGAAAAATTCGGGACGCCCCCTGGATACCTTGCAAATAAATTGAAAAAACTCTCCCTAAAATTTTAGCTCTTAATTTCAACATTAACAGGGGGCCCGAAATTCGGAAAGTTTAATTCGAAGAATAAATGAAATTTTGTCAACCAATCACTTGTTTCTTTTGTAAGTCCGATAAAACGCGATGAAATAATTGAAAATAGAATTTCAATTTTTTTTTTTCAAAATTTCGAACATTTCGAAATTATTATTTATGACCTACATCGGATACCTAAAAATTATATTATTCTGTCATTCTGAACAGAACCGTCTGCTCTTTCAAGTACTATTTATATCAGACTTCTCCGATGTTTCGTACTCAAGCTATTTGATTTTAAACTCTGAGGGCTCTACTCCAATCGTATGTAATTCGATTAATTTACCTCATTTTTTCTCGATATTCAGTCAAATTATGAACTCCGGGTCTTTTCTTCTTCTTCGCCAACAATGAAAGACACTTTCTCGCTTTAACCATATTGGCACTAAAAAACTAGAACTTTATAATTGAAAAACACGAAGTAAATCGAAAAACTGTAGCACCCACAATCATGCGAGTCAGAAGATTTAAATTCGCAAAAGGAGAAGTCTGTATTTACCCCTACGATGCCTGTAGTTCGTGTTGCTACCACCCAACGCGGCTACGCTAGAAATTGCCGAATTTTTGCGCCAAAAATCGTCATTTCAATGCTTCAGGATTTTCCTGATTACTCCTCAGTCATTGATCCGATAGTATCGATCATGATCTTGATTTGAAGGTAAAGGATGTAGCTATGTTATGTCTTTGGCCGAATATTTAAAAAAAAATCGTTACTCGTTGTACATCAGCGCGAAGATGGCTTACTTTCAAGATCATTTTTTGCAAAGCTTGAAGTGAAATCGCAAATTCGGCCAAAGACATGACACGGATACATCATTTATCTGTAAGAATTTTCATCGAAAACTCCGTTATCTTGAAAAATGAGGAAATGAGAAGGTAAATGCCGAGAGTCTATTTACGCGCGCTCGGCGAGGCCTAGTCAACGCCCTTAATAATCTCTCAATATGATTCTCCGATAATGAGCCACAGCCGTTTTGTTGCCCTTCTCATATAGTTAGTTCCCCACTCGACTCAAACTAATTTTTTTTGCTTCAACTCTGTCTTTGAAAGGCTTTGTGTACAGTAATTTTCATTAATAAGTTCGCGGTGGCTAGCTGTCATTGTGAAACAAGCCAGTCTTGCTCTAGCTAATAATTAGTGCAGACGTGTATTTCAGAATACAATCCTTTTTCTTGAGTCATTTAATTTCGCTTTGGTTCAATTTATTTTCCTCGGGTACCTACAATTAACTTATCTTTTCATTGCAAACCTAGATTATAAAATCGCAGAGATGTGTAGTTTATTTGAAAGCTCGCACGTCTATTCTTATATGCTCACTGTGTATATAATTTAGACTAGGGGCAGACACTTTGCGTACTCGTTCTCTTCGCTGTAAATAATTACTCGCAACCCTTCTGTAAATATTGATATACGATATTAATGAATAAATATTTTGTCACCTTGTAAGTATCGCTTGATTGTGACGCCTATGAAATCTTTCACGAAATTAACGTGTCAATGAACGATATGAGTCGAGGCTTCTGGTAACCGATTTTACTTTCAAAAACCGTACTCGACTTATATTCGGGCTCGACTTACATCCGAGACTTTGTAAGGGATTTGTCAAGTTGAATTTATTTGGTTAAAGTTGAATTATGCAATATATTTAAAAAAAATGCATTATTATAAATAAATATCCACCTGTGATAATAAGTAATTTTCTCCTGAAATTCGACTTATATTCAGATCAAAAAAAAAAAAAAAACAGTCCTAAATCGGAGTCCAAAAATGGGGGGTCGACTTAAATTCGGCCCAACACGGTAATTCGCATTCAGCATTCAATATAAGAATTCAAATAACTATGCAGAAGTATGTGATTCATAAGTGACGTTTAATGGACGACAAAATTCGACTTGATACATACCGTATAAATGTGGTATAATATACGTCGTGGTTTCAGACCTTATGCCCTTCCCATCCGTACTTTATACGTACTTTATCAGTACTTTAACTAAAGCACATACGGTTTTTATATCGTATAATCACGTATATATACGGTTTAAACTTTGTTCATTTTGGGCGCAAATCTACTGTCTTTATATGGTACAACAACGTTTGGATGCGGTCGTGCTACCGTCATCATACTCATACGGTATTTACCGGGTACATACAGCGTATATTCTACGCAAACCAAAAGCCGCCAGGGCATGCATTTACCTGAAGGATGTGAAAGTCTTTACATGCGGGAGAATCGTAATATTTCGTTTACACACTTGCATGTTCTTTTCTTAAGGCCATATGAAGATGAGATTTCTTTTACTGGCTCTTGCGGTGCTAGTTCTTCTGAACACTGTAAGTGAGTGAACTCGATAGAGCGATGCAGCAAGCAAGAATTATTCAACTAGCCTGAGCGGCATTTGTTTGAAGGAGGCACTCCGCGGTTCCTTTTGAGGTAGTAGTGTCGCGAAATCATCAACCAAATGTTTGGAGGCGAGTAATGGTAATTGCTCGGCCATTCGCCGGGTTGTACTCGAAAACTTTTGATAGTTATTATTATTTCATTATGAGTATTTTTATTATTATTATCATTATTATTTTATCAATCATTTTCATAATTTTGAAGCTTCTATTTCTTGTTTGGAACAGAAAGGCCGATTTCGGCCATAAGACCATACAACATATGTATATTGTATACATATAAAACAATATGAAGTATTGAATAAAATGTTTCTTTTATTCTAAATTTTTGTTTCAACAACAAGCTACAGTTTTTCAAATTGGCGGAATGGTGAAAATCGCGTGCTGAAAAAAGTTACATCGATTTACGGGACTCTGTTCGTCGATACGACGCGTTTATTTTATTTGTTTAATTCGCGAAAAATTCAAAAGGGCCATCTTCAGCAAAAATCAATCAGATTTGGATTAGGAGATCTTTGAGTGAACCTGAAAAAAATTGGAATGGTGAAAATCGCGTGCTGAAAAAAGTTACATCGATTTACGGGACTCTGTTCGTCGATACGACGCGTTTATTTTATTTGTTTAATTCGCGAAAAATTCAAAAGGGCCATCTTCAGCAAAAATCGATCAGATTTGGATTAGGAGATCTTTAAGTGAACCTGAAAAAAAATTGGAATGGTGAAAATCGCGTGCTGAAAAAAGTTACATCGATTTACGGGACTCTGTTCGTCGATACGACGCGTTTATTTTATTTGTTTAATTCGCGAAAAATTCAAAAGGGCCATCTTCAGCAAAAATCGATCAGATTTGGATTAGGAGATCTTTAAGTGAACCTGAAAAAAAATTGGAATGGTGAAAATCGCGTGCTAAAAAAAGTTACATCGATTTACGGGACTCTGTTCGTCGATACGGCGCGTTTATTTTATTTGTTTAATTCGCGAAAAATTCAAAATAGCCATCTTCAGCAAAAATCGATTAGATTTGGATTAGGAGATCTTTAAGTGAACCTGGAAAAAATCAGGATCGTCGAATTCGCGTGCTAAGATAAGTCATAGACGCATTACAGGGCTCGATTCATTGAACCAGCCTAGTTTATATTCACTCTTTGTAAATTTCCCAAAATTTTGTAACAATGATATCAAAAAACGATGGTTAAAGGTCCATGCCGCATGCAGGTAAGTAGTTTTTTGACTCTTCGCAATAGTTGTGAATTCTATTCAATAAACTCGCACCGATGTCCACCGCTCAGCGCAACGCGGTGGGAACTACAGTGGCTCTCAATCCCACGCCGTGCGTGGCCGCCAGCTCTGGCCGCTAGTTTCAGCCTCATAAAGGTTTCAGTGCTTGTTTTATTAGCGACCTCAGCCCTGTGAACCAGATTCCACTCCTTGATAGTGGAGTCGACGTCACTGCAAAAACTGCGCTTGAATTTGGCGGCAATATTCGTGATGTCGGGCTTCACTTGTGACGATGCTGATTGCGGAGAGAACGTAGATATTTGATCCAGAATCTTTATATTTTCTGGAACCCTTTTTTGCAATTGAGAGACGAGAACGATGAGAAAATCCTTGCACCTTGCTTTAATCTGCACGACTGACTCGGGATGAACATTGGCTGTAAGAGCGTTGAACTCGTAACCGAAATTAATGCAGTCGAAAGACATGCAAACGCGTTCGAAATCGAACGTTGCAAGTTCGTACTTCAAAAGTTTTTGTAGCTGCGAGGGAACAACGAGCATTTGAAGGATCGAATATATCGCGTTATTCAAATCTTGGAAAAGTTTAACTGGGTCCACAGAATTCGATTGGAATAATCTATTAAGCGCCATGATGCTTTTGAGTGTCGTACTGAGAAATGTCAGATACAGCTTGTTTTCGGGAGTCGAGAACATTCCGTGAAGTTGAAGGGCTGTGTAGCAACGCTCCTTGTTGCTTTGTGTAATATTAAAATGTAGTTTTAGCGCATCCCATTGATCGAGGACTGCATCTACAGCCTGGAGTCTCGCCAACCATCTCGTATTCGACAGTCTGACGATCTTTTTCGGAACCTTGTCCTCGAGAGTTTGATAGACCTCCGCATACTCGATTTGTCTCTTCGTACTGACCGAAAACCACGAGTGAGTTTCGCGGACCATAAAATCGAGATGTCTCGGCAATACTTTGCAAGCTTCCTCGGCCGCGAGGTGCAACGAGTGGCAAATACATTTGATAACGATAATATCAGGATTAACCTCTCGTAATATCGTTGTCACTGAATGATGAGCCCCAACGTTGACGCTGGCTCCATCAACTCCGAGACCCAAGAGTTTTTCCGTTGTCAAACGATCCCTCTTCAATTGCTCCAAAATCGCTGCAGCAATAGCATCTGACGTCCCCGCTGTCATTTGAATGAGTCGATAAAATGTTGTGACTATTTTTTTTTTTGATCGACTAAAATATCGAATCATAATGCATAAAATCTTTTTTGTGTCGATCGTCGTAGACTCGTCGATAATTAGCGAGTAGTATGAATTTCCGACGTCCCCTAACAGATCTTCCAAGATGCACGGGGATAAAATATTTTTTATGAGTGCTGCGCATTTTGTCCGATGCAATTTAATTTCTTGGAGGACTTGAGAGTCTGTGTCAAGGTCCTTGATCACGAGAGACAGATGGCCGACGGATTTTATCGATGAATGTTCCGCGACATATGCAGCGATTTTCAGCTCTGCAGTTTTTCGCTTTTCACTGAGCGTGATTTTCACGAATTTATCTATTTTTGGCAAGGTGCCGACAATCTGTTCGCATTTTGCAGATTGCTCGTGCTTCTTCGACACAGCATGATTAATCAGCCCTTTTTTGTGTGCGCCGAGAACCGTTTTGCAAAACGCACAGAAAGCCTTTCTTGGGTCTCCCTCGGGCGATGGTTTCAACCAACCTACATTGTTGAAAATAATTGCTATAAAACATTTGACGATAATCCTCGGGGTAAAAATTGCCGAGTAATCGAGGGTATCCCCACGTTTATGAAACCGGGCATTAGTGTTTTGTCCAATTAGGCTTAGTACCTACCTTTGAATAATGGCTCGAGCTCCCAGCTCGAAACGTACTTTTGTACATACGTTTCTTTATTTTTGTCTTTTGGCATTCTCGAATTTTTTGTCCTCGATCAATAAATAATTTAAACAAAATGTCCGGGATAATTTATCGCAGTCCAGATGACAGATCTTCCCTTGTGAATCATACGTATATGCTAAATTAAATGTCGTTATTTTCCCGCGGCTGAAACGTAAATCATAATGCGTGTATGAAAGAAGCGAAGGACAGCAATACTAATATAGCTGTATGCCGGTACGATTAGTACGACATTCACTAAGCAGACACTAGATGGCGCAACCTGTAGGTGGCGTGTTATCGTTTTCATAGGTTTCGTATTCTGCATTGGTTTAGTTTATGGATTTAATCGAGACCAACTGAAATTTCCATTTGATATACTTTTGAAACTATTCCCTACTATATTTATCAAAATTACCGAAAATCAGCAGAAAATTAACGTTTTAAAATCGTGGCAATTTCGACGGACAGTAGCGTAAACCAATTGGGCGGTTTAGATTCCCCCCACCACAATTTAAATTGAGGTGGGGGGAATCTAGGGTATTTTTAGGGGGAAATGAAATCAGTCTAGGGGTACGGCGCATGGACCATCTGGCAACACTGCGGCCGTAAGTCACTCATCCTAGGCCTCTCTCACTAATTGTGTTCACCCACATCTAACGAACCTCTCTATCTATCTTTCTCGTAACACTAAGAATAAAAAACATTTTCATAAAGAATAAAATTTATATGCTGAAATCACTTATTTTGAAATAAATATTAAAGGAAATAGAATTCATGTTTTTACCATGATTATCAGAAAATATAGGTATAGATATATATTTATACTTATACTTAATAATTCTTTACGTCCAGATTTCGAATACTTGTATATAGATTTACATTACCTATTTATTTTTTTTTGTGGTAGCGTCAGGAACATTCCATTTGGTAAACAATTCTTTCAAAGTCAGATATGCACAATTATTTTTCCACATCTTACTTCTGAACCCGTAAAACGGTCCTCTGATTTGCAATTGTTTATCTTAAAATGACCAGAAAAAGATAAAAAATGTCGTATTAAAACTATCAACATTAAAAATTAAACGATCAAACGAACTTCTAAAAGTGAAGTTCGATCGTAATTATATTCCGTGCCTCGTTCTTCAAGATTAGATGTAGTCTCTCCTTCCCCCCCTTTGAGACCACAGCGCTTTAGAGTGAGTTTATTTGAGAAAACGATCGTAGCGCCTCGCGGCGGCGGCGCCCAGGTCCGCCAATCGTTCTTCATTTCTTGAGAGTGTAATTAAAATTACTGGATTAGGGTCATTGGGTACTATATGGGTGGGTGCTAATCTCTCGTCCGAGGCTCTTCATATAATTACGATCGAACTTCACTTTTAGAAGTTCGTTTGATCGTTTAATTATATTTCGTGCCTCGTTCTTCAAGATTAGATGTAGTTGTTCAGAGATACAGTAATTTTAATTTTAGATATATTTCAACTTTTATGAGATACATCTTTTCCCATATAGTAAACCTCACTTTTTTGTTCACCATTTTTTTTATCTGTAATTAACATTTCATAACATAGTATGTAGATTTTTCCAGACATTTATATTTATCTATGAATGCCCATTTGTGAGACTGTCATGCCGCTCGTGCATGCGCTCTCTACACATAAATGTTTAGATCGAACTTTCTCGATCTTTCTCGCTTTGTTGTTCTTTTGCCGCTTATGCAGACGTGTAAAAGTTTCCGTGCGAGAATCTGTTTTTTATAATTAATTACCCCAAAAAGCACCCCTGGTGCAAAAACCTTTCGCCAAGTACATTAATGTGGTTACTACCCCCAAAAAACCCACCAACGAAAATTCATCCCCAACAAAAATGGTACTATAAAAATGTCTACTTACAAAAGGATTGAAATCAGATACAATGGCCAAGTACATGTCTTCTGTATAACAAAAGTTAACATCGGAAGAACAGAAAACTGAACCAACAAAAAATCATGAAAAGTTCCGCTCGTTCGCTCGCTGCGCTCGCTCACTCGATTGGTTGATGATTATCAACATACAAAAGCATTGAAATCAGATACAACTGCCAAGTACCTGTAGAATAATAAAAGGTTGGAATTGAAAAATTTGTTCAAACTATATAGTACAGGGTGGCCCATTTAACGTGACCACCCCAAATATCTCTGTTGCTTTTACAGTTACAAGAAAAACGTTAATGGATGATCTTTTTGATTTCGAAGGGCTGATACAGTGGTAATAAATTCGTTTTTTTCAAGGTCACAGTTTTCGAGTTCTCAAGGTCATCAATAGTTTTTTAAATAGGACCATGTATTTCTGATATGACGATGTTGTAGCTGACACTGAGACGAATCCAACGACCTATTTTATCATGACCTTGAAATTATTTTTCACCCTAATACAAGTGTAGAATAGGGAAATAATAGTGCGGTATTGACAATAAGAATATTCGAATAATCTAATCCAATTTCTTGGGCAGAAAATTTATTTCAACGAATGTTGATGTTTCTGATGTTTGTAAATACTAGCATTGTACTGTATCATCGAAACTGTACAAGAGTACAGCATGTTTATCACCTGTCAATTATGAAATCAGTTGACAGGCCTATCCAGTCTGAGTAAGAAGTGATAAGCCGCATAAAAGATGGCATTTTACAGTCAAGCAGAGAAAGTGGAAATGATTCTCATCTAGGGCGAGACTGGCAGAAACTCTGTTCAGGCGCAGGAACATCAGAAACATCAACGACCGTGCAGACCTATACACACTCACCAAAGTGAGAATGTGTAGTCGTGTACATGTATACTCGTTGCGACACCTATAGTCGGGATCGGCACTTTTTATGTGCCTGAGGTTCCGAACGTTCATTTGAATGAAACTTCTGAAAAACCCTTACATCAGACTTATTTGACCGCTCGAAATTTACAAATTTCGAAATCTCTATAACTGACCTTTGATTTTCAATCTATCTCAAATTTCGACGGCTGAACAGAACAGCATCGTATCTCAGAATTTGGTTCAACAGCATCGTATCTCAGAATTTGGTTCAACAATATCGTATCTCAGAATTTGGTTCAACAATATCGTATCTCAGAATTTAGTTCAACAATATCGTATCTCAGAATTTGATTTAAAAACATCGTATGTACGCTCGTTTCTTACGATAGGGACGATCTTTTCGACTCAAATTTCGAGATACGATGTTGTTCTGCCCAGCCGTCAATTTGTAGATATTTTTAATCGATTAACAATCGTGGTAAGCTTACCATTTTCAAATTTTCGTTCAGATGAACGTTTGGAACTTCAGGCACATCACTTTTTCTGGGAAAAATGTACTATGTATGTAAAGTACAATAATACACATTCTCACTTTGGTGAGAGTGTATAGGTGTGCATGGAAGAAAATAGCTACAATCATATAGCGATGAGACAGTTGATAGGTAATTGTTGACAAACTTCATTAACCATGCCACGTAAACATTTTTGTGATTTGACACAGCGTCAAAAGAGACAAATTGTTTTGCAGAAATGTAGTACATCAGTGTACAGAGTACTGAGGAAGCATGCGTGGCTGAAAGTCGTGATACATGTGATGATAATGTAATGCCAAATGATAGTTTAATTCCCGTGACAGATGAGAGTGAAGATGCACAGGCTAATTTGATAGATTACATTTCTAGCTCTGATAAAGATTTAGATGAGAATAGAGTATCATATCCTGATTTTGTACCATTAGTTGAGAGTCACAATACATTTCAAAACGATATAAAAACTTGGATAGTGAAAAATCATATCAGTCAAAATGCTGTCAATGATCTGTTAGAAATTTTGAATAATAATCGTCACAGCTTACCTTCAGATTGTCGAACATTAATGAATACGCAACGCAATACCTCTAGTGGAGTAATCAAAATTTCTAATGGCCGATATTTCCATTTTGGCTTGGCAAAAAGCATAAAACATTCTATAAAATTACATTTTACTATACGTCCAGATCAACTCAAAATAAATATAAATGTCGATGGTCTACCTATTGCGAAGAGTTCGGGCAGTCAATTCTGGCCTATACTCGGTGCGATAGTTGCTGATTTTTATACACGACCATTTACAGTGGGCGTTTTTCATGGATTGACAAAACCAGGTGATGCAAATGAATTTTTGAAAGCTTTTGTTGATGAAGCAATGCAGATTTTTGTTTCGGGTCTGGAAATGAGTGATAGAATTATACACGGAAAGAAATCTGTTGCGAATATCGCATGGGAATGTACCATGTGAAACAAGCAATGGATGTGCCATACTAAAATCGCATCGATTCATGCTACTTTAGCATGAAAGTGTCCCTTGCGAGAAAGGCATGCACTGATGCAATTATCGCACGAGAGCGATGTTACCTCCGTACTATAAACGCAAGGAGGTCCGTGCGAAAAGAGCATGGGTCCCGAGCATTTCGAAGATTTACGGACTGCGCATGCTCGCGGCAACCGATATAGGCGATACGTGAGCGCGCGTTACAGTCTCCTGCTTACGTCACATATTTGTATTTTTATTATTTTCTATTTCTTTACGTTTTATTATTCTGTTATAGAATTATTATTGTATGTTATTCTTATGATCTTCTTGGAATTAATCAAAAATTTATTATCAATTGTTTGAGTATTATTCTTCTTGGTCAAACCAAGTGCTAAGAGTAGACTATACATTATGTATATATTTGCTGTTACTTCGATTCTTTTCCTTGCATAAAGAATATACATATTATACGTGTACTTCTTTGCTTATGCTTTGACTGATAATACTGCGAAGTATTACCATATTAGTATACTATTTCAATTTTAACTATTACTTAAAATTCTAGTTAGTATATAGAAATATTTACTGATTCAAATTCAGGAGAGTATGAATTCTGAATATGAAACATGTTGATTGTAAATGCCAATAGTAAATTGAAGCATGATACATTTGTCATCAACATATCGTGATTCAATCCAGGTTCTCGAAGATAAAAATAGGGAAATGAAAATTGAAGGAAAATTGGAATAAAACGAAGAAAAGTACTGAAAAAAGTACCTTTTTTCAATAACTTCGAGACAAATGTGTTCAAATACACTTGAATAAAATCGGGAGTCAAATCAGTATTGTACTTTTTATATAATAATATACAGTTGCCATATAGTACATTAGGATCCTATCCCTTCTATATATCGTACCTTGTTGCAACATACTCTTCCTTGTTCTTCTTCAAATACAAACACGGCGGTAGCTTAGGTATCAATTCGATATTAATCAACAAGTCTGGCTTATTACAATTAGAGTTTACAACATATGAATGGTAATAGTCATTAAAATAAAGCGTTTCGAATTCGCTTACTTGAATATAAACACCATTGCAGTGAAATATTTCTTTGATAATTCCAAACTGCGGATTCTCTTCGGTCATTCGCGTTACGAAAATAGTTCCCGCAGAAAATTTTTTGCCAAGAATTTCTACAAATTTCAAACTAATTACAGCGCTTTGTTCTGAGATGTTTGGAATCAATTTCTTCATATCAAGTAGAGCATTGTTATTTTTAACTGGTCCAAGAGAAACTGCCTGCATTACATTTTGATACGATTCCTTTATGTAACACTGTTGAAGTTGATGTCGAACGGCGATTGTGTATGGCAAGTTAATATTGCATGTGGTTCCGAGTGCTATTTCTTTCAATTTTTTGTTCTTTCTTTCAAACATCAGGGTGGAGAAGTGGACTATTGGGCCATTAAGTAACATGGCTCTTATATAGTGAAGAGCAAAATGCATTTTTGGTTTTAATGGACCGAACACTGTTGTGTATATCAAGTTATGTTTTTGAATAAGTTCCTTCAAATTATGTATTTCACCTCTACTTAGCTTTGGAGATGTGATAACACCAAGTATTTTCCGAAGACATAGATACAGTTTCCAGTACTCATTATTTGCTGGAATTAAGTCTCCAATCATCAAACCCAAATATCTAGCGAGACAGAGCATTTCTGAAGCTGATTGTTTCAGTTTCAATTTTTTACCGCCTTTCTGGGATTGAGTGAAGTACAAAGGTCTTGGTTTGTTCGATTTTTCACTTACCAGTAAAGGAAATGTTTCAATTCTGTGGTTTATCATATCCAACGATACTATCTTCGCATCAATCAACTTCTCCAGTACTGCACTTATTGAGTAAGGTGATATTCCTTCTGAAAAATCATGTGCCTCATCGAGAGAGATATTTTCCGCGATGTGGAAATTGTTTATCTGGTTGAAAACGCATCTTTCTTTAATACCCGTTTTAGCAAAATCATTTTCCAATAAATCATTTTCGTACGATTCAACTGTTCTCACCAGTCTCTCATTTTCAACAAGCATCTGTTGACATTCTTCAGAAGTAGCGCTGCAAATCCTACAGTAACGAGTTGCATTGAAGCTTTCTGAGAAACCGCATATGCTATTGAGACCCAAGTTATCGCCCAGTATTAAGACGCATTGAAAATAAACTTTTTTACTGAGTCCATCAACAGTTACGTCTAAGCCTTCTTCGGATAAAATATTCAAATCATGAATACTTTTCTCAAATACTTTTTCGTTCCCGAATTTTTTTATGTGTTTCGAATGACAAAGAGTCAAAAGAAAAATATTCTGGAATTTCGTGACGAGATGGGGAGGCAGGCATGGAAGTGACCCGTATTTTTGCTCACCAGCATGACTGCCTAATGTGTTTCCTACCTCAAAATCATCGAAATAATTAGTAAAAGGAAAAACCATTTTACCTTCATTTTTTGGGCAGTATTTTTTCAACCACAGATCTCCCTGTATGAAATTAGATGAAAAATCTTTATCTGCATACAATTTTTCCGCATACTGTTCCATTTCTTTAAATCTTCCTGGAATCTTAAAAAATGCTTCTAACATGTTTTTCAAAGGAACGTGAACTCCGTACGCTTTTTTGTCTTCGACTACAACAGTTTTGTTATCTTTGATTACATGAACGGGCTCTACTCCGATCTCGAAAATTTTGGGAGGTATATATATATACTCTCTTCTTCGTAGATTTTGAATCTCAAATGTTCCGTGGAAAATTTGCTGAACATGTGTTTATTATTTTCCAAGATGAATTGAGCTTTGTAGTAAGAATCCTCGCTGGTCTTGGGTTGACATTCATTCTCCATTTGGTCTTGTATGAATGGAATAAGAATTTCCGAAAGAAGTTATCAAAAATTTCGATTACTTCGTCTACAGCCTTCCGTGAAAGCAAAGGATTATTGTAAAGTGAAAGAGTAAATTTCATCATCTCTTTATCCATTTTTTCTTTCGATACATTTTTAGGTCGAGAGAACTGATTCGGGAAAGACATGTTTGTAAACAAATTTTACAGTTAACTAACAAATTAACTCACAATCTTCGCAAACTTTCAATTACCGTCGCAACAACGCCGTACAAGTCTTTCACTTCAGTCTCGTAAATCTCTTTTTCTAAGAACTGCCATACATGATTGCATATCACAGAAAATGAATCGCGGAATATTTTAATGCATTTGAAGCAGAGATCCACAGCTAAAGCGTTGGTTTTGACTTGGTAGATTTGTTGATCAAGCATCACATAAGCTGACTTGATATCGTCGAGTGAAGGCCCATTAATGACGACGAAGGGTTGTATTTTAACTTTGTGTTCGTTATGGAAGTCCACTAATTCCTTCTGGGCATCTTGTAATGCATCTTTGAAATTCTCAGTCTCCTATGAATATACACATATGAATATGTAAAAAAGTAATCCACAAATATTTTTGTCTTAAAATGTAAAAAGTCGGTTCATAACCGAATTCGTTGGTTGGAGCATTGATGATTATTGAAGTGGAATATACCTTAATGTGCAAAACGAAAGTTTTCGAAACATCAGTCTTTTCTGGAACCCACGTGGTCTTATTTTTCGAGCGACTGGTTTGCTTTGTGATCCTCTTAAATAGGTAAGGTAATAAAACTAAAGCTAGTGTTTGCTTGTGTACTGAAAAATTATAAAAAAACGAAATGTGACAATTCAAATTCATATTTCCATATTTTTCAAAAATGTCATACTTGAAAAAGTACATCAACAATAGATATTAAATATCAAAAAATATTGAGATCATATAAATTTTCCTTACAGCATGGTAGTATTCTTCAATCTTGATATACAAACCTTCATCTTTAATTTTTATATTATCATTCAAAATTTCTTTGATTTTGACATCTGTACTCTCTAAAATCAAATTAGCGAAAAACCACTAATTAATAGTGAATATTCACTATTTAAAAATGTCCAAAGTATACAACCAGTAATTAGTGATTACCAACTTTTTCAATTAGTGAAAATTGTCACATCTGAAATTAGTGAAATTTCCACTAATTAAAAAAGTGAAAATCCACTGATGAAAAAATGAAATTTTCACTAAATCAGTAAGTTGAACCATTGTATATAATCTAATTACTCAAAATGATAACCAGTCAATTGTTAATGGAGATTTATTCTGAGAAATTGTATACAGTTATTCAGCTTAAAAATAAATGAAATTTAACCAGCTCTCAATTAGCTTAGTTAAGGGGAATCCATACTGAAGTTTGGACAAAAAATAGTTTGTCAATTTTCGAAAGTGTAGAGAAGGTCCAAATCCAAAAATTCTACGTTAATTTGTGAATGATAGTACTATCTATATACAGAAAAAAATTCAATCTTATACTATGAAAGTGTAGACGCAAGGAACTTTTTTCAAAAAAGAGTAGCAAGAGTAAGAGTAGCTTCACCAAAGCACGCGGATGTAAAACATATGTTATTGCTTCAGTGGCGCCACTCACATCACTATATATCACTTGAGATCACTAATTCAGTAGTGAATTGAATCCAAAATCACTAATTCTGTAGTGAGTGTGAACTGACTATTTCAATTAGTGAAAATTTCACTGATTTGGTTTTAGAGAGTAGCTTTCTTTTTTTTTCGCCAATTTCAAGACTTTGTCAGATAAGCTCGACCAATTCTTCTCAAAACGATCTGCAGGTATTCCAAAATTTGCTTCAAAGTCTGCCTGTATCTACAAGTAAAAGTATTTTCTTCAAAAACCTTCGTTTCTCAAATTTGGTTTCGAAAAGGCAAAGTCAAACGTGCATTATGTATGCACATATGTATAAAACAATTTTGTACCAGAGTATATCCCAGTGGATTTTTAAGATTAACGAATGTTTCGAAAATAATCGAAAGTTCTGTTTTTTTGTAAAACTCGAGCCTTTCTTTCAACGCGAGGCTACACCACTTTTTCTTGTAATCTTCATCGATTATGTTAACTGGTGTTTGCGAGTCTTTGAAGCCTTCAGATTCTGCAGTTTCTATAAAATATTATTATGAATCAACGTCCAGTTCTTGGGATGAAATTTATACATGTACTGCACCACTCATACAATTCACTTCAGCTAAAATTATCTTTACCTTCCTCGGATCTCTTTCTCTTTCCCGCTGTAGAAATTTTCAACCGACCAATCGCTATCTCCTTCTCGCGCTGTTTCCCGTAATAAGTTTGAAAAGCTCCTGCAGCACTTTTATTTTGTGTTGCTTTAGTGTAAAAACTTTCCTTACAATATGTGGGAAAAAGTTTTGAAGTTGGATGCGGGGTGGGATTGAAATTTCGAATTTCAAAACCTCCGAAGGGTCGAAAATCCGAATTTATTTAACTAGAATTGAAATCTCTCGGAAATTCCAAGTCACGAAATTTATAAAACAGAAGGATCAAACTTCCGAGAGCAGTAGAACACAAAACATCGAATATCAGAAAACGCACTGGACCAACTGCGAAAGTAACAAATATTATTGTAGCTACAGGAGAGAAAAACGTATTTCAATAATCAGAAAGTGTGTTGCTCCAATAAATGAAAGTATCATAAGACCGGGTTCGCGAATGATCAGATTTCTGAGCGAAAATGTTGATAAAAAAAAATTCCGACAGTTCAAAATACATAAATGATACGCCCAGAACAGCTAAATGATGAACGGTCAAAACATCGACGGCCTATAAATCCAAACGGTCAAAACTCCGAAACTCTAGAGCCTCGAACGTTCAAAGCTCCGAAAGACCAAAACTCCGAAAATTCCGAAACTTGTTAATTCTCGAGCTCATTGTCAGACAATGTTTCGTGAGTAACATTCGTATAAAAGACATGAAAACTCTCGAAAAATATGTTGTTTCCTGTTGCAGAAATCCTTCTTTTCATTTTGTATCGTATGGTAAAAATATTTGAGTCGCGATCTTTTTTCTTAGTCATTTTCCAGATCTTTCGAACGTTTGTTTTAGTTATTGAATTTTGTATTGTTAACATACTACTAGAAATGACACGCGTGAGCTAACGATTCACCCCCTAAAGAGTTTCCTTTTTGTGTAATAACATGAGGGAAAGTTGTCTTTTGTGTAAAAAATTGAAAGAAACACGTGCCGGCAGACGATGAAAGTTTTTGTTTTGATAAATCTGCAGATGTGAACAAAAACTTTGATCGGCAGATTTATAAAAAAAAAAAACTTTGCTCAGCTGCCGGCACGTGTTTCTTTCAATTTTTTATACAAAAGACAAATTTCCCTCATGTCATTACATAAAAAGGAAACTCTTTAGGGGGTTGAATAAAAAAATTTAATTAAGGACCACCCTAATGTTTACGTTTCGAATATGGAATGATGTTAAAATATAAAATCGACAACAGAGTGCATATTTGACTCCAATTTCCCATCGGTCGACACGTTCAACACTGTCAACACATCCACGTCTCGAACGACGCAGGCAAAGGCCCACAAACCACAGTACTAGAAGCACGATGGAAGCTTGCCCTCGGCTGCATTACTGCATGCGTACGACAGAGAATCCGATGGACTAATAAAAAGACTTACTGAGATATGCACTTGCTTATCTTATGTCATACAAAATTTAAAAAATAAGCTCTCCAAAAACACGACAACAACGGGTGCATATTCGACTCCAATTGCTCATCGGTCACGTTCAACACTGTCAACACATCCACGTCGCGAAAGACGCAGGCAAAGGCCCGCAATCCACAGTACTAGAAGCACGATGGAAGCATGCCCTCGGCTGCATTACTGCATGCGTACGACAGAGAATCCGATGGACTAATAAGAAGACTTACTGAAATATGTACTTGCTCATCTTATGTCATACAAAATTTAAGAAATAAGCTCTTTAAAAACACGACAACAAAGGGTGCATATTCGACTCCAATTGCCCATCGGTCACGTTCAACACTGTCAACACATCCACGTCTCGAAAGACGCAGGCAAAGGCCCGCAATCCACAGTACTAGAAGCATGATGGAAGCATGCCCTCGGCTGCATTACTGCATGCGTACGACAGAGAATCCGATGAACTAATAAAAAGACTTACTGAGATATGCACTTACTTATCGTATGTCGTGCTACAAAAATAGAAAATGGGTTTCCACGAATAAGAATGTCAATTGATACTAGAAATTTGTCTCTGTATATGCTTTAAAGCTCATACAAACAATGAAGTTATATAGAACATAAATGATCTTTACACTATAATTTAGTATAAACATTGTGTTTTTATAACATACACTAGTAACATTACAAGAGGTGCAAAATAGATTCAATACACTATCTACGTAACATTAGCCGCCAAGTTGTACATTTACAATTTGGACTGAAATACAAACAAAATTGAACTTAAGATCGTCAACGATTCTCAATTTAATAATTTTTTGTTTCTAAACCAATTTGAAACGAGTCGAACGTTTCGTATCCACAATATGTCACTGCTTGATAGCCGGGGTGAGTCGAGTTAGCGAACGCCAATAAAAAGAAGATAAGGCGTTTTCTATAAAAATGTTTCCGACCAAAGTCTCTCCATTTCGAGAACGAGATCTACTGGCTATTTTTTTACTTTGGTGTGGGACTTCACAGTCACTTGAAGGTCATCTTTATTTTCTCAATTGCAGACCCCTATTTTTTTCTTAAAATTGTACGAATTCGTATTCGAGGCCATAAATAAATAGTTTTAGTTGTTGGACTTTGGAGTGTGATTTTTGGAAATTGAAATACTTTTACAAAGATTTATGGATATCGATATAAGTTTCATTAAACTACTACAAATATGATTAATTATAGCAAGAGATTGAATGTCATCTATTTTGCACCTCAAGATAACCACGTAATGTTACCTTTCATTATCTTTTTATTACGGCGCCTTCTATGTCCGTAGGGTTGCATTCATCAGTCTCTGTCTCGGGCCTTTATCTGAACCTTCTCTTCCTGCGCAAGTTTTAATCTCTGCACGAAGGTTCTGTAATAGATCAATCAACGTTAATACCCACACTTATTAATTTCTTTATATTATGATAATGGCTGATATACAACTAATAAGACGACTTATCTAACATGTAAATGGTATGTTTTATAGGTGTGCGAACGATTTTTCCGAAATTTATTCTTTCACCCTAAGAGTTGAAAATTCCATGGATATGCCCATATTCGTATTGATCGTTCTCATCATTTCCAACTCCGACTATGTTCGACATGAACCAGAATCAGAGGCACTCACTGCCATTTACTTTGCTTCGAGTCATCAAATAACAAGTATCGAAATTAAAGTATAAAAACAAATTGATTCAATCTGAACAATTACTGTGTACACCTTTTCACCGAAGTGCAAGTTCACAATTCTTCATTCAAAGCTTGTGGTGGGTTGTATAGGATAGGTTCGGAGGCAGCTCGCGGTGCCTCATCTGGATTGCCATGGGCATATGTGAAAGTTTTGGCAGTCCAATACGTCGATAGTATCATTATTTACCTCTGCTTCTGGAATAAGAGAATTGGTGAAATAAATTTGTGGGAAAAAAGCATCATATGATATGTAGTTTTCACAATTTTTAAAAATAATTAGTAGACTGACCTGGAGTCGATCAGGCTACTGGGTCATGGATCTTGACCAAACTCATAAGGGTGTTTCCTTGAGCTAAAATATGAACTACCTGCTGAATAACTCTCACGATTGGGCCTTTACTCTATCAATTTACCAAAATGTACAATAGAAATCAGCGTAACCTGGGTTTTGCAAATTGCCATGAGATAACCAGTTTTTGTGCTGCGTTGTGAGATTCCACATTGCACTGAATATTAATATATTGATTATAGTCATTATTGTACATCAGATTGTTGAACTTTAACATCCCAGCTATAGAAAGTCACTTTATTCTGCGCCTATTGACACATTGCTTCTCATCGTTTGTCACTCGTACCACATTCGTTTGGTGAATTTGAAGACTTTCTTCCACTTCAGGGATGTTGAATATATGGTCAGTTTAAATACTAACACCAGCAGCTCACAAATCCTATAAATTACCACATAATATTAGTTTAACCGAAATACTATAGTTATTATTTCAGAAGAATATACCTGTATTAGGTTCAACGCGCACTACGTGGAAGCGAAGCGAAGGTATCGGAAGCGATCGGATGCTGTAGGGGTGTCCACATCTTAAAAAACATGTAAATTCAAGTTAAAGTGAATTACAATATGATGAAAGGTTCATTCGCCTCGGGATGACTTCCAGAAAAATGTGCGAAGGCTTCATACCTGCCCATAAACACTTGCAAAACTTCTAAACAAATCAATATTATGCCGAATCGAATGAACCCTCATATTTCATTTTGCTTCAACTTGAATTTACACGTTTTTTAAGATATGCACACTCCCATAGCATCCGATTACTTCCAATACCTTTGCTTCGCTTCCACGTAGTGCGCGTTGAACCTAATAAAATTATATTCTTCTGAAATAATAACTATAGTATTTCGGTTAAACTAATATTATGTGGTAATTTATAGGATTTGTGAGCTGCTGGTGTTAGTATTGAAACTGACCATATATTCAACATCCTTGAAGTGGAAGGAAGTCTTCAAATTCACCAAATGAATGTGGTACGAGTGACAAACGATGAGAAGCAATGTGTCAATAGCGCAGAATAAAGTGATTTTCTATAGCTGGGATGGTAGAGTTCAACAATCTGATGTACAATAAAGACTTTATTCAATGTATAATTATTCAGCGCAATGTAGGATCTCATAACACAGCACAAAAACTGGTTATTTCATGGCAATTTGCAAAACCTAGGTTACGCTGATTTCTATTGTATATTTAGAGAGTAAAGGCCCAATCTGGAGAGTTATTCAGAAGGTACTTCATATTTTGGCTCAAGGGAACCCCCATAAGTTTGGTCAGGATCCATGACCCGGAAGCCCGATCGACTCCTAGTGAGGGTGGTCAATTAATGTGTTGAAATAGTACATTACGATACAAGTGCGCAAAGTAGGTGATTCCCGCACGAGCGGAGTTTGTCGCCCGAGCGAAGCGAGGGCGACAAAAAAGCGAGTGTGGGTACACCTACGCAGCGTACGAGTATCGTATACTATTTTTCCTATCAAGTTGCGCAAAGTTCGATCACTATAATTATCATAAAAGGTTTTAATGTATAGGCCGACGAAGGGGGTCCAGGGGCACAGCCCCTGGTGGAGGTGCAGGGGGCGAAGTCCCCGCCGGGGGGGTTGGTCAGTATTAAAAAAATACTGACATAAATGCGTAAAAAAAGAATCAAACATTAAATATGAATATATATATATACATACATGAATAAATAATTCATTCTGATTTTAACAAATTTTTATATTTCCATGAAAAAAACAATACTATTTTTCCTATCAAGTTGCGCAAAGTTCGAACCCCTGTAGAATTATTATAAAAGGTTGTAATGTATAGAGCGGTAGCGTAAGGGCGCACGGAAGGGGGGGGGTTCGGAGTAAAAGAAGCAAAATAAAAAACTATTATAAATTTATTAAATTTGAAAAAAAAACTCCACTTTTATTTGTTATTTTAATTTTTGATTAATATTAGTCGGAACTTGACAATTGACAAATTTGAAAGGCACATTTTTCAATGATTCTAGTTCATTTGTAGCAACAGATATATTTTTATTTTTCACTGGTTCCTGGTTTGTTTGATTTTTCTCAAAAAAAGTAAGTTATAAAAAAAAGTCAATTGTAAAAAACAGTCATTATAAATGTATCAAATTTAAAAAAAAATTCACTCTTATTTTTTATTTTAAATTTTGATTAATATTAATCGTAACTTGACAATTAACAAATTTGAAAGGCACATTTTTTAATGACTCTAGTCCATTTGTAGCTATAGATATATTTTTATTTTGCACTGTTTCCTGGTTTGCTTGATTTTCTTCGATGTCAAGTATGTTTCTGCTATTTTCAAACGACATTTCAGGAATCTCAGGAATCACTGTTACTGTAGGGATGTGAGTGCGTACAGAATTATTTTCTGACGGGTTTGGATACAACGTATTATCAAAACTTTGTGTTGCTTCATCTTCTGTTATAGACGCATCTATTATGTTTTCATTGAGTTTCAAACGCTTCGAACTCTTTGATGTTGAAGGTGTTGCACCTTCAATGCGATAACCAATTGCCTTTTTGTTCGTAATGGAATCTTGAATGTATCCTTCGGCAACTGTGTTCGACTTCCAACCACCGTGTCTTTTCAAGACAGTTATATCTGCTCCTGCGTCAACTAATATTGTGGCAGATGATCTTCGAAACGTATGACCTGTATAGAGCTGAGGATTATCTAGTTCAAGATATTTTGCAATCTCTTGAGGTACACCTCCAATCTTATTTAGGCCAAGAGGCTGTAAAACACATTTTCCTGCTCTATACGTCAAAAAGAATCTGTTCGTTTTTGAATTCTTTGGACGTTTTTCCATGTACTTTTTAGCTATTTTATAAAATTCACCTACTACCGTAAATGTCCTCACAATTTTAGTTTTTGTTATTTGCAATGTTATGAACAAAAAAGAACCATGATCTTGCACGTCTTCCATACATAGATTAGTTAATTCTTCTCTCCGGCAAGCACCGGAAAGTCCTATAACTAGTATCGCCTATAAAAAGATGATTATAAGTTTTTCATATTTTTTTAATGATACAATAAAACAGTATAGCGATTAGTTGTGACACCATCAATTTCGAAGAATTTGAATGGTTTGATCAAAAAATTCATATTTAGACGAAGACTTCAGAGCTTGATTTTTTGGATTCACAACAAGTGTCTGTATACATAAATAAATATATACAGTGAGTTTTCGTATCTCCGGGTCGATCCCGAGCGCCCGCGGGTAGGCAACTGGAGGTACACCTCCTGTTTCGATTGAGCACCGTTTTCCGGCCATCTGATTATTCATATGATCTAGGCTCGATAGTCGATAGTCATCCCACTGACAGGCCATACCTAACCTCACAGATCTTTTATAAGAATAACCTAAATACTTTGAAGTGGTGAAAACTTGATTTCGGTTCATTATCTACGGTGATAATAAGGCAAATGAGAGTAGGACTGTCAATAAATTCAGTCTTTTATTATGAGCGACTACATGTCGTAAGGCGATAAGTCATTAAAGGATTAACTAACTAATCTTTTATTGTGATAAACATTAGATGACAAAGTTTTCTGTTTAAGATTTTAATAATGAAAGGGTGTAGGTACAGCGGCATTCGCATCATCGTACCGCCACGAAAGACAACCATGCCCCTAAGGGTGACATGCAGATTGGTGAAGGCATCCAAAAAATTAATTTACCTAGGCTACCTTCTGTATAAGATATAAGCCAAAAAAAAAAAGGAAGAAGAAGAAGTAGTGCGAACTAACTTATCCTCGGTCTGATGGAACATCCATCCCATGGGTCCCCTATTAGTAACGTTTCGCTAACGAAACGCTTTGATCGGCTAGTTTTCTATTGTGTAGATTTGTCTTTCTTGAAACCTTATTAATTGCTGATGTTGTATTCGTGCGGAAGGTCATCGGACAGTTCTGATGAAAAGTTAGAGAATAGGGGTTCCGTAGGCACCGACAAGTGCAAAGACTACTTGATCATATGAATATTTAGATGGCCGGAAAACGGTGCTCAATCGAAACAGGAGGTGTACCTCCAGTTGCCTACCCGCGGGCGCTCGGGATCGACCCGGAGATACGAAAACTCACTGTATGTACGTATACATACCTTCATTACAAGATACTCTGCATCTGGTGCTTCTTTGAGGAATTTTGACACGTCAGCTGTTGTGAATATGCTTGATTTTTTGGGTTGATATCCTGAACTGTTTTTCTTTAGAAATCCTAGCAATTGTGGATAAGTGCTAATATCGATACCATCATAAGCTTTCATTGTTGTTTTCAGCATGGAATATCTAGACCACAGCGTCGATGGAGCGTACTTAGTAGCTATTTCATTAAAATAGACTAATAAAACAGATTCTGCGAATGATTTCGTATATTTTGTGCTGCGCCATTTTTTAAATTCATTATATACTATTGTATATTTTTGCTTTGAAATGTTTGGCAGCGAATTTAAGGTGATTTCTCTTGCTGCAGCAAGCATTTCAGGTGGCACATCCTTGGGCACATCTGCACTATCATTATCAGAATCACTTTGTACACTATTCATTTTTATCAGCTCTCACTTTACAGGTGCTTTCTAACGAGCGTATGCGAAGCGACTGATAACTTTCGCGTTTTTTAAGAAATGCAGAACGCAGGTTTCGACAGGTTTTGATAGGTTCACTAAAGAAGACAATAAGACAGCGGGACAAAGCGGTGCTCGAGCCAGCGGCGCTTGCACGAGACGTGTACCTATACGCCTTGGTATCGCGCGTACACTCTTATATCGACGCCTGAGCGGAATAATAGCCTATCTCAGATTATGACTGAAAACTAGCCTATGGAAAATAACTATTCTTATGAAAATTTTGCCGGTGCATTTTGAGATAGGCTAGTTTCCAATCACAATCTAAGATAGGCTATTATTCCGCTCAGGCGTCGATATATTCCCGCACGCTTACTTAGCTACATTCTAGCACGCTTAGCTACATTCTAGCACGCTTAGCTACATTCTAGCACGCTTAACTATATTCCCGCATGCTCTTCTAAGCGTGCGGGAAAGTGGTACTTTGCGAACGCAAATGCGTGCGCAAAATCGAACTTTGCGCACGATAGTAGGAAAAAAAATTATAGCTTATACCCGGCCTCCCCGGTTGAAAATGATTTTGTTTTCAGTTCACTGTTCCAAATATCTTTCGGGTTAAAACACCTGGATCATCATTTTTCCGTAATATAAGACAAATTTATACTATAGGAATTCTCGTCTAATAATAAAACAGGTGATAAAATGTAAAATTGTAACTCCTATACAATTTAATGAGTGTGTATGACAATAGCCGTGCTGCACGCGTTGACTGTGAAAATTGAATAATAATTCACTGTTAAAAATTGCCCGAAGAAGGGCGTAGGACGCAAGAGAAATGCATAAGAACTAGAATTTTTTTAAATTAATTTTGTAAATAATTTTGCTACTAGAATTTTTCTGTCACCCGCTCTTCGTCGATCCGGATCAAGATGTTTCCTCAAAAGAAATGTATACCCTTCACGTGGCATGATTATCCATTCAACTGAAAAAACATGAGTGCGGTATCGCTTACACCCGCGATATGTTATACATCGAATCTTTCTCTTAGATTACCTTCACGTTCTGTCAAGTTAGTAGCCATGTGTCACGACACATTCATTTCCTTAATTCTTCGGCCTCGCAGAGTCACGCTGATTTTTCTGTTATCAATCTTCTTCTTCTTCTTGCCTTTGTATTGGCTATCTGGGCTAGAATAGCTGCATGTGCCACTTATCACTCTGCCATTAAAGTCTCACACGTCTCTGCACCGTCAGTCCTGAGTTTTGGTCTCAGTAAATCGGGGAACCCCCTGGCCACAGCCTTCTAGACTTGTTTTACGGCGCCCTCTCACGCCGACTGTACGTCACCAATCACGTGAAAAGGTCTACATTCAAAACGCACCCCTACTGAAAATTTCCAGGACCCTGATTCTAGAAATTTATCGAATCGTTTCACTGGCGGTATACACTGTTTGGACCAATCGGAGAACAGCGTTAAACGGAAAGTCGGCCGATACGCCTGTGAAACAGTTGGATACGTTTCTAGAATCAGGGTCCAGATGGATTTATCTGGTCGTTCGAAATTCCTATGGAATTTGCTGGTAATCCAGCAAGTTTTATATGGAATTCATTGGATTCTGCTGGGAATCCACTAGATTTTAGATGGAATCCATAGGAATTTCGAACGACCAGATGAATCCATGTGGAAATTTTCAGTAGGGCCGAATGCCGAGTGACTCCAATTCCAGGGAGAAAACTGACGTGTCGAGGAAAAAATTAGAAGAAATCCCTTCTAAATTGAAAGTAAACAAGAATATTTCCATTTTCCGAAATAAATCAGTGGCCGTATTATGAAATTTATATCACGGATGACAAAGATGATAAACATCGTATGGACCAATCAGGTAGTAGATTTAGGCGGGAAATCTGCTTATTTAAATGTAAAACAATTTCAGAATCAGGCCTCATGCTTAAGACCCGAGCACGCTCAAATTGGATTTTTGCACACTAGGGCTATTCTGTTTCTAAGCACCGGAAATAGTTTGGTTACTTTTTTATTGCCAAGTTTATCATTTTGTTGATTTCCACGCAAGAACATTTGTACTGTTGTCTACGGGTGAATAAAATGTTGAGTCGAAAGTGATCACATCTCATTCATTATACTACAAACAAGCACGCAGTACCAAAACCTTCAAAGCCCTCCACGGCCGAAGGATGAATTTCCGACCTTTGGTGTCTTGCCTCAAAATGCTTGTCTAGGCAGCCCCTACACACCCTATCAGTATGTACAGAATTAAAAGAAACACCCTGTATAATATAGAGTGGTTCTACAATATTAGCAAAAAAGAATTAAATTTTCAAAGTTGATAAACCTGTACGTAACGAAAAAATTAGACTCTAAATGTGTAGTAACATCAGAATAACAGATGTAAATGACTGCAGAAGGTTGATTTTATTGCATCATTTTTGAGGGTAATGAAATGTGCCATAGCGAGAACCTGCAGATTCAATGGGTCTTCGATAACACTATCTAGGCAAAATCGATCAAACTAAATACTTTCTTCTAGTACCTATAACCAAACTCAGTTACATTATGTGTATTCCAGAAATCCTACTGCTCAAAAGAAAAAAAGACTTAGACCCCGCATGATTAAAATCAAAAGCTGAAAAAAAAATTGAGGAATAATAAGACATCAATTTTTGTTAAATAGATTTTTTATTCGTTGAATATTTGAATAATTGCCGTAGTATCGGTACGGCACTTCGGACACCGCTTTGAATCATTTTCCATAATCCTCGATGCACAATTTTGGCAGCAGCAATTATGCCCGCACGGTATAAACCCATGGGTTATATCTGCTGTCAAGCAGGCTACGCATTTTGATACTGTAAAAAAATAGAAATCTTCAGCGTATATAATAATTATGTGAGACATAATAGGTGAAATGCACTTTATAACTTCATTGTTTCTTCATGAAAAATTTTTTTCAGTTTTTTGACAAACCTGCGATTGATATTTCGATACTAAATGTAATTATACAAATAAATAAATTGGATATTTACCTCCGATTGTTTATCGTAGCCCGAACACTGTCGTCCGCTTCCACGCTCCGAAAAGCGCAGGCAAGAGCATGCAATTCCATCATGCGGAGACAAGACGGACGCGTGCTCTCGGCTGCATAATGCAAGCATACGACAACGTCCGAACCAGATTCACCAATTAAGAATCATTCGTGTTTACAAAAATTGATTGTTCAAATTACTTTTCTCATTGTAACGTACACTACAATATACAGGATGTCCCAGAACCCAGGGGGCACATTGAATGGACATATTCCTTGTCGAATTCCGAGACGAAAGTTCCTTTACGAAAACTCCCTGAGGCCAGCGGTTCTCGAGTTATCAGAAATCGCGATTGACCAATCAGAGCGTCTTTCTAGTCAACTGCTTCATAGTTTCAGCGGTCCAGGTTGTCCGCTCCATAGTTATGGGCCGTCTAGGTCAATCGCTCCATAGTTTTAGCGGTCCAGGTCATTCGCTTCATAGTTTTAGCGGTCCAGGTCATTCGCTTCATAGTTACGGTCATAGAGAAGCGCTCCGATAGATCAATTGCGATTTTCAATAACTCGAGAACAGTTGTCCTTAGAGAGTTTTCGTATAGTAATTTGAGTCTTAGAATTCGACAGGGAATATGCCCACTCCAGGCGGCCCGTGGGTTCTGGGTCACCCTGTATAATATAAATACATGAACTCTGAAAAACTGTATGGATACTGGGGTGGCCCTTACCATGGTCGAAATCGAGCACGTCCCGCAGGTGGGCCCCAAAAAAATTGAAAAAAAAGATGGCGTATTTTTTTTTTTAGTTACCTCTGTTTTTTTTCCGTGTTCTGCGTCTTTTATGCCTGTACGGTCGCACTTGTCCCTCTGCAGTTTGAACATTCCTTTGTCGACTTCGCTTTTTCCGCAAATTTCTCTTTCTGCCAGATGACACTGTAAATGATGAATAAACTAATCAGTTGGTTAGAAATTTGTATGTTCCATTGTTCCACAAATGTTTTTTCGTTGATTACTCGATTTCCAAATCGTACTTGTCGCTATTGTACTATACGTATTAGGGTGTGTCAAAAATAAAAACGAAATTCGAATTTATTTTTTCGACCGCTGAACGTGTGTCCCCTAATTTTGAAATCCACCTTGCGAACGGAATCCGCTGAGAAAAATTCTCACGATGTGCTAATCAATATTTACCGATAAAACTAGACGTCGATTGAGCGACGTCTTAGAATAGTTCGTCCGCGCTCTCCTTTTGCATGGTGCATTGTGAGGGGTGAATCTAAGGTTCAAGCCTTGGCGAGGCGAAGAAATACGATATTTCTGGAAAAAGATTTGAAAAAGAAAGGTCTTTTTCATTTTTTTTTCAAAATTTGAAAAAAAAAAACCCTTTGAAAATCCTTTTCCATAAATATTGTGTTTCTCGCCTCCCCAAGGCTTGAACCTTAGATTTACCCCTCACAATGTACCATGCAAAAGGAGAGCGCGGACGAACTATCCCAAAAGGTCACTCAATCGATGTCTAGTTTTATCGGTAAATATCGATTAGCACATTGTGAGAATTTTTCTCAGCGGATTCCTTTCGCAAGGTAGATTTCGAAATTAGGGGACACATATTCAGCGGTCAAAAAAATAAATTCGAATTTCTTTTTTATTTTTGATACACCCTAATACGTATACACAATTGTATACTCGCAATGGTATTTATTCTTATTATTTATTACGATAATTGTATTACCGTGCTGACTTGGGACGCGAACTGCTGCAGCAGACGGTCCTCCTCCATTGGGAAACAAAACATATTATTAGTAGTCTTCATAATTATATTTCAATCATTGTACTGTACTTCAGACTAAATATTAATTCTGCAGTTCCATATTAGAAAGCTTGAATATTTCATTGTTACCGTTGTTTAGTAATTCGACTGGATTGACATCAGAATTATCGGCCGGATCAACCTCAATCAATATAACTTCAGGTTCTATTATTGAAACAAAAACAGAAAAAAATTATTCCAAACAATCACATGTAGTGAATATCAAAATCACCGATTTCGACAAAATAAAAAATTACCTAATTGTTCTTGCGGAGCTTCTGGCTCGAACTTTATAGGCAACCTTGCCTGTCCGTAACGGTTACTGTCCACAATATCAATTGCTTCTAAGTCTAGTTCCGGTTCTTCGATACCAAAAATAAAAACATAATGATATGGATCAGCAAATAACACAATAATGGTACATCAAACAACAATCATACCATAAAATAACACTCAAAACTGTTTTTTTTTTTTTTTGTTTTTCTAAATTAATCACCTGAATCATGATGGGACGGCTCATCTTCCTGGACTTCTATGTTCTGATCTGAGCCCTGATCCCGTTCTGCGCATATTAACAACCATACCGTAAAATTACATGTTGAAATCTGCCGCAATAATTTTTTTTCTTAACAAGTAAATTTTTCTTGTAACAATTTTTTACACAGATGCCCCTCTCGTGTTTACAAGTACTGAAAATAATCTTATCAAAAATTTCTTCTGGCACGAAAAAAATATCCATGTTCTGTGATGTATTCGCAAGGAACTTTTGCCAGCCGTACGCAGTAAATCTTCCCCCACCCCCCTTAAATGACATCATTTTTTCTAGTTCTGAAAATGTTTGCTTCGCTATGACATCTTTATAGCTACGTTTGAGTCTTAATTTATTGACCGCACCTCTTTGAAGATCAGATGCCATGAACATTGATGTATAAATATTTTTACACTTGCTAAAAAAAAAAAAAAAAAACTAACGGGTGAAATGAAATTATCGTAATTAGGAATGTATTTACCATCTACTGGTACGGGCTCAATAGCCTCCAATGCGTCAGAATCATCAAATTCTGAATGGGAATCTATGTCTGAGTCTGAAAAAAGTGATCACATTATTTTACTATTTGAACGTCTAGATATAAAAACTAAAAAATATTGCCACCCTAATGTAGATGATTTTGTTTGTTCTCTGTACAATTATATATTTTGTAAATTACCATGATTTGGTGCTGGCACTGCTGCGAGAACATTATCGGTGTAAAATGCATTGTAAGGTAGATGTTGAAATATCTCCCGGTCGTAATCAGGATCATCTTCAAGAATAGTACAACTAATAAGATATATTGTTTTTGGAATGTCTATGAAGCTGTACATTTTGTGACTTTACATTAAATGGTACTTCTTACTTCCACCAATTTAATATATGATGTTTTTTAATCCCCCCAGGCTGATGTCTCCGAAACCAAGCAAAATACGGGAAAACACCTCAGACGAAACTTATAGGATATCGAGGGGGAAAGGATAGGGTGCGATCATATCTTTTGTAGGTGGAAGTGCTGAGCTGCGGTCAAGGTCAACTTGGTTTTTTTAAATGGAGTAGTATACTTTTTTTTCGCAAAATCTGGAGGGCATCAGATTCTGCGTTAAAAACACCTTAACAGATATTTTTTAAAGATGATGGTTCATGAGATAAAAGCTAGGCAAGTTGAGTCGAAAGTTTAAATTACCTAAATACTGTTCTTCACAATACACAAATAATCAGCAATAATACCCGGAGACCTTCGAAATTATTAGATATTTCCCGAATGTTTTGTTGCATAGCAATGAGAGAGATCAGTTTTGCAAATTGAAGTTTGAAAAAAATGACAGTTTTGATTATAACATTATTGATAAAATTTATTGACCTCAACTTATCTGACCGTGATACCTAACTTTGACAACTCCAAGTAGAAAAGTATATCTCAGGGGCGTTGACTAGGCCTCGCCGAGCGCGCGTAAATAAACTCTCGGCATTTACCTTCTCATTTCCTCATTTTTCAAGATAACGGAGTTTCCGATGAAAATTCTTACAGATAAATGATGTATCCGTGTCATGGCTTTGGCCGAATTTGCGATTTCACTTCAAGCTTTGCAAAAAATAATCTTGAAAGTAAGCCATCTTCGCGCTGATGTACAACGAGTAATGATTTTTTTGAAATATTCGGCGAAAGCCATAACATAGCTACATCCTTTACCTTCGAATCAAGATCATGATCGATACTATCGGATCAATGACTGAGGAGTAATCAGGAAAATCCTGAAGCATTGAAATGACGATTTTTGGCGCAAAAATTCGGCAATTTCTAGCGTAGCCGCGTTGGGTGGTAGCAACACGAACTACAGGCATCGTAGGGGTAAATACAGACTTCTCCTTTTGCGAATTTAAATCTTCTGACTCGCATAATTGTGGGTGCTACAGTTTTTCGATTTACTTCGTGTTTTTCAATTATAAAGTTCTAGTTTTTTAGTGCCAATATGGTTAAGGCGAGAAAGTGTCTGTCATTGTTGGCGAAGAAGAAGAAAAGACCCGGAGTTCATAATTTGGCTGAATATCGAGAAAAAATGAGGTAAATTAATCGAAATACATACGATTGGAGTAGAGTCCTCAGAGTTTAAAATCAAATAGCTTGAGTACGAAGCATCGGAGAAGTCTGATCTAAAAAGTACTTCAAAGAGCAGAGGGTTCTGTTCAGAATGACAGAATAATATAATTTTTACGGCACAGGTATGAAAAAGTAGCTTTTTGACGCCCGTTTTCGGTCCGTAAAGTTGCACTTTATATGGCTAGCCGTACAAAAATTTTGTTGAGTAGTTGTCATGCGCAGTACGGTGTGTGGACTATTGCGCATGCGCAGTGCCGCTGACGGACCAGCAGCGTAACTAGACCTAGCGTCATAGTCGAAGAAAATGTTTTCTGAAAGAGTAGTATGTATATATCGATATATCGATATATCAAGAAGAAGTCGATATGCGGATGTTTTGCTCATAACCTCATCCAGTGTCTCGATTGTATTTACAGTAGCTTTTCGTGGCTATTATAATCACCGAATTAAAAATGAGTGACGACGAGATGATGCCTGCTACACGGGTAAATTTCGTGCTCTGTCACTGTCTCTGCGTGTAGTCAGTAGTGGCAAGAGGAAAATAATGCTAATTCATTTTAAATACTGAAAGATTTTTTTCTTTCTTTTGAAATTTTTTTTCTTAGTTTCTGGGGGCTTCGCCCCCCGACCCCCACCGGGGCTCCGCCCCGGACCCCGCTGGGAGCTTCACCCCCAGACCCCCAAAGACCGCAGATAACAGTTTTTCCGTCTTCCTTTGGTTATTCGTAGACTTTTTCATGCCAATGCCGTAAAAAATAATGTATGGGGCGCACGCGTAAACTGTTTTTCGGTTTGACCGATTTTTTCAGCACGCCGTTAGCTCGCCATCGGCCTTCGGCTTGCCTACGACCTACGGCTCGCCTTCGGCTCGCCTACGGTCTTCGGCTCGCCTCGGCCATGGCTCGCGCGTGCTGAAAACATCGGTCTCACCAAAAAACACGTGGTTTACGCGCATGCCACATAAAGTACTATTTTAGGTATCCGATGTAGGTCATAAATAATAATTAAAAGATATTGCGACGTCTACTACGCGGCCAGCTTGCATAGATCGTCGATAAAGTTGATAACGATAATCGAAATCCCCATTTGCCTACTTAGAGGAGCTTTCAATAAATTATATATTTACATATTATTTTTTTTGCGTAGATATCATTGTGTTTGTTCATTCAACCGTCAAATACAAAGGCATAATTGATCAAATATAGTGTATCTGCTACTCTTACAGCTGCTAGAGATATTTCATCGGAATAAGGACCACCCTAATGTACAGGATGATTCAGAATTCGTGACGAATCTCTTGCGGGGTTGATCCTTGTCAAAGTTGGGATCGAAAGTTCCTCACCCATTTTTCCGAAAAATCATTTTTTTCTTTGGAACCTTCGACACATTTTTGCAACATCTTCCTCTGAATAAAAAACTTTCACCAAGAAATCTCCCTGATATTGAATAAAAAAAACTAATTGGCATTATTAAAATTAACAAATGCTGTAAAAAAAAAATGGAGAACAAAAGTTGTCGGTCGGAAAAAAATTTTCAGAGGAAAAAAATCAGTTTCGAAAAAATGGCTCAGGAACTTTTGATCCCAATTTTGACAAGGATTAACCCCTCAAGAGATTTATTTCGAATTCTGAATCACCCTGTATATATTCGTATGATTTTGAACTGGGCATGAATATACAGCTACTTGCTAGCTGCCGAGGAGTAGGGAGCCTAGCGTCCTCAGCCTACCCCCACCACAGTAGCACAGTAGCAGCTATGATGCTCTGTCTTTCTTGTTCGTTTGCTGTCTCGCTCGACACAGTTCACGCGGGAAGCGGAGTAGCCCGCGCTTTTCAGCTAGTCAACGCCCTTAAGAACAGTATTCAGGCATAGATATAAGGTTAGTAGATTGGACAAGTTGGCCTTTAAAAACAGTGTCGCGCCATGAATGTAGGCGGCGCGACAGTCGAAAAAAGCTTTTTCGTGTATTTCGCTTCAGCACTCTTTTATATCAACAGAATTGCGTTTTGGTGAACGATCTGCACACATTGATCGATAATATAGATATTTAATTTTATCAACAGATTTTCAAAATTTGCGCATTATCCAGTGCTACCTTATCAACGTAGAATGTTATAATTTGTAGCATAGTATGAGCTAAATAATAGCTAAGAGCTGAGCTGCGGCATATGCGGTCACCCTCAAAATAATACATATGGGGCATTCCATGCCAAATCGACCTGGTCCTGACCCCCGACTTCTCAAATCTGGTCCGCGATGGTTTGTATGATTCTTCTGACTCTAAATAGCAATCAGAATTTTTTTCAGATTCAACAAAATGTATTCAAGCGCGCCATGAATTTACAAAGTTTTTTTTTTCAGCACCTCGATGGCCCTGATCGAACAATCTGAAAAAATTCTCAAAAATTCTGTATCAGAAATCAAAATTTTTATAACCATTATTTATAATGTCTGGGCTGCTGCTCCAACCTGTTTTTTTAAGCTTTCTAATCATAATTTTACGTCGCTATTCTCGAAAAACATAAAACGTTTGAAGAAATCTGAAAAATTTCCAAGAATCCTTGGCTATCGTTAGAAATATTCAAGCAGCAGTCCACGGTGTATTGATACCTACTTATATTTTTTCATTTTTGTTCTTCGAAAAAAGCTCAAAAAAACAGATTGAAGCGAAAGTTCAGACATAATGAATTTTGGTTAAAAAATTCTCATTTGTGACACAGAATTTTGGAGAATTTTTTTAGATTTTTCGATCGCAGCCATCGAGGTGATGAAAAAAAAAACTTTGAAAATTCATAACGTACTCAAATTTATTTTGAAAAATCTGAAAACTTGTAATTGCTATTTAGAGTCAGAAAAATGATGTAAAAAATCGCGTATGAGATCTGAGAGGTCGAGGGTTAGGAACAGGTCGATTTGGCATAGAATGCCCCATATATATGAGTGCACCAATTACCTGTGAACGATTTGTGGCGAAAATTTCAATCTGTCTGCAATTTTGATATTTTATATAATAGTATATTGGGGAATACGGGGCAAAACGGGCACCAAATAAAAAAAAAAATAATGTGGTCGGAAATGATTTTTTTATAAAATACGGCGATGTATTTTGCATTAATAATGATACAAAAGATAAAAAAAATGAAAAAGAATTTTTTCGTTTCATTTTTAATTTTTTTTATTTTTTTTGTCATTATTAATCCAAAATACCTCGCCGTATTCTATAAAAAGTCATTTCCGACCACATTATTATTTTTTTTTGATTTGGTGCCCGTTTTGCCACGTGTTCCCCTATGGTGATGTGAAAATCCCCCAAGTTTTGGACCCCAAAGCCGTTCACCATAGATATCGTCCACTTTTACATTCGAATTCTTATCGTGGCCTTATCATGGAAAAAAATTATCCAACATATTTTTTGAGTGAAAAAAAATATTTGTTTCTCGAAAAAGAATGATCATCACCCCGTTAACATGAAAAAATAATAGAAGCCTAACGGAGCGCATTGCATTTCTAGAGAATATACATTGTATATAGCTGTAGTATAATGTCACCGCGTCATAAGTCTGAAAATCGGAATTCAGAATTCAGAATTAGGCCACGTGGTGTTTTTTGTTGGTAAGAAATTAATCATTTTACCAACAGAATATTCAGATGATTCAAGCACACGGGTAAAATTTTTGACTATATCGATAGATGTTCTATCTTACCACCAAATATAGATGGCAGCATTCGTTGTCACTATTATTTTGTGACATACTGCTATATGACTCCGAATTTTCACAACTTGTCCAATCTACTACCTTATATCTATGATTCAGGTAATTTGAACTTCTTCTTTCGACTCAACTTGCCCAGCTCTTATCTCATAAACCATCAACTCTAAAAAATATCTGTCAAGATGTTTTTCATGCAGAATCTGATCCTCTTTCAGATTCTGTGAAAAAAAGTATACCATTCCATTTAAAAGAACCAAGTTCACCTTCACCGCAGTTCAGCGCCTCCACCTAGAGAAGATATGATCGCACCATACCCTTTCCCGCTCAATATCCCATAAGTTTTGTCTAGGGTGTTTTCCCGTATTTTGCTTGGTTTCGGAGATATCAGCCTGGGGCGATTAAAAAAAATCACCCTGTAGATTAATCTACTTACCAAAATTCATGTTCGCTGCGGCTCCCTCCACCGCTACCTCCACCGCATCGTGTAAGGGATCCCGAGGAATGTGCATTATCATTTGCGAGACATCCCCTTTTAGCATTGCTGCCTTGTCTACAAACTCCGTCGGTGTAATCTCGTTGGATTGTAACTGTATCCACGCTGATAAGATCAAAATAAAGTATAATTAAAAATATTTGTAGGCCTTGCCGTTTGTCATTTGAAATAGACAAATAGATACAAATACAAACCCTTAGTCAATTCCTTTCATTTATATTATAGTCGAATAGCGTGGATGCCGCCTAATGGTCCTGCCGAATCTCAAACTCTGTATGTCGTCCCTCGCATTGGACGTCAGTTTTATGAGTTTGACTGTTACAGATTTGACAATATGTAAACATGTTCGAGAACTAGCAATCGTCTAGACTATAACAAAACTTGAATTGAACTAGAAATGATGAAAATCGCTAACCCATAAACATCCAGGCGCTCGGATGTTTTCCCAATTTAGCGGCTAGGATGCTGTTGTAGGACTCTATAACATTATTGGTCCTTCGTGATAGGCCAAATACGCTGAAACCAGCTGGCTTTACCACCCTTAACCACTGACGCTCATAATACGTCAGGAAACTCGCCATTTGACGCCTTAGGTGCAATGATGAGTTTGTTTCCAATTCAAAGTATTCCGGCTCAATCAGTGGTGCAGGTAGATAAGCCAGAGCCATTAGTTTTTTTTACGAATAATTTGCCGGTTTCGTCTGTTCTTATAACTGGCGTGAGGCGTAAAGTTTTAATTTTTTTTAGCAGGGCCTGATTTAATGAAACCAATAGTAGTAAATAAAAACAATAATTATCAACAAAAATATAGTATTATAGGAAAAAATAGTACTCTGTCGTAATGCACATTGCAGCCTACGACATGTGCATTCGAAAATATGCGGCTGCTAGCATTTCTCAGCGCTTGCTCGAAGTCCGTCATAATAATTGACACGGATTCGCTATTCATCAAATGATCTTTCATTACCGTCAATACAGCTGTGTACCCGCACTCGGTCTTACTCGACATCAAAATGTGAATAAACGGTATGGCCTAGAAATATTTGATTCAAGCAATACCAGGTATTATAACTGTACTATATACCGTTGAAAAGGCGCGTTGAGATTCAATACATATATATGGGGAATTCCACGCCAACTTGACCAATAAATTTCCCTTACCATTTTCGATTTGCTTCAAAAAAAAAATCTACAATTGGCCAAGTACTAAAACGGTCCCCTGAATTTTTTCAGATTTTTTGATCGACCCGTTTTTTTTTCATGAATTTTCAAACTACCAAATATTTCGACAGTTTTTAAAAATCCCAAAAAATTCTTAAAAATCCCATGATCCAGTTGTTGACTAAAAGTTATGACCCATGATCCACTATGAACATCACGCCATCAAGTCCATGATGGCGCAAATTTTTCTTCTATTTTTTTTGCAACGTTTTCAACATAAACATGACCAACCCGACCAAAGATTTTCACTTACCATTTTCGATCTGCTTAAAAATGTTTTCTACAATTGTCCCGACTCCAAAAAATTGTCCTGAATTTTTTTCCAATTTTTGGATCGACCCGTTATTTTTTTATGAATTTTCTAACTACGAAATATTTCCACCTTTATCGAAAATCTAAAAAAAAATTGGAAAATCATATGAAAAACGTTGAAAAAAAATAGAAGAAAAATTTGCGCCATCATGGACCTAATGGCGTGATGTTCGTGGTGGATCTTGGGATTTTTTAGAATTTTTAGGGATTTTTAAAAAGTGTCGAAATATTTGGTAGTTTGAAAATTCATGAAAAAAAAACGATTCGATCAAAAAATCTGAAAAAATTCAGGGGACCGTTTTAGTACTTGGCCAATTGTAGATTTTTTTTTTAAGCGAATCGAAAATGGTGAGGGAAATTTGTTGGTCAAGTTGGCGTGGAATTCCCCATATATATTATATATATATATATATTAACTTTATTTTCTTACGTGATCGTATTTGACACCTAACACAGATACTAGTTGATAGACCCCGGTTACGCGTGGGGTAGTTTGAAATGTGCCGTCGATGAATATTTTCGACATATTTGAAAATTCATCTTCAATGAATGCCTCGTCATATATCAGGACGTGTAACTTTCAATCGCGATCGTTAACAGTCTGACATGTAAGACGTCCCCTGTCGTACTCTAACAATCTTCGATTGTCAGGACCTTCCAATTGAGCAGCCATTACCTCTAAGCTTTCTGGGCACGGCGGGTAAAAACGCCGTCTCCACCGCTTAAGAGAACTTTTAACGCTGTGGTAGGGGACCTCTACTTTTATCTCTATCGGGTACCTATTCGAAGAGTTCAATTACAATAACAGTCACTATCAAGGCCCATCTCTAGTCGCCCGTCTCCTTTTGGTCGAAATGTGTTACATTTCGATTATTATCCGAGCCCAGGCGCCTAAAACGCGAAAAAAGGCCAACGCTGCGCATATTCAAATCCAATTCCGAGAACATACGTCCGAAAAAAGGTTCGTTTCATGCGAAAATAGAGTCTACAGATGGTTTCTACGTTATTCGAATTCGATTTCATCGGCGAATTATGGAAAATCAATCTGTAGACTCTATTTTCGCACGAAACGGACATGTTTTTAAACGTACGTGTTCGGGATTGAATTTGAATTCGCGCTGCCCTGGCCTTTTTGCGTTTTTGAGGCCTGCGCTCGGATAATTATCGAACTGTGACACATTTCGACCAAAAGGAGGTAGGCGAGGAGGTAGGCGACTAGGGATGGGCCTCAACAGTCGTATTAGTAACATTGAATATCTGTTCTGAACAGTTAAAAAGAAAGTTATCGTATTTCTTAAAACACCAAAAAAGTTAGGCAGACAATCCGCACATAATGATGGAATTGACATCAATTATATATATTATACACCCTGTACATACAATGTATGTATATGTGTATTATACATACATCGCAGCCACCGTTTCATAGACTTCTCTCAATTTCCAAAAATTCCGTTCCAGCGCAGACTTCAAAGCATGCCTGAAATTAGCTCTCATTTGAGCATTGTTATCCTCGTAGCAGATCACCGAATGCTCACGTAGATTAAGTATGTCACCGTTTGGCAATTTTTTTGCTGTCCCAAAACAGAACCTCGTCTTACACCGCAAGAAGCTGCAATAAAATTTTCTGACTTAACACTGACGAGACATGTGAAAATTCGTGAAAAACAGTTGCAGTGAAAATAACTTTGCTAAGTTCATTATTCTGACATGTTTCATAATATTCCGGGCACGATTTCGCGAAAAGGATATTTGCGCACCTCATGGATATATGATGGCGCGGTATAGTTCCAGTAGCAGGCTTACGGCTAATTACGCAACTGCTGTAAGAACTATTAATAATTTTAGTATAAACTTTGAAAGTAATTTACTTTGTACGCTACGAAAAAAAAAAAGATCAAAAGTACCATCAGACATTCAGGCGATTCCACGCGAAAAGACAAAAGAGTGATTCAATCAGCACTGTGCTTCAGTCTTTCGAATTTACACGTCAGTTGTCCTCAGAATTAGAAAATGATATTTTTCTGCTTCATTGTTCAGCAAATTGTTGATATTTCACTAGATTACGAGTATTCTATACAGCGTGAGTTTAGTATCCTTTTTTGTCAAATGAATCAAACTTTTTTAACATTGATGCCAAGGGAGCAATCATTTATTGATTCAGATGTAAAGTATGAGAGTGTAGTGAAAAATAAATTTTGAATTGGTTCGATCTTTGAATTACGCGATGAGTAATTAATGATGAGGAATAAGATTCTTCTTGTTGTAAATTTCATGCTAACTCAATTAAGTATGCCTGCATTGCACACAAGCACCCATAGTGTTACCGCGGCGGAATATCGTGCACCTGCCAACCGTCTGTAGCACTATTACATACCTGTATATAAGTATGCCTATCAATAAATGAATAAAATAAATAAAGATCAAGTGCAGCAGGTTATTGTAAGAATAATACCGGATGGATAATACCGAAATAAATGTGCAACTCCAATATCTATATGCCTTACATAGTGAAGCGCGTAGAGGCCATTAGGCCCGTCATCGTAATTAACCCTAGAACTCGAAACCGGGGGTATATACGGGGTGAAAGTCTAACGTACGGCCACTCTGAGCAACGTTGAGGTGGCCGCGACTTGGGCACGCATAAGATTTTATATGTGCGCCGAGATCGCGGCCACATCAACGCTGCTCCGAGTGGTCGGACGTTGAACTTTCACCGTGTATATTAGGGTGTCCGTTATTTCACAAGTCGGTAATTTTTTGCAAACACCCCCTAAATTTTTAGTTTATAGCCTAAAAACAATCACGCTATTTTTTTTTCAAGTGCCATTAACCCCAGTCTGTAGGACGATATTTGTCCCATTTGATTAACTTGGGATTTTTGCCCTTTTTAGACTTTAATTTTTTTCTCGCTTACTACTTTTATTACCTAATCAAATATTGTTTATTCTACTACTGTTCTGACCTCTTTGGATGGACATATTTTTATATTAATGAAAAAAAAAATTTAAGTTTTGAAACGGTAAAATTTCTCGTCTCGTTCTCGATGATTGACTAACTTGTAGATGTTTAGAGGCTGGGGTAACATTTAGGTAATTTTTTTTTTTTTTTATCATAATTAATACAAAATTCTTTGAAAACAATAACTTTTTTTTATGACTCAGTATTTTCGTTTAAAACCATATTGGCAAAGGTATCATCTGCATCTTGTATGTTTCTGTTATAAAACCGGGCGAATACACTCGATTTATTCGACCATCCTGCCGTTCTTCTGATAGTGGCTACATCAACACCACTTTTGTATGCCTTAGACACTGCTGCGTGTTTAACACTGTACGATGAAAAGGTATTGACGTCTATTCCTGCTTTAGCAAGAAGGAGTTTCACCCAGTGGCCGATTGTTTGGGCACTTGCTGCATTATGCGGTTTTTTTGTTGATATGAATAAACTATTTGTTTCAGACCTTATATCTTTTGTTTTTTCTAAGTAGAGCAGGATAAAATTTGCTACGCAAACTTTTTTACGTTGTTTTAGAAAGGGAATTGATGAAACTGGTTGATCTTTCCCAGGTTTAGACGTTTTTATGAGTTCTGGGATCTTAATTTTCAAGCAGGTGTCAGATTTTATTATATTATCAGTAGTTATCACTGCTAAGGTTTGTAATCTGTGAGCTGTTATGAGGATGAGTAGTGTGGCAACTATTTCTGATAACTCCTTTAATTTTAGATTCTTGAGATCTTGTATATTCTCAATGTATTTCAGGAGCTGTTCGGTATCCCATGTCGTTGAGTACTTTGGCCTAGACGGTCTTCTTTTGAAGCATCCTTTAAGAAATCTAGATATTAATGGATCTCTTGATAAATCATTTTTGGTCACTAGTGAGATAGCTGCTCTAGACGAGTTTAAAGTGCCATACGTCACACCCTCATCAAATCTCATTGTTAAGAATTGGAGTATATCAGTGTTGCGTGGTTCGAAGACATTGATATTATTTTCATTTGTAAAACCCCACCACTTTTTCAAACAGCTTTCGTATTGCTTCATTGTTGATGTTGTCAGTGAGTCTATAATAATGTCTACAGACTTTTCCGCAACTCCTTTATATAAGAATGCTTGCCGGACAAGATGCCTGCCACTAATGAAAGCTTGTGTGCTAGCGGGTGAGTCTGCTGCCTGGATGGAGAAAGAAGTAAGGATAACGATGGATTAAAAATTATTGGAGGTTGACAGAGCAGGGAAGCAAATAGTGGATACCATGGTTGTGCCGGCCATAAAGGAACAACCATAATACCTGTAGCTTCATCATTAATTATTTTCCTTAGAGATGATAATATTAGAGCAAAGGGTGGGAAAGCGTAGAATTTTTCGTTCTTCCACGAAATTGTAAGTGCATCTACTGTTTCTGCTTCAGGATCTTGATAACGGGAGCAAAATCTTTTACATTTTTTATTGATTCTAGATGCGAACAGATCAATACGAGGATGGCCAAACGCTTTTGTTATCTCTAAGTACGCGTTTCTTGATAACTCCCATTCTGTATCTAAGTTTTTTATTCTTGAGGCCGTATCTGCATCTACGTTTTCTTTTGACGGAATATATGAGGCAACTAACCAGATTCTCTTGTCTTCACACCACTGCCAGATTTTCCGTGCTAATTCGCTCAAGAGTGGGTATTTTATACTACCCGCTTTATTTATACAAGCTATAGCTGTAGTGTTATCTATTCTTATTAAAATCTCACAGTCGTATTCATTTGAAGCGAAACATTTTAACGCAAAAAAGGCAGCTAATAATTCTAGGTAATTTATGTGATGTTTTGCATCATCGTGGCTCCAAAAACCGTGGGTAATTTTCCCGTTTTCTTCAGCACCCCAACCTGTTCTGGATGCGTCTGAGGTTATGATTAATTTATAGTGTTGTGATTTGATTGGATTGATTCCCTTCAGTATATTCTTTCTCCACCATAAGAGATCCTCCCACATTGCCCCATTTACTTTCATAGAACCCTCAAAACAGTAATTATTAGCCACTAAAGCTAGCCATTTATGTCTTTCGAGTCGTTTGCAATATATCTTACTATATTCTAATCCAGGACCGCATGCTATTAGTATGCCAATTACATGAGCGATTTTTCTAATTTTATATTCTTTATGTAAACTAATATAATTTAGCAATTGAGTGACTTGTTCTTTCTTTTCTTTGGTTATTTCAATGGAATATCTGTGAGAATCTAATATAAAGCCAAGATATTTACAGCGCTTGCTAGGTATAATTGAACTTTTTGAATTATTAATAGTAAATCCAAGTTTTTGTAATAATTCTATGGTCTGTTTTATGTTATCTTCACAGGATTCATACGAATCACTGATGCATAGAATGTCATCCAAGTAAATTATTGATAACAGGCCTGATGATCTCAATTTATTAATGACCGGTTTCATAATTTTGGTAAAAATATATGGACTTGTTGATAACCCGAATGGCAAGCAATTGAATTGGTATAATTTCCCTTTGAATCTAAACCTCACAAATTTTTTACTGCTTTCACAGAGTGGTACTAGCAAGTACGCATCCTCAAGATCTATTGTACCCATAAATGTCTCGGGAGACAGCAATTTTGTTGCCGATCTCAAATCTTTCATTTTGAAGTGAATTGTGTTAATAAATTGGTTCAGACGTTTCAAGTTAATTATAAATCTAAATGCTCCATTTGGTTTTGGTACCAGGAAATATGGCGATATAAATTGTCCCTCACAATCGGGGCATTCTACGATGGCCCCTTTTAATAGTAAATTTCTTATCTCATTTGTAATATTATTTTCATCAGCTTTTAACCACTTTGACTCGATTGGTTCAGTAATTTGGATAGGGTTCTGGATAAAGGGTATTTTATACCCTTTTATACAATTAATGATGAAACTATCATCCGTTATTGCTTCCCAACTTTTTGCAAAATATTTTAGTCTGCCTGCAATTTGTCTTACTTCAACCTGTGTTTCTATTATTTCTTGGTCGTTAGATAGTTCTTTTCGTTGTTGATTTTTGGTGTCGAGCGGAATGGCGTTCTGGGCCTGAACTTGGTGTTTGTGAATTGTCTTTTTTGACTGAACGTGCCCACCTGTCTGTATCTCGCAGGTGGGCCTCTCCAGTTTCCCTGACCTGCGTTCCTGATTGGTGGTTTTTTATTTGTTGGCTTGTCTGATGGTTTCAATGTTGCCGCAGCCCTGGTAATAGACTTTGCTTCTTTAACCTGGTCCGTTAGCTTCTCCCCATAAAGCCATTTGTCTGATATACTGGCCTCCAGTGTGGCTTTAATGTCTTTATCCAAAGTTGGGGTGATGAATGACTTTCTGGCAACCGACTGTTGATGATATACGTCTGATAATATTTTCCCTGCATCCCAGAGGTTTTTGATGAGGAGCGTGAGGTCGATAGCATCTTCTGGGTTATCCATAACCATGGTCAGTGCTGAGCTGAGAGACAGTATTGCCGTACCAACGCAGTTTTGCGTTTCGGTGAAATGTTCATCACGTTTCTTTGCTATATCTGTCATAAGGCGTTGTACTTCAGGGTTAACTTGGGGAGCTTCTGTCAAAAATTTTGGATTTTTGGGATACTTCTTGCGAAGTTCTTTTCTACCCTCATCAGTGAGTCCTTTCGACATCCAATCACTCCACCACTTTTTTATACCTTCATTAACTACTACGTTTGTTTCAGGGTTTGGTACCTCCTCGCCAAGAATTTCTAACAATTCCGGATCTAGATCTGCAGTTTTATTTTCTACACTAGCCTCAATTATTTCGCCTTGCTCGATTTCGGGGTTTCTTGACTCATAGTCGTCCACTGGGACTTGCTGCTTATTGCTGTTTGTATTCTCTTTATCACCCTCGTGATCGAGATCTGTAATTATAGTAAAATAGTGAGACTTGTCACTGTCAGAGATACATTTTTCTCGTAAGTGTTCGTGTGGAACTAAATATCGTTCGTATGGAACTACGTATTGTCCGTGTGGGACTAGGTATCATTCGTTTGGAATTAACCTAATTTTTATTCGTTCGTGTGGAACGGGTCTTCGTTCGTATGGAACGAGCCTATACGGTACTTCGTGTGGAAGATCCGTATTCACTTTTGACTCTTCGAATATTTACCTTGTTCGTTTACAATATCCACCGCAGGTTTTTGTGCCGCCATGAAGGCATTGAACCCCTTAGTGAGGTTATCTAGTTTTTGTTCCATAGCTTTACAGTTTCGATCTTTTTACGTGATTTTAAGAGACCGATTTCCCTCGATATGTGTAGTTGTTCACACAACAAAACAATATGAGACCACCAGAGCGCGCGCGAGAGGCGATGACATAGGCGCGGGGAAAGGAATTTAAAATTAAAAAAAAAAAAAAACTCCTAACGTTGTGTAGTTATTCACGTACTTAACAGTACTACAAGTAGTCAATCATCGAGAACGAGACGCGAGTATAATTAAGGCCTATCCGTAGTCACCCACCTCCTTTTGATACAATGTGACACATTTCGATTATTATCCGAGCCCAGGCGTCAAAAACGCAAAAAAGTCCAACGCTGCGCGAATTCAAATTCAATACCGAACACATACGTCCAAAAAAATGTTCGTTTCGTGCGAAAATAGAGACTAGAGCTGGTTTTTACATTATTACGAAAAATGTAAGAACCATCTGTAGACTCTATTTTCGCACAAAACGAACATTTTTTTTTTTGACGTATGTGTTCGGTATTGAATTTGAATTCGCGCAGCGTTGTCCTTTTTTGCGTTTTTGACGCGGTACGAACGATGAACAGTTATTTTTATAGATGAAGACTTGAAGACGTTATCTCTGTTGATTAGCGATTGGAGAAAGCTACAGATTTTTATAGAGAAATTGAAAATCGGTACACTGAAACCTCAATTAGCCGGGGACGGCGGGACCAGAGAATCCACGGATAATCCGAAATTGTCATAGTGATTTTATTTGGTACAGTACAGTAAAGTAATAAGAAAAACCAAAGCATCCGAGCTGTCGCATCGACTAATAATATGACTTTGTAATAATACTATGCTGAAAAGTCTATACCGGGCTCGACGAAAACATGGAAACAATAAGAAAACGTTGCCCTCGAAACCGCTACACCGCGCGCAAAAATATCTGGCGATAGCTCGGGCACGGTGAATGGGCCGCCCGGTTGATCCACACCCGGTGGGGCCGGGTCGAAGTTCCGAATTTCAAAAGCTCCGAACGGTCATAATTTCGAAGTTATTTGAGTAGAAATGGAAATCCTCCGAAAATTAAAAATCCCTAAATTTGTGAAACAGAAAACTCAAATCTTCGATAGTAGTGAAACACAAAAGATCAAGTACCAGAAATAGTACTAGAGCGACTGAAAAAGTAGAGAATATAACTACAGCTACATAACAAAAAAACTTATTTCAATAATCAGAAAGCGTAAGGCTCCGATAGATAATAATTTTCGAAGGTCTAGTTAGCGATTGGTTAAGGTGTCTAAGAGAAAATGTTCCGCACAAAGGATATCAATAGCACAAAATACATGAACTGTACTTCCAGAACAGTCGATTATTCGACGGCGTAAAGATCCGAACGACCAAAATCCCGACAGCTCAAAGCTCCGACTGCTCAAAACTCCGACAGTCTGACGAGTAATTAAATAATTGATACCAAATTTTGGTCCTCTGAGTTACGGAAATTCTTTATTGATTCGCCCGATCACATTTGAATTTGAAAATTGTTCTTTGTAGTTTTCAGTAATTTTGATCGTTCATTTCAATTATATATGTTATTGGTTCATTCACCGGCGTAAGTGGAAATTCAACGCATGTGTTGAACGGGAATCGATACGTTAGTTTTAAACAAGGTCAAAGAATGATAGACCTCGATAATTCGAGCGAAATAAATGCACAAAATTATTGTGAGGAAAATATACTTTGGAACTAGATGAAATGATTCATAAATATGACGTTCAGTCAAATAATGGAGGAGATTCTGTATAATAATCTGTTAGTGCATTTAAGAGGAACTAGTGTTAGAATTTTCTCTATTACCCTAGTACAGTCAATTCGAAAAAAAATCATGTCGTGTCATATTCAGATGATTCGCAACCTTTGTCATTTGAAATTTTGTACTGGTATGCGTTGGAACTTGAAACTTATAAGTGGTTACTGAAAATGGTGATGTGGTTGAAAAACGGTTCGGATGTTTTGTTGGAAAGACTGAGGAGGTTTGAGGAGATTTCAGAAAAAATAATGCAGATATTTTTGTATACATGATTTTAATATTACAATAGTTGTGCTGTCAAATAATCGCTCACAGTATCAGTGTATGCCGCAATAAATTGCGTGAATTGTACGCGACATTAGGGGCACCTCTTCATCCTCATTTCTTGCGAGGACTGAGGCACATCCAAGGCAAACACAATAGTGGCCGTACATAACAGAAATGTGGGACATGGTGGCATCCCTTAGGTAAACGACACATTTCGGTGCTGAAAAATAGAAAATCATTAGCGCATGTTATAATGTCTTGAAGATATAAATTATGAAATGCATTGTAACTTCAATGTGTACGAGGCAAGAGTATCAACCTTCATATCTATGACCCAAATATAGTTGTAACAATAAGGATGACGCGTGTTTGAATCTAATTGTTAACCATAGCTTGAACTAATATCTTGTACATGGAGTATTCTTGCTCGTTCGCGATACATTTTGACGCATGGGTTTTATTAGGACCCATCGATATAATGAATGTAATATGAGCAGTCGTCACTGGTATTTGTGAACTTGAAATAACAAAAATTGACATCAAAGTGTGCACATTTAACTTTAATTATCCACCGGGCACGTTCAACAGTCGTCCGCATCCACGCCTTGAAGGGCGCAGGCAAAAGCATACAGTCTACCACAAGCATGGTTGACGCGTGCTCTCGGCTGCATCTCTGCATGCATACGACAGAAACCGGTGGACTAATAAAAAGCCTTACTGAAATATGTACTTGTGGTAAGTTGTGCTACACAAAAAAAAAAAAAAGAACTTCCACGAATAACTATGTCAACGATGATGAAAATTGGTCATACACATGTTCCAAGGCTCTTACAAACAATCAACTTGGAAAATTTAAAGTTTCATTACACTATAACAAAAACTACAAATATTGCGTTCTTATAACATATGCTAGTGACATTACAAAAGGTGCAAAATAGATTTACATTATTCGAGTGAATTATAGCTGCTAAGTTGTACATTTCCAGTCTGTGATGAAATATAGAAATAACAATTGAATTTTAAATCACGAACATTTCTTAATTTCTGGAATTCTTGAATTTTTTCGCCAATTAACTCAAAACGAGTCGAACGTTTCGTATAGATAGCACATTATTGCTCGACCGCCAGCGTACGAGGCATGTGAACAAACGCTAATAATTAAAAAAAAAAGATTTTCTAGAAAAATGTTTCAGACGAAAGTTTCATCATTTCAAAAGCGAAGATCCAATGGCTATAACTTGTGTTAGTTTGGTGGAGGACCTCACGGTTTTTGGATTGTTAACTTCATTTTGATCAACGATTCGTATTCTGTGCCAAAAAATAAACAACGTTCATTTTATTCATTTCTCTGATTGGTGGATGATTGAAAAATTTAGATAATTGAGTTTCATTTTCTCAAATCATTTTTTTCACCAAGTTCTTGAAAAACGTAATGAAAAGAATAATTTCACACCAAAAACTGCTGCTAAACACAAAGTGGTAGGAAATTATTCGGTTCATTACGTTTATTCAAGAACATCGTGAAAAATATCCATTTGTCACAATAAAACCCAAATATCTTGATTATTTTTCTATTCACTAAACAGAGAAATAGCCAAAACACAAGTTTTTTATTTACTGGCGTAGTATAAGAATCTGTAAAAAAAAAGCGTAGCTGTTTTACCAAAATTGCAATGACCTAAAAATTCCCGTGACGTCCTTCACCAAACTAGAGAAAATTATAGTCCTTAGATCTCGCTCCCGAAATGATGAAACTTCTGCCACAATCATTTTTCTAGAATATGCTTCATTCTGAGCCTATTCGCGTTCGACAACTTGATTGCCTACTCACCCTTTACTTATATCTTCAAATCCTGCAAAATTGTCTATGGATGACTGGCAAACGCAAATTGTTAGAATTTGCAATATGATTATTAGAAGTCAAAATGCTTTTACAAAAATTTGTGCAAGATATTGTTTCGTTAGATGACATCAAATATAATTAAGAATGGCAAGATGTTCCAGTAAATCTATTTTGCACCTCAAAAACCACGTAATGTTACCTTTATTGAACTTGTTTTCCTTATGGCGTCAGGCCCATAGGATCGTATTCGTAAGTCTTCGCTTCGGGTATTCATCTGACCCCTTCTCTGTTTTCGAATTTTTTGTCCTGCACGAAGATGCTATAAAAGATTATTCCGGTTAATAACTACATTCAATGATTTTCCTATTCAATAATGAAGGCTGATATGCGAGGCAAAGTAGACATTATACAAACTCGGATTAGTATTGAATCTATTGACGTTGAGTTTTTCTGAATAATAGTGAAGTTGTATGAACAGCAACTCCACTGGAACTGAAGTAAGTACTACGCATCCGAACTTGGAGCAGATGCTTCTGAACATCAGGAAGGGATTAGGGGAATACGTCACTCAAGCTTAGAAAGTGAAACATTCAAAATTATTGTAAATTATTGGAGAGCAGTTGATAATAAAATGCTTCCTAGAATTTTTAGATTATGGTAGTGTGTGCATAGTGATAGATTGAAATCCTCTGCAATGAAAATGTATGCCCGATCGAAAAACTTGATTGATAATTAATCACACAATGTTGAGATAGAATTCTGCATGTATAATCATCATACAATTAGGCTTGTAATTTGATATCAATATAACGAATCATATGATAAATCATACCTACATTTACCCGACTTGACACTAATCGACAAATCCAACTGTTGTTCATTGGAAATTCCGAATTGTGTAGTTATATAAATTTATGTATAAATTTGCATCCTTATAATAATTCGATACTAGAAATCGTATTGAATCTGATAAATCATAGTATGATTTACCATGTAATTTGATAAATTGATATCATTCCGTATTGTGTGACGGACGGTGTGGTAGTGTGGTTAATTATCCGAACGGTTCTATTGACAAGCGAGGACCTGTCGACTATTAGGATACCCGTCACATGCGCGAAAATAATAAAATTCAAAGAAAAGATCTATCCTGGGATAGACCGGTAAATAGGATCGTTGCCGCCTAGTCCTATACAGGGCTCAATTGAAATGTTTAAACTATGGTTGAGGCTAATGAATACTAGGATGATTAAAATAATAAAATAAAAGGTGATTCAATGATCATGAGAATTAACTGGTAAAATCAAATATATATTCTTGAACGATAATGGATATGAAATATATAATTCAAGCGGCTAACAAATGATTGCCGGTTGAACAAATGAATAACATAAAATATTAATTCACAAAGTAATGAAATAACGAGGTAATATAATGATCTCCGACGTGGGGATCGTGAAGGCTTGTTACTATATAAGATTTATTATTAATGAAAAATAGTAATGAATTTAATAAAAGACTCTTCACGATTCACACGCGTTGATATAATGAATATAATGAAATACTGAAATAATATCAAAAAGGAACTACTGGAATAGGAACTACTGGAACTCTCTATGAAAAAGCTTCACTATCTCTCTCTCTTTGGTGATAATACTGAATCGTATTCAATAATAAAAAGAAATCATGTATGGCTTTTATAACATAAAATACATATAGTTATTGAATCAAGATCAGTAGTTATGTGTTTAGTAATTTATATTGACACAAAGGAGCCTCATACTGGGGTTAGGGTGAATCCCGAAATTCTATGAATTACCCCGCTCGGCTCGTCAGGTTAAGAATTGTCTCGATCTTGATTCATTCACTATAATAGTAAATGATAAAATTCCCCAATATAGGAGTTTATATTTATAATGTATATGAAACTAATTATGTAAATCTTCAATTTATAGCGATAATATGGTAATATAAATCGAGGTCAACAGTTGGATCTTAATAACTCTTTTATAATAAAAAGGTAACCCAACAGGATTAGGGTGGAACCCGAAATTCTATGAATTATCCTGTTTGGTCTTGAAAATTTATATTCATACCAATCTCGATTTATATTAAAATAGGAAAATAACGCAGTTTGTATGAGTAGCAGTTCAAGCTCGCCGGGTGGTCTCGTTACTAGGAAGGGTTTACCCCGAAATACCTCTTGTATTGACTAGTTACGATATTCCCGTGGTTATACTACTCATGTGATTAAATTATATTATAACATGCAAATGATTAAATTTAAAGAATTCTGGAAAACAGTTTAACGAATCTTAGGTATAAGATATAAATGAGCGATTTTGTGTGAGCGGTCGTGATTACTTATCTTTGGCTGGAATGGCGTAGCATGGGCTACTTTCAATATTTAAGTATATGCCTCCCTCACCTTGGGAACCTCGAAGCCTTTGATTAGCGTAGAATTTAGATTTTGTTTAAATGTTTTAGATGCTTATAACTGTTTTAAATGTCCTGAACTGAAGCTAATGTTATTTGCTCAAATGTCTATTCTTCGTAATCGGATCGATGCACAGATTTGACTGATTCTAATTTTGCGATTATAAAATTAATAAGAGTTGATGGAAGGTAATGATAATGAAATTGAATTGAAAAAGCAATGAATTGACAGTAAAGTTATCTTAATAGTACAAATACTCAAAGTGAGTATAAGGCGGAAAGTGAAGTTAATGTTAATTAAAAGTTCAAAAGCGATTATTACAATAATCGACTTGTGTCTCTGCACTGAATTTAATGTTGAATAATCAGACCACCACGCTGTGGATTATGTCACGATTATTACTTTAGGTTTAACGGGTGTAGAGTCCTTTGTATTACCACTTGACTTTAGATTTAATTTAAAGGAAGATTGAATACAACTCGTGGCTCGAAGTTACACACGGGTCGATACGTCCACGCACCTCGCGATTTACCAGAAGAAAGACCGTTTGTAGTTGTATAAAGTAAATAGTTTAAAATAATGAAGTTAAAGCGAATGCATAAATCTTGAAGAGATTTACGGTTTGAATTTTGTTGACGAGTACTGAGTCCTTTACACTACCACTTTAATTATAAAAAGAAAAGATTGAGTGTAACTCTTGGCTCTATTTAGCACACGGTTCTTTACGTCCACGCACCTCGCGATTTACCAGAAGAAAGACGCTAGTTTAAGTTCAAAGGCGACGAGGTCCCCGCGGTTGCAACAATGTATGTATTACTGCGCGCGTGGCTTAGCCAATTAGGGCCTTGCTTAGTGGCTAATTGTCGCCTGATTGGTTTGAGGGACTACTTGCAGTTAGCGTAGGCGTTGGTCCCTTGTGACGTCACGCGGTCCCATGCTACTCCATGCCTCACCTATAGTCTACTCACACTAGCTCATATTTTGAATATCTTCAAACTATGTTAATAATCCGAACTTATATTTGAATTATGAACCGTTAAATGGCTCTTTAGTTTTCCATCATTCTTGCTTTTGAAATCTTATTATTCTACTTCTAGTTAGCTTAATTTCCTTATTTCTTTGGAAATTAGAGAGAGAGCAAAAATTACATCTACGCGCTAACCTATAGTAGTGTGAGATTGAGGGGTCAGCAAGACTGGGGTTCCAGTGTTGCTTCGCCGTTATCTGCACCTACGTGACTTACGAGCCATTTCAAGAGGGGAATAAACATCCGATGGAAATAATATTATATTTCGATGTGGTTACTTTTTATAGTCTAAGTCACGTTCGAAAAATGAAACAACAAGTTGTTGAGGTTCAAAGAATTTATAAAATCAAAGAAAGAAAAAGGAATTTAGGATTCCGGGATATATATATATATATATATTGTAACATTGCATGTTACGACAGGCTCCTTACCCCTTGGACGACCTTAGCGGAATGACTGGAAAAGTATAAATGAGTAGAGGGACCCCGAGGTCTGACATTAATTCCGAGAGGCGACCGTGACCGACTAAAAACTATAGGGCATATTATTTATTCTGTTGTTTGTTTTACGACTTTTCTCTGACATGTGGGGGACGAGGCTTAAACGAAGGCTTATTACTCCGACCGATACGCCACTCGACGGACTCACGACGCCCCGAAATCGACGGTCGAGGTCCTTCGCAACGAACGCCGCCCAAAAAGCTCCGGAGGATAGTAGTGGCCATGCTACCTCCAACGATGAGACAGAGAGGACACGGGGGAGTGCCGAGGGCACTCTACAACGCGGGATATCGGTGGTGGAAGAGATTCCCGCCACCCCGAAGAGCCTGCAACCCGTGCTCCTCCAATGCGACGAGCTTCTAACATCGTGGCGAACTTCGAATCTCGCGCGTAGCGACGATAGGTCGCCATATTTAAGGATCTTGCGCTCGATATCAAAAATCAATATTCCAGCGCATAATGAGGGCGCTGAGTACTGGTGCCATGCGGTCTAGCCACTCTGCGTTAGACTAGCGTAAAAGCCACTCGTGTGGGTTTCACTAACATTGAATTATTGTGGTGATTTTGCCTTTTAGCATCTAAGCCCCGTGGGCCAACTAAAGTTTGTCTCTGATAGTGAGTGCGTGAGACCATCCGGATTTGAGAAATCTCGGAGGATGGAGAGTGGCCTATTTGTGCGATGGCTGGAAAGCGGTAAGCGTTAGCCATTCTTACTCAGAATAATTCGAATTCGGCAACGGCCATCTGCCGCCTTGCCACAGTCCAGCCACGAGGCTATTTAGAATTTTTGAGAATCGAATTAAGCCGATCTCCGACGGGTAGGCCGTCACCAGTGTCCCACTGTAGTATATGTCATAGTCGAGTCGTTATTTAATAGAAATTATTCGCGTAAATTGTGAATTATCAAGCCGTGCGGGTCGTACACGAGTGCGACAAAGATAGCACGACGGTCACTGTCGCTCTCTCTTCCTCCTGCGGGGAGAGACGTAGAGTGAGGGTCAGCAGAACCTCTGTTGTATTTAGATTTCGGATCTTAAGTCTAGTAATATTGTTTTATTAATCTCTAATCTTTATCGCACTAGCCGCAGAGTTAGGTTAAGTTAGTTTTAGTAATTTTTGTAAATAACAACTCTTTTGAGTGGTCTTTTAACCGGAGGCTTAGCCTCGCGGAGGCGAGCCAGTCGTCGGAAAACGTCTGGCGACGTCACAGGATAATTTCAATTATTTGTATGATTTGTTAATTAGCTGTAAATTTTCCCTCGTGGACCTAATTAGTGGTTTAGCTAAGTTATTGTTCCGCGAGGACCTGCGTTGCCGAGTTCTTCCTTTTGCTTTACTTTTCTTATTGTTATTGCTCTCCCGCGTGGAAGCTCGTAGTTTATTTTGTTATTGTAAAACTCGGCAAGCGCGGCCAGGTCGCCTTCTACACGACCTGTGGCCGTCCAATACCCGTGGGGAAGCACCCCCGGGCACACGATTTGTTAATCTTATTTTTTTCCTTCCATTTTTTTATTCAATAAATTTTATTTTTCTTTGTTAAATTTAAATCACGAGTCGTTAATCAACGCCTAGCTAATCCTTCATTCAATCCCGACCCCTCTCCGCGGTACTGTTGTTAGCCGACGCTTCAATATAATTCGTTTAGCTTTTTGAACGTGGCGATTATTCGCCTGGCGCCCAACTTTTGTTAACATCTTAGTTTTTGGCTAATTGTCGGCTGGATTGACCTCGGAGGCTGGCTATCCGGTCCAGATCCGAGGGTCAGGAAAAATCCACGTCACAATATATATATGTGTAAAAGAAAGAAGTCAGCAGGATTAGGGTAAACCCGAAGTTCTAGGAACTATCCTGGTTGACTTCCCAAAAAGAAAAATATATACCGAAATCTTTAAAATCTACGCACGTAACATCCTTCCCTTCTTAAAATCTATCAACGTCCTCGTTGATTTAGCTCGCTATGTCCTAGGTTAGGTATAATTATATTTAACTTATGTTCTAATTAGGCGCTAATTCCCCTTAGTCGTGAGTTCATAGCCATGCTGTCGACTCGGATCCAGGATCCACGGGTACGTGGAACTCCGAACGAGCGCGTCAGTTAGGGAAAATCCGAATTGCAGGGTTGCAATACCGAGCGTGTACCTCAGGGTGCTCCACGCACCGTGTCTCCTTTCTCCATGACGTCGCCAGCACCGTTCTGAAAACTCACAATCTATTAATATAACGTACTAGTTTATACTTGACTTGATTAATGCTGAATTAATATTGGTAATACCTAAGGTATTCCGGAATATGTTATTCTAACCTTGATCTTATACTGCTATGTCAATGTTATCCAACGGGATTAGGGTTTAACCCGAAATTCTGACGAATTATCCCAGTTGGTTTAATAAGTTTGTCTTAGTTATGAATATTTTATAGATACCAATATCGATGAGATCATTATGATCGGCACCCTCGGGACAAGGTACCAGAGGCTCATTCTAATATATTGTGACGTGGTATTTTCAATTCCTCGTCACAAGGCGATACTATCGGTGATACAACGATGCGTGGCGTAGACAGGGTCTCCAGGAAAAGGAAAAATTAGGGAAAAATGATTAGGATTAACTAACACTATTTTATTTTTTGTAAACTATGTTATCTCGAGCTCGATACTCCACGATACGTCTGTCGTCGTGGGAACCACGGATGGAAAATCGGCTATCGAACGTGAAACCTCCACTATCGTCAAGGACGAATCTGTCGGCGCGCAAACCTGGTTGGTCCAGTCGACTCGAAGGTCAGCGCCTCCACTCAGATGGGGAATCTACTACCTCCAAACTACCGGATTGACGGCGTACAGGGATGTACGAGAAGTACAATAAATCCTCCCGTCATCTGGAGAAGCTACCGCCTACCGGAAAATGCATTGCTGCTGTGAGGGTGGCGTACAGGGTTAAGTGCAAGCGCACCCCAAAACCTCCCACCTGATGAGCAAGCAGTCAACGCAAATACTATCGACGCTGTCTCCAAAACTGTTATCGCGGCCGTGGTTGGTCCAGTCGACTCCCGGATCAGCGTTCCAACCTAGAGAATTCTTTCGTGGGTGAAGCTCTCGTATGCCGAAACACGAAACTACCACCAATCTCCTTGTGGATCGGCGAATGCGGCCAGGACCTAGGAGAAATATCGGGTAGCCGGACGAATGAGGCTCCATGGTAGCTTCATAATCTGGGGATTCAAAAGGAAGGCGGGAATAGGAGCGGTATTAGCAGCGGCAGGGGTGAGATAGATTTCTCCTATTTTACGTTCGACGAAACTGTCGTTACGCGAACCAATTAGCGGACCGATACGTCACGTGATTACGCTAAACCCGAAGGATGGATTGAGGGAAGAAAATACCGACTATATAAGGCCGATACACACGTTATTCGGTCTATTCTTCGCTCCAGTCTGCGCTACGCATCTATCGTTACATCTATCGTACCAGCTATCGTTCAACTATCGTACCAGCTATCGTATCACCTATCGTTTCACCTATCGTTTCACCTATCGTACCAGCTATCGTATCACCTATCGTTCATCTATCGTCATCAATAGTGTTATATCGAGTTTATTTAAAATAGTGTTGTGTATTACATCTGAAGCATCTTAAGGTAAGGTCTTAATTCTTTCTGTGAAGGCACGAGGTAGTTCGGATAAAAGTTTGTTAATTATTCTGGTTATTGAGGTATGAAGCTCGTTTTTGTCTATTGAGCTAAGAAGCTCGTCTTTTGGTCTTTGGTCTATTAATTTATCGAACAACCTCGAGTCTGGCTGAGTTACGTAGATCTTGAGTGCTTTTTGGCTATAATTTATTTGCTTATGGCTTTGTTGCTGATTTAGTATGTTATATTTATCTTGTGCATGAAATACTGTAGAAAATTACCTTTCCTGGAGTACCCTGAGCGAAGATAGCCGCGAAGGCTTAGGCCTCGCGTTACAGTTTAGTTTTTATCGTTAAGTTTTGTTAATAATTTGTTAATTGAGTCAAATATGGTCACTTTCGTATAATTTATCATCGTATGTAAAATCTAGTATGGTTCAGTAATGTTTAATATCGTTTTTGGATAATTTAATATCACGACTATCGTTACAATATCGTCAGAATTTAATTCAAGATCAAATAATGTTATAGTTTAGTCTGTTATCGTTGAACCTGTGATTCGCGTCTTTCGAATGACCGCGTGGTCTCTATCTAACAGTAGATCTCGAATTAATGTGAATCGTATGGCCAAGCGTGGCTAATCTTTCGTAGTTTGTTATCAATTTCTCTAAGTAAAATCTTGAGCTTCATACGTTGTTCTGAGTGTGTGTCACGAATTATATTTTGCATTCGGGTACGATGTATCGCTCTGTGATACCGAGTCTGGAGTCTAATTAAATTGTTTTATATCGAGTCACCTCTGACACACGTCTTAGATTCAACTGTATCGTAATTGCATAGATTCTGTTCGATCAATTAGAAGATCGTTGGTAATAACCTGTTAAGTAAGATAATAAATTCTGTACTGATCTCGTTAAGTTATCTAATTTCGTAAATAAATAATTGATTGATGTGATCTCAAACATTCTCAAAGAAGTAAGCTTGTTTTATATGGTGTACCCTGCCCCTCTATCTAAGGCTTTGTTAACTGAGCAAGTCGAGTTTTAGCTCGTCGCATTTCCGTTAGTTTTTGGTTTTATGTAATTTGTTCTGGTATCGTATGGAAACGACGCATCAGCGTCTGGCGCCCAGCATTTTGGTAATTCAGTAAGTAACACGGAAAGGTGCCGAATTGTGAGCAGAATCTTCGGGTTTCCTCGCCTGATTGAAAACTGCGTTACAATATATATATATATCAATCAGGGTACGGTCCGACTAGAGAAACCTCGAAGTGTATTGCTACACTGTCGGCCGTGTTACCTGGATTTTAAAACAACAATGGGGTAGTCCTTTGGTAACTTATCCGTAGGTACCGATTCATCCTGTCACGTCGGAACGATCGAGCTCCTGTATCTCCTAGATACAAGCTCAATACTTTTGTGTTGGCCCGTCCCCTGACGACTCCATAGGCACAGTCGACAGTTGGTCTGCCCACGTTTTGACATCCCTCTGCATTGATGAAGGTCACGGATCCAACTTGCCGTAATACTCCACAGACATCCTCGTCTGTGATTCCAGGGTTGTCTCGGCATTCCACATGCTCCAAGGCCCTCATCGATTGCAGGAAGTTTCCCCCCACAGTTGGGTGCATGTTACAGATATATACATGCGTACAGGCCGTCAGTGCTTGTAACGGGTCCAGGGAGAATTGGCCTCTGATGTTGGTACATGCTGATAAGTTTAATAGTGTCAGCTTCTTCAGATGTACGGCGATTCTATCGACGAGCACACAGTCCGCCCATCCGCAGTATGTTAATTCCAGCTCTTCCACCGCTTTGATCGAGGCTGGAAGGGCTGGTTGTAAAACAATCTCTTCCTCTCTTAGTTCTACGAAGTTTCCTCGCTCGTCGTCGCTGTCGTCGCTATCTTCGACTGGGCCGTCTTTATCGCTTCCATCTCCATGGATCTTCAATCTTTTGAGTGTCAACTCAATTCTCCCGTTCCTCGTCAGACCAGCCAGGACAGGTTGATGTCTCAGATTTTCGCAATTAATAATCTCCAGGACTTCTAACCATACTTGGTTATCCAGGAATTTTTCCACTGCTTCCCCTGTGATTTTTGGGCAGTTCTTGATTATCATTTGGGTGAAGCCCGTCGCTTCTTCTAGCCACCTTCCCGTCGGTGGATTTCCGTGTAGTTCTAAGGTGTTTAAGTCGTTGTTGTTATTGATCAGTGTTCTTAGGTCAGGGTCCACTGGTCCTAAGACTTCTCCTAGTCTCAGAGTCCTAAGTTTTGTTAGGGATGATAGCTCCCGCAGGGCTGCTTCTCGAATCGTCAACGGATGGATATTTATAACTTGGAGATTCGGGCAATGCTTCGCCGCTACCGTCACAATCGTACTCTGTAAGATCGTATCTCCTCCTGAAAAGTCCAGAGTATGGAAATAAAATCCTCCTCGCCTGATCGCCCAGTTATATTTTTCCATCGTGATCTTTGTCGCCCAGCTCGCAGGTTGCTTCCACCTCCAGTCTGTCGTCGTCAGTGTCTTGACCTTAATTTGCGCCATACGACATCCTTCCCTCCAGCGTCGGGACACCATCTCCATGCGGGCCTGATCTACATATGTTAGATAGGAGGCTATCCGCGCCACGCACTCTGGTGGTAATAGTGGTGCCGGCTCTGCTTCATAACCAGGTAAAGCCTGTTGGTGGATCGGCACTTGAGGTTCAGCCACTCTTTTTGAAGTAGAGCGATCATTCCACGGGTCGCAGAATGACGCTCTTATCTTCCTCTTTTTAAGAATCAGGCCTTGCGAACCGATCAGAGCCCTCGCTGCGTCCTCCGGGGTATTAAACGTTACAAACGCGGTCACCGCCGCTCCCCATCGAACAATAGCTTCCTTCGGCTTAAATTCCTGATAGACCTTTAGCAGATCCTTCTTCTTAGTTCCCTTCGCCAGATTCGAGATGTGCAACCTTGATGTTGGTACGTTTTGTCCTTCCATCCTTATTACCTGTCATTTATAACAAAAGAAAATGGTTATCTAGACTAGGGTAAACCCGAAGTGCGTTTGCACTGTCTAGTAATTTCCTTGAAACAATAACAGTCATACAAAAATGTCAAGTAAATGTGTCGTGTAAGTCTTAATCTGTCTTTGTTAGTCATGTTGTTAGTTTGGCGTCGATCGTCTCGTTGTTTATTTCTTTAATTGGTTAGAGCCTCTTGATCCGGTAACACTCGACTTCCAGCTCTCCCGGGACCTTCAGGTTTTGACGTTTCTTTTATTTCGGAATATGAAACCCTGTTATCCGTATTTGGTTTTAATTGAAATGATGTTTCAGTTTCCTCCTTGTTGATCTTATTTCTCCGTTCCTTCAGGTCGGTTCCGGTTTTACGCTTGCATTTCTTACAAAGCCTCTTGCGGCAACAAATAACGATGATTACAGTTACCATGCCAATTTCTAGCAGATAACCTCCGTAGACTAGATGTTCTTGATGTTGTTCCCCTCTACGACGACTGCCTAATTCTTCTAGCTGGTTCTCTACTTCGTATAAGGACTTCCCTAAGTCTATGTCTTCCTTGTGCTGCTTAGGTTTTTCGCTTAAATATTCCAGTAGATGGTAATTATTTATTACTGGCGAAATTTTACTGAGATTCAAGTTAAGTTCAGGTTGGTATAAGTATTGTTGGTCTTGTGAGAAGACTTTGACTCCAGGCAGGCTTACGTAGTGTGTTTTCCCTGTGCATTTTTCTTTTAGGTAAAGAATTCCTGATCCTTCGAGTGAAATTAATTGGTCTCTAGTATTTGTACAGATAATTTGGATGTTCTCAGGTTCTTTTAATGAGTAGAGCCAGGCTCCTATGGAATTAAGTCTCGTCCAGAAGGGCTCATGTTCAGATTTCAATCTTATATCGCATTGTCGTAACATGTTTACATCCGGTTTTAATAGTAGTGATACTTCACAAGTTGTTGATGTTGCGGTTTCAAAAAGAGGTAATTGTAGCGGACACATATGGCAATACCAAGTTACTATACATTCTTTTAGGTAGTTCTCGTCCGGGAGGAAATATGTTCGGTGGTCGTTGCTTAACCCGATATGAGATCCTCGTGGTATTATTTGAGCTGAAACCGTTACATTTCCTACCTCTTGTGGGGTCGGCCATGTATGCATTTGGTATAGATGATAGGTTCCCGGGTAACAATTTACATGGCCAGCCCACAAGCCACATTAATGCCATGTGGCATTAGTACGGCAATGCTATCAGCCAGCCACATAGCAGGTCAATGTTCGATAACCATGCGGCGGCTATATGGTTTCAACATAGCCTTTCCACATGGCGATAGTAAGGCTAATTCAGCTAGGCTACCAATGTTGCGCCATCCTGGCAGCTACAAGGCTAGTTAATATAGCTTTTGACTATGTATCCAATGTACACTTGCTACCTAGCATTGACCTGGCCGCCACCTTGCACCACGACCTTGGTTTTATGTGGGCCAACCTGGCACTGCCATGTCTTAACGTCAACTGGCGACTACCTGGCCGCTACCTTGCCATGCCATATGGCTTATATGTGGGCTAACCTGGCACTTCCATGTCATCACGTTAACTGGCGGCTACCCGGCCGCCACCTCGTGATGCCACATGGCTTTTATGTGGGCCAACCTGGCACTGCCATGCCTTGATGTTAACTGGCGGCTACCTGGCCGCTACCTCGCGATGATATATGGCTTTTATGTGGGCCAACCTGGCACTGCCATGTCTAAACGTTAACTGGCGACTACCTGGCCGCTACCTCGCCATGCCATGTGGCTTTTATGTGGGCTAACCTGGCACTGCCATGTCATGACGTTAACTGGCGGCTACCTGGCCGCCACCTCGTGATGCCACATGGCTTTTATGTGGGCCAACCTGGCACTGCCATGTCTTAACGTTAACTGGCGACTACCTGGCCGCTACCTCGCCATGCCATGTGGCTTTTATGTGGGCTAACCTGGCACTGCCATGTCATGACGTTAACTGGCGGCTACCTGGCCGCCACCTCGTGATGCCACATGGCTTTTATGTGGGCCAACCTGGCACTGCCATGTCTTAACGTTAACTGGCGACTACCTGGCCGCTGCCTCGCCATGCCATGTGGCTTTTATGTGGGCTAACCTGGCACTGCCATGTCATGACGTTAACTGGCGGCTACCTGGCCGCCACCTCGTGATGCCACATGGCTTTTATGTGGGCCAACCTGGCACTGCCATGTCTTGATGTTAACTGGCGGCTACCTGGCCGCTACCTCGCGATGATATATGGCTTTTATGTGGGCCAACCTGGCACTGCCATGTCTTAACGTTAACTGGCGACCACCTGGCCGCTACCTTGCCATGCCATATAGCTTTTACGTGGGGCAAGCTGACACGGCCATGTCTTAAGGAAGTCTGGCACTTACCTGGTCCATACGTTGCGTTGCCACCCACCATAGTACCTTGCCTTGCCGGTAGATGAGCGGCAACGCTCGCATGTAAAGTAACGTTGGCTTGACTACACCTACCCATTGCCAGCCGACCACAATCATAATTAATCTACGAGTCAAGCGACTCATACCGCCTTCGCGGTAGTATATTTTACAACAGTTCTTCTGGAATGAATACTGTGTGAATAAAATACATATACTTGATGGAGAATAGAACCCAAGTAGCGGCGTTCGTTTAAAATTAGGGTGGCTGCAACATGACAGCTAGCTGGGGAAATTTCATGGTTACTTCATGGCTTTCACGTTTCAGATAGGTATCAAATTTACTGGCAACTAGTAGGCCCCTACATGGCAACGAGTAAGCGCTTCCATGTCGCTGCCGGGTCAAAACCATAAATTAACTATATTGTTTATCGACCTAGTTGCCATCAAGGAGCGACATAGTTTGGTCGTCGTTGCCAGGTACAAGCCAATATATAACCGACTACAACCCACATAAGCAGCCACATTCAACAATAGTTAGGTAAGGCTGGCCACATAGCGGCCATATGGTTGCCATATCGGATTGTTACCTGGCAACTAGTTGGCATCCACATGGCAGCGAGGAAGCCCCGCCATGTCGCTGCCAGGTCGTAACCATAAGTAAGCTACGCTGTCTAACCAGCTAGCTGCCATGAAGGAGCCACATAGTTTGGTCGTCGTTGCCAGGTACTAGCCATGTACTAGCCATGATAAAACCCACATGGCGGCCACATTGGCAGGTCGGTTGGCCATAGAGCGGCCGTATGGCTGCCACTAAAAATTGTTACCCGGGTTGCTCTTTCTACCAATGGAATGCGTAGGATCACAATGATTTTTCCTTTGTAATACCCCAATTCGGATGTAGCTAATTTCGTAATTTCTTCCCCGCGATATGAATGTTGCGGTAATGGTAATTCATATATGTTAATTTTTTCGTGAATTTCTCTAATTATTGTTTTAAGTTGTCTGTCAGTGACTAATAATCGATCCACCTTTCCTTCTCGTGCCTTTTGTATCACTTGTATGAATCGTTCTGCACTGTTTTCGTAGTGCTCTAGTGTCTTTTCTATTTGTACGCTGCAGTTCCATAAAGCCATCTTGTACCTATTCTTCACCAGGTCTATGGTCATTTCGTTGAGAGAGGAGATAATCCTTTCAATGTTGTTTCTGTTGTTGACTATTTCCTCTTGATGGTCGTCCATTTCGTCATGTAATTCATGTAATTTACTTGAAATTAGGTGAGTTTGATTTTTGAGAATTTTAGTTAATTTGTTTTGATCCTGGTACAATTTATCTATTTCAGAGTTAAAATATTCACCATCTTCTATGGTTAATGTTCCGAATAAAAATTTGCTTGCTGAACCTACAAATTCAAATGGTGCGCCTCTTTTTACTATAGAATGCGGCACATTGTCTATATCTACTATCGAGACATCTACGCTGAGCTCATGTATTTCGTTCCTTAATTCTTCGGCTATTTGAAATTTTTCATCTAGGAATCCTTTACGTAGCAACATTTCACAGGATACATTTAGATATTTAACCGTCTCACAGTTCTTGTATGTGCTTAGATATTCATTCATGACCTCTAAGAGTTGTTGTTCTATCCTGTCCACATCCAGGTGCAATACTAGTCTCCATTCAGCTCTTTTGAATCGAATGTTATGAAGTTTTTCGAAGTAAAGTCCCGGGCTCGAGTCAATCGGTGTTATTACGTAATCGTTATCTTCAGTTGTTGCTGAATCGATGATCTTCATGATGAAAAGGATGATCCAGATGATCTTCATTGTTGTTATTAGCTCGAAAGTGAATTAATCGCGAATAAAAGTCTTTTTTTTTTTTTTTATTTATTGTTGTTTACTGGTAAACTATATTTTCCGTATTATATCGAGAATGTCTAATGTTAGTCTTATGAAGTCGTGCTCGCCGTTGTCGATATACGTTGCGTCACCCCAACTAACCTGTGTCGAGTAAGTTCGTTCGTTAGTCTGTCATCGTTGGCAAGTTTTCGTTGGTGAGTTTGGCTCCAAAATAGGACAAATAAGAAAGTGAATTTTATTACAATTTATTACCATCTGAACGTCTAGGGTTGCCCCGAAGTATCTTCAATACTATCGTTCAGTTAGTAACTTATTAGTTCAATAAGCCAGTTCAACCTTATCTATGTGTTTCACGAACCGCTCACCACTCTCTTTCTGTAAAATAATGTTATTGTTTTCCAGAATTCCTACTATTTTATATGGACCTTGGTACCTTTTACCAAACTTACCCTTCCGGACCTCCACCTGTACACGTGCCATATCTCCCATTTTTCCTGTAAATGGGCGAACTTTCCGATCGTAAAATTCTTTAGATTTTTCTTTGGATAATTTAAGTTGTTCTCCGGCTATAGCCTGCATTTCGCTTAACCGTGTTATTAGATCACCCAGGTAGGAGTTGTACGTGACTAATTTCTCATCCGTCGGGAAGGAGCTAGGTGTTCGTGCTATTTTACCGAATACTAATTCGTGTGGTGTGAAATTCGTTCCTTCATGTACAGAAGTATTGTATGAAAACATCGCAAAGGGTACTATTTCGTCCCAATCATCGAACTCTTCCTTATAGTGTTTAATGTAGTCAGCTAACACCATGTGGCTTCTTTCTAGAGCTCCGTTTGATTGCGGCCTATAGCTCGATGTAGTTATATGCTTAGTCTTGAATAACTTCCCTAATTCGGCGAATAATCTATTAACGAAACTAGTTCCTCTATCGGTGAGGATTACGCGTGGTGCACCGAACTTTAGTATAAAATTCGTTACTAACGCATGAGCTATAGTCTCTGCCTTGATGTTCGGGACCGGCACTGCTATGCAATATTTCGTAAGGTTGTCTTGAATGGTCAATATGTGTTTATTATTCCTAGTAGTCGTTGGTAAAGGGCCTACAGTATCTAAAGCGATTTTCTCAAACGGTTCGGTTGACGTGTCCGTGATTAACATGGGCTCTCTAGTTTTAACGCGGACTAGCTTGTGTTCTTGACAGCTGTTGCACTTCCTTATGAAGTCCTTTATATCATCACGCATTTTTGGCCAATAAAATCTCTCGCGGACCCTCCGATACGTCTTCGTTACTCCCTTATGTCCTCCTACTAGACTACTGTGCATCTCAGAAATAATTTCGTCCCGAATTTCTAACGGTGGGACTTGTGTTATTCCCGTACATATGATTACACTCGTATCACTATCTTCAAACGTTTCTTTTAATAATTTGGGCCATAATTCAGGAGATAATTCGTCAGTGAAATCTCCTGTTTTTGATATTCTAAATTGTTGTATTTGTAATTGTTCCAAAATTATTTTAAGATTTTCTAGACCGACGTTTATATTTTCTACAGAAATTTTGTCAAAGTATTTATTTTTGATGACTATACTGAAAATTTTGTTTCTACCTCGATTTGTAACTATTATCTGCCCGATCTTTGGCTTTGCTTGTTTTTGTTCTTCTACGTTTATTATTTCTAAATCTGATAACAACCTACTAATAGGTGTTGCTAATTCTGCATCTGTTGATGTGAAGTGAACGTAATTATCTTTAAGATAAGTTAAATTTTCTCTGGTTGTTGTTATATTATTTTGAAAAGTAAACTTTCGCTTCGGTAAATTTAAAGGCGAAGTCGGTTCTACGTCAGGAAGTATGCCTTCTGTAATCTGTATACTAGTAGGTACGGGACGCTCAATTAGTGGTGTCAAGCTTGGCTCCAAACGTCTTGGTAATTTACCAGCCTTTGGTCTACCTATAGTATGTTCAGTCCCTGGGTACGGAGTAGAGAGTGCTATAGGTCGTGGAGCTACTATAGGCGTTGGGAGCTCTACTCTCTTGTGGACCGGCTGACTGATAACCGATGCGTCTCGGCTCACGCTAGCTGTAGTCGAGGTATAGGGTGGCCCCGAAGTACCGTTTGTACTGACCTGACTAACAGCTTTTTCAGTCCCTAATTCTTTTGTCTCATACTTCTCTAATAACTTTTCTATTCTAGAATTTAAGACTTCGTCTTCAGTTTCGTCATTGTAAGGGTCGTGTTCACTAATTACTTCGCGTGTTGTTTCGTCAACAATCCTATCCGCGGAGATCGCTCTAGGTAGATCTGCTATCTCCGGGCCATCCGGTTCTTGTTCGATTATACTTCTTTCATGAATTGACTTATCGAATCGACTAAATGATTCGCGCAATTCCTTGATATCTATAGGCGGTTTGAAAACTAGTTTACTGAACTCTTCCTGATATTTACCTTGATTATGGGGAGATTGATTTAAAACTGTGGGTGCTTCGAAAGTAAATACGTCATCGTCCACGTCACTGTCAGTGTTCTGTACTGGTGCTGTTATTCCTATTGCTAACGTGTCTAAGTTGTATTCGATTTCTTTATCTGAGCCTATGTCTGTCTGTACGTCAGTTTGTTCGTCGGTTTGTAGGTCTGTCTGTGCGTCTGGCTCAGGTTGCTGCACCGGCTGAGTATCAAAGCCTAAGCTAGGTAGAACACTTTTGCGTTTCCGATACTCTGGTGGTTCTGAGGATTCATCGTCCGAGGAATCTTCGATAGTTCTCTCTACTATTGGCTCTAATACTTTAGTTGGTTTTATCGCAGGCTGTACGGTAACAGCTGGTTTAGATTTAGATCGCGTTCGCATGGATATTGCACTGGTATTTAATGATGGTATCGTATTTAGTCTTTTCCTAGGTTTTGTTACGGTTGATTTCGTCTGTTCTACTGAAACTGACCTACTTATAGTTTTAGGTGGCCCAGGAATTTTTGAAGGCTTAGTTGTTTTACTGCCCTGCTTATTTATTGGGTATAGTGTAACGTCTTCGGTTTTGGTCCTAATGTTTGTGCAAACATAAATTTTGATCCCTGTTTCCGAGAAAAGATAACGAAGCATAGTTCGTACTTTCCCCCAAGGTAGTCGATCTAGACCACAGCCAATTATCGGAATCCGGACTGATTTTACTGAATCTTTTATTAATGTTTCTCTAAAATTTATTAAGCTCAAGTACATGTCTTCACAAGTTGGTTTATCCCAAAAATTTTGCTTAGTCATGATATAATAAATGTTTTGATCTTCGAGAACTAATTTTCCCACTGAATGTAATTTTGCTTGTTTCTTTAACTCTTCCGGTACCCCGTTTCTCTTTTTAAATTCTTCGGCTATTCCTGAGCTCATCTCTAAATCTACTGAAACTGCATGCGCATAGTTATCTATTTTCTCGAATAGGTCTTCGTGTACCTCCTCAACATCGGTATCTTCCACAGTGGTTGACTTAGTTAATTTTACAAAATCTTTATATTTTAATGTCTCGATTTCTTCTGATTCGATGTTGCTCTGTTCTGAACTATCTGTACCTGTCTCATCTGAATCGCTTGACTCATCGCTGGTTATTGGATTTCTAGATAATGCGTCGGCATTTGTATTTAGCTTACCCGGCTTGTGTACGAAGGTATATTCGTAATTTTGCAATTTTAGTCTCCATCTTACTAGGCGTTGACCTGGATCTTTGATAGAATTGATCCAGCGTAATGGTTCGTGATCACTAACTAAAGTGAATTTACGCCCAAATAAATAAGGTCGAAAATGCAAGACCGCACACAAGACTGCTAGGCATTCTTTTTCGGTTGTAAAGTAAGTCTGTTCCGCACTTATCAAAGCTCGCGATAAATAAGCCACAGGCATGTCGTGACCGTCCACCTCCTGGCTCAGGACCGCGCCTATTGCATAGTCTGACGCGTCCGTCGTTAGAGTGAATGGTTTGTTAAAATCTGGGTATTGTAATATAGGTTTTTGGCATAAGGCCTTACGTAAAATTTTGAAACTGTCACGTTGCTCTTTCTTCCAAACGAAAGGCTCGTTTTTCTTTAATAAATCAGTTAATGGCTTAGCTTTAGCGGCAAAATTTTTAATGAATCTACGGTAATAACCTACTAGTCCTAAAAATTGTCTAATATTCTTTTGAGTTTTTGGTCTTGGAAATTTCCTTACCGCTACAACCTTCTTGGGATCTGGTTTTACTCCCGTTCTACTAATTACATGACCTAGGTATGCTACTTCTGTTTTTAAGAACTCACATTTGTCAGGTTGTAAGGTTAGATTTGCGTCAGATAACTTCTTGAATAATCTACGAATTTTCCTTTCATGTTCTTCTAAGTCTTTCGCGAATACTACTATATCGTCTAGGTACACAAATACTTCGGATCCCTGCAAGCCTCGCAAGACTTGATCCATGAGTCTTTGGAAAGTGGCCGGTGCATTTTTTAATCCTTCTGGCATTCTTAAACATTCATAATGCCCATTCGGTGTTGTAAACGCAGTTTTCGCGCGGTCTCGTGGGTCCATTTCGATTTGTTGAAACCCACTAGCAAGATCAAAAGTGGAAAAATACACCGCTCCTCCTAGGTGATCCAATGTATCGGTTATGTTAGGTAATGGATATGCATCACCTATAGTTTTATCATTTAAAGCTCGAAAATCCATTACGATTCTCCACCTCGGATTTCCTTTCGAATCGGGCTTCTTCGGGACTATCCAGAGTGGGGAATTATGTTGTAATATTAAAACTCCGTTACTCAGGGATTTGGGAGTTGATCGGGTTGTTCCCAGAGGTGATTAAATAATCACTCTAAGTGCAAGATAGCAACGAAAAGTAGATTTTATTTAGTATAAATATAAGTTACAAGAGATGGGTTTTGGAGCACTTGCCCCCTTTCGAGCCTGAGTATTCGAAGATGATACTCTTCGCTTCTTTTCTGGAATCTGCTCAAGACTGAAGCGCGGCTCGGTCCTTAGCCTAATTTATTACGTTATTATGCTTACGTGTAAGTTGGCGTAACCTGCATGCGCTGCGCTTTGTCGCATTCCAGGTCACGCCTTGCTTAATTATTACAAGTAATTATTGCAAGTAGCCTATTTACGAAATATGCTGGAATGTTGAGTAACAATTCTCAACATCCCTCCCCCCTTAGGAGAATAGGCCTCCGGACTATTTTTACCTTATCTATTAAATACAGGTTTCCTTAGTCTTAACCTTGTTGGCTAATCTTATTATTTTTTTTTCCAATCCCAGTTTTATTATATTTTGACAATAATTCGATCTGTGGTTACTTATACGTAATTTCTTATCCCTATTTAGTACATGTTTCTTACTTTCTTAGTTTAACTCGGTTAATACTTAGTGTTATCTACGTCGTACCCGTAATAGACGAGTTACGTTTGAAATTGATTACAGTTTCCCTGGCTATCGGGGCCCGTTCCCGCGACTGCGGAGGCTCCGGTGCCGCTGTGTGCCGTGTTGTTTCTTTACGTCTAAATTTTCCCGAAGATACACATTTATATATTACGTAACCTATCATGCTTATTAATAATATTCCGCTTATGGGATATAATGGCGCCACATACGGCAGGTGCCGCCTGTGACTATTCTGCTTATCGTCTAATTCTTTATGTAAATTCTTAAGGCTAGTTCCCAATTCGTTCAATTCGTTCGCATCTCGCAGGACGCTCTTTAGCACTACACTGACACCCTTATTGTCGGACTTAGGGATTGCCTCCCAGTCCGTTTCATGTAAACTTAGGTTATACGGCGGCAGGTAACTGAATTCCTGCTTACTTTGGTATTGCCGTAGTGTCTCCATACGGAAATCCTTCGCAGTTACAGCGCATTTCCCGTTGAGAGCTATGGTGCCAGTGCCTACTAATGTCTCACGCGCCGCAGGCAAACCTTCGCTACACTGTAAAAAATTTCTGTATGAAATTTAAAAAAAAAGTGTGTGAAGCAATTAACACATACAGTAATCATTTGAAATTCATATGCATTATTTGAATGAAAATTAAATGACATAATTATGAAAATTCAGAGACAGTAATGATATGAAATCTCATACCCACATGAATATCAAATTTTATGGATTTATCATTCTAGAATTTCAACAATCCATATTCTTAAAAATTATTAATAATTGTATATGGAATTTTATAGCGAAAGTACTTGAAATTCGTATGTAAAAATGATTGAAATTAGGTACCAAAGTATTTGAAATTCGAATGTAAAAGTATTCGAAATTAATCTGCAAAAGTATTTGAAGTTTAGATCCAAGGTATTTGAAATTTGGATGTAAGAGTATTCGAAATTCAGATGTCAAAGTATTTGAAATTTAGATATCTGAGTATTTGAAATTTCAAAAAATGTTATTGAAAATTTGTATAATTTTATAATTCAATTTTTGGAATACAGGGTATACAGAAAATCAGAATACTTGATTAAGATTCACGAATTTATTCTTAAATAATATTTTTTTTGATATTGGAATCACAGATATTAAGTTATTATCGGAGGCACAGATACTAAACCCACATACCTATATATAATTATATATTTAGGGGGACGCGGCGCAAAACAAGTACCAAATCTAAAAAAAAATAATTCGGTCGGAAAAGATTTTTCATCAAATACGGCGACGTATTTTGGATCAATAATAACATTGAAAAAAAATGATTTTTTTTCTCTTTTTAATATTATTTTTTTGGTGTCATTTTTTTTGGATTTGGTGCCCGTTTTTCCCTGTGATCCCCTACTATTATTGGGATCGAGTGTAAAATCTTAGATATTTTCAGAAACTAAAACGAATAAGTATATATATATATTATATATAATTATATAAATACTATTATTGAGATCAAGCATAAAATCTTAAATATTTTTAGGGACTAAAACGAATAAGTATATATATTATATATAATTATATAAATACTATTATTGAGATCAAGCATAAAATCTTAAATATTTTTAGGGACTAAAACGAATAAGTAGTAGGTCAGAAGTACTTGAAGTGGCAAACTTTCACTTCGAAGTATCATAAGATACATTAATGTCAGATGAAGTAAAAAACCGTATACCGGGCGGTATAGGGTTATATTATGAGTTACATCCGGTAGCCGGTATATTATGAGTTACACGAAAAAATTTGCTCTCGAATAATATACGTAAAACGAATAAGTATAGATTAGGGTGGTCCTTATTTGGGGCTCAGACGAATTTTTAATCAGACGCCCCCCAAATTAACTCCAAATTATTCGAAAACAATACCCTCATTTTTTCAGATTTTTATCTAAACTCTAACCCCTCCCTAAATGAGGGTGGATTTCCCCATTTGAAATACACGTGTTCCGGCCATATTCTCAGGATATATTTTATGCCAACGGTGAAATTTTTTTTAAAAATCTGTAACTGCGAGATTTTAGTGTTCATTGGTGCTACTATTTGAGAAAAAATTCACATTATCATACGGGCCAATCTAGACGAATTGCACACCCTTTAATCTGCCTTTTTTTCTCAATTAAAGGGTGTGCAATTCGTCTAGATCGACCCATATGATAATGTGAATTTTTTCTCAAATAGTAGCACCAATGACGACTAAAATCTCGCAGCTACAGATTTTTAAAAAAAATTTTACCCTTGGCGTAAAATATATGCTGATAATATGGCCGGAACACGTGTATTTCAAATGGGGAAATCCACCCTCATTTGGGGAGGGGTTAGAGTGTAGATAAAAATCTGAAAAAATGAAGGTATTGTTTTCGAATTATTTGGAGTCAATTTGGGGGGCGTCTGATTAAAAATTCGTCTGAGCCCCAATAAGAACCACCCTAGTATAGATACTCGAGCTAGCAAACTTATTCTGGAGCATCACGATATTGTCGCAATTTTTCGTCTAGTGTCTTAACGGCTGCACCAAAAATTGCACCTCTTCTTTTACTACCATTCTTTCTCTTGCTACCTTTTCCTGTCGGGTTGATGTCCATCAGCACTCTGAAATTATGATAAGCACATATATATTGTATGTATACACGACAAAAATCAAGCAATATATGAGCCCAAAACATATAAAAATCTGTAATAGTCACCTTTGAAGGAATTCTAAGGTATTGAACAATTCATCAGGGTAAGTTAATCCAAATACATAATAGCTCAAAAATGTTATCAGTATTCCCTGCAGGACATCTCTTGGTTGAACACAAACTTTAGCTTCGATTACAACTGCGCATGTAGCGGTTGGATCGTATAATGATTCTCCTTTTATTAAAAGTGTGGGAGAAGGATGTTCCACAACATTTTCTATTTCGTCATCAGTAAAACGCTCCAACTATAGAAAAAAAAAGATTTTACAAGTAACACTGCAAAGTAGGATATTCTATTGAATTGACAAAACATGATGCAATTTTCTATAAAAAAAAGTGCCTCACATCAACAATTTTGAATAAATAATTGGTCTTTTCCCTGAAATATAAAACTAAGAGAGGAACGATTGCCAATACTAGCGCAGAGTTATTCTCCATGTCGGATGCTAGTCTTGCTGACTCCTTCAGAACATTTTCAATACCTCGAACTTGTGACGTTTCTTTTCGTTTGGTCAACTGCTGGGAAAGACAGTAATGCTTCATAAAATTATGGATGATTAAATTTTTTTTCAGATTGTCGTGCCAAATATCATTGACAGGTTTTCCAAGTAAGATAGATGCGTGTTCGAGTATATATTCAGACTCCATCAAAATTGGCCATTCACGTAGGACATCTATCACGTCTCCATCTCTATAATTAATTGAACATCTTTGAGAGGGATATGTTTCATCGAATATGATTTTTATTTTTGTCACGTCTCTATTGTCAAATAGAGCTGCTTGGTCGAGTAGAAATTTTTTCTTTTCTTCTTGAGACTGCTCGGTTTCCGTTGATGGTAAAGATGGCTCATAGTCAGTACAGCCGTACTCATCTGCTTGAACATTGTTTTTGCGAGATGGTGTTCTCTCCTTTCTCATCCTTTTACTACCATTTTCTGTCCCGTGTGTATTTAGCTTACTATATCTAGAATCAACTTTCTGAGTTCGAACATAATTTACACGGTTGTAAATTGCTGTTGTTAATGTTTTTTCACCGTTACCCACAATAGAGTTCCCAATCTTTTCAACAAAAGAATGAGGATATTTTTTGATGATCTTACTGACAACTTTGACAACAGCTGATCGTGACTCATCTTTCAAGTCGTCTATCAAGTATTGAGCGATCTCTTGGATCATCATACGACGATCGAAAGGTTGTGGTATTAGTCCTTTCTCGCATGCTGCTAAAAGGCGTTTAGGAAACTTCTCCCACGGTAGTGTTTTTGACATTAATTTCAGAGTAGTCGATATTCCAATATCCTGTAGCTCAGAACCATTTTTGGTCAATTCACTCTGAGACGATTTTGATGGCCCAGCAACTTGCTGTTGCTTTTCTAAATCATTGTCATTTTCCAGTAGAGCAGGCGACAAAGTGCTTACTAAAAAAAAAGGAAAAAAATATTTCTAGATTATATCTATGAAGGGTTCCGAGCCAGAGTAGCCTAACCCACATTGTCGATAAGGCCTATTTCAAATGGCTGATTACAGTTGAAATGAGCTTTATCGACAATGTGGGTTAGGCTACTCTGGTTCTGAACCCTTCATATATGGGGAATTCCAGCTCATTTCGACCTGGCTCTGACCCTCAACCTCTTGAATTCGGCCCACGATTTTTTATATGATCGTTCTCAGTCTTAAAAGCACTCATTATTCATTTTGGATTTTTTTGCCACGGTTCAAAATTCTTACAATTTTTTTAAACCAGTATATTGATCGACACTATTCAAAAATCTTAAAAAATTCAGAAAAATCCTGTATCAGATATCAATATTTTCAAGCTTAGAGCCGGAATGGGGAGATTCTTCCTTTTTACTGTTTGCAAGCTTTTTCCTAAAATAGAAGTTGAAAAAATTAGAAGTGACTGTTATTCTTACTATGGATGGTTGCTGAAATATTTTCATATATCACACCGGATTTTAGAAATTTTTCTGAGATTCTTCGCCAGAGATTTTTTTTAAATTTTTATCTCGCCAAATTTTTCTTTATTTTTTTGTTTTCCGAAAAATCTCAAAAACATTTCTAGAATCCGGTGTGATAAATGAAAATGTTTCAGAAACTATCCATAGTAAAATAACTCCCGCTTCTAATTTTTTATAACGTTTTTTTTCGGAAAAAGTTTGAAAACAGTAAGAGGAAAAAATCTCCTCACTTCGGTTCTAAGCTTAAAAATGTTGATATCTGACACGGGATTTTTTAGAATTTTTTCAGATTTTTAAATTGTGTTGATCAATATTGTAGTTTTTAAAAATTGTAGGAAATTGCAACCGTGGCGAAAAAATCCCAAATAAATAATGAGCGCTTTTTAGAGTGAGAACAATCACACAAAAAATCGCGGGTCAAATCCGAGTGGTCAAGGGTCAGCGCCAGGTTGAAATGAGGTGGAACTCCCCATATATTTATAAGTGACAAAGTTTTGTTATTGTTTGACAATTAGAGAAAGATCATAATATTTTCAGTAGAAACTGAAATTTTCATTTTGTCCCACAACTTTCAGGAAAACACAAAAATGATCTCAATTTAAATATAATTCAAACAAAATAGAATTGTTTTTATACTTTGATCGTTGTCAAGAACATTAACGACCATATCCAGCATTGAACTGTTCAATTCCTCAAAAGACCTTGGTCTCCAAGGTTCGTTTTTTTCCAAAATCATCAGAGTTACTGTGCCTGTCTGACTACTAGCGTATACTTCCATTGTTTCGGTATCGGGAATCTCAGTCCCATCCTCTTCCAAAACAACCTGTTAAAATGAATAAACAAGTAAACGGATATTTGATTTTTAAATAGTACAACATTATTGTTTATCTCCTAATTTTTATGAATTGTTATGTATCGTATACCACGTATCCCTCTTCAGCATCTGGTAACTCAAGCCTTTCTTTTGCTGTCGATATAAGCTGTTCTATGCTTTTTCCTAATGTTAGTATTTTTCGAGTACGATCTTTAGCCAGCACCTTAAATAATGGCATTTTCTACGAAAGCAAAAAAAAAACAAACAAACAAAACGCACTAAAAAAACCAAGTACAAGTGTCATTGAAATATAAGAATAAAATAAAACGGTAGTAATGTAGTAATGAACAAAGAAAGAGAGAAATTTTTTACAGTTAAATGGTTATTCCATGCTGTAATTTAACCCCTCTCATCGTACCTATTTGGTAAATCCAAAGAGGAGAATGATCTGGTAATTCTTGTACATTTAGACATTCATAAGACTTAGTGGGTCGCATCTCATAAAAACGAATTATCGGATGAAAAATTGTGATGGATTTTTGGACAGTTAAATAAATATTTTCGTCGCGATTATCAAATAATATCAGCACAATTTTACCGATTTCAACGTCGTATTGATAATCCTTTTGTCTGATGACTACAGCATCCCCATTTTTGTAAGAAGTACCTTTGATCACAACAGCAGAGCTTTGTTGTAGATCTGAAGGTAATCTTGCATCAAAAATAGCTTTTTTCAATAGCTCTGAATACATACCGGCATCAAATGGAATTTCATTTTGAACAGAAATGGAATGTCTTAAATCAGCTCCTTTTCGTAGCAAGCTTTGTAAGAGCTCATGTTTTTCACTGAATGACTGTGTCACGTTTCGAAAGTTATGACAAGCCCGGGCTACCCTTTTGAAAAACGTGTGCTTACTTTCAAATCTCAATGTCCATACTTTTATTAAAGGCCCAAATTTCAAAAATAATTCAGGGTAGTGTGCAAGAAAGTGATGTTTGGGACGTAATTTAATTGTTGGAAACAGTTTGACCCTTAAACTCAAATATTCATCTATTACATGTTGTAAATATGGTAAATGGCACTTGTTCATTTTGGGTGCGCACACTAACTCCATGATTTCGATCAATAAAAGTATTGTTGACCAAACAAAATCATTAGGATCTCGAATTTTATCGTGAACGAGTAAAGGAAAGAGTTTTAGGAAACACCAAATCTGCCACGCTCCTCCAACGATTCTGTGGCTGGTGGATGAAAATTTCGTTGGCTTATCTCGTAAGTCCTGTGTTGCATATTTAAAGGAATTGATTCTGTCATTTAGCTCAGAATTGGTGAACCACCCTTTTTTAATGAGATAATTAATAAAGAGGAAGAAATCGTACGCAACAACACCCTCCATGAGATCATGCCCCAAACATGGTGGTAATCCGGGTGAACAAACATGGAAACTATGCAAAGTGTTGAACGTGGAATCGAATTTAACACCACGATGATCTTTCAACAAATTATCAGCTACTTCTTTCAAAGATTCTTTATACGATTCTATAGTTCTGCAAGGATATTCTTCGCGACTGTACTCTTCAATGACAGATTGTTCAACACGTATTATGTTTCCGTTTGATTCACGAGTGGTTGTTTCCGAATTCTCAAATGCTCCACTACATTTTTGCCTTGGATTACTGGGACCTGGTTTCTCCTTATCGTATAATTTAACACCCTTTTTTTTTCTGGGACTAATAGAACTTCGTTTATCTAGCACTGTAACTTTAACAGGTATGTTTCCTTTTTTATTAGTTGTAATACTCTTTGATAGTTTTTTATTTACTCTGACTTGATTTTTGCGTCTGAATAAACAATACCGACAAATATACGGAGAGGTACTAAAGTTTTCAACAAACCCGCCTAAAGAATGGCTCCCTAAATTATCCCCAGCAATAAAAACCAAACCGCCTTTTCTAAAATTGTCAGGAGATATCTCGATACCTTTATTTTCTAAAATTTTGAGATCATCCACGATTCGCCCGTATACTTTCTTGTGATCGAAATGATCCTCTCTGCACAAGGCGACCAATTGTATAGAATTAATATGAGTGCGAATATAATCCGGCAGATTTCCCACAGACATATAAACAGCTAAAATTTTATATTTTTTTTTTGCCGATCCCAATGGGTTCACAATTTCGAAGCTATCTTGGTACAATATCAACTTTAATGCATCAGGATTATTTTGGAAAAAAAGATTTTCTTTCAATACCGAACCATCTGTGAAATCTTGTAATAAATTCGACACAGGTGGAATTTCTTCATCTAAATAACTCTCTAACGATTTATCTTTTAGTATTGCCTTCAGTGTTTCAATAATCGGAACATAATGAAAGTATTCTTCTTTGCCATTCAGAATTTTGAGAAATACTCGTTCTGGTGAGACGAAAGAATGCTGTTTCGTATAAAACTCTTTCCTTTTATATTTAGTGTCTAATAGTTTGTTACTTCTATGAAAAGGATCTGCGTCAAGAACTTTAGCCATTATCATACTCACAGTCTCGGGAGAAATATTTGCATCGACAAGGCACTTTTTAAGTGATTCACAAACTATCTCTTGACTTTGACTGTGAATATTACTCATTTCTGTTACAAGATACTGAACTGTACTCGCTGGAACTATGAATCGACTTTCCAGCTTCAAATATAAATTTGCTAAATTTAACAAGAAATAATCGCGTTCATCGTTACTCGTTATTAGAACTCCATCATTAGTCTCTTTAGAAAAACTGTCACCATCATTGATCGTATTCTCAATGTCTGTATTAGTCTCACAATTAGTTTTTTCATCAACCTTAACAACTTCAGTTAGGCTTTCCTGAATGCTTCGGTGGCATTTTGATAGATGACCGGTAAAAGATTGAATGTTATTATAATGTTTCAGACAATTTTGAGCAGGACATTTGACCTTCAAACCCTCGTTGATATGAGCTTTTAGATGTTTTATAAAAAAATTATAATTTTCAAATGTCTGTTTGCATAAGCCCTCAGAACAAACAAATTGTGCATGAAGATTCTTTGCTATACATATTTTGTAATGAACTGTCTCTTGTTTCACTGAAACATTATGACTTCGCTTTATGTGCATCCTTAAGCTGGGTTCAGATTTAAAAGAGAATTTGCATCCATTATAACCGCAATGAAAATTTTTGGTCAAATTGCTATGGAACCGGTAATGACTTAAGTGTTGTCGAAATTTGCAGGACTGGTGCGTACAAAAACGACAGAAATACATTTTTTATTAATACATAAAAAGATTATATATAATTATATATAATTATATATAGATCATATATCGATTATATATTATCATATATAGATTATATATCAATTATATATGAAAAATGGCCCGATATAAATATATATGAATTATATATAATTTATATATAATTTATATATAATTCATATATATTTATATATATGAATATATACAAATATATATAAATGTATATAATTATATATATAATAATTAAATATATATAATATATAATTATATATAATCTTTTTTACTCGGGTATTTCACGACAGACACCAACAAATCGCTCAAAATATCTCTAAACTTGAGAAAATTCTTTTAATGTTATATTATAGATGTGTAATTGGGTACTTACCGTCTGAATTCAATATTATGCGTCAACCGTATGAAGCGTGTTGAACCACGTTAAAGATTGCACACGTGCTGCAGCCTGCTGAATGCACGCGCGCTCTCCTGAATATTGCTAACCGGCGTCGTGCCATGCGCAAAGCTTACTGCGCAACAAATTCATATGAATGCATATGAATTTTAATATCACTGACTCGGAATTTAACGTAAAAGTAATTGAATTTTCAACATCGTGTTACAAAATTCAAACAATTATATCTAAAATTCCAAAAGTCGACGTGGGATCCTCGAACAACTTCATTCTTTAGATATTCGTGTGAATGCATATGAATTTTAATATTACTGACTCGGAATTTAACGTAAAAATAATTGAATTTTCAAACTCGTGTTTCAAAATTCAAACAATTAGATCTACAATTCCAAAAGTCGACGTGGGATCCTCGAACAACTTCATTCTTTAGATATTCGTGTAAATGCATATGAATTTTAAATCACTGACTCGGAATCCAACGTAAAAATCATTGAATTTTCAAATAAATAGTTCGAAAATTTCAGAAGTAGCTATTGCATCCATACATTACTTTGTGCTATCCATATTCATATCAATGTATATTAAACTTCAAGATATTTGGAATTGATTTAAATATTCTTTGCACTGACGTTTCATGCCATGTTATTACTTTTCATTTTGTTTGGAAATTTCATTTCAGTATTGAAAATATTATAGAAATAGTTTGAAATTTAAAGTTTGTAACTCAAAACTTAGATATTTACTTGAATATTAAAATACGATCACAAAATTCAAAGCTTTTACAGATTGAATTCAATTTAAGTACAGAGTTTTTGAATTTCTCCATCCTTTGTACATTATATTTCTGAACATTTTTTACAGTGTAGCTACAGTGATTGCCTCGGCCTCTGGAGCTGCGTATAACCATGCCCCTGGTCTCTGCAAGGCTAAAACTATAGCCTTACTAACCCTAGCAATTCTTTTTGGGCATTTTGTGAGTTCTACGTCTAATTTGGAGATTATACTACTAATGTATCCCCTCCCTTTTTTAAATCGTAAAAATTTTTTGAGGAATATGGTGAGGGGTGAGGTAGGGGTTGGGGACGTGCTTCTCTTCTAGTCAATGTTCTATGAATAGCTTCAATCGGTTGGCGTGAACTTTGGTCTCCTTTCGACCCTTCCGGATGGTGTAGTTGACATCCGAATCTTTTTTCGTGATCTCGTATGGACCGACATACTTCGGCGTTAATTTCGCCGATCTTCCCCGCCGAACCGTCTCATCGAGCAGAAGAACCTTATCTCCCGGCTGGAATTTGGCTTCTACCGTCTTTTTGTCGTAGTATGATTTCGCTTTACCCTTGGCAGCTTCCAGATTCTCTTTTGCTTTGAGATTAGCCGCCCTGAGTCTTTCGCGTAGTTGATTGTTTGCAACAAATCGTCCACTTTACGAGGTTCGCTTCCGTCGAAAACATTGACCATCTGCCGTACCTCCTTCAATGACAAGTAGTCCGTCATCTTGGTTGCTGTGTGTTGCCTTGATTCTCTCTCGTCAGGAACCGATCCCGGAATGGTTTTTGTTTCCTGGGATGTTGCTTGGGGTTGGTCAGGAAAAAAGGAAGTGCCTGGTTTAGGCTTTGGAGAAGGAGTTGGCTGTCCCTTACTATTGCTTTTAATAAATGCTCGTAAGGTTGCCCTAATCTCCTCTACAGTGTTTGAATCACTGACTGCTAGCGCGTATCTTTCGCAAACTTGTAGGAGAACCTCTTTTCGAAGATCCTGTATCCACCCGGTTTGACCTTGCGCGACAAGTTCCTCAATCTTATTCCAAGTAGCAGACATCTACTCTAATCAGAAATTCTAATCCAAGCTTGATGAGCCTGAACTGACTCGTTATTTTGACGAAAAATATCTAAAATTCCTTATACTTCCTAAATACGATAATTTACTAATGCTCGCACGCTTCTAACTGGCAGTTAGCTCTCAATGACAATGTTTGCGGCTTAAATACTAAAACTGCGAGGATTTCAAATTGACTTACACAAAAATGACTATCTTCATCTCGCTTTTCCGCCTCTGCTGGGTTGTTGCTGACCCTCTGTGGTTCCTTTGGTGCTGCTGAACTGCTGCGTCCTGCTGCTGCTGCTGCTGTAGGTACCTCGTGCTGGTTTCTTTGCCTTGGCCACGAATGCTGCGTGCTGTAGCTCTTTCCTTGCGACGTATTTTTCCACTAGGTTACAACGACTGCGTGTTGCACCTTTTAACTTTTCTCTTTTTACTTTATTTATTTTATTTTATTTTACTTCACTACTTCTGTTTTAGCGTCAACTATCTTGCAAGCTCTGGTTTATCCGCTAGACCGCTGCCACCAATGTTGTAATATTAAAACTCCGTTACTCAGGGATTTGGGAGTTGATCGGGTTGTTCCCAGAGGTGATTTTATAATCACTCTAAGTGCAAGATAGCAACGAAAAGTAGATTTTATTTAGTATAAATATAAGTTACAAGAGATGGGTTTTGGAGCACTTGCCCCCTTTCGAGCCTGAGTATTCGAAGATGATACTCTTCGCTTCTTTTCTGGAATCTGCTCAAGACTGAAGCGCGGCTCGGTCCTTAGCCTAATTTATTACGTTATTATGCTTACGTGTAAGTTGGCGTAACCTGCATGCGCTGCGCTTTGTCGCATTCCAGGTCACGCCTTGCTTAATTATTACAAGTAATTATTGCAAGTAGCCTATTTACGAAATATGCTGGAATGTTGAGTAACAATTCTCAACAATTATAAGGAGAGCTAGATGGTGTTATCATCCCGTTTTCTAATTTAGTTTTCATCTGCTTTTCAATTTCTGCTTTATGAACCGGCGGGAAACGATATTGACGTGTGTTGATCGGGATATCATCTACGGTTGGAATTCGATGTTTAACTGCGGATGTTGCTTTTAATTTGCTTCCCGGTAAATGGAAAATATCAGGGTGTTCCTCGATCAAATCTAACACATGAATTCGCTCCTCGTCGTTCAAATGATCTAATCTTAATTTTGATTCTATTTCGGCAACCCTATCCGTGGACGTGAATTCTTGTTCTGAAAAATCTGAACTCGAATCATATCCTATTTCTTCAGGAAAATTATGGTATTCAAACGGTGTGACTTCTTGGGGAGAGATCTCCACCTCGACATCTTTCTCTAGCGTATTAATGGCCATTACACGGCAGGCGCCATTGCTTACGGTGACGGCAGCCTCGCCTATGTATAACCCTTCCGCGATCGGGATTCTCGGTAGATACCCCTCCGTTAGATCACAATTGATTACTTCCACGGGTATTATTTGCCTAGTGCGTGCTTTTATTGTCCAAACACGTTTGTAAGGTAATTTAGTTTCCGAATCAGAATTTTCTTCGTTAATGAATCTAAACGGCCTAATTGGTTCTGTTTTTGTAACAAGCGTATTATGTGAAAACGATATCTCTGCTTTTTCGCGCCTTAAATAATCTTTTCCTAGGATACCGTCGCTTTTCAGAGGAAAATCCGAGCTTACTACGTGTAATTTAGTGAGTTGATTTTGTAATGTTATTTCGGCTGTACCGAAGGTTTCGATTTTATCTGTAGTTATACCGGTAATTGTCGCGGACTCGTCGAGTGCAATTAACTCGTCTGGATGTAAAACATTTGCTTTTATCAAACTTATGTCTGCCCCGGTATCGATCAAAAATACTCCAACCCCGGTTTTCAATTCTGGTGCCTTGATTTGAATTAGCGGCGATTCTCTATTTCCCCCGCACGTGAGAACCCGCGACCCGGTTCTTCGAATCAGACGCTCCGACGCTCGCGGTTCGCGTGCCCCGTCGTCGCGTCTGGGCGACGGGACGCGTTCGCGTTTAAAGACTCCGTCGGTCTGGCTCTACTGTTATCCTGCGGTGACGGGGATCGAGATCTTACCGTCGCTCTGTTATTGTTATCTTGGGCTGTATCCAGTTCTTGTCTAAATTGGATAGGAAGAGGCGAGTTTGACCTAAACGAATTATTCGAGGACCTATTTGATGGTGATGGTGACCGTTGTCTATCGTCACGCGGCCTGTGGATACCGGTATCCATTTGCGGAGGGTATCCATAGGGTGAATAGTAAGGGAACCCCATCGGTGGATACATATAAGGGTAAGGCGGGTAATAGGGATACGGACTCCTATTCTGGTGTTGCATAGATCTATCTTGTTGGTGACCTATTGAGGGAGAGAAATCTCGCCATGAGATGTCTAGTTGTTCTGGGATAGAAGACTTGCGTAAAATACCTGTGCCCTGACGCTCTGTAGTAGGCGACGGACTTTTATCTCTACCTCCATTACCCTCCTTGTTCTCGTTTACAATGAAGGTTGGGTGCCTTCGCTCCTGAGCAGTATAGTAATCAAATATCTTGCCCGAATTAGGTGACGGTGATCTTTGCCTATCATCGCGTGTACCGGAGACCCTTAACAACTCGCCCGATGGTATAATTCCGCTTTTCATCCGAGTCTCTATTTTAACCGCGCTCTCGTGTGCTTTTTCCAAAGTTTTCGGATCTCGTGCATCTACCGCTCGCGACAGTTCGTCTGGTAAGCCCCGTATAAATGCATCTAACGCGCACTCCTGTACTGGTTTCATCATTTCTATTACGGCTTCTTCTCCATACTTATCTCTCAGGCAAACCTTAGCCCCGCTAATTAGAATATTCAACCGGTCATAAAATCCGCTAACCGTCTCATTACGTTTCATACGAATATTCTCTATTTCATGATGATAGTATGGGTAATTTTTCCCTGGCGCGAATCTTTGTTTAAGGTGTTTGGTTAACTCATCAATTGTTCTAATGCTTTTCCCGTATGTGCTGTCGCGCGCAGCACCTTGTAACTTACCGAGTACTGCCTTCACATAGGGTCCTTCCGAACCCGGCGGTACATAAACCGATCCATTATGTACATCCTGCAGAAAGTCTTTCAAGGGAACGTTTGTCCCATCAAAATATGGAACACCCAGGGTGCTATGCTGCAACGCGAAACACTCAGCCATCGATGCAAGCATCGATTCGCTAGCTGTCAGATTTACATCTGAATTTGGCATTTTTAAGCAGAAATTAAGAAGAACTTTAGTTTGTAATAGAGAAGAATACTTTAAGTGGAAAAAGATTGGTTTTCACCAGTCAACAATTTATCGTGGAAAATGTCAATTACAGTATATCAAGAGATTCGGTAGAATCTCGCGCCGTTCCGTGGCGGGAAATTTCCAATCCCGCTGAGGAAATTTATTAATTAACTAAGAGAGAAAGAGAGAATTTCTTCGAGTGAACGATTTGTGATTTTTAGAATTTAGAAAAATTGAGAATTTTGAAAAATATATTTTTTTTTTTGTTTAAACAATTCAATTGTTTAACGGCTTAATATCCCACCGCTGCCACCAATTTTCGTATGTGACGGACGGTGTGGTAGTGTGGTTAATTATCCGAACGGTTCTATTGACAAGCGAGGACCTGTCGACTATTAGGATACCCGTCACATGCGCGAAAATAATAAAATTAAAAGAAAAGATCTATCCTGGGATAGACCGGTAAATAGGATCGTTGCCGCCTAGTCCTATACAGGGCTCAATTGAAATGTTTAAACTATGGTTGAGGCTAATGAATATTAGGATGATTAAAATAATAAAATAAAAGGTGATTCAATGATCATGAGAATTAACTGGTAAAATCAAATATATATTCTTGAACGATAATGGATATGAAATATATAATTCAAGCGGCTAACAAATGATTGCCGGTTGAACAAATGAATAACATAAAATATTAATTCACAAAGTAATGAAATAACGAGGTAATATAATGATCTCCGACGTGGGGATCGTGAAGGCTTGTTACTATATAAGATTTATTATTGTTCGGGCAAAGTAGAATTATGAGCTCAAATCAGCTGGACGGCCAGCGCCTATCACACGCACACACACAACCGTGCAATGTTTACCCGGGTAGACTCAAACTCTCAATGTATTGCGCACCGAGCGTACGAACTATTCAATATATGTATGTATATTCCTATGGACTAAATCGAAGTCTATGTATCAGTATGTCTCAAATCTCCCTGTGGGAGTCACGTTTGTAATCTTTTCTCGGCCTCGTGGTCAACTATCTGTATTCTATCGTAGAGTTTAAAATAAAGACACGAGTTTTAATTAAAAGGAAATTAAACCCCGTGTAAGCTTTTCTTAAACATTCACCCGTAAGTCACTCATCCTAGGCCTCTCTCACTAATTGTGTTCACCCACATCAAACGAACCTCTTATCTATCTTTCTCGTAACATTTTTTGGTCCTTCGAGCCGGATCAGTCGCGAATTGATTTGAACTATCTCGAAATCGTCGCGAATCTCGGGGAACGAATTAGTGGGTGAGTGACACGGTAGTGTTGTGAAAAGTTTATCGACAGCGTTACGGAAAACGCTAAAAGTGGAACTCTCTCAGTGGAATATAACTGAAAACGGTTAATTTCAAACTCGCATCAAAGTCGCGGGTCACCTTGTCGAGACTCGTAGTCAGTGTGTGTATCAACAACTCGAGTGTCGTGTGCGTGCAAGTAAGTGTGTCGTGCGCGTCCGTCTCTCTCGCAGTTTAAATACTCAAGATAGATTCCCGTAGAATCGTTTGTTGATATATCTCGCTATCATGTCTCTCAGCGAGCTAATCGATCGTCAGAACGAACTTTTATGGCGCATCGCGCGCACAGTGGAAAATCTGCAAAAGCTCGGGGAGGCAAAGATCACCTACGGTCAAGTACAATCACGACTCAACGCTCTGGAGTCAAACTGGACAAAGTTCCAAGCGAATCACGACCAGATGGTCAAACAAAAATCCGCGGCCGATGAAAAGCAGCTTCCATTGATCGAGCAACGATCGTATTTTTCAAAAGACTACTTCGGGCAGTGCGAAGAAAAATACCTAGACTCGCGGGGACACATGCTCGATCTCCTAGAGTCACTCAAACCGGCAACCACACCTCAAGTGGATGCATCTCTAGCCTCAGCGGCTAAGCCTACGTTCCGACGGCTACCTCCTATCGCCTTGCCATCGTTCTCGGGTAGTTTCTCTGAATGGCAACCTTTCCACGATCTCTTTGACTCAATCGTTCGCAAAAATGAACAGCTCTCGGATGTTGAAAAACTCCATTATCTAAAAACCAGCTTGACCGGGGAGCCTTCTCAACTAATCAGAAATATCGCTGTCACTGGTGATAATTTCTCTCGTGCGTGGAACACTCTCGTATCGCGCTACGAAAACAAGCGATTACTCACGAGCTCTCATCTCGGAAAACTCTTCGCGATTCCGCGAATCGGGAAGAAATCATCGGCAGAAATCAAACGTCTGCTCAGCGATACCTGCGAAGCCATCGGGGCTCTGGAAACCCTCGGTCGCCCTGTCAAACAGTGGGATGACATTATCGTGCACATGACAATAAGCAAACTCGACTCTGGATCTCTCGAAGAGTGGGAAAAGCGCGTCAGCGAGACTCGTGATCCTCCAGCCTTCTCAGAGCTCGAGTCATTCCTTCTAGGACGCATCCACACCCTCGAGGCTGTGGAACAAGCCCAAGGTCAAAGTGCACCCACCAAGACGCAGGCCTCACCAGGAAAGCTTAGCGGTTCCACCACAAAATCTCACGTGGTGCAATCAAAAGAATCATCGTGTTCCTATTGCAAGGAAAATCATTACATCGCGGCGTGCAAATCGTTTCAAGGGAAACCGCTCGAACGAAGAAAGGACTTCGTTACATCTCACAGTCTTTGCTACAACTGTCTCGGTCCACATCCAGTAAAAGACTGTCGATCAGATAAGAGATGTCGTACTTGCGAAGGTCGACATCATACTCTACTTCATCGCAGATCTTCAACATCTGCTCCAGCATCTGGCAACGATGCTCCGCAAGGACAGGCTACCGCAGGCCAAGCATCTCAGCTGACATCGAGTACCTCAGCACAGGTCAGCAGCCATGCAGCTCAGCCGAAGAACGCGCAGTGTTCACCAGTCCTCCTTGCGACAGCACAAGTTCTCGTTTCGAACCACGAAACAGGAGAATACATCACCGTTCGAGCCTTATTGGATCAAGGCTCCGAAAGCTCATTCATCTCGGAGTCGCTCACGCAGCGATTGCGATCGACGCGGCGCCACGCCTCAATCCCAGTCATCGGAGTTGGAGCTCAACAATCCGGAGTAACCCGCGGGGTCGCGACACTCCAGATAAAATCCCGCGTGAACACCGAGTTCTCGTGTCTCGTGGACGCCTTTATACTCCCTCGCGTGACATCGTTCCTGCCATCGTTCCGAGTTCACGTGGAAGACTGGCCTCATCTACAAGGTCTCACTCTCGCAGACCCAAGCTTCGCGGAACCTGGTCAAATTGACGTCATCCTCGGCGCCGATGTTTATGGCCACGTGCTCATCCAAGGAATACGGAAGGGAGCTCCTGGCACACCAATCGCTCAAGAAACCCAGTTCGGATAGGTATTATCGGGTCCTGTTTCGTCAGCAGCAGCGCACACATCTCATACCGCAGTTCAAGGGCTGCAATGCTCTCTGGACACCGAACTGATTGATCTCGTTCGGCGTTTCTGGGTGCAAGAAGAAGTGTCAACTCCAGTCGCACTCACGAATGACGAAGAAAACTGTGAGAAGCATTTTCGCGAAACAGTTTCTCGCGATGCGACCGGTCGCTATATCGTTCGGTTGCCAATCAAAGACAGTTCGGTTGATCTCGGTAACTCGCGTACCCCCGCGCATCAAATGCTCCTAAGGATGGAGAAACGGTTCGTGAGTGATTCGAAACAAAAGGAAGCTTACTCGAACTTCCTCCGCGAATATCTCGACCTCGGGCACATGTGTCGCGCTCCCAGTGGATCAAACAGTGACTCTCGCGTATTTTATCTTCCACACCATGGTGTCGCGCGCGAGTGCAGTTCAACGACGAAGTTACGTGTCGTGTTCAACGGATCACAGAAAACGGAGCGAGGAATCTCTCTGAATGACAATCTCTACGTCGGGCCAAAAGTGCAGACCGACCTCGCCGACGTTCTCATGCGGTGGCGGCAGTATCCTGTCGCTTTCTCCTCGGACATCGCCAAGATGTACCGACAGATTCTGGTTCACCAAGACGACTGGGATCTTCAGCGGATCCTTTGGAGAGAAAACTCACAGCTCCCAATCGAGGAGTATCAACTCTGTACGGTAACGTATGGTCTCGCATGCGCTCCATATCTCGCGATACGTGTCCTTCATCAGCTCATTCAAGACGAAGGGCAACGTTACCCCCTAGCTAATCGAGTCATCATCGACAACACGTACGTCGACGACGTACTCTCGGGGGCAGACAATCTACCTCAAGCCCGCGAAAAGATCGAAGAACTCAATCAGCTGCTCAGGGCGGGCGGCTTCGAACTCAAAAAGTGGACGTCGAGCCACCCTGAAACTCTCGTGGACATTTCGCCAGGTGATCGGGAAATCGCAAAACAGCAGAATCTCGATCAAAGTCCATTCTTTCGTGCACTCGGTCTCATGTGGAGACCCGAGATCGACTCGTTCGCATTCGCGCCTCAAGCTATCGAGGATGAGCACATCCTTACGAAACGGAAGATCCTCTCGGAAACCGCTCAGCTGTTCGATCCTCTTGGTTGGCTCTCGCCAATCACGATCCGAGCGAAGATTTTCATGCAACTGTTGTGGGCAATGGGCCTCGGCTGGGATCAGCCACTCCCCGACTCACTCGCGTCGCGCTGGAACACCTTCCGACAAGAGCTACAAGACGTCTCTCTGATCACAATCCCTCGGTGGATCGGTCTCAACTCAGAGTCTCCAGCGGTGGAGATTCATGGGTTCGCGGATGCTTCTCAAGAGGCTATCGCGGCGGTAATATGTTTGCGAACGTACATCGACACTCACGAAGTGCGCGTCTCGCTTATGTGTTCGAAAACAAAAGTCGCGCCCCTCAAAAAAGTGACAATTCCGCGTCTCGAACTGTGTGCCGCGCTCCTCCTCGTAAGACTCGTGCGCCACGTGGAAAGCACTCTCAATCTCGCGAAATCTCCGGTTCATCTGTGGTCGGACTCTACAGTCGCGCTCGCGTGGATAAAAAGTCACCCCTCTCGCTGGAAAGACCTTGTCCGCAATCGTGTCACCGAAATACCAGATTTCTAGCGTGCTCGTTGGCATCACGTATCGGGTTCGGAAAATCCAGCGGATCTCGCGTCTCGCGGTGTATCTCCAGAACAAGTTCACGCCTCACAACTCTGGACTCGCGGTCCATCGTGGCTTGCCAAGCCTTCGGTTAGTTGGCCGTCCTCATCTCCCACGTTGAAGGGAGACGAACCTCTGGAAGAAAGAAAGCAGGTAGCAACTCATCACCTCGCGGTATTGGATCCGCCACCAATCTGGGATCTCATCGATCGTTACTCATCACTAACGAAATTGCTGAGAATCACCGCTCTTTGCAAACGTGCTGCGGACATATTCTTATCTAAATCGGTCGCGAAATCTCATAAGAAAACTGTCTCGCACGGGCCGATCATGACGTCCGAACTGAAAGGCGCTCGCATCTCTTGGGTTGCAACAATTCAAAACGCTTACTTCGGAGCCGAGATTGAATTGCTCACACAAGGCTCGCGGCTCACTCGGCGCTACTCACTCTTTCGGCTCGCTCCATTCGTGGACCGAAACGGACTTCTAAGAGTCGGAGGTCGGTTGCAGCAATCATCTCTACCTTACGACGAGAAGCACCCTCTCATTCTTCCGCGAGCATCTTCATTCACCATTCATCGCTGCGTTTCGTGTGCACGTCAACGCGCTACTCTTAGCGTCCAGCAGATGGGCCAGCTTCCTCATTCTCGCGTTTCGCAGGCAAGACCCTTCTTGCACTCTGGGGTCGACTACGCAGGGCCTTTCGCAATTCGAGCCTCTCGCGGGAGAAACCCAAAAACGTACAAAGGCTACATCGCTGTTTTTGTGTGCTTCTCCACATCAGCTGTTCACCTCGAATTAGTTTCAGACTGCACAACGGAAGCCTTTATCGCAGCATATAAGCGCTTCACCTCGCGACGTGGAATCTGTGCGACCATCTCAAGCGATTGCGGAAAGAATCTCGTCGGAGCTGATGCTGAACTTCGTCGCTTACTCGCGGCATCATCGAAGGAATCCGCGCAAATCGCTAATATCCTCGCGTCGCATGGAACCCAGTGGCGCTTCAACCCTCCGTCAGCACCTCACTTCGGTGGTAAGTGGGAAGCCGGGGTGAAATCAGTGAAGTTCCACCTCAAGAGGGTCATCGGCGAATCCAAACTCACGTTCGAGCAGTTTGAAACGTTCGTCGCGCAAGTGGAAGCTACCCTCAACTCGCGACCACTGTGTGCACTCTCGGACGATCCAACAGACTCGGGTGCCTTAACTCCAGGGCACTTTCTCATCGGTACAGCTCTAAATACCGTACCAGAACCCTCGCTCGCGGACGTACCCGTCCAACGCCTCTCGCATTGGCAACTATCACGCCAAATGCTCGAACATTTTTGGAAACGCTGGAGCACAGAATACCTCCAGACGTTTCAAAATCTACCGAAGTGGCAATCACTCAACGGGAACATCGACATCGGAGCCATCGTTCTCATCAGGGATGAAAACTTACCTCCATCGGTCTGGCCACTCGCGAGGGTAATCGACGTCCACCCAGGATCGGATGGATTAGTTCGCGTGGTGACAGTGAAAACGAAATCGTCAGTGTTAAAACGGCCGATAGTAAAATTGTGCGTGCTACCGGTTAACACTCAAAAATGAGCCCCTCACGGCGGGCGGCGTATCCTGATTTCGCAATCGTCAAACGATAGCGAGGCGGGCGGTATGTTCGGGCAAAGTAGAATTATGAGCTCAAATCAGCTGGACGGCCAGCGCCTATCACACGCACACACACAACCGTGCAATGTTTACCCGGGTAGACTCAAACTCTCAATGTATTGCGCACCGAGCGTACGAACTATTCAATATATGTATGTATATTCCTATGGACTAAATCGAAGTCTATGTATCAGTATGTCTCAAATCTCCCTGTGGGAGTCACGTTTGTAATCTTTTCTCGGCCTCGTGGTCAACTATCTGTATTCTATCGTAGAGTTTAAAATAAAGACACGAGTTTTAATTAAAAGGAAATTAAACCCCGTGTAAGCTTTTCTTAAACATTCACCCGTAAGTCACTCATCCTAGGCCTCTCTCACTAATTGTGTTCACCCACATCAAACGAACCTCTTATCTATCTTTCTCGTAACAATTATTTATGAAAAATAGTAATGAATTTAATAAAAGACTCTTCACGATTCACACGCGTTGATATAATGAATATAATGAAATACTGAAATAATATCAAAAAGGAACTACTGGAATAGGAACTACTGGAACTCTCTATGAAAAAGCTTCACTATCTCTCTCTCTTTGGTGATAATACTGAATCGTATTCAATAATAAAAAGAAATCATGTATGGCTTTTATAACTGTAACATTGCATTTTGCAACGCGTGTTACAAGCGACTCCCGAACCCTTAGACGACCATAGTTACGTAGGGTGCGACGAATGAAAGAAGCACGAATGCATTAGGTTAGCCCCGAGGCTATAAACTCTCCGAGAGGCGACCGTGACCGACTCAAGACTGTCGGATTTATTTCTAATTCTTTTGTATTATTTTACGCATTTTCTCTATTATGTGGGAGACGAGGCTCATACGATGGCCAAAACTAAGACTGATACGCCACTCGACGGACGCACACCACCGAATACCGGGTGTTTGGATCCTTTTCGATGAAAACCACATGAGCTATGGAGGATAGTACTGGCCAGGCTACCTCCACCAAAGAGACAGAGGACACGGGAGAGTGCCGAAGGCACTCTACAGCGTGGGATATCGGTGGTGGAAGAGATTCCCGCCACCAAGAAGAACCTGCAACCCGTGGTCCTCCGAATCAACGAGCTAATGACACCGTGGTGAACTTCGAATTTCGCGCGAAGCGACGATAGGTCGCCATATTCAGGGATCTTTGGATCGATTTGCAAAATCAATACTCGACCGCTTAACCAGGGTGCGATTTATCAGCGCATAGCGGTAAAAGATCACTCTGTCGTAGGCCTGCCTCGCAGGTAGAGCGTCGAGCTCTAGTGCTCGCACAACTTAGACTTTGTAATTATATTTTGCGAGCCAAGAGGCAGTTTAGTATTTCCCCCGTGGAATGTTCGAGTTTTGATTTCGAGTAGCGTGTGCTGGTGTGTCAGGAGGTTTTTCCCACGAAGAAATCTCCCTAAAAGAGCGGCTGGACAACGGTAAGCGTTAGCCAATTTGACCTATACTAATTTGAATTCGGCAAACGGCCATCAGCCATCTTGCCTTGTTCCGAGCCACGAGGCTCTTTGGTATTTTTGAGAATCAAATTAAGACGACCTCCGAGTCGGTAGGCCGCCACCAGTGTCTCACGTCATAATAGAGTTTGAGCTTTAGTTTTTTTTGAGTAAGATTTTCGAGTTTTGTGTCGCGTTATAGTATTTCTGTAGAGCCGTAGGTTTCGCACCTGAGTGCGAGCGAGATAGTCTGCTTACGTCACGGTCGCGCTCTCTCTCTCTCTCATACGGAGAGATTCAGAACTGTATTATATTTTGAATTCCATTTAGCCTTTTTGTTTCGCCTACGAAGGCAGAGTTAGTTTAAGTTAAGTTTAAGTAATAATTTTGTGAATTAGTTTTGTTAAGCCTTGCGGACATATTTCAGTCTTTTATCTGTAAGTTTTGTTCCGCGAGGGACGTATTTGTCGAGTTATTTATTTTTGCATTATTTTGTTGTGTTATTGCTCTCCTACGTGGGAGCTATTAGTTTATTTATTATTGTGAAACTCGTCAAGCGTGGCCAGGTCGCCTATACACGACCTGAAGCCGTTTTATACCCGCGGGGTAGTACCCCCGGGTACACGATTTGTTAATTCTATTTTTCATTCAATTTTTCTTCAATAAATTCAATTTTTCTTTGTAAAATTTTAAACCACGAGTCGTTAATCAACGCCTAGCTAATCCTTCATTCAATCCCGACCCCTCTCCGCGGTACTGTTGCTAGCCGACGCTTCAGTACAGTTTGTTTAGCTTTTGTTTAGATTTTTGAAATAGGCGGTTATCCGCCAGGCGCCCAACATCTTGTTCAATTTCCAGGTTTTAGCTAATTGTCGACTGGATTAATCTCGGATGCTGGCTATCCGGTCCAGATCCGAGAAGTAATAAAAATCCACGTCACATAACATAAAATACATATAGTTATTGAATCAAGATCAGTAGTTATGTGTTTAGTAATTTATATTGACACAAAGGAGCCTCATACTGGGGTTAGGGTGAATCCCGAAATTCTATGAATTACCCCGCTCGGCTCGTCAGGTTAAGAATTGTCTCGATCTTGATTCATTCACTATAATAGTAAATGATAAAATTCCCCAATATAGGAGTTTATATTTATAATGTATATGAAACTAATTATGTAAATCTTCAATTTATAGCGATAATATGGTAATATAAATCGAGGTCAACAGTTGGATCTTAATAACTCTTTTATAATAAAAAGGTAACCCAACAGGATTAGGGTGGAACCCGAAATTCTATGAATTATCCTGTTTGGTCTTGAAAATTTATATTCATACCAATCTCGATTTATATTAAAATAGGAAAATAACGCAGTTTGTATGAGTAGCAGTTCAAGCTCGCCGGGTGGTCTCGTTACTAGGAAGGGTTTACCCCGAAATACCTCTTGTATTGACTAGTTACGATATTCCCGTGGTTATACTACTCATGTGATTAAATTATATTATAACATGCAAATGATTAAATTCAAAGAATTCTGGAAAACAGTTTAACGAATCTTAGGTATAAGATATAAATGAGCGATTTTGTGTGAGCGGTCGTGATTACTTATCTTTGGCTGGAATGGCGTAGCATGGGCTACTTTCAATATTTAAGTATATGCCTCCCTCACCTTGGGAACCTCGAAGCCTTTGATTAGCGTAGAATTTAGATTTTGTTTAAATGTTTTAGATGCTTATAACTGTTTTAAATGTCCTGAACTGAAGCTAATGTTATTTGCTCAAATGTCTATTCTTCGTAATCGGATCGATGCACAGATTTGACTGATTCTAATTTTGCGATTATAAAATTAATAAGAGTTGATGGAAGGTAATGATAATGAAATTGAATTGAAAAAGCAATGAATTGACAGTAAAGTTATCTTAATAGTACAAATACTCAAAGTGAGTATAAGGCGGAAAGTGAAGTTAATGTTAATTAAAAGTTCAAAAGCGATTATTACAATAATCGACTTGTGTCTCTGCACTGAATTTAATGTTGAATAATCAGACCACCACGCTGTGGATTATGTCACGATTATTACTTTAGGTTTAACGGGTGTAGAGTCCTTTGTATTACCACTTGACTTTAGATTTAATTTAAAGGAAGATTGAATACAACTCGTGGCTCGAAGTTACACACGGGTCGATACGTCCACGCACCTCGCGATTTACCAGAAGAAAGACCGTTTGTAGTTGTATAAAGTAAATAGTTTAAAATAATGAAGTTAAAGCGAATGCATAAATCTTGAAGAGATTTACGGTTTGAATTTTGTTGACGAGTACTGAGTCCTTTACACTACCACTTTAATTATAAAAAGAAAAGATTGAGTGTAACTCTTGGCTCTATTTAGCACACGGTTCTTTACGTCCACGCACCTCGCGATTTACCAGAAGAAAGACGCTAGTTTAAGTTCAAAGGCGACGAGGTCCCCGCGGTTGCAACAATGTATGTATTACTGCGCGCGTGGCTTAGCCAATTAGGGCCTTGCTTAGTGGCTAATTGTCGCCTGATTGGTTTGAGGGACTACTTGCAGTTAGCGTAGGCGTTGGTCCCTTGTGACGTCACGCGGTCCCATGCTACTCCATGCCTCACCTATAGTCTACTCACACTAGCTCATATTTTGAATATCTTCAAACTATGTTAATAATCCGAACTTATATTTGAATTATGAACCGTTAAATGGCTCTTTAGTTTTCCATCATTCTTGCTTTTGAAATCTTATTATTCTACTTCTAGTTAGCTTAATTTCCTTATTTCTTTGGAAATTAGAGAGAGAGCAAAAATTACATCTACGCGCTAACCTATAGTAGTGTGAGATTGAGGGGTCAGCAAGACTGGGGTTCCAGTGTTGCTTCGCCGTTATCTGCACCTACGTGACTTACGAGCCATTTCAAGAGGGGAATAAACATCCGATAGAAATAATATTATATTTCGATGTGGTTACTTTTTATACTCTAAGTCACGTTCGAAAAATGAAACAACAAGTTGTTGAGGTTCAAAGAATTTATAAAATCAAAGAAAGAAAAAGGAATTTAGGATTCCGGGATATATATATATATATATGTGTAAAAGAAAGAAGTCAGCAGGATTAGGGTAAACCCGAAGTTCTAGGAACTATCCTGGTTGACTTCCCAAAAGGAAAAATATATACCGAAATCTTTAAAATCTACGCACGTAACAATTGCAACCTGAATCACACGACAAATGATGTGCAGGATGCTTTCGAGAAGTTATGTCGTCTATCAGAGACAGGTTTTCAGTAGGGTGTGCAGGGAACCTCTCGCAAGAAATTCTCTGCATACGACTGCGAAAGGTCTTGCACTGAAAATACACTTCCAGCAAAGAAGATTGGAGTCTTCGTTTCAATGTTCACATGCCACTATAATCTAGAAATTTTTTTTTTTGAATACAACCATGTTAAAAATGGTCATGGTGAGGATCATGTTAGAGCTGTTTCAAAACTATGTAATCTCGTCATGAGATTGAAAGTTGGTTAATTAATGCAGGAGTTTCATACTAGTACATTGTGAAGGATGAAGATTTAATGATGGTTTGATCCATTTTTGAAGGAGGGTTTCAGAACACTAAGATCAAACCATTCAGGTATCGGACTTAGGATTGAGTATCTTGTTCCTTAAAAACACACAAACAATTTGCTGATGAAAATTTTCAAACAAAATTGACCAAACCATCGATTCCCAGCCATCTTTATGGAACGAGGGATCGAATTCCAAGCTTCATGCTAGAAAATCATCAGCTTAGTGTTCTCTACTCTACCCCAAAACATTAATGTCCTACAAGTATGATCGGAACGCAAGGAGCAGTTTGAAATCTCTATTATTCACTGCGTAATGGTGGATAGCTCCTGCACTTTTCATCCAATTTACAAAGTTAGGTTGACATGTTATTAGTTTTAAAAAGTACTGACATGATGAAGATCCAATTCATGCTTTACATAAGATTTCCACTGCAAGTAGCCTCTACCGTCAACCCCGATGTACAGAGCACTTGTGACTCACATACATATAAAAGTACCTGATAGGAAGGTAACGTATCTGACATGTAGACGAAGTGTTCACTCCTAGTTCGACGTATGCTAGCACTGATAGCCATTAACTTCGACAATCGGTGGTTTCTGGATTCCCGCAGCAGGTACTCCTACGAAAATAATTATTTCAGTTATTTTTTCACTTTTCAACGGATTCGCATTCTGCCATTCCCATTCCACAAAGTTCGTGCATAAGTTTGTACCATTCTCAATATCAGCATCTCTGACTATATTTAAACTACAATCAGTAAGAAGTAACAGTACCTGATTCCTCATGTGAAGCCCTGCGGTGGCTCGAAAGGGACGGGTCTAGGGGTGGATAACGGCTCTTCTTCTAGTTTGCCATTGTCTCACATATTTCGCAGGTTATAGCGATCCAATACGTCAATGGCATCGTTCAATACCTCTATTTCTAAAATAGGAGTATCGAAAAAACCAATTCGGTAATTTCATCATCACATTAATTAATACAGTTACCTCGCTTGAAATCAATCAGAACTAGAATAATACTTCATTAACTCTTAAATCTTATCCAACGCATCCGGCACAAAGGTCTGGCATAATTGCGAATTGAAAATGGCTTAAACAATTGATTAGGCAAAAACTAGGAATCCCAGAACATAAGTTTTCACTTTGATTTTGTAGAGAATTTCTGCCGCTACGGAATGGTTTTTTTTTTTGTTTTCGGATCAGTAGAATTAAAACTGTGCGTGATTTTTGCGTTGAAACCCAAGTTATTTATAGTTTTTTCATTGATTCAAATAATTGCAGTCAACTTTGAGTGGACATCTTTTGGTATGTTTTTTGAAAGAATTTCTGGAATTGACTGATACGTTTTTCACCATCATCAGATTAATTTCGGGGTTATATTACAGATTGACTAACTACGGGGGGAATAGCGACTACAGGGTGAAATATTATCAACTACGTGAATTACCTATGCAATCAAAATTCATTAAATTCGAACCTTCTGGCTCCTACACCACGTGCAGTCAACAGAACTATTTTCGAACTTTATTCTGAAACTACATGCATTATAGTCAGACACGAGGTATTGAGAATTTGCTATAAAAGATAGCTCGGTCCTCCAGATACGAGACGATACTACTCAACCCGAGCGAGGCCGCGTGATCCAAGGCTCCGTACAAAATTACACACGCTACAAAACCGATTCATCCAAATAACTCAAAACTGAGTACTTCCTGACTCTACAAAACAGATGGCTCAAGCCTCACCATGGCAGTTTAGAATCACAATCACTGATTCTGAGTTGAATAAAGCGATACTGCGTGCAATAAGAAACTAATTAACGAGAAAGCGATACGAAACGGGGTACATACTAGCAAACTGCTGCGGAACCGTCCAACATCGTTGGCAGTCGAATGTACGAGAGATCGAGTCCTGCCGTTTCGTTATCAGTTTGAATCAACGCTGGTTCTTTTTTGCTATCACTAGGCCACTGAAATCTCACGGGCTCATATAAACCTCTACTTCGTCAGTTTCGGAATCTGTGCTGAATCGGGGAACCCCCTTGGCACAGCCTTCTAAACTTGTATTTCGGCGCCCTCTCGCTGACTCATACGCGACCCAGAACCTCACGAGAGGGCCTAGAGTCAATTCTGGGGAAAGAACCAGCGCGGTGAAGAGCAGTTGGGGAGCTGAACGGGACTAGTACACAGTGTTGCCAACTGCAAGACATCGCATGTCATCGAGTACGAGGTTCAAAAGACACCTTTCGTGATTAAAAGTCACTAGACTTGTATTTTTATTTCAATGATGTCATATGATATGATCTGATAAATTAGTAAATGATCGTTAACATTCAATATTAATAATGGTTTATTAGCGTAAAACGATAAACTGACTATTACTCATAATTTACCTGTTCTTCTAACTGGTGAATCCCCAATCCTTGTAGTGAAGAACACCAGATCTAGTGACAAAGTCACTAACTTGGCAACACTGCCAGTACAGCTTGAATTTAAAAAAAAAATCGCTTTCTCGTTTTATCCAGTTTATGTTACCTGAAGGTGTTCTTCATCTGTGAAAAAACTGAGTTTGACGAAATCGTCATGGTCTCGAAGTTACTGCCGAAAGTTCGTCATTTGGCTATCGCGATCCGGCACGAGTGGCGCTGGCGCTTGATTCCGATATTGATCACATGGTGTATGATCGCCATCACTTTTCTAATACTTTTCAAGGTTTTGTGAGCGGTTCTTTGATTTTCAGTGTTTTGGAATTGAAAAAAAATAAATAAAAAAATTACTTTTTAGTGAGGTGGACGCAGCCTAGCGGCGTCATGTAAAGCTAGGTAGTGAGAGAGAACTTCCGGTGCTCGTTGTTAAGATAAGCCACGAGGCACGTAATAAAGAATATATAATAATAAATAAGTTATTATTAAAAACCCCACTCCTGTTCCTTTACAACATGGCGCAGTCGGTGAAAAAATAAATAAATAAAATTGAAAAACAACACTAAAAGAGTGAAAAAACCGAACATAAAAGTGAACAAGACTAAACCAACACGTGGTCAGAAAAACCAAAATGGTCAAAAAATAAGAAAAAAGTAAGAAATACAGTAATAATAAAGTAAAAACCACATGACAAAAGATATAATTGTGGTAGAACCTGATTTGTCAGAGGACGAAGAGTCAGACGAGGTCGAACCTAACCTAGAAACAGACGAAAGTGAATCTAACCTAGAAAACAACAACGAAGATACAATGGACGGATTAAACAGGCCAGAACCATTCAAGTTAGAAGGTGATGTTGCAGAAAATTGGCGGAAATTCAAAAGAGATTATAAGCTCTTTATGACCGCAACAGGTAGAGCACAAAAAACAAAGCCTATCCAAGCAGCGACGTTACTAAACCTAATCGGTGACGATGCTATGGAACTATACGAAACGCTGGACATCGAAGAAATTGACAGGTTAGATCCTGACACAATAATAAAAGCCTTTGATGACTATGCCAAGCCACAGCTAAATGAGACGTTTGAGCGATTCATCTTCGGAGCAAGAAGCCGACAAGAAGGTGAAACAATTGAACATTATCTGGCAGAGCTAAAGAAAATGGTTAAAACATGCAATTATGAAACACTTAGTGACTCTATAATAAGAGACAATATCATAAAACATATGACAGATAAAAATTTACAACAAAAGGTGCTAAAAATAAAAGATTTAACCCTACAAACTTTAATAGAAAATATTAAAACAGCAGAAGCCAGTCGGAAACAGGCGACTGAACTACAAGAAAATAATAAATCAAACAGTGTCTGTGCCATACAGAAAAAACCACAGACTCGAAAGTACATCACCTTCGATAACCAAAGGAGGAGCAGCGAACAGCCAAGGCGAGAAGGAAAACAACATGATCGAAGGGACAGAGAAAAACCATCACCAGAAGAACATCGGTTCCAGTGTCAAAAGTGCGGAACCACACACGCAGCTTGTCAATGTCCAGCATTTGGTAAAAGATGTGAAAGATGTAAGAAAAACAATCATTTTGCGCAAATGTGCAGGGTTGACTTCAGACGAATTAACAAACAAAATGTACATGCTATACAAGATCTTAGTAGTGACACAGAAGTAGATGTAGATACCGACAGTGATTTCAGTCTAAATAGTCTAGTGGTCAAAGAATTAAAAAATAACAATAAAAGTGCAGAATGCAAAGAAGAATTAATAGTGGAAAATAAGAAAATTAAATTCAAAATAGACACAGGTGCGAGTATAAATGTACTGTCACACAAAATATGCCAGAAGATAGGTAAGGCATCTGAAATAAAAGAATACAAACATACTCTAAGAGCTTACGGGGGACTTAGTCTAACAACGGTAGGAAAAATCAACCTACAAGTAGAGTACGATGGGAAGATACAGAAACTAAAATTCATAATAGTCGAAGAACAAGATGAACCAATACTAGGTTACGAAGACAGTTGTAAATTAGGCATAATAAAGAAAATAAATAAAATCAATGCTATTGACAGTTCAAAAGACAAGCTAGAACTAATAAGAAAAAACAAAGATATATTTGAAGGCATAGGAAAATTTCCCAACACTGTTGATCTAGTAATAGACTCAAATGTAAAACCAGTTGCAAATCCACCACGCAGGGTACCGAAATTAATAAAAGACAAATTGCAAAAGTATTTGGAAGAATTAGAGGAACAAAAAATAATAACAAAATACGAAAATCCGGAGTCGTGGGTTAGCAACTTGGTTATACTAGAAAAACAGGGAGGTGCCTTACGCATCTGTCTTGATCCACAACCATTAAACAACGCAATAAAGCGATCATACTATGAAATACCAACTCCAGAAAGCATTGCTGCGAAGCTTTCGGGAAAAAAGTATTTCACCGTACTAGATCTAAAGGATGGATTTTGGCAGGTAGAATTATCAGAAAGTAGTGGTAAACTTTGTGCATTTTCTACTCCGTTTGGATGTTACAGATTTAATCGTCTTCCTTTTGGGCTGAACTGTGCCCCTGAAATATTTCAAAGATTAAATGAAGAAAATTTTTCAAATCTAACGGGGGTAACAATTTATTTTGACGATTTACTGGTAACAGGAGAAACTCAGGAGGAACATGATAATAATCTGAAATTAGTCATCAATAGAGCTAGGGAAAAAGGAATAAAATTTAACAAAAAGAAATTACAATACAAGCAAAAAACAGTAAACTATCTTGGGTACGAATTCTCAGACGCAGGTAAAGCAATATCGTCTGACAGAATCAAGGCAATACTTGAACTAAAAGAACCAAATAATGTAAAAGAGTTACAGAGAATATTGGGCATGATTAACTTTTTAAGAGACTAGAGTTTGATTTATGAGCGCGCAAGCGCGCTCGTAGAACTATTCAGAAGGAACTTCAGGAAAGATATTACTATTTTATTTTAAAGTAACATAATAGCGTGTCAAGTTGATACTGCATAAATGATTCGAGTTACAGTAGTTACCTATGGCACCAAGATATGCCATTGGAATAATGGATCGAACTACACGTGACATCATGAACAACAAAATTCTATTTGGTGATAAAATTGTTATTTTAGGCCAAAAATTGGAGAATGTAAAGAGAACAAAAACTATTAATAACTGCATAAAATAATAATATTAATATATTATTATACATATACAGGGTGAGCCAGAACGCGGTACTTTCCTTCTACTAGTGGATTCCTCGTAAGAATCTAAGACGTAAATTATCAATGCTGAAATGTCGAGGGTGCAGCCGTATTTAGATAGGTGCCGTTTCCAAATTAGCCAATACGAGAGCAGGTACAAGAGAATGCCTTGGCAGTCCTCGCGACGTCCTACCGGCCACCGCGTTCTCGCCAACTAAACAAAACGACGATCCGACGTCTACGACCGCAGCTGGTCGGCTGATTGTAGCTAAGCTAGACAGGCAATGCAATTAAAATAGAAGAATGCGAATATGACAGAGCTATACGTCGAATCGTTAATTTGTTTAGTTGGCGAGAACGCGGTGGCCGGTAGGGCGTCGCGAGGACTGCCAAGGGATTCTCTTGTACAGTAATGTTCATTAATGCCTTCCCGGTGGCTAACTGTTTTTTTCGGACTTTTTCGGGAACGAGTTTCCATTCGCATTTCATGTGCCCATGACCGACGAAACAGTTGACAGGCGATTTTGAGAAACCACGACTGTACTCTGTAACCTCCCGCTGCTGTCATTTTAATAACCTCTAAGTCTGTTATTATTTTATTTCTCCGTTAATGACTTATCGCATAACCTCCAAGTCTGGCTATATTCCGCAAGGAGATTAAAATAAGAATACCCTCTAAGCAGAATACATAAGTCATCAATTCGAGACTCAATGTAGGTCAACTATTCATTATAGGTTAGCATATCACGGAGATCCTGATGCCCAGAGCTTTTCATAACCAACGAATATAATGCCGGTAAAAGAACGCTACTGATGGGGTTAACCGTGCAGTGATTTTGACTGTTCTTCAATTCACCGCAACGAATCTATAATAGTATAAGCTGATTACGTATAAAATTATAACACCGACGCGTAGAAAGAACAATGGGTTAATATTTTTCAAATTCATTCTGATTCTCATCGTCAACAAATTATTATAGGTCTGATCAGACTCCAACTGGCAAGTGGCCTCCGAGATGACTGAGCTTTGGATGCAGATCTTGATAATCGATACATAGGGTAGCCCATTATCGTAGAACTAGACTCAAACTGGAAACTATCCTCGGAAATTAACTAATTGGATTGATAAAGGCAGTTTTCACTTAGCTTGTTTTAGATTTCAGTCAATATTTTATATTATTCTAACTTTTATTTATTTGATATTTAATACAAGACGTATCATTTCAATTATTTCCAACCAATATAATACATAGGTTGAATTTTATCTATGCCTCCAGATTCTCATTGAGCCTACTTTGAAGTTATCGATCTAGCTAAGTTGATGAAATAAATTCACTTCACTATACAAATACGTTCTACCATCAAATAACTAAGTTAAACTTGACTTCTCTGATTTATAAAGTCTTATCTTGGACTATAATAAAAAATTTATAAAATTTGTTAACATCAATGACTGATTCTTTCATTTGCAAATTCGTATTATATTATATATATTTAATATTATTATAATATTATTTCATTAGGGATGTAGACTTAAATCTTTGGATGCAGATCTTGATAATGTATTGAAGTGATATTCAAAACCCCTTGCCAGATCAAGTCTAGATCCGCGATAAGAAACTAACCCATATATTGATTTTCAAGATCTGCTTCCGAAGATTGAAGTGATATTCAAAACCCCTTGCCAGATCAAGTCTAGATCCGCGATGAGAAACTAACCCATACATCGATTATCAAGATCTGCGTCCAAAGATTTAAGTCTACATCCCTAATGAAATAATATTATAATAATATTAAATATATATAATATAATACGAATTTGCAAATGAAAGAATCAGTCATTGATGTTAACAAATTTTATAAATTTTTTATTATAGTCCAAGATAAGACTTTATAAATCAGAGAAGTCAAGTTTAACTTAGTTATTTGATGGTAGAACGTATTTGTATAGTGAAGTGAATTTATTTCATCAACTTAGCTAGATCGATAACTTCAAAGTAGGCTCAATGAGAATCTGGAGGCATAGATAAAATTCAACCTATGTATTATATTGGTTGGAAATAATTGAAATGATACGTCTTGTATTAAATATCAAATAAATAAAAGTTAGAATAATATAAAATATTGACTGAAATCTAAAACAAGCTAAGTGAAAACTGCCTTTATCAATCCAATTAGTTAATTTCCGAGGATAGTTTCCAGTTTGAGTCTAGTTCTACGATAATGGGCTACCCTATGTATCGATTATCAAGATCTGCATCCAAAGCTCAGTCATCTCGGAGGCCACTTGCCAGTTGGAGTCTGATCAGACCTATAATAATTTGTTGACGATGAGAATCAGAATGAATTTGAAAAATATTAACCCATTGTTCTTTCTACGCGTCGGTGTTATAATTTTATACGTAATCAGCTTATACTATTATAGATTCGTTGCGGTGAATTGAAGAACAGTCAAAATCACTGCACGGTTAACCCCATCAGTAGCGTTCTTTTACCGGCATTATATTCGTTGGTTATGAAAAGCTCTGGGCATCAGGATCTCCGTGATATGCTAACCTATAATGAATAGTTGACCTACATTGAGTCTCGAATTGATGACTTATGTATTCTGCTTAGAGGGTATTCTTATTTTAATCTCCTTGCGGAATATAGCCAGACTTGGAGGTTATGCGATAAGTCATTAACGGAGAAATAAAATAATAACAGACTTAGAGGTTATTAAAATGACAGCAGCGGGAGGTTACAGAGTACAGTCGTGGTTTCTCAAAATCGCCTGTCAACTGTTTCGTCGGTCATGGGCACATGAAATGCGAATGGAAACTCGTTCCCGAAAAAGTCCGAAAAAAACAGTTAGCCACCGGGAAGGCATTAATGAACATTACTGTACCTAGGCACTCATTATTGAGGCAAAAAACGTTGAATGTCGTAGGACGGCGTATTTCCAGTGATTTTAATGAATTTCTTTAACACATAGGGAATATATATGGGGTGGTCTCCCTCAAGCGGGACACTTTTCTGCGCATAGGTCACCGATTTTGGTGCCACGCGAGATTTTGACTCTTAACCGATCCCCAACAAGACATCTAGAGCCATTTGCCTTGGTATCAAGTGGTTCGGAAGTTATTCGATATTCAAAATATGAAAAAATCTGTTTTCGAGCGCACCGGGCGATCTTTAGGCGTACGTAACTTCGGTTCGAACGATCATTCAGATGTTTTCCACTATTGATTCGGAATCGCAAGACTTCCACCTTTCACGCTGTGAGCTCAGAAATTCGAAAAAAAAAATTCTTGACTACGATTTTTTCAAAAAACTTTTGTATTTCAGTTTTCGAAACGAAGGTAATAATTTTTTTTGATGAAAATTTTACTGAAGGTAGTCCTTTGAATACTGAAGAATCCCTAAAGTTTGTGGGAGGGTGTTCGGCCTTGTTTTTGTTTAAATAATTCGACAGTGAATTTCAATTATTGGAGTAGCGCGCTGGAGTTTTTTTGCTCAATCAATGCGGCATGATTTTTACTGTCAAGATTTTACGGAATTTGACGTATTCTGAAAAATTGCTATCACAAAATTACAAAATCATGTTATTTTCAAATTGATTAACAAAAATTCAGATTTCGTCTCCGTCGCGATGAGTTGCAGGCAGTCGAGCATAGACAAATCTCTGGACAAAACCCTGCAGCTCCGTTTGCCATAACTCAATTGTTTCCGGACAAAATTTTTGTTCGTTCGGCGTCCGTGGCGTCGCATAGAATGACTGATTACGTCGATGGTTGTGACTCTATTGTATAAAAGTTCGGTACTCCGGAACGCACCTAACTCACGTACGCCGATGGGCAAATAAAAGAAAAAGCAGAAGATTATTACGCGCAACTGATTTTCGAGGCGTTTGGTATCACATTACAGTGTTCTTGGAGGATATTTCCATAAAATGCCGTTCTTTTGCCTAAACCCGTTTGGGAAGGAAAGACATAAGTCTGTCAGAAAAGGCCTCAAAAAGATTATTTCGGTCAGAGAAGTATCTAAGCTACCGATGCTTATAATAGGAAAATATTTGTGTATTTCATGTCGAATCGAGGTGAAACGACGTATGTTAGATAGCCCTGTGAAATCCTCTGAAGCTTCTGGAAGTCAAAATACACCACCGTCACTACCATCACAAAATTCTGTGCTCTCCAATGACTCACAACCGGATTTAAAGATCCGCGCGCTACTGACTGCCGTAGGCGAATCACCGATAGCGTCGAAGAGACAAGCTTCACAGAGATATACTGCCGCCAAAAAGCAAAAGGTTCATGCGAAAGTTGATAAATTATTAGAAACCTCGCACCTTCCAAGATTGAGTAAATCACTAGCCGATAATAAGTCTGATGACTACGACGAAATTATGCGGCAAATGCGTGAGAAGTTTGCCGATGAAGCAACTACGCGCCAAGAAAAGATACAGCTCCTCACAATCTTACCTCAAAATTGGTCCATGAGAAAAGTGTCAGCAGAATTTGGTGTGAGCAAAAGAATGGTACAGGTCTCTAAGAAATTGTATTCGGAATCAGGAATTCTGGCCATTCCCGGGGCGAAGACGGGTCATTCCTTAGATCCTTACATCGTGTCAACCGTAAAAGATTTTTTTCTCGATGATGAGAATAGTCGTGTTTTGCCCGGAATGAAGGATTTTGTATCTTATAAGACATCTTCAGGGGTGCGGATAAGGATGCAGAAAAGATTAGTTTTGTGCAACTTAAAAGAGTTGTATAAGAATTTTTGTGAAAGGCGTCCCGATCTAAGTATCGGATTTTCGAGTTTTGCCAAACTTCGTCCGCCGTACTGTGTACTCGCCGGTCAGAGTGGAACACATACGGTGTGTGTATGTACGAGTCACCACAATGTTAAACTCATGCTTGAAGCATGTAATGTCGAAAAACTAAACGCGAATGGAGAATCTATCCCTGAGAATTACCACGATTGCCTACTAGCCATAATCTGTGGGAACCCGACGTCACGTTGCTATTTTAACGAATGCGAGCAATGCCCTGGAACAAGCGAACTGTCCGAAACTCTGAAAAATGCGCTTGATGATGCGATGATTGATAATGTCAAATTTTCGCGGTGGATTGCTGTTGACAGATCTACTCTAGAGACGATCGAACTGCCTGCCGATGAATTCGTTGACAATATTTGTAGTCAATTAAAAAAGCTGTTGACACATGATTTTATAGCTAAAAATCAAGCGGCACACCACAAACAAATCAAAGACAATTTGAACAACGGAGAATTTGTGGTAGACTTGGATTTTGCCCAAAATTACTCTTTCGTAGTTCAAAATGCTGCCCAAGGATTCCATTGGAATAATGACCAGGCAACGATTCATCCATTTGTGATCTACTACAAAACAAGTCACGGAATCGAACATAAAACTCTGACAGTGATTTCGGACTCTTTAGAACATAATACAACCGCCGTGTATGCATTCCAAAAAGTTCTTGTGCAGTTTATTCGGAAGAACTTTGATAATCCGAAAAAAATATATTATTTTTCAGATGGTGCACCCCAGCAATACAAAAATTGCAAAAATTTTATTAACCTGATGTATCATAAAACGGACTTTGACATCGATGCCGAATGGCATTACTTCGCCACAGCCCACGGAAAAGGCCCGTGTGACGGTATTTCCGGGACTATTAAGAGGCTTGCAGCTCGTGCAAGTTTACAACTTCCACCCGAAGACCAAATCCTTACGCCGATGAATCTGTTCGAATGGGCGGATAGGAACATTCAGGGAATTAATTTCAAATTTAGTTCAAAAAGAGACTATGAATGGGCTCAGTCACACTTGAAGGCGAGGTTCCAAAAAGCCAAAACAGTGGAAGGAACGCAACGTTTCCATACAGTGTTGACAACCAGTGGAGTCAACAAAATGATTTTCAAGACGCACTCTTCATCGGAAACTTTCTTCACAACCCGTGTAGAAATTTTTTCCGGGCGCTAATATGGGCCAAGTTAATTTTCCTCGATATACTTTAGGCCCAAGTTTGGTTGTCCGTATTGGGCCAATGTTCAAATGTAACGCTTTTTTTGTTTGGTCCTATACGGGCTCTTAAACTTAGACCAACATTGGTAGCCAAACTAGGGCCAACTTTGGATGTCTAAGTTGGGCTGACTCTGGTTGAAAAAGCGGGGTGAACTTTGGATGTAGAACTAGGGCCGACTTTGGATGTCAAACTCGGGCCAATATTGAAATGTAACGCTTTTTTTGTTTGGCCCTATACGGGCTCTTAAACTTAGACCAACATTGGTAGCCAAAGTAGGGCCAACTTTGGATGTCTAAGTTGGGCTGACTCTGGTTGAAAAAGTGGGGTGAACTTTGGATGTAGAACTAGGGCCGACTTTGGATGTCAAACTCGGGCCAATATTGAAATGTAACGCTTTTTTTGTTTGGCCCTATACGGGCTCTTAAACTTAGACCAATATTGGTAGCCAAGGAAGGGCCAACTTTGGATGTCAAAGTTGGGCTAACCCTGGTTGAAAAAGTAGGGTGAACTTTGGATGTAAGACTAGGGCCAACTTTGGATGGTAAGCTCGGGCCGAAATTTGAGCTCATTTTTCCCCCCCTCCGTTCTGTCATAAAGTGTATACTGAATGTGGTAATTATTTGACAATATTTTATTGGTAAATTGGAATTGCATAAAGACATATTATAGCATCATGTATGATGTTCATTTTGTCATTGTATACCGTTATTGCCAGTTTTATTACGTAGGTTTGCATACTTAATGCATATTTTGTACTCTTACGCAGTCGCTCATATAATTATAATATAAGATGCACATTAGGGTGCTCCTTATTTGGGGTCGGTGGAATTTTGTCCGCGCTGCCCCCTAGATCGGTTCGCAATGAATTCAAAAAAATCTCGGCTAAACTTGGGCTTTATAGCTCAACGGAAGAGCGTGCCCGTATTAAGCCCGTAGTTTTTCCCGTTTGAATAACATGTGATTTTACATCAACTGAATAATTTCTTTTTATTTCACGAGCCCATCCCATCGGTCATCGGGAAATTTCTCATTACGTCACTTCATAGTATCATAGTGTGTAAGTTGGTGCAAATTTCCCACAAAAGGAAATCATCATCGAAAAATGACACTAGCCTCTTCGGATGGATGAAGTTGTAATTCTTTGAAATTGTCGTGTCTACTGCAGTTACTCTGTGAAACATGATTTGAGGTGACCTAAAAATTTGCACTAACTTACACACTATGATACTATGAAGTAACGGAATGACACATTTTTCCGATGAACGATAAGCTTGTAAAGAAAAAAATGTGCATTCAGTTGATGAAAAATCCCATGTTATTCAAACGGGAAAAAGTACGGACCTACCGGTACGCTTTCTCGTTAAGCTAGAAAGCCTAAGTTTCGCCGAGATTTTTTTCAATTCATTTCAAACCGATCTAGAGGGCGGCGCGGAAAAAATTCTACCGACCCCCAAATAAGGACCACCCTAATGCACATACATTTCTACTTCATAGGAAAGATAGCTATAGCTACAGGAATACATAAAAGACACGATATAGGGTGATTAGGAACTAATGACGAATATTTAGCAAGATCAATTCTTCTAAAAATTAGAATCAAAACCTCTTTATAGCCGCTTCTTTAGATTTTTTTTTTTTCTTCATTCCCGTAACTTAAGATCAAAATGTTTTTTGAAAGTAAACTTTAATTTTTTTTAATCATTTGATTACGATACGATTTTTGGGGGCCAACCGGCTATCAAAAATTGAAGAAAAAAATATTTCGATCCTAATTCTGACAAGCAAGGATGATTGTTTAAACGTGAAGACAAAAAATGAAAAATGAATCCACTTCGGGAGTAACCGGTACCTAATTTTTTAGATTATTTTTTCAAATATAAGTACTTTATATACTTTATAGAGTAAATATGTAATAATGTAATAATATAAATATGTAATAATTAAGATGACGTAGAATTGCCGTATCGTGCCGAATGCAAGTTACTTACTACATACAGAGCAATTCTGTGAAAAATCACGCGCCTTAAAAGGTAGGCTAACGGGAAACGCCTGAATTGAGCAGATCAAAACATCGATTATTGGGTTTCATTTATTATGTGGGAATAAAACCCAATCGTCGATGTTTGATCTGCTCAATTCAGGCGTTTCCCGTTAGCCTACCTTTTAGTCGCGTGATTTTTCACAGAATCGCTCTGCATAATTAATATTAATAGACATAAACTTTCATGACAATAGATGCATCTGAATAAATAAACTCATGTTCAGTACAAGGGGGCAATTCTCTATAAGTACGTAGGAAATTTAAATACGTTTAATGAGATCAAGTAGTAGATATATTCTTTGGGGTATATTGAGGCTGCAGTTCACGTTAAGGGGGTACATACACCTTTAAAATAATTTTTTTCAAATTACTGCTACGCTCTGAGAAAACATCCTAGTAACTCAGTTTTTTTACAGTTGATTAGTGCTATTTTGACACATACTTCATGATTTTTCCAGATTTTATGTCCTCCGCTGAACATTTTCTTCAGTCCATCGAAGAAAAAGCAGTTGTCGTAGGGTACAGGTTGCTGCGCTGGACGAAATTTCTTCAACTTTTGAGGAAATATTCTGTATGAATGTAATTTCGGACCAAACCAATAATATTTGATAAATTTAGGTTTTAGACATAGAAATTTTTGGTTTCAAAACATTTTTTCCAGAACGATGGAAAAAAAATTCTTACAATCAAAAATTTCCATGTCTAAAACTGAAATCCATGAAATATTATTGGTTTGGTCCGAAATTACATTCATACAGAATATTTCCTTGAAAGTTGAAGAAATTTCATCCAACGCAGCAATCTGTACCCTACAATAACTGCTTTTTCTTCGATGGACTGAATTTATGTTCAGCGAAGGACATAAAATCTCGAAAAACCAGGAACTATGTATCAGAATAGCACTAATCAACTGTAGATAAACTGAGTCACTAGAATGTTTTCTCAGAGCGTAGCAGTTATTTAAAAAAAATTATTTTAAAGGTGTATATACCCCCTTAATTAACCCAATTTCCAGACTTCATGTACTCTGAATTAATCTATGATTCCATAAAGTGTTATCCTAGTTCTAAACAAATATTCTGAACTTTAAACATTTTTGGGTCAATCCTTTTTTAGGTATGATTTTTTTTTTGGCATCTGAAAAAATTCCGAAAAATTTTATGGATGACCAAGAACAGCCTCTTGCTTAGCAAAATGTTGAGAGAATATAAAAACGATTGACCCAAAGAATATTTGAAAATTCAGAAAATTTTGTCAGGCTAGAACAGAATAAAAAAAACAGATATATAACATTGAATATGGTGAGATCTCGAGATTAGGTGAATTACACGGGTCAGTCCCATTCATAGCTTTAGATAACAATCATTGCATGAGCCATCAATAGGTATACTCCTGATTCGTTGCAGAATCAGTTCTCATATCCGGCAACTTCAATGATATTTTGAACTCCACGTTCGGGAATGACCACAGCTGGGTTTTCGGGAAAGTGTACAACTAGATTTTCGGGAATGACTCCTGCTGGTGGCTGTATCGGGCGGTTTTTACGATTACCATCCCAATCCTTTGAATTAGTAAGACAAGCAGAAAGGGTATTATAAAATTCCTTGTCGGTTAAAACCCCGCCGTCTCGTCTTTTGTGAAAACTTCCCACAAAATCTGAAATAAATCGAAAACTTGTGTTACTACACAGTAACACAACATTCGGAACACAGGGCAATAAATGAGCACCCGTACCAAAAAGAATGCTGTAGAATGTAGTTCCTTTCAAGAGCAGTTTATTCTTTGATTGGCGGTATGCCGTACAATTCATAGCCAGATCTCGTTGGAAAATTCTTCTGATCCTTCGTGTAATTGTTCGTTGAAGATCTGAGTCAACTAAGCATTCCCATGGCAGCTTTCTAAAAAAAATCATCATTTATTAAAAGATTAGGACAATTGCAACATAATTTAAATCAAGATTCTTGCACAAATATTTAACCGAAAAAAAAATGTTAAGATCTGATCATACGCAATTTCGATTTATCAACTCAGTAAATTTGTGAAGTTACATTGTTTGGTACATTATACCTATCACATAAATGTGTAGTTCAACATCGATTTACTCAATTTTCAGTTTTATTATATTTTTCTTCTCATGATTTCTTTTTTTATTCTAACTATTCTGTTGTTAATAGAATTACTGGTAAAAAATTTAGTTAGGAAAATTTATCACCTCAATGTACCTTTACCAATTTTGAAGCATTTAAAAAAAAAAATATCAGAGATTAGAGAGCACAGCTCTTAAAAAACTCACAGTATAACAACCACATATAATCAAACTTAAGAGCTCCCATCAATTTTTTTCCTATATTAAAGAATTATACTTACCAAATCCTTGACATATGCTTCATCATCAACTAAACGTTTATCGAATGCCTCATAGTCTGCGACGGAAGACAACTTTTTGAAATCATATTTTTGTTCGAAGTTAACAATTGACACTTGATCCACTTTAACTGTAGTCTTCAGTGAACGTTCAACGGAGCTGCGTAAGGTTTCCAACTCTGATGCAACATTTTTAACCTCCACGGTCAGGTTTTTCAGCGCCACATAGATAAATGCTGTATCTATAACAATTTTGTCAACATTGAAGGTATATCTTTATTGCACATAAATGTATTATTTTAACACTAGAACGGCGGAGGGGGCCAATTTGGCCCTGCACTGGTTTTCTGGTGTGCCTATATCTTGACCCTTTAACAGCTAAGTTTTTTTGGAGCGCTTGGCAAAGTTGGTACATGGTGAATCTGAATTCATGAGTAGCCAATGTGAGAAAAAAGTTATTCAAAAATTTTTCTACCCTAAGAAACTACCCTACTGTAGATACATATGTGATTTTTTCACATAAGATCACGTAAGAAAAGGGCGTATAAGAAAATGAGACAAGATCTTATATGTTCATATCAGAATCGTGTAGGAATAATACTCCCATAAATTGTGTATGTGATCACGTAAGGTCTTATATGACATTCGCAAACAATAAAAGATTATATCCAACTTTGGGCGTCAATTTTTTATCTCATATTCACAAATATTATAGACATGTATAGTGCTTATTTACTTTGACCTTGGTCCATATTATGCTATAAGAGTCGCATATGATACATATACGATTTCAATATGATTTTTATAGGATATTTGTGAATTACATATTTCTTACAAAAATCACGTAATATTCACATAAGTTTCACACAAGATTCTTGTATATCTATGCTGGGTAAAATGATTCTTAAGATTGGCGTATAGAGTGAATAAATACCGGTTTTACTCAAGAGTCTTGTATGATCTTACCAGTGAAATTTTATCAACAATATTTCTGATAACATTCTTATATGATTCGGTTTGGAGGGTTTGGACGGCGTAGACGATTTATACAGGATTCCTATAGAAATCATAGACGATCTTGTGAGAAAAGCACAGGTTTCCTATAAGATCTTATGCAGTTCTTGTAAGATCCTGTAGAAATTTCTGATGTGTATTTACAGTAGGGTACCCCCACATTTTTGGGCGCATCACCATTTCTAGGGTTGGTTCTGAATGTTTCGTTACTGTTAGGGGTAGTTTTCCATTTGGATATTCTTGCTAAAAAATTTTCATGTGTTTTCAAAAATATTTATGAACTGAACATCAATGAAAGTGCATAATTGGGCGTATCACCATTGCTAGGCGTGGGTATCGATATCTAATTACTGTTGGGGGCGGTTTTTGGTCTAGACCTTTCTGCTACAAATTTTCGATGTTATTTCAAAGCATATACTTGAGATCGCGACTCTAAAAAAAATGTTGCCTTAAAGTTATGCTCATTTCTCATTTCGTCGCAATTTTAGCACCTTTTGACAGGGTGTAAAATTGGAGGGGTGCAACCCTTGTGTTCGCTGAATTTTTCATCATTAGATGCATCCTTAGTCTTCAAAATGTGACGTTAACGATGTCGATATGTTCATTTTTCTGGAAGTTACGATTTTTCAAAGTAGGTGGACCGTATGTGTCCCACCAGCCGTTGAAGGGTTAACGCATTTCCGCACACAAAGGCATGGGACTCGGATGACTTATGGAGCAAGGTCAGAAGTGATAATTGGACGTTAAAAATCCGCAGTCCTGAGTGCCAATTTATTAAATGGGAAAGAGTTGGAATAAGGCTAAAACCCGCCCGCCGTTTTAGTGTTTATGTAATCACTCCGTCATTGGATTTACACTAAAATTCTAGTTATAATAAAACTGTGAACTATTACCTTTGGAAAAACCTTTGATAACTTCTTTTAGCGCATCGTCTTGTGTTTCGAGATCCTTCTCCAGTTCAAAAATATCTTCCCCCGGTGGAAAGTAATGATCGTTGGCTGAAACAAAGGAATTCATCAGCTCCAAAACTACAAAATGATCCCAATTTCACGTTTCACAGTGCTCAATCCAGGTAATTTAAGGGAAAATACGGGACAATATTCGTTGAACAAGGGGGTATAGAGTTTCCACATTTCTACACAATTATGAAAGGCAAAAAAAAAAAAAAACAAGAAATAGGGATTTATATTATGGTCTTGGGAGGCAAGAGACTGCTTCCGAGAACCTTTAGAGCAAGCCCTCGGTTTGAACGAGCTAATAGGGAAAGAAAAATAAATAGACTTAACGGAAATCGGGGATCTACTGTGTAGCCTACAATTATATAAAAAAAAGCCATACCTTGCTGTTCAGTAGCACCCAAGATATGATCAGATATAGACCCATTTTTAGAAAGATCCCTATTTTTCGGAAGATCTACTTTTGCTGGAGAATCTGCCTTGGTTGGAAGATCGGGCTTCTTTGGGCGGTCAATCTTCTTTGAAAGATCAGCCTTTTTTGGAAGACCGGTCTTTATCGGAAAATTGGTCTGCTTTGAGAGAAAGGCTTTCTTTGGAGACTTGGCCCTCCTTCGAAGACCAGCTTTCTTTGAAAGATTACTTTTCTTATGCGAAGCAGATGTACCTGGCTGCTTTGATAGCGCTGCGGCTTTTCGGCCTGTTTTTTTTATGGCATTGACGATGTCTGGCTCTTCGTCTGGTGATTCATAAGAATGTTCATCAGAATTTGCTAGAAAGTATATATAAAAGTAAAAATCACAGCTTATTTTTACATGTACAGTAAGGTGTCCGTTAAAAATCCCAATTCTGAATCGAACTAGATGCACCCCCTACAATGATTGCAAAAAAAAAAAAAATTCAGGCGCAATTTGATCCTTCTATCCCAATTCGAAGGCGTGCCGAAGTGTCCAAATAATTTCATATTTGAATAACATTGAATTTTTTCATTTTTCCAATTCCAATTTTTTACGTGGCCAACAGAAGATAGAAAAAATCATTCGATAGTTGAAACGTCTCTCACGTAAGTAGAAGTACATAGAAAGCAGTGCTTCTGGTCCAGTTTCAGTTTCATTTTCATTTCGTTATTGAAAGGAGCAGTTCTTTATACTTATATGAGGGACATTTCAACTATCGAATGATTTTTTCTATCTTATGTTGGCCACGAAAAAAATTGGAATTGGAAAAATGAAGAAATTCAATGTTATTGCAAATATGATATTATTTGGACACTTAGGCACGCCTTCCAATTGACATAGAAGGATCAAATTGCGCCTGAAATTTTTTTTTGCAGTCATTGTGGGGATTGCATCTAGTCCGATTCGGAATTGGGTTTTTTAACGGACACCTTAATGTACAGTAATGTTCATCGATGGTGTCCCCATGGCTCACTATTTTTCCCAGCCTTTTTTTGAATCAAATTTGCCTTCTACAAATATTTTATTTGCCCATGACCGGTGTAACCTTCAGGTTATTAGGAATATGACAGATGCAACGTGGAGCAGAGTCACGAAGTAAGCCACTGGTCATGGGCAAATAAAATATTTGTAGAAGGGAAATTTGATTTAAAAAAAGGCTAGGAAAAATAGTGAGCCACGGGGACACCATCGATGAACATTACTGTACATACCAGTAAAGGACATTATAGCTTCGTCTCCAGTGTATATTTGGAATTATCAGATTCTGCTTATGGAAGTATTCAGTTAATAAAAATTCACTCTGCCAAAACTATAGATCTATTCTTTCGGGAGAGAATTTACATTGTGCGAATTTTATTTTAACTGAAACAATTGGAAAAATACTGAAATCCAATGGAACCGAGAGACCAAGAAACCGCAACACAGCTTATGACTATTGGTAACTGGACGCAAGGTACTTTTTCACTAGTTCAAATTTCAAATACCAGATGGAGAACGCGTCTCCGCCATAAGAATACATGACCCGTTTTGAGTAGTACTGGTTTTGAACACGAGGTGGCTACGCTCAAGATACAGTTACCAATAATGAGCGAGAACAATCAACCCTCATTGTTGTATCAACATGGGTCAATCTCATCAACTAGAATCAATAGATCAGAAAAACACTTACATTGTGAGTCAGGGACAACATCCTCATCTTCTGACGAACGTGACTCCGCGCTCAGAGATAAAATCTCTTCAACGGTGATTTGTGGCTCCAGTCTTTTACGTTTGTGAAATTCGGTAATTTTATCTGCTTGTTCTTTCCCATGCGACTCAGAATCCGTTGTGAATACATACGCAGCAGTCCTTGACATGTTCACCCTTTTATTGGCTTCTGCATAGGTTTCTGTATAGAAGATTCACTTATACATTTTCAGTCAAAGGTAATAGCATTTTCCAGATACACTACAATTGTGGCCCTACACCTATACCGTTTTACACTGTCCTGCATTGGAGCATATTCCACGTTCAAATTGTATACTGGTATAGGCGAAGAACCGTATGAACTGATTGTGACATACTTCATGAATGTTCAAACTCACCGGCATGACCCTTTAGCTCAATTGGATAGCAAGGCCAGTCAGCTGGAGCTGGCGCTTGAGCTCTGATCAAATCATTCAATAATTTGTTGGTTCTCACATTATAAGGTGGGCCCATATATCGTACTACGCACGAAGCCAGCTCATTGTCGTAGCTTACCCAGGAACTTGGTACATATTCGACTTTCTCCATGCCTTCTGGTGTCAACTCGCCAGTGAATGACAGCAACGAAAATTTTTTAAGAATTACTGTTTTTGCGGCCACTAAAATAATTCCAAATTATCAGTCTCGTTCAGAACCTCAGTACGTGTTCCACTATATCGCGTGTATCATGAAAGAAGATTGTAAGTACCGGCATATCGAGGGTACTCTGACGTAACCTCGTAACTCGATTTTTGAAAGTTAACACGTATTTCAGAAATTTACCGAAAAACTAAACTTGAAATATTTCTTATAGTATAATTATCATTTACATCTATAAAAAAATGATAAAGCTTTTAAATTGGCAACAAATAATTAGAAGTTTTTGATCTGGTTTATTCCAATAACAATTTTTGTGTCTCTTCTGTAAACCAATGATTTTGGAGATACGAGGTTACGTCAGAGTACCCTCGATATGATCGTTTGGCATCATAAAATCAACAGGTCGTATAATTTTTTGTCCATGTATTTTTTGAATATCAATGTTGAAATTGAACATTGGTCAGTTAAAAGCAGAAGGTCCTGAATTCTGGCGTATACAACCTCTTGAACCAAACTGAACAAAAAATTATCACGTCAACTAATAGCATTTTCGACTGGGGCTACACCGAGCTACACTGGTGTAGCGTAGCTATCTCTATCTCTCTCTTCCTCATAGAAAAGAAAGAGGATGAAGATAGCTACACTACACCAGAGTAGCTCGGTGTAGGCCAGTCGAAAATGCTATAATTCCAGAAGGTCGTAATCACCATTTTGTGTTTTAATATGATTTTTGTTTTTGCAAAAGCTCTAAAAATCGTCAAACGTATGGATGAATGAAAATCGGCGAAAGTTTAGATATTCAAAAGAAAATTTCTTGAAGATAAAAGCAGAAAGTCGTATATGCCAACATACGGCCTTCTGCTTTGAGGTTCTCAAATTCCTAATTTTTAATCACTTAGGTGGTTTTTATGGTTTTCATAGCGATTGACGCAATGAAAAAAAAATTATACGACCTTACGGCACCAAAATCGCCTTTTTGCGCCTACGACCTAATGCCATTAGCCATGCGATATGTTAGCTTTGTGATATCTGACGTTAACTCACACACTAGGACAACAAAAACCTGGCTAGCCGTAATTTATTAACAATTATTTATTTCTTTTTTTTTTTGATAAAAAAGAAGAATACGAGCAATATACAGGGTTAATTCCTTGAGTCCGTACACTTAGAGAAATGTTGAGGTGGTCGCGATCTCAACGCTTCTCTACGTGTACGGACGTTAGGAATTCACCCCGTATCTATTGAATGAAAATTCAGAAATTAAATTGATCAATGCCATAATAAAAGTAACTGAGCTGGAACAAAATGCAGTAGGTATCAGTTGCAACCACGCCAAGTAGTGGTGAGGTTATGTTCTTCCGTTATAACTTGATTACGTTTTGATGAATTTTTGTAGGGAATTTTTGAACACTTATTCTGCAATATGAACCTGAGAAAAGTTCTGTTACTTACTGACGATACACTGCGATGTACATACGTTGTCTTCTTTTATATTTCACTTTAGAAATATTTTGCGGTCCCACAAGGCCACTACCACGTGGACGCGAAACGAAATGGACGGACCGGACGTGTCGTGCCGCGCACGGTAACCGGTAAGCCCGATGCAGTGTTACCAACCGTCTAGTAGGAACAATGGACTGAACTTTCAAATATTTTTCGAAATTATATCTCTCATAAAGTCGGAGTTATACCTTTTACAAAATTACATATTGGTTCTTTATTTGTTATGATCATACAATTGAAAAATAAATTCAATTTTTTCCAAACACTGGACGTTTAAGCCTAGTGTAATATGTTTTTTTTTTTTTCTTATTTTTTGAGAATTAACGATTGAAAGCTTCTTGGAAGGATACAACCAAAAATGTGAATAGTTTGTACCGGGTTAAGCAATTAGACCGTCCGTACAAAAGTCAAATTGACCGTCCAATTACGATCGTGTCCTACGGTCGGTTGGCAACACTTTGCGAGGAGGGAACGTTCAACCCTACTCTGTAACACAGGCTGACATGGGCAAGTAGTGGGACATCCACATTAGTCGAACCTGGAGGATTGAAAGGAAAAAAAAATCGTTTTTTCTAGTACCTGTGTAAGTCTGAGGATATTATTTCAGAGGTCAACATCCGTTTGAGATGGATATAAACTACTCAACAAAATTAAGGTGCTTCCTTACCCAATTCTACCAGACCTGAAAATTTGGGAAAAAAGGTGTTATTAAACGGAATATCTCTGCCTGGGCACCGAAATCAATGAAATAAACTCTGTAGCGCAATTTTATAGGCGATTTCGAACACGTACGGCCAAAAAAATGTTTTTTTTTCACGCGAAAATAGAGAAGATATCCATGTAAAACGTTTTCAAAGCCGTTTTACATGGATATCTTCTCTATTTTCGCGTAAAAAAAACATTTTTTTGGCCGTACGTGTTCGCAATTTTGTTGAGTAGTTTAGTATGATGTGCATAAAGAATGAACACATGATGAATTTAATTTATTGCAGTGACATATTGCTTAGAAATTACGCGCACTTACCGTTAATAGTCGTTACCTCGATATTTCTGAATTCGTTTACTTCACCACATATGTTTAGTATTTCACTTTCACAAGAAGTTGGAATAAAGCTACAGGTATCAGCAGTCAGTTTATTCAGCAAACGAGGGCAAATGAAGAATTATGAAGACGAATTGCCGAAAATCGTCTTCACGTAATCGTGTAAAAAAACACAGAGCAATCCGTAAAATGTGTAGGACCGATATAACCGAAGTGCTACACAGAGTTTGTTCTGCAACTTGTAACGTGGCAACGTTTAGACCTCCGCTAAACCGGACTACGGTCGTGCCGAAGTCCGGCCGCCCGATTTAAATCGCGCCGCCCGACTCCCCTGCGGAGCCTATTGGCCGCAGACCCTCGCATATGGCGACGCGGTCGCCGCCAGCGCCCGCAGGCCGGGTGATGCCGGTTGGTACTAAATACGGAAGAGAAATCACTTCCATCTTTGGAAAACTTCGAGTAGCCTCGTGCGTTTTAAGAGTTTTGAAAAAGTTAATATTGGAAGGCGAGAGAGAGAGAGAGAGAGTTTAGAGTGAGAGGAGAGAGTTGCGGAGTGAGTTTTGAAGAGAGTGAGAGTGATTTTGGAGTGGATATCGACCCGGCGTGCTTTTGGGACTATCGATTTGGATTTTTGGACATAAACTACTGCTTTGGATTTTGACGACCCCTGCATCCACCCGGCTCTCCGACCGTCTTAAGAAATAATACCGTCGTAACCGAGGCAGCGAGACCGTCACCTCCAGGTAGGATCAATCCGATCTCTAGTCGATACTCCCTATAGTACAACCCGCACCCCGTATTATTCCCTAGGCCTCGAAACCGCGTGTCTGAATCCCAACCGTTCCCCGCGAACCGTTGGATTCAAAAATACAGCACACCGGTACGCCTGTTTTCGTTGCGCGTAGCCGTGCCAAGATTGGTCACCGCTGCGCCGATCGCGACCGAATTCAGTTCGACGCCATATTGGCCACAGAGCGGCTGACGTCACGCCTCGCACTCAGCTGCGGCGTGTCAGAGCTCTGTCGCTTCTCCTGAACCGCTGCCTGCCCCTCCACTTCTCCGCCGCCGCTATACCGCGCGCCGCGCCAGTATAGCGAGAGACGTCGAGAGAGGCACGCACTCTCGCTACGGTGACAGCTGACTGTCCCGTAGCCAGAGCGAGAGAGGTAGACCGTAGGTCGAGTAGACTTGGTCCTCCCTACCGTCCCTCTCAAGAGCACGGTAGTGCAACTACTAGTTTATAGTTTTTTTTTATTATATATTTCAGTCTAGTCAGTTTTCATTTTGCTTTTTCTTGTGATAATTTATTTAATAACGTAATTTATAGTAGAGTAGAGTCAAGATATTATTTTCCTAATTTTACATACGCCAGGTAGCGGGCGTGGTCCTAAGTTCGCCACCTTTTCTTTTTTTCTTTTTCTAAATAAATAAGTATTTTCAATCAAACAACTGGTGTCTTTATTCCTCGCCCCTACGAAATCCCTCTATCGTGGTAGCTAGTCGGAGGGTCCCAGAGAGAGAGAGAGAGGACTTCTGAGGAAGTCTGGCGCCCAACAGCATCCCCTACCTACCCGTTGGCCCCCGGTTTGTATTCGGCTTATCTTCCTTGGTTACCCGAACCCAGGGGAAACCCGTTACAAAATTGGCGCCCAACGTGGGGCCCGAATAAAGACACTTTCGGGTTTTGGCCGAATTCACCCCTGCTACCTAGGTTAATTTTTAGGTTTTTTTTGTTTTTCGAGAGTTTGATTTTTTTTTGCACTTCCGACGAGTCTCTTAGATCGCTAGCGGAGTAAGTAAAGCCGGCGAAGATGGGGAACCTCTTAGCCAACCCCGAGAGTGCGTGGCATCCACCTCCGGCAAGAGGGCTCATCGTTCCGAGCCAGGAACCCCTCCCCGACGAGACGCTGCCGGTCTCCGAGTGGATCTGCGGCCTCTCCGAGGCGGAATTGGAGCGACAGCTCCGCCTAAACCAGCTGCAACCCGCAGGGTCGGGTACGGACCGCCGGTGGAGGCTGATGCGCTACCACCTGATGTCCCGTGGTCAAAACGTGACCTGGGACCCCGAGGAAGACGAGCTTCCGCCGCCGGAAGTTCCCACCCTTTCGCCTACGGAGATCCGGTCGTCGAGTCGCCATCCGACCGCACCCGTCGCGAGTCGTGAACCCCGCCGCGAAATCCCTGCCTCCCCCTCCCCTTACCCTGTACCTGAGCGAGAGGCCCCCTCCCCACCCCCAGACCCGCGAACTGAACCGGAAGCCTGCAACAGCACGCCTCTGAGTCCGGCTGCCGCCACGTCGCCGCAGTACCAGTCAACCGGTCGCGCACCTCCTAGTGCTCGATCGCGGGTGCACTTTTCAGAAGAGCTGAATCGTGCAGAGGCTACCCCGGCAGGTCCCGGGTACCCTCTAACCACCGCCGAACCCTCACGAGTTCCGGAACCGGATTCCCGAGGGGACTCCCCGAACCCGTTCGGTGGACCCTCCTATGCCGCTGGTCGTGCCTCTGTGCCGAGCCACCACCAGCCGCCACCATTCACCCAAACACCCTCATACCCCTATCCCCACCCCTACATCCCCCAGGCATCCCCCTGGTACCCGGTATACCCCGGTACTCCCTATTATACGGCTAACCCCTATACGGAGTACTCACACCCCCACCATCCCTATTTCCCCGCAACACCGTACCCGGGCTACCCAGAGTACCCCACCAACCCTTACCTACATCCTTCCCAATACCCACCTCACCCCCACTACCATCCTCAACCCCCAAGACCCCATCTATACCCTCACACCCCACAATACCCGGCCACGGTACCCCTTGCTACCCCCTACCCTACCGCCCCTCACCCAGAGACCCCTTCCCCCACCCCCACCCCCGCTAGTAGTCCCGCGGCTGACCCCGCTACCCCCTACCCTACCCCCACTCCCCCTCCGCAGACCACCCCCGCGACCCCAGCTCCCGAGCCTACGCCCGTGCGTACGCGAGACCCTCACGAGACCGTTCGAAGGTGGAACATCACGTTCTCGGGTCAGGGAGAATGCAGCGCCGAAGAATTCCTCCGACGGGTCGAGGAAAGCCGTACCGGCCTAAACATGACCGACCAGCAAGTGCTCGGAGCACTGTCTTCCGCGCTCACGGGGATCGCGCGGCAATGGGAGCGACAAAACCGCGGTACGTGGCCAACCTGGGCTGAATTCGCGGAATCCTTCCGAGACCGCTTCGGCGGGATGAACTATGAGATCCGTGTTCGGGACGAAGCACGCCGCCGCACGCAAGGACCGCAGGAGAGTATCGCCGACTACATCGTGTGTATGATCGGGATCCTATCTAGCCTCCCTAATCCGTGGCCGCTGCGTGAACAGCTCGACATGGCCTACACGAATCTTCACCCCCGGTATAGGTCCGCGATCGCGAGGAACGAGATAGACTCGTTTAAAAGCTTGGAACAGGCCGGTAAGCGGGTTGAATCCGCCTGGGCTTTAGACCGGTTCTACATACCCCCACCCCCCGTCGCGAGCGCGTTCCTCCCAGAGTTCGCGTGCCAAGCATCCAACTCCACCGCGGTGGTGCCGACCCCCAGCCAACCTCAAGCGAGAACGCGCGAGGCGGTGCAGGCGTCCGCGAACCCCACCGCGGCGAACGCTGCCCTAGACAGGCCAGCCGCGAGGCAGAGAACTCGAACTAGGGGCGGTAGATCGACCTCTACCCCCCCAAGTGGGAACCCCTCTAACCCTCCCCCAGCCTTGATGTCCCTACCCCCCCCCAATCCTTCAAGGTCGACCCCCGCGCCCGCGAATACCGCTCGCAGACAACCTGCGGCCGCGCACGCGAGTGCTGCGCCCCCAGACTTACCTGCCAGCTGTTTCCGGTGCTATTCCCCCGGGCACTTCGTTCGCGAATGTCCCCACCCCCCTAGCTATATCGCCTGCTCGCGTTGCAGAACTCCGGGAGTGATAGACGCGAACTGCAGGAGATGCCTAGGCAATGCGCCGGGAAACGCCAACAGGAATTAGTAGGTCGGGTCCCTACTTATTCCTCCGTGGTGCGAGGACCCTACTCCCCCCGAGCTGTCACCGCAACCGAGCCCCCAACGCGCAAGAGTCACCGCGATCCCCGCTACTATCTGGATGTCGAAGTAGCCGGGCAGGTTTTATACGCGTTATTCGACCCCGGTTCGAGCCGAACTTATATCGGAGGCCCGGCGTTGAGGCGATATCGCGATTTAATTCCTCAGTTAACTCCGCTTCCTCCAGGCGGCGTCATATACCCTAACGGCGCGGTAGATTCGGTGATCGGTGAACTGGAAGCGCCCGTACGCATCGGAAGGCGCACCTGCCGGCTAGCAGTCCGCGTTGCCCCCTCCTTCGAGTACCAGTGTATCCTCGGAATGGATGCACTGACGGCCTTCGGTTTCCGCGTCGACTTCGGCCGCGGCACCTGGACAATACGGTCCGAGGAAGGTGACGAGCGCTCAGTAGAGTCCTCAAATCCCCCTGAGAGAGAGAGAGAGAGAGAGAGGGAGAATTCCCATACCCCACCCGCTGAACAAGCCTGTGCCGGACTTTCCGAGCTCACCAGCTCCGAACAGTCCCGCCTAGACACGCTTCTTCACCGGATCCTACCCCCTCCCAACCCCCACCCCGGAATCACCGACTTAGCTACCCACCGCATCGAAGTGCAGGGCCACCCCCCGATAAAGCAACGGTACTACCAAGTTTCCCCGAAAGTACGCGAGTACATGTACGAGGAGGTAGATACCATGCTGGCTGGCGGCATCATCGAGCCGTCGCGTAGTGAATGGTCGAGTCCGATCGTAATGATCCGAAAACCCTCCGGAAAATACCGCTTCTGCCTCGACTTTCGGAAAGTCAACGAGGTCGCGAAGAAAGATGCGTATCCCCTCCCGCACATGAACAGCATTCTCGATAAGCTGCGCGAGGCGAAATACATCACCACTCTCGACCTGAGCCAGGCGTATTTTCAAGTTCCCCTAGAGAGAGAGAGTCGGGAAATAACCGCGTTTACCGTCCCGGGACGTGGTCTATTCCAATTCACGCGAATGCCGTACGGCCTATCAGGCGCACCCGCGACGTTTCAACGCTTGATGGATCGCTTAATTGGACCCGACATGGAACCCCACGTATTTGTGTATCTCGATGACGTCATCATCGTGAACCAGACGTTCGACGACCACCTGCGGTGGCTGGAACGGGTTCTACGCAAGATCACTGACGCCAACCTCACTATCAATGCCGATAAGTGCGAGTTCTGCCGTTCAGAGGTCAAATACCTGGGCTTCCGAGTGAACCGCGACGGACTGCAAGCGGATCCCGAGAAAGTAGCCGCGATAATGCAATACCCGGTGCCTCGCACGGTAAAGCAAGTACGCCGTTTTCTCGGTATGGCTTCTTGGTACCGACGCTTCATTGACGACTTCGCCACGAAGGCCGAGCCTCTGAACCGTCTGCTCAAGAAAAACCGCCGCTGGCAGTGGGACGCCGAGCAGCAACAGGCCTTCGAAGCCCTGCAACACGCTCTGGCCTCCCCGCCGACCCTAGTATGCCCCGACTTCTCCGTACCGTTTACCCTCCAGACCGACGCGAGCGACTACGGCCTAGGCGCCGTCCTCACCCAGACCCACGCCACGGGTTCTGAGCACGTGATTGCCTACGCTAGCAGATCCCTTACGGAAGCGGAGCGAAAGTACACGGTCACCGAGCGCGAGTGTCTCGCCGTATTATGGTCCGTCCGCAAGTTCCGGCCGTACCTCGAGGGTTATCACTTCACCGTGATCACCGACCACAGTAGCCTACTGTGGCTACATAACCTCCACAACCCTTCGGGCCGCCTCGCGAGGTGGGCGTTAGAGCTCCTCGAATTCGATTTCCGAATCATTCACCGTAAGGGCGCTCTACACCACGTTCCCGACGCGCTATCCCGAATCCCGGAGCCAACCCCTAACCCAGTCGCTACTGTGGAAGAAACCCAGGACCGCTGGTACCAACGACGCGTGGAAGCCGTACAGACCATGCCTGTCCAGTTCCCTAACTGGAAGGTGGAAGAAGGCCGCCTATACCACCATCGCGTCGACCCGCTGGCCGACCCACTCTTACCCGACCTAGACCCTTGGAAGTTAGTCCTGCCGAGCTCGAAACGCTCCGCAGCGCTAACTGAGGCTCACGCACTCCCTACCGCTGGCCATCTTGGAGTAGAGAAGACGTATGCTCGCATAGCCCTCCTCTATTACTGGCCAGGGATGTACCGAGACGTGACCCAATTTATCCGCACCTGCGAAGCGTGCCAGCGCTGTAAGGTAGACCAAGCCGGACCACAGGGTCTGATGGGTCGCCGAGTCACCGAGGCACCCTTCGTCGCAGTAGCTGCCGATATAATGGGACCATTTCCGCCGAGCCGGCAAGGCTTCGCATACGTCTTGGTAATCCAAGACCTTTTCACCAAGTGGGTAGAGTGTGTACCTCTACGCAAAGCGAACGGGCAAACGATCCTCAAGGCGCTAGAAGAACTGGTCTTCTACCGCTGGGGAGTACCGGAGGTACTGTTGACCGACAATGGCACTGAGTTCGTCAACAAGGTAATAACCTCCGCGTGCACCGACCTTGGCGTATACCATACCACGATCCCCCCTTATCACGCCCAGGCCAACCCGGTCGAGCGCGTGAACCGCGTAATTAAAACTATGATCACGACCTTCCTGGAAGGTGATCACCGCGAATGGGACCGGCATCTACCCGAGTTCCGGTTCGCGATTAATTCCGCCGTTCACAGCTCCACCCAGGTTTCGCCAGCCTTTCTCAACTTCGGGAGAGAACTCCGGCCCCCGAAAACGGTGCGCCGAGAAGAGGAAGGCCCGCCGGTGATCCACCTGCAAACCCCAGAGGAGTGGGAAAGCCGCGTACGAAGACTTGACGCGCTGAGAGATCTAGTCACCCAGAACTTGGAGGATGCCAACGCACGACAGGCGCGGTATTATAACCGCGGTCGTCGGGATCCCGAGTTCCAACCGGGTGACTTGGTTCTACGCCGTCAACGAGTGCTGTCTTCCGCTGCTAACTACATCGCCTCGAAGCTCTCGGCGAAATTCAACGGTCCGTATGTCGTAAAACGTCGGAGGAGTCCGACGGTATACAGCCTGACGGAGCTGGACGGTAAGTCAGCGGGTAAGGTCCACGTGAAGGACCTGAAACCGTACCGTCAGGCCACTGCCGACCTGTCTGAAATCCCCGCAGACGCGCGGCCATTAGAGAACCCCCCTCCTCCCTCCTCCGATCCTCCCGACCCCCCTCTGCCGATAAACCCTGTACTAATACCAGATATTCCGCAGAGAGACGATGAGAGGGAGCCTACGAGGCCGTCGGGCCATCTCGATGGATGGCCGCCTGCAGGCAGTCGGGAGGGACTCGCCAGGCCAGCCAGCCCCGCGGACCGCAGAGACAATCCTCCGCAGCGGGACTCCGGCCGACCTGGACGAGGAGATGGCCGTCCTAAGCCTCCTGGTGCTACCCCCGCCGCCACCGCCGCCGGAGCCGATGGACCAGGAGAGGCCGAACCCGACCCCCCAGCTGCCGGAGGGGTCCGGAGAGGCAGAGGCCGCCCACCAAGGGCCCGAGGTGGTGACCCCAGAGGCCGCGGTGCTACCCAGCACCAGCCGCCAAACCCCCCCGATCCCATCCTCGACCCCCAGCCCTCAACGAGCGCTGGGGCCTCCTCCCCTACCCCCCGTCCCTACCACCTCCGGCCAAGGGCCGCAAAAGCGCCGCCGTAACCGGCCGCGCAGCCGCCGCACAACCCGGCCGGGGAGCCCGACGGACCAGAGCTTGTCGAGCTCGCTCGACTCGCTCCCGGGGCCCCCGCAACGGCGTGCCGCACGCCTCCCGAGGGGAAACGAGCCGGAGCAACGCTTCGGCCGTGCCCTCCCTCCTTCCCACGATAGCCCGGGCCCAAGCCGCCCGCCAGCTCGCCTGGCCGGCCTAATGGACCGGCCCTATCCACGGCCGTCGACCCGGGGACGAGGCCTGCCATACCGGCCGCCTGCTTCGGCACCGCCGCCCGTCCGCACCTCGCAAGCCCCGACGGTCACGACCGCCCCTCCCGCTCGATCGGCCCCGGCCACGGCTGCGGTGACCCGTGCTACCCGGCCGCCGCGCCTGAGTAGCACCTTGTGCTGGTCTTGTGACCAGCCGGGTCACCGATCCGCCAACTGCCCGGGCCCGATACACGAGCACTGCGCGGAGTGCGGGTGGCGAGGGTATACCACCCTCACCTGCCCCGCGCATCGTCGAGGAGAGGCCCCGGCTGCGGCCGGGCCCTCAACAAGGCCAGCTCCCGCCAACGAGCCGACCGCCGCTGTGGATGCCCCGGCATCGCAGCCGCGTCGCACTCGCCGCGGTCGACGCGCCGGAGCGGCTCGCACGCCCAATCCCGCTCTCGTAGCGGCGATTGTGGAGGTGCTCGAGCGCTTCATGTAAGCCCCCCCCCCCCCCCCCCCCCCCTCGAGACCCCGCACCCGCTCACCCGCCTCAACACCGTCCGGGTGGACAGACTGATAGATTAAGTGTAATGAGGCCGGTTGACGCGGAGGTTGCGGAAGCGTCCGAGTGCACCCGTACGTTCCGTTTGGCCGAGGGGTGTTGTAACGTGGCAACGTTTAGACCTCCGCTAAACCGGACTACGGTCGTGCCGAAGTCCGGCCGCCCGATTTAAATCGCGCCGCCCGACTCCCCTGCGGAGCCTATTGGCCGCAGACCCTCGCATATGGCGACGCGGTCGCCGCCAGCGCCCGCAGGCCGGGTGATGCCGGTTGGTACTAAATACGGAAGAGAAATCACTTCCATCTTTGGAAAACTTCGAGTAGCCTCGTGCGTTTTAAGAGTTTTGAAAAAGTTAATATTGGAAGGCGAGAGAGAGAGAGAGAGAGTTTAGAGTGAGAGGAGAGAGTTGCGGAGTGAGTTTTGAAGAGAGTGAGAGTGATTTTGGAGTGGATATCGACCCGGCGTGCTTTTGGGACTATCGATTTGGATTTTTGGACATAAACTACTGCTTTGGATTTTGACGACCCCTGCATCCACCCGGCTCTCCGACCGTCTTAAGAAATAATACCGTCGTAACCGAGGCAGCGAGACCGTCACCTCCAGGTAGGATCAATCCGATCTCTAGTCGATACTCCCTATAGTACAACCCGCACCCCGTATTATTCCCTAGGCCTCGAAACCGCGTGTCTGAATCCCAACCGTTCCCCGCGAACCGTTGGATTCAAAAATACAGCACACCGGTACGCCTGTTTTCGTTGCGCGTAGCCGTGCCAAGATTGGTCACCGCTGCGCCGATCGCGACCGAATTCAGTTCGACGCCATATTGGCCACAGAGCGGCTGACGTCACGCCTCGCACTCAGCTGCGGCGTGTCAGAGCTCTGTCGCTTCTCCTGAACCGCTGCCTGCCCCTCCACTTCTCCGCCGCCGCTATACCGCGCGCCGCGCCAGTATAGCGAGAGACGTCGAGAGAGGCACGCACTCTCGCTACGGTGACAGCTGACTGTCCCGTAGCCAGAGCGAGAGAGGTAGACCGTAGGTCGAGTAGACTTGGTCCTCCCTACCGTCCCTCTCAAGAGCACGGTAGTGCAACTACTAGTTTATAGTTTTTTTTTATTATATATTTCAGTCTAGTCAGTTTTCATTTTGCTTTTTCTTGTGATAATTTATTTAATAACGTAATTTATAGTAGAGTAGAGTCAAGATATTATTTTCCTAATTTTACATACGCCAGGTAGCGGGCGTGGTCCTAAGTTCGCCACCTTTTCTTTTTTTCTTTTTCTAAATAAATAAGTATTTTCAATCAAACAACTGGTGTCTTTATTCCTCGCCCCTACGAAATCCCTCTATCGTGGTAGCTAGTCGGAGGGTCCCAGAGAGAGAGAGAGAGGACTTCTGAGGAAGTCTGGCGCCCAACAGCATCCCCTACCTACCCGTTGGCCCCCGGTTTGTATTCGGCTTATCTTCCTTGGTTACCCGAACCCAGGGGAAACCCGTTACAAACTTCCAATACAATTAAAGGGATAGGTAAGCATTGTGTTAGATGCTTTAATGTTTATACTATTGCCCTGCATATACCTTACACTACATTTTTCCAATAAGAATCACTGAACTGTGTATGTAAAACAAGTCATATTGCAGTAAAGAGTAATAATATCCATTATGGAAATTTGATAAATCGAACATGTATTACTGAAATAATTATGGATCCATGCGAGCAAGAATAAATATGTAATTCAGTTTTATATTTCAATTGCTGAAGATGCCACGCAGGGCGCAGATGTCCATGATAGATCTGATAGAAGCGTTGCCACTGATATTGATGCGGAGATGGGGATAGACATGCAACAGGCATGTGATCAGGATGCATCTGATATCAGTATTGCCAATGATGTCGATGATGACATAAGGATGGATATACAGCAGGAAGATGAACTTATGAATTTTGAGAATCGAACAGAATCTGCTTATGATTCTAACAAATTAGTAGAGCCAAAAGAAAACATTGTTGATGAATTACGTCAGTGGGCCATCGAATCAAACATCCAACAAAATCATCTGGATAGATTACTCCAAATTTTACGTAGAGAGTTAATCCCTAGTCTACCAAAATCGTCAAAAACATTACTACAAACAGCCTCAGCTTCGTATCATATCATAGAGATGGAAGACGCTGATATTATAAGTAGTCCAGGACAATTTGCATATTTAGGTATAGAAGAGGGCCTTAAGCGGTGTGTAAATCCTAATATTCACAACGGTACTGTTGAATTGATATTTAATGTTGATGGACTACCATTATCGCAGTCTTCGGGAAAATGTTTTTGGCCAATATTGTGTAAGATTTATTATGTACCAGATATCTACAGTCCGTTTCCTGTTGCAATTTATCTTGGTACGAGCAAACCGAAAAACTTAGAAAGTTATTTCAAGCAATTCATACAAGAAATAAATCATTTGCAAGGACACGGCATCGTTATATCCGAAAAAAATTACGAAGTTAAACTAAAGTGCTTCCCCGTGTAGAAATTCTGTTCAGGCTGTGATCAGGGCCTGAACATTTTGCCCGATTTTAATTAAGGCCCCGATCGGGCCAAATCATCGGGATTTGATTAGAAGTGTAACGCTTCGTACTTTTGGCCCTGATCGGGCCAACATGTCAGCCCCTGATCAGGAAAATCTATAACGGGCCGACTAGGCGTGTAGAACTTTGCATGACGGGCCCTGGTTGATCTAGCTCATGAAGTCCTGGAAAACAGAATTCAACAGGCCCTGATGGAGAGCATTCATCAGGCCCTGATGTGGAAAATTGATCTGGGCCTAACTAGAAATGAAACGTTCCGTACTTCAGTTTATAATCGGGCTAGTTCACCAGATCCTGATCAGGAGGATCTATCATAGCCCGACATGAAATGTGAGGCCAGATACAATGGATACTGATCAGACCCCGATCAAGGATATTCTTGAGGACCTGACTAAAAATGTCACACTGTGCACGATAGGCCCTGATCATGCGAATTTATCAGGCCTTGTTTATGTAGCCTCAACAGTTCCTGAAATTATAGTAGGGCTCTAATAGGGTTCTCACACTTGATAGACTTCTCATTTATTGTCTATAAGAAAACACATTTTTAACTGATATATAATATATATATTTGTTGATTTTCATATTATTAAGTGAATTATATCATATTCAATGCGACACAGCCATTGCATTTACCTTATACTACTAGTACATGTTTTATTTTAAGGTGCTTCCCTACGCAATTCCACCAGACCTGAAAACATTAAGAAAAAAGGTGTTATTAAACGGAATATCTCTGCCTGGGCACCGAAATCAATGAAACAAACTTCGTCGCGCAATTCTATGTACGATTTCGAACACGTACGAACAAAAAAATGTTTTTTTTTACGCGAAAATAGAGAAGATATCCATATAAAACGGCTTTGAAAACGTTTTACATGGATAACTTCTCTATTTTCGCGTAAAAAAAACCATATTTTTGGCCGTACGTGTTCGAAATCGTACATAGAATTGCGCGACGAAGTTTGTTTCATTGATTTCGGTACCCAGGCAGAGATATTCCTTTTAATAACACCTTTTTTTCCAAATTTTGAGGTCTGGTGGAACTGGGTAGGGAAGCACCTTAAATGAAAATAATGATAGCTTTTCCTTACATAATATCAGTACATAAACTATGTATAATAGTTCTCAAACGAATATAGTTGATATCACATTTCAATTATTGCGTGACCTCTTAACTTTTTAATAGATTTTAAACTTATAATGACTGCTTTTCCTTACATAATATCAGTACATAAACAACTATATGGGGCATTCCACGCCAACTCGACCAGTGTTGAACCCCGACCATCTCAAAATCATTTCATGTTTTTTTCCAACATTCTACTCGGTAAAAAAACGCGACCTGATTTTTTTTTCAAATTTTTCTATTAAAGCGTTCAATTTTTTATAAATTTTTGAAGTCGACTGCGAATGCCGATTTTCAAAAATCTGGAAAAATTATCAAAACTCCAGTGAATGACACAAAACACCCCCCCGTTGAAGAAAACGTGGGCCGAATTTTTTTTTTTATGTTCTTATCACCTAATACGGAATTTTTTCCATAACGGGGGGTGTTTTGTGTCATTCACTGGATTTTTGATAATTTTTTTAGATTTTTGAAAATCGGCATTCGCAGTCGACTCCAAAAATGTATAAAAAATGAACGGTTTATTAAAAAAATTTGAAAAAAATTCAGGTCGCGCTTTTTACCGAGCAGAATATTAGAAAAAAACATGAAATGATTTTGAGATGGTCGGAGTTTAACACTGGTCGAGTTGGCGTGGAATGCCCCATATGTATAATAGTTCTCAAACGAATATAGTTAATATCATGTTCCGGTTATTGCGTAACCTCTCAACTTTTCAATAGACTTTAAACTTATGATTATACTCAATTTCTTACTAGAAAATGAAATACTTTATTTTCTTTTATCTCATGTTTTCATGTTCAAATGTTCCTCTTACCCCTCGGTATCTGGCATTTCTACCTGAGGCAATACCACATGCGGAGGTACCACAGGCGGAGGTACCACAGGCGGAGGTACTACAGGCGGAGGTACCACAGGAGGAGGTGGTACTTGCCTTTTTCGTAGGCTTCGATGCCCGTCCCAGTCCTTGGCATTATAAATCGCACTTGCCAATGCTTTTTTGAATTCTTGTTCTGTTACGAGCTCACCTTTTGTCCCGTTATGATGAGCACATGCTAGGTCTGATTTTTAAAAATACAAAAAACTTACATTATTTCAAAGTCATATCATTATAGTTTTATCAATAAATTAAAATATCAGCTACTATCATGACAGGGTGACCACTAATAAAAAAATTTCCTAACTTTTCAACGTTTTTCAGAACCCACGATGCAGTTTTTGTTGGTTAACTGCCCATTTCTATTCAGTAAGTCCTACAGCCTATGTTATTATCCAAAGACCAAATTAATTTGTCATCCCAATGAAATATGTCAAGTTTTTAATCTAAAATTAATACAGTTTCATTTTTTTTCAAGGCTACAGTTATTACTTCCTAACACTTCCAGGTTTTATGCTCACCCTGCATGAAACAAATTTTCTACATGATGGAGATATTTCATCTGTTGTACATACCAAAAAGAACGGTATATAGTTTTGTATCCCGCAGAAGGTATTTTCCATTTACTTTTTTGACCGCGGTGCATTCCATTGCCAACAACCGATCAAATATCTTTTTTGCAATGGATACCATGGTTTTCGGCAGGTCATTTTCAACTAAATGCTGGAGAGCAGTTATCTGCAATATAAAATTGAGTTATGCATAACTCATAATTCATGTGCGAACTGAATTATATGACATATTATGACTTACGAACTCGGTACAAAATTCTACATCAGTAGACAATTTTTGATTCAGATCTTCAATCTCCGCATGTGTATGCAATGGTAGTGTAACCCCAAATTTTTTCACAATAACTTCAACTTTTACAGGATTAATTTTCTTTTTGACAACGCCCTCAATGGCTCTTCGTAGGTCTTTAATATGTTCGGAATTTTGTTCTATCTGAACGGTCAATTCTGTTATGGCGTGGTACAGCAGCTGAGTGTCTGTTGGAAAAAGTAATTCAATGATTTGAACCCATCATTCATACTCTACATTTTGAATCATCAGCCCATGAAACCGTTAATAGGCAAATTTATAGCATTACCAAGTTAAAGAATGAAATAAAAATACATGGTTAGCAAATTGAGAGGCGTAGAAATTTGAAAAGAATTAAATTATGAATCTAAATTATGAATTAACTTCGGAAGCAATTTCTCTAAGTTACCCTGAGAAAAACCTAACATCATTATATCAACACAAGTTAAATTCTAACGATTTAAGGCCAATCTTTCTTATTATGAAAAGGAATTACCCAAATAATTGACTGAGTATCAGGCCATGATAAGGATGTAAAAATGGACATAATTAGGGTTCAAATACGTTAAGAAAATTGATCAAACACGTATTCTTGTTATTCAGTAGTCAATGAGGCTGAATCTAGCTGCCGGAGCTAGCGACCGCTAGCCCGTTAGTGAGCGATTACCAATATTTAATAATTTTGCAAAGATCGTCCCCCGGGATTTTAACTCATTTCTCAGTTCGAATGTCAGTCATGAGAATGTATACGGAATTCAAACTCGATATTCGCTTGCAATAACTTCGCTTGGTCCGAGCCTCATTCAGTAGTCACAGTTCAACCCTCCGTATGTGTATTGAATTGGAATGTGCGCTCACCGTGAGAGAAGTTTTTGGCCCTTTCATCCAGCTTTCGTTTTGTATTATCGATGGTTGATCGATGCGGATGATTTGCTAGTCCATAATCTATTTGATGAAGTTTTTCAGTCATATCAGTAGGCAGCTGTCCTGAGTCTAACAATAATACAATCAGTTTTTGATCAATCAAACGAGTAATTGAAGATATATTTTCGAAAGAAGTAGCCCTATTATGTGATTTTTGGCTATTCAAGTACACGTAGATAAGTTCAGGTGATATAATTGAATGTGATGAGGATATGAGATGAAAATTTACTGCAAAATTGGCTCAATATAATAAGATCTCTTCGTAATACTCGACACTTTATATACTCTATGACCAAAACTCGCAATTAACACATTTAAAACGAATTCAGTATTCTTTTTCTACGTTTCGGCCATGAGTATAGGCCCTTTACAGAACGTTATTCAAAGAAAAAAAAGAGAATCAATTTTCAATCAAGATTCGTCGAAACCATCCTTTTACTATTAAAATGAATTATTTTTTTCAACTTCAACTAATTACTACTTCTTTGATTTTCTTTATTTTATTTGGATAAAGTTCTAAAGAGAAAGCCCACTTTTATGGCTGAAACCTCAAAAAATAATACTATGGTAATTTATGATTTTTGATACCAAAGAATACTACACATTACCATCGATAAGGTCCGGAAAAGAAGTAACTGTTGATTTGAAAGCAATGGTTATGAAACATTAATTTCCAACAATTGGTTTTGTGATTTACTTTGACTCTTAAATAAAGTAAAATACCCATCAGAATATATCATAACACGAGATTATGATTCTCAACATCCTAATATGCTGATATGACTAAGGCGTGTTATAAAAAAAAAATTTAATGCGATGGAACATTCAATGTGATTTTTAGTGTAAATTGGGTAGATTTGATCAATACAAAGGTCAAGCTCATACCTTTTTGTTTCGGTGATTGTTCACTTTGTGAGATGCTCACTTGCGTAGATGGAGTATTTTGCCTGGCAGATTTCTCTATCGGAGTATTTGAATTACTTTCCTTCCGCTGCTGTTTTGGTTGGGACGGCAATATATCGTTCTGTTTTGTGCCAGATTCTTTCTTCTTTAATTGAAGCGTAGTTTGGTTCGATGGTCGTATTGATCGCAGGGGTGACTTTTTTTGTTTATTCGGAATCAGTTTAATTGTATGTTCAGAGTCTGCTGATTCCTCACTATCAGCTGGAAATATTTGAGACAATGCATGTATTTAAGTGTAAACGATATTTATTGAGCAGTTCGACCTCTTGTATCACACCAAGATGCTTAGCGTTCCACCTCTCTTCATTCAGTTTCTGATTTTTCAAGAACAAAGTAGAACTTACAATCCTCAGAAGATGACCTATTTGCCTCTGTTTCCGACGTATCATTCTCATTTTCGAACTCCATTATTGATTGCAAATCGTTTTTTTTGTCATTACGGCTTCTCTCTTCATACTTTTTCATTGCAGCAATTGACTTTTCTTTAGCATGTTCGTCATTATCCGTTGAATATGCATACAGCTCTGTTTCGACCGTTATTGCTTTAGCTGTAGCTTCTTTGAATGTTTCTGAATAGAAAAAACCATCCGGATTGAGAAAAATCTACCGATTCGCATGCCTCTGTTACTCATAGGGGGCCGTTTACATACCACGTCACACTGCAGAAGGGGGGGGAGCGGTCAGAGAAATGTGGCAAACTTTGACGGGGGGGGGGGGGGGGGGGGGGGGGTGTCATTCGTGTGACGTCGCAGTCGATGTGATTTAGAAATGTGCAAAAAGTCGAAGAAAAAATGAGTAAGCTCTATAAATCTGTTACGTCACAAGGAGCGGGGGTTATTTTGTGACAAAGTGCGACAAAGAGGGAGGCAGGGGTTGAAATTGGCAAAATATCATGTGACTTAGTATGTAAACGGCCCCCAGGAGGCAAGACACATTACCCTAGGAAAATTATGTGATCAATGTTCGTTCACGACTCTCAGTCTATGACCAAATACTAAAACGACAGAATTAATTGTTCAAATTGATATTAAAACTCTTCATGTTAAGGGAAGGAGATACTGAAATTTAAGTGCTAAAATTTCAAGAAAATCGATTTTCGGTTTTTTACGGAAAAGTGTTATTTGAACCCTTATCTATACGTACACAAAGACTTGAGCCAAAAAAAAATTTATTATGCCCGTTCACTCAATAAAACGTATAATGTTACAGTAGAAGTTTCTAATTTTCCTATATCTCGGTTATTGCCATTTCAATTTGTGAAAATAAGTAACTTGCAGCGCCGTGCCTAGGGGTGGCGCAAAGGAGCAGTCGCGCCAGGCGCCGAGCCGTGAAAGCTGCATGCAATTAAATGTTTATAATTTATATTTTATAAATTCCATGTTCGTAATTTTCCAACAAAAAATTCACTTGGATACCGCCTTCACAGCACGGCGCGACTGCTCCTTTGCGCCACCCCTAGGCACGGCGCTGGTAACTTGAGATGCATTTTTCCATCAATATACCACACTCAAGTGATTCACGTGGGATGTGGTTGACGTTGACGGCAATGCAGTTCTTGAATCCATAATTTTTGTAACATTCTAGTGACTCAGTCTTTTTACAGTTGATTAGTGCTATTCTGTTACATAGTTCATGATTTTCCTAAATTTTATGTCCTCCGCTGACCAAAATTTAGTCCATCGAAGGAAAAAGTAGTTGTCGTAGGGTACAGGTTGATGCGTTGCATGAAATTTGGAGAAATTTGGAGAAATATTCTGTACGAATGTAATTTAGGGGCAAACCAATAATATTTCATGAATTCAAGTTTTAGACATAGAAATTTTTGATTGTGAAATATTTTTTCCAAAACGATGGAAAAATTTTCTATGTCTACAACTTGAATTCATGAAATATTTTTGGTTTGCCGCTAAATTACATTCATACAGAATATTTCTAAAAATTTCGAGAACCTTCAAGCAACGCAGCAACTTGTACTCTACGACAACTACTTTTTCCTCAGTGGACTAAATTTTTGTTCAGCGGAGGACATAAAATCTGGGAAAATCATGAACTATGTATCAAAATTCAAATCAAAATCAACTGTATAACTGTAAAAGAACTGAGTCACTAGAATGTTTTCTAAGAGCGTAGCAGTGATTTAAGCCTCGGTGGATTTATTTTTATAATCAAGGGACTTTCTATTTTGATAAAAGTGATATGAGATGTAGATAATGAAGGCCAGCCCGTTCTCAGCTTTTATTTCTTTAGATAGCATCAGAATGCTGAATAACCCAGAAAGTTTGATTGTCCATATCGACTCGTCCTAATGAAATGGATATATCTCGCCGGACAGGCTAGAACAGACGCATTTCGTCATGCAGGCTAGAACAGACTTACATCACAAAATTCTATAAGCCGTGTATAGCGCGCTATATACACTTACTGTAGTGTTTTGTGAGATACGTCTATTCTAGCCTGCACGACGAGATACGTCTGTTCCATTAGGGCTGGCGATATGAGAATTGCATGTCGTTGAAACGTGAAATCCCTTCTGGTCGTTCAAAATCGGACTTACTTGCTTCACCCCTGAGGACGACAGGAAACCATCCCCAGCTTGCTGGCGCATCTGCCTGAGTTCTTCTCAAATCGTTGAGCAAAGTACGTTCGTCGGGACCAATTATTCCATCAAGGAATTTAGCTACACATTTACCAATTTGAGGATCAGAATCGATCCATTTTGCTGGAACAAAGTCGACCATTTTTTTTGTCCCCTTTCTTTCCTCAGAGAATTCCACAACTTGGTATCTGACTGTTTCTTTTGCTCCATCAGGTGCCTTAGCCTTAGGAGAGACCTAATAGTTATTTTACGTATTATGTGTAGCTGTACGATTACATGCGACGAACAGGTTATGATTTGGTCACGTAATTGGTAAAGTTATTTATTACAACTAATTGCGAGAAGATATTCCAAAAAGTCTGGGTATTCATTTCAAATGTAGTAAAAAGCGTCGCTAACTATTTCCATACACCGACACGTACAAAATTTACACGCGGCGAACAAATTTAGCCACGTGGGTGAAGAGACGCCATCTTCCACGGCTATGAATTTCGCATTATCCTACAGTTTACACATCTGAGAGAGTGTTAGAAAGTTTAATGACACTCACCTTTTTCGTTTTGCCCCTTTTTTCCATTTTTCCACTTTTTCGGGACACCGTTTCACAAAATGTAGTTGAGATGACTTGGATCCTTACTCGAAGACGCGCAACAGGCTGCAACACGCTCGCGGGAGGAATAGACGGAAGTTGCGTACCGCTTTATTCGATCGTGGCGCTATCTAACGGGCGCAAAACTTCAGTGCTTTTATACAGGGTGGTCCATTTTAATCTCCACAGGCGAATATCTCGAAAACTAACAGTTTTAAAAGAAAAAGTTTTATACAAAACTCGAAGGGTTTCGAGGGGCAAAGATAATGCTGATATGTGTTGACTCGTGGACTTCGCCAATTCCGAGATTTCGCAAGTAACTTCGGATTTCAGATAGGGAACACATGTTTTGGTTAAGGGCAGCTGATAGCGAGATCAAAGACTCAATCAAATACGGAAGCAAAAAAATTGGAAAAAAAAATTTTGCAAAAAAAATCGGAAAAAAATGTTGGCGAATTTTTTTTTTTTTCGCAAAAGATTGTTTTTTTATCTCTAGCTTTCGAACACATTCATTGTTTATCATTCTTAAGTCCGACATGAGCCGGAACATGTTGTCAGTGTAATTATGTTGGGCGAACTAATGCGATTAGTTGTTTGCGTTATTGATCTACGAATTTTTTTTACTAATCTGGTACATTCAAACTTTCCAATTTTAAAATTGGCGAGAAAAATTTGGAGCTAGAGTGATAAACAATGAATGTGTTCGAAAGCTAGGGACAAAAAAACAATCTTTTTCAAAAAAAAAAATTCACGAAATTTTTTTTTCCAATTTTTTTTGCTTCCGTATTTGAATGAGTCTTTGATCTCGCTATCAGCTGCCCCCAACCAAAGCATGTGTTCCCTATCTAAAATCCGAAGTTACTTGCGAAATCTCGGAATTGGCGAAGTCCACGAGTCAACACATATCAGCATTATCTTTGCCCCTCGAAACCCTTCAAGTTTTGTATAAAACTTTTTCTTTTATAACTGTTAGTTTTCGAGATATTCGCCTGTGGAGATTACAATGGACCACCCTGTATATCAGTGAGACAATTGAACAGTAGTCTGTGACTGTGTTGTGGCTCACCAATGAACCGGCATCCTAAATAGACGGCGCCACCAGCGGTACGCAACTAGCGTATACACAAGCCACGTGACATCCGGCACGCAGAAATCATGCTCTATTACCGGCACGACCGTTAAATATTGTGAACATAGCGAGATAACGACTGTTTGGAAAGAAGGAAAAACGAAGAAGATATTATTGACGAGTGGGTAAATAAATATGGACATGGGCGTCAGAAAACCGTGCTCACGGAATCGTGTTAAGAAACATAGAGCTATCCGTAAAATATATCAAAGACAAATGACGGAAGTACTACGTAGGGTTTCTGCAACATCTGTGGCAACTTCAAATAAAGAAGGTATGAGATATTACATTCTACTGGTTAAGCTAGTACACAAAAATTTGTTTGACAATAATCGCGATATTTGCTTCAACAAAGTTCGTCTATTCTGTTTAGAGCCGTGGTGCGTGTCATAGAAAATTGAGGAATGGTTGATTTAGTTCACGGATGCTAAATTGTGTGCTGTACGAATTTTTGATAATATTGTAGAGAAAAGAAGCATAGCGAATGTGTATGGGCAGGTCCACCAATTATCTGCAAACGATCCCGGGTCAAAGTTTCGGATGTATTCTGGACCATGGGAAGCCGGCCTCATAGTGTGTGTTGAGATGTAGAAATCCACCAAGTATTAGCGTCTGGGCCTCACCATTCAGGAGAAACGTGTTGATTGGTCCTCTAACTTTGAGCACATTGACGTTTACATTCGAATTTGTATTCCATCTTTATCGCTGAAGAGAGAATTCGATCCAATGTGTTTTTTATGTAAAAATGTCTGATCTTTCCGAATATCAAATACGTTTCAAGTTAGATCCTTAAAAACTTTAAAAAAAACGTTTCTTCGAAAAAAAATAGTTTTTTCAACGTTCCCGAATTTTTTATTTTGAAATTTGATATTTTTATCTGAAAGCTTGCAGTTTTTAACCAAAGGAACTGAAATTTATTGAGGGTGCTCGAAATGGGATCAGGCGGGAGCTGCATTTATGTTTATTGAATTAAGGATAGAAATTTTTATTTTTTTTTGCTCAGCGAAGAATCTTCATTTTAGAGTATGTATAAAAGACATATAGCACTTCTGAAAATGTGAATATAAAATAAAGATACTTCGCTGGACAAAAAATAAAAAAATAACATAACTGCAGCTCCCGCCTGATCCCATTCCAAGCGCCATAAATGAATTTCAGTTCCATAGGTAAAAAATTTCGGGGTTTTCGGATGGAAATATCTAATTTAGAAAGAAAAAAAAAATGGGGAACGTTGAAGAAGACGACGGGCACTTTCACTTTTACAGGATTGCTATGAGACTGAGCACGTCACGTTACAGCCGTCTTATTGGGTGGACTGAACCTTCTATAACTCAGGAACGACCGGTCCCTCGAAGTTTTTGATAAGAAATGTTATTCTTAGATTTCAATAGAAATCTTTTCCGCCACTTGGGAATCACGTAGTATATGAGATATCAAAATTGCAGACAAGTCGGAGTTTTGACCCCGGATCGTTTACAGATAATTGGTGGACCTGCCCGCATATAAGTTACCAAATTATGTAATAATGACTCATTATTTCAGTTATTTCAAGAAATGCAGATGCTATAGAAGATATTGCTATCATTGACGACTATGATGGTCAGCAGGAAATGACGATGCACCTACATCAGGATGCTGAAGACATGAAGAATGGATCTGATATCGATGATATAAATCAGGAGGAAGAGATCGTTACGCAGGAAGTACACGTAGATCTTCTGCATCCAGCTACACTTTCAGATAGCTCCATTGAATCAGAATGTACAACAGAAGATGTTACAGAAGAACTACGGCATTGGGCAATAGAATCGAACATTCACCAAATACATTTGGATAAATTACTCAAGATTTTGCGGAAAAAATTGATCCCCAGCTTGCCAAAGGCATCAAAGACGTTCCTTAATTCAAACTCAGTAGCTTCATATTGCATAACGGAAATGGAAGATGCTGAAATAGGGTACGCTTGCGGACAGTTTGCTTATTTTGGGATTGAAAAAGGCCTTCAGCGATGCATAAATCATGAAGTTCACGAGGGTTTAATTGAATTGATTTTCAATGTTGATGGACTGCCAATATCCGAGTCATCTGGAAAATGTTTCTGGCCTATATTGTGCAAACCCCATTCCATTCCAGATATCTATAGCCCCTTTCCGGTTGCAATATATTTTGGTATGAGCAAACCAAAAAATATTGACTCTTATTTGCGGCAGTTCATACAAGAAATTAATGATTTACAACAAAATGGAGTGATTATTTCTGGCAAAGCGTACGAAGTAAAACTCAAATGCTTTGTAGCAGATACGCCAGCACGAGCATATTTGAAATGCTGCAAATGTCATGGGGGATATTCTGCCTGTGAGAGGTGTGTTGTTCGTGGCAAATCAGAAAGGACGGGAAAAGGATCGTGCGTAGTGTACTCAGGAGTCGATCATGAACAGCGTACGAATGCGTCATTTCGGGAAAAAACCGATGTAGAACATCACACCGGCACCTCACCATTGCTAGCTATAAAACCTCCTATAGATATGGTTTCAATATGCCTTTTAGATGTTATGCACCTAATCTCCGGTTTGTTGAAAAAACTGATTGTGTATTGGACGAATAAGGGTTTTTTCAATGTAAGATCAAAAAAAGTACGACTTAGTCCAAGCCAAAAAACGGAAATTTCCCGTAGATTACTATCCTTGCGGAGACAAGTCCCTCGTGAGTTTCAACGGAAGCCTCGACCTATCTCGAAAGTTTCGACGTGGAAAGCAACAGAATTTCGCTTTTTTCTGCTATATTGCGGTCCAATTGTGTTGAAGTCGATTCTTCCATCAAATCTCTACAATCACTTTCTGTTATTGCACGTCGCCTTCAGGATTTTGTGTAGCGATGAACTTGCAATACCTTCTAACGCAATAGCTAAAAAATGTTTAGCAAAATTCGTACTTGCTTTACCTTTACTGTACGGCCCAGCATCAGTACCCATTAACATGCACAATCTAGTTCATGTGGCTGACGACGCTCGGAATATGGGATGCAACCTGAGCAGAATCAACTGCTTTCCATTTGAGAGTGCTCTTGGAGCGTTGAAAAAAAAACTCCGAACCCGAAACAAACCCTTAGCTCAAATCTGCCGGCGATATCAGGAGCAAGAATCAATTCTAAATCAGCAACCGTCTCTTCCCCCAATTTGGAAAGTTTGTAAAAGTTTCACGAAAAACGGCATTACGATTGTGCGTTCCCTGAAATTTCATTCCGTATTTTTATCGTGTGCAATTCCCGATAATATGGTGTTATTGAAGGATGGTAATGTCATGCAACTCGATGAAATGTGGAATCAAGGCACATCAATTCGGTCAATGATGATCCGAGGAAAACTCTGGAAAAACAAGAAGTCAGTGTATGACTATCCATTGAAATCCAGAACATTCGGAATGTGGGAATTACATAAGCCTTTTGCAGTTTCTGGAAGATATTTCATAACCGAAGTGAAGCAAAAATTAGTGAGAGTGCAGCTATCTTTCCGACATTCTGGCCCAGAAAAGTTATTTGTGATTTCGTTGCTCCACACTTGAGATTTCCTCAGAATTTTCAACAAAACCACCGTTCTGTGAAACATACATTCCGACAGCCGTTTGATTTTTACCCTAACTGAAAATTTTGTATAGAAATTGTTCAAAAACCAAAGCAAATATGAGGTTGAAGTTCGTCACGTTAACGTAACAGAATATTCGTTGAAGAAATGCAATATTTCGTGATTCAAATGTTAGAATTGTAAATCATGCGAGATAAACATGTTTTACACAGTTTGAGGAATTATGCACCGTTCTTGATCCATTTGAAACGTTCAAGCCTTGAATTTGAGAATTTTTTGGTCAACATTTTGTTGCATTAACGTTACGAACTTCAACCTCATAAGCAAATAGATTATTTCGATTATAATTCATTAAACAAACTTTTGTGTTAAATTTTACAACAAATTTTTTACTGTGTATGACTATTGTAATATATTTTATATGTACATTGCAATGTATATTAATAATATTATTAATTCATAATTGAAGTATAAATATACATGAATATACATAAAAAATTGAAAAATACATGAATCCATAATATTTATGTGTGTATGCAATCAATATAATTTTCTGATCCTTAACAACCTTATACAAACTCCCACAGATCAAAACTTGAGCTCCAATCTCTCGAAGCAATTACCGGTGAAAACACGTATGAACACGATCTGTGTAGGCCTAACCGCCTGAAACTAGTACGAATCTATCAATATCCATAAATTGACGTGGAAACTTTGAAATCATTTTCTGCAAAAGATCTGTTTACTACCTGATCAAGTCCTCAGTTGTTAACCTCATGCAAACCTCAACAATCATCTTCGAGAACACGTCATCAATACCTGCGCAGGACCTGATGTGCTGGACTTTATCAAGGCCTTAAGACCAAATTTTCGGAGAAAATGACAGATTCCTGAACAGGACCCAATGTGCTAGCTCTCGTCGAGATTGCGAGGCCAAGTTTTCTGGAAAAATGACCACTTCTTGAGCATGGCCTAATCTGGTAGCCCTCATCGAGACCACAAGGCCAAGTATCTTGGGGGAATGACCACATCCTGAGCAGAACCCGATCTTCTGGGCCCCATCGGAATCTCAAGATTCATATTCAAGGCCACTGGATCACTGCCTGAGCAGGACTTGGCCTGCCGGCCGTTATCGAGATCTCGAGACCAAATTTTCAGGACGGATGATCGATTCCTGAGCTGGACCTGACTTCTGGATCGTATGGAAATCTTACAATTTATTTTTGAGGACACTGGATCAATGCCTGAGCTGGACCTGATCTACCGGCCGTTATTGAGATCTCAAGACCAAATTTTGAGGACGAATGATCGATTCCTGACCTGGAACTGACTTCTGGATCGTATGGAAACCTTACAATTTATTTTTGAGGACACGGGATCAATGCCTGAGCAGGACCTGGTTTACCGGCCGTTATCGAGACCTCAAGACCAAATTTTGAGGACGAATGATCGATTCCTGACCTGGACCTGACTTCTGGATCGTATGGAAACCTTACAATTTATTTTTGAGGACACAGGATCAATGCCTGAGCAGGACCTGGTTTACCGGCCGTTATCGAGACCTCAAGACCAAATTTTGAGGACGAATGATCGATTCCTGACCTGGACCTGACTTCTGGATCGTATGGAAACCTTACAATTTATTTTTGAGGACACAGGATCAATGCCTGAACAGGACCTGGTCTACCGGCCGTTATCGAGACCTCAAGACCAAATTTTGAGGACGATTGATCGATTCCTGACCTGGACCTGACTTCTGGATCCTATGGAAATCTTACAATTTATTTTTGAGGACACAGGATCAATGCCTGAGCAGGACCTGGTCTACCGGCCGTTATCAAGACCTCAAGACCAAATTTTCAGGACGATTGATCGATTCCTGACCTGGACCTGACTTCTGGATCCTATGGAAATCTTGAAATTTATTTTTGAGGACACAGGATCAATGCCTGAGCAGGACCTGGTTTACCGGCCGTTATCGAGACCTCAAGACCAAATTTTGAGGATGAATGATCGATTCCTGACCTGGACCTAACTTTCTGAATCGTATGGAAATCTGAAAATTTATTTTTGAGGACGCAGGATCAATGCCTGAGCAGGACCTGGTCTACCGGCCGTTATCGAGACCTCAAGACCAAATTTTGAGGACGATTGATCGATTCCTGACCTGGACCTGACTTCTGGATCGTATGGAAATCTTACAATTTATTTTTGAGGACACAGGATCAATGCCTGAACAGGACCTGGTCTACCGGCCGTTATCAAGACCTCAAGACCAAATTTTGAGGACGATTGATCGATTCCTGACCTGGACCTGACTTCTGGATCGTATGGAAATCTTACAATTTATTTTTGAGGACACTGGATCAATGCCTGAGCTGGACCTGATCTACCGGCCGTTATTGAGATCTCAAGACCAAATTTTGAGGACGAATGATCGATTCCTGACCTGGAACTGACTTCTGGATCGTATGGAAACCTTACAATTTATTTTTGAGGACACGGGATCAATGCCTGAGCAGGACCTGGTTTACCGGCCGTTATCGAGACCTCAAGACCAAATTTTGAGGACGAATGATCGATTCCTGACCTGGACCTGACTTCTGGATCGTATGGAAACCTTACAATTTATTTTTGAGGACACAGGATCAATGCCTGAGCAGGACCTGGTTTACCGGCCGTTATCGAGACCTCAAGACCAAATTTTGAGGACGAATGATCGATTCCTGACCTGGACCTGACTTCTGGATCGTATGGAAACCTTACAATTTATTTTTGAGGACACAGGATCAATGCCTGAACAGGACCTGGTCTACCGGCCGTTATCGAGACCTCAAGACCAAATTTGGAGGACGATTGATCGATTCCTGACCTGGACCTGACTTCTGGATCCTATGGAAATCTTACAATTTATTTTTGAGGACACAGGATCAATGCCTGAGCAGGACCTGGTCTACCGGCCGTTATCAAGACCTCAAGACCAAATTTTCAGGACGATTGATCGATTCCTGACCTGGACCTGACTTCTGGATCGTATGGAAATCTTGAAATTTATTTTTGAGGACACAGGATCAATGCCTGAGCAGGACCTGGTTTACCGGCCGTTATCGAGACCTCAAGACCAAATTTTGAGGATGAATGATCGATTCCTGACCTGGACCTAACTTTCTGAATCGTATGGAAATCTGACAATTTATTTTTGAGGACGCAGGATCAATGCCTGAGCAGGACCTGGTCTACCGGCCGTTATCGAGACCTCAAGACCAAATTTTGAGGACGATTGATCGATTCCTGACCTGGACCTGACTTCTGGATCGTATGGAAATCTTACAATTTATTTTTGAGGACACAGGATCAATGCCTGAACAGGACCTGGTCTACCGGCCGTTATCAAGACCTCAAGACCAAATTTTGAGGACGATTGATCGATTCCTGACCTGGACCTGACTTCTGGATCGTATGGAAATCTTACAATTTATTTTTGAGGACACAGGATCAATGCCTGAGCAGGACCTGGTTTACCGGCCGTTATCGAGACCTCAAGACCAAATTTTGAGGACGAATGATCGATTCCTGACCTGGACCTAACTTCTGAATCGTATAGAAATCTTACAATTTATTTTTGAGGACACAGGATCAATGCCTGAGCAGGACCTGGTCTACCGGCCGTTATCGAGACCTCAAGACCAAATTTTCAGGACGGATGATCGATTCCTGACCTGGAACTGATCTGTTGGCTCTATCAGAATCTCAATAGTGCATTCTTAGGAACGACTGATTAATACCTGATCAGGTCCTAGTCGGGTGATGATAGGGATATCTCATTGTGGAAGCCACAATTTACACCGATTAGGGCCCTAATGTTACTTGGGGCATCCCGAAGAAATTTCTACACGGGTCATCGCTGATACGCCAGCTCGGGCCTTGTTAAAGTCTTGCAAGTGTCATGGAGGATACAGTGCCTGTGAACGGTGTGTTGTTCGCGGCCAATCAGAACGCACAGGTAGGGGATCGACTATAGTGTACCCAGGAATTGATCATCAACGGCGTACAGATGTATCATTTCGACGACAAGAAGATCCAGAACATCACACTGGATTTTCTCCACTGTTGAATATAAAACCTGATCTGAACATGGTTACGCTGTGCTTGTTAGATCTGATGCACTTAATGTCCGGTGTCACCAAAAAAATGATTGGATATTGGATGCAGGGTGTCAAAAAAGTACGACTTAATCCAAGTCAGAAAAAGGAACTATCTCGTAGACTACTATCTTTGCGGACACAAGTTCCATCTGAATTTCAGCGTAAGCCTAGATCTATTTTTGAAGTCTCGCAGTGGAAGGCAACAGAATTTCGCTTCTTTGTGCTATATTGTGGTCCCGTTGTTTTGAAATCCATCCTTTCACGGAATCTTTATAAGCATTTTCTGTTATTACACATCGCTTTAAGAATATTACGTAGCGATGAACTTGCTCTATCTTATAATGCTTTAGCTAAAAAGTGTTTGAACAAATTTGTGCTTGCTTTACCATTATTGTACGGTCCAGCTTCCGTAGTGATGAACATGCACAATTTGGTACATATGGCTGATGATGCTATAAATATGGGATGCAGCTTGAGCAGAGTCAAGTGCTTCCCATTTGAGAGTGCGCTTGGAGCGTTAAAAAAAAAATTGAGAACACCAAACAAACCTCTGGCACAGATATGCCGGCGATATCAGGAGAAGAATTCACTCCAACAGCAACAGCTGTCTCTTCCTCCTATTATTGAAGTTCATAACCGGCCTAGCAAAAACGGAATTACAACTGTACGTTCTCTCAAATATCATTCGATGACTTTAAGTAGTGCATCGCCTAATAATATGGTAATGTTGGAAGATGGAGTTGTAATGGAAATTAATAAAATATGGAATGAAGGTGCTACACTGTCATCGATGATGATTCAAGGCAAAATTTGGGCAAGCAAAAAACCATTGTCTGACTATAATCCACTAAACTCACAAGATTGTGGAACCTGGGAATTGCAGAGACCTTCTGCCGTCTCTGTGACATACTTATTAACCAATGTGAAACAAAAATTAGTAATTATGAATCTATCCTTCCGACGGTTTGGACCGAAAAGATCATTCGTAGTTTCAATGCTCCACACTTGAAAGGTAGTTAAAATAAGTAAAAAAGGAAATGATTTCCCTTTCCTCAATGATTGTTCCACATTCAAGCAAGTGTTAAAAACAAATGCTGCGTCAATAGTTACAGATATATGTAAATTAAACCTGATTCTATACCGATGTTTTCATGAGATTAAATTAGATAAATATGGACAGCTATTTTTATAAAACCCTCAAATCTTATGTGTTCACTCGACAATACTCACCGAATACGATTTCAGTATTTCTTCTTAAACTCGACTGATTTTTGGACTCGATGAAAAGACAACATTTTATAATTCTAGAATGCGTGTGACGCTCGAAAGGAAATGCTGTTGAATGAAACACTTTGAATGATCAGTAATTTCAAATATATTAGTCTGTTTGATAATTAGTTTGTGGTGCTGATGTATAGGTAGATGAAGTTAGTGGTTGGTAGGCTGGTCGAAGATGGTTCATTTGAAGAAGATACGTAGAGTGTTATAACTTTAGAGCAGCTGTGAACTAGTTCTGTTATGGGACATCGTCTTGCCGAAATGTTATGCTCTTCTGTTCCGATGGATGAATAATGGGATAGGAATGGTCCAGATGACTGTGAAAGATATAGAATAACAAAGAATTGAAGGAAAGATTTTAGTATATTAGTATTAATTTTCCTAGCATTGTTATCACTTCGGAACCATGAACTATGGGCTACCTTTGTCTTTGGACGCTGTTCTGCCGAAGTGTTATGTTCGTCTATCTTAACGGATTGATAATCGCAGCCTTCGTTTGGGACGTCGTATAGTCGAAGCATTATCTCCAACTATTGCAATGGATCGATGATAGGATAGGCAAAGTCCAGGTGACAGTGAAACATACAAAATGACAAAGGATTAAATGAGAGGTTTCGTATCGCTATTAATTTTCCTAATATTATTATTACGTTGGAGGTATGAGTTGTAGGCTACCTTCGTTCTGGGACGATGTTTCGCCGACATGTTATCTTCGTCTATTTCAACTGATTGGTAATCGCAACCTTCTTTTTGGGACGCCGTCTAGTCAAAGCATTATCTCCGACTATTCCAATGGATCGATGATAGGATAGGAAAAGGCCAGGTGACTGTGAAACATAGAAAATGACAAAGGATTGAATGAGAGGTTTCGTAATGTAAAATCTAGTGAAAACCAATGTACGTACATACCGTTTAAGGGGGGGCTATGGTATTTAATTTTTTTTTTTTGCATTTTTTTTTTATTTTTGAAATTGAATCCGTAATATCTGAAGAATATTGTGTCAAAATTTCAAGTCAATTGGAGCAAAATTGACGAAGTTATGAGTATTTTTATACCTGCCGGATTTTTGTACCTATACCCGACCCGACTCGAGCGCTCCGACCCGAGCGCGCTATTTGTTACCCGGCAGATGTTTTGCTCTCCATCTATCGAAATTTCAAGGCAAGGAAAAACGTGTTTATACCTGGTCTGTATACTTTGCAGTGTGGCGTACAAAATTCAGTCAGCAGGAAATATCCTATCGAGCAGACGTATCCGCGCCTTCTTATTTTCGCATAATTTCAGCTCCGTTTTCATTAATTTTTGTTGTTAAATTATTACAAAAATGCCAAAAAAAATTTCAAGATCTGATAGACAATCAGTTAGTTCGAGATTAAATCGACCCAAAAAAATTGTACCTCCTCACAAACGGAAAAGCGAAGACGTTACGACAACAAGCGCGTCAGCTAAAAAAATAAAAATTACCGTTCAAGATCAAATTACGGAGGATCTTGAAAAACATTATAGGGTAATTGATTTTTTATTGGTCTTTGCAACAATTGCTACGCTAGTGAAGTGTGTGAAGTGTGATGGAAAAGTAAATTTTGGTTCGACTAAGAAAGAAGGTCTTGGATTTCACATCAAAGTGTCGTGCGAAAGTTGTAAACAAATTACAAGCGTTCCGTCTAGTGCACGAATAAACTCTGGTATTTACGAAGTGAATTATCGGTTTGTCTTCGTGATGAGGATATTAGGCCTTGGATTAGTTGGCTGTGAAAAGTTCTGCGGCTTGATGGATTTGTCCAGTTCATTTGTATCAATATCGACGTACAATAATTACGTGAACAAAATGTGCTCGACTATAAGAGAAGTAGCGAATCGATTTTTTTCATCTGCTACAAAAGAAGAAAGAGCAGCAACAGCCGAAGAAAAAAAAACTGAAGATGCCGACGAACTCAGTGTATCAGGCGACGGAACATGGAAAAAAAGAGGCTACTCATCTTTATTCGGCGTCACCTCGCTAATCGGTCACTTTACAGGTAAAGTTCTTGACATTCTCGTCAAAAGTTCATACTGCCACGAATGTAAAACTTGGGAACACAAATTAAACTCTGCCGAATACGAAGAGTGGTATGAAGCTCATATAGATTCTGGAAACTGTCGGGCAAATCATACTGGTGCAGCTGGAAATATGGAGGTCGAAGCGATAAAAACAATGTTTCAACGCTCGATAAAGAATGGTGTACGATATCGCAACTATATCGGCGACGGTGACTCCAAAGCTTACTCCGGGTTAGTGAATTCTAAACGTTATGGTGATGATTTTTCAATAGCAAAAAAAGAATGTGTAGGACACGTTCAAAAAAGAATGGGCACTCGTCTACGTGAAATAGTCAAAAAGACCGTTGTAGATACCGAAACTAAGGCTGGAAAGAAAATCAAAAGAAAGAGTCTGTCCGGTAAAGGGAAGCTTACGGCCAAAATTATCGATAAATTGACGGTATACTACGGGTTGGCTATCAGACGTCACTCTGATTCCGTAAAAAATATGAAGACCGCTATCTGGGCAACGTTCTTTCACTTCAGTTCGACGGACGAGAATCCACAGCACGAAAAATGCCCGAGCGGCGCGGACTCCTGGTGCGAATGGCAAAAAGCTGCAGCTGCTAATGCATTGGATTCGTTCAAACACACGTATTGTGCTCTTCCCAAGGATGTTTTGGATGCAATCAAGCCTATCTACGAAGATCTGAGCAAAGATGTTCTCCTGGAGCGATGTTTAGGAGGCTTCACGCAGAACAACAATGAGAGTTTGAACCAACTTATTTGGAAAATCTCACCGAAGCACTTGAGTGGAACCTCTGTCGTCGTTGAAATTGCAGCTTATGTGGCAGCCAGTGTCTTCAATGAAGGTTCGTTTGCTTTACTCACCTTCATGCAAGACATGGAAATCAGTAGTGGATCAAGCGCTCATGACTGGGCGCGATCCACTGACTCCACACGCATAAGCCGAGCAGAGCAGGAAGCTGAACGACAAACCAAAGAAGGCAGGATTCTTCGTAGGCAGAAGCAAAAAGATGCATTAGACATCATCGATGATAGCAACATCCTCTATGGACCTGGCATTGATGACTCAGTGTGAGGTATGTCGATAAAATTCGCTTACAAACGTTTTAACTGGATTTTCTTGTGTTTAAAACTTTGAAGCCTTTTTCCCACAACTCACGTTTTTAAAATCGGTGACCCTGATAACTTGAAAACTACTGCACCGATCCTTTTGAAATTTTAAACACTATTTCTGTACATCATTTACGAGGTAACGCTGTCGAGTTTTTTTTTTTTTTGTTCATAATTTTGATTTCGCAATAACAAATTAGCCGATTTTTTCCCAAAAAATTGTGTTTTTCACTTCAAAGTGTTCGAAAAAATGAAAAAATTGAAATTAAAAAAAAAAACTCGACAGCGTTACCTGGGGAAAACTATTATCTAACGAATGAACTTTGATTTTTTGATTTCAGATGATCGAGTACCAAGTTATGAGGGTCACCGCAATTCAACTTTTTTTCGAGACACGTCCGAACAATTGCTGCCATTGCCGTATTTTTTAATATTTCTTTGTAAAAATTTGATGAAACATTCTTCGAATATCATACTTCAATGTACCATTGGTTGAGTAAAGAAATTTTAACTGTGTCGTCAGAAAAAAAATCACGAAAACATGGCTTTTTTCGTACGATTTGACCATAGCCCCCCCTTCATGTAAGTCGTCATAACCTTCTTTTCACTTGCTTCGGTTAGAAGTGAAATAATATTTGGCCAGGTTCGTTGGTTTATTCGTGATCTGTATTTGAACCCAGCTTAGAGGATCTGTTCCGTGCAATTACAACAGGCCATCATACAGATTTATTAAATAATAACGCTCATCGGCGTGAAAGCACGGTCGGCGCACTATTTCACTCTGATTATCATTCACTGATGCACTGATTCACTAATATAAAAGCATCAGCATGGCCGATAACACCTTATATAATTATATAATATAAATATATAACTATATAATATGATTATATATAAATTATGAATATTTCAACTGTCAAGAGCTTGATCCGACAGCCATCCCACGGCCATTTTGACTTCGTCGACCCTCTGTAGCTCACTTCGTAACTTCATTATTATATATCGACCGAGTGCGGATCTAGATTCATGCCAAAATCAATAGGGGGCGAGATTTCAATGGCTTGTACCCACGTTTCAAAGTTCAAGTCGATCCGTTTCACCGTTCGTTCAGAAACGTGAGGGCAAGCAAGCGTCTAGCCGTAGCGAAAATCTGATGACCAGGAAGAAGTGGAAGAAGAAGAAGAAGATGCTTTTTCATCAACTTTCGTGACCGATATATCAGAAACCAGTGTACCGATTCCGATCAAATTTATACAGCGAAGTCGTGTGGTGGGGGAATATCTGTTCTGTGAATTTGATCGAAAAATATTCACGCGTTCCGAAGTTATGACCTCGTGCTTACAGGTATAAAGAGTTCCCCCGAGAAAATAGAGTCCCGGCTAGCGCTCGCCTGCCTTAAATTCGGGTACTTGGCGGCGATTCGCTACCGCGAATCTTGATGGGGATCTTCCGTGTAGGCCCCAGTAGGGTAAAAGTTTGACGAAAACGAGTCAAATTCAGTATGGACCGATACCCTATTGAAAAAAAAATGTCCCATGCTGCAGGACTTGAACTCGGGACCTCCAGCCTTGTAAGCTGTTACCTTGCCATCGCGCTACGATATTGCTTATGAAATGCAAATTTTTTTACGTATATGATTTCATTTCGAGTCAATGTTCGTAATCACTCAATATACTAACGTGAAAGAATCATTGCTCGATAAGTAATGTCGTGGCGCAGTGGTAAGGTAAGAGCCTGCGGAGTCGGAGGTTCTGAGTTCAAATCCTGCAGCACGGGATATATATTTTTTTTTATATATATAAACTTATCTACGATGACGTCGACAATACGTCACAAAATACGTCACAAAATTCGTCACAAAATACTTCGTAACATACGTCGTAAAATACGTCGTAAAGTATGTCATAATACTATCCCAAAATCATACCTCGTCGAATACATCGTTTCAGTACCGGGAGCTCATACGAATATTCGGAAGTAGTTGCTGGTGTCCAGCAGACGTCGATCCGACCTCGAATCGACGTCGGTTTGACGAAAGTTTTTTCAATAGCGTAAATAAGCCCCCATCATGCCCCGACTTGGCCAAAGTTTGGGACAGGTTAGGCAGACCTGGACAAAATGAGTCAAAATGCCCAGTCAACCCCCGACTTGGCCCAAGTTCGGCGAAGCTTAGGCAGGCCTGGACAAAATGAGTCTGAATGCCTGGCTACACCCCGACTTGGCCCAAGTTTGGGACAGGTTAGGCAGGCCTGGACAAAATGGGTCCGAATGCCCAGTCAACCCCCGACTTGGCCCAAAATCGGGACAGGTTAAGCAAGCCTGGACCAAATGAGTCTGACCGCCTGGCTGAACCCCGACCTGGCCCAAGTTTGGCACAAGTTGGGAAAGCCTCGACAAAATAAGTCTGAATGCCTGGGTGAACCCCGACTTGGCCCAAGTTCGGCAAAGCTTAGGCAGGCCTGGACAAAATGAGTCTGAATGCCTGGCTACACCCCGCCTTGGCCCGAGTTTGGGACAGGTTAGGCAGGCCTGGACAAAATGAGTCCGAATGCCCAGTCAACCCCCGACTTGGCCCAAGTTTGGGACAGGTTAGGCAAGCCTCGACAAAATAAGTCTGAATGCCTGGGTGAACCCCAACTTGGCCCAAGTTTAGCACAAGTTGGGCAAGCCTGGACAAAATGAGTCAGAATGCCCAGTTAACCCCCGACTTGGCCCAAGTTCGGCAAAGCTTAGGCAGGCCTGGACAAAATGAGTCTGAATACCTGGCTACACCTCGCCTTGGCCCGAGTTTGGGACAGGTTAGGCAGGCCTGGACAAAATGAGTGCGAATGCCCAGTCAACCCCCGACTTGGCCCAAGTTTGGGACAGGTTAGGCAAGCCTCGACAAAATAAGTCTGAATGCCTGGGTGAACCCCAACTTGGCCCAAGTTTAGCACAAGTTGGGCAAGCCTGGACAAAATGAGTCAGAATGCCCAGTTAACCCCCGACTTGGCCCAAGTTCGGCAAAGCTTAGGCAGGCCTGGACAAAATGAGTCTGAATGCCTGGCTACACCCCGCCTTGGCCCGAGTTTGGGACAGGTTAGGCCGGCCTGGACCAAATGAGTCCGAACGCCTGGCTGAACCCCGACTTGGCCCAAGTTTGGCACAAGCTGGGCAAGCCTCGATAGAATAAGACTGGATGCCTAGTTAAACCCCGACTTGGCCCAAGTTTGGCACAAGCTGGGCAAGCCTCGGCAGAATAAGACTGGATGCCTAGTTAAACCCCGACTCGGCCCAAGTTTGGCACAAGTTGGGGAAGCCTTGACCAAATGAGTCTGAATGCCTGGCTAAACCCCGACTTGGCCCAAGTTTGGCACAAGCTGGGCAAGCCTCGATAGAATAAGACTGGATGCCTAGTTAAACCCCGACTCGGTCCAAGTTTGGCACAAGTTGGGCAAGCCTTGACCAAATGAGTCTGAATGCCTGGCTAAACCCCGACTTGGCCCAAGTTTGGCACAAGCTGGGCAAGCCTCGACAAAATAAGTCTGAATGCCTGGCTAAACCCCGACTTGGCCCAAGTTTGGCACAAGCTGGGCAAGCCTCGACAGAATAAGACTGGATGCCTAGTTAAACCCCGACTCGGCCCAAGTTTGGCACAAGTTGGGCAAGCCTTGACCAAATGAGTCTGAATGCCTGGCTAAACCCCGACTTGGCCCAAGTTTGGCACAAGCTGGGCAAGCCTCGGCAGAATAAGACTGGATGCCTAGTTAAACTCCGACTTGGCCCAACGTTGGCACAGATCGGGCGAGCCTGAACAAAATTAATTTGGATGCCAAAATAAATCCTACCTAGGCCCCAGTAAGGTAACAGTGAGGAAGCCTTCATAGTGGCTGCCCCGTTAATGCCCAGAAAGGGCCTCTTTTCTAATTGGGACGCCCCAACAATTTTCTACACGGGAAGGAGCGTACAGAAAAACTAATGAAACCAGACGCATTTTCGCGGATACCGGATCAGAACCAAACAAAATCAGCCCTTTTCAGGGCTACAACTTTTCACGAAAGTCGGCAGTCTGCAACAGTACTAACAATTGATTGGCATTAATGTGCAAATAACATGATTTTGTAATTTTGTGATAGCAATTTTTCAGAATACGTCAAATTCCGTAAAATCTTGACAGTAAAAATCATGCCGCATTGATTGAGCAAAAAAACTCCAGCGCGCTACTCCAATAATTGAAATTCACTGTCGAATTATTTGAACAAAAACAAGGCCGAACACCCTCCCACAAACTTTAGGGATTCTTCAGTATTCAAAGGACTACCTTCAGTAAAATTTTCGTCAAAAAAAATTATTACCTTCGTTTCGAAAACTGAAATACAAAAGTTTTTTGAAAAAATCATAGTCAAGAATTTTTTTTTTCGAATTTCTGAGCTCACAGCGTGAAAGGTGGAAGTCTTGCGATTCCGAATCAATAGTGGAAAACATCTGAATGATCGTTCGAACCGAAGTTACGTACGCCTAAAGATCGCCCGGTGCGCTCGAAAACAGATTTTTTCATATTTTGAATATCGAATAACTTCCGAACCACTTGATACCAAGGCAAATGGCTCTAGATGTCTTGTTGGGGATCGGTTAAGAGTCAAAATCTCGCGTGGCACCAAAATCGGTGACCTATGCGCAGAAAAGTGTCCCACTTGAGGGAGACCACCCCATATATATATACTATATTTTATTTATACTTTGGGGTCATTTTACACATATATTCAAGAGTAATATTCTAAATTTTTTAAATATTTTCCTCAAAAGGTAACGGAGATATCAGCTGCCGTGCATTGTAAGTCGCCATCCGGCTGAGCAATTTGTGTACATCCTGGAGGTCACAATTTTCATCTGAAATCAATTTTTCAAAAAAAATTTCTTTGTTTTCATAAGTATTTCTTCTATTTGAACCTCAATTCTCACAAAAAATTGAAATTTAATATTTTTTTGAGGAATGTAAAAATTTAGTATGATTTTTTACCATTTTTTAGGTATAAAAACAAAGATATTGTTTAGGATTGAGGTTCAAATAGAGCGTATTTATATAAAGAAACTATGTGCTGAGTTTGATAACGATTGATCAAAAACTGTAGGAGCTAGAGTGTACACAAATTCGAAAAAAGTAGTTTCGAGAAAAACGCGTTTGAAAATAAGAGTGGCAGTAAAGGTAAATTTAAGGCAGTAATAAATCAATTTAAACAACTTACTGGTTAATCAGCTATTCCAGCACCACGTTGCAGTCCTTCGTTAGCTCCATATGCATCGTTTTCGGCTTGCAGCTTTTCTTTTCGAGCTTTTCGAGCTTCCTTACTGTCCGTAGAGGTGACAAGTGCTCGAACCGCTTGACCGAGGAACACTCACTCAAACGCTTATAACTTTTAAACGTCGTGGAATTTTGATTTGGAATTTTCAGTATATATTTTTGAATAGTGCTACTATCGATTTATGAAAGAAAAAAAAAATTGAATTTTTTGAAGCCTCTACACCTATTTCCCCCCCTTAGGTATATTCGTCCGATTCGTGATTTCGGATGCGTTCGTGTATTCATCCGACCGGCAGTTGCATAACTTTTTCGCTTATTGCAGATGGAGCAATTGAGAGAAAAGAACTCTTTGATTGAGATGGCCTTAGATACCCTCGAAAAAGGGTTAAGAACATATTCTTACAGATTGCGTGCGGAAATATTAATCCAATTATACAAAAGTCATCTCAACCCAATGCACGGAGGATGTCGACTCATCAATTGCAAAGCCAACGCTCGTTCATTAGCTCGGTCTTTATTCAAGGAAACGCCATCTGTCATCGAAAGATCAACATGCGATTGCGGTTGTCCGGCTCGCATAAAATTCTTACCAGTGCCTGAAATCGACCGATCGATTGTACGTGATCAAGAAGCGTTTAAAAATCTCACTCACGACCACATTGAGCTGAGAGGACCGAAAAAGTGTCTATCCGAAACTTGCTCTGGCAGGGAAACAACTGTTATCACTGCGTTAGGTGAAATTCCGTTCTGAAACCACAATTAATGTTTTATGATCCTTTTCTGTCTTCGAATTAGGGTGAAGTGAAACGTTTGTCAGAACCTCGAAAACGGGAATCAAGAATTCTCCGGAACTACTGGACCGATCGCGATGAAACTTTGAGGGATTACACATAATTGTGGCAGAAAGTGGCTAATTATTTCACTTTTCCAAAATTTGACAAAAATTTTAACAGATTGACGTACCGACGACATAAATCGCGAGATTATTCACTGCCGCCGTAGATAATCGCATTTTCCGGATAATTAGCCACTCCGCAATGAAATACCAAACACTTTGAGCCTAATCCCGTGTCATTTGATGAAAAAAATGGCTGAGAATTGACGATTCTCAGTTACTCATAACTAAAACACCGAAATTCAGTTGAGATCACAACCTGTACCGACATTGTAGCCAGAATACGTGTAAACCAAGCGGTACCAAACGCTGGGCATCTCTGTTTTACCGCGGTGACAGACACCCGGCCGTGGCCTTGAAACGTTTCACTTCACCTTAAGAAATCCTAGGGGTTCATCTATCTCCACTGTATCAATTTTTCCTTGAGTTATTTCGACCATTGGAATTAGCGCACTGTTTTCAATCTACAATTCACCCATGTTATCATGATCTGCTTTAATTTTAGGAGATCTTGTCCTTTTCGATGTATTCGACCTTGAACAGGATGATGATCTTATGAAACTTGACAGCATTCCAAGCATTTTTCAAAATCCTATATCCCAAGATATCTACCAGCTTGTAGGACTCGTCAATTACAGAGGGCCTACAGTCAAAACAAGGCGATCTGAGGAGGGCATCGGTCATTATACAGCGATTTGTCGCCGAAGTGGGAGAAACTGGCTTGAATATAATGATACATGCCTAAAAGAAACGAAATTGAAGGACACATTCCGTGCCAATCCTGAAGTATTGGTGTATGCACGCACAGAACAAGTTCGTTTAATTTCGGTGAATGACGAAGAGGTCGTTGAGGGATTGACTGAATGATGAAAGTACCTACATGTAGATTAGGGTGCTTTATTTCCCACAAACTTTTTTTTCGCTCCATCGACGGAATGTCATTGTATGTCCTCGAAAAGAAGCCCCCAACAAGTTTGAGCCCTTTATTCCAATTCTAAGACCGACCGATATAAAACGTTTTGAAATTATCCCATTTGAAAAGCATGTAAATCTGCCGATTCTTTTTTCAATTATCTAATACTCAGCTACATTCCGTGTTATCACCTTCAAATGGCCATTTGCTTGTAGGGAATTGATCATTCTTCAAGAGTGCCTATTATCATCTTCGTGTGACTCGAGTTGTTTCACCTGTTTCAACCTCAAAAGTCATTTTTTAAGCATAATTGACATATTTTCATTGATATCTGGAAAACGGCATGAAGCTAAAAGAATAAAAATGTGTGAATGACAAATTTACAGGAAATTTAATTCTCAAAAAAAGGCCCTTTTGTTTCATCGCCTAGTACTCATATAGTTTCGAAGATAAAGGGACTTGAATATTTATAAATGAAATATGAAATATAAAGTATGAAATAGGTACATAATATGAAATATTTGTAAACATTGAAGTCCCGCTATCTTGTAAATTTGTCGTTCACATATTTCTTGTAGTTTAACGCCGTTTTCCAGATTTCGACGAAAATTTATGAAACAACTCGCGTCACACAAAAATCAGAATAGGCACTTTTGAAGACTGATCAACTCCCCACATGCGAATCGCCATTTCAAGGCGAAAATGCAAGATGCAGGTGAGCATTGAATAATTAAAAAAAAATCGGAGAATTTATACATGCTTTCGAAATTAGAAAATTTCAAAACAGTTTAAATCGGTCTTAGAATTGCAATCAAGGGTTCGAACTTGGTAGAGGCTTGTTTTCGACGACATGGAACAATATTTCGTTGATAAAGCGAGAAAAAAAAAGTTCGCCGAAAACGAAGCACACTAATGAAGATATTTTATAAACGTATTTCATTGATACATAACAGTGTGCCAAAGAATCCTGAGTAGTTCAAGTATATGTATATTACATGAAAGTAAAAACTTTTTATAAGGACGATGTAAGGTTGAAAACGTACCTGTATTGAGAGTACTTGTCACACACAAATTCTACCTATAATCCTATTACATAGCATGTCATGTTTTATAATAATAGATTGTTATATTGCCAATGTTATCATAAAAACTCCGATTTATGATCTTCTGAGAAAAAATAATCAAGCTATGTAGACTATAACAAAATGTGGACTGTTTCTTTATTTACTAGTCACGTGTTAACGCCTACGAATGCAGACAAAATGTTAGTATTTTGATGGTAAGCAGGAAAAAAAAAGATTGAATTTTTAGTACGGAAGTGATTTTCGGAAGGTAGAGATATAGCAACAAAATCAGAGACCGGATATTTCCGGAGCAACCAATTCCTGCAACCGAAATCAGCGGTGGAATCGCCAAATTTTGTGTCCGTTCAGTGAGTTTCGTCGCCTGTACCTGTTTCTTCGACGCAGGGGTAGTTTTCGAAGGGTAGGGATGTAGCAACAAAATCAGAGACCGGATATTTCCGGAGCAACTAATTCCTGCAACCGATATCAGCGGTGGAATCGCCAAATTTTGTGTCCGTTCAGTGAGTTTCGTCGCCTGTACCTGTTTTTTCGACGCAGGGGTAGTTTTCGAAGGGTAGGGATGTAGCAACAAAATCAGAGACCGGATATTTCCGGAGCAACTAACTCCTGCAACCGATATCAGCGGTGGAATCGCCAAATTTTGTGTCCGTTCAGTGAGTTTCGTCGCCTGTACCTGTTTTTTTGACGCAGGGGTAGTTTTCGAAGGGTAGGGATGAAGCAACAAAATCAGAGACCGGATATTTCCGGAGCAACTAATTCCTGCAACCGAAATCGCCCCGATCAAGAGTTTTATTTGAAACCTGTCAAACGTATATTAATAAATCAACGCTTAAATTCCATCTCACCACCACACGATATTCACCGGTTGCCGCGAAATCTGAAAGAAAAGGCTAAATGGAAGGCTAGTGAATGGCGCTCTTGGTTACTTTTTTATAGCTTGCCTTGTTTAAATGGTATAGTTCATGACAGAGCACTACAACATCTGAGTTTGTTGGTTAATAGCGTTTTTGAACTTCTAAAACGAGACATAACAAAAACAGAGCTTGATGAATGTGAATATGACCTGACACGGTTCGTTTATGAATTTGAAATATTATACGGACAAGATTGCATGACATTTAATATACATACATTACTTCACTTAGTAGAGTCAGTAAAACAGACTGGACCTTTGTGGTCGACATCAACATTTGCATTTGAAAGTAACATGAACGATTTGAAAAAAAATGTGAACGGTCCAAAAGGTGTGAGTCAGCAGATAATTACCAGAATGTTGACTACAAATAATTTTCGCTGGTCCAATACATCATTATACTCAAATGGTGCTCTAGCAGCTGTCGACTTTTGTACGAACATGTTGTCTTCCCACCCAAATACAAAATACTGTATTTCTGAAACCATAAGAAGGGTCACTTTTTTGGGGAATGGAGTAGAGAGCGAAAACATTTTTCCGCAATACATTGATCCTCTATGTTCTCATCTGAAGATATACGATAGATGTATTTATGAAAAGATCTTGTATTCGACGGCGAATCACAGTCGTGAGAAACGAAATGACGATTCCGTTGCGCTTTTAAAATCAGGCAAAATTATTCGCTTGCGAAGTATTATTTGTGCAAACCAGCAGTGTTATCTCCAGGTTGAAAATTGTTCAAAATCAGTATTCCGCGACACAGTTCATATATACCAAATTGAAATTAACCCATCAAGCACTATGATCATTCCATTCAGCGATATACAAAGCAAATGTGTATTGATCAATTTTAAACCGGAAAATATCATGTATGCGTGCATAATGCCCAACGCAATAGAGGTGCAGTAACTATAGGTGAAATCTCGACTCCGAATGCATACATCGGAATCAAGGAATCAAATTATTAGATTAACGAGTAAACATATAATTTATATCTATTGCAATTAACACTATAACAGACTTTCGTAACGTTTTTTTTTTTTTTTGAGAATTCAGTACTGCAGCGAACTACTCCCTCTGACTTTACGTGTGCGAAGTACTATATTATACCGATATATTAGGGTGGCGCAAAAAAACCGACTATTTTTTTTTCTTGAGTCTCTTATGAAAAAAAGTTAATTCATCACGTTTTAAGAGCCCTCTCCAAAAATCAGCTCAAAAAAAAAATTTTTGGGGGTGGCTCACGATTTTTGAAAATTCCAAAAATAGTCAAAATTCGATTTTTTTTTATTTTTTAATTTTTTTTCTCGTTACGGTAAAATTTTGTAGACGAAAAAAAAATAAGTTTCTCAAATTTTTAGCTCAAAATATTCATTTTTAAAGGTCGCTCATGATTTTTTTTAATTTGATGTTTTCGAGCGACCTTTAAATATTCATATTAACACTTAATCTAATGTTTTTCTTTTAATTACTATAAGGTTATCGATAAAAATAGACCACGATATGGATAAAATAACCAAACACTTAATAATTAGAAGAAAAACATATTGGATTAAGTGTTAATATGAATATATAAAAGTCACTCGAAAACATCAAAATCAATGCATTCACAGATTAAAAAAAATTATGAGCGACCTTTAGATATGAATATTTTGAGCTAAAAATTTGAGAAACTTACTTTTTTTTCGTCTACAAAATTTTACCGTGACGAGAAAAAAAAATTAAAAAATAAAAAAAAATCAAATTTTGACTTTTTTTGGAATTTTCAAAAATCGTGAGCGACCCCCAAAATTTTTTTTTTTCGAGTTGATTTTGGAGAGGGCTCTTAGAACGTGATGAATTAACTTTTTTTCATAAGAGACTCAAGAAAAAAAAATAGTCGGTTTTTTTGCGCCACCCTACTATTACCCGCACGGAAATATATATATGCGAAAAATATATGCGACATATATGCGACATATTTGTTTTTTGCGCTAACATATAAGTAACATTCATTTTTATAAGTTTGATATAAATGTCAACATAAATGTTGCGGCATGTATGTCGACATAGATGTCAACACTATGAAAAACTCATCAAACATATATGTATTATGCGTACATATATGTTAAACTATATGCGACATTTTTATATTTTGCGTACATATACAGGGTGACCCAAGACCCCCGGACCGGAAGGAATGGGTAAATTTCTCGTTGGATTTTGAGACGAAATTTCCTTTTCGAAAACTTCGTCCGATCAACGGTGTCCAAGTTATTAAAGATAAAGAGTAGCCAATCAGCGCCTCGCTTTAGGTCCGTGCCAGTGCCGGGTCAATAGTGAACGGCGGGCAGGGCCCGTGGTTTATTTTACATTTGGCTACTTTCTTCTTCACTTTACGATCGACGCGTATTATTATCATTATTATCTGTTGAAAGGGTAAGGGTTAGGCACATAAAATAGCTGACATTATAATATTACCATCAATTTATTAGGTGTATATTATTATCAGGTATACAAATATCGGCCAGAGTTTAGAAAAAGAACAGACGACCGTTCGCGTGAAGCGCTTATCAACATACTGGTCGACTTAGCCAGCAAAGTTGATCCGGTCGAAGGCCAGCTCTAGTGACGCCAGGATTTGTTTATATGAGGCGCGGGGTTTAAATACTTCGTATTTCCAACACCCCCCCTCGAAGTCATGAGCTCAAGCCTCACTAATCATGAACGTTAATCATGCCTATATTGATGAGGCATTCCCGATGTTTTGGTCCACTGAGTCCTTTGGTTAATACGTCCGCTGGCATCTCCTCCGTGGACAAGTATTGTAGGTCAACTCGCCCTTTTTCGACGACGTCTCGGACAAAATGGTGTCGCACGTCGATGTGCTTGGTTCGCGAATGATAGGCGTTGCTTTCTGCCAGCGCCTGAGCGCCTAGATTGTCGCTGAACAGCGTTACGCAGTCACTCGACATGTTTACATTTTCCAAGATACCTTGCAGATACATGGCTTCCTTGGTTGCCTCTGATAAGGCCATGTACTCAGCTTCTGTGCTTGAGAGGGCCACAGTTCGCTGCTTATGGGCCTCCCAACATATCGCAGCACCGGCTAGGACGAACGCGTACCCGGAATATGATCGGCGATCTAGGGTATTCGCACCCCAATCTGCGTCAACTACACCGAACAACGGTAGTCCCGTCTTCTTATACACAAGCCCGTACTCTAGAGTGCCTTTTAAGTAACGTAGCACTCTTTTTGCAGCTTTCCAATGTTCAGCGTTGTAGTTATTATTGAACTGGCTTAGGTAGTTCACCGTATACGTAATATCCGGTCTAGTCGTCACTGATAAATACATTAACGCACCGATGAGGCTCTGATACGGATACTGTCTCATTTCGCTGTCACTCACGTTTACTGGTTTCATCAATTTGCAGCCCGATTCCATCGGTGTCGATACCGGTTTACAGTCTGTCATCCCAAACCGTTCTAAAATCGTTTCAGCATAGCAGCGTTGTTTTAAGTAAACTTGCAGCTGCTTATCGCGTGAAAATTCGATCCCGAGACACTGATCGACCTTACCGAGGTCTTTCATTTCGAACGATTCCGACAACGATTGTTTTATTTCGCGTAACCACTTTGAATCGTCTGTCGCAATCAGGATGTCGTCCACGTAAACCGCGATTAGCATTATGCGATTTTTGTTTCGCGACACGAACATGCATGGGTCCTGCGGCATTGCCTCTAGGCCCAGTCTACGTAGTTTGTTTACCAACTTTCGGTGCCACTGTGAGCCGGATTGGCGTAATCCGTAGAGCGATTTCTTCAGCAGGCACACATTGTCATTGTTCGTATTAAGTTCACTGTGCCACCGATCAGCTGTTTTTCTCACGGCGCTCTCGTGCACGATCTTATCACTTGAACCGACTCGTTCACCAGATTTTAGTTTATTTATCACTTCGCGTAATTGTTCCGGCACTTCCATGTACACGTCTTCCTCAAGTTCTCCGTTTAGATATGCTGCGATGACGTCCATCTGATGTATTTCAAGCTCAAGTTCTGCAGCCAACGCGACCATTAGTCGTATGGAAGTTGATCTCACGACCGGTGAAAAGGTTTCCTGGAAATCCTCCCCTGGTCGTTGGGAGCAACCCTTTGCGACAAGTCGCACCTTTTTCTTTTCAGTTGTGCCGTTGTTTTTCGTGCAGAACACAAATCTGCTACCAATTACCTTACGATTCTTTGGTCGTGTAACTATTTCCCACGTACTGTTACGAATCTGCGCTAAGTACTCGTCTTCCAACGCTATCCTCCAGGCGTCCGCATCTTCGGTTTCTTTGGCTTGCTGCCACGTCAACGGATCCTGTGTCATCAGCAGATTTGCGTGTTCAGTAAAAACTTCTCCATCTTCTTCTGTTTCTTGTTGGCCTTTGCGTGTGTCCCCTTCGTCGCTGCTACTCTCGCCGTCCTCGACTTCGATGCTGGCTGGTTGATAAGTTTTTCGTGGTCTTCCAACCGACCCAGTGCGCACGTTTCTCGGACGCCCTCTCCCACGTTTGGAAGTTTGAAGCAGCGATTCCCATGTAACTGGGGCCTTTCGCTTATTTGGACGTTCAGGTTCGGCCTGGATTTCTTTTGGTGTCTTATGGTGATCCTCGGAGCTCTCTCGATCAGTGATTTCGACTGATATTTGGCTATCATCTTCTACGCTGTCGTGTATTTCTTGATATTCGTTTCCAAACGCAGATCCCTCCAAGAATTTTACGTCCCGAGTCACAATGATTTTCTTGTTTTTCGGCGAATAGACACGATAGGCTTTTGACTCCACTGAGTAACCCATGAAGATGCACTGTTCCGAACGTGAGTCAAATTTCCCCTTGTTTGTGCTTTTGTCTAATGCATAGACTTTCGATCCAAACACTTGCATGTAAAGTACGGTGGGGGTTTTCCCCTTCCACCTTTTGAATGGTATTTGCCCTTTCAATGCGGACGTTGGGCACCGATTTCGCACGTAACACGCAGTGTTGATCGCTTCGGCCCAAAATGCTGGAGGAACGCCTGACTGACGCATCATGCATCGAGCCATCTCTAATGATGTTCTATTCTTCCTCTCAGCCACGCCGTTCTGTTGCGGTGTATAGGGCACCGTTAAACGCGAGGGGCTATTCACATTCGAATCGAGTGACACCATGACTACAGAAATGTAGTCGACTACATGAGACTACACCACTGACTACGGCGAGACTACGGGCATTACGACTACCGAACGACTACAGTGACTACAACTGCCCTTAATGGTGACTACATGATTACAAATGATTACAATTGAATTCATTGACTACACCACTGACTTCATATATTTGTAATCATTGTAATCACGTAGATTCATTCAAACATTGACTAATTAAAAAATGACTCAAGCTTTAGGAACAATATTTTATTATTTTATTATATGATAAATAAAATACACGTTTTAGAAATTTAACAAATATTAAAAATATTTTTTTACTTCTTCAAGAACATTGCTTTGGAGTTTCAAATCACCTTTGTCAGTTATGAAGGGAGAAGAAACAGTGTTTCGATATTGCTTGATATTGATTTTGTCGATTTCAAATGATGACGTGATTACGGTGACTTCATATGACTACATTTTGATTACAACTTATGATTACAAAGAATGTAGTCACATGAATACAGTGATTTCAATGTGATTACAATGATTTCACTGATTACATTGCGACTACGGATTGACTACAGTCGCAAGTGACACCATGACTACGGCTGTGAATAGCCCCTCGGTTAAACGCCTTTGGATCCCGTGAATTTTGAGGAAGTGGTCGAACTCGCCATTGCAATATTCTCTTTCATTGTCCGACTGGAGTGCTTTTATTTGCTTACCCGTGAATTTCTCAACTTCTGCTTTGAATTTCTTAAAAACGTCCAAGACTTCAGATTTATGTTTCACGAAATACACTTCGCACCAACGTGATTTATCGTCGATGAATGTTACAAAAAATCTGTACCCTTTGTGAGATGCGTACCTCATTGGGCCACACACGTCGGTGTGAATTATTTCAAGCAGGTCTTCTGTACGTTCTACATCGCTTTTCGGGAATGGAGAACGTGTTAGTTTTTCACGGATGCACACTTCGCACTCCGACAATTTTGCGTCACTTTTGAAACTGAGTCCATGTACACTCCCATTTCTGGCCATTTCTTTCAAATCGTGTTCATTCAAATGTCCCAACTTTTCGTGCCATATGTCTATCTCACTTTTGTTTTTATTTTCCACTATATTCACGGAGTCTTTGCTCTTTCTCACGTAATATAGGTTTCCTACCCGGTCCGCGCGGATTAACACATTGTTGTGTTTATCAATAACGGTCGCGTCTCTCTTCCGAAACCGCACTTCGAAACCCCGATCTGTCATCTTTGACACCGACAACAAGTTTGTACGCAAATCCGATACGTAAAATACCTTTCCGATGTTTATGACTCTTTCGCGGTCTCCCGTGTTTACTGGTAGGCGTACACTTCCCGTTCCAGTGATCCTGGTACTCTCACTGTTTGCCAAATTTAATTCGGTATCAAGCGGCATAAAGTTCGTAAAAATGTCTTTCACGTTATACATATGCCCGGTGGATCCGCTGTCGATGCACCACTCGGTACCGCTTCCGCGGCTGTACACAACTTCTTCAGTAGTACTAAACATTACATCTTCTTCGGGCGCTCGCGAAGAGCACACCGATCTACTATCTCTGTCCTCAACTTGTCGCGCACTTTGTTTTGATTTTGACGGATACCTTGATCGACAGTATCGCGCAATATGGCCAACACCACCACAACGAAAACACTCGGGTTTACTTCTTGGTCCCTCAGACCTCTCGACCTTCTCACTTTGTGGAGCCCGTGTGTGTTGGTGTCTGTTGTTCTTCACATACATAGCACCTTGGCCGGTGCTGGTTTCTCTCGACTTGCGCGCCTCGTATTCTTCAACGATCTTCACTTTTGAAATTTCCGGGTTGGGTAAATCATCCCGCGACTCAACCGCAATTCGGAATGTATCATATGACTCTGGTAGGCTGTATAGCAGCAGAATTGACAGTAACTCGTCAATTACTATCAGCCCAATCTCTTTTAGTTTTTTCACTGCGGCAAAAAAATCTGTCATATGCTTCCTCAAGTCGTCACTCTCCTGCATGCGAGTTAGCACCAGCTTCTTCAGCAACGATGCCTTGCGTGCCGGTCCACTTGATTGGTATAACGACTCGAGCTTTCGCCATATCTCTGCGGATGTTTCCATGCCGTCAACAGCCCTCACTTCAGGCGCGCTTATTGCTAATATGATGTCCGCTTGCGCTTTATTGTCGTTTTTCACCCACTGTGCAATCAATGTGTCATCACTTACCGGCTTTACGTCTGTGCCGTTGACGTATCCCCACAAATCGTTTTTTATGAGTATCGCTCTCATATGAATATTCCACGTGTCATAATTGTCCGCCGTTAGCGGGTCTATCCGTATTGACGTATTTGACATCCTCACTTCGATTTCTTTCACGAAAAAAAAAAAGAAAATAACGTCTCTGAAAAACACTTACTCCACGCACACACTTCTTGTGTTTCAGCTCAACTGTTCTCTTATAGCGGTTTTCCCGCCGGTTCGCTTATCACGCGATCACTCTGTCACAAGTTTTTCACTTGCGTGTTTTACCGATACCGATTCGCGAACCTGGGCCCATAACCTGTTGAAAGGGTAAGGGTTAGGCACATAATAGTATATTATGCACCTAGGGAATAAAGTGTTATTTTTGACGAATGTGAGGTTTGTCATCCGAGCGAAGCGAGGTTGACATTCACAGTCGTCTAGAAGAACACTTTACACCATGGTGCATACGATATTTTATTCATTCGAGGGCAGAAAGTGCGTTGTTTATGCGCGCAGCCGGGAATAAAGTACGCACTTTATTCCCTAGGTGCATAAAATAGCTGACATTATAATATTACTATCAATTTATTAGGTGTATATTATTATCAGGTATACAAATATCGGCCAGAGTTTAGAAAAAGAAAAGACGACCGTTCGCGTGAAGCGCTTATCAACATACTGGTCGACTTAGCCAGCAAAGTTGATCCGGTCGAAGGCCAGCTCTAGTGACGCCAGGATTTGTTTATATGAGGCGCGGGGTTTAAGTACTTCGTATTTCCAACATTATCATTATTATTATTATTTTTATTATTATTATTATTTTTTTTTTTTTTTTGTCTACCGGACCGTAGTTCTACGTGTCCAGGTTGACCGCACCGTAGTTTTCGGTGTCCAGGTCGACCGCACCGTACAAATTCATAAATTTATCGGTGCAGTCGACCTGGACATCGAAAACTACGGTGTAGTCGACCTGGACACGGAAAACTACGGTGCGGTCGACCTGGACACCGAAAACTACGGTGCGGTCGACCTGGACACCGAAAACTACGGTGCGGTCGACCTGGACACGGAAAACTACGGTCCGGTCAACCTGGACACGTAGAACTACGGTCCGGTAGAAAAAAAAAAAAAATAATAATAACAAAAATAATAATAATAATAATAATAATAATAATACGCGTCGATCGTAAAGTGAAGAAGAAAGTAGCCAAATGTAAAATAAACCACGGGCCCTGCCCGCCGTTCACTATTGACCCGGCACTGGCACGGACCTAAAGCGAGGCGCTGATTGGCTACTCTTTATCTTTAATAACTTGGGCACCGTTGATCGGACGAAGTTTTCGAAAAGGAAATTTCGTCTCAAAATCCAACGAGGAATTCACCCATTCCTTCCGGTCTGGGGGTCTTGTGTCACCCTGTATAATATGATGTAATAATAATAATAATAACGTGAACATTTCTGTCGTATGTGCAGAGGGGTCCGTATTGCATCACACCTCCGGCTTACAACCAACGATTGCTCGGGACTTTCATCAGAGGCGATCGTACCTCAATGAAACGTCATCTACGAGTAAACCCTGAAAGTTTCCAAAGTATCGTAACTTTTGTTAGACGTAATAGGAAACGATGGGGCTGGTGCGTCGAAGTTGAAGTTAGTTTGAAACCTCCAGATTCCTTCAAAATAACTTCTTCTACATGTACCGTACTAAAAAATACACTATCTGGGCTTTTTACACTGAAGATGTATTGCAATACCAAATACGTACTTTTCAGGTAGTGCTATTCCTGTTCTGGTTGGCTACTGGCGTTGCATACAGAGTAGTAGCTTCGTCTTTTGATATCCCGCGTTCAACTGTATGCCGAGTAGTCCACAGAGTATTGAACGAAATCCTTATCATCTTGCCGGAAGTTGTTCGACTACCATCAGCAGATAGACTGCCGGAAATTGGCTTGGCATTTTCAAGAAAAGCGAATAGCGCGGTATTTCGGCAATGCGTGGGGGCCGTTGATGGGTGCCACATCAGAGTCATGTGTCCTGTAGGTCTTCATGATCAGTACTATAATAGGAAACAGTTCTACTCAATAAATCTCCAGGGTTTGGTTGATGCGTCGGGTTCATTTATCGATATCGTCAGTGGGTTTCCCGGGTCTGTTCATGATGCTCGCGTGTTCCGAAACAGTGCTCTATTTCAGCAAAGTTTATATCCCCCAGAAGGATACTTTATTGTTGGCGACAGCGCATATCCATGCAGACGGCATCCTGTAAGCATAATAACTCCTTTTACTGAACCGCTTACTGAAGAACAACGCGCATTCAACCACGCACTTAGCCAAACACGAATGGTTGTAGAACGGGCGTTTGGGATAATGGAGGTACGATGGAGATCAATCTTCACCAAATCATTAGAAGTAAGGATCCGGACCGCTATCAAAGTAATTGCAGCATGCACAGTGCTGCATTATATATGTATAAGCCAAGGCGACGTATTACGAATTAATGTACGTAATCAGCCACTACCTCCGCGTTGTGTTCCACGGCCCGAACGTGAAGGATTGGATTTGCGTAATCTATTTCTGCGACTATATACGCTGGAACATATAAATAATTAGTTGCAGTGTGTGCATACACAAAAAACTTGCGCATGCTAACGGAAATTAAATAAAATTGTTACAATGTGAAATAGCTGAATGAATAATTCAATTAATTATTTGATAAATATACATAATCTTATCGTTTATCTACCTCATGTAATCACTTAAGCAGGTAATTGAAAATACGCGACGGTGTTATTAACCGTTCCAGAGCCCTTCGCTTCTCTGCATCACGTGTTTAGAATCCTGTAAGTGTTATTACAGAAAATCACAGGTCAGTCCCCTACCTCACACCGAGTAAGTAAATCGTATTTTAATTATCCCTCATGTAGGTGAAAAAACCGGTTCCCACGTGGACGCATACTGTATAGGTTATTGATTTTGATTTTGAATTGATCGATCCCAAACAGATAACTTTCACTTCCCGTTAATTTTTATTCTCTAGGTGTTTACCTTTGGTGTAACGGGGGAGTGCACAAAGGAAAGCTTAAAGATCATATAGTTTATAGAATACGGGTATTCTAGAAACCTATCCGACTGTGTCACATAGGCGTATCGGCCGACTTTTCGTTTAACGCTGTTCCGATTGGTCCAAACGGCGTATACGACCCGCGAAACGATTCGACAAATTTCTAACATTAGGGTCCTATGCTAAAGCATTGTAAGCTTGCTGCTGGGTAATGAGAAAAGGACAGACGTGAACGCACGATACCGGATCGTTCGTCTGACAAGGACACAATAGTCCACTAGGGAAGTAGCTCTTACTCGGCAGAACTAATTCAGTCCATCCTGTATGGTATAAGGAGGAAAGTGACATGACCGAGGTTATGTACATACATAAATGGCTTCTACCATGTGGCTACATTGCGTTACCACGTGTATTAAAACTTGCGAGTATTGCGAAAAAAAAGGTCAAACGCATTGGTTATTGCACTTGTAAGTAGGACTATCCTAGAGAATTGACAAATGGTCCAAACATAATAAACGCATATTCAAACAAAACTATACTGTTATTGAATGAAACCTTTGTTTATAGATTTTCACTATTTTGTGGTATTTAATATTTCAATGGGTAACATAAGATAAAATTCAAAAGCGATTATAATAATAAAGTATATAAATTTCTTATTGCTATAATAAACGACGGAAAATAATAACGTTATCAGAAATTTTTTTTTTTTAGAAATAAAGTACAACTTTCTTTTATAACGATGAAATTAAAATTGGCAAACGTTCTTACAGGAAGTGGCGAGAGACAATGGCGGAAGTAAAAGAAGAAGAGATAAGATAAGTGACGGAATAATAAGGCTGAAGGTAGGAGAATAAGGTTCTATTTTTTGAGTAAAAATTCCCTGAGAACACCCAACAAGTCTTCATCTGCTTGTCTAGCAGCTGTCCGGTCTTCGGCTTGCTTCATCATGTCCTCACGCATGAATGAAACCAGCTCCGAAATTGAGTCTTTGTTTGGCGGAGGAGCCGCAACACGTCTCTTTTTCGCCGGTGGCTGGTTCTCTTCAAGACAGGTATCGGGTAACAATGATGCGGATGTACTCGCCGAATGTGGATCCTTCTTGCCATTTATATTTTTTAGGCAGTCTTCGTGTGGTGAGTTGTGTGATGTCCCCGGACTAATATTTGATGTTGCTCCTGCAGTGGCTGACTGAATACACAGTAATGGTGTAATAGTATGGCGACCCGACATAAATTTCTGCATCGCATCATAATATGGCCAAGTATCAGCTGGATGCTGTTCCTCTTCGAGCCCTTTGCCAGTGGGCGGTAGAATAATATTTTTATATTTCAACTGCAAATTTTCGAATTTCGTTTTGCATTGAAGAGCACTTGCGCCACATCTTAAATTGACTGCCACCATCTCCCATCCCTGCATCGTCATTCCTCTCTTTCTTATAAACATTTCGTTTAACGCTGTCCTTGTCTCTATCAAACTCTTTGTATCAGCTACGCTCCCTGGAATTAATATTTAAGAATAATTAGAATTTGTTGTGAGGATAGCAGATACCGAACATAATAAAAAAAATTGAATAAAAAAGTTTGAACAGTCAAAATTTACAAACGTACTTGATAACTACCGACAACTACGTAAAAAAATTTTATTGCAGCATAATAAAAGCCAACGCGTACTTTCCATTGGAAGCAAATGCGCCGAAATTAGATTATTCGAATGCTTTCTTATTGGACAGCACACAAAAAAAGTTCAAAACAGGTCGACTCTAGATAGCGCAGATACTCCAGTAAGATAGCAAACGAACAATAAATTCAAATTTTTAATTTATTTTATTTGGGTGCCATTAAATTTTGAAGATTTCTGTGCAGTATTCTGAAAATTTATAGAATACTACGTTATGCAATAACAATGTCTTCGTGAAAATTGCTTACAAATTTTGTGAACTACTAAAATCCGTATGCACAAAACGAAAAAGTGGTGAAATTGTTTAATTCTTTCTCGCTGTGTGTACAGTTATATGTAGATAGGTAAAGTAAAATCGTAAAATATACTTACAAGTAAGTTTAGGCCCCAGGGACTCCATTTTTTCATAAAACGTGTAACTTATTCACAAATGTTTGTCAATTATCGTAAAAGACGCGGATGTGCAGAAAATTGAAAGACAAATGCCGGTATTCAAACAATTAAAATCGAAGTTGGCGCCAAGGCGCGGCGCGCATCTGCGCGCCATCGTGGTCACCTTATTATCCGCCAGATGTCGATAGCGCTTGCAGTAGCGTAGGCGTAAGCGATGTGAAGTTGGCGCTAAGTGTAAGTGCAAGTATTTATACTTACAAATTGGGACACAGCCTTAGCTGTCAAACTTTGTTTTTCACGGCGATGTAATTGATACGAAATTTTTAGGTTAAAATCTCAATCAATTGCGGTAGTGATTCAGAAAGGCTTGGAAAGCTATTATTATCAAGATTAAAACTTGATGTTCTGAAAGAACCTGCCTCTGTTTGTCCAGACTGCCACTTAATAATGACCTTTCACATTTCATTTTAGATTTCATTTTTTAACAAATCACTTCAAGATAATTTTTGTGGCGATTCATTGTTGTTTTTATATTAAATTACTTTATTGCACCCATTGAATAATCTTCCGATATGGACAACGTTATTGAAAACTGCTAGTCCGTGCTATGTTTTTATTTTCTTTTGATAATTGACGTCGAATTGAAATAAATATCAACATAACCTCGATTGACTACTCTACGCGCGAGAGTTTGACAGCTTTCGCTTAATTTTTGTCAAGTAGGCACCGATGCCTCGCAGGTTGAATTACCATCGCGGGACGATCTTACCGACCAATGAAAATGAATTATTTGGCGCGTGCGCAGTCGCCTGTATACTTTCTAGATTTCCTCGCTGTATGTATATTGAGTAAAGATTGGCGATAATCATTTTTTGACGAATATTTTCGTTCACCATTACTGATTATTTTAAGGATAAATTATTTGTTACGCAATTTCTGATTGTTATAATAATAAACAATTAGATGAGAATTAATTTTTTGCTAATAATAATCAGTCACAAATTTAAATTTTCGCAAAAATTATAGTAATTCAATTCTGCTTGATTTTTTATTTTTCAAAAAAATGGTAATCGATTATCGAATAATTCTCATCCAATTTTTAGAAAAAAAAAGGTCAATAATTCTGCTTGATTGTTTATTTCTCAAAAAATTAGTAATTCATTGTCGATCTATTGAGAGATATTGGTATTCGGCAGATAATTATGACTTATTGCGAATTTTTTCAGAAATTAGTAATTGATCATTTTTGATTGATTATTATTAGCAAACAATTGAAAATTAATTGCAAAAATCAATTAAATTAAAGTTTATCATCATGACAATCAGAAATTGTGTAGCAAATAATTTATCCTTAAAATAATCAGTAATAGTTAGCAAAAATATTCATGAAAAAATGATTATCGTCAATCTTTGCTCAACATACATATACGTCCAATATCTTCGATGGCTCAAGAAGCTCTCTAGCGCTGTGACATCTCAGGAGTTTACAAAACGAGAGTTTCAGTGTTCGATTCCCCGAGCGAAGTTTTTTTTTTTTTTTCTATCAAGATTCATCAATTGATGATAAATTACGTGATAATTTACACAATAAGTTATATTATAAATTGCAAGTGGAATCCGGTCATAACTTTTTAGAAATTATTGTGTGATTTATCAGGTACTTTTTCACGTAATATTTTACAAAATCTTCTTCAGTAGGGTTACGAAATTGTCAAAAATGACAGGTTATTTAGAATAAGAATACATAAATTGAAATCTTTGCTTCATATTAAAAAAAAGAAAACAATGAACAATAAACTATGATTTTGTATATCCACAGAATCTGGATTACTTTTCATCTTAGGCCAACTGCGAGTCGCTGCCAATATACTCTCGCTGTAACCTACGCGCGCGGCGGCCAGGCGGTGATGAAATAAAGCATTGACAATTTTTTAACCATTCGTTCGATCGAAGTGAAACTTTCCAGAAAACTTATTTGTACCTTGACGAACAACTTTCCCACTGGAAGTTTTCGGTCGCTCGAAATTCGTTCGACTTCCGAAACGCTTGAAGATATACACAACTGATTTCTGCAATGTCTCTGAAACTAATCAATAACTTCCTTGTAAAAAACAATATTAAATTTTTCCTTTCTTAGTCAATCGTGACATACTATGATATACGATTGCTGCAAATTTTGTTCAAAAATTCAGAAAATTGGGTAATACAGAGCGAGTTGAACTGACAAAACCCCTGCGGAGCGAAATAAAAATATATCCCCTTCTTGAATCAGATACCTCAATCTCGCCCAAAATCATTATGTTACAAGTATTTATGTTGTTATATAAAATCGTGAAAATCACATACTTTTCATTCGTATTTTTAATAACGAATAACTTGATGACGATTAGGCTGAAAATGCGGAAACGACCAACCCGCTACTGATTGCGCCAAACCGAGTAGAGTGAATAAAATCTTCACTGAAGTATATACTGAGCAAGACGAGCTAGCGATGGCGATCTGAGATCGATTAATCGAAGAATCGATTATTTCGAGCAAAAAAATCGATTTTTCAAATCGATATTTTGTAGTGAATCGATCCCGTGAATCGATACTTTATCTTCGAAAATCGGGATTCGATTTTTTTATTTTGATGACAAGAAATATAAAACTGTCTAGAATGAGTTGAATGTTTAGTTGGACGAGGAGTCAATGCTTGGACTATCGAGACTATTTTATAGATGGTATACTATATATACACATGTGAAGACTGCTTTTCATTTAATTACGTACATACTCGCGAGATGGCGTGAGCTCAGTTTCTCCAGTTCCAAACTTCCAATTAAGTTTGTGATCTATGGTTTAGTGTAATTATTGACGTTATTTGTTTGTTTACATTCTAATTATATTTTTGCGGTGTACTATCAATAGAAAGATGAATTAATATTTTATAGTGCTTGATACAAACTGATACTTGATATAAAGTAAGTAATCAATTGTTGTTTTCTATTTCTACGACATTTACACTGTACTCCCTTATATTTATTTGTCGATTTAACCTATTAACCAATTTCTTTTATCTCCATTTTTATCGTGTGTCCGGATTTAGGTGTATATTTTATTGCGTGTTCGCAATTTCGGACAAAATTTTTCGTCCGTCCAGCATTTAGAACCGTCGCTTGCACACGAGCACCTTGAGTCGGACGCGTTGAGTTTTCTTATTATTCTCATGAATGTGTGTTACTATAAACAATAACAAAGTATTCTTGAGTTTCTAAATCGCTTCAATTATATTGACTATTTCTATTTATACAATATTTGATCATGTAAACTCTCGTATCAGAGCACTACATGTGATTGCGACCGACCTAACCTACAAACGTCAACTTTTCACTGAGTGCAGCTGGTGTTTGATTACAACTAGAACAGTAAGTGAACATTTGAAGTACTTATATTTAGCTTTTTTCTTTTCAGTAGGATGAATATTGTATGATGTAATTTTGTAGATTTCATAATGGGAAAGTCTGTGGCTGTTGAGAAACCAAAAAAGTCTAAAGCTAAGAAAAGATCGAAAGAGTCTGGAAAAGCTTATACTAAGGAAACTCTGCAATTAGCTTTGAATGAAATGGGGGAAGGTGAAGGTGTTAGGAAAGTTGCAGAAGTATTCAATATTCCAAAGAGCACACTTTTTGACAAATTTAAAAACCATTCATCTCTTGAAAGTAAAATAGGAGCACCCTCAATTTTATCAGAAACAGAAGAGCAAAACATCGTAGGATGGCTGAAATTTTGTGCAGCTAGAGGATTTCCTGTGACGAAAACTCAGCTGCTCAATAGTGTTCAGAAGTATATGAATGAGACACACAAGAATAGTCCTTTCAAGAACAATAGACCAGGAAGGAAATGGTATCAAGCTTTCATGAAACGTAACCCTGATATCGCTATCAGGAAGGCTCAAAATTTAACCTGCACAAGAGCGTCTGTCCAAGAGAGTGAAATACGATTGTGGTTTGAACAAATTAAAGTTAATTTGCAAAGGGCTGATCTTCTGGACATTGATCCTTCTAGAATATTTAACTGCGATGAATCGGCTTTTTTGATGTGCCCAGAGAATGATAAGTATCTCGCACAAAAAGGTGTTGCATCTGTGTATAATGTAGTAGGAGGAAGTGATAAAGAGTGCATCACAGTTTTAATGATAGCTAGTGCTGCAGGTTCTATGCCACCACCAATGATTTTATTCAAAGGTAAAACCACTCCAAAAAAAGATACACTCAATCAAATTCCCCCGGGATGGGGATGTGGTATAAGTGAAAGTGGGTGGATGACATCAGATAATTTCTATTGCTTTGTAGCCAATATTTTCTACAAATGGCTAGTGGAAAATGAGATAGAATTTCCTGTGGTATTATATGTTGATGGCCACTCTTCTCATATAAGTCTTGACTTATATAAATTTTGTGCAGAAAAGCAGATTGAATTAATCAACCTCTTTCCTAATGCTACTCACATATTACAACCATTAGATGTGGCTCTATTTCATGCACTGAAATTGAAATATGAAGAAGTGTTATTGAAATATCGAATTGACAATAATATTGTGAATTTCAATAGGAAAATGTTTGCTAATGTCTTGAAACTGACTCTTGAGCAAATTAATTTTTCAGCAATTGTAAAGAAAGGATTCGAAAGCTGTGGATTATACCCTTTTAATCCTGATAATGTCAATTACAATGTTCTGAATAGGAAAAAGAAACGAAAAACAGATAATGAGTTACCTGTAGATGAAAATGAAGATGAAAAAATAGAAGAATGCAAGGTAGTCTTGAAGTTCTTTGAAAGTCATCTAATGACGTCTGATATATTAGAAAAATTCAAGTCTCTTCAAAGTACTTCTGTTGAAGCAGAGAACAACACAGACATTGATTTGAATAGCTTATTTATTTGTTGGAGAAAACTCAGATCATTGTGTGGTAAAAGTTATAATTATTATTAATTATGAATTCTTGTGAATTTATGTGTACAAAATATGTGTCTAATATATTAGATTTGTGTCTATCGTTTCTAATGAAATCTATGTCTAATGTATTACATTCATGTCCGTTGTTTCTAATGAAATCTGTGTCTAATGTGTTAACTTATATGTCCGTTGTGTCCTTCATGTCTCTGGTGTTGGTGAGTGTCAAGTTTTTATACGTGTCCATAAAATAACTTTATATCTCTACCTCCTGTATGATTTGTATTCACATATAATTATTATTTTAGGTAATGGAAGCACTGACAATCATAATCCAATGGTTATTACATCAGATACATCTCCTCAAAATGACAGTGAAAATGTAACGCATGATTCGGATCTCCAATTATCCGATCAAGAACAAATTTCGATACCCGATGCAAACTCGAACCTTGCTCACTCCCAAGATGATCAAATTGGTACAGAGGAAAACTTGAATTTTGATTTGTTCGATCAAGAAAAAATTTATGGAAATGATCCCATAATCATCGTTGTTGACTATGAATATCTTCCAGAAGGTATACTATAATTGTATTGTATGAGTAATAATTTGTTTCCATTTACAAATTGAATTTCATTAATTTCAGAGTCTGGCGAAAAGCACGATAGAATCAGCGAAGATAATTCACAGTATGAAAATACACATTCCGAACAAATACATGCAGAAGAGAGTATATTTTCTCCTCCTAACTCTTCAAATATGACTATGTCAACACCAAACACTACAACCTTGTTACCAGATCTGAACGGTTCGTTTTTCTTTCATTCATTTTTATACACAATGAGTAATAATTTTGTTCGCTGATCGAGTTCAATTTCATTGAATCCAGACTCTAGCGAAAAGCACGATAGAATCAGCGAAGATAATTCACAGTATGAAAATACACATTCCGAACAAATACATGCAGAAGAGAGTATATTTTCTCCTCCTAACTCTTCAAACATGACTACGTCCACACTAAAATCAACCTTGCAACCAGATGACATAAACGGTTTGTTTTTTCTTTTATTCATTTTTATATGCAAACTTACAACAATATGATCACATTTTTCAGATCACGCTGCTGTTTTCTTTCCGTTGGATCTTTCAAAAGATTCTACTTGTGACATTGACACTGACTCTAATGTTGAAACTGCAATTCGTGATAATACTCTCAAAGGTACGAGATATTTATTTACTGAATAATTGATTAGTATCCACTTCGAACTATTTTTATATTCTTAGAAATTCAAAACACAACAGCGGCTGATTCTGAAAGTGCGGCGTCTTCAAAAGTTAGTTAGTTCGCCTTTCAAGAACGCTTTTGTGTATCCAAAGATGGAGCTTTCGAAAAAGCGCAAGAAGAATCCAGAGATCATACCTTCTGCAGCAACAGTTGATGAAATGATCAATTATTTATCTAAAAAAGAAGAGGAAAAGGAACAGAAAGAACGAGAAGTGAAGCAGAGGAAGCAAGAAAGAGAAAGAAAGAAGGCATTAAAAGATGAAGAAGCGGAAAGAAATAAAATGTTCCAAAAAGAAAAAAAAAGATACATGGAATTCAAGAAAAGTTTATTGCAAGAATTAAAAATTGTCAAGAAAGATAAAGAAAACAAAACTACTAATGAAAAAAGGAAATTAGAGATCGAGAATCAATTAAGAGAATTGGAGGCAATTATGATAAAAAATGATAAAGAAGATCTGCAATTTAAATTGAAATTTAAAGAAAATATATCACTTTTATAATGTATTTTGATAATGTACTGATGTATTTCTACTAACATAGTTGTTATCAAATAAATGACATAGTTATTTTCAAATTATAGTAGTATTTTCATCTGTCCGGAATAAGGTACACCCCTGTCCGACATAAGGTACTTTTACGGTCCCTTATGGTCCGAAATAAGGTGCAAATCGGCCTAAAGTTATTATTTAATTTCAAGTTTACATTCAATGATTTTGATAACTTTTTCTTTTGTATTAGCTTCTTGAAGGAATAGCGCCATCTTTAAAGTTGAAAACAAATACGTACGAACGAAATATTTAGGTTAAATTCACACGCGAACATTGCTCCATAAGCGTTTTGTCCGACATTCGGTACCTTTACCTTAGTTGACCATTCTCATATTGATAATAGTTGCGGTCACAAATTTTGAAGCAAATTTAATGAGCTGTGAATTTACAGGTCATTGGATTTTGTTCGCCGAATGGTTTGTCATACACTGTATGGTTGACTCACCGTGCGTTGCAATGCTCAATCGGTTCAAGTGGTCTGAAAGTATTATATTTTTCATAAATATTCGACATATCTCTGAATCTATCAATTACTCAACTAATGTTCAGTTGAGGATGTTCAAGAACTAAAGCTAAAAAAAAGTACTGGTCGCTTACTACTATTGAGGTGTAAAAAAAGTTTATCTGCAACTGAACTGAAAGTATTCCAAATTCCATAGGAGCCATTCCACGTCAAACCGGACAAAATAAATCAAAAATTGACCTCGATGTTATCGATTTCGCTTTAATTTTTTTTACGGGTTCTATGGAACGAATGAATTCATGAAACGATTTTTTTTTTTTTTTTCGGCCCCTATTTTTTAAGTTACACGGGGGTGAAATTCAGGAAAAAGAGCCGAAAATCGAAAACATACTCCCCTTCAAACGGTCATATCTTCGGTTGTATTCGTCCTAGAGACTTCATTCAGAAACCATTTCAAAGCTATTGAATGACACTATTATTATATATTTATTTCATTCTGCGGTCACAAACAATTTCATTTGTTATAAACAAATATATTATTCAAACGTGATTTTCAAAGCAAGCTCCACGCGATGAAAATCTCAAAAAAATATGAGCATATTCCTTAATCAATTCTCTACAAAATCGTACTCACTTTTATCAACTCGTAAACTGCAATAACTTTCCCAAGAACTCCAGAATCAAAAATCAAAAAGTTATAAACAAATTACCAGATATCAATGTTTTATTTCCAAGCGCTTCATCACAATGGAAAATGTATCAGCTCGAATAATTTTAGTCTCCTTTTGCTTATTGTTCATGTGAAAAACATTGTTTAAAAATAGTTCCAAGACTTGGGGACATCGCACGGGCCGGGCAACGAATTTGGACGAATCTTTTTTCTCTTGAAGTGCGCGACTCATAGTTACAGTGAATTGTCTCCTCGGCCCTGGCGATGTCCCCTTGTTAGTATAACAATGCGTGCGAGTGTTACGGCTAAGCCATGTATCGGTTATTAATTGATAGGCGTCGTTCATTGAGGTATTCGTAGTGAGTCAATGGGTCAGAGTGAGAGAGTGAAAACGAGATACGGATGGAGATGTTGCAAACTCGATAGATTTGCGAGAAAGACAGAGATCGATATACAAACAAACATCTGTGAGTATATGGTTCAGGTATATTGTACTTCATATGAACGTCGCATCAGTGCGAGGATAAATCAGTTCGAGCATCGGTGATGTATAGAATAGATAAAATCATTCTTCCCTGTGATAATTATAATTCGTTCAAAGAACAAGAAATATCGTACGTGATTCGCGAATAAACGTAAGATGAAGAGGATTAGACAAAAAACATCATCACGAATATTGTCATGTCGAGTTGCCAGAGGTACATCGGACTATGTCCCGATGATTTGGCAGTTCTGGAAAGAACTGGCAGAGCAGGTATGTTGTTGGATACACATATGCATAAGTTTATTGGTATATTAGAACACCACACTACCTTTCGCATGCAAAGTACTTTATTGGTGCAAATCCCGGAAACAATTCAAAGAATTCCGAAAAACAAGGCATGCTTACAAATATTGTTCAATGGCCCGAGACTAGCGGGACATTGGATTTGCGTGAGGTATAATACCGAAGTAGTACGCGTTTATGACAGTGCGAATCGGGGAGTATTGCACGATGATCATAAGATATTTTTGAGTAAACTGCTGCGTCGCGGTACTACGCGAGTCGTGTTTGAGAAAGTTCAGCAGCAAACTAATTACTGGGATTGCGGGGTTTTCTCGATAGCTTTCGCAATATCTATGGTTTTTGGACAGACTCCTTGTAACGTGGTATATGACGTACCAAAGATAAGACCGCATTTAATTGATATGTTCAATTCGAACAGCTTAACACACTTTCCATTGATGCAAGCAAATTCATTGGTTATTGAGAATGGGCCTCGCGACATTACTTCTATAGGTATAATTAGAAAATGTGATTATCCAACAATTGGGATCGTTCTGGATAAAAAAACAGAGGGAGGTATGAATAAAGAAATTCAAGGACGAAAATCATCAGAATACGTGGATCTCACAACTCAAGACGTACGAACGTCACTGATCGGAGCTAATAATTTCAGTGTTACGACTACCGGTATCGGTTCTTATGATAAAGAAGCTAATGAGAAAGAAAGACCTCGTCCTGCGAAACCAACAGAAAAACAATCTCTCAATCAAACAGCGGAAAGGGAATCGAAGAAAAATGTCCAGAGAGCAACTGTGGCTGTTTTGCGAGGGAAAGCTGCTAATAGACAAAGAAAACATCGTGCTGAAGAATCGATGGAACAAATGAGTCAAAGATTAGAGACCGCCGCAACATACAAGAAGCAAAAAAGAGGATTCGTTGAAGAGGCAGGTCACGCAGAGGCGATTGTGATACGTGAAAAAGATGCATATAGAAAAAAACACAGTCGTGCTAAGGAATCTGAGGAACAACGGTCTAGCAGACTTGAAGCCGCTGCAAAATACAAAAAGAAACAAAGAGAATCTATTCGTATGGTCAATTCAAATAAAAGAAAAAATATTTGCAAAGAATTTTCAGTGTCATCTAGGACGAAAAAATTGAAAACTGATAATCATACGATTTCCAGAGGAAGCGCGCTGATAGCGAACTCAGATTACGAAGAAGATGAGGTAAAACTTAATTATTTGGGAGAAATGAATAATATATGTGAATTCTGTAATGCTAAACATTTCGTTTCTGAATTACCAACCGATAAAAAGTACAGCATTTGTTGTCACAAAGGTAAAGTACGTATTTTTGAAGATAGTACTTATCCTGAAGCGATCGAACCGTTAATCAACGGTACCGATAAAAGTAGTAAAAATTTCATGCGCAACGTAAGTAGTTATAATAATTCTCTGGCATTCGCAAGTTTCGGTGTGAAATTGGATTCAATGAATGGAAGTTGGGGTCCTTTTGTATTCCGCATCTGTGGACAAACGTATCATAATACATACGCGCTTCACCCAGATGTCCATGAAGCACGTAAATATGGACAATTGTATATCATCGATACCGAAATCGCCACTAGAATACGTATGCAGCATCCCGGTAATAATGATTGTTTACCAGAACTACTAAGCGAATTGGATGATATTATACGAAGAACGAATCCATACGCGAAGGCTTTCAAAATGATGCACGAGATGAAAGAAGAAGAACGAAAACTGGCGAATACAGCCGGCCATCCTGCCCGCGAAGTGAGAATGTGGTTGAAGCGGCATGATGATGTTGACCAGAATCGTTACAACCTACCAAAATGCGACGAAGTAGCGGTTGTATTTGTCGCGGAAGACGGAGATCCTCCAGTACATAGAGACTTATGCGTGTATTCTAGGAGCAAAGGTGCTATAAGTATACCGAGTCTAACAAGGGGAAGACCAGACTTGCTAAGGATGGATTTTGATGAAACTCAGGTATGTTGTAGAGGTATTCGCCCTAATTACCAGGCTACTGGGAATTCACGCACTACGACTTGGTTTCCGAGAGAATTCACGTCAAAGTTTTTACGCGCGGTATGTATACCAGTAACTTTGCCGTATCGTCAAGCAAGCGAGCGCAGCGCAGTAGGCAAGGTCTGCGACTGCCACCCTGCTGGCCCGTGTTCAATTCCTGTCGATGCTCGACTTTTTTTTATTATAATTTTTTTTTCAATACTTTTTTTTTTCTCGTCAACGTATCTAATCTCATTTATTATCAATAACGAACATTGCATTACAAAGTTGCGGGGAAAAAAATTGCTACAGAACATACGATAGTAATTTAATTTATTTTTTATTATACCGCGAGGACCAGGTGAAAGAGAATGGTCCGTCCGCCCAGACACCTAATATTTTGTATTTTCATGGGGATAGCTAGTCGTTGCGCAGAAAATCCTCAGGGTGATTTTGGCGCGTGGTCGATAGCTTCGACCCCAGGATATATTTTTCAGCGCAACGAGTGGCTATCCCCATGAAAATACGAAATATAAGGTGTCTGGGCGGACCGACCATTCTCTTTCACCTGGTCCTCGCGGTATATATACATAATACATGCACATGTTTCAATTATTCGCTATCACTGGGTACATTAGAACAACAATCGGTTGGGTGGTATTTATCATAAAAACACGCAAAGCATAACACGTAATAAATGAGATTAGATACGTTGACGAGAAAAAAAAAATTATAAAAAAAAATGTATTGAAAAAAAAAATTATAAAAAAAAAAGCCGAGCTTCGATAGGAATTGAACACGGGTCAGCAGGGTGGCAGTCGCAGACCTTGCCTACTGCGCTGCGCTCGCTTGCTTGACGATATGGCAAAGTTACTGGTATACATACCGCGCGTAAAAACTTTGACGTGAATTTTCTCGGAAACCAAGCCTTAGTGCGTAAATTCCCGGTAGCCTGGTAATTAGGGCAGATACCTTTACAACATACCTGAGTTTCATCAAAATCCATTCTTAGCAAGTCTGGTCTTCCCCTTGTAAGTAAACACGTCGACCCTATGACTTATCCTCTGATGTTTCCCTCCGGTGAAACCGGCTGGACGCCCGGGATGAAGCAAATGGCAGGAAAGCGCATAATAACCGCGTTGCAATATTACAGTTATAAATTGAGCGATAGAGGGAAATTCTATCCGTGTCTGAACATGGGGAAATTGACGCAACAATACATTGTTGATATGTGGACGAAAGTTGAAAGCCATCGACTCTATTTCATAAGAAATCAACAAAGCAAATTACGAGCGGAAATGTATCAAGGAGTGATCGATTATCTACATAACAAAGCTGGAGAGGATAATGCGAGAATCGGGAAAATGGTTATATTACCATCGTCGTTCAGCGGAAGTCCGCGAGCCTTGCAGCAAAGTTTCATTGATGCAATGAGCATATTGCAAAAATATGGAAAACCCGATTTATTCATAACCATAACCTGCAATTCCAAATGGCAGGAAATTGTGAAAAATTTGAAGCCCGGTCAAACTGCAATGGACCGACCAGACCTCGTATCAAGGGTGTTTCATCATAAAGTTAAGGAGTTGAAGGTGGAATTGATCAATAACTCGATATTTGGAAAGTGTGCTGCTTATGTTTATGTTGTCGAATTTCAAAAAAGAGGGCTACCGCATGTGCATATGCTGTTTTGGCTGGAAGAAGACAACAAAATCCGGGATGCAGATGACGTAGACAAAGTAGTCTCTGCAGAGATACCAGATAAAACGAGGTATCCGGTATTACATGACATAGTCAAGCAATGCATGATTCACGGTCCTTGTGGTCAACAAAATATAAATTCGCCTTGCATGGATAGCAAAACTAATCTATGCACCAAACGATTTCCGAGGGATTATGTTTCGGAAACAAATTATCATTCAGCGGTTTATCCGTTATATCGTCGAAGAGACGATGGTAACGTGATTGTTTTCAAGTCTAAGAGAGATGGGACGTGTAAAATTGCTGACAATAGATACATTGTACCCTATAATGCATATTTGGTGTTGAAATTCAACTGTCACATCAATGTGGAAGTATGTTCGACGGTGCAATGTATCAAGTATTTATTCAAGTACTGCTATAAAGGACATGATTGCGCAATCGTCGAAATAACAAATGTACAGGAGGAAAATTGTATCAAATACAACGAAGTTGATGAATATATATCCACGCGATACGTCTGCCCACCCGAGGCAATGCATCGTTTATTCGAATATCCAATGAATGAACAGTCACACGCTATATACAGATTAGCAGTTCATGTGGAAAACGAACAATTGGTGTACTTTGAAGAGGGTCGTGAAAAGGCAGCCATAGATAAAAATAAGGAATCAACATTGCTCGCGTGGTTCAATTTGAATAGGAATGATGTTGAAGCACATAAGTATTTGTACTGTGAGATTCCAAATCATTATGTATTTAATAAGCAAGATACACAGTGGACGAAACGAAAAAAATTTGTCAAACCTGTTTTGACTAGAATGTATTTCGTGAGTCCGAAGGAAACTGAGCGCTATTATTTAAGATTGTTGCTATTGCATGTCCGAGGACCACAATCATTCCAAGATGTGCGAACTTATGATGGTATAGTATACCCATCCTTTTTTGAAGCAGCCGTACAGCGAAAGTTAGTCGCTGATGACGAAGAATGGGATAAATGTCTTGCAGAAGGATCAGGCCTTAAATTCCCCAAAGAGATGTGTCGGTTGTTTGCATACATATGTGTGTTCGGCATGCCGATTAATGCCCGCCAATTATTTGAAAAATACAAAAATGAGTTTGTTGATCAAACTGCAGAATATACCGAAGAAAGTGAACAAAAGGCTTTGCAAGTAATAAACGACATATTTATATTTCATGGATTCAGTTTGCAGAACTTCAATTTACCAGATATCAAAGATGTTGGTACATTTCTGGGTGATACGAAGAATGATGACGTGCAGCATGAAAATATGATTTCGTTAAAACAGGCGGTGATAACATCAGTAAATAGTTTAACGGAACACCAACGAAATATATTTCATGCGGTCATGGCTGCGGTTCGTGGTGAATCTGCCGAGAAATGTATTTATTTAGATGGTCCCGGTGGTAGTGGAAAAAGTTATTCACACAACACTGTCATAACTACATTGAAGAGTTTAGATATGACGGTGCTGCCTGTAGCGTGGACAGGAATTGCAGCGAATTTATTGAAAGGAGGTAGAACTGCACATTCCACATTTAAATTACCGTTCCTTCTGAATGAAAGATCAACTTGTAACATTAGTCCAAATTCTAAACATGGATCACATATTCGTGACGCGAAAGTTATAATTTGGGATGAAATAACAATGGCATCTAAATATGCACTAGAGGCTGTTTATCGTATGTTAAGAGACTTGTGTCATTGTAACGAGCCATTTGGTGGTAAAATTGTCATAGTTTCCGGTGATTTTCGGCAAACTTTACCAGTTGTACGACATGGCAGTAGAACACAAATTTTAGAAGCGTGTGTCAAAAGAAGCAGCCTATGGAGTCAATTCACATATATGTCATTGAAGGGTAATATTCGTGTTTGTGATGGACAAACGCATTTCAAGCAATGGCTTCCGAAGGTTGGCGACGGGGTATTCTCTGATTCCTTTGAACGTCATAACGAAGTTGTAACCATTTCTTCCGATATTCTCTCGAATCGAAATATTGTACAAGAGATATTTGGAGCAAGTGTCGATCCTCAAGATCCGTCGATTTATGGCAAAGTTATATTAGCTCCGACAAACGTCGAGGTTATCGCCATTAATGACGAAATACTGGCGAAAATTGAAGGTGTCGGTGTAGATTATCTAAGTGTAGATTCAGGTGAGGATGAAGATAATATAGACATCAAAAATATACTTCCAATGGAATTCATGAATTCATTGACGCCGAACGGTCTTCCACCGCATAAATTAACGTTAAAAGTAGGAAGCATTGTCATCCTGTTACGCAATCTAAATTTATCACAAGGACTATGTAATGGTACCAGACTGGTTGTTAAAAAGTTGAACCAGTATCTGATTTGCACTGAAATCATCGGTGGAAATTGTGCTGGAGAAACAGTATTGTTACCCCGGATAGATTTATCACCGTCCGAAGAGGAGATACCATTCAAGATGGTTAGAAGACAATTTCCAGTCAGATTAGGTTGCGCGATGACAATTAACAAGTCGCAAGGTCAATCTTTCGATAGCGTCGGTGTGTATTTACCAAATCCAGTGTTTAGTCATGGTCAACTGTATGTTGCTTTGTCTAGAGTTAAGTCCAAAATCAATTTGAAAGTTTTGTTAACAGACAAATCTGTCTTCACTAACAGTAAAAGTTTGGACCATAAATTGTATACCAGAAATATTGTCTACAAGGAAATACTAGGTTCTGCGTGAATTAATCGATCCATAGCTACAATTTTATATCCATGTCGGCGCTAGGAAAAATATACTCTGTTGAAAATGCAGAGTTCACAATACATGTACAATGTACATGCACTGTTACATTCACATTGGCACTTCCAATTCTACCGGATACTGTGAAACTGTGATAATCAACCGCTATCTTAATAATATTCTATCGGAAATGCAATATTCAATGTTACTCACTTTTCCAAAAATTCAGTTGCTTACATATCAGTCTAACGGTGAGAACGATTAGCTGCTTATGCCTTATGTAGGTAAAGGCGCTCAAAAAATGAGCTGCCAATGACTTGTTCAGCTGGGCGCTACACAAATTATTAGCTGCTTGACACTTTGTGTCGCTAAGCGCTACAAAAGTTATTAGCTGCTGAAGGCTCGTGTGGTCCAGCGCTCAGAATTAGCTGCTGAAGTCTTCTATGGCTAAGCGCTACAAAATTTGTTGCTGATGAGCATTCATTTCATCGTAATAAAAAAAATTATCTCCATGAAATGACTGATTCCGTCAGTGTATCTATTTTATTAGTAAGACGAATTTCATTTCAATTATAATTATTTCGAATAAATCGTGCGAGCATGGCACATTACCGATTTGACTCCGGAGCAAATTTTTACTTACTCGAGATAGTTTGATAGTGGAATAGTTTGAGAACATTAGTCCATCCAAACATATCATTAATCATTCCCCTCCCAATTCCTGCCTTCCCGATGGAAGAAATCGCACCACCTTCTCGTTGGTTTCCATTGAGCGATAGTACTTTTATAACCGATGATACGTTCATCGATAATTCGGATTTCAGTTGGAAAACCTTTTATATCAAGTATGAAGAAGTACTATCGGCTAAGAGTGTGATGACTTTTTTCTTAGTGTGCTATCCGTTTTGAATTGAACAACGCAAAATCCACTCATAACCGAGCGAGCGTAGCGAGTGAGGAACAACGGAAGAACCACTGATAACCGAGCGAGCGTAGCGAGTGAGGGACAGTGCAAAACCAAACGAGTGAGCGAGCGAAGCGAGCGAACGAGCAAAATTATCAGCTGGTTATTAATTAATTATTAATTAATCAATCTTCGTTGGAAAGATCTGTTATAACATTCATCATTTAATATCATGTGAACATCGAACATTGCGACTTTTGTTCATAGAAAAAAACGAAATTCTTAAAAAAATCTGAAAAATGGCTCCATAGTGGGATTAATCTGCTTTTCCTAATTTGGGCAATTTTTTTTTTTCGCTTAAAACAATATCTAAGAAACGATATTCAAAATGGAGTTTTTCGAAAAAAAAAAATTAGGGTGAGACTTTAATTCTCTCCCAGAAAAAAAATCATCATCATAACGATGCCCGAGTAAAAAAGATTATATGTAATTTTGGGGGTGGATTTCAAGAAGTGGGCCAAAATGACCTGACAGTTCAGAAGAAAACAATATTGACATTTTATTAGAGTAGTATACATTTTCTAATTCTATGAAGCCCCTACTTCTAATATCTGACACACGCAACGCTCTTTTTAAATGAAATTGTATAGTCAAGGCCCTGGTTATCAGAATTTTTAGTGGTATTCTTCTCTGCCTTTAATCTTTCATAATTTTTCTTTGCTCTTGTTCTTGCAACAAGTTTTCTATCTTCTTCCTTCAATCGCCTCTTACTCTCATTTTTTTTCAAAGTCGTTTCTCTATCATTCTTCAGCTTTTCAATTAAATTCTGCGTCTTCCCAGGGTCTGGATTACTCATTTCAATAATATCTGCGATAACAACTATTAATTAAGAAACGACGCAAGCAATGAACTGTAAAAAATGTAAACCCTGGTGGCTTCACTTGGTTTTCGGAGATTAAAGTGACTAAGTGATTTCGTCGACGTCGCCGAATGTACATTTTGGCGTTAAAATATTTCTCGCCAATTTCTACGTGCAGTAAGAATATCAAAATTGCGGTAAGCTCACACAAACAAGCAAAGTATCACATGAAAAATATAATATTGGAATTCCCATTATAAATAGTCGTTTTAGTCCAGTCGCCGAAATTACAGTGAATAAGTGTGACATGCAAATTATTGCTTAATAAACTTTATTTTATCTGTGAAGGATGAAATAATGGAGAACTTATCGTACGGAGTCGATATCACAAACAGATTCAGAAACGACTGACAGTTACAACATACCACTAGCGATTCCGCCCGAGTGTTTATAATAGTAAACTTGAGCCGTCGCCGAGATTACTAATAAAGTAATTTCACGGGTTTGCTCTCACTTTTCTCACGTTTGGTTGAATAATTTTTGTATTGTGTCACACGCGGACACCGTCTTTATGTGACTAGTTCTATATGATGAGTATAGGTTAGTTGAGAGAAATAAATTGTGACGAATGTTTGATATTAACAACACCTTGATATATATTTTGATGAAAAAAACTTAACATTAGTTGTAACAGAAATTGAGAAAAGATGAGTTTATTAAATTTGTATGAAGTTTAACGGATCTACGACAGAGTTGGAATATGTTAGTATGCCTTGAGTTGCGTTTTTTGGTTAGACTTAACTCTAAGTTGAAGTTTGAGTGAGAGTTGGGACAAGACTGATTTGTGTTGTTGAGTAAAAAAGAAGTCTCGGATTTGTGGGTGGAGAAAAATGACCCTTAGTTAGGGTAGGAGATTGTTAGTTAGTTCGGATTGGTTCTGTTAGTAGAATAAGGATTCGTTTAATTGCTAGGATTGGTTGAGATTTTAAGGATCGGAGCTCAGTTTTTAAGGAGTAGGAGTTTAGGGGTTGGCCTAGGATTGTTTAAACATTAAGGGTTCTTGGAAGGATGTAGATATGAATCAGTAGAGGGTAGTTTTATGATAGAAAGTCAGACGTGAGTGAAACAATGGAGTGAAATGCTTAAAAAGGTTACAACGGACTGTTTAGTGGAGTGTTTATGATCACACATTTGGTCGCCAAATGTTGGCTTCAAACTTTCGAAATTGTATAGAAAAAATGTTTCCCTTTGTAATTACATTTGACCGTTGGTTCGGAGGATTTTATGACCTTATCCTTGTAGAGTTTAGGCTGGATGTTAGCATGAGTGAATAAAGAATGGTTAAATAAAAAGTAAGAAAAAATAGTTAAACTACATCAAGCGTGGTATGGCACGCAACAATTTTCAAAACTGCTTTCTTTTCATGTAAACTAAGGTCTTTGAGACTTGAAATTAATAAGTACAAAGTGCTCTGACATAGCATGCCATTTTTTACAAAGGTGTAAAGTTGAGAAACGGACTTTACGACACGTCGCCGAAATTACATTTTGACTCTTCAAAAGTTAAAAAAGGAATGTTAATCTTCTTTGAAATGCTTTACGATTTTTTTTTAAGTCGATTAAACCAGCTTGTACCGAAAAAAAAAAATAATCAGGCATATTTAGATGAACATATTGGAAATAGGAAGTGATTTCTCATTTTGGCGCACTTCTTGAAATCCACCCATATATAATTATATAAAAAAAATGGCCCGATATAATTGTATATAATTATGTTACGTATTCCATGCTATTCCATACTCTCCTACACCCTCACTCCCAATACCCAAGACATAACACCAAGCATGCATCCAGTCACCAAGCCTCTAATCAGAGGAAGTCTCACCCTTACCTTCTAAGAACTGCATCCCTACCTATGCATCGATAAAACTGCACCTGCATAAACACGCTCAAGCCCGGGAGAACAATGAAAAGTATGATCTCATCATTCAGCTCAATTGTAACGTATCCAGCCGGCCGACCCTAGGCCTGCTGTGATTGGTAGTTCGAAAACACGAGAACTGGACAAATTCGGTCTGTCCAGCAGCGTCGCTTATGACGTCATAAGCGGCGATTGTAGAGTATATAAACTGCTGCGGAGCTAGCTCAGCAGCGATTTGTGGTAGAGCACCCAAACGACTCATTTGCTATTATATCTGACGTCTTGTCAGAATAATAAAGTAGAATCATTTGAAAACTTAGAAATATTACCTTATCTCACATAGAAATCTATCTCTGTTAAAATAACGGATAGTATGATATCATAACTTTGTTGCATTAAAATTTAAAACCTATACCAGCTAAGATCGCGGATAGAACACACTTTAAAACACATTAGAAGCATTAGCTAAAGCAGTACTGCTATCTAAACCAACGAATATTCAGATACCTCATAAATAGAGAATTAGAAAGATAAGATTCATTGTATTAGTATTTATACTCTGTTAGGCATTTAAATATAATTTTCTCACAAAACTTATTGAGTATTGCCTGACATTTCTGTATCTCTATCCTGTAGAATTGCTACCACACGAAGGCCAAATTAGAGATTGGAAAAACATCAACAGATGCGTACGGCTGCGGTCTAAGCGACCTGTATCCGAGGGCCAGTTGTTGTGATTCTGAATCTGACACGCAGGCTCGGATCTAGGATCCTGGTTCTGCAAGATAGAGTTGAATTCGCAATAGCAGGGACCACTGGCTCGGAATACCACCTGGTTCAGTGGAGGTCGGCAAAACCTTAGGTTTTGTGATATAAAAAGCTTTGGCGGTTGAAAGACCTGATTAGCATTGTTTAGCGTAGGCATTGTAATAACAAATAAAAATCTGTGTTAGGTGGCTTTTTGTGTGGCAGTACCTATCTTTTCCCCACCCACAGTACCGAGGAGTCCAAAATCATTCATTAATTAACTAAAAATAAAAAACTTTATCTTTTTCGAACCCGACGGGCGGCTTGTCTTAAAAATCTAGCGATTCAGACAATCCGCAACGTTACACAATAGTAACCAATATTGCACTTGCAATTGCACTCACCACTTGCATCCAAATCGTCAAAGAAAGCAGTCACTTTTCAGACTCGCTCTAAAATCATAAATCACTAACCCAAAACTACTCTCAGTCAAACTCAACAATTGTAAAACTCAAATAGATGGTTCTACCATCGTTGTAATCATTATTAATAAACAACCATTCAGTTATCACGAATATATATATATATTCACGTCAGTCACCTACCACTCCAAAATCCGGTTACCTAAGGGTATAAAAACGAGGGACGAACTTGACGACAACTCATAATTCTCATCAACTACTATCCCAATTTATAACAATTATATATATTTATATATATTTATAATTATACCTATTAGATCATTCTGGGACTAGGGTTATAGGAATGGACTATAGAAATCTATACTTTGAGGACGGTCCTCAAAGAATTATATACTTAATGTATCGTTTGAGGACTTTTCCAACAAAGACGGCCCTGGGGCCCGACATTACTTTATATACTGATCGCTCACTTTAGAGACCATACCACACACCAAAAAATGCTAGCTAACACCCGGTGGTTGTGGCAGGACCGTAACTAGGCTCCCAAAAAGTCGATGTCCCCAAAGTATATATTATTTAGGTTTATATATATGAGCAAGTCTACCAATTGTAGACGTCGGATCCGGTCTCACCCGCTCGGATCTTTTTGTAACTTTACCAGCTGAAAGTTCACATCGCAAAACGAGTCCCGATTTTTTTTCAGAATTTTTCCTCTATTAATTTCGATGTTATTGTGTGTGGTATTTTCGGATTTTTTTAATTGTTTTGTTTTTCATCCAGTTTTCCCGCTATTTTACAAGCGCAAAAAATATATGAAACAAAAGTTTTTCTTGTGAAAAAATCCCATCTTTCCGAAAAAAAATTTGATTTTTCATTCATTATGCAAGTACCTTAAAATCAAATTTAAATACTGAAAAGCCGTTTTTCTGCCCTTGCCCGAATTTGGAAAAACAAATCAATATTTTTTTCGAAAAGCTGAGAAAATTTCACATCTATAGTGTCATTTTCAGGATGGGTTCTCCGTAAATACTCTAGAAATTGAATTAAAAAGAAATAAAAAATTGACTACATTCAAATTTAATTTTGTGTATTTTATAATATTACATTCAATTCGACGGCTGAGCAGAAAAACATCGTAACTCGAAATTTTTGTCCAAAAGGTCGTATCTATCGTAAGAAACAAGCGGACATACGATGTTTTTGGAAAAAAATTCGAGATACGATGTTTTTGGAGCAAATTTTGAGATACGATGTTTTCGAAACAAATTCCGAGATACGATATTGTTTAACCAAATTCGGAGATACGAAGTTGTTCTGCTCAGCCGTCGAATTGAATGTAATATTATAAAATACACAAAATTAAATTTGAATGTAGTCAATTTTTTATTTCTTTTTAATTCAATTTCTAGAGTATTTACGGAGAACCCATCCTGAAAATAACACTATAGATGTGAAATTTTCTCAGCTTTTCGAAAAAAATATTGATTTTTTTTTCCAAATTTGGGCAAAGGCAGAAAAACGGCTTTTCAGTATTTAAACTTGATTTTAAGGTTCTTGCATAATGATGAATGAAAAATCCAATTTTTTTTCAGAAAGGTGAGATTTTTTCACAAGAAAAACTTTTGTTTCATATATTTTCTGCGCTTGTAAAACAGAGGGAAAACTGGATGAAAAACAAAACCATTAAAAAAATCAGAAAATACCCCACCATATAACAACTTCGAAAATAAGGGAGGAAAAGTTCTGAAAAAAAATCGGGACTCGTTCTGCGATGTGAACTTTCAGCTGGTAAAGTTACAAAAAGATCTGAGAGGTGAGACCGGATCCGACGTCTAGAATTGGTAGACTTGCTCATATACAGGGTGACCCAGAACCCACGAGCCACCTTGAATGGGCATATTCCCTGTCGAATTCTAAGACTAAAATTATTATACGAAAACTCTCTATGGCCAACTGTTCTCGAGTTATTGAAAATCGCAATTGACCTATCAGAGCGTTTCTTTACGACCGTAACTATGGAGCGATTGACCTAGACGGCCCATACCTATGGAGCAAATGACTTGGACGGCTGAAACTATGAAGCGGTTGACGTGAACGGCCAAAAACTATGGAGCGGACAACCTGGACCGCTGAAACTATGAAGAAGTTGACTACAAAGACGCTCTGATTGGTCAATCGCGATTTCTGATAACTCGAGAGCCGTTGGCCTCAGAGAGTTTTCGTGAAGGAACTTTCGTATCAGAATTCGACAAGGAATATGCCCATTTAATGTGGCCCGTGGGTTCTGGGTCACCCTGTATACATAATTAGACGGTTGAATTTTTAGGTACAGACGGTTACTCAAATTCTGCAATAATATTTTATGCGAGTTCACTGAATCGGTAACCAGTGTATATCGGTTGAGGTGCCCAGCCGAATAAATGCTTAGATACAACGATCCACTCATCATTTTCATTTTGAATTTTTGCAATGACTTAGAAACATCTAATCATCAAAAATTCCTTCCATCAACATTTAGGCAATCTTAGTATGTGTGTTGAAAATAAATATGAAGGTACTGCGATGAAAGTTTATGCGCCAGGAACATTTCGCAGTGTTACGCTTGAAATATTCTGCGAAAGGTTCCCTAGGCGTACACTTTTATCGCAGAACCTTCATATTTATTGTCAACACACATACTAAGATTACCTTGATTTTGATGGAAGGAATTTTTGATTAGATGTTTCTAAGTTATTCTAAAAATTAGAAAAATGATTTTTGTTCCAATTCCTGTGGAGTTCCCCTTTAAAATGATCTGTTATCTTTGTTGAATCCTGTATTATTTACGAGTACAGTAAATTATGAATGTAAAATTTTAGTTACTTGCGATGTCAAATCAAATTTTGCGTTGGGACTGCAAAAAAAATGCGCAATGGTGATATCGTGACGCAGCGTGAACATTCACAAATTTGCTATGAGGACAGAAATGCCCAAACAAAGGCTGATTCTATGATTGCGTTGAAGTCTGCCCTGGAGAGAAATTTCTGGAAATTGGCGGATGTTTATGAAACGGTGGTTGCGATGTGAGTATTGATTTCAATTCTGCTTTCAATTTTTACATGGTGAAAATTGATCATTATGTTCTTTTTTGAATCGAGCCAATCCTTTGTTAGGGGCTACTTACCAACAGTTCTTCTTACCTATTATCAGAACGATATGAAATTACTTAATCCTAAAACAATTCTGAACGGAAATCGGTCAGCTGGTAGGTCATTTTCGTTTTTTCGATTTTGATACGTTACATAATACGATGTAGGATCTCCTCTCTCGATTGAACATATAGTTAGTTGTTATGTCTCACGGTTACAGATTCAGTTAAGAATGATTAAAGGAGAATAATTACGAATAATCCATTACCCCGCTGCAGTCACAAAATGTCAATGCAATGCAACTTATTTTTTTCCTAAACAGAAAATTTGCCCCCCTAGTAATAAGCGAATGACGTTTGGGTTGATCAAAATCACACCGCTGCATTTGTTAGAGCATCTTCTATGTTCCCAGTACAACTAATAGAAATCAGTGGTTTAATTATTCACACACTTGCAGGTACCCAAGAGATATCAGGGCCCTTGTACCATATAATAGTATTGTAAGCTCTCTAAAGCGCTGGAGACGAAGTTTTTATCCTCCTTGTCCCGAAAATCTGGACCAAATGGCTTTACAACTGGAGCAGCCTGAGAACGACCGATTGCTGCAATATGATGTGGGACGTCTGGTCTCTAGGAGCATCATTGACATAGATGGAAATCTACATTTGTTGATATACGATCAGCAATTCGTTGAAAGTGGATTTGCAAATGTAGACAAATTATTCATAGATGCGACTTTTCAAACCACACCCAGGATTAGAGGTGTATACCAACTCCTATGCATTTTAGCAGTGAAATACGACCACGTAAGAGTTGAATAATTTAGTTTTTATTTTATTTATTCTGGGTGTGCTGTCAATTACATGTATCGATGCCTTAGTTGCAAACCGTCTATCTCCAAAAATGTAATGTCTAAAGGTCTTGAATCCGGTGTTAAAGAAGTAGGACATATTATAGTGTGCATGAGAGAGCACGAGATCGCATGGTTTTCAACCATAATTTGAGATTTAAGTGCTTTCTATCTCAATTTGAAATATCATAGTTTCATATCTGAATTTAAGATATCATAGTTTTCCACTGCAGCATTGATATGTATTATTGACTATTTGCCTTTCGGTATCAATAATTCTTCATATGTGATTGGAATCACTTTCCGTATAACGCTCTTCCTACGAAGAACTTCTTTTTCCAACTCTCCGCTTTTAAATACCCTGCCGCTCCACACACCTTAGGCATGTTTTTATGTATTCAATATTATTTCTCATAACTGTTCCTATAGGCTCTTCCAGTTGTGCATGTCTTGATGTCAAAAAAAAACGCAGACCGCGTATACGGCTGTACTGAATGAGATAACAAAATTGATTCATAGCGCAACCGTCAGACTTGTTATGACAGATTTTGAGACAGCACTACGAAATGCTTGTAGAGAAATCTTCTTAAATGCGCATGTAACAGGCTGCAACACTCACTACGATCGAGTATGGATTTTTAGATATTTTTCTTCTGTATTGTGGATATTACAGTTTTGTTAGTTATTTATGTTTGCTTGAGGTAATTTCATCTGAAGATTGAAAATCAAATGATAAATGCCAGGATTAGTTACAGTTAGATGGTAATAAATACAAAATTTTCACATCCTTCGATATTCAAGTTTTGGGATTAACGACTTTAGTTCTTCGAAACGAAGCATAGTCGATTTTATAATGAGAAATTGTTAACAAACATGATGAAAAAATCGATTCACGTTTGTTTCCAAGAAACTAGGACTCCAATTTTAAATCTCTTAAGGGGACCAGTACAGCGAGAATTTTCAGAAAAATCGGCTTTTCGTTTTATCCAGTTTATGTTACCTAAAGGTGTTCTCCATCTGTGAAAAAACTGACTTGGACGAAATCGTAAAGGTTTCGAAGTTACCGCCGAAAGTTCGTCATTTGGCTATCGCGATCTGGCGCAAGTGGCGCTGACGCTTGATTCCGATATTGATCAGATGATGTATGATCGTCAATACTTTTCCTATACTTTTCAAGGTTGTGTTAGCGTTTCGGTGATTTTCAGTGTTTCGGAATTGAAAAAAATAAATAAAAGCAGTACTTTTCAGTATATAAAAAGACTACTTTTCAGTCCTCAATATTCATCAATTTACCGAATATCCAGCGTGTTATCGTTGTACGGGTATTGTGCTTCGAGAAGTGTACCATAACCTAAAAGTAAGTATTCAATCCAAATAGTAATATGTATTATCCCCACCAAGTTCTTGCCGACTTGCGGGTAGTTGAAGTTTTTCTGTTTTTTGTGCACAGATTTTCAAATAGAATGGGAAGAAAACATCGAATTCAATATGAGAAGTAGGGAGGGGAACTCTCTAGAAGAATCCACTGCCCCCCAGAAGACCGGCCGCAGATATTCCCCAGCAAAGAAATAACGGTTGATTGCCATAGCAACAAAAAAAAAAAAGTTCTGAAAAAATAATTCGTGAAAAAAAAATTTGAAAAAAAAAATTATGAAAAAAAAAAATTTCATTCAACTTTTGTACAACAAACTTTTGATGTATGAGCCCCTGGAGGAGTAAATACCAATTTTTCTGCAAAAACTTCAAACGCGTTTATCTCAGAACTATCTTTTTGGAGCTGTGTCGTAAGGATTTTAGAGCACCGTTGGACCGAATCAGGTCATCTTGGATTCATTTTCTTCAGAAAACGAATCCTCATCATGTGAATGTAGGAATTTTAAAAATTTTGTGTTCTGGCCAAGTTATTTAAGAAATGAGTGGGAATAATTTTTGGAAATTTGATAAAATGATCATAACTTATGACATGATTTTTTATTTTCAGATCCCTACATTCACAAGATGAGGAATGGTTCACCGAAGAAAATGAGATGTTGGAAGATTGAATTGGACCAACGGTGTGCCAAAAACCTTACGACACATGATTTTGAAAAAAAGTTTTTTTTGATGTGAAATAAACTTTGGTTATGAAATAAATTGATTTCAGACTATGTTTATTTCCCTAAAGTCGCTGTACTGGTCCCCTTAATTTGGACGTCCAAACTCTAACGTCACGAACAGCTTTCTAGACCATGGATGTCCTGCAAGCATTATTAAGCAGTAATTCTTCGCCATTTAACGGTATATAATTCGACGATTAAACGAACTTACCTGTAAGTGAAGTTCTATCGGAATTGTATGAAACGCCTCTTCCTCGAGATCACAAGGTAGTACCCCCCCTTCCATGCAGATAGAGCCACAGGTTTAAAGAACAAAACTTTCCACGCTGGTCGCGCCACCGTGTGACCGGTGGCACGCCAGCGCATCATCATTATTCAAAGGGTTGCCGTAACTGATAAGGGTCAATGGCTGTCAAATGCCTCGGGACTTTTGGGTGGGACTGATCTCTTCGGAAGAGGCGTTTCATACAATTCCGATAGAACTTCACTTACAGGTAAGTTCGTTTAATCGTCGAATTGTATTGCACGCCTCTTCCTCGAGATCACAAGGTAGATGTTTAAAGCATAAGTTACGGCATGCAGACGTTTTTGGACAATCAAACATATTCTTTATATTTATAACAATACATCTTATGCTATATGGATAATATCAACTGCCCGCACGCAGTTTTACAGAACTTTCACGATTTCAGGATCGCTTCAGCGAATGAGCGATTTTCCGATCGCAACTCTCTATTATAAAAAGTGGCGAACGTTTTCGATCCCTCAGACCACCCCGCTATCTTTCGGACTGTATCAATTGAAATGCCATTTCTTTTAGCGGCCGAAGTGGATGCGTGGCGCGTACTATACGCTGTAAATATATCTGTATTTATTCCACTTTTACTAAGAACGGATTTAATCCATCGACTTAACGATTGAGTGGTTACTGGTTTGTGCGGTCTTTTAAACGATATAAAAAGAGTCTTAGAATTATTGCGTAGTGCGCGTGTTCTATCGATATATATTTTTAAGGCAGATGCAGGACAAATGGACCTATTTCTTTGGTAAAAGGGTAAGACTAGAGTCGGTTGAGCTTTTCCTGGTCTAGACGTCTTCAACCTGGCAGGGATCTTAATTTCAATTTCATTCCCTGTGTCCCTGATATTTTCTACATTGATTAACGCCAACGTTTGCATCCGGTGACCTGTTGTCAACGCAAGGAGTGTCACCAGTTTCATGGTAAGATATTCGAGAGAAATAGAATCGTTCGGGTGCCACCCCGAGAGAAATTCTAGGACAATAGACGGATCCCAAGTCGAATCATATTTTGGCTGAGGGGGACGGATATTTGCGATACCCTTGGAGACTCTTTTCACCTCTGAGTCTTGTCCTATGTGAGGGCCAAGAATTAGTGATAAAGCAGATCTATAGCTGTTAATGGTGCCGTACGACGCATCCTTTTTGAACTCGTTTCCCAAAAAACTTAAAACTTCCGTGATCGATGCCGACAGGAAGTTGACGTTTCTTTCAGCACAGAACCTCCACCATTTCTTCCAGGCTGTTTCGTATTGTCTACGTGAACTCTCACTTATAGATGCGATCGCCAGCTCTATGGACTCCGCGGGAACTCCTCGCAACGCAAAGGCTTTTGACATAATATCTTTGCCACCAGGGTAAGTTGATGCCAAAGCGGATGAGGTTTTCTATTTGAAGAAAGTAACAAATTAATGTCAGGTTGAAACATCAATGGCCTGCTCTCAAACATTTCCATACAGAGTGGGAACCATGCCTGGGTTGGCCAGTAGGGGACCACGATAATTCCTCGTGAATTCTCCTGTCTTACCTTCTTTAAGACTTTTAGAATCAGTGAGAACGGTGGGAAGGCATAGAAATAATATGATATCCACTCAATAGTGAAAGCGTCCACTGCTATCGAACCTGGATCTTTTTTCCACGATACGTAACTATTGCATTTTTTGTTTGCTCTAGACGCGAATAGGTCAATCTCCGGTACTCCAAAAGTTTGACATATCTTTTGAAAAGCTTCGTCTGACAATGTGAATTCTGTCTCAGGTTCTAACCGTCTAGATTCAAAGTCCGCTATCATGTTGTCTTTGGAGCTAATGTATGACGCGAATATCCATATATTTCTATCCTCACACCATTCCCACATTTCTTTGGCTAACTTACTGAGATTCGCATATTTTGTACCGCCCATGCGATTGATATAAGCGATAGCGGTTGTGTTATCAATTCGTAGGAGGATGTTGCAATTTGAGAGGTGCTCTGCGAAGCATTTTAACCCGAAAAAGGCAGCGAGTAATTCTAAACAGTTTATATGTTTCTCTTGATCCTCGAGATTCCAGAATCCATGTGATCTTTCCTCTTTGCAACAGACCCCCCAACCTGATCGCGATGCATCCGAAAAAATTTCAATCTCAAAACAGAGATTAATAATAGGATTGGCTGTGATCATAATGTTACGTTTCCACCATCGTAAGTCTGAATCAATATCTATAGGTAACCTAATTTTTTCCTCATAATTGTGGTGATCATTATCTAGGGCCAAGCACAATTCTCTTTCCATATCTTTAAGATAAACCCAGCCGTATTTTACCCCATAACAACATGATCCGAGCGTCCCGATAAAAGAAGCAAATTCTCTGATTTTACAAAACTTGTTATGTAAAAATCGTTCTATCAATGATAAAACTCTGTGTCTTTTCTTGTCTGGTAACTCTATCAACATTTTCTTCGAATCCAAAATAAATCCCAAAAATTTACACCTTTGAGTCGGTATCATCTGACTCTTACCGACAGTAGTAGCGTAGTGCTAGCACTCGAGACTATGGAGCGGGAGGACCTGAGTTCAAATCCCCAAGCGAGTCAAGGAAGGCCTGAGCGGCAACTTGCAAAAAAGTAAGACGGGTCACGCCGTTCAGGCGCAGACTTGACTCATGGTGATTTTAGCTTGGATCCGGCTACACCTGGACAAGATTTTTCGGCGGTTTCCCTTGTCCCTCGTGCGAATGCGGGTGTTTCTATATATGTAGGTATATTTATATACCTATATATACAACCTGTCTGCTTACTCTGTACTATTAGTACCCCCCCTCTCTCTCTCTCAACCTAGTGTTAAGTTAGGTTAAGCTATTCTCCGCCTACCCTGCATACTGAATTGTAAATGCAGGGTAGGCTCGTCCAACATTGTAATGGATGAAAAATAAAGATCTATCTAAAGATCTATCTTCTCTTCGTTAATCACGAATCCTAGCTTTTTAAGCAGCAAACAACACTGATTAATGTTATTCGAACATTCTGCAAATGATTTCCCTATTATCAACAGATCATCCAAATAGATTACTAAGATGTAACCACATTTTCTTAGATAAGATACTACTGGTCGCATAACCTTAGAGAAAACGTATGGCGCAGTGTTCAAACCGAAGGGTAAGCAAGTGTACTCAAAAAGTTGACCGTTGAATGAGAATCTCAGATACTTTCTGTAGGGTTTCGCGATCGGAATTAAATGGTAAGCATCCCTCAAATCCAATGTTGCCATAAAACAATTTCTGTATATTAGATCTCTTGCCGTTCTAATGTCCTCAAGCTTGAAATGAACCGTCTCAATACTTTCATTTAACGACTTTAGATTTAAGATCAGACGAACTGACCCATCCGGTTTTGGGACGGTGAAAATACTAGACAGGTATTGTCCCTTCGAGGGCTGACACCTGCGAATTGCTCTTTTTTCCAAGAGGTTCTGTATTTGGTGTTTGATCTGAGATTTTTCCCCTACTGACCAGTGAGGCTCTTTTGGAGGCGAGATTTGACGAACTTGGGAGAGAAAAGGTATCTTATACCCTGAAATCCAATCCAGAACTACCCTGTCTGAAGTAACTGAGCACCATTGCTCTTTAAAACAACTCAACCTTCCTGCAAAAATATTTACTTTGTCTATCGTGTCGATGGGTGTCGTTGCGTCCTCTTGGTCGTCGACTTGTCCTGGTTCCTCGGGTGATACTGATGTGAACTGCGCTGGGCGTACGACTTCTGATGCCCGCCAGACGTCTTGGGTCGTCTCCATTGGGGACGTGGCGGGCCCTTCGCGTTTTTTGATTGTTGGGTGGGCGCAGGTCTAGCGGTAGGTTTCAATATCTTGCAGGTACGCTCAATGGCTTGTGTTGCTTTTATGTGCCCTTCTAGCTCTTTACCAAATAAGAATTCTTGGATCTCCGTAGCTTCAAGTGCTGCTCTGGCTGAAGCATTGACATTTGCTAATACCAGTGATCTTCGTGTGAACGAAGTGTCCCTTTGGAGATCCACAAGAAGTCTACCCGCGTCGCTTATCATTTCCAATAGTAATAATTTTTCGACTTTCTCGTCTTTCAGAAGCATAGTCAAAGCTGAACCCAGAGCAGACAAGCATGAGGCAGTCTTATCTTGTCTTGTTCGTAGACGAGCATCTCGAATACACACCGACTCCGGTAGAGACGCTTTAACCTCCGGATTGAGTTTAGCTGGACTGATCTCAGTACAGTTATCTGGTACGGAGTATTTTTTAACAAGTGCCGACCGATCTTCATCTGGCAAACCTTTTTTGCTGATCTCCTGCCACCTCACAGCCAAATCGCTATGAATTGGAAGGCCAAAGGTACTCTCGGGTTCCAATCGTTTACCAATTGCTTGCAAAACATTCTCATCGAGAGGTGCAGTAACACTAGGTTCTGCGCTTTGAACTCCTTCCTGATGATTCGGAGAATCATTCAACGGTGGCCCCTGCTGTAATGCGGGGGGTGGGGTAGCCGGCGGAGAATTCCTCTCACTAGGCCCAGGACTGTCAAGGCGCTGATCTGACTCTTGATCATCTCTCGCTCTGTCCGAAGATTCAATATCTGAAGATTCATAACCTGTAAGCCAATTTTTTCCTTATCACCGACGAATCACATTCGTTGGAAATAGGGTATGCATACAGGTTTTGGGGACTCACGTCCCTCCTAATTATTGACATGTAACAAAAATTGACCTTCTAGTGAAAACTCACGTTTTCTCGTTAGGCTCATGCCTAACCATACTCGTTCTGTTTATTAGAGCTGAAAGCCCTATCTTAGTACAAAGCTAAGTTTTTATTTACATAATTCTGAACCTCGTGCAGCCACGCTGCACGTCCGCAGCCATGCTGCGTTTCCGCCATCTTCTATCTGAAAAAACCAATTTCTTACTTACGGCGATATTTACGGCGACTTCTCGACGATTGTCTTGTAATAATCTTTTCCAATCGTTTCAATCTGCGTTCCAAGCTATTCTCCTTATCCTCTTCATCTGAATACGACCGCTTCTTGTGTTTTCGACCCATTTATAAATCACTGTCCAAAAACCACATGTGACTTCTTCCGCACGAAGAAAAGGAATGATGATGCGCTGGCGTGCCACCGGTCACACGGTGGCGCGACCAGCGTGGAAAGTTTTGTTCTTTAAACCTGTGGCTCTATCTGCATGGAAGGGGGGGTACTACCTTGTGATCTCGAGGAAGAGGCGTGCAATACAATCCTTGCATTCCTCACTCGATTTTCACAATTACAATGAGCGGTGCTCTGTTTCAAACACCAACAACGGATTATTTTTCAATAATTTCCATTCAAGTATGGATACAAACTTTTTGGTTTCGGTAGGATCAGCCCTGAAGTATTATTATTTTGTTTTCACAAGGCCCTGCTGAAGAAAATGAAGTCTACACGACTGATGCCTCTGATAAGAGACAACGAGGTCGCAAAGGTTTTTCTGAAGAAGATTATGGCCCTAGCGTATCTGCCAGAGGGAATGATTGAGCAAGAATTTTTATTGTTGAAAAACGGTCTGTCACCGGCATTAAAGCGTGCCCTCAGTACATTCCTCTCATATTACGCAAGGCAGTGGCTGGGAATAGTGAAGCCAGCTGGCTTCTGTGTCTTTGGGTTATCTCGCCGCACAAATAATGTGATCGAGTCTTACAATAGTGTACTCGCAGGCAAACTAGGACCACACCCGAGTGCCTGGACATTCATGGGTTAGAGATTTTTGTAAACGTATAGTATAATTGTTTGTGTAATGAATTACCACTATGCTCTTCCTTCTGCTCAATCAGCTAAACTTGTCAAGCTGACATCAAATGCGAGAGATGACTTGCAAAGCCTCAGAATTAACAAACGGATTAGGAGACAACCGCGCTATGCTACTCACTTTAAGCAGAAGGAATTGACAAACGGTTTGTTCTCACAATTGCTCCACTTATGTAGCTTAAAAGCGAAGAACACTGTGAAATTTTGTTCACACCGTTAAGAAAAAGGATTTTTGGTCAACCGAATGAGATATAGAAAAAATCGAAGCAATCTGGCGAATTGTACTCGGGTGTAATACTTATTTAAAAGTGTCCTCTACGTTGGGATATAACATTTGAAATGATATTGTGACACTCAGACTTTGGCGTACATGGACTACTTCAAGATACACTATTATCAGTAAGTGATAAAGTAAATTGATTCAATACTTTCTATTAATGTAATTAGCATGGACACTGATGCATTCTGGTGCGATAACCCCTGCCGAATTCCTGGACAAAACCGCGATGTTGAAAGGCCACATCACGCAACGACTCCAGAATATCCCTGACGCTCACCCTTCAGAGGATGAGCTGGAACTTGATGGGGAAGCTGCAGCAATTGCTCCATTTGGTAAACAGTCTTTATAATATAGTACATTCAACGAAGTGCAGGATACCTGATAATTTTTCCACAAAATTAACAAACATTCTGTGTCGCGAAACAAAAATTAGCCATAGGACTTAGTAGAACCATTAATAGAAGTATAATATTCTGAGAAGGAATAGAACTTTCAAGTCACTTCATAAAGGTATATCTAGGAAGAAAGGTGTGATCAATTTTGCAAAACTATTTTTTTTTTTACTGAATACTATGCTAAAGCAACAAAGGCGAGTACATGGAAGTGCTACCGCGCATTGTGTACAAAAAATGTTTAGGATTTGCAAAAAAATAGGAAATTTTTTTCTAACTGAAAAATAAATGCTATGGAAAAACGGTACTTCCACTAACTAGGAGAGTACGCACCTCCGGGTCATGGATCTTGACCAAACTTATAGGGGTGTTTCCTTGAGCCAAAATATGTGCTAACGTTTGATACCCGCCCATAAACAATTGCGAGAGTTACGAACAAATCAATATCATCCTGAATCGAATGAGCCCTAGATGATATTTCAATTCACTTTAAGGGGGTACATACACCTTTAGAATAATTTTTTTCAACTGACTGCTGCGCTCTGAGCAAACATTCTAGTGACTCAGTTTTTTTAAAGTTGATTATCGCTATTATGATACATAGTTCATGATCTTTCCAGATTTTATGTCCTCCGCTGCTCATAAATTCAGTCCATCGAAGAAAAAGCAGTTGTCGTAGGATACAGATTGCTGCGTTGGATGAAATTTCTTCAACTTTTGAGGAAATATTCTTCATGAATGTAATTTCGGACCAAACCAATAATATTTGATGAATTGAGGTCTTAGACATAGAAATTTTTGATTGTAAGAATTTTTTTTCCATCATTCTGGAGAAAATGTTCTGTATCCAAGAATTTCTATGTCTAAAAATTAAATTCATCAAATATTATTGGTTTGGTCCGAAATTACATTCATATACAGGGTATTTTCTATAAAGTTGAAGAAATTTCATCCAACGCAGCCGCCTGTACCCTACGACAACTGCTTTTTCCTCGATGGACTGAATTTATGTTCAGCGGAGGATATAAAATCTGGAAAAATCATGAACTATGTATCAAAATAGCACTAATTAACTGTAGAAAAACTGAGTCACTAGAAAGTTTTTTCAGAGCGTAGAAGTGATTTGAAAATAGTATTTTATGTGGCATGCTCGTAAACCAAGTGTTTTTGGTGAGGATAATGATTTCAGTACGAGCTAAAGGCGAGCCGAAGGCGAGCCGGAAGCGAGTTCTGAAATCATTATTCGAGTCAAAAACGGTTTACGGGCGCGCCCCATACGATATTTTTTTCGAAATAGGCATCAAAAGTCACTTTGACGCCTGTTGAGATTCGCACTTGATACAACGAAGAGTGAGGTTATGGCTGGCGCGATCTGTCGCGCACTTCGGCTGCGCGCCAAAACTGCCATATAAAGACTTTATACGGCAGCTTTGGATTGCGCACTTCGAACTGCGCATCAAAACTGCCATAAAAAGACTTTATATGGCAGTTCTGAAATGAGCCGTATAAAGTGCTACTTTACGGATCGAAAACAGGCGTCAAAAAGTGACTTTTCAATGCCTATGCCGAAAAAAAATTATTTTAAAGGTGTGTGCACCCCCTTAACTTGAATTTACACGTTTTTTAAGATATGGATAGTAACTATAGTATTGTGGTGAAATTAATATTATGTGGTAATTTCCAGGACTTGTAAGCTGCCAGTATTAGTATTGAAACTGCGACCATATATCCAAATTCTTTCGAGTGTAAGGAATTCAAATTCACTAAATAAGTGCTGTACGAGTGATAAACTACGAGAAGCAATGTGTTAATAGACGCATATAAGACAGTGATTTCCTATAACTGGGACGTAAAATTAAATAAATCGAAATAAATAGGAATAAAGATGAAAAAATATATCAATAAATATTCAGTGCAATGTAGAATCTCATAACGCAGCAAGAAAACTGGTCATTTCATGGCGATTTTCAAAAGCCAGGTTACGCTGATTTCTATTATACATTTAGGTAAATCGATAGAGTAAAGGCCCATTATGGAGAGTTCTTCAGCAGGTACTTCATACTTTTGACTCAAGGACACACCCCTATAAGTTTGGTCCAGATCTATGACCTGGAGGTGCGTTACTCTCCTAGTAAATGTCATGGCTTGAAAATTTTATTTCGTGTCAGAGAATTTTGGTGAATTTTTAGAAAAATTAAAAATGGGCATAGTTATTCCCAACAACTGAGGTCTATTAATTGTTCCAGTAAAAAGACTGCTCCGAAAAGCCTGGTGATATTACGAGTACATTTGTTTGTTGGTTGAATGATATAAAAAATAATGGAATAGATCGCAGAGGGTCGGGATGAAATGAGGAATACCTCATATGATTCGCAGTAGTATGAATTTCACAAACAATTGCAGTATTTTTCGAATTAGGTGCTCTTCAATGATGTATCATTTTCTATAGAAAAAAAAAATTCGAAGTAGATACTACATCTAATCGACTCGTGGGGAAGATCGTTATTATACGGTCACGATCCCTGCTAAAAAAGTCTTATAGAAATTTATAGGAACGTCGATAATTTCTACAATATTCTATACGTCCAATCTGTCACGACAACTGATCGCACAGAATATATATAACATTTTATGTGTTTCTATTGTTTCTTTTTTCTATACGACTTTGCTGAAGCCGTATCAATGAGTTTTTATAAAGTATTATACGCTGTTCTTCAAGTATATGATCCTGTAAGATATTTCATGGTAGAAAAATGTCCGTTTTTTATATGTTCGGATTTGATTTGATGGATATCAGGTCGCCGTTGGAGATCCGCATGCTAAAAGTATCTGAAACTATTGTATTCTATACGGCGAATTCGGTTTGAGCTTTTACTCGACATTTGCATGTCCAAAATGTATCCGCTCTTATAAAATGATCCTTATTTCACAGAGTTCCGTTTTCCTTCCGAATTGCCAACAAGCATACGTACTAGATTCTATGCGTGAGATAGTATTTAAGTTCTGACTCGTTATTCCCTGATGACAGTAGTATCTGTTAGAAATAAATTCTATAAGCTGTGAAATCTATCCACCTCGATCCGTATTTGCGACTATAAAATGAATGAATAGATGGCGAGATCATTTTTTATCCGTATTTATACGCTCATAATTCTAATTGTTTTCTCAAAATTCTATGAGCTGTGAATTCGATCCGTTTCTATCCGTACTTGCGACAGTTTCTTCTATAAGACCGATTTTGTCTCGTCCCATAAGTTTTGAACATTATCAAATAGCCTATTACGTACTACTTTATACGAAAAAAATACTGTAATAATAATGAAATTTGCAGCTCGAAGTAGCAACAAGAATATGTGACAACGGATTCTCGAAAATTCGAAAAACAAAAAATTTCAAAAGTCGAAAGATTTTTCAAAAAATTTTTCAAAAAATTTCCCAAAAAAATCTTCAAAAAGTCTGGTGTGATACATGAAAATGTTTCAGTGCAGCCATCCATAGTAAAATAACTCCCGCTTGTAATTTTTCAAACTTTTTTTTTCCCAAAAAGCTAATATATATATCGCGCGAGAACCGTGAGACGGACGAATCTTCCCGCACTTATTCGGAGCTCTGAGCTTGATAATTTTGATACCTGATTCACGATTTTTCAGAATTTTTTCAGATTTTTAGATTGTGTCGTCAATATATTATTAATCGTTTTGCAAAATTCTACATAATTCGAACCGTGTTGAATAATTCATGAGCCTAAAAAAAACTGAGTGCAGCCTCTCAAAGTTAGAATCATCTAAAAAATATCGCAGACCCAGTCCGAGAGGTCAAGGGTCAACACCCATGTATAATTAAACATATTGGTTATATGTAATGAAAAGTCGATAATTTAATGAAGGAAAAATATTTTATTTTACAGTATAAATATAACAATTTTACGAAATCCTGTAATGAATTTGATTTTATATCCTTGCCGATTATGATGAAATCAAAATATCTTGGTTAAACTGGCGCTAATTGTAAGGCTATTGCGTGCGCGGTAAATGTGACGCGCGGATCAAATATTATTAGTAGATTACGATACGAGTGCGCGAAGTACGTGATTCTCACACGAGTGTAGCTTGTCGCCCGAGCGAAGCGAGGGTGACAAAAACACGAGTGTGAGGATCACGTACGCGCACGTGTGTCGTATACTATTTTTTGTAACACTGCATGGAAGTTCGCACTTCGTGTACACAACACGCGGTGACGAATAGTGACGATGCCCCAACCTGAATGTTGCAGACAGTGATTGTAGCCACCACTTGTTTCGTTCAATGGCGTTAGTTACGCTCGTTTTGCTCGGATTAGCGTTTGGTAATAAATATTACCTAACAGTTTTACGACATTACCTAACAGTTTTGGATTTGTTGGCGAATCGGCCGCTTCGCGCACTTTTTACGGGGCGCGAAGTCGAACTTCCCATGCAGGTGTTACAAAAAATATATACCCGCACGGAAATATATATGGGGCATTCCATGCCACCGCGATCAAGATCTGGCGGTGACATTTTAGATTTGCTTAATAATTTATTATTTCAAACTATTTTTCAAAAAATGCATACACAATTTATTACAGATTTTTCCAAGCGTCGGTACCTGAGATACGATTTTCGAAGTGAAAAAAAAAACACCCATATTCTAAAATCTGAAAAAAATCAGGAAAATCTGAAAAAATATTACAAAATTTTCGAGCGCTATTAGAAGATGGAGGTTTGATTACGGGGAAAGGTGAGTCGAAAAATGCCGAAAAAAAATATTTAAAAAATCGGAATGTATTTTCGACATATAAACGGACAAAAAGTACTCTATAATATGGGTCTAAAAAAGTATATTTTCAGAGTTAGGTACAGGAATCGAACATATTGTAGTTATATACATATAACTACAATATTGTAATATAGATTCCGATTTTTTAAATATTTTTTTTCGGCATTTTTCGACTCACCTTTCCCCGTAATCAAACCTCCATCTTCTAATAGCGCTCGAAAATTTTGTAATATTTTTTCAGATTTTCCTGATTTTTTTCAGATTTTAGAATATGGGTGTTTTTTTTTTCACTTCGAAAATCGTATCTCAGGTACCGACGCTTGGAAAAATCTGTAATAAATTGTGTATGCATTTTTTGAAAAATAGTTTGAAATAATAAATTATTAAGCAAATCTAAAATGTCACCGCCAGATCTTGATCGCGGTGGCATGGAATGCCCCATATATATTAGGGTGTCCCTTATTTTCATCATTTTTCGAAATTTTGGAGCACGCCCCCTAGATCGATTCTTCATTTGAAAAAATGAATTTTGGCGCAAAAAAAAATATTCTATCTTATCATTAACACGTGCGTGCAAGCACGAGATTTTTTAAATGCAAATAACACGGGATATCGCTGAATTTTCAGTGATAAGTTTTTTCAACCTTACATGTTGAATATTTCCAAGTATAAACTATGGGATGTTGTTGAAGGACGATGCATTTACATGGAAAAATATTTATATCTGACATATGATAGGGTATTTCGGTACAGTAGGGGGCCATGTGAAATAATCCAAGAAAATTCGGGATTTTTATTACAAATTCTTAACATTAAATTATTTTTATTATTATTAATTTTTTTTATTATTATTTTTTTTTAAATTATTTTTATCGATATATACGCATATGTGGAAAACTTAAGAAATTAAAGCGTTTTCGTTAGTAGGTTCATATTGCCCCCTACTGCACCGACATACCCTATCATATGTCAGATATAAATATTTTTCCATGTAAATGCATCGTCCTTCAACAACATCCCATAGTTTATACTCGGAAATATTCAACATGTAAGGTTGAAAAAACTTATAACTGAAAATCCAGCGATATCCCATGTTATTTGCATTTAAAAAATCTCGTACTTGCACGCACGTGTTAATGATAAGAAAGAACATTTTTTTTTGCGCCAAAATTCATTTTTTCAAATGAAGAATCGATCTAGGGGGCGTGCTCCAAAATTTCGAAAAATGATGAAAATAAGGGACACCCTAATATATATGCGAAAAATATATGCAACATATATGTCGCATATATAACATATACAGGGTGACCCAAGACCCCCGGACCGGAAAGAATGGGTGAATTCCTCGTTGGATTTTGAGACGAAATTTCCTTTTCGAAAACTTCGTCCGATCAACGGTGCCCAAGTTATTAAAGATAAAGAGTAGCCAATCAGCGCCTCGCTTTAGGTCCGTGCCAGTGCCGGGTCAATAGTGAACGGCGGGCAGGGCCCGTGGTTCATTTTACATTTGGCTACTTTCTTCTTCACTTTACGATCGACGCGTATTATTATTATTATTATTATTATTATTATTTTTGTTATTATTATTTTTTTTTTTTTTCTACCGGACCGTAGTTCTACGTGTCCAGGTTGACCGGACCGTAGTTTTCCGTGTCCAGGTCGACCGCACCGTAGTTTTCGGTGTCCAGGTCGACCGCACCGTAGTTTTCGGTGTCCAGGTCGACCGCACCGTAGTTTTCGGTGTCCAGGTCGACCGCACCGTAGTTTTCCGTGTCCAGGTCGACTACACCGTAGTTTTCGATGTCCAGGTCGACTGCACCGATAAATTTATGAATTTGTACGGTGCGGTCGACCTGGACACCGAAAACTACGGTGCGGTCAACCTGGACACGTAGAACTACGGTCCGGTAGACAAAAAAAAAAAAAAAAATAATAATAATAATAAAAATAATAATAATAATGATAATGTTGGAAATACGAAGTACTTAAACCCCGCGCCTCATATAAACAAATCCTGGCGTCACTAGAGCTGGCCTTCGACCGGATCAACTTTGCTGGCTAAGTCGACCAGTATGTTGATAAGCGCTTCACGCGAACGGTCGTCTTTTCTTTTTCTAAACTCTGGCCGATATTTGTATACCTGATAATAATATACACCTAATAAATTGATAGTAATATTATAATGTCAGCTATTTTATGTGCCTAACCCTTACCCTTTCAACAGGTTATGGGCCCAGGTTCGCGAATCGGTATCGGTAAAACACGCAAGTGAAAAACTTGTGACAGAGTGATCGCGTGATAAGCGAACCGGCGGGAAAACCGCTATAAGAGAACAGTTGAGCTGAAACACAAGAAGTGTGTGCGTGGAGTAAGTGTTTTTCAGAGACGTTATTTTCTTTTTTTTTTTCGTGAAAGAAATCGAAGTGAGGATGTCAAATATGTCAATACGGATAGACCCGCTAACGGCGGACAATTATGACACGTGGAATATTCATATGAGAGCGATACTCATAAAAAACGATTTGTGGGGATACGTCAACGGCACAGACGTAAAGCCGGTAAGTGATGACACATTGATTGCACAGTGGGTGAAAAACGACAATAAAGCGCAAGCGGACATCATATTAGCAATAAGCGCGCCTGAAGTGAGGGCTGTTGACGGCATGGAAACATCCGCAGAGATATGGCGAAAGCTCGAGTCGTTATACCAATCAAGTGGACCGGCACGCAAGGCATCGTTGCTGAAGAAGCTGGTGCTAACTCGCATGCAGGAGAGTGACGACTTGAGGAAGCATATGACAGATTTTTTTGCCGCAGTGAAAAAACTAAAAGAGATTGGGCTGATAGTAATTGACGAGTTACTGTCAATTCTGCTGCTATACAGCCTACCAGAGTCATATGATACATTCCGAATTGCGGTTGAGTCGCGGGATGATTTACCCAACCCGGAAATTTTAAAAGTGAAGATCGTTGAAGAATACGAGGCGCGCAAGTCGAGAGAAACCAGCACCGGCCAAGGTGCTATGTATGTGAAGAACAACAGACACCAACACACACGGGCTCCACAAAGTGAGAAGGTCGAGAGGTCTGAGGGACCAAGAAGTAAACCCGAGTGTTTTCGTTGTGGTGGTGTTGGCCATATTGCGCGATACTGTCGATCAAGGTATCCGTCAAAATCAAAACAAAGTGCGCGACAAGTTGAGGACAGAGATAGTAGATCGGTGTGCTCTTCGCGAGCGCCCGAAGAAGATGTAATGTTTAGTACTACTGAAGAAGTTGTGTACAGCCGCGGAAGCGGTACCGAGTGGTGCATCGACAGCGGATCCACCGGGCATATGTATAACGTGAAAGACATTTTTACGAACTTTATGCCGCTTGATACCGAATTAAATTTGGCAAACAGTGAGAGTACCAGGATCACTGGAACGGGAAGTGTACGCCTACCAGTAAACACGGGAGACCGCGAAAGAGTCATAAACATCGGAAAGGTATTTTACGTATCGGATTTGCGTACAAACTTGTTGTCGGTGTCAAAGATGACAGATCGGGGTTTCGAAGTGCGGTTTCGGAAGAGAGACGCGACCGTTATTGATAAACACAACAATGTGTTAATCCGCGCGGACCGGGTAGGAAACCTATATTACGTGAGAAAGAGCAAAGACTCCGTGAATATAGTGGAAAATAAAAACAAAAGTGAGATAGACATATGGCACGAAAAGTTGGGACATTTGAATGAACACGATTTGAAAGAAATGGCCAGAAATGGGAGTGTACATGGACTCAGTTTCAAAAGTGACGCAAAATTGTCGGAGTGCGAAGTGTGCATCCGTGAAAAACTAACACGTTCTCCATTCCCGAAAAGCGATGTAGAACGTACAGAAGACCTGCTTGAAATAATTCACACCGACGTGTGTGGCCCAATGAGGTACGCATCTCACAAAGGGTACAGATTTTTTGTAACATTCATCGACGATAAATCACGTTGGTGCGAAGTGTATTTCGTGAAACATAAATCTGAAGTCTTGGACGTTTTTAAGAAATTCAAAGCAGAAGTTGAGAAATTCACGGGTAAGCAAATAAAAGCACTCCAGTCGGACAATGAAAGAGAATATTGCAATGGCGAGTTCGACCACTTCCTCAAAATTCACGGGATCCAAAGGCGTTTAACCGAGGGGCTATTCACAGCCGTAGTCATGGTGTCACTTGCGACTGTAGTCAATCCGTAGTCGCAATGTAATCAGTGAAATCATTGTAATCACATTGAAATCACTGTATTCATGTGACTACATTCTTTGTAATCATAAGTTGTAATCAAAATGTAGTCATATGAAGTCACCGTAATCACGTCATCATTTGAAATCGACAAAATCAATATCAAGCAATATCGAAACACTGTTTCTTCTCCCTTCATAACTGACAAAGGTGATTTGAAACTCCAAAGCAATGTTCTTGAAGAAGTAAAAAAATATTTTTAATATTTGTTAAATTTCTAAAACGTGTATTTTATTTATCATATAATAAAATAATAAAATATTGTTCCTAAAGCTTGAGTCATTTTTTAATTAGTCAATGTTTGAATGAATCTACGTGATTACAATGATTACAAATATATGAAGTCAGTGGTGTAGTCAATGAATTCAATTGTAATCATTTGTAATCATGTAGTCACCATTAAGGGCAGTTGTAGTCACTGTAGTCGTTCGGTAGTCGTAATGCCCGTAGTCTCGCCGTAGTCAGTGGTGTAGTCTCATGTAGTCGACTACATTTCTGTAGTCATGGTGTCACTCGATTCGAATGTGAATAGCCCCTCGCGTTTAACGGTGCCCTATACACCGCAACAGAACGGCGTGGCTGAGAGGAAGAATAGAACATCATTAGAGATGGCTCGATGCATGATGCGTCAGTCAGGCGTTCCTCCAGCATTTTGGGCCGAAGCGATCAACACTGCGTGTTACGTGCGAAATCGGTGCCCAACGTCCGCATTGAAAGGGCAAATACCATTCAAAAGGTGGAAGGGGAAAACCCCCACCGTACTTTACATGCAAGTGTTTGGATCGAAAGTCTATGCATTAGACAAAAGCACAAACAAGGGGAAATTTGACTCACGTTCGGAACAGTGCATCTTCATGGGTTACTCAGTGGAGTCAAAAGCCTATCGTGTCTATTCGCCGAAAAACAAGAAAATCATTGTGACTCGGGACGTAAAATTCTTGGAGGGATCTGCGTTTGGAAACGAATATCAAGAAATACACGACAGCGTAGAAGATGATAGCCAAATATCAGTCGAAATCACTGATCGAGAGAGCTCCGAGGATCACCATAAGACACCAAAAGAAATCCAGGCCGAACCTGAACGTCCAAATAAGCGAAAGGCCCCAGTTACATGGGAATCGCTGCTTCAAACTTCCAAACGTGGGAGAGGGCGTCCGAGAAACGTGCGCACTGGGTCGGTTGGAAGACCACGAAAAACTTATCAACCAGCCAGCATCGAAGTCGAGGACGGCGAGAGTAGCAGCGACGAAGGGGACACACGCAAAGGCCAACAAGAAACAGAAGAAGATGGAGAAGTTTTTACTGAACACGCAAATCTGCTGATGACACAGGATCCGTTGACGTGGCAGCAAGCCAAAGAAACCGAAGATGCGGACGCCTGGAGGATAGCGTTGGAAGACGAGTACTTAGCGCAGATTCGTAACAGTACGTGGGAAATAGTTACACGACCAAAGAATCGTAAGGTAATTGGTAGCAGATTTGTGTTCTGCACGAAAAACAACGGCACAACTGAAAAGAAAAAGGTGCGACTTGTCGCAAAGGGTTGCTCCCAACGACCAGGGGAGGATTTCCAGGAAACCTTTTCACCGGTCGTGAGATCAACTTCCATACGACTAATGGTCGCGTTGGCTGCAGAACTTGAGCTTGAAATACATCAGATGGACGTCATCGCAGCATATCTAAACGGAGAACTTGAGGAAGACGTGTACATGGAAGTGCCGGAACAATTACGCGAAGTGATAAATAAACTAAAATCTGGTGAACGAGTCGGTTCAAGTGATAAGATCGTGCACGAGAGCGCCGTGAGAAAAACAGCTGATCGGTGGCACAGTGAACTTAATACGAACAATGACAATGTGTGCCTGCTGAAGAAATCGCTCTACGGATTACGCCAATCCGGCTCACAGTGGCACCGAAAGTTGGTAAACAAACTACGTAGACTGGGCCTAGAGGCAATGCCGCAGGACCCATGCATGTTCGTGTCGCGAAACAAAAATCGCATAATGCTAATCGCGGTTTACGTGGACGACATCCTGATTGCGACAGACGATTCAAAGTGGTTACGCGAAATAAAACAATCGTTGTCGGAATCGTTCGAAATGAAAGACCTCGGTAAGGTCGATCAGTGTCTCGGGATCGAATTTTCACGCGATAAGCAGCTGCAAGTTTACTTAAAACAACGCCGCTATGCTGAAACGATTTTAGAACGGTTTGGGATGACAGACTGTAAACCGGTATCGACACCGATGGAATCGGGCTGCAAATTGATGAAACCAGTAAACGTGAGTGACAGCGAAATGAGACAGTATCCGTATCAGAGCCTCATCGGTGCGTTAATGTATTTATCAGTGACGACTAGACCGGATATTACGTATACGGTGAACTACCTAAGCCAGTTCAATAATAACTACAACGCTGAACATTGGAAAGCTGCAAAAAGAGTGCTACGTTACTTAAAAGGCACTCTAGAGTACGGGCTTGTGTATAAGAAGACGGGACTACCGTTGTTCGGTGTAGTTGACGCAGATTGGGGTGCGAATACCCTAGATCGCCGATCATATTCCGGGTACGCGTTCGTCCTAGCCGGTGCTGCGATATGTTGGGAGGCCCATAAGCAGCGAACTGTGGCCCTCTCAAGCACAGAAGCTGAGTACATGGCCTTATTAGAGGCAACCAAGGAAGCCATGTATCTGCAAGGTATCTTGGAAAATGTAAACATGTCGAGTGACTGCGTAACGCTGTTCAGCGACAATCTAGGCGCTCAGGCGCTGGCAGAAAGCAACGCCTATCATTCGCGAACCAAGCACATCGACGTGCGACACCATTTTGTCCGAGACGTCGTCGAAAAAGGGAGAGTTGACCTACAATACTTGTCCACGGAGGAGATGCCAGCGGACGTATTAACCAAAGGACTCAGTGGACCAAAACATCGGGAATGCCTCATCAATATAGGCATGATTAACGTTCATGATTAGTGAGGCTTGAGCTCATGACTTCGAGGGGGGGTGTTGGAAATACGAAGTATTTAAACCCCGCGCCTCATATAAACAAATCCTGGCGTCACTAGAGCTGGCCTTCGACCGGATCAACTTTGCTGGCTAAGTCGACCAGTATGTTGATAAGCGCTTCACGCGAACGGTCGTCTGTTCTTTTTCTAAACTCTGGCCGATATTTGTATACCTGATAATAATATACACCTAATAAATTGATGGTAATATTATAATGTCAGCTATTTTATGTGCCTAACCCTTACCCTCTCAACAGATAATAATGATAATAATACGCGTCGATCGTAAAGTGAAGAAGAAAGTAGCCAAATGTAAAATAAACCACGGGCCCTGCCCGCCGTTCACTATTGACCCGGCACTGGCACGGACCTAAAGCGAGGCGCTGATTGGCTACTCTTTATCTTTAATAACTTGGACACCGTTGATCGGACGAAGTTTTCGAAAAGGAAATTTCGTCTCAAAATCCAACGAGAAATTTACCCATTCCTTTCGGTCCGGGGGTCTTGGGTCACCCTGTATATATATGTCGTAATGATTTAACACATTATATGTACATACATGTATTATGTACATATGTAGACTTTCTTCACTTGTTACGCCTGAAAAAAATCTATAATCTTCGTCTGTTTTTTAGTGTCAGTTATGAGTTTTTTTTCAACGTACATTTCAACTTCAGACATAAGATCCAGTCCATCGGCATCTTCTTTGTGTAGGAAATAACGTTTCAATCTTTGCCTGTGATCCAAAGCAATCTTACTTGTGATGATCGGTTCCGATTCATTGTGACCTTCTGATGCTTCATCCTCATCGTCGTCTTCTGCAATGTGAGACATAGTTTTATCTTTGGCGAAATGGATGAGGTCGTTGATGTTCATAGATGTATCCTCGGTTTGCAGAAGCGCATCAGTTTCTGCGAAATCACCTGTAGCGTCTTCAAATTTCTGTGCAAGTTCGTCTAGCTCAGATTGAACTTCGTTCGCATCTTCGTTTGACGTGTCGGACGCAGCAGTATCACTGCTAGGAAAGCCAGCTTTTTTGAAACAGTTACGCACGGTTTGAGGCGTGATTTATTTCACGGCTGATTTAGTCCACATAACAGCGTCCAAAACGTTTAAGCTCTTAGAAAGCTCGTTTGCCGACTGTAGGTCATCTAATTTTGCCAAAAGATGTCTCAAAATCCTCCGTCTGTAGTGAACCTTGAAGTTTTTTATTATGCCCTGATCTAAAGGCTGACACGCTGATGTCGTGTTTGGAGGCTAAAAAATCAATTTCACATTTCCAAGTTTAACATCAGGATGAGATGAAGCGTTGTCGACGAATAGGAGCACTTTTCGGTTTTGTCTTCTCATTTTATTATCGAAACTTAACAGCCATTCTGTCATCAGATCTCTCGTCATCCAGGCTTTTTTGTTAGCTCGCCAATCAACATTCAACGAGTTGATGTTAACGTTTTTGAAACACCGCGGCTTCGCTGCCTTGCCAATAATACACTCAGCCAAAAAATTAACGGACCACCTAGATTTGCCTGAAAAGCGGTTGGTTTACGAATCGCGATAACTTAGTGAAAGAATATCACAAATCAATTGGAGGGGGTAGTTTTTTGAAGATCGAATCTTCATCTTCAAAATGGTTTCTAAAAATTTTACCTGCGATTACTTTTCACCTGTCTGTGCAGGTTTGAATAACGGGTTGCGAAATGCATAAGAATTCCAAATTTTCAAACTTCGCTGTGGTGGTAAGAAAAAATCGAATGAAATTTTTAGCACAGTGGTTTTTTAGCCTGAAGCCTTCTCTTTCCAAAACCATTCTTGAAACTTTTTCGCGAATTTTTGTAACAGAGTTATTGAATTTTGAGTAATGTCAGTCAATTTCGACGTTACCCAGAATTCATTACGTGGAGGTACAGTATACAAGCATTCCAAATTAATTGAGGAGTAGTTTTTTGAAAATCGAATCCTCATCTTCGAAATCGTTGCTGAAAATTTCACCTGCGATCATTTTTCACTTGTCTGTACAGGTTTGAATAGAGGGGTGGAAAATGCAAATAAAATTCAAAATTTCAAACTTTGCTGTAGGGGTTCAAAAAAATTGCATAAAATACTTAGCATAGTGGTTTTGTAGCCTCAAACCTTCTTTTTCCAAAACCATTTTTGAAAAAATTTTTGCGAATTTTCGTAACAGAGTAATTAAATTTTGAGTAACGTCAGGCAATTTTGGCGTTACCCAGGATGCACCACGTGAAAGTACAGTATACAAGCATCCCATGTGTATGTGTGCGTGTGCATGTGTATATGTGTCTATTTCTGTGACTGTTTTTGCGAGATACACGCACACATTCACATGAAATGCTTGCAGACTGTACCTCAGGTCGTGCATCCTGAGTAACGCCAAACTTCTCTGACATTACTCAAAATTCAATAACTCCGTTACAGAAATTCGCAAAAAAGTTTAAAAAATGGATTTTGAAAGAGAAGGTTTGAGGCTACAAAACAACTTCAATAAAAATTTAATGCGATTTTTTCCTACCCCCACAGCGAAGATTGAAAATTTGAATTTCTTAAGCATTTCGCAACCCGTTATTCAAACCTGCACAGACAGGTGAAAAGTAATCGCAGGTAAAATTTTCAGAAACCATTTTGAAGATGAAGATTCGATCTTCAAAAAACTACCCCCTCCAATTGAGTTGTGATATTCTTTCACTAAGTTATCGCGATTCGTAAACCAACCGCTTTTCAGGCAAATCTAGGTGGTCCGTTAATTTTTTGGCTGAGTGTATATGGCTGTTCGAAATCGCCTGTCATATTCACACATAGCATGACGGTAATCCGGTCCTTTGCCAATTTTCCTCCGCTGCATGTTTCTTTTTTTAAGCACATAGTTTTGTCCGGCAAGGCTTTGAAGAAGAGACCCGTTTCATCGCAATTGTAAATATCCTTCTCGTCGTACCCCGCGCATTCACCCGGCAGATTATCAATCCATCGCGAAACCACAGTTTGATCCACGGCGCCGGCCTCCCCGCACACATTTTTCCGAGAAATGTTGTGTCGGATTCGAAACTTATCCAACCAACCACCAGAAGCTTTGAAATCGTTCAATCCTAATGCCTGCGCAATTTCCAAAGCTTTTTTTCGGATTAGTGGGCCAGACACAGGAATCTTATTCGCCCGCGCTCGGCAAAACCAATCGTATGTCAGGTTATCAACTGCAAGTCCCTGGGTCTTAGGAAATGCTCTCTTACATTGCTGATTTTCATTTTCTGCCCACGCTCTTAGAATCTCACTTTTATTTTTGAGAATTTCACTGATTTGTGTTTTTCCCACATCAAACGTTTTTGCTAAATCGCGAATACTTGACTTTTCTTTCTCATTCACTTGAATAACTTCAACTTTATCTCTTAGTGTCAACCGTTTTCTTTTTTGCGACATGTTTATTCGAACAGGCGGACCCATTCACGGACACGTTTGGTAGAATATCTGAGACTGTTCTGTTCATTAACTCGACACCCAACCCAACAGCGAGCATTGCGGATAAGCCGGGACCGGCAAAAGCGTGTTCGCAGAGTGTGCGGCGGATCAAAAACCAAAACAATCGTTCGGATAACAATATGTATCTAATCGAATTAGATATTTTGTAAGCGTGTCCGGTATTCGGAAGTTTTTCTATCGAAAATACATCTTTAAGAGTGTCCGCGTCCGTTATTGAGAGAGTCCGTTATTAGGAAGTGTATTTTCCATAAGAGCCAATGCTTTTCTGCCGGGGATTTCTAGACCGTCTGTTATAAAGAGCGGTCCGCTATTAGGAGGTGTCCGTTAAGGGAAGTTTCACTGTATCTCGAAACTACATTTTCGCAATCTGCGGCAGCGATACAAAAAAAACTATTTATCCGATTCACTTCAACCAAATTTTTTTAGACACGTAATTGCAAACCCTTGTCGATAAACCTCCAATATCTCGAAAAAAATATTTTTTAATTCCATTTTGCATAAAAATGTTCGGTGAAATTTTTTTTTCTAAGTGCCGCCATTTTTACAATATTCAACATTTTCAACTTTTTTTAGGTTTATCGACAGCGTACTTTCATACAGAATTTAATGGTTTTTGAAATTTTTGTTTCAGATGAAAAATGAAAAAACTACAGCTGCCGCAATTTGACGTCGCGGGAAAAATTCGTTTAACAACAATTGGTTGCAGTCAGCTAATGAATAATTATTTTTCATTGAAAAAATTTTTTTTCAGGTCTTCGAATATCAAATAAAATAGCCTCCAAAGTTGAAAACGATTGGTGTAGTACTGACTTCAGAAAAAAATCCCGAAATTCCTCGTCATTTTTTACCGTTTCCATGTGTTTCCCCCCCTTAATCTAGGCATTATACAATTTTTTTTCTAGGCAATCTGAAAATTCTGGAATTTTTATCATTGTATCAGTATCATTCTTCTAGCTATTAGATTTGATTATTTTGAAATTGCTAATATTTTGATGGTACAGTTCAAGAGAAATACCGTTTAGATTCTTGAAATGAATGTTTTACAATTTTTGTACAATTTCTCTAAAACCCGCATAAACCTATGGCCTGCAACTTACTAGAGCCCTTCTTTGAGTCAAAAGCACCTTAATTCCGTTATTGCTGTGAAACAGATTCATGAAACTTTTTGATCGATGGGACGTCACAGAGTGAAATGAATAAAATTGTATTGATATATGATGACTAGACTGTGTTGAGGTAACAACGATTTTTTCGTTCAGTCTCGGCGTGCCCCAAAAACTTGAGAATATAGTCAGACTAGATGAATGGTGAAATTTGGGGCCTCTAGACCAATGTTACGGGGTGTCTCAACGGTCTTTTCGAATTCCCATCTAAATAACACGGTGAAATTTTCTTCCAAGTGGTTGAATTGTACCTCCTCATATGGCACACCACTCACAGGGTGAATTACTCGCGATCTGAGTTTTTTCCGGTTGGAATGAAGTGAGAAAAATCGAAATTTTGAAAGCGAATTGCAAATTTTATTTGCATTGGAAACATGATTTTCTGATTTTATTCTCTCTACCGTTTTGCCCCATATGACCGAAGGGTGAAATTTCGATTTTTCTCAGTTCGATCCAGCCTTGAAGAACTCAGATTGCGAGCAATGAACCCTGTGGGTGATGTACCATACGAGGAGGTACAATGCAACCACTTGGAAGGAAATTTTCCTGTGTTATTTAGATGTTATTTAGATGTTATTTAGAAAGACCTTTGAGACACCCTTAACATCGATCTAGAGGTCCCAAATTTCACCATTCATCTAGTCTCACTATATTCCCAAGTTTTTGGGGCACGCCGAGAGTGAACGAAAAAATCGTTGTTACCTCAACACAGTCTCATGATGATGCACAAAATTGAGATACTTGACCATGTCTGAATTAAGATCTTATTATCTAATCGTGATGCTCATGATCATTTGAGTAAGTTTGATCATCTTTGAACCTTCGATGATGAAATGGTCCTTCGGAGCTCATGATTTTGGCTTCAAAGAGTTTCCCGCGCTCAAAACGTTAACCGAAAAGCTTTAAACTCACACAAATTGTCCAAAGTGATGCCACTCAGGAGCTACTGAGCAAAATTAAAGAAATAGTTTCAGATTGATCGTTATGTATTCATTTTTATTTTAATATTTGTCAATATTGAACAACAAAATGATGATGATGAAATATTATAAAAAGTTATTTTGTGATTTTGAGGGCTATTTTCTGACTCTTGCATTATACAGAGATGTTCTGTGGAAAGTGGTCAGTCTAATGGCGGCACAATTATTTTTTTTCGCGAATGACAACGCTGCCGCTCGATCACAGACAATCGATCTAACGATATTTTCTATGTCTGTGACTGATAATAGACGACGTAGCGGTAGCTGTCACGTCGTAGGTTAAAATGAACTGTCATATTACAATATTGTGTAATTAAATTGTGATATCGTTCATAATACGACGGTATACGATACTATTTCATACATAAGTAGTACTGAATTGTTAAATTAATTACAGATATCAATTTCTATTTATTTATAACATCAGGTTATAAATAACTGTCTTGGTGAAATTTACGCATTTCGGAGTGATAAAGTTAATTAGGCAATAGCATACGAAATTGATTCTTTATGAATTCATTGCAGGTGTGGATTTCTGTTTATTTGCTACATTATTTACAACCGTGCATTTCGTCGGCGACTGACTGATCCGCTGCATCCCTTGGACAAGGAGGGTTACGAACATAGCGATGCGAAAATCATTCATCGAGCAATATAATATACAATATTGTGTAATTGAATTGTGATATCGTTCCTAATACAACAGTTATCTATTTCATAAATAAGTAGTCATGAATTTTTGCTTTATTCTACACAGCAATCAAATACACAATTAAATAGATTTACAATAAGAACAATAATTTCAATTAATTTATTACTCGATGAAACTTCAACACGCATTGATGGACTAACACATCACTTACGCAGGACTATTTTCGTACTCATTAGGCTGAGAAGACATGTAGAGTATTGTTTTATTCAGCAAAGATGCCTCGTAGGATAATAACCTAATGTTATAAATAAACAGAAATTGACATCTGTAATTAATTTAACAATTCAGTACTACTTATTTATGAAATAGTATCGTATACCGTCGTATTATGAACGATATTACAATTTAATTACACAATATTGTAATATGACAGTTCATTTTAACCTACGACGTGACAGCTACCGCTACGTCGTCTGTTATCAGTCACAGACATATAAAATATCAGTAGATCGATTGTCTGTGATCGAGCGGCAGCGTTGTCATTCGCGAAAAGAAATAATTGTGCCGCCATTAGACTGACCACTTTCCACAGAACATCTCTGTATATGACTACATTTGTAGTATCGTTTTGAACATGTTCTTTGGATTTAGAGCTCTTTGGTTGAGTTCGAGAACACAAATGAAAAACCTTTAGAAACTAAGGTCGTGGGTTTTGGAGCATTATTTCATCATAGGGTCTCCAGTATCGTTAAAGGCTTCAAATATGATTTGGGATCATTGTGAAATGACAAGATTTTTCTGAATTCACATAATATTTTTCACTAAATGACGACACCAAAGAACCAACTCATTTACAATGCTTGTGATATTTTTTTTTTTTTTTACTCAACAAATTTTTCGATGATAAAACGTTTTACTATTCTTTAAAAAAAAAAAACAAGAATCGATTTTTCAGTCGAAGGGGCCAATTTTTCTGTGTTGCCCCCCCCCCCCCCCCCCCCCCCCCTAGGCCAAGATTTCATTTCATGACTAAATCTCTCAGATCTGGAAAACTTCAAGCTTTTCAATTTCAAAAGTGGAAGTTTGTCGTAACCCTTTTGCAATAAGCAAAATTTTTAATATGTCAGCAGTTAGTCTTTAAACAATTGAAACAATAATCATCATATTCATCTCTAACATTCAAGGTTGAATTCATCAAAAATATAGGCGGGAACAGTCATAAAGAATTGGTACAAAGGCCATTAAAACAAATTTTCACCGATAAATTCGCCATGTTATGCTCATAGTTGGGTCAACGGAATAATCACAAGATCTGTGATCTTCAGTGCATCAAAGTCATCAAAGGTACGCGATTATGTGTATCAAACTCATCGACCTATTTTTCATGAAGATGCTGGTTGTAAATTTTCATGCGATAAGCTGATAGATACTGAGTAAATGCCAGAAATAATTGGATCAGATCTGATCTGCACTTTTATGTAAGGGTGATATCATGAAAAATTACTGTAACTTGTATGGATTTCCAAACTCACTCGTTTGGCTTATTTTTCATATTTGGTGTCACACTCAATAGATTTTCACCAGATATCAAGCCTGTGAAATATAGAAAAATTCGCTTCACACATTTTTGTAGTAAAAGCTCAACTTTATCGATGGCAACATTATTGACCCATTAGCTATTTTACTGCATGCACAAGAGATCTCGACAAAAGGACTCGCACGTGAGCAGCATTCAATATTTATTCGCAATAGAAAGTTTGAATAACTTTATTTTGTTATTATCATTGATTTCTGATCCCATATTACTTTGTTTTAGGAGTTCTAACAACATTAGGAGTACAGCAGAGCAATTTCGAGAAAATTAGTAGCGAGTGGTTCCGCTTAGCAAAACTACGGTTTGACCGACAACAAAAAAAAGCACATGGTTCAGCTGCTGAATAAATCAAATTGAGCTACACAGACTTGACTCGATTCTTCAGATCATGCGATCAATTTTCGCATGCGAGATTCATTTTTCGCCCAATTGCGATGTCCGCTTTCTTGGGGACTATCACATGACTGGTCAAAAGGCGAATTTCGCATACGAAAATTTATCGCATGATCTTAAGAATCGAGCCCCTGGTCGTATGCTCATAACATAGAAATATTCGTTGATTTTAATACTCAGCTTGACTTTGTCTGATAGTTTCCTGGTCTTATATTCATGATTTCACAGATCTCTGAGTTTCCAACGTTACTTGACGTTACCTGATAGGCCTTCTGGTCATATGCTTATAACATAGAAATATTCCTTAATTTTAATACTGAGCTTGACTTTGTCTGATAGTTCCCTGGTCATATATTCATGATTACACAACTTTCTTTGAGTTTCCAACTTTACTTGAGGTAATATTGTCTGATAGGCTTTATTATTTTATACTTATAATGTACTTATAATACGACGATACTTTTTAATTTTGAAACGTTCTCATACTGCAGTATACTATATTTGTAAATATGTATAACATATTATTCGAAGATGAAATTATATTTACGTAGAATATCTTATGAATGCGTGTGTGTCTTCGATTCTACAGTATGAAAAATATTGGGTGGAATCTCGTCCATAATATTGACAAATTATTATTACGATTTTATCTTAAATGATATTTCAAAGATTTATACAGGGTGTAACAGAATTGTATTTCGCGCCTCTTCCTCAAGATCATCGTGTAGTACCCGTACTCGCCGCTAGAAAAACCACAGTTCAAAGTCTAGGGATTTTTTCCCCCCGGGTGCGCTGACCCTGTACTTCCCTCCGCCATATTCATTCTTCTTCTCGTGCTAGAAGACCACGGATATCTGCGTAAATAACGGAAAGAAAAAAGGTTATCAAAAAAAAGATGGGAAAGAAGCGTAGTAGGGAACATTCTGAGGAGTTCAGAAGATGTGAGGAGCGACTAGAGAAGAGAATTCGAAAACTCGAGCGTCTTCAGAAAAGGAGACGACATCGGCGTAAGTACGATTCTTTTTTAGGTTAGGTATCCGCGTGGCGCACAAAGGACAACATGCTTGAAGAGATGCAGACATCTAACCCACCAAGCATTTGGGATATAGTCTCGATCTCTGAAAACCAGAAGAAGCACTCGTACAGGCTCTAACCTGTCGAGTTTAGAGAAATATATTCGCTCTCTCCACTGGAAGAAAGCGCTCGTATCAGGCTCTAACCTGTCACGAGACGGAATAAATTTCTTAACATTGGGATCATTAGAGCGTTTGGTTAAGGTGGAAGCACACAGAATTCCATAGGCCATAAGCAGAGAGCAGAAGCCATAGCGCATGCGCAGTTGCAAAAGTCCAGTGAACAGTGCGCATGCGCATGCTCTCTGCATTCTGCTTATGGCGTCTGGATTTTCAACCCACACAAAAGTCCATAGGGCATAGACCACGAGCATAACAACCAGAAGCTGAACAGTGAATGAAAGTGTCTATAAGAATTTCACCGGCAGATCAAATAAACACAACCGAAAAGTAAGTACTTTCGTTACGTATAGAATAAATATATCGAAGCTAAAACTTATTCGCTAATGTACAATTCCATTTAATTATGAGCACTGCGATTATTTCACTTTTGTAAATACACAGTACTTTGAGGTTAAACTGATTCTGTGTACGATTTCTGTTGTCGAAATTTATTGAGGTATAAATTCATGCTGCAAGAGGAAATGTGGATGATTTCTTTGGCTGTTTTTGCATATCACAATCATATAAATGTTTCAAATTTATAGAATTCAGCATCATGGCTAATGACCACAGCGATTACTGCCATAAAAATAATTTAGAAATAATGGCACCACAGTGCGGTGAAAACTTGGATCCCGAAGTGGAATTAGAAGACATGGAGGGAAGAAATTTCGATGAGCTTCTAATTGATATGGTCAAACAATACCCACACCTCTACGATACTAGCTCAAATGATTATCGTGATGCAATCAAAAAGGAAAACTCTTGGGTAGAAATACTAACTTTTATATTAGTTTAAATACTGTGATCTACAAGTATGTAACTGTAATTTTTAAATTTTTATCACAATAAAGATACCTGCGCCGAATAACCGGCTATCTCAGAGTCCGGTTGACAAAGCGGCTATCTCAGAATCCATTCGAAAAAGCGACTGTTGCCTATATTATTAATATAGGCACAGGCCGCTTTTTCGAATGGATCCTGATATAGCCCCTTTTTCAACCGGACTCTGAGATAGCCGGTTATTCGGCGCAGGTATCGATTAAGTACCTTATTATATAAGTATTATTACCTATCTGAGTACAAACTTATTAAATACTATTAAAATTATGGTAGATATAAAACGATTACTATATATTTTTGAATAATATATACATTTTGTTACAATAATATAAATATTCTAAAATCATATTGGTTACTTGATTATTATTAATACCTATCACAATATAATACACGTAGAATACATGAAAAAATGTATTCCATTTATTCGTGATTTTGTCCTCTTCTCACATAATCGTACTGCCACGGAACACTTCCAGCCGCAGTCATGAAGTACTCATGAAGTACTCATGAGTTAAAGTGTATCTAATATTCACTGCGTACGCAACACCATTTTGATCATTTTCAAAAATTTCGTCATTATTTTCAAATTCAATATTACGACCTTCTACACTTCGCAGGTAATTGTGTAAGCATACGGTTGCTAGAACATATTTATTTATGTTGTCAGGATTCGCAGAGATAGGTCCGTTATAAATCTTCCATTTTTTCGCTAAAATTCCGAAAGTATTTTCTATTATCCGCCGCGCTCTAGAAAGTCTATAATTAAAAATGTTTTTACGTTCCCCAACAAATCTTCCAGGATAAGGACGCATCAAATGTTTGCTAATTGGAAACGCTTCATCCCCAACAAAAAAGTAAGGTACTCTTGTATCACTATTACTTAATCTACTGACTCCTTCTGATATATCTAGCATCCTGTTATCTGGATTCAGGTCGCTATTCGAGTAAATCCCTCCGTCACTATTTTTTCCAATGGAACCAATATCCACCATAGTGAATTTGTAATTATGGTCACACACAGCCATTAGTACTATACTGTATCGCGTGTGATAATTAAAATACAGTGTACCAGAATTTGGTGGACATTGTGAGTCGATATGCTTTCCATCGATGGCTCCTAAACAATGTGGAAAATTCCAGACTTTCCAGAAACCTTCACTAATTTCTAAGAATTGTTTCATCGAAGGAGCTTGCAAATATATTGGACCAAGAAGATTTCCCAGCACAACACAGGTCTCTTTGATTATTTTATGTGCTGTTGATTGACCAACACGGTACGCAAAGGAAATTGCCGGAACTTTGTCTCCGATGAGGAATCTGTAAAATAATGAGATGTTTATGCTATTAACTATAGTTATACGGCTGAACAATTAGGTTTTCAGGAATTTAAATAAATACCTTAATGTTAGAGCAACTCGTTGTTCAGGTTCAATGGCACGTGGACTGCGCTTGATTAAACTTGGATTGGCAATATCCATTAAATGCTGGAATGATGGCAGCGTCATACGTGCATACTTATAAAACATTGTCTCATCTCGTTTTAGTTCTTGAAAAACATTGTAGAAGGCCCCTTGTTGTCTTCGGCGCATATTAATATCTCGGACCCAGATACGACGTCGCTGATGACGCTGGTTGCGTATTCTTTGTCGTCGACGTCTTACCAAAAATGCTCCGATGTTAACCAAAGCAATTAACAATACGTCAAAATCATCCATTTCTATAAAAATTTAGTGGAATTTCTTCAATAGTATCAAGATAGAAAAATATTTCCTCTTGCAGCATGAATTTATACCTCAATAAATTTCGACAACAGAAATCGTACACAGAATCAGTTTAACCTCAAAGTACTGTGTATTTACAAAAGTGAAATAATCGCAGTGCTCATAATTAAATGGAATTGTACATTAGCGAATAAGTTTTAGCTTCGATATATTTATTCTATACGTAACGAAAGTACTTACTTTTCGGTTGTGTTTATTTGATCTGCCGGTGAAATTCTTATAGACACTTTCATTCACTGTTCAGCTTCTGGTTGTTATGCTCGTGGTCTATGCCCTATGGACTTTTGTGTGGGTTGAAAATCCAGACGCCATAAGCAGAATGCAGAGAGCATGCGCATGCGCACTGTTCACTGGACTTTTGCAACTGCGCATGCGCTATGGCTTCTGCTCTCTGCTTATGGCCTATGGAATTCTGTGTGCTTCCACCTTTAGGCTCTAACCTGCCAAGTGCTTCAAGAAGCAAAAATATTGGCTTCGAATTAACCAATTTACAACTCAGGGAGGTCTAACCGAACTGAGGAAGGGCGTAGCCCGTGTAAAACAAAAGGCGCTGTGCACGCAGGCTCTTACCTCAAACGTTACTCAGCTGATAAAATTTAGCTCGTGCATAACAGGTCGTCATCACGAGTCAGATTCCTAGTCGGCGGACGCAAGCAGCGACAGACAGAGACGTTCGGATACAGATTGTCACGAAGACAGAATTAGTATAACTGATTCGGGAACGGACACGCCTCGCATCGCATCTGTGCCACGAGGCGAGGGGCCCTCTCCAAATGTCGAAAACATAAGGGAGAAACCAGAGGACAGCTCAGTGCCGGCAGAACAGACGCAGGCAGCAGTTCCGGAAAATGAGAATCTCGATCCACGCATTGTCGAGATTTTGGGCCAGCGAATAACGGAGGATTGGCAATTGGCTGAAAAGATTCCTATGGAACTAATGGTTTGTTGGGAAGGAATCTTAAAAAACGGATTACCGACGGAGGAGCGAGAAAAACTCGTCAACAAATACCCTCCCCCAGAAAATGCTGTTTTTATAGACCCCCCAGTTATTAATCCAGAAGTGAAAGCAACCCTTGGTGAAAGTACGACCAAAAGGGATGAGAGAATTGTTGTTAAACAGAAGAAGGTCGCGGCGGCTATAGCAGCGGTTGGAACCGTCTTTCGCGATATTATTAGTGGAGAAAAGGACAAGTTGAACATTCTCGAAAAACTTAGCGACGCAGGGCGCATCCTCAATGACTTACAGCGTGATGAGTCCTTAATTCGCAGAAGTCTGATTCTCGCGAATATAAATACGTCATTTAAAGATGTACTTCATGCATCGGTGCCGGACGGACCGTTATTCGGCAGGCAGGTCGAGGACAAAGTCAAAGGGGCAAGGACTCTTGAGAATACATCGAAGGAACTAAGGATGTCGCGAAAGCTGTTATCCGTCAAAAACTCAAAAAACTTCCGAGCCCCGACCCGCCGCACGCCAGGTGGACAGCACTAGGGGGCGCCGAATCAGGGCGGAAAGAGACAGACGTCAGCAAGACGTTTCCGGAATTCTCCGAGCACCTCGAGGAACCGGCGGCAACAGGACAACAACCGTCCGACTCACAAACGAGAGGGTCTGTCGCGTCGGAGGTGGTAGAAGGAAATGTAAGTTTAATTGCAGGCCGTTTGCGGTTTTTCAGAGACAGATGGAAAGAACTGACGACCGATCGATTAATTCTATCATGGATAGAAGGTTATCGGATTCCTTTCGAGACAAGCCCTTATCAAGGAAATGTTTGCGAGCCTAAAAAGTCGGAAAAGGAGCGAAAGGAACTGTCTATGTTAATAGATAAGTTAGAACAGAAAGGGGCCATCTGCCCGTGTAGCGAATCAGCAGGGCAATTTGTTTCTGATATCTTTTTAGTTCCGAAACCAGATGGGGACAAACGTTTCATCTTAAATCTTAAAAGACTGAACGAGTTCGTTAAGACGCACCATTTTGAATTAGAGGACAGGAAAACCGCGGTGAATCTCATCGGAAAAGGCTCCTTTCTCGCAACAGTAGACTTAAAAGACGCCTATTACATGATCTCTGTCGCGAAATCGGATCGAAAATTTTTGAGATTTTCTTTTAATCGTCAACCCCGGGAAAAAATGCTCAGATATGATCAGATATGATCATGTATGAACACTCAGATCTGATCAGATCCGAAAAATGGTCCTGCATGATCGGATATGATCAGATATGAGCATGTATGATCACTAGGGTGGCGCAAAAAAACCGACTATTTTTTTTTTTAGTCTCTTATGAAAAACAGTTAATTCATCACGTTTTAAGAGCCCTCTCCAAAAATCAGCTCGAAAAAAAAAAATTTGGGGGTCGCTCACGATTTTTGAAAATTCCAAAAATAGTCAAAATTCGATTTTTTTTTATTCTTTAATTTTTCTTCTCGATACGGTAAAATTTTGTAAACGAAAAAAAAATAAGTTTCTCAAATTTTTAGCTCAAAATATTCATTTTTAAAGGTCGCTCATAATTTTTTTTAATCTGTGAATGCATTGATTTTGATGTTTTCGAGTGACTTTTATATATTCATATTAACACTTAATCCAATGTTTTTCTTCTAATTATTAAGTGTTTGATTATTTTATCCATCTCGTGGTCTATTTTTATCGATAACCTTAGTAATTAAAAGAAAAACATTGAATTAAGTGTTAATATGAATATTTAAAGGTCGCTCGAAAACATCAAAAGCAATGCATTCACAAATTGAAAAAAATTATGAGCGACCTTTAAAAATGAATATTTTGAGCTAAAAATTTCAGAAACCTATTTTTTTTTCGTCTACAAAATTTTACCGTAACGAGAAAAAAAATTAAAAAATAAAAAAAAATCGAATTTTGACTATTTTTGGAATTTTCAAAAATCGTGAGCGACCCCCAAATTTTTTTTTTTGAGCTGATTTTTGTAGAGGGCTCTTAAAACGTGATGAATTAACTTTTTTTCATAAGAGACTCAAGAAAAGAAAGTAGTGAGACAAGGAGAGTTCTGGACCAATCTAGGTCATGACGTCACAAAAATGCTGGTCCAGAACTCTCCTGTGTTCTGATTGGTCAAAAATCTCCCCACCGGCTGCAAGGGTCGCCCCCTAAGATCGATGGTTTCACAATTTTAACGGGATCTATCGCAATGGCCGCCCCTAATTAGCGATAACCCGCCCCGCTAATTGATTATTTCGCAATTTTTGAAAACGTCCTGAAGCTCCCTGTGTTCCGATTGGTGTAAACCTCCCGCCCCCTAACGGTAAGATCGATGATTTTTCGCAAATTCTAACGGGATCTATCGCGATGAACGCCCCTAATTAGCGGCAACCTGCCCCACTCTTTTCGATTATTTCACATTTTGCGGAGCTAACGGGATCTGCGGGTCGCCCCCGGGATCTACCGCCCCCCATTAGCGACAACCTGCCCCCCCACCCTTTTTCGATACAATTTTTCGCGAGGCTAACGGGATCTAGGGGGGTCACCACCCCGTGATCTGTCCGCGAGGGCCGGCCGACCTCCCTGGCACCGATCACTCGCGCGTGTCTTCCGACTAACGGGGCCTGAATAATTTATGCAACCTGATTTCTGCTAGCTGATTTCTGAAATGACATTTCTGAATTGCTGATTTTCTGAAATGACGTTTCTGAATTTCTGAAATGACGTTTCTGAATTATGCGAGCTGATTTCTGAAATGACGCGAGCCCGATGTTCCGTAGCTTCGTCGTCGTGAGCGCAGTTCGATCATCGTTCATGTGCGTATTCTTTGGTGGCCCTGAAAAGGGCCGATTTGTTATTTTTTCGGCGACCCTGAAAAGGGTCGATTTTTGTTTTTACGTCCGCCTCCTCTTCTTCGATGAATTTTTCTTTTTCTTCGATGCAGTGGTGGTGGTTGCGGTGGAAGTACTGGCGACGGCGGCAGCTTCCAGCTCGTCGGCCGTTAACGCAACAGCTGCAGCGGCAGCTCCTAGAAAAAATAAATTAATAATATTTTTTGTTGATAGAATGAACAAAAAAGATACTCCATCTCCTTTCGAAGTGAGGGTTAGAATAAGATGAGAGTACACTCAGTGCTGCTCAGTGCGTACCAGTGCAGGCCACG